>OX401974.1:9755891-11048391 GCA_947859335.1 Tortricodes alternella
CGGATTTTAATCCAATTGAAAATATATGGTCTCAACTGAAAGGCTATGTAGCCGCTAGAAATGTGGATATGAATTTAATTTCAATAAAATTTATTGTCTGAAAAAGTAAACATGATCGGGCCTGAAGAGTGGAAAAAGGTTTGCGATCATGCAATAAAATGTGAGAATGAATATCGAAGAATTGAACATGTTGTAGACAATTATATTGATAGACTAGTGATAAATACGGCCGATAGTGACAGTGATATTGACCTCAATGAGAGTATAAATAGTGAAATGGAAGGAACTGACATTTTTTCTGATTGATACCCAATATAAACATATTTTTTACTATTTTAGCATATTTTATTATTCCCACCTAAAGACAAATATTTTTATTTAGAAATTATTTTACAATGCTTCTATTTTTTTAATGTCTCCTGGCAAACTTCGTGTTTATCCGATGACTGAGAGTCATCGGATAAATATTCATTTTAGTTGCATACCTAATTGTAAAACATAAGAACCTCCTCTTTTTTGGAAGTCGGTTGAAGAAGTATTTTTATGTTGTTTAATGTTTGTATAAATTTCTTTGGTATACTATACATGTTGAAAAGGAGGTAATGATATTTAAAAAGGAAGTAGTTTTACAGCTCTATATAGTTCACGCTGGAATCAAAACAAAACAACAATAAAGTACTTAGTTCTGAATTCAAATTCTGATAAACGATAAATCTAATAATAGATGGACATGGAAATTCGCATTCGTTTGTATTCGGAAATGCGATGATTGCCTATGTGCAATATTTAGCGCCGGGCACTGTAGGTAAGCTTGACAATAAAAGGCGCCCAAAGAAGGCCGCGAGGCTTTGCCACCCCTCGCAGCCTGCCGCCCCGGGCCATGGCCCCCTTGGCCCTAGTTAGCAAAATTTAAACAATTAAACTAGTTGAAACAGTTACGTCTAGCGGCGAATACAGTTAGGTATTAAGAGCGTTATTACTAAAGTGCGTATTGAAAGATTATAGGTATATTGAAGTACGGCAACAAGTCGCCCTCGTCCAATGTAAAAGAAGCGCTGACGCCATATAAAATGTATGGCCGTCAGCGCTCTTTTTACATTGGGAACTATCGTTTGGCGCAACAATGATCCGACTTCGACGACGTCATCGACAGGACTGACTTCAGGCGGCCGACGCATCGTATTATGTGATAATTTAAGAGTTGTAATTACGTTCATTTTAAGTTTTATAATCGATTATTTTTTCAAAAAGTATGAAATTTTAATTATTTATAATCTAACGATTATTCTAGTATACATTTTTCGTAATAATAGTAATGTAGTAATAGTAGTTTATGCAACGGTTGCATAATGATAGGCCTTAAAACACTAGTGCGGTTTTCATGAAACGAGCTTTAGCGAGTTTCATAATAAGATCGCACGTGTGTTTTAAGGCCATATTATGGAGAGTTGCATACATAACTTTATCTACACACATATTATAAATCCTCCATGATGGGTTCAGAAACAATATTTTCTGGCAACAAGTTATTTGTTGCAATCGTGGCTGCATATTTCCGATATCCAGCGCATTTTCACATCACACACACTCCGAGAAGACTACTATTCATATTTTCAACTAAAATGTAAATTACAAACAACTTTTTCTATTCAATTCAACAACAATTCTACTTTCGTTCAGCAAAACACCAACATAATGGCGGCAACTCGATCCTCCGTCAAGACCATTTTTTTTTAAATCATAGACAAACGAATGGTAGATTGGTAGTAGATTCATTCCTTGACCTTCATAAGAGCTTGTAAAAGCCTAAATTGAATAAAGATAGTTTGACTTTGACTTTGAATGAAGTCTCTATTCTCATGTCACTCGAGATCAAATGTTGTGCAGTTTATATTAAAAAAACATACTGAATTGACGTTTCGTATCAATAACCGTTTTAATATCTATGGATACTAGAATAGAGACCCACTTGAGTTTTGTCAGCTGTTCCAAATTTAATCTCATTTCTATACTAAAAACGATACGGGAATAACATTGCAGCACTCGTTTTACCTAATTGGTTGTCAAAATGGTGGTCATTTCCAACGGTTTTTGATTACACTATGGAGGTTTTATGATATGGGTGTAGATAAAGAGAATTTCACGTTTAATTGTTAGCGTTTTTAGTAGTTTTATGGTTTTTACTTAGAGTTCTTATCTAAATATTCCATACATATTTCAAAATTCAGAGGCCACTATAAACTACACGACTATTCAAGAGATATTATTATATATTTTTCATTTCGTTTGCTTAGTACTGTAGGTCAATCCACGAGCTCGAAAAAGTGTCGTGCTGATGTCGTGATGAAAAGCTTGCTGCGGAATTTCGGCTTTATAGATAAGAATAAATTGCATAAAATGAGGCCGCTATGAACTATACTAATACTTAACTATACTCTACTATTCAGCACGTCAAAGTTTTCTTAGTCTTTACTTTCGGTTTCTCATAATAAGAACGCCAAAGTTGCCCATTTAATGAAAAAATTGTAATAGGCCTCTTAAGTATTAACATCCGTTCCTATAAGCAAGTCTGATATATAAAATGAATGTTTGTTTGTTTGTTCGTATCCTATACATTCTATACCATTCATCTAATAAGATTACGATGAAACTTTGGTGAGCTGTTGTGGGCATGCTATCGAAATCTATCGGAAATACTGCTTGAGGCCAATACAAGAAAAAGGGACCGAGCGATAGTTTTCGGTAACGAGAACGATTTGCGTAAACTCATGGTAATGGTACAGGAAGGTTTGAGACCAATCAAAATAAAAAGCATTGCATCGCATGTAGGGCACAGCTAGTATAAAATAAAACTACTTTTGAAATTTTATGATGTTTTCCATTTTTTACTTTGACTGTGTCAATATATCTACAAATAATATAAAGTAAGAAACTAAAACCCGACTGGCTAGTATTTTTTATTCTTGCTCCTGTAATGACGCGCCCTTATAATTCATATATAGCCTATATATGACGCTTGCACGTTCTCCACAAATCATATATAATAATACCCTATTTATTGAAGTGAAAACTTGTTTAGCCGCGTTTGGGCTCTTTCTGAAGGGTAAACGCAACTGAACCGTCACGCTCAAATCGGTTTCGCTGAATCGGGTATACTCGGCTCCATTCGCCAATTCGTGTGTGTGTGTGTCGTGTGTGTGTGTTTTTGTAGGTTTTCACTTCTATTGTCAGGTCTAATGCACACATTTTTTTCAAAATACGTCCATTAATTCAGGACCTAAAGTGGAACATCCGAGTTTTGCTTACATACAACATACCTACATAACATACGTATACATATACACTTCCTTTTGGCTTCGCGCAGTCTGGTAAATAAAGTTTAAACTTGGCCACTTATAAGTTAACTAATTTGGCAATTATTGCCAAGCTACCCATAGACTACTCTCTTACTATTTTTTCTTGTACTAATCTGAACTAAAATTAAAATTAAATACAATGTTATTTCGTGGTTAGATGTTTTGATCTCATATTTTTATTTCTTACATTCCGACCGACTCAGTGGGTCCCAAGATACAGGCTCAGCCTAGTTTGGAATCCACCGGATATTACTTTTTTAACATTATGTAACCTTGTCATTTGGTAAATAAACATATTCTATTCTATATAGTAAGGAACTGCTCAAAGCAATTTTCGCAATGATTACTTTTGAAGTGTCAGAACGCGAACCGACATCATCGCAGGATCACTCGCATGTCAACTACCATTCTTGACACTCGTATAAGTGGCACTGTTAAAATTTAAAATTTGCCCTCCTGCATCGTGCGGTGTGACCGCACCACCGACTCCACCGCGCACAATGATATCATAGCGTGTGAATCAAGCAATATTAGACTTTTGTACGTATGTCGTAAGAACTAAGACATCAGCAATAGGGTGTAGTTAAGACATGGCGCTGGCGTTTGACAACCTTCTATGAGACTTGTTACACGAAGCTTTCGGACGAGCACTAATTGCAGTTGCGCGATTTTCGCAAACCTCACAAGTGACGGATTTCGGTGCGGTCACTTAATATCAGGGATACTCCACCTGCGGCCCGCTGACCTTTTCTTCGCGTCCCGAAGAAGCCTAGCCACAGTATATTTTAGATAAATAAATGATTACACATGTGTCCAGTTTTATTGAAATTTAGCTTTTTGCGGGCCGCCTGATGTAGCAGTCACACATATGTGGCCCTAGAAGTATGAAGGTTGAGTATCCCTGCTGTATAGCATCTTATCTAATGGACGCACTACATTCATGCCGCGATGCCTTGCAAAGCGTATACTTTTCTCTTTTACATATAAGATGACGTTGCATAAAATCCTGAATGGCGGTCTTGGCACCAGTCTTGTAAGCGTCATAACCATAATAGCTAAACAAAAAACCACAAGAAGTAAGAAAATATTCAGTGTACCATGTACCTTTTACCTACTAACAAAGTCACGTACAATGCTCCGTTGTTTAGAATGTGCCGTAATTACAATTGTTTGAACATAGATATAGATATATTCTCTGAAAGTGCAAATAAATTTAAAACTAAATTAATTAGTCTGCCACATTATTAAATTTATATTTAAGTTACATATCGGTTTACATTTGTTTGTCATAGTTTAAGATTTTCGCTGCACTATTATCATAGTATAAAGAGGCGGGAAGTAGGTTATCTTCATACAAACGCACCGCGCGCGGTATGTATGCGTGCGCCAAACTATCTATGCGTCGCCGCCAATACCGTCTTCACCATAAGGGCACACGGGGCTCGTGCCGAGGGCCCCCATTCTCAGGGGGCCCCGAAGGACCGACAATTTCTCTCACATAATTCGCTTTTTAATTCGCTTATTATAATTCGCTTTTTTTACTATCCAAAAGGGCCCCAAATTCTTGGGTGCCCAAGGGCCCCAGCCTAGTTTCAGACGGCCCTGGTCGCCGCTAGCACGCTTAAACAAAATCTCGACCCGTTTAGTAAGGGGAAACGGGTCGAGATTTTGTTTAAGTGTGCGTGCGACGATGCATAGATGCTTTGGCGCACACATACAAGCCGCGCGCGGTGCGTTGTATGAAGATAACCTACTTCCCCTCTTTATACTATGCTATTATTATCATGTCTGTAAATGCTGCGTACAATCATTATTGTGTTGTTACCACCTAAGTGACTCTGTATCACCACACCTTTATGTAAATGCTTGGTTGCCACCATGTTATTGTACCTAATCTTATATATAAAATTCTCGTGTCACAATGTTCGTTCCCGTACTCCTCCGAAACGGCTTGACCGATTCTCATGAAATTTTGTGAGCATATTGAGTAGGTCTGAGAATCGGCCAACATCTATTTTCATACCCCTAAATGATAAGGGTGACTCACCGGGCAGGACGACGTCTGCTGGGTCCGCTAGTAAATAAATAAATAAGGTAAGTGAAGCAGTCAGTCGCATTCGCGGCGTGAATTTAGGCACCCATAAAGATTTAAATCTGTGACCTCTCGGATGACAAACTACTGGATCTATTTCGGAAAATGAGGTTAAGGTGGCACAGATGTTCATGTGTCGCACGATATGACATTAAACTACATCTAAGTAATGAGGTAAATACTTCTACGAGATACGATTTTGGATTATGGAATGATTTCAACGAATCTAATTTGACCCTGAAGTGTGAATGTGGTTCAATTTGTATTTTGGTTGTGGGGAAGGAAAGATAAGGTTCCAATTCCATGTGTAACCATGCCATGATGCGATTTCTAGGGCGAACGGTACTCTCGCTCTGTATTTGGATTACGATCCATTTGCCCGATCTAAGAGATAATCAAAATGTTTAAGTAAATTAAATTACAATTTAAGGTTTTAATGGAAGCTGCCTTTAGGCCCGAGGTATTAAATATTTGTAACATTAGACAGACAAGTAAACAGATAGGTATTTCATAAGCTGACAAAGTAATTAATATTAGATTAAGATTTATTTATTTTTCAAAATAAAATTACACTATAAATTACACACATGTCAACATAAATGAATTTAATAGAAATTTAAATTAACTTATATTAAATGTCAGAATCATAAATGGAAAATTTACATGTTAAATTGTATCTCCGTAAAGGATCTTCATTAAAAAAATAATTTTGAAACTACAATGATAACAACAATTATAAGATAATAATAATAATAATAAATAATGTTAAATATATAAATCTACAGTCTAAGTTCCATGTAGTCGTTACCGAGTACAGTGGGTGATCCAATAAAAGGTTCCAATAAAAGTTTGCGCCTGAACGTTACGTCAGCTGATTTTTGTTTTAAATCTGCGGGCAGACGCCAATCACACGAGGGTTTTATTTAGCAAGTGTCATGCGACGAAGAACTGTTGGCAGGCAAACGCCTGGTTTATTTGCCGTGAACATTAGAAGAAAGGAATAGTGACAAACTGCTCCTTACAAACATTAATTTCAAAGATATATTTTTAGTAGTGCGTCATAACACGTTCAGAAACAAATACATTTCTGCATGGGTGTCTATTAGCTTCACCCTTACAAGAGTACAAATAGCACGTTTTTGAATAAACAGAACTCTTTTTGACGACGCGGTCAGCCTAGTTGGGAGTGACCCTGCCTCCGAAGCTAGCGTCCCGGGTTCGATCCTCGGTAAGGGCAAATATTTGTGTGATGAGCACGAATGTTTGTTCCTGAGTCTTGGATGTTTACTATGTATTTAAGAATTTATTTCTCTATATAAGTATGTATATCGTCGTCTAGTACCCATAACACAAGCTTTTAGAGCTTACTTTGGGACTATCGATTTGTGTAAAGATTGTCCCCTGATTTATTATTATTATTATTATTATCCGTGGAGACTAAACGAAATAATAGATTGTTTCACATGGGAGCATAGTGGTATATTTAGGGCGAAGGCAAAATATTGAATTCAAAGCGCTGTAAAATTCTAGAATATAATCACGAGCCTAGCAAGGGATTGTAACATAAAATCTTCGTAAAGTGATGAATTGAAACTTTACAGCGCGGGACATAAATCTTTTGTGCCAAGTGACACACCATATAAACACTATACTTTACTTACACTTCACCCATGAAAAAATAAAACTGAAACACCCTGAATTACAACTTGTTCGTGTCCTATGCGTTCCTATACCATTTATCGGATTACGATAAAACTTTGACGAGTTGTTGTGCGCACGCCCGGGTAAAGGTTCGATACCAAAATTTAAAAAAGAACCGGTCAAATGCGACTCTAATTCACGCGCCGAGGGTCATGAAAATGAGACAGTACCCTTAAGTAACGGTACCCTAAAAATTTAATTAACTTACTGAAGTTCATAAACTATGAGGGCACCGAAAATTGCTCTAACGATAAGTGGAATTGAAGGACAAACTTTGTAGTTGAAATATGTTTGCCATAAGTCAAAGTCAAACTATGTTTATTCAATTTAGGCTTTTACAAGCTCTTATGAAGGTCAAGGAATGAATCTACCACCGGTTCGGAAAAAAATCCTCTACTGAGAAGAGCCGGCAAGAAACTCGGTGAGGTATCATTTTTTCAAATCAGTACACATATAAGTCAACAATGATGTCTACAGTGTTATACAAATCTAAGTATATACCACAGCAGGTACGCTCATCGAGACCCAGGGATCGCCGGTGCAGGTCACGATTTAAGCCAAACGTCCCTGTCCATGACGTAGTCTTTTACTGAGTAATATGCCCTAGAAATAAGAATTCGCTTTACAGTAGATTTGAACATTCTGTCTGTTTGTTCTATTATGTTTTTAGGTATTTTATTGTAAAAACGTGTACAATTTCCTAGAAATTATTTTTTAGTTTTAGCCAGTCTATAAGTTGGTACTTTAAGCTTTCCGGTATTTCTAGTAGCCTTTGGCTTATCTACATTTGTAGGAAAATTGTATATATTTTTTCTGACATACATTATTATTTCAAATACGTATAGCGAAGGCAGGGTTAGTATTTCAATTTCCTTAAAAAATTCCCTCAGTGACTCGCGGGTGCCCATGTTATATATGGCTCTGATGGCCCTTTTTTGTAAAATAAAAATAGACTCTAAGTCAGCAGCTGATCTCCATAAAATTAAACCGTATGAAATAATACTTTTGAAATACGCGAAGTAAACCAACCTTGCCGTCGCTACATCAGTTAATTGCCTCATCTGTCTGACTGCAAACGCAGCAGAGCTCAACCTACTCGCTATGGCTGTAATATGGGAACCCCACTGCAGTTTTGAGTCAAGTGTTAATCCTAGAAAAACAGTTGACTTTACAAATTCAATGTTTTGACCGTCTAATTTAATGTTCAAGTATGCAATAACATCTGGTGTGTTTACTAAAGAAAATTTAATACATTTTGTCTTTTTAGGATTAAGTAACAAATTATTTGCAGCAAACCATTTAGAAATCATGGACAGAGTGTTATTGCATACATCGATATATGTATGCCACGGCTAATTCTCCAACCGCAAATGTAAGTTTATAATCGCAAAAAATATTTTTTATGTGATGTGTAATATATGTAGATAATGTAGATAAATATGTACCTAGATAATGGTACGGAACCATCCGTTCGCGAGTCCGACTCGCACTTGGCCGGTTTTTTTACATTACGTACCAGAATGTAACTAAGCATTATTGCTATTATCAAAATAAATATACTTAATACAGAACTTTTACCCATAGAGCCTAACGTTCTTTTACGAGACGAAAGTGAAGAAATGAAAGTAAATAAAAAATACATTTGATTTGTTGAGGGCTCGTTCAACCAACAATTGAAACTGTATATAATGGTAATATTTCTTGTGATTTGAGGGGTTGTTAAATGTATAAAAAGATTATGAATAGTTTTTTTCGCATGAAACCAATCTATAGTTGTATAACTACGTGACAAATATCCATACTAGTCCATTCTAATATTAAAAATGCGAAAGTAACTCTGTTTATCTACACCCATATCATAAAACCTCCAAAGTGTAATCAAAAAGCGTAGGAAATGACCACCATTTTGACAACCAATTAGGTAAAACGAGTGCTGCAATGTTATTCCCGTATCGTTTTTAGTATAGAAATGAGATTAAATTTGGAACAGCTGTCAAAACTCAAGTGGGTCTCTATTCTAGTATCCATAGATATAAAAACAGTTATTGATACAAAATGTCAATTCAGTATGTTTTTTTAATATAAACTGCACAACATTTGATCTCGAGTGACATGGGAATAGAGACTTCATTGTTTATTGTTTATTGTATGTATAAAGGTAACAGTACATGGTGCAGCGGTTACTCTGAGCTCTGAGCTAGGATGCCCTGTGTTACAAAGCTCAGTTTGAACGTACGTGAAGTATAAATATAGGACACAGTTCGTACAGAGTGTTGAAAGTGTATTACAATACTAAAATAAGCTTATTGTTTCTTAAGAATATTTGTGTTTGTGGTAACGTGTGCATGCGTGTGTGTGAGAGGGAGTGTGAGTGTGAGTGTGTGTGTGTGTGTGTGTGTGTGTGTGTGTGTGTGTGTGTGTGTGTGTGTGTGTGTGTGTGTGCGTGTGCGCGTGTGTGTGTGTGTTTGAGTGTGCGTGTGTGTGTGTGTGTGTGTGTGTGTGTGTGTGTGTGTGTGTGTGTGTGTGTGTGTGTGTGTGTGTGTGTGTGTGTTTTATTGAAGATAACAAGGATATTAAATTAATGTGGGGTAATCGTAGGGTATAGCATTCATCGAGCAACTGACAGTTTGGTCTCGTGATAATCGAGCTCCATGAGCCATTTTGTAACAAGGGATTTGTGGGGCGGCATCTTGGCATGATAATTCCTATAGAAACATCTTAAGGCTAATGGAGAGATGAAGGGATTGAATCGCCGGGCAAACCTCGTATTGTATTTTGGAGTTTTCCAGCGTTTTCGCCGTCTTGTGTCAGCACCAAAATTTTTGTCGTGTTTCTTGCTGTACTCTAATATTATTTTTCTGAGAAATAGTTGGCGAACCGTTAGCACATTTGCATCCTTGTAAAGTTCTCTGGTGCTATATTGGTATGGTTTCTGCAGGGCCACTTTAATCGTCATTCGTTTGTCTATGATTTAAAAAAAAAAATGGTCTTGACTGAGGATCGAATTGCCGCCATTATGTGTGGTGTTTTGCTGAACGAAAGTAGAATTGTTGTTGAATTGAATAGAAAAAGTTGTTTGTAATTTACATTTTCGTTGAAAATATGAATAGTAGTCTTTTCGGAGTGTGTGTGATGTGAAAATGCGCCGGATATCGGAAATATGCAGCCACGATTGCAACAAATAACTTGTTGCCAGAAAATATTGTTTCTGAACCCATCATGGAGGATTTATAATATGTGTGTAGATAAAGTTATGTATGCAACTCTGCATAATTTGGCCTTAAAACACTCGTGCGATCTTATTATGAAACTCGCCTATCGGCTCGTTTCATGAAAACCGCACTAGTGTTTTAAGGCCTATCATTATGCAACCTTTGCATAAACTACTATTGTCTGTTACGTTTTGATGAAATTTGGTATGGTCACAGATTACATAATACGTACTACTGAATTGTTAAATTCTTAATTGGACGCAATCTAGGGAGAAAGATCTAATCCACTAAAAAACATTATATCGATGGCATAGAACTTAATTAGTAAGGAAATTTATTTTGGTTTTGGATCCCCCTCATCCAACTAAGTCTATGAGTTGTTATAATTATGAGAGTCACCTAACTTAATAGCTTTCATAAAATTAAGGCAACGGTGGGTTTTTACATATTTTTCAAGTGTATATGGATAGGTCGTTTAATATTTTTGGTAACATAATAGTCCCAATTACCATAATAATAACATGCAATTGGCCGGTTTTTTCTCTTTTAAGAATCTACCTTTAACTTTTATTTTTATTAAATATTTTCAATGATTTATTACCTTCGGTGCCTGAAATTGTTAAGGAACTTAGTTTTCATGTAAAGAGGCATTTTGCTCCACTGGAAATAGTAAGTATCCAGTATTCCAAGTACTTGAAATATAATGCTAATGGTACCGGCGCTAATGGGGTTGGTAGTATAATTTTACGCAACACTTAATAGATAAACTATGCGGAGATCTTCGCTCAAATCCATACACTGAATAAACACAATACATGAAATAGTTTTGTTCGAGACTAATTATATTCTGGTTGAGTGTGTTAGATAAGTTTATTCATTCATGCCTTCCCTGTCAACGCAAAACACAACACAACTGACAACTGGCCTGGTTGTATTCAATTCGATGAATTGCCTGTTTATTAACTTGAAACTATATGTGCGGTGTAAACTCAAGCTCGTTTCGGTAAACTCGTGCAAATAAGGAGTAACTAGCCGTACGAAGCATACATTCAAAATAATGTACCTCCTGCGAGAATGTGAGTAAGATTCGTTGTAAGTAAATAAACTTATTTTGGACTTATCCTCCATTTCCTGCCCGTATAATACCGATGAAGCTGTGAATAGCACATTGTGCATCTAGGGCCGTAAGAAGGCGATAACTAACGAGAGCCTGTTAGAAGCCCGATGCCGATAGGCGAGGGCTTTTATGACTCGAGTTTGTTATCCTCTTAGTGCCCGTGATACACACAATGTTTTTCATCACATTTGCGAGGAAATTAAATAAAAATTACACAAAAAAAAAAAAAAAAACGCTGTACGAGTACACCGTGAATTACCATCAGGTGGGTAGAACAAACGGTATGTTGTCGCGATTAGCGCGGGGCGGCTCCGCCGGCTGCGGCACCCTCGCGCCCCCTCCGACCTGGCGCATTCTTAACTGCCCGCGGGACTGCCTACCCTAGGGAGTTATGGATTTTGTATGGTTTGTAACTCCCGCTGACGGCGGGGTCCATAGAGGAGTTAAATCGGCTATAGCTGCGCTATACGCCTGCGTATAATAACACCCTTTCCGAGCAAGTGTGATGAAATAGTAGTTTATGCAACGGTTGCATAATGATAGGCCTTAAAACACTAGTGCGGTAATAAGATCGCACGTGTGTTTTAAGGCCAAATTATGCAGAGTTGCATACATAAATTTATCTACACAGATATTATAAATCCTCCATGATGGGTTCAGAAACAATATTTTCTGACAACAAGTTGCAATCGTGGCTGCATATTTCCGATATCCGGCGCATTTTCACATCACACACACTCCGAGAAGACTACTTACTATTCATATTTTCAACTAAAATGTAAATTACAAACAACGTTGTCTATTCAATTCAACAAAATTCTACTTTCGTTCAGCAAAACGTCAACATAATGGCGGCGAGACCATTTTTTTTTTAAATCATAGACAAACGGATGAAGACTCTATTCTCACGTCACTCGAGATCAAATATTGTGCAGTTTCTATTAAAAAAACATACTGAATTGACGTTTCGTATCAATAACTGTTTTATTATCTATGGATACTAGAATAGAGACCCACTTCAGTTTTGAGAGCTGTTCCAAATTTAATCTCATTTCTTTACTAAAAACGATAAAGAAGTCATGTTATTTCTTTATCGCAGCACTGGTTTTTCCTAATTGGTTGTCAAAATGGTGGTCATTTCCTACGGTTTTTGATTAACCAATGGAGGTTTTATGATATGGGTGTAGATAAAAATAATTACTTAATTAGCATTTGGTTAGAAAACACACTTCTAATTTATGGTATTCCGGAGCGCATTAGAATACAGATTGCGTTGTGATAAGGTGCACAAATATATTTGTAAAAATAATGTACCTGCGTATTAAAGCCATATTTAGTTTGCGTCGGGCACATCAACCAACTACGAAGAATATAAAGTACTAGCGGCGCCCCGCGGTTTCACTGGCATGGAATACTATTCTTATCATCGTGTTCTTGCGTTGTTGAAATCACGTAGTAGGTTTTTTTTATAGTTAGTGGGGGCAAACGAGTAGACGGATTACCTGTTGGTAAGCAATCACCGCAGCCCATGGACACCCGCAACACCAGGGGAATCACGGATGCGTTGCCGACCCTTAGAGAAAGGAGTAGACTGACAAACAGGCAGACAGCCCACCTGATGGAAAGTGGTCACCGCCGCATATGGACATCTGCAACACCAGAGGTGCTGCCAATGCGTTGCCAGTCTAGGCAGGATGGGGAATGCGGATGGGATGGGGATGTGGGAATAGGCCTCTGGATCTCATCACTCACCGTATGAAACGCAATAGCAAGCTATTGCTTTACGCCGATATTCTGTGAGAGTGTGGTACTGCCCCGGTCGAGCGGGCACATTCGAACAGTAATCATCTAGTGAGGATTACTGTTTGGCTCTACCACTACAAGGTGTAATAATTACAGCAGTGCGTATGTAATTATGTAGTTAGGTATTAATATATTGTCTGTGTTTGTTTAGCCGACCCCGCGAGTGAGCCGCCCGGGTATGTTTCGCAGACCTTAACCCCTGTCCACTCTCTCTCTACGCACTGCGCCGCGCGCGCCCTTAGAATTTGCTAGCGAGCCTTTTTTCTCCTAAAAGTAAAATCGAAACCCCTCAGTGAAGCCAAACGTAAATAACAGTACTAAGTTTACGTAATGCTCACGCTCCGCCGCAGAATGTTACTTCGGCCCCGCGTTTGGTCGTGTGATGAATGATCTTCTAATTCATTTCTCTTTTATATAAGTAAATATATTATATTATTGATACATAAGTAAGGTTATTGTGGCTTAAATATAAAATCTAGAACCCGCGCACAAAGATAAAGAAAAATATTGGAAAAAAACGGTAGCTCTCATACATGTAAAGCAAAGGACGACGCAAATGAGCCTTCTTAAAGCTTAAATTGAATAATATTAAACGCACTCCAGAACTTCATTTGATTTATAAAATGTTAAAGTAAATCTCTCGGTATACTGAAAACTAGGGCCTGTTTAAAATTCTGAGCCCAAAAATGATACCGAACTCGAGTAGAGGTTATCACATACAAAAAAACCTTACTTGAATACAATAACAGTTTTAAGCGCAGGCATTGTATGCATTCCTACCCGAATCATCGTATTGCTATTTTATTCTACCGCCGCACTTAAAAAAGTGATGACTAGAAAATTCTGTATTATTTATTTCGATTCTCTTTCGAATATATAATGAACAGTAATAAGATCTCGAGAGGATGGCGGTACTGTATTTTACAGTTTTTGTATTTATTACTTAAATGTTTTTAAGAGCCCACATATGACTAGATTAAGCACCTCGTTTTGCATCAATCAGCACTGAACTCTATGACGTTGCGTTTTATTTTAAAATAGCGCGCTCTGAGTCGGGTCTCGTACAACCACCACGCGCGCACGCGTTTAGGAAAAACTGTTTCCTGAGTTTTTTGCTGTTTACTAGAGAACCACTACAGCTATCAAAAAATCCGTTTTAGCAAATTGAGAATTGATTGCTACTCAACTATTTAACTAAAAATCATCGTTAAAGACCATAGGGTTTCGAAGATTCAACCAAAAACATGTTACAAAAGCGTTATGTTTGAAAAATAAAAGTATCGAGGTTTTTTTACTAATCGTGTTTTCACGTTTAAGCATTTCGAGAAGAAATGTTCAAGTATAATATATACGAAGAACAAACACGTAGCCCCTGTTGGTATTGAGATCCAGATCGCCAAACGTTGCGACCTAGGCATATGTGGGCTCTTAATTTAATGGGGCCAATTCGGAATTGTGATCGCTAAATTTAAAAGAGATTATTTTAGAGAATTTTAAATTCAGGCGACTCCGTTTCTAATTGGACCCATTGTGTCAGACGTCAAAGTGACATCAAGTGTTTCATCATTGACATACATAGAGATACATTGCATCACGCCCCAAATCCCTAATGGGGTGGGCAGAGCCTCAAGACTACTTGTGGCCACGTTCGAGTAATTAGCCCTAAGATTGTATGATGAACCGTATGGTGACAGGTGATCAGCCCATCGCCCATACAGATAGTCCAGCATGTTGGAGAGGACCCGTCGCTTAGTCGACTTTTACGACATGCCAGGATGATAAGCATCTGCACGCATTCTATGCTATTTCTTCACTCCCAGCAGAGGAGTGCCGTGCGTGCAGTAGGCTATTTTTTCAAAACAATAACCAACTCGGCCGCGCCCTGAACCACACTGATTTATTACAAGCCTGACGTACCGACGAATTATCTACTGTTCAACACGTACGTCGCTCCATCCGAATAATCTTCGTTCTTTTTCTTATAAGTACCTTCTATAATACATACGCCGATTTTGTTGTATTTAATTTATCACTTAGGTAAGGAAGGTTCACGATATATTTGATGTTTCTGTTTCTGTTAACTACTTAAGAGGTTTAGGACCCTTTTTTTTGTCTAAACCCGACTGTGCAAAGTGTGTGTGATTAAAAGTCGGATGTTTCACTTTACCTCCTGAACTAATGAACCAATTTTAATAAATCCATGGGGGGTGTATATCAGAATTCTAACTATGCGGAGCAAAAATTCTTTTACGTTGCCAGTCAGGTTATGGTTCCTAACTTAATACTTTTGTTCAAAATAATTCTCGCTTATTTTTAGTCGATGAAGATCGAATACGCGCTTACAGATCGGTTTTCCTATTAGGTAATGTCAAATATCTGTTTGGGACCAAAAAGTACGGGCACAGTTAAAGATACCGATATCTTGCACCGAACTCTTAGCATCGCATGTGAGTATCTAAGTGATACTGCAGCGACCCGCGAGTGAAACTCGCATCTCGCTCTTACGCATTACGCATCGTGCGGAAGAGTAGGATGAGAAATCTCGCTCGCGAGTCGCTACAACATCACTTAGCGTTCCCGAATAGAGGCGCTGACTTACTTATGCATTGTCTATGGCAAGATAGAAACATACCTATGTAAGTATAGTTTTAATACGAATGAGTGCCTTTTGTTCCAAATACGTACGATATTGTGTGCCGCCGAATTTAAGGCATTTTGATATTAATATTATGAAGTTCACCATCAATCTTTGTTTACCCGTAAACACGTTCTGACGTTATGTATTTAGAACGTAATAAGACTTCCGCGGACCCATATGTACATACTAATAAATAAAACTTTTATAGATCGCGTCCCATTGAATTATTTTTAACTAGCCGTGCCTGTGGCGTTTCCCGAGGCGCGCACAACACCTCACCAAAGTTTCATCGTAATCGGATGAATGGTGTGTGGAGGAGACAAACAAACAAACAAACAACCAAAATGAAACAAAAATTGATATAGTAGGCAAAGGGTTTAAATGCATAATTTCAAGGGATTAAGGTTTGATAATTTATCCCCATAAAAACTTCAACCCCTTCATTTACCTCCCAGTTTTTAGGGTTCCGTACCCAAAGGGGCCCCATTACTAAGACTCCGCTGCTGTCCGTCCGTCCGTCCGTCTGTCTGTTTGTCTGTCTGTCTGTCTGTCACCAGGCTGTATCTCATGAACCATGATAGTTAGACAGTTGAAATTTTCACAGATGATGTATTTCTGTTGCCGCTTCGCGCGAGTGGTTCGCGACCAGCGCGCGATCGGCGTATTCGTCAGATGTGGACGCACCATAATATTTTTTTAACTTTCCCATGCTACAAAACTTCTTTAAAAACAATGTTAGCAGTTACAATGTGATCATCGCTGACTGTTTGACCGTAGGTCTCTTTAACACAAACATAAATATCACTGAATTAACGAACGCGTGAAAAAGCCACATTTGTTAGTTAGTTAAACTGTTTGTCAATAAATGGCGCTTGCGCAATCGTGAGTAGACTATATACGGGTATATATGGGTGTACTGCCTGAACAATAAAAAATATTATTATTATTATTATTATATCGACAGCCGATATCATCCATTAACCACCAATAAATACAACCAGAGGCGGCGTTAGGCGTGGGCTACGTGGGCCACCGCATACGGCCTCGCGGTCCAAGGGGCCTCGCGCCTCAATGGTTTATGCATAACCCGGACACAACACAAAAATGTATGCGCCTCGCGAAATGTATCTTGCCCACATTACATTTTGGTCTTGCCCCGCCACTGAATACAACCGTGCAAAATCACTGATTGTACAATATATTGATCGTCATTAGATCATATCAAATAATGTAGGCCAATACCTAGCCTACCCAACGCGCAGCGCCATCTGTTGACATTTGTCAGCATCATCACATACGTAGTATCTTCTAAGTAGTCTGTGGCCATTACAACTTAGTTAAACAGACTGTCAATAGATGGCGCTTGCAAATCGCGTGTTTTTTTTATTTAATTTTTAACGAAAACGTTAATTTTAATAATAATTTAAGACGAATCGGAGAACATAAGCTTTAAAATAACGTTTAAATCATTAATTTTGCTAAAGAAATAACGGAGATCTTGAGCGTCTTCAATAAAATACCTTTTAGAAAGAATATATATGATAATTAATTAAATTAAAATAAAACAAATATTTAAGGGGGCTCCCATATAACAGAAATGATTTTTTGCCGTTTTTATAAACAATAGTACGGAACCCTTCGTGCGCGAGTCCGACTCGCACTTGGTCGGTTTTAATATTATAATATACGTATAGATTCAACCCGTATTAATCTACTGCTGGACAGGGGGGCTAGCACGACATGCCCGCGAGTCGTTTGTCGCTCAGTGCATCTCTATCTTACTAGTCATATATGTAAGGGATGCACTGAGCCACAAACGACTCGCGGGCAGGTCGTGCTAGACGTGCAGAAGAATCTTCCAAGGCGCGACAATTGTGGAAAATGTCCTAATTTCACGGCCGTCATGAATAGGCACGGTATGAACACACTATCTCGATTGAAAATTTGCCTTTATGAATTCAATTCAGGCGATAATCAGCTATTGAATAAGCGTTGTTAATGAAGCCTTTGATGGGAAATGAAAAGCAAATTATTTCATAAATATGTGCATTATTTATAATGCTTCAAACGTTTATACGGCCGTTGACGCATGACTTAGGTTGTGGCACGTGTAACCACTCAAGTGTAAGTATAAACACTTGACCGGCTTTCTATTTGATGTTCCATATTTCCCAAAGGGAAAGGTAGTAAAGCTAGATGTTTCCAATTTTCTGTCCAATATTGAGAACTTCGCAACACCAGCAAACCCCACCTATCCTACCTGAGGCCCAAAATATGATCGCTAAAGGCCGCTTTATGAACGAGATACAGCCCTCGGGAAGTGTGTGATTCTAAAACTCTTCAGCAGCGGTCCACTCCTCATCCAGTGCTCTAAGTGAAAGTTTGAATCATAAAAAACGTCTCGAACACGTTAATGAAAATGAAAACTATACTGAAGCTATTTATTATTTTAAATTTTGGTTGTGCTGACTAAATAGGCTCAGACTGTCTAGCAGTATGTAATTACCTCTATAAACATAAAAACATAAACGTTATTTATTTATTTATATAAGAACAAAGTGAGGTCTATCACGAACTCCCGCTCCTCCATACCTACTAGTTGTTATTTAAACAGAAATAAATTAAAAGCTATTATAATAATGATTAATAAAATAAATACTAGCATGTTAATCATTTCTGCCATAAGGAAATAGAGACTTTTACGCAAACGCGTTCGAAACGTTTGCTATGACTCGAACTTACACTAAGAGCTCAGGACAATACTGCCAAAACCCCGCTTTTTATAGGGCATTCAATGCAGTTGATACTCGGCATCTGTGCCTGCGCAACGTATAAGTCCGTACTAATAGTAAGTATAACTGCGAAAGCGTGTCTAGTGGTTTGTTGATTTTTCCTCCTTTCACGCCATTGCTGCAACTATAAATTGACGTGATTTTTAGGGTTCCGTAACTCAAAAGGAAAAAACGAAACCCTTATAGGATCACTCGTGCGTCTGTCTGTCCGTCTGTCACAGCCAATTTGCTCCGAAACTACTCGACCGATTGAGCTGAAATTTGGTATTTTGCTTAGACATTTTCTGAGCCAGATTGTGACTTAGGCTATGTTTTATTTCCGAAAAATTAACGGTTCCAGAGGGAATTCCGGACGAATGAGGGTGAAGTCTCAGGCGAAAGCTAGTATTTTAATGTGTGTACTTGTAGGTACTTATTTATATCTGGATTTACAAAAAATACTCCTCATCCCCACGAGTTTGGCGAAGCGTATTACCTGATATGTGGGAATACGGGTATTAATACAATGTTTTGTACGATAAATAATAAGCGAATTACCTGACATGTGGAAATACGAGTAGTAAACAATGTTTTGTACCATAAATAATCTAAATAATGCTCCGAGGAAAAATATGTTTCGTAACATTCTGTTTTTCTGCTAATTCGTATCCACCAAGTATCCTGATAACAACTTTACGTTACTCATACATAATAGTATTAAGTGTAACTTATCTGTTAAGGGCGTACCCCACGCCAATGGCCTTGAATCTGCTTGTTTTCAAATCCTATAAAGTATACTTAGCGTTGTACAAGAATCTTGAAAAAAAAAAATATATTGTAGTATGGAATCTATTCTTTATTTTTGTCTACCGGAATCTTGAAAAAAGTGATAAATCAAGAGCAAAAAAAAAACCGTAAACCCTTTTTTCAAACTAAAATCCGTAAAGGCTCCCTTATTTTGCGACGTTTATGCATGAAACTTTTACTAATCAGAAGACAATAATATATACTATAATTTCATTTACCGGTTTTTCAATTTATTTTATAGTTTTTGATTAATTTATACTTTTCACTGCGGCGCGTCAAGTAAGAGGCTCGCGGTGCTCTGCGCGGGCGACGGGTGGCATACGCTGCTAAGCCGTCTGACGTGAACCTTGTGCCGCTCGACGCCGCGCACATGCGAAGAGTTAGTTTTCAAGTTTTTTTTTTATTTTGACCTAGTTGGAACGCTCAAGGTCATCGGCATGGGGTACGCCCTTAATACTTTTTTTTACTGTTTATTAAAACACGGCATTAGGTATTTAAGTTGAGTACAAAGGATTTTTATTATTTAATTTTAAGGGGCTGCATCGTGATTCGCAAAAACGCCCTATTTCCTGAGTGGGAGTGCATTGGATAGTGATGAATTGTTTTACATCCGCGCATGAAAGAAAAGGATATACATATATTATATACTCTTACATAGCATACGCATTATTTGCTTGGTGAGAGCGCCAAATCAATGAAATGCCTGTAAGGAACTATCAAGGAACAAGTTCTAAAAGGGAGCTACCAGAAAATTAAAATAATAAATTATCTTTTCGTAACACTAAAATCGCCATGAAAAACGCTGTCTTTTGGCGGCGCCAAAGTAAAAAGTGAAAAGTTAGAGGTGACTTTGTAAAAAAGTATTCAGCGAAGTTGATGTAATCGTGTTTTCGTATAGCCAGATTATTGATTAAATAGTCAAAATACATATACTTTAAAATTGGTCTCCTTTGCCTTTATAGTCGTTTAGCCGCAATCGAACGATATCGCTTTTTTCAATGCAGCCTTAATCTACTTCGTAAATAGAATCTGTCTCTAAGTCAAGCGCGTTTGGTGTCTTTTGAAAATGATTTATGATTTAAAGAAAACAGGTGCCTGAAATGTGGTATATTTTTTGATTCAGCTCATGAAGCCTTTTCACGTTAGTTTTTTTAAATCATATATGTCATCAATAATCAATTTAGAACTACAAAACTTGCTGGCAACATCCAAACTATACATCCTTCTGACCTCAAAAAGTCGACCCGCGATCCTCATATTATGCAAACGTAATACCTCTCGCGGCCGGCTGCTGAATTACGTAACACCAATTGGTATCGCTTTCCCGAAAAGTAAACTAATTGTACCCTTATTTATATCGAGTGATGACTAAATTGGTTTGCTTTTCGAGCCAAACCGATACCAATTGTGTCACGTAATTGAGCTGCCGGTCTATTGTTTCCTAGTCAAAGTTATATCTTGGCAATATACGCAAATGTACCGTACCGAATATTTCTCGAATTTGTTTGCGGACCTGTACGACGGCTACATGATAACATCGTAAATTATCCACTTTATAGTTGACCTAACGCGCACATTTGTTCGTAGCCGAAAATATTCCGCCTATAACGAGTTTCTTTTACCTTTTATGAAAGTGTAAGTGATTTTACCTAATTATTCAAATTTCATCCCGATTATTTGACAAAACTTAAATTTTGATATAGTTTGACCACAACCGCTGTACCGAGCCTTGGGCGGCGCCGGACGTGAGAGGGGAAGGGAAATGGAAAGGAATACTGCCCCCCCAATTTCCGCGCCGCGAACACCCGGCGTCTCGCCGCGCAGTACAGCGATTGTGGTCAAACTATACATAATTCGGACTTTAGATGTGAGTTAAAACCGTAATTAAAATGGACTTCCAGGCGTAGACAAAACAATTCAGTGCGCGAGACAGAGACGGAAATACAGTTGCTCGAAAGTTTTTGCACGAATTGTACGGAGCTTGTCCAGGTGACGCGTTTTACGCGCGAGTCGAGTCGCGCGTTTCGAATCGCGCGATCGCGAGCTACTTACTACAGATTCCGTCCAAATGCAGTCGCGCGACTTGCCGCTGCTCGCGCGTATAACGCGTGCTAATCGCGAGAACCTCGACTCGCGCGAGTGCCGTGCCGCACGATCTCGCGAGTCGAGGTACTAAGCAAAAAAACATTGCAAGCAAAGCATTTGCAGCAAAGAAACATTGCTGCGTCCAGTCCCCGCGTGATAGTTGCGCGAGTGGTCAAATTTAAATTGAGTTGATGACTTCGATACCTACTGAATTTTTTATTGACGAAATGAATTTCAAGCGTACCATCAAAAAATAGGTACTCTAGGTCCGGAAATAGGTACTCTAGGATATATTATTACAAACAAGCTTTGAATCATTCTGTCTTGTAAAATTGTGTGCGCTCTATATTTTGATTTTCTCATTGCTATCTTCGTTCACATCGACGGTGCGAAAGCCACAAAATAACTGTTTTGTCGGAATTCTTGTTTCTGACCGCCTCGATTCGTACCATAATTAACGCGCGTAACTCGCGAGCTAAACGCGTTATCTGGGCCCAACAGAAATTTCAAACACGTGTGTCAACTCGCGCGTAAATCGCTTCATCTGGGCAAGCTCATTGGACGTTTGTAGCCCGGGTGTAATGGTTTAACCGACTTTAATAGGAAGAAATGCCACAAATACGATTTTATGTTACTCTCTCCGCTCAGAAAATATAATAATATTTCAATTACTAACCCCTTGAATTTTTTTGTAAAAGAAATAAAATCATGAATAAAACATTTAATAAAAGGTTTTTGTAAGTATTTCGTAGAAAACAGTTTATTAAGCGCCTACTCAGTGAATGACTAGTAAGATATATTAACCAACCATTTTCTGTTTTTTTCTTTTTTAAGATAAGAAATCTATTTATATTTCAATAAAACTCCAGGTTGCAGCTATGTTGGTCAAATTCGTGATATGACAAAATCGTAACTAGAAAGACTTTTAATTTGTCAAAATCGTAATTGTAACTAACGTAGGTAACTTCCTTAATTAATCAAAGTCGTCATTGGTTCTTCATTGTTCAAAGTCGTAATTGGTCACATTCGTAATTGATCCAAATCGTAATTAGTCAAATTTGCTATAGCAGGGTGGCAGAGATGAACGAACATAACAGAATGTTCTCTAAAGTTTTGGAACTTCCGAGAAACGTTACTTCTCGAAATTTCCAGAATCTATACATACGTAGCTATATAAACATCGATGTGTGCTATGTATGTTCCCTATATACTCCAAAACGGCTGGACATTTTCAGGCAATCTTTACATTAGGTAACCCAGCGGGTGATCCTGTGAAGTATGGTAGCCGTACGAAGCCGGGGCGGGTCACTGTTTCCTATATATTTAAAAACAACCGGATACTTATTTAAAAAATTGTCGGAACTTCTGGAATATTTCAGCTAAAACTAGAAATGAATAAGTTAGTTGTTTTAAATCTTAATTTTTAGCACGAAAAGAAAGAATAATAATCTATACATATCTATACATATAATAAAATTGTAAAGTGGAAAAAGTCTGTACATTGAAGATAACAATGAAAAAATGCTATGGGGGGCTTCAGAATGAGCAGCAGAACAAATCCCAATGGTTTTTGAATTTCATGTCTGTTTGTCTGTTTGTCTGATTGTATGTTCGCGATAAACTTTAAAACTACTGGATGGATTTCAATGCGGTTTTCGATAATATATCCAGGAACACTTCAGGCAGGACATAGGCTATAGAAACTTTTGGAAATAAAAGTGAAAGGGGGTAAAAGAGGGGGTGGAAGTTAGTATGCGAAAAACTGTTTGGATGAGTTTATTAACTTAAAACTTGGTATAAATACTCTTCAAAATAGAAAAATAGGTATGCGGTATAAGAAAATATGAAACTACCCCTAAAAAGGGGGCCTTGGGGCGTTAAACTTTGTATTGGAAAAACCGATTCCATTTGTTTATCGACTTGAAACTTGGTACATATGCAGTTCAAAACAAACAATTAGGTAGGTAACCGTTTCTAAAATAAATTATTGTGTGTGTGTGTTTGTGTATGTTTGTTACAACTTAGCTCCATGTGGCTGAACGTATTTTGCATGAAACGTCGTATATAGTTAGACCTTAGCTTCTGGAATAGAAAATAGGGTCATTTTTGTCCCAAATAACTCAAAAGTTGTCGAGAGTATAATTACAACCGAATTCCACGCGGACGAAGTCGCGGGCGGAAGCTAGTTATGTATATAATAAGTACGGGTATATGTTTTGCTTCAAGTGATCCATTTTATGTTTACATACATACATATATAGCATCATGCCCGAAATCCCTAATGGGGTGGGCAGAGCCACAAGACTACTTGTGGCCACGTTCGATTAATTAGTCCTAAGATGGTATGATGAACCGTATGGTGACAGGTGATCAGCCCATCGCCCATACAGATAGTCCACCATGTTGGAGAGGACCCGTCCCTAAGTCGACTTTTACGACATGCCAGGATGATAAGCATCTGCACGCATTCTATGCTATTTCTTCACTCCCAGTGCTGCAGAGGAGCTTTTATGTTTAGTACCGATTTATTTCTGTTTGGACCAATGGTTGAGGAATTCAGTCTACCATTTGTACTATAAAGTATTGTGCAATAAAGTTTAAATTAATAAATAATAAACTTATTAAGGAACTTGAGTAGAATCCTATCTAAATAATACCGTAAAATGGGGTTACATTTATTAATTTTATTTACTTATATTCTTATAACTCTGTAAGTTTAACTTTGGTTTAACTGCAATTAAAGCTAGTCTCGTCATATCGCCGTGGTCTGCCGCGTTGGCGGATTCCATTATGTGGGACCCAATTTGAGTTTACTTTAGCCCACAAGCCGCTTCCAGCATGCGACAGTCGTGTCCGGCTCGTTTCCAATTTTGTTTGGCGGCTGTCGTTAGTAGAGTAGTAGAGTTACGTCAACTGTCTGAAATTTGGAACGTAATATTTTGAAATTTCTAATGCGATTCTTCAAATGCACACCCAGATTACCTACTATGCTGTATCGTTCTTAGGGAAACTTCAAGGTCAAATACCAAGTCTATGCTAGTGAATACAATTCTGATGTTGGGAGTTAATTTTGGGGAGAAATTAGACAATTTAAAAAGAACTTTTGTCAAGTGCATCCAGCCCTGGATTTACACAAGGAGCAGTCGGGGCTAGTGCCCAGGGCGGCAAATTTTCTAGGGCGGCAAAATTTGGAAGATGTATAACCTATAAGTTTGAGTAAAATTTCAGTAATGGGGCGGCATTTTTCCGGTGCCCAGGGACGGGGCAGGGGTTAAATCCGGCCCTGAGTGCACCAGGTTACATATGAAATGAAATAGCTTGTTATGCTAAAAACAAATAATAATAATAATAATAATAATAATAATAAAGCCTTTATTTCCTCAAAAATCAAAATAATAATAATAATAATTATACCTTACATGCATTAATCAACATGTTCTTAAAAATGAAAATTCAAATTATGTTAAGCATGCTTAGAACCAGTTAAGTAACAATTTAAATTAGTTAACAATAAAATTCAAATAAAGAAACGATAAATGCATGAATTATAAAAAAATAAAAACTAATTGAATTACATTAAAACATTAAATAAAAATAACCCATTAAAAATCATTTGGTAGTAATAAATACATTAATTTAAATTCAGTGCATTCAAATGTGAACATTAAAATTCAGTTTATTAAATAATTCATGTAAAATAATAATAACAAACATTCTTCAAAAAACAAATATATCTTTTTTAATTTTATATTTTATGTAGGTACACTACCACCTAGTTATAGACTTTAATTAATCATACTCATACCTACTGCCAAATTTTACGACCGGAGGAATTAGTGTCAGAGTTAAATTCCTCATTGACTAGCCTATTAAGGCGCTGACATGACCTAAATTGAATTTACTTAAGAGGTCTATTACGATATTTTCAATAATTGGGCAACTTTGGCGTTCTGATTATGAGAAACTGAAAGACAACCAAATTTGACTTGCTGAATGGTGGAGTATAGTTATTAGTATTGATCATAGCGGCCCTGCTTTTTCGATTTATTCTTATCTATTGATAAAGTCGAAACTCTGCAGCAAGTTTTTAAAAAAATGCGCGACGGCACTTTTTCGAGCTCGTGGATACATTACTACGCTCCTACGTTAATATTATTACGTAACATGTATATCAGAATAATCGTTAATTTATAAATAATTAAAATTTAATACTTATTTTGGAAAAATAATTGATTATACAACTTAAAATAAACGTAATTACAACTACCAAATTACTAAATAATGCGATCAGTCGGCCGCCTGAATACAGTGCCGCGCCGGCGGTTGTGTCCCGCCGAACGATCATTCCTAATGTAAAAAGAGCGCTGACGGCTATACATCTTATATGATGAACAAATCATTGGACGACGGCGACTTGAGGCCGCGTGTCAATAAACCTAATTTTTCAGAACGCGATTTAGTGATAGCCCTCTAAAATAGTATTTTAACAAATACTATTTTATTGGCAAAGCGATTTTTTTTAAATATTCTTTATATTAACACGTTTTGATGCAATCGATTCGATAAAAAGAAATCGTGAAATTACGTCTAAAATCCTCTTTAAACACTTCTACGTCTTCATTTTTTAACTTATAGGTCTATAATTAATAACACTATTACATCACCCCCATACTAAAGAGTATGTTGATTTATACTATACGTGTAGTGTGTTACTGAGTAAATATTGCGAATTATTTGAAATCGGACACAAGGAAAACGAACATGATTAATCAGAAACAACAATGGTAATCAAAACAATCCGAGTATGTCAATCGCATGCTACCCGATACAAAGGTGTGGGCGGAGTGTCGTTTCGTGTCTACCACCGACGAGGCGGTCAAGGGCTTCTTACCCTTTAGCCCCTACATTTGATTTAGGTATGCAGTTGGTACCTACAGACAAAAACAGCTGACATGAGCCTCTATCCTGTATTAGTAAGGAAACCACACCCTGCATTGCCTGCGGTTATAGAATTGAACAAGGGATAAGTTTTAGTCGACTGCGCGAGGTTATGTTCGGAATTTGTTCCTAGATTCGTCTTGTCGCAAGAGTCACACGTTATATCATTATATACTAGTGGCTCCGTGAGCTGTAGACCTAGCGACAAACTTATCTTTGCCGTTGGAAAACTGATATCCCCATACATCGATATATGTCGGGTCAGTTTCCCAACACCGCAAATAAGTGTGTAATTGCAAAAACCCCCATATTTTGCGCCATTTTGAAAAATTTCAAAAAATAGCGATTCGAAAAAAAAACTATATAATTATCAAACCTGCTGACAAAATTTCACGAGAATCGGTTGAGAACTGCGACCTGTAGACGAGAACAAATGGACATCCGCTGGACATACGAAAGCATCACATTAAAAGACCGAAAAGTTAATATTATTCAGTGTTGTGACTTTTGAATGACATTTCTAAAAATATATGTCTTACGAGTATTACAGCGCCTCTATTCGGGAACGCTTCGGAAGTGATTCTGTAGCGATTCGCGAGCGAGATTTCTCACCTCGTTCTTACGCATTACGCGTCGTGCGGAAGAGTGGGATGAGAAATCTGGCTTACAAGTCGCTACAGAATCACTTAGCGTTCCCGAATAGAGGCGCAGGTTTCTTGCATTCAGGGTTTTCTTTAACCGCTTTTACTTCCAACTTGATAATTTACGTTATTATTACTTGCATACTACCTAAATGTTGTAAAGCTGGCGTAGTAAAGTGTCGGGACGCGGTCCAAGTGAACTGCACCTTATAAACTAGGGAGAAATATGGGTAGGTCGAACGTTCCATTGCCATAACGCGACCACCCGTCAAATCGTCACTGACTTTATTTGACTTCGATTAGCTCAATTCAACCAAGAAATCATTTTGTTAATTTTGCGATCAATTTGTTACAGATTATTTATTTATAGTGTTTTTATTTTAGATAATAATTTAAATTTGTTTTGTGGCATTTTTAGCTGTAGGCATTTATTGATTACTTTTTTAATCGTGTCATACGGGTTTTGTATTATTCTATATTTGTAAGTGTGAATCGGTAACAGCATCAATTTCCGACACATTTTAAATTTTAAATCAGTTAAACTAAGCGTGCGTAACAGAAAATACGTCATAGATGAGGTTGAAACTGCTCTGGCGAATCTCCCGTTTCCATTTTACCGCATGAGATGGAAGTTTTTATATAGGTACTTACTGTAATAATGGGGCCTATTCGAAAGTGAGTTCGCTTATTTTAAAAGTCGCTTAACTTTAAATAAGAAACATCAAACTCGATTTTGACAGCTTTGTGCTATACAAAATTGAGTTTGACGTTTCTTATTTTTAGTTTAGGGAATTTTAAATAGAGTGATGCTTATATTTATTCAAAAATATTATAAGAACTATCTTTAGAAGTTATTACGTATTGCCATTATTTAGGAAAGGATTAATTAAAGTCGACTACGTGGAAGTTGTAATAAATGTAATGTAGAGGTGATGTTGCAACAGTTTACGTTATTTTAAGTTTAATTACTATTAAATCGAAATATTAAAAAGAAAATATATAATGTAGGTCCACACAATCGAGACAATTTCTGATGAGACTTGCTTGGATTTAATATTGTCAGTATAAAAGTGACACGTGAGTGACACGCTTTTAGATAATGCCGAGCCGACGGGCGTTTTTTTCGTAAATGTAATTTTCCCCGTTACCTCTCTAAACCTTGTATTTCGCTTACGCATAGTAGACTGGGCACGGGGATATTATAACGAATCGAATTGGTCTTTACACATGTATTTTAAGAGACCAGCCAGTGCTCGAGTTGAATGTAACTATGACATAACCTTTATTATTATTTTTGCCTTTACAAATACTGTGCCGCATTATAAAAGCTCGCTCGCTCGCGAGTATCGCTGCGAGATTAAATTAGAAATGAGGAGATCCGCAAAAGATCAAGAGTAACCGACATAGCCCAAAGAATTGCTAAGCTTAAGTGGCAGTGGGCGGGGCACATTGCTCGTAGAACAGATGGCCGATGGGGTCGCAGAGTTCTTGAGTGGCGACCACGTACCGGAAGGCGCAGCGTCGGCAGACCACCCACACGGTGGACTGACGACCTGGTGAAAATTGCGGGTCTCCGCTGGATGCGAGCAGCACAGAATCGGTCGTTGTGGAGATCATTGGGGGAGGCCTATGTCCAGCAGTGGACGTCTTTCGGCTGAAATGATGATGATGAATGATGATTATAAAAGCACACTTAAAAGTGCCAGTACCATGCTCGACGTGACACCGCGAATAAAAAGTGGTCAATCGGGTTACACTAGAAAAACAGATTGTATTATTTGTCCCAATTAACATTAGGAAAGTTTTTAGGGCACAAGTGAAAATCGGCGTCGGGGCTTGCTGCGGTATATCGCTGAGTGGTGACCCCTTTTAGCGCCCAATCACTGTTCTGTTTTTAATTTTTCTACTGTACCGTGCCCTAAATTAATTATTCTATTTCAATCTCTATTTCTATTCCAGTTTTATTTTGTTGTTAAGCTAATAAACAGTAATAAAAAGAGCCTAGCAGAGTTTGGCGCTGTACACTTTTCAGTTTTTGTGTTATTAATATAAAAATACCACGTTCGAGTATTTATGCGTATAGATCACTGGCTTAGTTTTTATTTCTGGACAATTATGATGCATTTATACATCACAAGTTCCATCAAGTAAAGCCCATTCATAACGAAAATTACAACAAAGCACTAACTTTAAGCCAGAACTAATGCTTTCGTTGCAATTGCGAGAAAGGCAACGTACACACGTGTAATACTAAGGTCTGTTCGCCGAGAGTTGATAAATATTATGATTATCGTTTCGAAGTAGCGACTGTCGCGTAACTATCGCAAACTGTATGACGGACGTGGTTTATCGCGGCGCGCATTGAGTTTAGTGGTACGAGGGACGCAGAGGTTGTCAACTGTGGTGTCGCGCCGGGCGGACGGCGGCCAAAAACATAGGTATTTGTTTTGTTCATATACACAATCGCCATATTTCAAATTAATGTCTTATTATGTGCACGTCAAATGTCACATAAATCTGCAGTAGCCGAAAGGAAACGAAAAAGAAAATACATTATCTATGACACATGTCATGTTTAAAACGCGTTGAGTATGGATATGACGTGTCTTGTGTCTTTCTATAATATGTGATTGGCTTCAAGTGTGTCGTTTAGGTGTTCGCGTGTTGCTTTCTGTTTATACAGTTAGGCTATTCAATAATAATATTCTATGAAAAATATATAATTTTTCCCTTTAATTTTTTATTAATCAATATACATATCAATATTAATTGATACATTATCAGCGATAAAAATAATTAGCGGGCCGCTATTTGTATGAGTTAAGGAGCCCTGACTTTTTACTTTTTTATCAACTCTCGGCGAACAGAGCTTATGTGTAGCTATTACTTTCCGTCAGTTACTGTAGATATGGAGTTTTGCGCGGCCTCGCAAATCGGATTTTCCCGGGAAAAATTAGATATTCAATACCTATTTGCCAAACCTTTTTAAAGGTTTTCCTAATAAGGAAATCTAGACACACGGCAGTGTGTCAGCCAAAATTCACGACACACCGGCCGTAGGTTATATAACACGAACCATTTCGGGACAATTTTGCGTGTCTAGTAAGACTCTAAGAAAAACATTATTAATAGGTAGGTACAATTAATAAGTTTGGATGGATATAAAACTTACCAAGTTAGAAATAGAAATAATTTATTTGCATAAACTTGGTAGGTATATTCAGTTGACAATGTTAAAAATAATAATAATAGTATTACAAATAAAATAAAAAATATCAGTGCAAATAACCAGTTTCTTTGAATTAATTTAAGAACGTTGCAGTCGCAAAGCGCCAAATATTTCCTAAGGGAAGCCGGAAGAATTAGAACGGTACTTGCGAGTCTGACATTTAATTAGAGTAACATGGACTTCACTGACAGCCAACCGTAGCTTTCTAGCTTGGTAAAGCCGTCAGGAATCAGCTTGTACGCAGGCTTCGCCACTGGAACGTTGTAGTATCTTTTTAAAGGTGTCATTTAAGAAAGTTCTAAGGAACTCGGCACCCATTCTGATCTTTGACGATTTGTATCGAACTTGGCCCTTTTTAGGGTTCCGTATCTCAAAAGGTAAAAACGAAACCCTTATAGGATCACTTGTGTGTCTGTCTGTCTGTCTGTCTGTCCGTCTGTCACAGCCAATTTGCTCCGAAACAACTGGACCGATTGAGTTGAAATTTGGTATACATATGTAAGTCGGTGACCGCAACACGGACGTGTGACGTAAATATATGAATTTCAAACATGAGGACCACTTTTGGGGAGTAAATTAGATTTTTTTTAAAAAAGGTTATGCAACCTACATTGTGTTACATATCAAATGAAAGGAAGGGGGAAAGGGGGGGGGGGGAAATTATTGTGCCTATACCAAGTTTATGGTCTTTAAAATAACGTAGTACATTTCAGATAATCATGTACGGAACGGAACCCTCTCCACGCGAGTTTAACTCGCACTTGTCCGGTTTTTTCACATTTATGTTTTGATTTCATCGTTATCAGCAAGTGCCTCGCATGTGATAGGTACATTTGCGTAATCTGGCTAAAACGCTTTGATGGGAGAATAGGTATGAAACTGAGATGAAACCTCTAGGATGTGAAAAGTTTAATGAGGTGCTCTCAGTGACTTCTCCCCAAGAATTAGTTGCGAAGTAATCGCAGTATGCACAAGTTACAAGGATGCTGGTGCCATTATCATTCTAAAGAGCTGTTTTATTATGAATGAGACTACGTCGTGTCTCACCAACGCTATTTGTGCATAATAAAGAAAATTCGTGATGCATGTGGCCATGAACGTACTTGAGTAAGATTAAGTACACGAAACATTGCGAGAGACAGAGGAGATAACTATGCAGTATTATCTAACCCAGGGGACGGCAAACTTTTTAGACAAGGAGCCTGATGCTGGAGAAATATTGATTTTTCGGAAGCTCATAGAGCCGTAGTTTTCTGTTTCAGGTAAAATGGGCCCCAGCCCTCCGGGGAAGATAAATTTTTTAAAGAACCTGCGGCCTAATCTCTGTAAGACTTACTTTTCTTTCGGATTAAAAAGCCAAGATAGCAATCGCTTTCGGAAAAATTAGTGCCTGCGGCAAGACTTGATATTTAAAAAAATGCGATACCTACGGGCGAGGGTGCATAGTGGTTACGCTGTGTTTGGGTTCAAAATAAAGGCAATCTTTTGGCTCGCGCTATTTACAAAATATTCGATATAATTTGCGTTTTTTTTTTGTTGGGAACTTGAGGTGCCGCAACTGTCCCTTCAAAGGCTGCATGTGGCTCGCGAGCCGCGGTTTGCCGACCCCTGATCTAACCAGTAGACTAAGGCCTGATTTGTAAACGTCCGTTAGACTAAATTTTAGAGCAGTTCAGGTGTGGATAGGGCCCGCGAGGCATTTGAACTTTTTGATTAGAAAAAAATGTATGATCACAAAAAATTGGCGCTCCCCTCTAAACGCAATCCTATGTCCGCGCCTGGATCATTAATCTCAAAAACTATAATTAAGGTCCTGATATTTGGTCCGATCATTGTACTAATGGATCTTTTATAAATCCAAATAGGACTACTATTTCTTCGCCGATACCCTTATAAAGCTCCAGCCCTACTTAGTAAACCCAATTACAATCAATGACATGATATAGGGCGACACGTGTGTTAGACATATGCTTGTGCTATAGAAAGCCAGCCGATGTTTATCAGACCCTTATGTGGAGCCAGCTTCAAAACATTTAACGGGAGCTGTAGGATCCTTAGATATTACATTTTTTTTTAATGTTAATTGACTGACAAATGAACTGACGGCCCGCCCGATGGAAAGTGGTCACCGCCTCCCATGGACATCTGCACCAGAGGTGCTGCCAATGCGTTGCCAGTCTAGGGAGGATAGGGAATGGGGATGGGATGGGGATGAGGGAATAGGCCTCCGGATCTTGTCACTCACCGTACGAAACGCAATAGCAAGCTATTACATTACGCCGATATTCTGTGAGAGTGTGGTACTACCCCGGTCGGTCTAGTGAAGATTACTGTTTGGCTCTACCATTACAAACTTACATGGTGCTTGAATACACACTAAAGCAGACGAATGCGAACGGTCAGACCGCAAGACAAATACAAGGGTGTAATGACCTTGAAAATTGAAACCAGGACCTCGAGCTTCGTAATTAAACAAGGCAACAATAAATCTAAGACGTGCCCAAAGTTAATTATTAATTATTTGGCCGCCCTGAGTGATCGCTTAGTTACACTACTCTGATAAGGTAACTCGGTAATTGACGTTAATTAATACACCCCTCGCAACATGAATAAGACCACTACATTTTTACTAATTTTCTTTAACATTTATTAAAATAATGTCATTACGATAATGATACAAATCTTTTGTTTCATATTACGTTTATTAGTACACTTTGTTGCGCAATAGTTTACGTGATTGCGTCTGCAGACAAGTTTATGCATGTTGCAGCGCGCCACTTGAATACGACCACTAGTAACTTGCTGCGGTAGAGTTAAAGAAACAAAAGTGTGTGACGTTGAGGTATGCGTATTGTATTTGGAGAAAGAGAAAATTGAGACTTAAAGATCTGTTTTATTTCAATATGGGTAAAAAAAAGTGTTTAACCTTAGAAGAACAAGGAGCAATGAAAATTTTGCATGAAGAAGGATATTCTAATAGAGCAATTGGAAAAAAAATTGGACGGTCGCATCAGGTAGTAAGTAAATTTCTCGAAGAACGTGAAAATTACGGAAAAAAATTTAAAGGACGTACAAAATTTGCAACTACATCAAGGGAACGTCGAGCAATATTACGTGAAGCATCTAATTCAACTTTGACAGCTAGACAAATAAGGAGTAATGTTGGAACTAAAGCCTCAATAAGAACCGTACAAAAGATAATACAACAACGTCCATTCATAAAACTTCTAAAAATTAAACGGAAACCGGCTTTGAAGAAATTTCATTTAAGTGAACGACTTAAATTTGCTCGAGAAAAAATGCACTGGAAAGCCGAGTGGTTCAAAGTTATTTTTAGTGACGAAAAAAAATTTAACCTTGATGGACCTGATGGATTTTCGTATTATTTTCATGATTTGCGAAAAAATTAACTGATTTTATCTAGAAGACGCAAAGATTTTGGCTCAGTGATGGTATGGGGAGCAGTTTCATACAAAGGTACTATTGATTTAGTTGTTTTAAAAGGTAGACAGAACTCTCAAAAATATATAGAACTATTGGAAAAAGAAAGAGAAAAGTTTATTAAAGTAAATTGTGATTCAGATTTTATTTTCCAGCAAGATAATGCTAGTATTCATTCAGCATGTGTTGTGCGGTCATGGTTCAAAAATCAAAATATAAATGTTTTGGAATGGCCATCAAATTCGCCAGACCTCAACATCATGGAAAACGTTTGGGGATGGCTTTCTCAACAAGTTTATAAAAATTCTCGGCAATTTAGTTCCGCAGAAGAATTACAGAAAGCGTTGCAGCGCGCCTGGAGTACTATCCCAGTTAAATACTTAAAAACTCTATATGATTCAATCCCTTCGAGAATATTTGAACTGATTAAAAATAATGGCAAATGTACTAGTTACTGAACAATGAATGACATTATTTTCGGTTAAAATAATCGTGTTTCATTCCATGGTCGTATTCAAGGTGCGCAATATAGTGGTAGTATATTTAGTTAAATATACTTTGTTGCCATTGTTTATCTCATAGGGCTAAGTGACTAATAATAATTTATTATTTAACACATAAGAGTATTATATCCAGGTTTTACGAATTGTAATACATTATTTTAATAAAGAAGTTTTGTGCAATGTATGTGGTCTTATTCATGTTGCGAGGAGTGTATAATCTTCCTAAACTCCTTAAACGTGATTAAATCAATAAATCTCACTTAGGGAGGTAGGTACAAACAAACATTTTAACGCTACACTAAGCGCATCACTTAAGGGAATCCTTAAGCGAGCTCCAATTTTCTATGAATAAACCACGTTGTGGATACTTGTGCAATAACGAAACTTCATTACCTACGTGCTTATTTCATTTGGAGGTTGTAACAAAACTACCTATATTCATTCGTTCGTTCCGAACAGTCTCAAACAAAGTTTATGTGCCAACTTTATACCTACTAAGAACCGGGCCGAACCAACTGTGTTCTGCCGTCCTACTCCGATCTATCAACTTCATCAATTAGCCCGTGAAGTTGCCGGCCCTTTTTATTTGCAACACAAAATTTGAATTCAAGTAGTGTGTACGTTGCCTTTCTCGCAATTGCAACGAAAGCATTAGTTCTGGCTTAAAGTTAGTGCTTTGTTTTAATTTTCGTTATGAATGGGCTTTACTTGATGGAAAGGGTGACGTATAAAATGCGTCTTAATTGTCCAGAAATTAAAACTAAGCCATTGATCGATACACATAAATACTCAAACGTGGTATTTTTATATTACTTAATAATACAAAAACTGAAAAGTGTACAGCGCCGAACTCTCCTAGGCTAACTCCGTCATTTATAAACCGATTTTGAAAATTCTTTTCCTAATCGGTAGGGTATACCTACCGTCAGTTTGGTGCCGTTGTAGTCAAAGTCGAGTTATGATGAGAGGATCTATGAGGAATCGATGGAATTCTTCAAACGCTTTGGTACGTGTACTGTAAGTTTATGTGTAATAAATAAATAAATAAAGAAAGAAATAAATAAATAAATAAATAGCTAGCATATATTAATTTTGGTATTTTCTGTAATAACTCAAGCAGTTGCGTTCCAAAAGCATTATTTGGTGAAGTGGAACTGTTGATGAAGACCATAGATGATCACCGAAACTCCTAAATGATAAGTATTTTACAGGTGGCATTTAGATTTTTGCATAAGGTTGAGAAGCAATTTGTGGTCATGAAAATGCTTGTGGTAAAAAAGACCCGGGTTTGAAGAACCAGGAGAAATCCTCAAAGATCGACGTCCTTGCACCTTGGATAATAATATTTTGTAAAGGGTGATGAGCAATTGGCATTTTCTATTGTTGCTTTATGTAGTAAATGTGTATCCTTAAATCAAATACAATAATTACTAAAATATAAAAAATTAATTTATAATTTAAGAAATAAAAAAACCGACTTCTAAACCCCTTTGAAAAGTAAGAACTTTTCAAAAAGGTATTGTAGTCAGTTTTTTTTATTTGTAAGTTATAATTAATGTACCTATAATATTTATAAATATATAACTTACGTTTGAAACCAAGCTATTAAGGCTCGTTCAATAATTAATTGATTTTGAAAATTATTTCAATGCTTCATACAATTATACATTAAGTAAAATCTAGCCTCCCTTCCTGAGCATCGTATCGTATCGTCGTACGTAATGTTATTTTAGTTAGAATCCATCCACGTTTAAATCGATGGTATGAAATGTTTAGATTTTTCTTTTTTTTTTCGTTTCCCACCGTAGCCTAACATAACAATATAACATGAGAATTGCTGAAATGGTTGCACCTAACTTCATGATCGAAAGTATAAGATCAACTACCTAGTACAGACGGAGCGGAACTTCTAGTCCGCTCTGAAGTTGCTTGGCAAAGCAATCTAGAAGTTTGGCGAGATGTTAATGACTTTAACTCTTACTTTTTACCCGACTGCGCGAAGCCAAATGAGGTTATAGAGTTAAACAATATATGTTTGTGTGTATATACTAGTGCACCTACCACAGCTTCGCCGCGGTATTTTCCATACAAACTTTATCACACCTTTTCACCCCTTTAGGGATAGAATTTCGCAAAATCCCTCCTTAGAGCACCTCTAGGGTACTCGAGGAATGTTTCCTCCAAATTTCAAACCTCTAGCACCACCCGTTTAGGCTTTGCGTTGTCTATAAGTGATTCACGGTACTGTTTTATATGTACCTATAGAAGATATAAATACGAGGGGCGGCTGAAAAGTTATCTACCTAGCCTATATGTTATGCGACAATAATACTGGCCACTATGAGGTCGTGTTCACTGGTTATTCTTTTTTCAAAATCACCAACATTCATTTGTTTCTTGCTTCCCGCTTTTTTTGGGACTGGATTGTTTTCAAAATGTCGCAAGAAAAAAATAATCTGATTAAAATTGAGCAGCGTGCAGTGATAAAATTTCTCACTAAAGAAGGAAATACACCCTCGCAGATTAGACTGCGTATGTTACCTGTTTTTGGTGGTTCGTGCCCTTCTGAATTTACAATAAAGTTCTGGTCGAAACAGTTTAAGCTTGGCCGTGAGAGCCTTGAAGATGATCCTCGTAGTGGGCGACCAGTTTCCGCTGTCACCGATGAAAATGTGGCCAAAGTGAGAAATTTTATTTTAGAAGACCGGCGAATTAAGCAGTGGGAGTTAGCCAGGGATGTGGGCATTAGTAAAGAACGGGTCAATTAAATAATTCATGAACATTTGCACATGTCTAAGGTTAGTGCACGCTGGGTCCCTAGAATGTTGACTCCGTTTGACAAGGACAGACGAGTTCAATGTTGCGAGGAATTTTTAGACATGAGCCGTGGAAAAGAGGAGGAAATGATTTCTAGAATAGTAACCTGTGATGAGACTTGGATTCGGCAGTGGGATCCCGAAAGTAAACAGGAGTCATTGCAATGGAAATTCAAGGATGAAAAGCCTCCTCGGAAATTTAAGGTTCGCCCGTCAGCAGGCAAAGTAATGGCAACATTTTTTTGGGATGCGGAAGGAATTCTGCTTGTAGATTAGTTGCCAAAAAAAACTACAATGAATGCTGAATATAACGCAGATTTACTTGACCAGCTCAGAGTAGCCATAAAAGAAAAAAGAAGGGGCAACCTCAGTAAAGGGATTCTGCTTTTGCATGATAACGCACCTGTGCATACTGCTCGCGTAACGAAGTTAGCAATTAATGGAAATGGGTACGAAGTAATCAACCACCCTCCATATAGTCCAGATTTGGCCCCATCCGACTTACTTCGTGTTCAGACTTTTGAAGAAAGAACTGAGGGGACGAAGATTCGTTACCGATAACGACATGAAGGCTGCTGTTAATAACTTTTTCGATGATAAACCTAAAGTTTTTTTTTTAACGGGTTAATGTCTTTAATTGATAAATGTAATAAGTGCATTTCCCTGTCAGGAGACTATATTGAAAAAAAAAAAAAACTAGCCATGATCGTCTTTTGTTTTATAGTTAGGTAGATAACTTTTCAGCCGCCCCTCGTATGTGTGTACATGACCAAACATTGGATGTTCTACTTCAACTCCTAAACTACTGGACCTATTTGAATAAATACAGTATCATATGATTCCTGAAGAATATGCGAGTTTCATAGACTATAAAAGAATTCTAGGGATTCGTCATACTAGGAGCAAAAATGCTTTAACGTCGCCATTCGGGTTTTACTTTTTAACTTTATTTGTATTGAACCGAATACAAAGTCTTCTTTGCATAAATGTAACAAAGTTTTCTTTTCTAAATAACATCGGTCACAAGGACTTACTCAAGTATTGAAAATTCCAACCACAATTATGATTAGGCCTGAATAAATCATTCTTCATCATCATTTCAGTCAAAAGACGTCCACTGTTGAACATAGTCCTCCCCCAATGATAATCACAACGACCAATTCTGTGCTGCTCGCATGCAACGAAATCCTGCGATTCTGATCTGGTCGTCCATCCATCGTGTGCGTGTCGCCACTCGAGAACTCTTCGATCCTATTGGCAATCTGTTCTACGAGCAATGTGCCCCGCCCACTGCCACTTAAGTTTAGCAAGTCTTTGGGCTATGTGACAATTTGTCTCAGGTATACATAATCGTCAACGTAGTCTCCGATTTCCACGGGAGTTGGTAGTACATGGACATGGATATTCGATAGATCTTCGTCTTGTCCACGTTCATTTTTAAACAATTGTGAACCAACAGCCATAATAACCCTTTTCATACAAAAGGCGATTATTTGACTTTGTTGATCTTTAAAACATATTCAAAAAACGTATAGACCTAGATTTTGTTCTGACCGACAACCTATTAAAAATAGGTCAACATCGATTAACATTTAAGGGGTGGAAATCGTTATCGCCTTTTGTATGAACAGCCGTAGGTTCACAATCCTCTTAAGGCCAACTCGTTTGGAAGTGACAAACTGATGTACATTTTTTACCGACCAGACAAGCAAACATTGCATAATATTGCACTGTCATCCAGTTTTGAGCTATGCTTTAAAACTTGAAGTCTCTAGCTCACCAGGGAGTTAGTTTAAAATCAATTGCAAAAATTTTACTGAACGATACATAAAAGAAACACAATAACATGTGCCATAACCGTTAGATTAGATCGCCTACTGTACCCTTTTTCACGAAGCTACAAGATACAATTTTACAAGCAAAAACTGGCAACACATCAAGGCTGATAGATGTACGGGATCTGTCATCGGTGTTACCAGTTTTTGCTTGTTAAATTGTAACTTGTAGCTTCGTGAAATTGCACGGTTGTACAAAACTTTTACGAACGAACGATTTTTTGAATAAGTAACTTTCCGCTAAGTGCAGCCCTATTGTGTCAATCGAGCCCTTTGTAGGTAAGATGTTAAGCGATTTTTTTTTTATTTATAACTCTTTAAATAACCGGCAGAATCCCGTGAGAAGGTTTGGTAGATGGGTGCCTCGAACGCATTTTTCATCGGTAGGATTTTTTCCCTAATCGCATTTTGTCACGATCGTGTTTTGTCACGTTCGCTTTATGTATAATCGATTTTTACCTTAGGCTCCCATTGCATAATCTCAGTTTTTCTAGCCGCATTTAGTCATAAACGCATACTTTTTAATCTCAATTTTTCTCATTGCATTTAGTCATAAACGCATAAGTGTGTGTATATGTTTTTGAGCTCTTCGTCTGTATATATTGGCAACTATAGATTAAAATGACGAAAACAACATAAAATGTTCATTTTCAAAGTAATAGCCTAACTGTTTTTAAACATTTATTATATTTTGAGGGTGATACACGTAAAGAGAAAAGCAAATTGGAATCTGTCAATTTACAGTAGGGCAAAAAGCATATAAGACTATATAGACCAAAACTCGAATCAGACAACATGCCGTAAGGCAAATTCCCCATAGGAAAATATACGATCAGACATAAAGCACACGTGACAAAACACGATCGTGGCAAAATGCGATTAGGGAAAAATCCTACCGATGAAAAATGCGTTCGAGGCACCCATCTACCAAACCCGTGAGACTAAGGGACCAGTCCTTTCAGTTCCGCAAATACCAACCGCAAATGTAATTTTGCTGCGGTAGATTCTGCAATATCTATTCAATGTTCATTAAAATTTAATAGTAGATAGAGTTAACAAGGGTCAAAGTTATATCTAAGGCGAAGCCAAAATATTGAATCCAGAGGGCAGCCTCAGATTGAAGTGAAATATTCTGCTTTTCACTTCTCCTATGACAAAAACTGCTAATCCTATCTGCAACTGTCTGTCTTCGTCCTCGATCCTTGACTTTCCCGGGTACTGCTCACCATTATCCTTGCAGACGTTCGTCGTTTCATAAGCCTCCGCTTCGTCAGACATTCGTTGGAACTTGATCGTCAAATTATTTATATAATTCCCCGCTTCTCTCACATTTTCCTTTTATCAAATAATTCCTTCACATACAATGTAGACAAGGTTATGAATATCTCTTGTTATATCGAGTATTGTTTCAACCATATTCTGGCGAAGAAAAGTTTTCATCCAAAAATAAAGACAATTCGAATATGTAATTCTAAAAATTGTTTTTAAAAGGCCACGTGATTGAAAAATAAACTATCTCTTCTAACGTTATTAAATATACGTATATGAGAAGGCTAAAAATTACTCGATAAGTGTACAACTTACATACATCAGCAAAAAACATCCACCTTCCATTCGCTTTAGTCCTCCTTAATATATCTTAATATCGTGAATATTATTTTAATAAATAGTCCCGTTAATATTCTCCAATATTTCTGAGTGACATTATGGAGAAATATCATTAAACTAAAACGAAAATCCGCTATATTTTTAAAGGGCCGACAATTTCTTAATATCTTAATATCTTTAATGTTTTACTTCCACATTGGGTCCAATTCGAATATTAGTACTTAATTTAAAATTTCCTAAACTTAAAATAAGTAATATCAAACTCGATTTTGTAGATCACATAACGCTGTCAAAATCAGTTTCACGTTTCTTATTTTAAGTTTAAGTGACTTTTAAATTTGGCAAACACACATTATCCATTTCAAATTCAAATTCAAATGTAATAACGTTTAAATAGACTTTCATTATTGTCAGTGGATTCATCAGATATTCAGTATTATGTTCATATTACGAAGAAGAAAACTGACTGAAAAAAGCCTGCTTAGAGATCCTTTAGTCCAAAACGGATGACTTTAGATATATATTTATTGAGCATTTCAAAACTGCCACAAGGTCTGGTTTAGGGACTTTTTATAGCAAAAGACTAAACAAAAAATTATTTGAAACAAAATTTTACATTAAGTATGATATAAGACTTCACGAAGTGTTTAAAAAAATACGGGAATGGCCCTTCATAGAGTTCGTCATCCCCAAAACGCAACTTTTTTAAGGATCTCGGCAAGAAGCCCAGACAAAATTAAATAAATCATCATTAGGAACTTAAGTAAGAGCTACTGCGTTCTTGTCCTATTCCCAATTTGTCCAATTTTTAGGGAAACCGTACCTCGACGCTCATTTTTAGGGAAACGGTACCTCGAAAAGGAAAAAGTCGGACAAGTGCGAGTTAAACTGGCGTGGAGAGGATTCCGTTCCGTACATGAAACACCTGAAATACGTCTGCAATCTGCATCTGCATCTTGCACATCGGTAATTTCCTAGGTTACTTTAAATACCATACACTTCTTATAGGTTTTCTTGTAATCTATAGGTAAAGAACTATTTTCTGTATATTTTTCCAAATTTTATGTGCAGTTGTTTCGGAGATAAGGGTGAACGGTAAATTTTCACCTATTTTTAACCGACTTCAAAAAATCCGAAGGAGGGAGGTTCTCAATTCGACGCGTATATATATTTTTTTTTATATATGTATGTACACCGATTACTTGGAGATGGATGGACTGATTTGGATGATACTTTTTTTAGTCGATAGGGTATTTCTCCAAGTTGATCCCGTTGTGATCAAAGTCGAGTTCTGATGAGAGGATCTATGAGGAATCGAAGGAACTCCTCAAATATTATAGGCACGCATATAGAAATTTTGATATTTTCTTTCATGACTCAAGCAGTTACGATTCAGAAACATTATTTGGTGAAGTGGAACTAATGATGAAGAGCACGGGTGACCACCGGAACTCTTCAGTGAAAAGTATTTCACGGGTGGCGATTAGGTTTCTGTTTAAGGTTGGGAAGCAACTTATGCTCATAAAAATTCATGTGGTAAAATAGAACCGGTGATGAAGAACCACGAGAACTCCTCAACGATTGACGTCCTTGCATCTTGAATAGCAACATTTTAAGGGTGATGAGCAATTGGCATTATGCTATTGTCACTTGATGTTGTTAATGTGTGTCGTTAAATCACATATGATAATCACTTAAAAAAGTGAAATAAAAATTAAAATTTAACAAAATAAAAAAACCGACTTCAAAAACCCTATGAAAAGTAGAAAATAATGCCCTTCGTAAGTAAATTACCTAGAAACGTCAGATATTTGTTGATTAAGTGATACACTAAATATATCGAAGTCGGTGGCAAGTAAATTAGGTAATCCATCCCTCATTCTGTGTTCATTTACTTGACACCGACTTCGATGTACTTAATGTATCACTTAATCAACAAATATCTGACGTTTCTAGGTAATTTACTTACGAAGGGTATTATTTTTTACTTTTCATAGGGTTTTTGAAGTCGGTTTTTTATTTGTTAAATTTTCCTAAATAACATCCAAACTATTTATCTCAAAATTCTAAAAAACATATTTACATAAACACACACACTGTCGGCCATGTGATATCAGGGTGTTTTGCTACCAGGACAATTTGAGTATACAACGTTTCGCTACATCACCGTTTTGCTATATCGGCTACCCGCTAGAGAAGCTATTACAAATCCTTTCTGAATTTGCTATCCGTTTCCCAAAACACCCGTTCCCAATACATCCGTTCCCGTCATTACCGTTTCCTATAAATAATAAGTTTCCCGACATATGTGTTTCCCAGAATGTGTTTTTGGCAAAAGATACGTTTGGCATAATATCCGTTTCCGAAAAAGACATGATCCCGAAACCTGCGTTTCCGTCATTACCGTTTCCTAAATAATCCGCTTCCCGAAATATGTTTTCCTGAATTTTTTTTTGCCAAAAGAGACATTTGGCACTATATTCGTTTCACAAAAAAGCCTGATCCCCAAACATCTAGGTATTCCCCTTTGCTGTTACCTCGGTTGCTGCTACTGCTGTTCCTTAAGACGCATTTCTTAAAATATCTATAGAACACGACACCGATATTTATCGTGACTGCCAAAGCTGAAGCCGACTTTATTATTAAAGAGAACTTGAATATAATTCTAAGGTAATAGTTATACGTAGGTATGTGTTTTTGTCACCTCTTTACCATACTTTCACACCTCTTAAATATATAGATAAAACTTTATAGGTCAGTCCAATGTCATTAATTACAGCTGCTATGAGAAACGAGTCTTTTGGCATACGGATGCTATGATAAACGGGTTTTTTGGCATACAGATACTATGAGAAATGGGTTTTCTGGTCATTTAAGGCAACTGTTATTTTGGAACGGGTATTTTGGGAACGGATGTTTTGGGAAATAGATAGCATGTTCCGAAAGGTTAGAACCAAATAAGCGGTTTGCAAAAAATGTTTTCTTTTATCTCAAAATAAGTTGACGCAAGCTACAATAACTTACGCTGACCTTCAACAAGCGAACAACTTGTAATCGTAGCAGGCCCTTGCTTAAAAGCATCTGATTTAGTGAAGCAGAACCAACCTGAATATAAATCAGACGAGTACAAAGAATTTAAGCATTCCTTTCAAGTCAAATCTAAATGTTGTAGGATTTTTTTCAAAATTTTTACCGATAAAAGCCAACAGGCTGCCTATAGAATTTAAATGTATACGGTATCATAAGCACCACCTAAATACCTAACTTTGAGCTTTTCTGTTAAGAGGTTGCTATTACAGAGTAAGTTAAATTTTTGGTACTAAGTACTAATTAAAATTTTTGATGTATTTATATTTTTAAGTAACTTCAGAAAAGGAGGAGGTTATTTTTTCAACTCGTATATTTTTGATTAATGTGATGTAATAGATTATATCAGATCGAAACATAAACTGCTGTCTTTCAATTTGGATAAAGCGTAAAAGTAAACATAAAAGTGAATCATTCAACGTCATTGTTCAATGGCGCTGAAAAGTTTAAGCTTGCTCAATATTTTCACTTTTGACGCTAATTCAGTGCAATTGGCTACAAGTGGCTACTAACAAATATTAATATATTTCTGCGGAACGGTAGCTTAACCCTCAATATTACATTATAAAGAACAGGATTTATGTAAAAATAAATCAGGATTATATAGAATTTAATAACTTAAAAAGTTAATTTTTACTTCCGTCACGACGTAGGTATGACGTTTGCATAGGTCGGCTGCATTCCGAATCACGCTGCCCACCTTAATCGTTGTGATCACTGTATTTTTTAAGTAATTTAGTTTCACGGTGCATTAGTTTACCAACTGTAAGGCCTTGTAATATAAAAAATAATCATAAATAAATCAGCAGTAGTGTTATTCCGACCGCACCCTGTTTTTTTTGACGTTTACGACCGGTTTCGGAATGTTGACGTCAGACGCGATGACTGACAGTAATAGTGTATTAGCGCCAAATTTAAAAATGAAAAATATTATTAGTGCTTTTTCCTTGAAAATGTGAAAAATTCATTACGAAAATATTTTAACATGACCTAAAATTTGCTCATTTTAGATGCAGATGCATTTTTGCAAGCAGCCAAAAAATGTTTTTAATAATGGTTTAGAACCGAATTGCACGGGAGTTGAATGTGTAAACACAGTAAATTGAAGGGTTCATTAGATGTTCGTTCAATCTTGCACACCGCAGTGACTTCAGATTGTGTCAAAACGTAGATCAGATCGGATTGTGTCCGACCCAGCGTCGGACTGGCCATATAGACGTTTGCCAGCACGGGCCCCCCACTAATAATATATATCGTTGATAATTAATAATTTGTATATTTCATACAAACTTTGAATGTTATATTTATTTGTATCGAATCAACAGCCTAAAAAATAAATTTCAAGCTTCTAGCTCTAAAAATAACGATACTTACATACAACTTTTCATCCCCCCTTTTAACCCCTTACAAACTTTTTTAGGGTTCCGTAGCCAAATGAAAAAAAAACGGAACCCTTATAGATTCGTCATGTCTGTCTGTCTGTCCGTCCGTCCGTCGGTCCGTCTGTCTGTCTGTAAGAACTATAAGAACTATGCTGTTGAAACTTAGGAAGTAGATGTATTCTGTGAACCGCATTAAGATTTTTAACTGATGTCTATGGATAAGTCTTCAAAAATGATATTGAGGTTTGTAATATAATTTTTTTCTAAACTTAATAGTTAACGCGAGAGACACTTCCAAAGTGGTAAAATGTGTGTCCCCCCCCCTGTAACTTCTAAAATAAGAGAATGATAAAACTAAAAAAAATATATGATGTACATTACCATGTAAACTTCCACCGAAAATTGGTTCGAACGAGATCTAGTAAGTAGTTTTTTTTTAATACGCCATAAATCACGGAACCCTTCATGGGCGAGTCCGACTCGCACTTGACCGCTTTTTTGCATTAAAAAGTACCCTATGTCCTTTCTCAGGCTCTAGACTATCTGTGTACCAAATTTCATTTAAATCGGTTCAGTAGTTTTGGCGTGAAAGCGTACCATACAGACAGACAGACAGAGTTACTTTCGCATTTATAATATTAGTATGGAAGTATGGATTACAAACAATTTATAATTAAACAAGAACCCAACTGGCGAAGTATAAGCATTTTTGCACCTAGTATGACGCACCCTTAGACTTTTTATATAACATGACACTTGCACGTTAAAATCGGTCCAGTAGTTCAGTAGCTAAAATCCCATATTTGGACCCATACATACTCGTACCTACATAGATTGTTAAACTCTATACCCTCTTTTTGGCTTCGCAAAGTCAGGTAAAACATTGGACGTATAGTTAGCTATGTGCCAGTTTAGAAAATATCAACTTTCAATGTTTATCGTAGAACAGAACGGTACGCGAGTCCGCCTCATACCTGATCTGCTTTTTAGGGTTCCGTACCTCAAAAGGAAAAAAGAACTCTTATAGGATCACTTTGCTGTCCGTCTGTCTGTCTGTCAAGAACCTTTTTCTCAGGAACAACGCGTGGAGGTATCAAGTTGAAATTAATATCGAATACTCGGGCCTGCAGTCCCTTGGAGCTGTGAAAAAATTAAACTTCTAAGTCAACGCAATCAAAAGATATGGCCGTTTATGCCGCATATTTTGCCATTCGCAAGGGATTCAAAACCTATCGGATACTTCCTATTGACCTAAAATCATGAAATTTGGCAAAAAGCAAGGCGTTATGCCACATGTAAAGGAAAAAATCCGAAAATCGTAAATTTGTAGTAATATCATGAAAAATCGGCATATTTTGCCATTCGCAATTAAGCGAATCAAAACCTATAGGGTACAGAATGTAAAGTAAACAATCAGAAAACCAATTACGTAACTGCTTACACTGTTATTCGTACTTACTATATGTATAAGTAAATGAATATTATCTTTGTTAATTTGCGGGATTTGTTAGGTTTCCGTACCTAACAAATACCTTTTTCATAGGTAAGTACGGGGCCCTCGGCGCGCGGGTCAGACTCGCAATTGACCGGATAATTTTTACCATTTAAGGCCCACTTTACACCTGTAAGTTTTACTTACGTAAGTCACTTGCGTACGCGACTTATGATAAATTTTCAAGTGTAAACACTCGTTGCTAGTGGCTTACTGTAATTTCTTACTACTTTCGTAAATTGGAAAATTACAAGTCTAAACACGTTCGAGTTTGTTTACGGAAGCGACTCACAGCTTATCGAAATGAATTGATAAGTTGAGAACTTACACTAAAACAATGTCCTCTAAACAAAAACAAAACAAAACCTGGTCACCAGCCGATGTAAAAACTTTAATTACCGCTTTTGAAGCACGTCCCATTCTGTGGGACTGGAAAAATAGGGACTATAAAAACCGCGTAAAAACAAATTTGTTGAATGTTGAACATTTTTTTTTTTTTGTATAAGGGAAGGCAAACGGGCTTGCGAGTCACCTGATGGTAAGTGATCATCGCCACCCATGAACATCACTAACCCCGAAGGAGTCATTGAGCCGTTGCCGACCTTTTAGGGAAAGATAAACTCTTCTCTTGAAGGCCCCAATGTCAAAACAGTCCGGGAACACCGCTGATGGAAGTTGGTTCCACAATTTCACCGTACGTGGCATAATTTGAAAGGTTTGGTCTCGGTCTTCCATTCTCAACTCGTTCAAAAGATTTTTAAACGCACTTCGTGTTATTCTTTTTTGTAGCCAAGGTTTTACCCAGCATTTTCTTTCAGCAATCTTTTGCTTTCGCCTTCTATTGGATAAAATTATTGTAGTAATGTAAATGGGCGTGTAATAATTTATGCAAGTTTAAACTCACAAATTTTTCGTAAACATTATTTACTGTAAGTTTATTTTAAGTGTAAATGCAACCGTAATTATGTTACATAAATATTACGAAAGTAACTTACAGGTGTAAAGGCGGCCTAATAAATATTTTCATTTTCATGAGTAGGCAAGTGATGAATGATGAAGTAATGTTTGCCGGTAAATAATGGTAGAGCCGATAAATCTAGTATTCATGGAGAGCCAATACACTGTTGAGAAAAGAAATCTAAATTCAGCGTACTTATACAAAATGTCCGGCAATGCCTAGGTAAGTACCATCCACAGTTATTGAGTCTATTAGTAAAGTTATCGGTAAACCACACAAATTGAAACCCACTATTAAGATCCCTGCTAACGCTAGAGTCGACTTAACAAGCTGGAGCAGCCATGCCTTATGCAACCATCCTTCAATAGAAACTTAAAAGGGGCTACCAGCTCCAGCATGACCTTGACTTTGATCCAACGGACCCTCACCGCAATGTCATCAGTTAGTTATTAAAGTGTCACTTGGGCATTTAAAAAGAAATAATAAACATTAAAAAAATCTTTATCTTCGTATGTCCGTAGCAATAATTTGTACGGAGATTTCAATATTTCTGGCATATCATGAAGACCTGGCTTTTGCTTGTTTTCTACTTGGAACTGTTACTTATAATAATATGTAGATAAATGACTTAATAAAGAAGTAGATACAAAAAGTGTATTAAATGTACCTTTTCTACATTGTTTAAAAAACCTATGAATGATATCAATTTTTTCCCTCTTACGAGTGTTAAGGAAAGATTGAAGAATCAGATATATTTTTATGGAAATTATATATTACGACCCGAAGCGACTAGATACGACCTGAAATTCATGAAAATTCGTTAATATTGACAGGTAGCCTCTTAATACAATACTGCTTCAATGGAACTCTACAGCTTAAAAAGTTTTCGATAAGTGTTTAAAAAGTATTTTAATAGGGTATAATATCAACAACCATGGGCAACCTGCATATAAAAAAATTTAATAGTTTAAGATCTGACAAAAGGTAGTCTTCGATCTTAATCATATTTAGAATTTTTAAGTAACAAAATTTTGGTCTAAGCCTCTGTAAGTATGCATTTTAATCACTACAACTGCTTTCATACAACTTACCTTAAGTTTAGTTTTCTATCAAACTTTTATAAAAACTTCTGAAACTTAATAACAAGCGGTGATATGTTAATTCTTGTAATATTCACGAACAATATTAACAATGTATTCGTGCACTATTTCACAACATTGTACCTATATAGACAGGTTCACGAGGTACAAGTAGGTTTCCGTGTAAAGTCGATGGGCGGCGACCGCGCCCGAGCTTGCCTGTATGAGCACTGAAGAAAGCAGTCGGTAGCGCAGCTCCGGCCTGCTCCAGGGCGCGCCGATCCTCCGCCGTCGACCATTCCTAACACACGATTTCAATGGCTCAACAATAAACACAAACACATTGAATATTCCATGGCAAAAGGCCGCGATATTTATAAGGGTCACTCACGAACTTCGCGAATACCTTTCAAATTAATTTTAAGGAGAATTACATTGTTCTGCTGTGCAATTCCATAAAGAGAAATTGAATCGAATCTTGTGTCAGGTGACTTCCAACTTTTGGTTTCCATCCATCTTGTGTGTTTGATGTATGCTACTTTCACTTATTTGACACGTTTTTAGGGTTCCCTACCTAAAAGTTGAAAAAAGAAACCCTTACGGTGAGACTTCATTGTCTGTCTATCTGTCCGTATGTCACAGCCGTTTTCTCAGCAATTATGTTATGAACTTGAAATTAGGAATTGTAATAGAACTTGCGTGCCCTCATATTTTGCACGAAAAAGGGGCTATCGAAGTCGAATTTTGAAAGCCAAGCAATAGAGTCAAAATGGGTGTCATATGAATAGAAAAGACTTTGCTTAATCATCTTAAAACTATTTTCGTATTTTTTTGTCGGCATGTATTTATTTTTTATTTATTTTTTTTTAAATTTGGAACTTTATGTTTTTTAAATAAATGGATTTATTAAGATAAATAAACTTAAAATACAAATTAATTAACACGTTTATTATTAATTAACAAAAATGTGCAAAAAATTGCGGTTCTCCCATTATCTCCGAAATAATGTTAACCCAAAAATCTCAAGGTATCGACGCTGAAAGAAAGTTACTCGTAGGTATATTTTACAGGAAAAATAAAACGAAAGTCAAAATATTTATGGTTTTCAAGAAAACAAAATAAAGGTCTCTTTGCAAGGTCGTATCACACTCGACGGTTGCATAAATTTAGGAGCTTGCGAAAGTTATTCCTTGGGTAAAGCCTTTTTTTAATTTTTAGGTGTCCGTACCTAAAAGGTTCTGTCAGTTTCGCATAGACCGGCTTTTTAACGATTATTAACAATGTTATACGTTGAAGGTAAGTATGTAATGAGATACATAATCTCATCACAAGGTGTTTTTTTTTAAAAATCAATTAAGAGACAGCGTTACTATTTTGTTAAGTATTTAATAGTAGTTTATGGAACGGTTGCATAATGATAGGCCTTAAAACACTAGTGCGGTTTTCATGAAACGAGCTTTAGCGAGTTTCATAATAAGATCGCACGTGTGTTTTAAGGCCAAATTATGCAGAGTTGCATACATAACTTTATCTACACACATATTATAAATCCTCCATGATGGGTTCAGAAACAATATTTTCTGGCAACAAGTTATTTGTTGCAATCGTGGCTGCATATTTCCGATATCCGGCGCATTTTCACATCACACACACTCCGAGAAGACTTACTATTCATATTTTCAACTTAAATATAAATTACAAACAACTTTTTCTATTCAATTCAACAACAGTTCTACTTTCGTACAGCAAAACACCAACATAATGGCGGCAATTCGATCCTCCGTCAAGACCATGTTTTTTTTTAAATCATAGACAAACGAACGAAGTCTCTATTCTCATGTCACTCGAGATCAAATGTTGTGCAGTTTATATTAAAAAAACATACTGAATTGACGTTTCGTATCAATAACTGTTTTAATATCTATGGATACTAGAATAGAGACCCACTTGAGTTTTGACACCTGTTCCAAATGTAATCTCATTTCGATACTAAAAACGTATGCGGGAATAACATTGCAGCACTCGTTTTACCTAATTGGTTGTCAAAATGGTAGTCATTTCCTACGGTTTTTGATTAGACTATGGAGGTTTTATGATATGGGTGTAGATAAAGTAAATGTATGTTTACAATTGTGTATGTATTTTTTTAATTTAAAACCTGTTAGTTTCAGAAATTACTGAACCGAGTTAGTCTCGATTCTCGTAATGTTAGCTTGAGTTTAGAAGGTTTACCATCTAGGTCTGATCATATTTGACTAGCTATATCTCTGTAATCAATGGACCTAGATTTTGTTTTTCCAGTTGTAAGTTGTAGTTACGTATGCGAGTCAGAGTTCCGTACCTCAAAAGGAAAAAACGGAACCCGTATAGGATCACTCGTGTGTCTGTCTGTCCGTCCGTCTGTCACATCCAATTTTCTCCGAAACTACTGGACCGATTGAGTTGAAATTTGGTACACATTTGTAAGCCGGTGACCGCAACACGTACGCATAACGGAAATTAATTAATTTTAAACATATGGGCTACTTTTGGGGGGTAAAATAGAAAGTTAAAAAAAATGACCATTGCCCCTCTCTTATCTTCGAAACTGCTAGGCCTAAAATTTTCAATAAAATATAGAGAAAATAATTATTTACCTATAGATTACAGGAAAGCCTATAAGAAGTCTATGGTATTTAAAGTAACATAGGAAAGGCTATAGCAGTGTAAGGGAACAAAAAATGCCCCTAAACTTAATATCCAATGAATATTTCCTATATATTGGTCATAACTGTACATTATATTGAGTAATAAATAAACTAAACTAACTAAAGTAACATATGCTAGTTATTAATCTGCCAATCATCGCGTACTTATTGACAGTTCTTAGTCACTTCAAAGTTTTTTTTACTTTTGACGTAAATGTCCTAAAGGAGAATGTGTGTCCAAAAAACTAAACATCAAGTACACCATAAACTTAGTGATATTCAATGTCAAATTATTTAAATAGTTTTTTTTGACACTTGTGAGTGAGCAACATTGTGGTTTTTCGAATAATTAAGGTACCTACCTACTCATCTAAGAGCAGACCACATAAAGAGCAGTACCTATCAAAGAGGTTTCGATAAAAAAAAAACAGTACATTATGGAAAGAGGTTTAATGTCTCATGAATTAATGCTCAATCTAAATTAAAAGTTACTTTAAAATGAAAATAATTGTTTATTACAAAACTTAGACATATAAATTATTCTTATTGCGAAATAAATAACTTCTAAACATAAAACAGAAAAATATACCATCTCGACATAACATTTTACTCTCCATATTCCAAATGATTACATAACAGTACCAGTTTTAGTGGCCCTTTGAAGATTATTATAATAACAATCTAGTTTCTGGGAAATTCACTTAAAACAATACGTACTACCAAGTAATACCTACCAAGAAACAGAATAAAATATACCAATAAGTACCTAATCCCTAATCTTCGTCACTATCGATGTCAATTGTGACACTCAAAGCCCTCAATTAATTTATAAAGTGTACTTAACTTTTCATTGGACCAAGGTATTTTAAACAAGTACTTACCATATAATAATAGTATATACCTAACAGCTGCCACGTGAGAACAGCAACCTACTGTTCTCAAACCGTTCGCACATTCACAACAATATTGCTCTATACTATTTATCCCCAAAACTTATGGGCTATATTTTATAAAACATTTGTAAACCTTTAATTTTAGAAAATATGCCGAGTAAAAATATGTACTTTAAAAATAGACTTTTTTCCTTGACATAAGCCATATTTAACGTACCATCTTGATTGAGAACCTCCGCTAAATAGGTAATAGCCTGCCCGAATTGATATGTTTCTGTAAATAATACTTTTTAATTTAATTTGTGTTAGTTCCGAAAAATCTTTAACGGCATTAGATAAAATCATTGAAAGGGAAGTTTTTTCGATTGGATTTGAAAGGAGTATAATAACCAGCCAGCATTAATTCATGAGGCAATAAACCTCCTTCAATTTATCTACCGATTTGTTTTATTGTAACCCTCTTTGATAGGTAAGTACTGTTCTTTCATGTTGTCTGCTCTTAGATGAGTAAGTACCTTAAGATTATTCGAAAAACCACCATGTTGCTCCAAGTCGATTGATTTGAGACAAACATTAATATATTAGTACGGTAATAGTTGTTTACAGATATAGTGAATAATATGTTTCCATCGGTAAAACTCCGATCTCAATCGGAAGACGTACGGGACCCGAGGTGTCAATTAATTATTGTATTCAATGAGTGATATGTTTATATTCATTCATAGGTATGAAACTTTATTATTTACTGTCAAATGTCAAAATGTAAAATGACAGCATGGTATGATGGATACTGGTCCCCAATTCTCGATGCATTCGAGATAATGTCGATTGAGACATTAAACTTCAGATTCATACAGTTGTGTCAAATGATTGTATCCACTGGCGTTTAATCTCGATTTCGAGATTATCTCGAATGCACCGAGAATTGGGGGCCTGCTGAAGCTAATTGAGAGAGCACGATAATACGAAGTTTTCCGATAAAACACGATGGAAACTAATTATGCACTACATCTGTACTAGTGTAATAAAAATTGTAGGTGTCGCTCACTCACAACTGTCAAAAACAAAAACTATTTAAAATATTTGACATTAAAATTCACCAAGTTTAAGGTGAGCTTGACGTCAAGATTTTTGGAGATACATTCCCCTTCACGCCACGTCAAATACGAAAGAAATGGACCAGTAGTTTTTAAAATATATTGAAAAGTAAAAAAAAACTTTGACCTGACATTTCAAGAAAACTGTCAATAATTAGGCGATGAAACTTAGCAGATTAATAACTAGCCTTATGACAAATATATCGGATATATTCATTGGCTATTAAAGTTTATGGGCATATTTTGCTCCCATACACGGCCTTTCAGTTAATCATGTACGGAACGGAACCCTCTCCACGCGAGTATAACTCGCACTTGTCCGGTTTTTTCAATTCGTGATACCTTTAAGAACTACGCACGGTGTTAACACAAATATAAATAGATTTATGAGACATTGCAATGACCTATTTTAAACAAACATCCGTAGATATAGTAGAGCTAGTGTATTGAAGGCACATAGAATAGAAAACATCCCGGAAAACATAGTTCCTTAATATAAATAATACAGCGTGTGTTTAGCATAGCATATTTACGACATGCTAAAGAAGAAAAACACGTTTACAGAAACCAACTAATAATAAAGTGCCTCTATTTAAAGTCTGCAGCTAGCTGGCGGACTTATCGCAAGTTGCAGTGGTCTGGCGCGGTTCAAATATACAACGTTATTCATGGTTTCCCATTACCACTGATTGCTAAAGAGTTTAGATTTTCTCAAATATCTTTGTGCATTCAGGAAGCAGACAGATTTAAGATCGAATCTTTAAAACAAAGTTATTTTTATAATATTTAAGAAATTCCTCGGTATACGTATTTGAATGGTTTTCAATGAAATCTCTTAAGGCCGGGTCACATTGCGGGCGCAATGGCGGCGCGTGCGGCGCGACGTCTTTCTGTCTCGCTCGCACCGCACTCTTTGATCGCACCGCGCTCCTGTTACGCTGCACTCGCATTTGCGCGCGCACGCAGTGTAACGTCTGTCATTACAACCCCCTCCCACAACCAGAGCGCGTGCGTCACACAGCGCGTCACGTCGAGGCTCGAGCTCAGTTGTCATTGTCAACGCGCTCGGCTTGGTTGGGCATGATACATGTGTGTGAAGTCTGTTACTACTTGCAATAATCATATAATTTAAAAAACCGACTTCAAATAGCCTTTGCAAAGTAAGTTTTTTTTTCACATTTCAATCTATTATCATGTGATTTACTGACACACATTTACTAGATCAAGTAAGAATAGCATAATGCCAATTGCTCATCAGTATTTACAAACTGTTGCTATCCAAGGTGCAAGGATGTCAATCGTTAAGGACTTCTCCTGGTTCTTCACCACTGATTCTATTTTACCACATGGATTTTCATGAACATAAGTTGCCTCTAAACCTTATACAAAAATATAATCGCCACCCGTGAAACAGTTATCATTTAGGAGTTCCGGTGATCATCTATGGTCTTCATCGACAGTTTCGCTTCACCAAATAATGCTTTTAGAATGTAACTACTTGAGTTATTTTTATTTCATATGCCTGCCTATAATATTTGAGGAGTTCCATCGATTCCTCATAGATCCTCTCATCACACTTTGCGACTTTGACTACAACGGGACCAATCTGGAATTCTGGAGGTATACCCTACCGATTAAAAAAATATTTTTTCAAATCGGTTCATAAATGACGGAGTTTTGAAGTAACAAACAAAAAAAACAACCGAATTGAGAACCTCCTCCTTTTTGAAGTCGGTTGATAAAAGACGACTGATAGCCTCACCCTGCAAGGCAGCTTGTGGCGAGTTATTGAACTCCACGGACCTGAGTGCTCCCGAGGAAGTCCCTGTTCCTCATCTCCGCCTGCCTTCACCGATTGCTCATGCCTTCGCAGATGGAAGTGAATAATGATGAGGAACAGACGCTCACCTCTGGTTTCCCTTCACCGACCGGTAGAGTGGAGTCGCAAGAGTTTTATGCTGGACGGGAGGAGGTGTTGCGTGAGTGGCGAGTGGGCACCGCTTGACGGTCGTTAAATGTCCAGAAACACCTCTTCGCCGTTTAGCCGCTGGAGTATTGTTGCTCCCTTGCTGCTCGGCATCTATTTTAGGAGGCTCATGCCATAGAGTTGCGAGTGGACGGTGATCTGCCATTTTACCCCTTCGAATTATCGATGACCAGGCAGACGCCATAGTCTCTTCCATAGCCCAGTTAGATTCACAGCATTCCATGCACATACATAATCCAGTTCGTTTTTTTCCATTTAACACTAACTGGTGGTGATCAGTGCGTACACAGTTCTATAGTATGAACTCGGGGATAAACGCCGGTTGGTCCCTAAATGTCTCAGCGTGTCGGCTCCGGTTGTGTGCGCCTTTCAAAAGTCTGGGACTCCCATAGTTTATAGAGGGAAAAAGACACAAAAATATTTATAATAATATGTTTTACATGATTTATTAGTTATACAATATAAGATATGACCTTTTGTTAATAATTAGTAGTTTATGCAACGGTTGCATAATGATAGGCCTTAAAACACAAGTGCGGTTTTCATGAAACGAGCCGATAGGCGAGTTTCATAATAAGATCGCACGTGTGTTTTAAGGCCAAATTTGGTATGCAGAGTTGCATACATAACTTTATCTACACACATAATTATAAATCCTCCATGATGGGTTCAGAAACAATATTTTCTGGCAACAAGTTATTTGTTGCAATCGTGGCTGCATATTTCCGATATCCGGCGCATTTTCACATCACACACACATTTTTTATTATTGGTACCTTGGCTCTCTTAAACGAATAGCACACTTGTATGAATAGTTTAGTTGTCAGTTTAGATTTGGGGTAGGGAGGTTAATTAAATAAGCTCAGTAGTTGTAATTAATATTGTAAGGGTTACGTGTCCCCAATAGTGAAAGTATAAGTGCTCCACGCGTCAGAGCACTTCGGTCGCTAAACTTCAAACTCGAATAAATCTATCTTGAAGAGGTTCGTGGGTACAAATCCCGGCATTCACCTCTGAGATTTTCAAATCTCGTGTGCGGAATTCAATCTGTTATTTTCCACGAGCATTTCGTGTGCAAAAAAAACATCGTGACGAAAACTGCATACATCTGCATAGCGATTGAAAGACGTGTGTGAAGTTCCCAAGCCACACTGGGCCCGCATCAGGACTACTGCCCAATCCCAGTAGTCCCAGTACCCAGTCCAGTAGTCCAAGAATCCAGCAGGGACGTATATAGGCTGATGGTTATCGTGGTTATAATAAAATACAGTCATTGTAAATTGAAATTTAAAGCGTGTATTTTGTAATTGGGCACCCGGATTGATTATGTAAAAATTATATAATTACGATTAATATGAAAATTAACAGTGTAGTTGGGATTTCTCTTTCTATGTACTTACCCGTGCTTCGACCCCTGACTCGTGATCCAAAAAGTTAAATATATCTACGTAATAAAACATGTGATTTAGATACTAAACTTTTGTTAGTTTATTGCGTGAAGACCTAACGTAGGTATAAATTGTGATAAAAAAGGAAACGCTTAAGAAGGACAATCCTAAGCCACTTGGTAATGGTTAGGTTCTACTAAAATACCTCATCTACTTTTTAATCGTCGAGTAATAGGACACGTACTTTGTCAAGTACCCATTGGAGAATGGAAGAAATTTCCATCTAAATGTTTTCCAATGACGCAAAATCTGTACGACCCACAAGCGAAGTGAAAAAAAAATGCTTCACAAAGCCCACGCCGGCGCCGGCCGCATTGTGAACTGTGTAGTGCTTAGGCCTTGGCTTAAAGTCGTATTTTTAATTAGACGAAGTCAACTGACATTTACTGTGTTCTCAGTTTGACGTTTACTGTGTTGTTAGCTACTGTCAGTTGGCTTCGTCTAATTAAAAATACGACTGTAGGTCATTTGCTGTGGTCGGAATAGGTAGTGGCTATTTATCTAAATAAACTTCGAACGCGGAAGTAACTAATTTAGAGTAGTTAAAACAATAACAACGAATTAATTAATATTTATTCAATTCGCGGGTCCCGGGTAATGCTTTATGCAAATGACTTCAGTTACAATATTAATATTAAGCAATCCTATAATCTAATGCTGAACATTTAATTATTTTGATGGCCTTAGGTGCTCATAATCGATCGGTTCTGAAAAAGGTGACAGAGACTCAATATTGGGATTAAAGGATTGATATTTTTGACGTCATTACCTGTGTTACCCACGCAATTAATATGCATCGATTAATTAATTATCATTTGCCAAAATCCAATGATATCTAAGTGTACCTAGGAGTTATATAGGGAAACATAGAAACGGACGTTTTACATACATACTAAATACTGGATAAAACGTATAATTTTTTCTGTCAAAAGCAAGAATGCGGCGCACTGCAATTTTCAATGCCGATTTCTTACTCTATTAAAATCGATTTTGAAAGCAGAGGAAATGATAATTATATTTTTATATTATTATGTAGGTACATAATATAATGTACCTACGTAGTGAAAAGAAAATATTATTAACGAACAGGTTATAGTTACTTCTATATTGCAATTTAATGACAGTTTTCCTAATGATCCTCATATTAAAAATAAATGGACTCTTAAACACAGCCGGATTTGTTCTCAGCATTTTCACGAAGACACCATTAAAGTACCGACGACTAATTATGTCAAATGATGAGAAGGTGATAATCCTCACTAGATGATTACTGTTCGAATGGGCCGGCTCGACCGGGGTAGTACCACACTCTCACAGAATATCGGCATAAAGTAATAGCTTGCTGTTGCGTTTCGTACGGTGAGTGACGAGATCCGGAGGCCTATTCCCTCATCCCCATCCAATCCCCATTCCCCATCCTCCCTAGACTGGCAACGCATTGGCAGCACCTCTGGTGTTGCAGATGTCCATGGGCGGCGGTGACCACTTTCCATCCGGTGGGCCGGCAGCTCGTTTATCAGTCAACTGACATAAAAAAAGGTACACATTAGGCTGAAAAATATTTTGATGACAAAAAAAATTTCGTTACCGTTGTTCCCACGGAAATATTCTTGATTGAATTTCCATGTGTCTGGACTATAACGTCAAACGGTAGGGAAAGGCCGCTAGCGCTGTTGTCACTCGAGTAGTCAAATCAGGTTCTAATTTTATTTCACATACTAAATAATTATTAATAATCACACAATTTGTATATTTTAAATCATTATTCGTACAAAATTACTCATTGCCGTTATTTTGTGCAAATGAAACAAAACTTGAAAAGTAAAATAGATGTACTGTAGATTTGACGTGGTATACATCCTTAATGTACCTACGTACTATCACCAATCGAATTGACTTTGAATCTATACAAAATCCGCCACGTGCTAATCGATGCTTTTGAATCGTTTTCGCGGGGCTCATGTTTCCCATCACTAAATTACCCTCGTGACGTCAAAGTACCTACGCAAAATGTTACACGCTCGGTTTCCATACAAATCGACGAACTCTTTCCTTCTATCTCGATATAGTTCTGTGGTGGCAGGCTATTGAACACGTACGAGGGGTGGCTGAAAAGTTATCTACCTAACTATGAAACAAAAGACGATCATGGCTAGTTTTTTTTATTTTTCAATAGGTATTGTCTCCTGACAGGGAAATGCACTTATTACATTTATCAATTAAAGACATTAACCCGTTAAAAGAAACTTTAGGTTTATCATCGAAAAAGTCATTAACAGCAGCCTTCATGTCGTTATCGGTTACGAATCTTCGTCCCCTCAGTTCTTTCTTCAAAAGTCTGAACAGGAAGTAGTCGGATGGGACCAAATCTGGACTATATGGAGGGTGGTTGATTACTTCGTACCCATTTCCATTAATTGCTACCTTCGTTAAGCGAGCAGTATGCACAGGTGCGTTATCATGCAAAAGCAGAATCCCTTGACTGAGTTTGCTCCTTCTTTTTTCTTTTATGGCTTCTCTGAGCTGGTCAAGTAAATCTGCGTAATATTCAGCATTCATTGTAGTTTTTTTTGGCAAGTAATCTACAAGCAGAATTCCTTCCGCATCCCAAAAAAATGTTACCATTACTTTGCCTGCTGACGGGCGAACCTTAAATTTCCGAGGAGGCTTTTCATCCTTGAATTTCCATTGTAATGACTCCTGTTTACTTTCGGGATCCCACTGACGAATCCAAGTCTCATCACAGGTTACTATTTTAGAAATAATTTCCTCCTCTTTTCCACGGCTCATGTCTAAAAATTCCTCGCAACATTGAACACGTCTGTCCTTGTCAAACGGAGTCAACATTCTAGGGACCCAGCGTGCACTAACCTTAGACATGTGCAAATGTTCATGAATTATTTCATTGACCCGTTCTTTACTAATGCCCACATCCCTGGCTAACTCCCACTGCTTAATTCGCCGGTCTTCTAAAATAAAATTTCTCACTTTGGCCACATTTTCATCGGTGACAGCGGAAACTGGTCGCCCACTACGAGGATCATCTTCAAGGCTCTCACGGCCAAGCTTAAACTGTTTCGACCAGAACTTGTAAATTCAGAAGGGCACGAACCACTAAAAACCGGTAACATACGCAGTCTAATCTGCGAGGGTGTATTTCCTTCTTTAGTGAGAAATTTTATCACTGCACGCTGCTCAATTTTAATCAGATTATTTTTTTCTTGCGACATTTTGAAAACAATCCAGTCCCAAAAAAAGCGGGAAGCAAGAAACAAATGAATGTTGGTGATTTTGAAAAAAGACTAACCAGTGAACACGACCTCATAGTGGCCAGTATTATTTTCGCATAACATATAGGCTAGGTAGATAACTTTTCAGCCGCCCCTCGTAGGTATGAGAGATGTATAGGACCTACCTTATTTACTTGCCATCGACTTCGATATATATTTAATTTACCTATTACCGTATTAACAAAAATATATCCGATGATTGTAGGTAATTTACTAACCGCCAGTCATTATTTCTTAGTTTTCAAAGGGGAATATTGGACGTCAGCAGCTCAATTACGTAGCACAATTGGTATCGGTTTGACTCGCAATGCAAACCAATTTAGCACAGTATAAAGACACACAGTAGTCCGACGCCTTTGATCTCGCGGTAAATGCCGACAACGTCTGCACAGTTTCGAAACGGCATATGAACGCTAGGGTTGTCACAAGTAAACCATATTTATATAATTTACCTATTTATTTATTTCAGACGAACGTCACCATCATCATTATTATTATTAACCACTAGCTTTTACCCGCGACTTCGTTCGCGTCAAATCGTTCATCGCTTTAACCTGGGGAATAGTGCTGTTTTTTTCAGGATAAAAATTTATAACTCTTCGATTTTCCTACTTTCGCTGTGCCATAAATCGCAAAGAGGATAAACGAATTGAACACGGGCGGAGTTGCGGGCAAAAGCTCTTTTAATTATACTTATTTCTTCTCACTAAGTACTACTTTTCTACTAGAAAGTTCCATTAAGCCGAAGCTGAAGCTGGCCGAAGGGTGTCATGTTCAGGCGCTTCCGGGGCACCATGCCTGTCCAGGACACGACTCCAGATGGGACGACGATAAGGAGCCACGCCTTTTCGTCCCCTAAATGATATTACTTTTAAGTTATTTTAATGTGTAATATATGTATGTTAGTCTGTAAGGTATTTATGTATGGGCCACTGATGCCTGAAATAAATGGTTTATTATTATTATTATTATTATTAAGTTTAGCAGGTTCTATGAGGTTTCTAGATTTTTCTATGAAGTTTCTAGAAGGTTCGATGAGAATTTATAGGGTTCCATGAGAATTCTAGAATTTATGATGGACTTACTTGAAGGTTCTTTGAAGTTTCTACAAAGTTCTATGAGGTTCCTTGAAGATTCCACGAAGCTTCTAAAACGTTATATGGAGATATCTAGAAGGTTCTATTAAGTTTCTGGAAATTTCTATTAAGTTTGAAGAAGAAGTTTCTAGATAGTTCTATGAAGTTTCTTTGAAGTTTTAAAAAAATTCTATGAGGTTTGTAGAAGTATCCCTGAAGTTTCTAGAAGGTTCTATGAGCTTTCTAGAAGATTCCATTAAGTTTCTAGAAGGTTCTATGAGCTTTCTAGAAGATTCCATGAAGTTTCTAGAAGGTTCTATGGGGTGTCATAAAGGTTCCATTAACTTTCTAGAAGGTTCTATGAAGTTTCTGGAGTTTTCTATGAAATTTGAAGAGTAAGAATAATTTTCTAGAAGGTTGTATGAAGGTTATAGAAGATTCCATTGTATTTCTGGAAGGTTCTGTGAGGTTTCCAGAATTTCAAGTAAAGTTTCTGGACGGTTCTACGAAGTTTCTAGAATTTTCTTTGAAGTTCCTAGAACGTTGTGTGAAGTTTTTATGTCGTTAGGACTATGGTAAATCAATATTTTGAGTTAGTAATAAATAACAATATAAATACGGCATGCGCGAGCGCGAGCCGACAGCCCTTAAATACAGGTCCCATGCTACGAAGGCCAGTATGGGTCGCCCCCTCGCCCAGCACACACCGACGATTGCTCCGTCTAGACGGCTTCGTCGGACCTCTGTGTCTAATATCTTTACTCTGTGAATTTAGTCTTCACTCGATGTAAATAAGGGTACAATTGGTTTACTTTTCGCGAAAGCGATACCAATTGGTGTAATGTAATTGAGCAGCAGATTCATACAGTTGTGTCAAAAGACTGTATGCACTGACATTCAATATAGATTGTGAGATTATCTCGAATGCACCGAGAATTGGGGGCCAGGTGAGGGAATTGGGAACGATGACGTCACGCCGCGCGGAAGTGACTTTCACGGACAAAATAGCCCGTGTTCATTTTTACGAATCTTTGATAATTTATATTGAAGCCATTTGAAGCGCTACAGAAAAAATAAAAATACCATATTTTAAGTTGAAACGTGTACTTTCAGAAAAACTTGAAAAAAACCGTCCCCAGGCTCATTCCCCAATTTTGAAACGATGCTGTTTTAAAAATTTATTCATAACGATCGATGTTGGCACTTCAAAATAATAGATGGAGTTTTAGTAGTGCCAAGTGTAAAATTGAATAATAGTAGTTTATGCAACGGTTGCATAATGATAGGCCTTAAAACACTAGTGCGGTTTTCATGAAACGAGCCGATAGGCGAGTTTCATAATAAGATCGCACGTGTGTTTTAAGGCCAAATTATGCAGAGTTGCATACATAACTTTATCTACACACATATTATAAATCCTCCATGATGGGTTCAGAAACAATATTTTCTGGCAACAAGTTATTTGTTGCAATCGTGGCTGCATATTTCCGATATCCGGCGCATTTTCACATCACACACACTCCGAGAAGACTACTTACTATTCATATTTTCAACTAAAATGTAAATTACAAACAACTTTTTCTATTCAATTCAACATAATTCTACTTTCGTTCAGCAAAACGTCAACATAATGGCAGCCGTCCGTCAAGACCATTTTTTTTTTAAATCATAGACAAACGGATGAAGTCTCTATTCTCACGTCACTCGAGCTCAAATATTGTGCAGTTTATATTAAAAAAACATACTTAATTGACGTTTCGTATCAATAACTGTTTTATTATCTATGGATACTAGAATAGAGACCCACTTGAGTTTTGACAGCTGTTCCTAATTTAATCTCATTTCTTTACTAAAAACGATAAAGAAGTCATGTTATTTCTTTATCGCAGCACTGGTTTTTCCTAATTGGTTGTCAAAATGGTGGTCATTTCATCCGGTTTTTGATTAACCAATGGAGGTTTTATGATATGGGTGTAGATAAAATTTATTAAAGCATATTGTCCACTTTCAACACTATTTATCCCATTTACAAACAACCTAAACTTATATGATTGTGCAAGCTGGCCAACTGATGCCACAAAATTATGAACTAGGCAAATATGCTTGGACCCTAATTCTCGGTGCATTCGAGATAATCTCACAGTGAGGATTAAAGGTCAGTGCATACAGTCGTTTCACACAACTGTATGAATCTGACGTTTAATCTCGTAAACGACATTATCTCGAATGCACCGAGAATTGGGGCTGGTTCATAGATTTAAATACAAATCTATGGTACTCTGTATAGTTTGTGGTAATAAATAAAAAAGTTGTTGATTTGATTTGATTTGACCGATCTGAAGTTAAATAAAATTAAATTTCATTCTTAAATTGACTTCAAAACCCAATATAGTGTTATCAAGTAAATAACTATCCGTAATCAATGCCCTACATTCTGATAAGAGGTAACCTTGCATCATACGGGCATAAAAACCCTTGGCGTGTTCTAGTGTCCGGCTTGAAAGGTAAGTTTTGTATTGAACGCTATTGACAGTCGCAATACATTATTTGTGTTTAATTTTCCCTCTGACGTTTGTGGTGATAAAAGATAACAAAAAAATTGCTTAAAATAATTGAGGAAAGCAGTATTCTTTTGTAATATTATCTTACTAACAGCGACTGTACTTTTCTGTATAGCTGGTGACATTGAGCAATTAAAGCGTTTTGCGTGTGGTGGCTACTGCGATGATTCCACCATAGTCTACTTGCAGCACCCCTGTGTAATACTGAGCGCATTAGAGGTATGTCGTAGTTGCCATCTTCAGTGTTTATTTAATTTAACTACTTGCTTATTCTCTAAATTATCAATATTAGTACTAGTATGAGTCATTTTATGCTCTACGTGAGCTTAACGGACGAAGCGTTAAATTGACGAAGTGGTTGAAGTACTGCAACTGTACTGCCAAGAACTTTATTCATTTGTTTTGGTAAGAGAATTATTTTTGATAATAACTTTTTCTAGTTTCTAAAATTGTAACAATATTTGTTTTATTAGATAAATTCACATAGAGTTTAGATTTTCTTTCATATGTGTGCTTGTTTATTTGTCTTTCTTTTAAGTTACAGTGGCTTATGGCCGAAATCAGAAAGGCTACTAAATTGATCTTTAATTAAAGTAACGTTTCAGTGAGTTTCAGTGACGTTTCTGTATAGGTTGACAACTAGTTGAGGAACATTTAACTATTTAATATCTAATCAAGTGTTTAAATGGCGTTTTTGAATTCAGCCATTAATGTGATTTTTGGAAGAAAAATATAACACAAATAGTTAGAAATAATACTGCCATGCTGTACTAAAACAACTAAATGCAACACGCTTTAACCACGTTTTAGTTAGGGTGTGAACGAATAGGGATGATAACTTAGTATTTGCTATTATTATTATTATTGGAGGCTGTTTGGGCCATATATATGCCGCTTCGACCATTGCTGATCAATTGTGGTAGCCCTTTCTTATAGTTCACTGCTTAGTCCCGTTGCATCCAGGAAGTTCCAGATGCTTTGGGCAGTGAGATCTTGTATGTATTGTATGTAGTATTTGCTATGTATGATCTTCTTGTTGTCTTTAACTATTAGATTGTATTGGAAAACTACCAGCAAAGGTGCAGGGATTCCAACAGTACCCCTTATACAATATAATACACTTTATTGCACACCACAAATTAAAGAACCGTAAAGCAGAAAATATAAGAAATATACTTAGTTATGTATTTTTTACAGGTACTAGGTTACAAAGTAGTAGCATCTAGTTCAACAGCAGTCAAACAGGACTATAATGAGTATATGTGGACTATGAGAAAAGAGTTCTCCGAGCCAGAACCTTCAGTCATTGTAGAGCAAGACAACATAACAAACTTCAGCAAAGAGGCTATGCACTTGGGCAACTACCAACAGCCTACAAAAGACGACGAAGTTTAATATATAAAATAAAGCACTTTTTCGTACTATATTTTAAACATTATTATGGATATGAAAGGAAGCCAGAACCCTTCCACTGTTAATTTGAATACTATACCATTGACTGAAGAAGGGGTTGTTTATGTTGCCATAAAGGGATCACTTCATGCATCTGATTGTTCGGTATTTGGATTAGGAGATGAAGAAATAAGAGCACTGACAAAAAAGTACCCTGGGTCAGGGGTTGTTGTCAATGGAGTTACAATGAAAACTAATGTCTTACATGCCATTAACTCTTTGGCTCAACTTGGCTACAAAATTGTGTCAAGCACTGGAGAAAATGAGATTACATGGACTCTCCAGCGAGAATTTTAAGAATATATCACCATAGAATTAAGATTCATTTTTGTGTTAATATATATATATATAAAAATGGATCATGCTGAATGTGACCACACTAACTGCACCTCTGCTAATCATTCTGTTTGTCAGACATTATCAGAAATGGATTGGGAGAGGGGCATATGGAATGCTGGTAAGCATCTTTTAAAAAATACATAAATTTATATCTTTGCTATTATTATAAATATGAAAGTGTGTTTGTTTGTGTTCTTCTTTTACTTCAAAACAGAACAATGGATAAATGTGCTTTTTCGCACAGAGATAGTTGGAGAGTGACATAGGCTACTATTAATCCTGGGAAAATTATAATTTCCTGAGAGATTAACCATAATTAAATTCCATAGGCAAAAGCTAGTATTAAATATTTACTTTATCTTAATAATATTCATAGGTTAACAAATTGCAATACAACAAATTTTAAGAGTTTCAAAAGGCAAATTATTTTACATTTTACATTATGCAAAATTATTTTTTCAGCTTTCAATGGTGACAAAGAGAAAGTAAACATGTTAATTGATAAAGCAAAGAATGCCAAGGAATTTGTAAATGTGCCAGACAACTCTGGGTACACAGCACTGCACTACGCCTCACGTAATGGGCATGTTGATATTTGTAGAACGCTGCTTCAAATTGGGGCTCAAATTGATGCCGAGACAAAGGGATTAGCTACGCCCTTGCACAAAGCTGCAGCAGCAGGCAAGTTGAGTCTTGTAATGATTTTTGGTTGTGCCTTTTGAACGCCACAGTTGGCTATGTACGACAGCGAATTTGCGTGCCACTGACGCCACGATTTCTATACATTTACAACGGCAATGCCGTTGTTGGCATCCATGGCACGCTTTTTTGCATTTGACGGTAGCATTCACAGTAGGTACTAAGTATGTGAAATTTCTGTAATGTATGCTCTAATAAACCACTAGAAAAGTCAGTGGCGTAACTATACCATCTGGGGCCGGTGGCAAATTCTTTTGATGGGGCGCTATCAGTAAAAATCGTCACGTTGTACTATATTTTTGAGCTCGCGGCCTCTTGGGCCGGGGCCCTCTTGGGTCGGGGGCCCGTGGCATTTTGCCAGCCCTGCCACCCTATTGTTACGCCACTGAGAAAAGTGATACTACTGTAACAGTCAAAGCGTTAATGGCTAAGTAAAGGATTTCAGTGAACTTCAACTGTTTGACCCTGAAACTACCCTACCTAACTTAAATAAACTTTTATTTTACTTTTTAGGTAAAATAACTACATTGAAATACCTACTGCAGTCAGGAGCTTGTGTTACAAAGCAAGATATAGACGGGCAGACTGCTCTGCACAAAGCCGCAGCCAACAACCATGGTGATGTTATCAACATTTTACTAGAAGCTTGCCCTACACTGGCCTGTATTAAAGACAACCGAGGTCGTGTTGCAGCTGAACTTGCATGAATTGGTATTGATTATACCTTTATATTAATTTAAACTAAGCCAGTGCCAGCTTTAAGTATAAATCAATTGTATTATTTTAGGTTGCTATTCGCAATTTATCATTCCTATTATTATTATTACTGTAAATATGTGATTTGCGTGTTATAAGGGAAACATATTAGTTATTGTATGTTATTCACATTGAATTTTTTATTTTATTTTGTTATGATGTCTTCATATTATGCAGCTTCATTCAATATTTATTCACATTATTAAAAAAAAATATTATCTCTGTTATCGTTTTCGCGTTTTAGGTAAATTAACGCTTATCCGTTTAATCTTTATTTGTTGTATGTTTAGGTATTGCTAGTCCAAAACGACATTAACATAATTTAGTATACTTAGTTGTAATTTGTTTTCAATGCGTTATTATTGCGTTGAGTGTATGAACTGACAACACTTACTGTTCGGACTGATCATGCCGTCACTGCCCTACTCAACGCTTAAAATAATTTGAGGCGATAAGTGTGTAGGGTAGTGTCGATCGAAGCCTGCACCCACGTTTAACGGAGCACTGAAAAACTAAGAGCCCTGAGATCATCGCTCGGTCATCTACCACGAATGGGCAACATGTTCTCTGTTAAAGTATTGTACTCTGTTTACGTTTACCTTAATTTAACTACCCAGACGTATTAACCTTTTGACCGCCAAGCTTACTTAAGTCGAGACTTTCAAGACTGTCATGTTCAAACTTTAAGTCAAGATAATGAAGGACTTTTTTACCCTGTTTCCGCTGACGGCTGCAGCCGACTGGGGCGGTCAAAGGGTAAACACACTAGCCCACATGACTCAGCTAATCAGCCAATCCAGTAGGTAAATCTTTATTGTCTATGATATTTTTTGACTGGCTCTTTTTTGATATGGGTATTTCTTGATTGGCTGGTTAACTGAGTTACGTGGGTTTAAACAAACCCACGTTTATGTTTAGTTAAATAGCTAGATGAATAGAGAATATTCTTGTTTCTTGAAGTGTATATTACCCACCAGGACCTTTCTGAATCAACTTGTTAAAATCTAAACCAAAATCGCTTGAGTAGTTGTCCTGTTATAGTTTCTCACAAATAGCCCAAGTTGTAAAAACAGCATTATTCAATATTTTTTTATGTTTGTTACTTCACAACTCAGTAATTTATTAACCGATTTGGATTTTTTTTTAATTGGAGGGGTATACCTCCAGTTTGGTCCCGTTGTAGTTAAAGTCGAAGTGTGATGAGAGGATCTATGAGGAATCGATGGAACTCTTCAAATATTATAGGCACGTGTATAGCAATTTTAGTATTTTCTGTAATAACTCAAGCAGTTACGTTCGAAAAGCATTATTTGGTGAAGTGGAACTGTTGATGAAGACTATAGATGATCACTGAAACTCCTAAATGATAAGTATGTCACGGGTGGTGATAAGATTGCTGTATAAGGTTCGGAAGCAACTAATATACATGAAAATCCGTGTGGTAAAATAGAACCGGTTGTCAAGAGCCAGGGGAACTCTTCAACGATTGATTTCCTTGCACCTTGGATAGCAACAGTTTGTAAATGGTGATGAGCAATTGGCATTATGTCATTGTTACTTGATGTAGTAAATGTATGTCGTTAAATCACATAATAATAACTATAATGTGTAAAAAAAACGTACTTCTCAAAGTCTATTTGAAGTCGATTTATTTTTTATTTTTAAATTATATGTTTATTCCTGTGTATCTTTTGTTTTTGTAAATATCTTAAACGTACACGATATTTTTACAGATTCATTATGATGTAAGGTCTTCAAACCAGTCTTTGTAATAGGTAGCGTGGTAGCTTTTCTCAAAATAAGACTAATATGTATTATTCAAAGATTCAGATCGCAAGTTAACTTTACTCTTTGATAATACATTTTCATAAAAACAACAATGTTATAATTAATAAGTAAGCAAGTAGATAGTAAGTGCGATATTTTTTTACCACTTTTAGATGTGTGAAAGTCTTTACTAAAAATCGTAGATTACAAAAAAACAACACTTACATTATAAGTATACATTTTTCGATCACATGCCAATGGTGTCAATGACCTCAATCATTATGTTAATATGGATATTCCCTGGGATTCGTGCCCCTGACGCCGCGCCATACATTTTGTCGGCTACAGCCGTCACTCGACGCCCGGGGCACATTTACTCGCACTCTGCCGTGGCGTTCAAAAGGTTTAACAAAGGCCTCTGAAGGCGCTTGAGAGTTTGCACAATTGTTACACTTGCGCGAGGGGGCTCCTTGCCGTAACATAATTTGCTCATCATGTCGTAACAGCCAATTTCTAAAGATGGTATTTATAGTCTAAAGAAAATGTAAGCAATAGTTGAATGATATTTGACGTCATAAATTAAGTTCGGCCAAATATTGTGCATAGTTAACACCAGAAGAATCTTCAGGAATAGAATAGCCCAGAACTAAGTAGGGCAGTAATGTTTCCGCGTGCTCTGGCGTTACCATCATTATCATGATAGCAAGAAATAATGCAGCCATGCATCTGGCTGAAGTAAACTGGTCTCTATATTACTTTGTGTAAGGGGTCGTCCACAAATTACGTAACGCAAAATTCTCAAATTTTTGACCCCCTCCCCTCCCCCAACGTAACAGGACCGTAACGCTTGGCCAGACCTCCCCCCCTCCCTCCAAATTGCGTTACGTAATTTGTGGACGACCCCTAAATAATATTGTTTTGTGTACTCTTCTTGTGTGATGCAAGCCCTCACGTTTACACAACAGCCACTTGTTTTATTCAATACATATATAGTGTTAAGTGTGGATAAAACATAATTAGTATTTATAAAATAAATATGAAATTGGTATACTGGCATTTGTAACCTGTTTTAAAATATGTCTTGTTTTGTGTAAGTTTGTATTTTGTTCACAGTAAATAATCTTGTCGACATGGACAAACCAAGCATATTGTAATAATATTTGTAAAATGCTTATATTACATGTAGGTAGTAGTCTTCGAATAGTTTTTTACTAATCATAATTATTAATATTTTCCACTCACACCGTTGTACTGAAGAACGTTCATATCTTTTACTAATAAATAAAATACGTAAATGTCATTGTTGAGATCATTTTATTGTATAACATTTTATTTGTAAACATTTTATTTATTTAATTTACATTTCTCCTAATTCATATACCTATAGGGCCCTGCAGCTTATAAGTTACAATTTAACGAGATAAAAATTCCATAAAACTGGCGGGAAAATATATTGGAGCTGTCATATAAAACAGGCCCGGCCGGTTATCTAAACTCGCAGTCATTATGTATGTATATGTAACTATACAGACAGACTGATGAAAGGAGACCGTGGCAATGCCTTTTTAACCGACTTCAAAAAATCCGAAGGAATAGGTTCTCAATTCGACGTGTATATTTGTTTTTATAAATATAGACAAGGGCAACTGTTTGTGATGGTCCCGCCTGAACCCGCCAATAGGAGATTCCCACATTTTTGTTTAATACCCACGTGGGTTATACATAATTTTATTTAACGTACTTAATCAATAAACACCCTTTAAACGCCAGGCAGCAAATCACAACTGCATTGTTTTGCCGTTACGCGTATAGGTACCAAACCGTTATCCGTACATTATTGTCACATTTGGCCGTGGCGTTCCAAGGGTTACTTAACGGAAAACAACAAATGACTAGAAAATTTAGGTCCTAGTAGACACTACTACCATGCTTATACCACCGATCAACGCTTAATGTATCCTCAACGAGATATCCTGTGTAGTACAGACCATAAATCCTAAAAGTACCGCTTACCCTAACTTTTACCACAAAATAAAGCTTCCAAACACGCGGGGCGCGGCTTTAGCGAGCTGTGATTGGTGCGTTTAATATCATGCATTAGCGGGAAGATGGCTTCAAGTTATCCTAAGCGTGGAGTCCAGTGATGAATAAATATAAATCGCAGGTATGTTATCCACAACCAAGTTGACACTGTTAGTGAGGTGTGTCGGCCCCTTAACAACTGAGAAAAAAGACGAGGGTAGTTCAGGTTCTGAATTACCCACAACGATGACATTGCTGCTACCAGTCTACCCGTGACCTTGGCTGGTACAGTCAGCCGAAACGGCGGGTAAAATAACAATAAGGTAAGTCTCCATCCCTTTGACTCTTAACAAACTTATAAATAAGTATACGTATCGCCACCAGAGTTTAGGTCACGCACACCGCGGCATGTCATGTGTGGACAAGACAGTTGCGTTCGAATTTTCAAATTTGTGTTTTGTTTTGTATGGCATTGTGTACTTGTGTGTGTAATCATTCGCAACTCTCGTGGCGATACCTATATGTGCAATAATCGCGAAAGTTTAAAAATAATAAACACATGTAATCATTTTTTTAAACCTACGGCAGCCGGTATTTTCTACGTCATTCGGTCCTTTAAAGCTTTTGGTAGGTATATCTACAATACCAAGCAAATACTTAAGTTCACTTGCGTTCTTCCCATATAAGATATGATTGACTACAGATACGACTATCATACTTATTAGAAAAGAAGTGAAAAAGTTCTGGACCGATTTCAATACGTTTAACCACATGCAATGATATTATTATATCATATAGAACTACTTATCATTAGCAACTAAATACCTTCATCTTCCATTAGCAAAAATCTTTTTAAGCTTCTTGGTAAGGGCAGTAACGCAATATATTGAAATAATATTTTTTTCTTGTTCATTGACCTGATTTTAATTCGGCAGCAATCAGACAAAGTACTGGGCTCTCTACATGCATAATATAGCCAGTTTGCTGTGGTTCCCGCCTTAGGGACAGGAGCACTTGAGTCCGGCATTGTGACGTGATGTCCCGCCTTTAGCAACATCCGTGCCAGACTGTTAGAGCGCCGTCTACTGGCTATTGATAAATTGTCTAAACCGCAAGAATGCAGATCACAGGCATTTACGTTCACCCCGTAACGAATTTGCAGCACTGCCGCGTGGTCTCTGTAATATAAATTTAAGTATTTCATTATGATGAAGCTATATTCAACCGAACCGCAACGCGCAAGGGGCATTTCGATACAGGCCCCCAATTCTCGGTGCATTCGAGATAATCTCACAATCGAGATTATCTTGAATGCAGCGCGAATAGGGAAGATGCATAATCTTTTTTTTCTACTTTTATTGGAAAGTGCTGAGCAATAGAAACTGATCTGTGTACGCAACAGATTATTATGTTGTTTATTTTATGAGTTATGAAACTTTGAAAAGTTATTGTTCATAACCCTCGCAAAAACACTCCATACAAAATGGACGACAACTATGGCGTCACAGCATTCGTTAGACTGTACAAAATGTATGGCACTTAAACGAAATCTACAATTATTGGCGAAAATACTGCTGCTAGACCAACATTGTAGACATAAAACATGGCATAAATTTGATGAGGATGTCCAAAAAACTAAAATCAGAACTATAAAGTAATATATATATTTCACTAATTTTGACCCTTAATAAAATAAAAATGAATAGTCAAATTGATTTGCTTTTGTCTGTAATGTGCCTTTGTTTACATTTACGTTCATAATATATTTAAACCTCATTTTGATTTTTATGCATCTTCCCCATTGAGGGTTCAGAAAGTTTTCATTTTCTAACTCACTTACTTATGCAACAGAAGAGCTCTGTTTAGGGCTGTGTCACCAGTCAGTGCTATTGCATTCATATCTATTCTATATTCTAATAAGCATATAAGCAATTCCTCAAAGACTTTAGGGCAGTCTATACTCTCCACGGCTATGTGAAGTGCTGTGGCACCAGTTATGCTGTTGCAAGCATTAACATGGGCACCTGAAAATGCAGTAAAAAGAAATATTAACTTTTTAATCTACTTTTCCCCGTTTTGGGTAAGACCTGAGATGAAATACCTACTTAGGTACTGTTTCTATGAGAAAACAAATAATAAGACTCGGGGTTTTACAGTACTTCTATATGTATATTAAATATGAGTATGTAGCTATCGAGTTATTTTCGTGTTTCGGCTGTCATCGTGATTCTATCAGTTGCTCTTAAACTTCATGTCATGATGCATTCCATCTACGTGGAAGTATAGAGACACTACTACCTACTAACTATTACTACTACTCTTTGTAAGTAAATAAACAAGTGTAGAATTTACTGTCATATTACACAATTCACTATTAAGAAACTCGCCGCATGAGCTTTTTTTTTCTTTATTTATTTATTTTACAAAAAGAGAATGTTTTACAGCTTTGTATAGTTCACATGGAAATCCAAAGAAAACAACAGTAAATAAAGTACGTAGTACTATATTTAAATAGTTACAAATTACTAAGGTTACCCACACACTAGGGTCGCTATCGAGCGTCGGCGTCTTGTCAGCGCCCGCGCAGCGTCGACGCCAACGGGCACTGATAAGATGCCGACGCTCGAAAGACGCTAGTGTGTGGGAAGCCTAGGACAAATAAATCTAATAGTTACTAGACTAGACACAGAAATATATATTTGGGTGCATACAGAAACAAAAAAAAGAAAAACAGAATATATCAGTCATTTAAGTCAGTTATTTCTTGTTCCTGTAAAATCGCAAAAAACGCAAAAACACGGTTTTTACAAAGTGCTCTTCCGCGGTATTGCACGCGCAGCGACGAATAGCTATTAACAAAATACGGGTGGGTAGTGTACTGAGTTATAGATGGACTATGCATGAAATTTGGTAATATACGTGTGAATTTTAAATTGATTCATATTTACCTTTTTGCAGTAAAATTTTAGCAACGGCCGGCTGCGACAACCGCGCGGCCAGGAGCAACGGCGTGTCCCCGTTATCGTTGTGAAGATTGAGGCCCCCACCATTATTAGCAAGCATTTTTACTATTTCTTCCTGGAATAAACAAAAAACATTATTATTATTATTATTACATATGATGTAATCAATATTTTGAGTACAGGTAAAGGGGTTTATAAATAAACGCGCTAGTTTTGTGGCATCTTATTGCTACAATTTGGCTTTCCCCAAAAAGTTTACATATTACATCACTACTGGGAACAAAAGTTTAAATGTCAACTTTTGAGCATAGCCCGAATTGCAGCAATAAATTGCCAAAAAATGTACACCTTTAAGGGGCTCGTAAGCGGGCTAGTGTTTCGGCAATTTATTGCTGCAATTCGGGCTATCCTCAAAAGTTTCCATTCAAATTGTATGTCCCCATTAGTGATCTAAGGGTTCGTCCACAAATTACGTAACGCAATTTGGAGGGAGGGGCGGGTCTGGCCAAGCGTTACGGTCCTGTTACGTTGGAGGAGGGGGGGGTTCAAGGTTGGTGTTACGTCACGATTTTATAATATTGCACAATTAATGTAAACTCAAAAAATTATAATTATATTATTAAGAAATGGAACCGAAATACGTTCATAGATGATTATGCCTCGCCCAATGTAAAAAGAGCGCCGAATTACCTGAATATTAGGCAAAAACTTTTTATAAAGCACCTGTTACGTAACGGAATGGAGAGGGAGGGAGGGTCCCGAGTAAGCGGTCCTGTTACATGTGGGGAGGGGGATCGAAAATTTGAGAATTATGCATTACGTAATTTGTGGACGACCCCTAATATGTAATCTTTTTGGGGATAGGCTGAATTGTAGCAATACATTTCCAAAAAACATGCCCGTTTACGAGCGCCTTAAAAGGCTTATTATTACACCTTCCTAAATAAGTCACTTACGAGAGAGACGCCGCAATACGTTGGTTTGAGATGGAGATATCTCCATACGTATCTAACGTATTGCGGCGACCCTCTCGTAAGTCACTAATTAAGGAAGGTGTAATAAGCCTTTAACCAACCACATTGAACTTATTTATTACCTGTCTCTGTATTATAGCATAATGTAAAAGTTTATGACAATGTGTAATACGCGCTCTCGACATTAATAGTACTTCAACTACTTCAGGGCATCTATGCCAAACCGCTTCACAAAGAGGTGTGTACCCTGAAAATAGTACAAATTAATTATCATAACAGAAAAAAACTGATCTAAGTATATCAGATCTGTTACTTTCTTAAAATTATGACACTTTAGCTTCTGCCATATTGACTCTTGACAACATTAGCTAGTAGTCTCCACTATTCAAAATTAGGTATCTTAAAAGTTGCTACCATGAATTTCCTCGCCATTGACATTTGCTCCAACACTAATTAGGTATCTGACTACATCAACATGGCCTCTTCCAGCTGCTAAGAACAAGGCTGTGCGCTCACTGGTATCTCTGGCTTCTAAATTAGCACCATTACTGACTAGCATTTTTACCTGCAACATTAATGATAGTAGTTACTACACACCTAAAGTAATGAGGTTAAAGTTGAATAATCAACACTTTAGACCACAGGCTACTACTGCACATTAAATATAAACATATATATATAAAGGGTTCGAAAGGATAATTATCAATGTTAGTTATCTCGATAATTATCGATTGATAATAACAAAAAAATTCGCTCGTGAAAGTAAACTGTATTCGAAGTATTCGAACGTGTATTTCCGCACTTAAGTCTATCCGAACGCACGAAGTGTCAACGTGACATCGCATATTTGTTTTTATTTATTTTTTGTTAGAATTTGTTATGAAACAATATAACATCGGAATTGCTTATGATACAATATAAGAAATGAATTTCTTATACTGGTGATTATTATCCGATAATTATCAAGAAGCGTAATTATCTTGATAATTTCGAACCCTGACATAAACATATTAATATGATTTTGATTAAATTAAAATTACACATAAATACAAAGCCACATACTTACCAAATCTATAAACCCATTTGATGCTGCATAGTGCAGAACAGTCATTTTCTCATGAGTTTTATTGTTGACATGACTACCAGCTAAAAGCAACATTTTCACTATATCCAAGTGATTTTTGATCACTGCTACATGTAAAGGCGTCAATCCATCACCAGCTGTAACTTCTACTTTACTACCTGCAATATTTAGACACTGTTATACAGCACATCTTATTTTAAAATCAGTCAATTCGCAAAATTGTTTGTTGGAAATATACTCTTACACAATGCAAAAAGATTTACCAGCGTCTAACAATAATCTAACAACTTCAGAATGACCCTGTTCAGCTGCATAGTGCAACGCTGTTCTCATAAAAGCATCTTGTTGATCAATTCCATATATATCCATTGAGGCAGAAGCAATGGCAGCACCAGTACATTCAAGAATTGAAGCATACCATCTGAAAATAAAAATTATTAAGATTGCGCCCATCAGTATGCATGCAGGTTAATCTTAACTGTTTCAAATCTGACAGTACTGACTTGTACATTGAAGACCAAGTCTCGTCTTCACTAGTTGTTGGTGCAACATTCCCAATTTCTTCATCCCATTCCAAATCTTGAGGTGATGGTGTTAGAGGTACTGGGCTTAAAGGAGACAGCAGGCTTGTGATTCTACTTTCATCACTACTTGAACCGTCACTGTGTATAAAAACAAAGTACCCACGGTTGATATTCTTTTTGGACTCCTGATTCGAACCAATACTTTCAAGTTGTAATCCTAAACAACCTTTGAAGGTTCTTTCATTTGGATTCTTGTACTTAGTTAGAGTTTCCTCTTGCAGTCCATCGTTTCTTATCTTACGTTTCTGGGTTCTAGTCTGGCGGTTTCTAGCGGAATAGGATTGTGATTTGTGTGTTTGTCTTGATTTAGTTGCATCAACTAATAATTTGACTATGTTGGAGTAGCCTAATTTTGATGCCTCTCCTAGACATGTTTTACCTTGGCTTGCTATTTTATTTGGGTTTGCACCTGAAAATTAGAATAAACAGAATCAATGTAAATATTATTTAGGTATCATCATAGCACATTAAAGTACATAATCATAATACTTTTTGTAATGTGAATAACTTCACTACAAATTTATGATTATGACCATACTATTATCTAGCTATATTTAAATACACCACTTATGTTTAACTGACCTGATAGTAAAAAGTAATATACAAAAAAAAAAAAATATTCATGAACATGGGAATGGTATGTCTGAATCTGCATAAAAAATACAAATTTGTTTTGATTTAAAAACCCATGCCAGGCGCAGCAAAATTCACACATAAGTACCTTAAAATTTCACCCATTCTTATGGAAACTAAATGCTACAAAAAGAGCTACAAAGAATGCCTTTCTCTTCACACTCTTGCACAAGAATTTCTCCAAACCAGATCTACAAAAGACTGAAAGGGCACAAGTGTTCTCCTAAATGTACAAGGGAGAAGGTCAATGGACAAACTCCTCTCAATGGTCACTAGCTACTACAACAAATCTGATTATTGTCTTGTGAAAGGTGGCAGATCAAATAAAAAAATGCCAATGCCAAAATAGTAAATTATCCATAGAATTTACACTACATTTTAATTTAAAATGGTATCCATATATTATACATCTCATTATCCTACATAAGAAAATGACTCTAAATAAAGCATTGTTTACCCAAACATAGTAAATGAATGCCATCATTTTGACCCCATTATATTATAAAATGTTAGCTAAACTTTGAATAGGTATATCATTATCGCACATTAATTACTTGGCTAATAAGCCATGTGCAGTTGTGGTCACAGCTCTAACATAACATAACAAAGTGAGACAGGAGGGGAAAAGTATTTGCCTTTACAAGAGTTTGAGATACAGTGGATTAAACCGCTTGCTAATTAGACCATCTGACTTTTAGACCAGTTTCTACTTAGACCAGCTGCTTTTTTAGACGAGATGATACTAACCCAGACATGAGTGACCTAAAATGGGGCAAAAGGGTCTCCTAATTAGTGTAGCTAAATTTCATCACTTAGATTTGATGGTCATTATATTTGATGCAATTAAATAATAAGAGCAGTGTACCTCACCCATTGTAAAAAGAGCGCTGACGGCCATATAAAATGTCGCATATAAAAGGCCGTCAGCATCCTTTTTACATGAAGGTTTAGTATGAAGGTTCAAATACGATCCAATTTTTTTTTACCTTTATCCAGAAAGTGCCCAATTTTATCTTGGTCTGCAATTTGTATAGCTTGAAACATGCTATCTTCTAATGAATTTTCCATGGTTTTGAAGGGTATTTCTATTAAGAAAAAAATACTTTACAAAGTGTCTATGCTAGCAAGAATTATCCAAGGCAAATTTTACTGTAAAAAGATATTATCCTTGATATTATCATTATATAGTGTAATATGGAGATTTCAGAACTTTTGTTTCTTTCTATTTAGCAAAACATTATAATGTGCGATAAGAAAAACAGACAATCACATGAATATAATACACTAAAGTAACCTGGCCCAACACAGAATCATAATTTTAATCACTCTTAGAAATAGTTCACATTAACCAAACCGTTCTAAGTACCTATTATGGGCAAAGAGAGCCTCTGTATAGTATCATCATTATTGTTGTCAACAATAACAGTTAAGAACTATTATTTCACTTTCAGAAGGAGGATATTTCACTATATAGCTACGGGTAAGATAATCTTCTTATAATGTTGTCATATAGATTCTAGCCACAGATATTGTAGCTGAGGTGGACTGTCAGTGTCAATGTCAATCAAACGGCTTAAGCACACTACACTAATTTTTATCGCGTACATAAATCATACGTCCCTTTCGCACCCGTATATTAGTTAAAAAGTGACAGATGCTTAATGTGCGCGTTAAAAGTTAGTGTGCCAGGCACGCAGGTGCAAAGGATATGTATAGTCCACTTTTTATCGCGCACATAAAGCATTCGTCACTATTTTACTATTAAACAGGTGCGAAACAGACGAGTGCTTTATGTGCGCGAGTCCGTGACATATGCCCTGACATTTAATCTCTCATGTGACATTATCTCGCATGTACCGAGAAATTAGTGTCCAGGGCCCCAATTGTCGGTGGCCGGATTGCCGGTGTTGATTGCGACATTGAACGTAGGCATGTGTAGTACATGTACTAATGAACTAAAGGAATGAATTCCCGTCACTGTACTAGAACGAACTATTCCGTAACGTTTCTGCTCTTAGTACATTTAGTACATTGCGCGGAGCGAGCAGCGCAAGCGAAGCGATCCGATTGACCGACCGAACGGCTGCACATTGGCTCTGTCAGAGTAAGACAGGGCAGGAAACGGACCAGTCGGGCGGGAGCAGACCATAGAGAGATTATTTCAGTGTACTAGTGTACTAAAAGAACTAAAAGAGCGAACTAGTACATTCGCACAATCGTACTAGTCCGGAGCGATCCGCGCAGTGAATGAGCGCGCACAACTCTAATTGAACGTCAGATTCATACAGTTCTGTCAAACGAATGAATGCACTGACGTTTAATCTCGATTGTGAGATTATCTCGAATGCGCCGAGAATTAGGGGCCAGACTCTGTACGTAATTTAAATTAACAGTCTGTGGTGGTATTTATTTTTGGAAGTCAAGTCAGTCAGTCAGTTGTGTACTTGCGCGTGACAAAATGAAATTTATATTTTCCTGTTTATAAAAAGTTATTGAGTTAACCCGTTTGGCAAAGTAAATATGTTGAGTGCGTTCCCTTTTATTCATCTGCATGTAATTTCAAACGCTTATAGACTATGACTAGGAATCTACCTGTCATTTTCCTCTCCATAGGTACTAGTCCCGTAGAATCCGGAAACTGCTTGACGTCCTCTTGCAATTACGTGTATTTCTACGAAAGTAAAGGATAAGAAAGTATTTGAAAACATGTAAGTATAAGGCGCATCACCGTGTTTATTTGAGTAATCAAAGCCATATAAAATGCAACTGGGCTTACCGACTCTAGTCCTACCTTGAATTTATTATGGATTCAAAATGTCTTTCGTGCATTAGGATATATTTGTACCTGCTTAATACTTTTCTGTCTTGTTTATTTTTTGCAGCTAATAATAAATATCATGGTTTTAGTTCTTACACGATGACTACTGAAAATTGCTTAGTTAAGGCAATATATTCATTCAAGGGTAAAAATAATGATGAACTATGCTTCAAGAAAGGAGATATTATCACAGTTACCCAGAAAGAGGAAGGCGGCTGGTGGGAAGGAACCCTGGGAGAAACAACTGGGTGGTTCCCAAGCAATTATGTTACTGAATGTAAAGGTGATATAAAATCAACACACATAGCTTTTTATCTTATACTGCTATGATAATGTCCTAAGAACATCTCCATGGGGGACACTTACTATTTTCCTTTAAACCATCATATTGATTTGCTCTTTACATGTCACTTGTGCTATTGTGATTCATGAGAGTTAATAAATATTATACCCTTGCAACAATTCTAATTTTTAAGCATAAGAAATGTGCTCGCTAAGCAAAATCTTAAATTCTCCTGTGCTCAGTTGCTGAATTTATTGTGACAAAACTCAAAATTAAACATGTATCTCACCCTATTCAATGTTCATTGAAAATCTCGTTTTGTAACTTCTTAATTGGATATATTAATTTATATTTACACCATTTTTCAAAAGAATGTAAAAAGCGTTTTGTAAAAAAAGAAAAATGAACTCCGAGTAATAATTTCATATAGAAGAGTTTAATGGTGATCTTGTGTTCATTTTAATAATGCGTTAATTGATTAACTAAACTGTAAATTATTCCAACCAGCAATAAAGGCAAAGCATTGTATACTTTTAGATCAATCGGGCTCCGTGACAACATCTCCTATAAGAGCAGCATCTGAAATACAAGCCTTTCGGAATGTTGTGCTCAAGGATATTATTGATTCCGAAAAAGCACATGTGGCAGAGATGCAGGGAATTGTCAGTAATTTTCTTCAACCTCTAGAACATGACATGTAAGTATTTTCAAGAAATTGGCAAATATCAGTAAGCCACAATTTATGTATAATGTTCATGTCATCTGACAAACTTGGGTCTCGCGGGTCCCGCAGGGGCTGCCTTTTACACAATAAAATAAGATGCATGCCATATCGAAAGATTTGGAGGCTTTCTATATCTTGGCTTTCAAAATACATAAGCAATTTTTAAATAAAATAATTTTAGGCTAACAAGAGATGAGTTTAAACAATTGACTGGCAACATTCATGAAGTGCTGCAAACCCATGAGCAGTTTCTAGCTTTGCTAGAAGAATGTGCTACGAAAACAGGGCCTGATCAACGAGTAGGCGGCTTGTTCCTGCAATGGGCCCCTAAAATCAAATCAGTACATCAAACATACTGTGCTGGACATCCTAAGGCAGTTTGCATCCTTGATAAATATAAGTAAGTACTTTCTTTATAAAACCTGTATTAAATACTTTCAGTAATTTGATTGTGTGTAGGACTGCTGTGTGTTAAATTATTGCTATGATTGCGCTTTACATGCGCTATGATATATGGTGACTTTGAACCATTTTTTTTTAACTTAGTAATCTATGGCAAGAAGGATTAGAAGTTTGCAAAGCAAACATGATGATAAGAATCCTTTTTTTTATTTAGGATTTAATTAAGAAAACCGAAATTATTGTCACCCTATGTTCACTAGTATGTTTTTTGTCTTAAGTGACGTATGCACCTGAAGAAATGTAGGTACAATTAGTGTACATAATGTTTTATCCCTTTACTATTAATTAAATAATTCAGGAATTAATTAATTACACATAGTTAGATTTAATTTTGCCCAGCCAGTAAGATAAATTGGTTCCTGTATACTAATAGACTAGTTTCCTAAAAAATTCAAATTACTCCGTCATTTACATTATAAAAAAATATTGAACACATATTTTTTCTTTTGTCAATTAAACAAAAAATTACGAAGATATAGTGCGTTTAAGTTCCGTGTGACCTCACGACTTTGTATCACCATTAAGTGACGTCATTAGCCCCCACTCCCGAACTTTGATGCGCATTATCTTAGTTAATTTTGATTGATTTGATAAAGCAAAAAATAGGTGTTCAATATTTTTTGATAATCTAAGTGACTAATGAGAATTAAAAAAAAATTACACAGGCAACATCGTAATATTGTTACTTCTTTATATATACAAAATGCTTTGGGCAAAATGTTTAGGGTTCTCAATATTGACTTATTCCTATTACTTAGAGAGGAACTTAACACATGGATGGAAAATGCCGGGGCTGTGTCTCCTGGACTATTAGTGTTGACAGCTGGACTATCGAAGCCGTTCCGTCGGCTCAGCAAGTACCCGGCAATGCTGCAGGAGTTGGCGCGGCACGTCCACGAGGCTCACCCGGACAGGGGAGACACGCATCGAGCGTCAGTTGTTTACAAAGACGTCGCTGTGAGTATCCTATAGGCCATTAAGACATTCAGTGCCGAAAACCCGATATCGGGTTTTCTATTACTTTGTCGCCACGCCGAACGACTCGCTTGTCGGATTCTTGCTATAGCAATTTTGTATGGAGGCAATTCTGCGGCGCCTGGGATGGGACTTGAAATGGGCTAGCAATGAAAGTGTTAACTTCGTGCGCGTCGGTCGCTTCCATATTCCTGCGTGGGGTTGAAAATGGATTTCAGCAATAAAACCTTGCAATGCATCTTGAGATATTTTTTGCACACATTTTGACGGGTATAGCGTTGCACATGATGGTCTGGCCAGTGGCGGATCCAGGATTTTGGTTTGGGAGGGGCTTCACTCAGCGGCTCTAGCATGGTTGAAGAAAAATAGGATATATTAAGTTTAATTAGAGATGCTTTTGGGGTGGATTGAGCCCCCATAGCTCCCTCTCTAGATCCGCGACTGTCTAGCGTGTTACACTGACGCTGCGCCCGAACTTGACAGCCTGAATCGAATATTTATTTATATTCCCGCCCGTCTTGATTGTTTTTTTAACCATTCTTCACTGTGTTTAGAGCGGCTGCGCGGCATTACGACGACAGAAAGAACTAGAGCTTCAAGTGGTAACGGGTGAGGTACGTGGATGGCCCGGTGGCGAATTAGCGGCGCTTGGCGATGTATTGCATATGGGTAGTGTAGCTGTTGGTCCTTCGCATCAAGATCGCTACCTTGTACTTTTCCCTTCAGCACTACTCTTGTTATCTGTCAGTAAGAGAGTATCAGCTTTTGTTTACGAGGTAAGAATAATAAAATTAATTGACAATTATAACATTTTGGACACTAAACTCATTGATCTAGTTCCAAACTCGGATGCCCTGTACTATAGGTACAACAACGGTCCTAATACTTATCGGTGATTTTCAAAAAAAAATTACTCAATTAAGAAAAAGTAAAAAGTTATATTTGAGATTCACCCTTGTACGTATAGATAAATACATACATATACAAATACTTACCAAACATCAATGCATCGGGTACACATTTTCGTGCTCATCACACAAAGATTGCGCCTGGCGGGATTCGAACCCGCGACCTATGGCACGGTAGGCATTTGTACTACCACTTCGCCATCGAGTTGGTCAACCCGTAATAATGAGTTATTAGTTATTTATTTTTCTGATATCATTTTAGGGTTGCCTTCCTTTAACGGGTATAACAGTCTGTAAATTAGATGACACAGAAACAAGGAAGAATGCGTTTGAAATCAGTGGCCCAATGATAGATACAATTGTAGCTGTGTGTCAAACAAGAGCTGAAGCCGACAACTGGGTGAGCCTGTTACAAAAACATTCGAACACAAGCAGCCCTGTTCATGAACCAAGTCAGCCACAATCGCTGCCTCATGTAAGTAGTTTTTTTAAATAAAAAAATACATAGTTGTATGATTTTTGGAATAATACACTTGTATTGAATGTAACTTTAAGGTATTTTTATGATGTTTTTACATAGCTGACCCGTTCTCCTTCTGAAGGAGCGCTGTCTAGCATCAACTCTAGCCGTCGCAGTCTATATCACGTAACTTTGCCACCGCCCAGCTACCCTTCAGCGTCTCCTTATTATTCACTTACTAAGTATTTTGCGAGGCTGGTGAAGAAAAAAGTCATAACCAGGCAAATGTTGCGTAAATTATTGCATGAAAGAACATGGGCAAAAGCGTTTGAATTAACAGTGCCAGTAATGCGAAGACACAAAAATCGTATAAGGCTCAGGATCGAAAAAGATGGCACTATTGGTACGGAAACTGAATGTTCTGATAGTGAGAGTGAAAGAGAGTCTGACACCACTGAGTCATACACAGCGTCTAGCTGTTCTGAAGTCGATGAAAGTACCTGTGCTAGAATATTGAGGCAAAATGCTATGGATAATGCGAGCCCTAGAACACTTTCTTCATCCTGTAGTAGTTGGGGCAGTAACTATGGCTATGTGCGCTATTTCGATAACCCTAGTAATGTGAATCTTGAAGAGTCTGAAGCAGTTAGGGGAGATTGTACGAAAAATTTATTTTTATCGATTCCATCCAACACCAATATATTTCAAGCTCTCAGTAGCGCTAATGAAACACCACTTCAAAAAACATGTCGCGGGCAGAACTCCGGCTGGCATCAACTCGCACAACATTCTGAAAGCACAGAAAATTCTTCTTTTGAGATGAGACCATATATGGCATGCGAAGATTTGGTAAATATTGACCAAAATCTACAAATGAGCATAACAGGCTATGAGAATAATGACTTTGTCCCTATGAGGCAAAGTTTTCCGATTAAGGCTAAAATGGACTCTATTCCAAAGCTATGGAAATCAACCGAGGAAAGTCATTCGCAAGAAATATCCGAAAACAAGCCCATTTCAGATATCTTGAAAGAAATCGCTCCGCCGTCGCCAAAACTGACCAGCGATTTTATTTATCCTAATGATCCTGTAATCATTGATCCCCCTCCGATGTTCAGAAATGAAGAAGAGGACGTAAAAGTTATTAACGTTAATCTTAACACTAATGTTCCTTTTCGTAAGCATTCTCTTAATTCGGATAAAAAAATTAGACGTTCTCTCTCCAAGTCAATGGTTGAAACAGAAAGTTTCTGTAAAAATAACGAAAGTACAATTCAAAGAATGAGTTCCCAGTCCGAAACCAATCAAATTTGTAAGAAATGCGAGTGCTGCAACCGGTCATTATGTCCTAGTCCTAGATCTTCAGATTCTGGTGTTGTTGGTAGCTGTAATTTGGCATCTCCGGAATTGAACTTGCACGAATATACTGGTGGTAGCACTGGAAATGACTCAGATGGACATGAAAAACTTGCCGACCATTTAAAAGATTCGTTATCAAATTTATCTCATGGAACTTACGATGGACGCCGTCAAAATTTAACACTCTCAGAGATAGAGGCGGCGAATTTTGAGGATCAATGCAGATGCACATCACCTTTCGGATCCACAGCTAGAACTTCTTGCGTTACAAGTGTTACATCAGAAAACAGTCTTGATGTAATGGATTCCTCAAACATCCATGTAACATCAACATATACAGCAAACCCTCCTGTGCTATCACCACAAATAAAAAGAACATCTATTCGACGTAATATTGATCGATATGTGCCTGAATTAAAATTGAAGCCTGATCCTCCACCACGCGTCTACCGCAAGCCTAGTACCCACTTAGAGATTCCGAAAAATGTTCGACAACCTTTACCGTGCCAATGGAGTACGTTGAACATAACAGAACGTACGAAGCCGAGCCTGCATTATCACATGCGCATATTCAGAGAGAAGCCTGAAGATTACAACACCGAAAGACAGTCTCGTGTGAATCACCGACGGAACTGCGACATTATTGACCAAGATACCAGGAATGCACAAACAAAAAAAGAAGAAAACGCAGCAAAACGCAAAACTAGGTCTCGTAGCGAGGACTTTTCAAAACTCCAAAAGAATATAACAGATGCTACAAATGGCTTTATGGTCTATCGTTCGGACTTATATGCGCACTGGTGGATGAAGGCAAAGTTACCAATAACAGTGGTCACCGACTCAGGCAAGGATAATTGTTTTGTAAAGAGAGACTGTTTTGTACATCACTGGTTTGAAGATAATACTTATTGCCTTGAAGTTTTGTAACCATTAATGCTGTCATTAGTTACCCCAGTGTTGCAGTGCTTTACTTGATCATCCTTGCCTGTGTTTATTTATCTTACTAACTGAAAAACAATTATCACCGCAACTAGATTCCTCATTTACTAACAAATTAAGAGAAATGCATGGATATGCTTTGTATTACCTTTAAAAGTATCATAATCAGAAAGTATTGTGTGGATGTAATTACCTCAATTAAAAATAAGAAAACTGCGATCGATTTGAAATACATTTGGACCCGGTTCCATAAAATATTATTGAGAATTAAAAAGCGATCGTATTAAATGAAACATCTCAAATATTGAGTACCTACCATAATAAAAATACCTACGTATTAGGTATTGAGAGTTGAGTCGAGATGAAACCGGGTCACAAATGTGCGCTATAAAGTGTGCTTTAAATAGATGCTTGAACGGATGCTGTTGATGAATATTCGGTAAACGTTAATAGAAGTATCCTATGTCATACTATGTTACATAAACATTATCCGTAATGGTTTTGAATAAAAAATGGTGATAGTTAAGCCAGTGATAATATGATAAATTATCAAAAGTTATATGAATGCATTAGCACACTGTAAAATATTTAACATTGACTGAAGACAGATGGCCTGAACTTAAAAGTGTTTCTTTTTTAGATGGCCATGACAGACAGCAATAACCCTGATTTATCGTCAGGTTTATCCAGCCACAAAAGATCACACTCATTCAACAACCATCAAAGCTATTCACAGCATAACCAGCAAACGCAAAAAAGTAAACAAAAGAATCAGTCTGCCCGCTGGCTCTTAAATTCTTGCGACTCTATTGATCAGTCGCCAGCCAAACCAAATAAAATTCCCATTGCAAAAAAGTTCTCGTCCGTAGATTTCATCGACACAGCCGGTTCGAACCACAGCAATAAAGGTACTTTGAAAATCAATTGTATTTGTTTGGGTGCTTATATAAGTCAAATATTCGACTGAAATAAAATGCAAATATCCTTTTAGGATGGAGTATAACTTGTTTGCGTCCGGCTCCCCCCCTCCGGCCGCAGTCGTTCACGGTGGGGTCGGACGAAAACATTGGGCCGACTCATCCATATGCACCTCATCAACGGAAGTCAAATTCCTATGAAGAAGATGCACTTATTCTAAAAGTAATAGAAGCTTATTGTACCTCGGCGCGCTGTAGAAATGCTGTAAGTTCTGGTGAGTATTTGGTTTTCATAATTGTACTTACAGAAAAACCACTTAATAGTAGTTTATGCAACGGTTGCATAATGATAGGCCTTAAAACACTAGTGCGGTTTTCATGAAACGAGCTTTAGCGAGTTTCATAATAAGATCGCACGTGTGTTTTAAGGCCAAATTATGCAGAGTTGCATATATAACTTTATCTACACACATATTATAAATCCTCCATGATGGGTTCAGAAACAATATTTTCTGGCAACAAGTTATTTGTTGCAATCGTGGCTGCATATTTCCGATATCCGGCGCATTTTCACATCACACACACTCCGAGAAGACTACTATTCATACTTTCAACTAAAATGTAAATTACAAACAACTTTTTCTATTCAATTCAACAACAATTCTACTTTCGTTCAGCAAAACACCAACAAAATGGCGGCAATACGATCCTACGTCAAGACCATTTTTTTTTTAAATCATAGACAAACGAATGAAGTCTCTATTCTCATGTCACTCGAGTTCAAATGTTATGCAGTTTATATTAAAAAAACATACTGAATTGACGTTTCGTATCAATAACTGTTTTAATATCTATGGATACTAGAATGGAGACCCACTTGAGTTTTGACAGCTGTTCCAAATTTAATCTCATTTCTATACTAAAAACGATACGGGAATAACATTGCAGCACTGGTTTTTCGTAATTGGTTGTCAAAATGGTGGTCATTTCCTACGGTTTTTGATTACACTATGGAGGTTTTATGATATGGGTGTAGATAAATATACTTCTAGTATAGCTAAGTATGATTCGGTGATACTGGTACGATTTGGATGCTGTAGTTAGCCGATTTGATGACTAATGGTGGACTGTGTACTGTGTGTCATTCGAATTAATATGGCAATTATTTTTCGCGTAGCCGAGTTAATTAGCATCAGGATCATTTTGCTTGTTCTCGCGCGATATAACTGACCGAAATTTAGCATTCATAAGAATAATAAAAATTCAATTTATTTAACTTTAAACTAATCCATGCTGTCGTCAAGCAGACATGTTTCTTCAAATAATGTTCTAATAAACATTAACAAAATAGCACTTAACAGTGATTGGTATTGCAACCTAATATTTGAAATGGTAAATAAAATATTTTACTAACATAGCTGTATTTATTATGCAGTACCCAATATACCACTGGAGATATTCGAGTCTACAAGGAGGAGACATGCGAAGTCAAGAAACCGTATTATCAGTTGGTTTTTAGAATGAATGATCTGTAATTAATCAACTCATGAAACCAAATATAACGCTAGTCATATAAAAGTAACGCTTGCAAATAATATATTTTCAGACTTTAGTAGTTCGTGTCTTTAAAATATCATGCAACTCGTGTACAAACCTATATAAACTCACTTTAATCCATTGCATCTAAAAGTATATTCGGTATTTAACATGGGCACATAAATTTATAATGCATGATATTGCAGCATGCTTTACATATACTCACTATACCTATTCGCTAATATATAATTGTATACTCGAATAATTTTAATTCAACCAAATAATAAGAAAATACTATTTATTATTTATTGAGACCCAGTACAAAATATTTTTCTAGTCTAGTAGGTAGCAATCGTTTAAGCCGAAATTTAAATGTTTTCATGAATCTCATTGTCGTAAATAAGTTTTTTTTTTTTTAAATTTATTTCAATGCAAATAACCAACTTATAAAGATTTTTAATTTACGATTTAGTTTTGAACAGAGTATAATTTTATATGAATTTGAAATATATATTTAATTAACATGGGAGTTAATTTTGCTATAGGTAAATGATAAGTTTCTGCGTAGCTAACAAACTGTTCTTCTAATTTATATCAACCAACTGAAACGTTGATTATGATGTTTTTAACACTGGTTTATGGCGTGTGCAACGGTTGCCTGAAACTTTCTATTTTGTTACATGCGGCTGCCTTTATATCGCACCTGCAGTGGACTGCGGTCACTTGTCTCTTGGTAAAGTACAATATCACGCACCCGCTACTAACATTCTTCACTATAATCATACTAAATTGCCAATCGTCCAAAGATGTGAGACGCCCGACTATGCCGGCTGTAGTAAGGCTTCCAGAGTTAAACGAAATAAAAGTTCGTCGGCTGCCGACACCTATCTGTTTCGCGGTCCCGAGACGAGAAGGCTTCTTTCAGAGCGAAAGTTCCAGATGAATCGATCTAATCCTAATCTGTGGGAATGTTCGGAGGAGCGCAGACAGAATCTGAGCGAGGGTCGGGAGCGGCGCAGCGGGTCTCACCCCAGCCTGCCGGCTGCGCTTCGAGCGCTGGGCCCGCCCGCTTCCGCTCCCGCGACCGCCATGCTCGGCGCCCCTCGTGCCGCACGCTCTGCGCGTTCTTCCACTTGGTGCTGTGGTTCCTTTGTCAAACAGCTCACTAAGTCACATCACTTCGACTGACACAAATAGACTTTCTCTTCATGGGTGCTCTGTTTTGAACTATTTCCTATCGAGGGTGACAACTTTCTTTATTTTTCTAATATTGTTTCTAATATCAATTAATCACCAATTTGGAACTGCATCATGTGCGTGGCCATTGACTGACTTTTAATTGTTTTAATGACACAAAACAATATAACTTGTGTACGTGTACTGTACTAATGTCTCGCATAGTAGGTATTCTTATGATGACCCATACCTAACCCTTAGTATTATGTCCCATTGTTTTGGCATTATTTTTCCGACGCATGAGTTCCAGTCTTCCGATTTAAACTTATCTAAAACGACGCATACAGAACAGGTTTGTTTTTTATTTAGCAAAATAAGAGATTTTACTGATTTCTAGTCAGAAACATGTTTTTTTGAGTTACACCTTTACCCAAAGTCTTTTTTATATTATAATTTCATTGCATTCTCCCATTTAATACGCTTGTTATATCGCCTTAAAAATGTTGTGAGCCCTTGGTAATGTAGTGGGTGCAGTATTATTAATATAGTACTTATATAGAACGTAGTTATTAATATACGATCAATTTAATTTTAGACACTGGCTTTTGATGTACATAATACTTATGGTTGCATATTACAAGTTATATAATAATATATGCATGCCTTGGCTTGTTAAGAGAATTATTGTAAGAGTTTACCATGCGTTACGTAATTTAGTAAAACTGACATGTTCACTGACAAATTTAATGTACTTCGATCATCGGAATAATTTTCGATAGTCGAGACAATAAGGTGTTATATACGCTTTATGAAAAATTACGTCAGTATCCAGAACGGTTCGGTTTCATTTCACAGGTGAAACTATTTTAGGAGCGGTGACAGCCGGACCGCCATTATACGATATAATGATTTAGTGCTGCGGTGTGATTCTCCAACGTTTACAGCGCTACGTCAACGACGAGTGACAATTTTAATTGGGACTGTAAGTACAAAGCCTTAAGGAAATGTCCTTCGTCGCCGACGCAGCTCTGAGGATTTTAGAGAATCGCCACTGTAATGAGGATGGCCTCAAAGCTTCATAATACTTTCACTAGTAGGTAATACCAAAGCTCGAAGCTTTAGAAAACATATTTTTTCCATTAAATGGTGCTTTGTAGGTGTAGTTGCATTAACTCATCACTTTTGTAAACTTGTATGTATATTAATAATAAATAATGTTTCAGGAAAACAGAAAAGTTCTTAACATGCATAAAATTATTGAGATTTATTAGTATTTGTCGTTGGTAATCAGATGTGCCGCGAGCACCGCGGCGTGCTATTCGTTAAATATTGAGCATGATACCGCACCACTGCATCGTGTATGTAAATACGTGGCCACTACGCTAAACCAGTGCCAACTGCAGTGTTGCGAACTATCTCAACCAATTGTTCAAATGTTTGTATCTTTTGCAATAAAGAGTACTTAATCCACGCCGGCTGACGCTTTTTTTCGCCGAATCTAGTAGAAAGTCTGTGCAATAAAAAAGTGAATTTAAAGCTTTTTACATTTATAATTCTTTGTTCAATTTATAATTTTCCAAATTAATCCTATTTCTTAACGGGAATGAAAAAAAATTTACATTTTGTATTATTTTTAACTACTAAACTAATAATAGGTATTTAATATCGAAAACTTACTGTCGAAACCTCTTTTCTTTATATGTAGGTAATCTAAATTAAATGAATATCAAATGTCAGATTTTATTAAGATTATCACCTTATATGTGTTTATGTATATTGTATAGGAATTTTAACTATTTCATATCTTAATTTAGATGTAAATTAAGTTTCCCTGATTTTTTATTCTTCTGTACGAAGGTTAAAACCCTTGAACACCCTTTAATTGACAACATTTAAAATTTTCGACGTGCGCCATGTCGAAATCCATTCGGTATTTAAATAAGAACATTTTTGCATATTTTTTCTCTTATTTTGGAGATCTTAAGGAAAATGTGTGGACCTGTAGATGACGTCACTGGTACAGCTAAACTTCAAATCGTTGGGTCTTTAAATAGGTTACTGTAGATACCAACTTACTTCCGGTTATCTATATAAAGAAATAGAAACTTCCAAGTGAATTGAGTGAATGCAATATGTATACAAATTCATTGTCTCTTTTTAGTCGAAGGTATATATATTATGGACTTAACTGTGGGGGTAACGAAGGGGTCACAATCGCATGCAGCTACAAAATTGTCAAAAAAGTAAAAGTTCTATTTTAAGCCATTTCTCCGATTTTAAATTACGTACAACTATAGTCCCAGTCTCAATTATTTAAATCAATATGTTTTTCTCGACTACATCGACATTTACAAACGGAGACAATTACTAAAATGAAATGTTGACAATTAAATGTGTGGGATACAAAAAGATGACGTAGGAAGGCACTTACAATATTCCATTTGTTGTATAAATACCTAATCAATAACTGTATTTGTTTTAAACAAAATTCACACCACATAGTACTTACTTTCCTACTTGTTGTTACTGCCAAATGTAAATGTCATGACACAGGCCAGTATTTCTGTTAGGTGAAATAATAATAATAAATCAGTGTTCATTATTGTTTTAAGCATCAGTTATTAATTATATTTAACATGTATTCACAATGTATAATAACGTATTGAAAAGTTGTTAAGTCGATGAATACACCCCCTTTCCTTAAGATAAATACTTCAAAGCATTTTATTTTAAACAAAACCGAGTATTTCTCTAATAGTTTCTACATAGTTTACGTGCTTACGTCAGCAACTTTTATATTTTACTGTTTAGTTACGATACTGTTTACAGATTTTCCAATAATATTATTAAAAAAATTACTATTTTTATTAAATAATTATGGAATACGTTCTCATTAAGTTTCGTAATTAACACAATTACGTACATAAAGAAATGTATCCAAAATGGTAAAAAATCTGTTAACAAAATCGTAACGAAATGGTAAAGTTAAAAGTTCCTAGCACGTTAACTATGTGAGTACACACTTTTTGAGAAATACCAACAATTTCATTACACGTATTAATTTCTGTAAGCTATTTCCAAAAACAGACCATAATATTTTTAATGTTTATTTATGTGTAATGCCTGTGTGAACTATAATATATTTACCTGTGTATAATTTTATCGAACTGTTACTGTTATTTCGTGTAAGTCGATTATAACTCCGCTAACTTTGCATGTGGAGGTAATACGGAATAGGTATCTTTTTACTGCCGAAGAATCGGATACTTTCATCCTACGCATTAGTTATATATAAATATATATTGTCGTGTTGTAATATTTTATTTTTCGATCAAGTTATACGAAATAAACTTTCTGGAACTAAGTATAACTTTTTATATTAACACTTACAAATTCAACCATCGTAATTTGCTATTAGTGAGCCTCATGTCCTATACCTGCCTAGTTAATGTTGTATACAACTAGTAAACGCAGGATTTCCAGCTTCCCCATTCAGCAGAACGAATCCCAGTACCCTGCATCCTATGAAATGAAGCCCAGTCATTTTACGGGATGAGGTCGTTAATTACTCTTAACTCGTACCGTAATTAGCTATTATGTTTAAATTCGCTGTCGAAAATAAAAGCTATTAAAACCGCGGACGAATGGGAAATAGATAGATTAGTCGAGGACCAAAAGCGAAAAATGTGTCAATGAGGGTTTTGCGACAGCCAATAATTGCTAGATTTTGCCTTCGTGATCTCGACTGTCGGACGGCTCTTGCAACAATTTGTCACGGAGCTATGTACGCACAAAATTCCTTTTAATTTCTCCGGGCACCAACACGCTTCTGGACTTAAATTATCTATCCAACACACGCTGGAGCACGTATTCCTTCTACTCACTCTTTCTTACTAAAGTGTTGAAAATAACATGCCTAAAGTTGTCCCACGATAACTCTGCAATGAAAAAATGGCAACCCCATACGTCATTCCATACAAAATTTCAATCGGTCGTATGGAATGACGTATGGGGTTCCCTTTTTTTCATTGCAGAGTTATCGTGGGACAACTTTACTTACTTTGTTACTAGCGAGCGGATTTTTTATGGCAAAATTAGAATTAAATTTGGTACACAACTAGTTCGTCGACTTCTTTGATGGTGGTTGAAACGAGACGAGGAACTTACGTTACTTAATATAATCGCATTATTAATATATAAAGTTTAGCCATTTTAGTAATGGTTTATTACCATTCCCAGTAAAATACCTATTAAAAATAGGTTATTACGAGCAAAAATGCAAAGTCTATGCTGCTGACGTCGCGGGCATCTGCTAGTTTTAAGATATAAAATTGACTTTCAACAATATCCATCGCTCGAAATAAGTACCATGTTAAATCGCTCCCAATTCCTCTTGTCAGTATGGCCATGAAAATGCCACGCTAATAATAATTAGTAAATTTGTCAATTTTCTGAACTTTAACTTTGCCCTCTGTCCACCAACACTACATGCTGATCAGGAAAGGTGGGTATTCAGTAATAGATTGGGCGAAACAGCATTTATTTATACCCAAGCTGCATTGTCATGTTTATATTTGTTTCCAGAATGCGACGACGAGACTCCATTGTCGATTGAAGCTTTAGTGAGATCGCCTTCGCTGCCGATACACTCGACCGCCAACCACGGGTCGCCGAGTTTGTGGACCATTGTTATGCGATTACAGAACGAAATAAAAACACTAAAATTGGACGTGAAAACCTTGCAGTTACAATTGAACGAGGAGAAACAAGAGCGACATCTTGCCATTGCTGCTTTACAAACTAATATTTTAAAAGATGCTAAGGAAAGCAAATGTTAAATATTTAACACCTCTGTATTTTAAAGAGTATAAGACTAACAATAAATATAATATTATGTAGTTCAGTTGTTTTAATCTAACTTGGTAGCTAGTAACCGACATTTGGTAGAACTAAACTATATGTAGGTAATCAATTCAATCAAAAATGGCTAGAACTTGTTTAAATTTGTTAACTCTTTCTTATTTGGATTAAGAAAAAGTTAAGAAAAACTGTACTCTTAAAACCACCAGCGGCGCGCTAACATGCATGCCACAAAGATAAATTAGAACCGTTTATCTCTGAGTGCGTCTCTCTCACACTAGTGCCGACGAAAGAGATAGTCATAGAAATTAGTGTTGGTATTTCGATGTCTAAATTTTAATTACTCTACTCAATTGACAACAACAACAAAAAGTTTGCTGTTGTCAATTGAGTCGAGTTCTTGAAATTTTTAACATCGAGTCTTTTGAATCGTGAATCGAGTCCTTTTTCGGGTCTTTTAGTCACAGCTCAAGCTTTAGAAAAGTCTCAAGATGCCCTATTCTTTTGAGTATTTTTAAGCTTGTGTCGTGTAGAGTCCTATTATAAAAATTTAGTGCTATCACTGTTCAAGTTTTTTTTTTTTATGCATGACTGGGCATGCGTTTGGCCCTAGTCTCACCTGCGGCCCTAACATGCATGCCACAAAGATAAATTAGATCTCTATGACTATCTCTATCGTCGGCACTAGTGTGAGAGAGACGAACTTAGAGATAAACGGTTCTAATTTATCTTTGTGCCATGCATGTTAGGGCCACTGGTGGAAAGCGAAGACAGGGTCTAGGATAGAATATGCTTGCCCAGAAAATGCCTATTCACTCTTACCTACCTTGAATTCCCCCCTTGAATTTACCTTGAGTATTAATTTGAGGCAGTCAATGTAAGAGAAAGATAGTCACTTTTTTGGTAAAATCGATATGGTCGGTATGGCGAGTCCTGGAAATGAAGACATTAAACCAACTGCCGATCGCAGTATATCGCAATATTTTAAGGTGAGCAATTGTGCACCTTTACACAGCTAGGTAAGAATCACTTTGCCTTGGAGTTTAGTACAACATAGCACTATTTTAACTCGTTGATATCAGTCATAGTAAGTTGTTTGCAACACACATTTGATCTCTGTTTGCGACTGTAACTCTTGGAATTGTGACTGGGGCAATTGAACCACTGGGGCAAATGAACCAAACTTGTTTCCATATAAAGTCATTTTCACATTACAGTTTCTAATAAAAATAACTTAAATTGTATTTTATTCTATGTACAATTTTAAATTACAACGTTTGCTTGTTTTAAAATAAGAATATAACCGGGCGTTAAAAAGTTAAAGGCAAACTTTTTATTCGATCCTTTTTGGTACTTATTTCAAGAATATTGTAGTTTTTATAATTAATGCAGGTAAACTGAACTATAACCTTTTTTATGTGTAAATGTGTAGTTTAAGATATACTACAAGTACTGGTTAGGTGACGTTAAACATTTGAGTCGACTGACCCGGTAACGGGGTTAATTGAACCACTTTCCCCTGCCGTGTTTGATTGACAATATCTCGTTACTTTCTTAATAATAAGGAATGTTGCACATTGCATTTCCTAGCTGATTAAATTCTCTATGCAACGGTATATGACACTAATGCGTTACTGTTTTAGTTAAGGCGCAAATAGCTGTCAGACAAAAAATGGACCGATTGTCCCCGGTCTACCCTACGCTACCTTTACGATCACACAGCCGATTGGGGTGTTCAAAAGGTTAAGGGGTGGAAATCATTATCGCCTCTATGAAAAGCTGTTGGTTCACACTCGTCTTAAAATTAAAATGCAATAAATTCCCGATACTATCGTCGCGCATCGGCTAAATAGTTTTAGGATATTTTCTCTGCTACCGATTTCCCGGCCTGACTCTTCTTAAAATTAATGCAGTGGGATAAAGGTTATCCTCTATCTTTAAAACAATGAAATAGCGGAAGTAAATTACATTTGAAACAAAAATTTAGTTATGCATTATAACCAATCATTTAGTTTTGCATTATAAAAACATAAAAATCTTCAATAAGTAGATAGAAAACGGGCAAAAATTTAAAATCTTTAAGATTACAATTATTATTTGGCTATATTCTCCTTCTGACTGATCTAACTAAAGTTATGTTGTGAAGAGTTTGAACTAAAGTCAACATTGCCCCTCGGGCTCGGCTTTGTGGCTATCGGGCAAGAAAATCTTAATTTTTAGGGCCCGCTTGCATTGCGGGCTTAGCAGTAGCGCGGCGCGACCGCAACGTGACCCCATAGTTAAAGAGCTGGATGCCATTTTCGTATATGATTCAAAGTCAAAGTCAAACTATCTTTATTCAATTTAGGCTTTTACAAGCTCTTATGAAGGTCAAGGAATGAATCTACCACCGGTTCGGAAAAAATCCTCTACTGAGAAGAGCCGGCAAGAAACTCGGTGAGGTATCATTTTTTCAAATCAGTACACATATAAGTCAACAATGATGTCTACAGTTTTATACAAATCTAAGTATATACCACAGCAGGTACGCTCATCGAGACCCAGGGATCGCCAGTGCAGGTCACGATGTTGGATAATGTATGGCTTCACAAATATTATATTGTATGGCGTACTTTATTATCTATGACCTTAATGTACTATGGCAACATTGTTTCTGTCTCTGTTTCTCTTCCGACTGAAATACAAAGACGTGCACAACCAAAAACGTGTTCTCTATTATTTTTTATCTCTCGCCGTTCAGCCTCCATCATTGAAGACCACGGATTCCAACAGGTTATGGGCCCAGGCCGCATCTAACCGCATCAGACATTTGCTGTTACAGTTTAAGAATTTTTTGCCGCATAAATAATCGCCGGACATGCCTGACGACGGCGTGGCAAATATTTCAAGGGAGGCGTCACAGAATATGCCGCTGGCGTCGAGCTCGTCAACTGTGCTGATGGGTGCTGCTGGCGCTGTGGACAAGCTCGAGGGCGCTGCCAACTACCATAGTTGGAAGTTCACCCTGAAAATGTTGTTGAAACTTGAAGGTTTGTGGGACATGATTGAGCGTGACGACAATGTGCCGATCACAATTTTAGATGCTGCGCGCGATCAACGTGCGCTAGCTCGCTTGTGCTTAAGCATAAAACCGGGGCTATACCAATACGCAAGAGAGGCTACTTCAGCTCGAGTGGCGTGGAATAAGCTGTCGATGTGTTTGAAGACCGCGGTTTATACCGGCGGGTTCTACTGCTTAGACAGCTACACCGCATCGAGTTTACCGACTTCAACAGCATGTCAGATTATATTGAAAAAGTTATGTCGCTGGTACATCAACTTTCTGACATAGGAAAAATTATTGAAGATCAAGAAATAGCTGAAATTCTTCTCAGCGGTCTGCCGCAGGAATATGACACTTTGGTGTCTAATTTAGAAACTCTGTGCATCGCATCAAGGTTACAAAGTGAGTTGGTGCGAACTAGATTACTTCAAGAAGCACAACGCAAGAACGGCACTTCAAGTAGTACTTCTGATGCTGCATTTGTGACGAAGAAGCAAATTTCGTGCAATTACTGTGGAAAAATTGGCCACATCAAGTCGAAATGCTTTAAACTAAGAAATGATAAACTGCAAAAGAAGAATGAAAAAGGGCCTGTTACTGCGTTTTTAGCTTATTCTGGTTCAACGCAGATTTTCATCAACAGTGGTTCATCCAACCACATGTGCAATAACAAGAATTTTCTTTCAAATATTAAGAAAACTGATATTCAAACTATTTCTGTGGCGAATGACCAGCAATTGAGAAGCTCTTGTATTGGAGATTTAAGAATTATAATTAACAAACAGGTTAGAATCTTTAAAAATGTTATGTTTGTCCCCAATTTGTCTGCTAATCTTTTGTCTGTTTCTAAGTTATGTCAAGATGGTTTTAAAGTAGACTTTAATAAAGATGGTTGTTTTTTATATGATAGGGAATGTAAAACTTCTGGCAATTATTTAGTAAAAGCAATTTGTTCAAACGGCATTTACAAATTAGATGGATGTGTAGATGAAGGTAACTCACTCAATAGGATGCACTCCTTGTTCCTGCAAGAAAGGCAGGAGTCACCGAGTGCAGATGTTGCTGCCTTTGCCTCTTCCAATATGGATATATGGCATCAACGGCTTGGCCACTTAAATATTGCAGGTATGAATAAGTTAAGAATGCATGGGTGTGGTGTGTTTTTTCAGAATGAAGTTCAACACAAGTGTGAGGCTTGTCTTAAGGGGAAGCTTACGGCCGAATCTTTCCCTAGTGCAAGCTTCAGCAAGACAACACAACCATTGCAGCTGATTCATAGCGACGTGTGTGGGCCTATGCCGGAGGCGAGCTGGGGTGGAGCGAGATACCTGGTCACCTTCACTGATGACTTTACAAGAAAAAGTTTTGGATATCTAATGAAAAATAAATCTCAGGTAATGGATTATTTTATTCAGTTTAAAGCCTTAGTTGAAAAGCAGCTTAGTTTGCCTATTAAATGCCTGCGATCCGACAATGGTGGTGAATATTGTAGCTTAAAATTTACTCGTTTTTTACAACAAGAAGGCATTATTCACCAAACCACAGTTCCTTATTCTCCAGCGCAAAATGGCATCTCTGAGCGTCTAAATAGAACACTCTTTGAGAAGGTGCGTTGCATGTTGCAGCATTCGGGCCTTGGTAAGCGCTTTTGGGGAGAAGCTGTTATGGCAGGTTTATATTTAAAAAATCGTTCTCCCACAGCTGCTTTATCCGGTCTTATTCCTGAGGAACGTTGGTCTGGGTCAAAAATTGACGTCAGCCACCTCAGAGTGTTTGGCTGCACTGCTTTTTCGCTTGTTCCAGAGCATAAACGTGATAAGCTAGACGCTAAGGGGAAGGAATATATATTTGTCGGGTATAGTGACACTTCTAAGGGTTATCGCCTAGCTGATCCCTTATCTCCTACAAAAGTCATTATTTCACGCAATGTAGCATTTATAGAAAATAAGTTTTACAACCCTAATTTGCAACCTTCAAAGTCTGACGGCGAAGAGATTAATTATTATAATTTTGACTGTGATATTCAACAGAACTGTGATATGAATGTTATTGAATTGAATATAAATAATGATAATAATAATGAAAATGAATTTAATATTGGTTGTTTTTCAGGTTCGGAGTACTGTACGGGAAGCGAGGACGAGTCCGACTCCGCTGCTTTGTCTGCAGGCGACGCGGGCGTCGATCCCTTGAGTTCGCCGTGCGAGACCGCAGCTCGGGGAGTAGCCGCAACTAGTCCAGTGACTGTTGCTTCGCACACTGGTCGTCCCAGTCGCTCTTCACGTAATGTACAACCTACGAGATTTTTAGACTATGACATGAGTCTTTTAGCCCATGAGAATCCTCTCATTGATGAACCGCTTACCTATGAGGATGCGATGAATTCATCATGCAGCGTGCAATGGCAGGACGCTATGAAATGTGAGTACGACGCCCTTGTTGCTAACAGTGTGTGGGAGCTAGTAGACAGGCCCCTACATAAAAATATCGTTAAGTGCAAGTGGGTTTATAAAGCTAAATATGATGCCACAGGTAAATTTGACCGCTTTAAAGCGCGTTTGGTTGCCAGAGGTTTCACACAACGTCAGGGTGTAGACTTCCAGGAAACTTTTTCGCCTGTCGTACGTCACTCTACCATGCGAATTCTGTTTTCAATTGCTAATCAATTTGATTTAAATATAGATCACTTAGACGTTGCAACTGCATTTTTAAATGGTGACCTTAACGAGGTTATTTATATGGAACAACCAACAGGCTTTAGTGATAAGTATCCTAACAAGGTTTGTTTATTAAAGAAAAGTATTTATGGCCTTAAACAGGCAAGTCGAATGTGGAATTGTAAAATACACAGTCTTCTATGTAAGCATAATTTTATTCAGTCAAAGTGTGAACCTTGTGTTTATGTTAAATATACTGGTGACGATCTGATAATAATTGCTCTATATGTTGATGATTTTTATTTATTTTACAGTCCAGATAGCTCTAACAAGAACATGCTGGTTTCAGTTCTTGAAGGAGAATTTAATGTTAAAAATTTAGGAACTCTTAAAAGCTGTCTGGGAATTAATGTCACTAGGGATAGAGTTAAAGGTGTTTTAAAACTCGACCAAAGTGAATACATTCGAAAATTACTTGTTCGATTTAATATGGATAATTGTAAAGCCGTATACACACCAATGGAGGTTAACTGTAAATTACATAAGTCTCAAAATATTGTTAATTTGCAGGATGACATTTACAACTATCGTCAGCTTCTAGGATGCTTGATGTATCTGTCTGTATGTACACGACCAGATATATCATATGCATGTAGTCAGCTTAGCCAGTTTAATAACTGCTTCGATAGAACTCATTGGTTAGCAGCTAAGCGTATTCTGCGTTACCTGGCAGGTACAATTCATTACTCGTTATGTTTTCATAAAAGTAGGAATTGGTTTTTAAATGCCTTTACGGACGCAGACTGGGCCAATGACGTGACAGATAGGAAGTCATATACTGGTTTTGTGATTCAGTTGGGTAATGACACCATTAATTGGGAGTCACGCAAACAAAGGTGTGTAGCGCTGTCTAGCACTGAAGCTGAATATTTAGCTATCAGTGATGTATGTAAAGACATTTCTTTCATTAAGAGCCTGCTTTCAGAAATTATACCTAAGCAGAGTAAATATGTAGAGTATACTGTGTTTAATGATAATCAGAGTGCGCAAAAGTTATTACAAGCTAAAGAATATTGTCACAAGCGCACTAAACATATCGATTTAAGATACCATTATGTTAAGGATCTTGTTAATAATAATTCAATTCAGGTGGTATACTTACAAACTGAAAGAATGCTTGCAGATGTTTTAACAAAACCATTAAGTAGAGTTAAGCATGAATGTTTTGTTAAAGCCATGAATGTTAATTAAGCATGTGTTATTGTTTGATTTTATTTTAATTTGACCATTTCAATTGGAATGTGCATGTAATGTTTTACTTATTTGTCTAATTGCATATTCCTGTTTACACAAACATAGAGTCAAGTGTAGAGTCGAATAAGGTGAAATGTAGAGTCACATAGAGTCAAATGTAGAGTCGTTTTTTTTATGATTGTACTTTGTTAACACGTGTTATTTTGTGGCTTTGTGAACCATAAGGGGAAGTGTTGGATAATGTATGGCTTCACAAATATTATATTGTATGGCGTACTTTATTATCTATGACCTTAATGTACTATGGCAACATTGTTTCTGTCTCTGTTTCTCTTCCGACTGAAATACAAAGACGTGCACAACCAAAAACGTGTTCTCTATTATTTTTTATCTCTCGCCGTTCAGCCTCCATCATTGAAGACCACGGATTCCAACACACGATTTGTTCGTCTTTCATATTGATAGGGATGAAAGTTTATGTCAATACAAATCGATTTGGTCCTGTAAATGAACGTCGTATGTCCCTGCGTTTTTGAATTACAACTTTAAAAAATTGTAGGTACATAAAAAAATCAGCGACCTAGACGTTTGCCAGCTTTTTTTTTCTATTCTGAGAGTCTTAATGAATCGAATGGACGCAACGAGAACGACGAACAAATGACTTAGTAAAGCTTTTTTCATTATTTTTTTTGCAATTACGTCCCATTATAAACAGAGCCCTGCACGTCTGACTCTTCGATGTTAATTGTTTTGAGGATGATTCTGACCATCAGTCCAAGAGGCAGACAGTAAAAAATGATTTAGCACACCGCTTATTTTTAATTTTTGAAACGCTCTCAATTGAAAACGCAGCGCTACCATGGTGGCAGACTATTTTTCTGTGGTTCTTTACATTGTCATTAATCGAACAATTCAGGTCTGCCAAGCAAACAAATCATATAGAAATTTTGGCACCCAGCTCCCTAGCTACCATCTTATGTCTTATTTTGAATCATACATGTCACGCTGCGCTGCGGTCGCGCCGAGCCAAGCCGAGCGCGGCGCGCGCGTGATATGTGTAACGTCTGTTACGACTTCGCGTCAGAAGCATGCATCGTAGTGTCGCGCCGCGATGCTCCTGCCGCGCCCGCAATATGATCGGCCTTTAGAATGCCATTCGCACGTGTTCAAATTGGACCCTTCAATTTCGCAGAAGGTCATCGATCGGGGTTTGTTAATTTAGAACTTCCGGTACCTATTCAAGTTTTGCGGGACTATCTTGAAAATGTACAAGTATGTTTTATAAGATAAGACATCGGAATGATACAACCTAACTATTTATATAATTATTTAGGGTTCAGTACTCAAACTAGGAACCATTTTTGACATTCCCGCCTGTCCGTTGTCGCAGCCACTAGGTATTATTTATTCAGATACTATGAAAGCTCTTTAAACAAATAACTTTTTAAAACTGAACCTTGATGTAATTTCAGTTAGTGGTATACCTACCTAATGAAATGGCTGCATATGCAGAGAAATAAGCTTTACCTAATAACCACTTATCGAATACCTACCTATATAAAAATGATTCTTTGTTTCTTTGTCCGTCTCCCTATACATCCGTGTACCATTCATGTTTTATCACAAATAAAACTTTGGTAAGTCGTTGTGGGCACAACTTGGAAGGTTTGGACCAAATAAAAAAAACATGCGCATTACAGAAGCCCTTTATTAACTCTCACTGCCAGCCCAAAAATCAAGCTCTACCCTATGGGCCACAGAATTTCTTCCATATAAAACTACTGAAGCAAAATCTCGGTTCGCAGGTTGTTCGGCATATCCTCGTAAGCAATTTGTCAGAACATCCTTTGAACTGGGTTCTTGGCACTGAAAGTGTAAGTTACACTAACAGCACAACCTACAATTATACAATCCCAAGGAAAAAAACCGGCCAAGTACGAGTCGGACTCGTGCACGGAGGGTTCCGTACCATTATCAATAATCAAGCAAAAAAAACTGGTCAAGTGCGAGCCTGACTCGCGCGCCGAGGGTTCCGCAATTACGTATGAAAAAGAAACAGTACCTACCTTGTAAGTACGGAACCCTAAAAAAGAAAAAAAAGTAGCCTTAACAACGGGGTAACCATTTACAACCTACCTATGAAATAAGACAAAAAATAACTTTCGCAAACTCCTATCTCCGTACATTCGTAGTGTGATACGACTTTGCAAAGGTTATTCCGTTTAACTTTTTTTTTATGTGATGTAATTACAAATTCACGGTTTCTGGACATTTTCCATTACTTGTGCTGTAAGACACTGCTTCTTGCCAAATTTCATGATTCTAGGTCAACGGGATGTGCCCTATAGGTTTTGATTCCCTTTGGATTCCTTTGAAAGTATCAAAATATGAGACATAAACGGCCATATCTTTTGATTACGATAACTTAGAAGGTTGATTTTTTCACAGCTTCAAGATATTGCAGACTTGTGTATTTGATATTATTTTCAACTTGATACCCTCCACGCGTTCCTGAGAAAAAGGTTTTGACAGACAGACAGACAGACAGACAGGCCAGACAGACAGACAGACGGACAGACAGACAGAGGACAACCGAGTGATCCTATAAGGGTTCCTTTTTTCCTTTTGAGGTACGGAACCCTAAAAACCCGTTTGTTGTATGGGAGCCCCCCTTAAATATTTGTCTTATATTACTAATTTAAATATTTATTTTTAAAGTGAATATATAACTAAATATTATGTGAATATTTCAAGCGTTTACCTGTAGCCGTTATCAATATCTAGCAAAAACGAGTAAAATAATCACGTTTGTTGTATGAGAGCCCCCTTAAATATTTAATTTATTCTGTTTTTTAGTATTTTTTGTTATAGCGGCAACAGAAATACATCATCTGTGAAATTTTCAAATGTCTAACTATCACGGTTCATGAGATACAGCCTGGTGACAGACGAACAGACGGACAGACAGACAAACAGACGGACAGAGGGACAACGGAGTCTTAGTAATAGGGACCCGTTTTACCCTTTGTGTACGGAACCCTAAAAAACCGGACAAGTGCGAGTTAAACTCGCGTGGAGAGGGTTCCGTTCCATTCATGATTATCTGAAATTTACTAGGTTACTTTACATACCATAGACCTCTTATAGGTTTTCCTGTAATCTATAGGTAAAGATCTATTTCCTGTATTTTTTTCAAAATTTTTGCCCCAGTAGTTTCGGAAATAAAGGGGGGGGAATGGTCATTTTTCGTCTATTTTCCTGAATAACTTCTAAACTATTTTACTTAAAATTCAAAAAAATATCTATTCAAGATCCTTACAATAAGCCCTTTCATTTGATATGTCACACGATATAGGTGGCATAACTTTTTTTATTAATTTTCTAATTTACCCCAAAAACTGGCCCCTATGTTTAAAATTCATATATTTACGTCACGCGTGCGTGTTGCGGTCACCAATTTACATATGAATACCAAATTTCAACTCAATCGGTCCAGTAGTTTCGGAGCAAATTGGCTGTGACAGACGGACAGACAGACAGACAGACAGACAGACAGACACACGAGTGATCCTATAAGGGTTTCGTTTTTTTCCTTTTGAGGTACGGAACCCTAAAAACACATCAGTTTATTTTGCAAAGGGCCCTGGATGCCGATTTTCATCGGCTTAGGATAGACAGGCTTATTCATTTGAACGTAATTCCAATGGTACAATCATAATTTATAAATTTTCAACCCACAGACCGTGTATCCAATAGAGTCCGCATAGCCGGGCGACCCCCGCCGCCAAGCGTTGTGGCTAAGTGGCACCAAGTGGCGGGGCTACTGGGGGTCGCGCGGGCGCATAACCTCGAACGTACCAATCACAGCACTCTAAAAACCCCGCGCGCCCCGCAACTTTGGCAACTTTATTCGCGAGTAAGTGAGGTTAAGCGGTGTCTTTGGGATATTTGGTCTGTGTTTCAACCCTACGAATTATGAACGACCACGATATACTGAGCATTTCGTCTTAGATTTTTAAGTTTCAGTAGAACACACGCGGCGGACAAAATACGCTCATCAAGACTTTGCAAGACAAACCAAATAGAAAGGTTGAAATATATATACCATCACTATAAATTATTTCCCTCTTAATGAAAAGCTCTTAAGTATGTTAATGCATATAGCGGGGGTCGCGCCATATATAACTGAAACTATTCTAAACTGGTATAGCGGGTAGTGACGGGCGGCTCGGCTCAGTGGTTGCTTATTGAGCTGAACGGGTTACGTGGGCGCAGCAAGGGGGCAAAACATGTTAACAACTGAGACACTAAAACCAACTCCTGCAGATTTTTAACTCTAAGTAATTCTCTACAGATCTGTTGCTATTATAAATCTAAAGGGAAACTTGTAACCCAGATAAGGGAAGACCGCGCGAGGCTAGGCGCCGCAGGCTGTAAAAACTCTTCGACAATCTCTACTTTACTTTCTGTTATGTGTAGCCGTCTTTTATTTTAATTAGTCTTATTAAGAAGCAAGTACATTTAAACAAAAATAAACTCCGTACGTATTTACTTTGCTTACGAAAACCTAGTTACATTGACATGAGAGCACATTAACGCATTTTCAATGATGGTGATGTGATGAAGTGATGATATGCAAGAACTTTGCTTGTAAGTATCCACCCCAAGCTTACCGATTGGTGTATGGGTAGATAACTTTTAATAATAATAGGAGACTAAGTTGTCTTCATTTAGTGAAATCGCGATTAAATTGGAAGCTATTAACAGTGCCCGCAAAATTTCACAATTAAACAATACAGGTTGACCGTCTTCCTTTTTTATTAAGGCGAGGTATTAGAAAAATTTCATAAAAACGCCCAGACAGCTTTCTGTGGGATATTTAACGGGTGCGGCTTTAAAAAAGTTAAATTTAATTTTGATTAAAACCAGGGAACACCGGAATGGTCTCCGATGAGCTCCTGTTAAACGGTTCGTTGCTAATTAATAGCTTAAATCGGTGACGTTAATTCTCCTTTGATTAATCGAAGTTGGTTTGGTACTCACCATTCCATTATGCGATAATACAGCGGCTGGATTATAGGTATATTGTGTACATAGGCACAAACCAAGCAAGAAAAATGTGAGCGTCAAGTTGGCGTACCCGTCGAAGATATCCAGGATCTGATGTTTCCAAAAAATAGTACCTAAATTAGTACCCAATTAGTCCCTTCCCTAGTACAAAAAAAAGTAACTTTGTAATTTCGGAGATATGACCGGGTACGCTAACTTGACGTCAAGCTGGCGTACCAAGTCTGGATTTCCAGAATGGTCCTACTCCCAAAATTGTCGTATAACCCAAAATATAGTACCCATATATTAGGCTTGCTAAGTCTCAATTTTGTAGCTCTAATAATGAGATAATATTTCATACCAAACACGGGTAAATTATTGTGCACCGTCAAGCTGGCGTACCCGGTGGAGATCAAACAGAAAACCATTGGATTACTAAACTAAAAAAACCGGACAAGTGCGAGTTAAAGTCGCGTGGAGAGGGTTCCGTTCCGTACATGATTATCTGCAATTTACTAAGTTACTTTAAATACCATAGACTTCTTATAGGTTTTCCTGTAATTTATAAGTAAAGAACTATTTTCTGTATTTTTTCAAAATGTTAGTCCCAGTAGTTTCGGAAATAAGGGGGGGGGGGGGGGTATATTTACGTCACGTGCCCGTGTTGCGGTCACCGACTTACATATGTATACCAAATTTCAGCTCAATCGGTCCAGTAGTTTTGGAGCAAATTGGCTGTGACAGACGGACAGACAGACAGACGCACGAGTGATCCTATAAGGGTTTCGTTTTTTCCTTTTGAGGTACGGAACCCTAAAAATAGTAACTTAAAAGCCATTATTTATAATCAAGCAAAAAAAGTCACGTTTTTTGTATGGGCTCCCATACAACAAATATTTGTTTTCTTTTAATTTAATTATTTATTTTTGAAGCGAATATATAACTAACTATCTCTGTGAATATTTCAAGCGTCTACCTGTTGCCGTTATAAATATCGAGCAAAAATAAGCAAAATATCACGTTTGTTGTATGGGAGCCACCTTAAATATTCATTTTATTCTGTTTTTTAGTATTTGTTGTTATAGCGGCAATAGAAATACATCATCTGTGAAAATTTCAACCGTCTAACTATCACGGTTCATGAGATACAGCCTGGCGACGGACGGACAGCGGAGTCTTAGTAATAAGGTCCCGTTTTTACCCTTTGGGTACGGAGCCCTAATAAAAACGATAAAAACAATAAAGAAAAACAACAAACAAATTCATTTCGGTACAGTCGAAAACAAAGAGCAACTTTATAATAGTTAGGTAGTACCTAAACGAATATGTTGAAAACTTATTAAACAGATGATGTTAGAGTCAAATTATAACCAAGCTTAAAATACCGAGTGATTGAACGCAGATGTAAGCAGAGGACCAAAAAACCCGTAACCTAAGTATCACGGAAATGCATGCATGCTTATCCCGGAAAAGTATAAAACCAAGTTTGCTATGGTCTGCGTTCTGCCAGCATGCTAGCTATTGCAATATATAAAACCTATCTTCGGAACCCTGCCTAAAGGGACTCCTTTTAATAATATATTTTAGTCATTATATTATATTTTTTAAGGTTTTAAGTTTGAGGTTCATTGTTATAGTTATTGAGATGATGAAATAAATAAATATTAACAGGTAAAAAAATATATTTAAGAATATATAAAATAATAATATAATATAAACTAAAATAAAAAGCCTTTTATTTCTTGACAGTATGTTACAGCGATTAAGGTAAGATAAAAAAATATTATTAAAAATATTAAAAATGTTTACAATCTTATTGAAGAATATAACATTCGTATGCAAGAACCCCGCCTCAGGCGAAGGTGAAGGCCTCCTCCAAAGAAATCAATTTTTCTCTTTCTTGAGCTATTTGCGGCCAGCAGTGATATAGGTACTTAGGTAAATAAACATTTTTATTTACATTCTGCTTAAAATATTGCAATAACAAAAATTAATGGGTAATTGAAATTTTGTACGCGACAGTACTTTACCTATAAAGAAGTAAAAAAAAATCAGGTACTATTTTTTGGTATACCTACAGCTGGTTTAGGAATTCAATGGTTTTCTGTGTGATCTCTGCCGGGTACGCCAGCTTGACGGTGCACAATATTTTACCCGTGTTTGGTATGAAATATCTCAGTTTTTATAAGAGCTACAAAGTTGAGACTTTGCGAGCCAGGGGTATTTGGGTACTATCTTTTTGAGATAAACACCATTTTTGGGAGTAGCAGCATTCTGGAGATCCAGACTTGGTACCTACGCCATCTTGATGTCAAGTTAGCGTACCTGTTAAACAGCGCTCATATCTCCAAAATTTAAAGGTACTAGTTTTTCTACTAGTTACTAATTAGGTCTTATTTAAGTACTATTTAATGGAAATATCAGATCCTGGATGTCTTCGACGGGTACGCCAACTTGACGCTCACAGAAAAACTCCACATCTTATAAGAACAGTAGGTGAGTATTTCTTAAAAAGTTTGTACCTAAGTACGTACATACTTAACGTGCTTACGTTAGCTACTTTTGATTTTACCATTTCGCTACAATTTTGTTAACAGTACCATTACCATGAGATTATGCAAATCGTTTTCGCTATCGAAATCTATCGGAAATACTGCTTGTTGCCGATACAAGTAAAAGGGACCGAGCAATAGTTTGGATATCGAGAACGGAACCTTATACGTAAATTCATGATGACGGTACTGATTTTACAATAGTTTTGCATAGATTTTCTTAAGTAACTGTGCTAATTAAGAAACTAAACGAACAATTATACCTTCTAATGGACCCGCCACAGCTTCGCCCGCGGTATTTTCCATACAAACTTTATGACCGCTTTTCACCCCTTTAGGGATGGAATTTAAAAAAATCGCTCCTTAGTGCTCCTCTAGGGTACTCGAGGAATATCTCTTCCAAATTTCAAACCTCTAGGACCACCCTTTTTCTAAAATACCTACCTACTTACAATTGGACAATCTTGTTACCAAATGGTAACGAAATGGTCACTTTAAAAGTTGCTCACGTAATTAGGTTAACTATGTACAAACTGTTTTGAGAAGTACCTACTCACTCAGGTAAGTACAAGTTCATTAGTATGAACGCATTTATCTAATTAGTTAATAGCCTGAATTTTGGATACCTACTCAACAAAAACTTCGTTTTTAGTAATAAAATTGTGTATATTATTGTCATATCTTAAAATTAAGTTACAAATGGCACGCATACCCTCTTACTTACTTTAAAAAATCAGGTAAGTTAAGGTATCTACAGATGTACGAAGCATCGAGTTAGGTAGGTAAGGAAACCAAACAATCCATGTAGATAGATGTATAATTAGTTATCCTACTTCGATTTTTCTTCGAAATAGGATAAGTGTAAATAATCTTCATATCTCTTTATTGAACAGTGCTTATAATAAATAAATAATAGAACGCTAGCTAGCCAGGAACTTAGCGATCCCCATCGGATTTTTTGTTATTTTTTTGGATTTAAAGTCTCTATACAAAGTTTCATGAAAATCCGTTTAGCCATTGAGCTGAGTGATAAAAAGATACAGACGGACACACGCGCACAAACTTTCGCATTTATATTACCTAGTAAACTTGGATAGGATAACAAGGTTTGGGACATTAATAAAATTGACTTTATCTTGTTCGACTAGGGTAATAAAGATCCACAATGTCGTGTCTTTAGGTGGGGATGTTTTTGGGTTGTGCAGTTTGTGCTTGCTCCGGGACCGGATGGTAGTTGGCGTGGAAGCGTTGGCGGTCGTACCAGCACTGCACCTGGTTGCGGATGCGCGACACGTCGGCGGCGTAGGTGCGGCAACAGCCGCCCACGTACCGCACCCCCAGGTCCAGCCACTCCTGGATGAACACCTCTACGGCCTCGCACTTGTCACGGTCGATCCAACTAAGGATAAAAACATAGCTACACGTTACGTAGACATTGTTTTGGTATAGCTATACGCGTTTTAATTGTGATCTTTTGTATTACTAGCAAATCTAATAATTCATCAATAGTATAGTTTAAGCAACGGTTGCATAATGATAGGCCTAAAAACACGAGTGTGGGTTTCGGAAACGAACCGACAGGCGAGTTTCATAATAAGATCGCAGAAGTGTTTTAAGGCCAAATTATGTACCTACCGGTTGCATACATAATTTTATGTACACACATTATAAATCCTCCATGATGTGTTCAGAAACAATATTTTCTGGCAACAAGTTATTTGTTGCAATCGTGGCTGCATATACGATATCCGGCGGAGTTTTCACATCGTTCTCGGAGTCACTACTATTCATATTATCAACTAAAATTTAAATTACAAACTACTATTTTACAATTCTACTTTCGTAACAGCAAAAAATCAAAAACAAACAAATGACAACAGTAATGGCGGCGATTCGATCCTCCGTCAAGACGAATGTTTTTTAACCGACTTCAAAAAAACCGAAGGAGGAGGTTCTCAATTCGACGCGTATATTTGTTTTTTTTTAATCATAGACAAACGAATAAAGTCCCTATTCTCATGTCACTCGAGATCAAATGTCGTGCGGTTTATATTAAAAAACATACTGAATTGATGTTTCGTATCGATAACTGGTTTAATATGGGTACTAGAATAGAGACCCACTTGAGTTTTGACAGCTGTTTCAAATTTAAACTCATAACGTTACAATACCTTTAAGACCTTTTTAATACATTCATGTAAGGTACCTTTAGGCAAACGTAGGTAAAGGTAATAAGTAAGCTACCTTCAGACGAATCATCTCAATAGACTCGATCGTACAGAAACTACTACCTACTGGTTTGACTGCCAATACGCATGAGGTCATAAACCCGGAGAACCCTGGCTCGGTACGCCGGCACCTACTAAATACGAAAGTGGTGGAGCAATGTAATCGAATACGTACAGTCAGCTAGAAACGTGACCTATCACCATTATCGCCATTAAGACGTCCGTTCACTTGATAGGGAATTCCAGCGCTTACTTGATTTTGTACAATGTTTATTTGCATTTTAAAGTGAACTTTCTGTTGATGTTTTCGTCGACAGTTTAGATAAGGAATGTTATTGAAAATAGAGACCGATGGAATTCCAATAATAGTTCCTATCGTACAACGCTCGTATAAGGTTAAATGGCCCATGAATGAGACGGAGAATAAGAGTTAGTTTTATCAAACAGCGGAATCTTACCCGATTTCGGGGTTGTATTTTTCGCCTGAATTGGGGTAAACGATAAGTGGAATGGGCGCGTGTGGCCGGTCGTCGTTGAAGCCTTTCAGGAGATTCGCCACGTACGACGGCGCGCAGCAGTTGACACCAACCGCCACTAGCTGGTCGGGGTTCATTTCCCAACATTTCTTCGCCACTTTCTGGAAACTTTCGCCGTGCGCTATGCTTTGGTTGTCCTGTAAGTTGAAAATCACGTAGCGAGTACATAAACATAAAAAACCGTACAAGAGCGAGTTAAACTCGCGTGGAGAGGGTTCCGTTCCGTACACGATTATCTGAAATTTACTAGGTTACTTTAAATACCATAGACTTCTTATAGGTTTTCCTGTAATTGATAGGTAAAGATCTATTTTCTGTATTTTTTTCAAAATTTCTGCCATTGTAGTTTCGGCAATAAGTGAGGGGGGAATGGTCAATTTTCGCCTATTTTCCTAAATAACTTCTAAACTATTTTACTTGAAATTAAAAAAAATATATATTTAAAATCCTCACAATAAGTCCTTTCATTTGATATGTCACACGATATAGGTAGCATAACTTTTTTTTTTAAATTTTCTAATTTACCCCTCAAAAGTGGCCCCATGTTTAAAATTCGTATATTTACGTCACGCGTTCGTTTTGCGGTCACCGACTTACATATGTAGGTATACCAAATTTCAACTCAATCGGTCCAGTAGTTTCGGAGCAAATTGGCTGTGACAGATGGACAGACAGACAGACAGACACACGAGTGATCCTATAAAGGTTTTGTTTTTTCGTTTGGAGGTACGGAACCCTAAAAAGTTCTACTTGACTTATTAAAATAAATAGAAATAATTATGGTTGTGAAAATATACCCATGGAACGGAACGAAAGGCCAAAGAGTGAAATTTGATATCGAGACAGCTTAGTCTGGATTAACACATAGGCTACACGGCTGATCAATTACTGCGCACGTTAGAAATGCACATGTCGGCGAGCAGCCGTCTTTACTATCGCCTTAAAATTAAAATTGTTGTAGCTAACAAAAATAAAAAATCTTAAAATTACCTTTTTAGATTCTACTAGCTTCTGCTCGCGACTTCGTACGCGTGGAATTCGATTATAAATACTTGAAATACACAGGTGCGCGGTGCGCGGGTTGCTTTGATCGCGACCGCATTTAACCCCTGAAGAAGGACTCCATACGAGTTCGAAACATGTCGGACTATTTCTGACAATAAATCGTGAGTAAAGCCGTGTGTATTTCAAGTATTCATAATGTCTCACGAAAGTTTTAATTTGACTAATTCGGTTATAATTTTCACTCGAGAAATTTCAATTTTTCCGGGATAAAAGTAGCCTAAATAGCCTAACCTAATCCAGAGTATAAGCTATTTCTATTCCAAATTTCATTCAAATCTCGCCAGCCGTTGAAGCGTGAAGGAGTAAGTACCTAACACAGACACACACACTCGCCAACTTTCGCATTTATAATTTTAGTGTGACAAATTACGATAAGATATCAGTTTAATTTTACCAAGCACGAAACATAAAAGTTGTATAAAATTCTTAATCCCACCTGTATTTCACTTGCAGGAATCCAGGTAAAGGTGCATAAAAGTAAATAAATCCGTAGCTGGAACTGAAATTAAAATAGCGCACCGTGCAACCAGGGACTTTATTTGTCGCGCCGTTAAAATACGAGAGGTAGTGAGACATTTTGAAATTGGACGAACCTTGCAGCTGAAAACGAGCCAAGCTTTCATGTGTGGATATTCCCGCAGCAACTCGCACAACATCTCGGCTTCCTCTTGACACGGGATTGTCTCTAACGCCAGCAAGTCCACGCCGGCCTCGACGAGAGCCTGGATGCGGGGTCGGTGCCACTCGCGCATTGTCTGCGGTAACAATCATAGTACAGATGTAGTGCATAATTAGTTTCTATCGTGTTTTATCGGAAAAGTTCGTATTATCATGCTCTCTCAATTAGTTTCAGCAGGCCCCCCAATTCTCGGTGCATTCGAGATAATCTCACAATCGAGATTAAACGTCATTGCATACATTCGTTTGACACAACTGTATGAATCTGACGTTTAATCTCGCAATCGACATTATCTCGAATGCATCAAGAATTGGGGGCCAGTAACATCATAACATGCTGTCATTTTTCATTTTGACATTTGACACTAAATAATAAAGTTTCATATTAATAAATATAAACATGACGCTCATTTAATACAATAATTAATTGACACTTCGGGTCCCGTCGTCTTTCGACTAAGATGCAAGTTTTACTGATGGAAACATATTATTCACTATATCTGTATAAGTATAATAAAAAAAACTATTGACATTTCACAATGCAATGGAACTATCAAAATCTAAAAATTTAATATACCTAAAGAATGCATAATATAAGTCACCGTAGAGTGCGAACCGCACTTAAGAGGAGTGTGAACCTACGGCTTTTCATACAAAAGGCGATAACGATTTCTACCCCTTAAATGTTAATCAATTTTGACCAATTTTTGATAGCATCTCAGTCGGAACAAAATCTAGGTCTATACGTTTTGATGTTTTCACTATTATCAATAAATTCAGTTTTATTTTTGTTTTAGTATTCTCATACAAAACTAATTTCGGCGATTATTTGAATTGTTGATCTTTAATCAATATTCAAAAAACGTATACACCTAGACTTCTTTCTGACTGACAACCTATCAAAAGTTGGTCAAAATCGGTTAACATTTAAGGGGTGGAAATCATTATCGCCTTTTGTATGAAAAATCTGATATTTGCCGTTGGTTCACAGCTCTCTTAATTAATATAGTACATGAAAACACGTAAAGAATCAATCGTCTTATCTAAAAGTTTGCATAATAAAAACCAAGAGAAAGGAAACGGTTAAGTGCATAGCACAGCGATGGGTTCCGTAGCAGGAATGAACGCTCATGGTTTAAAAATTTTACGCATGAATCATATTCAGTTATCGTCATCAAAATGAGTTTATTTTCATAGTATTTCTCACAGGGACTAAAACACAAATTTATTTCTGCGGTCATTAAACTCAAATATCACAAATACATTATTGTATTATACCTAACAAATTTTCGATGAAATTGTATTTTAAGTTACTTCAATATTTTCAACCGTGCACTAGGCCGGGTTTTTTAAAATCATAAAAAAGGGAATACGGGAAAGGGATGGATAAAGTTAATCAGCGCTATAAAAAAATTGTGCTAATCTAAGTACATCTCAGCCCTAAGCCCTCCGGCTGAGTTCTACAATACAGCAACGAGAATGAGATGCATAATTTATTAGAACTATGACACTTTTCGAAATTTGGCAACCATTTTTTCTTAATGCTTTATTTTGTGTACCTATAGTTACAGCGTCGTGAGGTAATGACTGTGTATATTATTATTATTACGAGACATGTTTGAAACTTTAATGGCTTGAAATGGGACATAAAAATAAATTAAAGTAGTAAACCGTTTCGCTGCAACATGTTTGTTACTGATGTTCATTTGTTCTATCTTGGTACCTATCGTTAATTAACTGTCCGCCCCAGTCAAATGCCGGTCCGGTTCAAAAAAAGAGAGAAATGGAGAGGGACTTTTTCATATTGCCGATGTAAATTTTAATTTGCCGGCAACTTTACGGCCCTCTTTACGATTTAGCTGACGCTTTTAACCTTTATTAGGCTATGCATTCATGGCAGCGCGGGTTCAGTAGGAACGATCTCAAGAATCTCGGCTCTTGTTAACGTTTAAGTGAATCGTGTTCCCGTTTTTGCAGAACATGTTACGTATAGATACTCAAATAAGGATTATTAATAATATTTGTTTATCTAGATTTATTTAGCTACTCAGAAATAGGTACTATCTTTCTTACACCTACGTAACGAACGTCAAATTAGCGTACCCATCGAAGGTATCTACGATCTAATGGTTTTATAACAACCACGGGTAAAATATTGTGAACCTGGCCGGGATCATACATAAAAGGGTACTCGCAAACGTAGTACCCCGGGTACTATTTTTAAGAATTAATAGTACGTGTGATCTCTATCGGGTACGCTACCTTGACGGTAAATCATATTTTACCGATGTTTGTTATGAAATATCTTAGTTTCTATTAGAGCTACGACGTTCAGGCTTCGCGAGCTACTATTTACGTACCTACTATTTTTAGGATATACAGCATTTTTGAAAAAAGCACCATTTTGGAGTTCCAGACTGTAAACGCCAGCTTGACGTTAGGTTAGCATACCCGTTAAATATCTCCTAATAAATCCCTCCTAAAATAAAAGACTCATATCTCCTAAATTACAAAGGTTGTTTTTTATACTCGATTACTTGGGTACTATTTAGATAAAAAAACTGGGACAATTCCATCCTAGATACCTTCGATGGGTACGTTAACTTAACGTTCATCTTATGTACCCCTTTTACACACAGCGCTTTGAGCAATGTCATGCACCCGTCAGTTATTTGATTTCTATTTGACTAACACAAATCAAATAAATGTCTGTGGAATCCTAAAAATCTTACATCGTAACTGAAGTAAGTACTATAATAAAAATACTCATTTAGAATTTACAACTTTTAGTCGGCGAGATTCTCCTATAACATTTAAGTTACTTAAAAGCTATTTCCCGATCGCATTTGGCTGCCGTGAAAACATCTGAAATAGGTCATGTGCAGTAATGAGGTGGTGTTGCGGTTAAGTTCATCGATTATTAATAATAGTTGACTAGCAAGTCATGCATGCCGTAGACTAGCAAGTCTACGGCATGCATGCATATATCACGCCTGTTTCCCAAAGGGGTAGGCAGAGACCACGGATTTCCACCTGCTACAATCCTGACACACCTTTCGCTTCGTCAACTCTCATTAAGTTCTTCATGCACGCTCACCGGTTTAGGGTACTCTTGACCTGGCCTTTCTTAAGAACGTCCTCGATCTGCTTTTGGTACGTTCGCCGAGGTCTTCCCCTTCCAATCCTACCAAGCAAACTCGCCTTATAAATCTGCTTCGTTAGTCTTCTTTCGTTCATCCTCTCCACATGTCCAAACCATCTAAGCATACCATCTAGTCTATTGCGACGGGGATATATGGTATTATTACCTCGACTGATGTAGTGTCCGCGTAGCTACCGTCGTATTCAGAACCGTCGTGCAGATGCGCGCCGTAAGGCCCGACAGACCCCACCACCAGAGGCACGTGATCTAAACACACAACTTATCATTATGTCATGTCATAACATTCATGAAACAATAAGTTCTGCCCCTGCACTATGTTACCACGCCAAGCTTGGCCCTTGCCAAATGACATGACCCTCGCAAACTATAATTAAGGCATGCTTGCACCCGGCCCTCAGGGGATGTCGTCCCGAAAACCCTTTGTTTCGAGTCAAATTCTTGCAATTTAATTGTCTCGTTTTTGTGAGAAATGCTTGGACAAGGGTTATAAATTCATTCTGTTTCCATATTATCAAATTTATTATCTTTAGTGAGCGTTGAAGTATACTTACTTAATCATTTTCAGGGCTATATTTATTTAATCGGTGAGTAGAATAAGTTAAATCAGATTCTTATTAATTAAGATCACTAATGATTAGACAATAACTTAGCATTGTAAGGGCAGTTGAGGATTTATTTTTCAGCTTGCGTGTGAGCATCTTCATTTTAGTTACTGCTGCCCTAAACAAAAAGGCAGCACAAGTGTGTAGACTTCGTACCTTTTTTATTTTTATCGTTTAAATCGTCCGGGTACTAAGCATTGTTACCATTCTGCACGAACTGCTGGAACTCTTCGAGATAGAGAGTGCGCGCGCGCTTGGCCAGCTCGACGGCGCGCCGCATCAGTGCGTAGGCTTGCTCCGCGCTCACGCCGAGATGCTCTACGAACCCGCGCACCGACGCCTGGTACGTGTTTGTAATTATCAGATCTGCTCCAGCTGGAACAATACCAATACTTACTTATTGGTCGTTAAAAATGATAGGTACAGTATGATTCAATCTTTTTCAGGAACGGCTCGAAATGTTTATGGAATTACATGCGGTAACAAAAAATCAATTTTCTAAGATCCCACATACTGTAGATACTCTTACTTGCTATGCTAGTAGCCGGCGACTGCATCTCGCCAGCTCATTGCCTACAGACAGAACTACTACAAGTGGCACGCTACTCTCCGACTCGCTAGCAGCCGGTAGCCTATAGCTACTGCAGCCCGACGTCTCGGCTGCTTCAATGCAACAGCAGTCTTGTGTCATGCAACTTGCAGGTCAAAAATCGTGGTTGAAAGAATTAGGTATGCCGGTCGGGCGGGACGGATTCAAAAAATCATGATCGTGATCATCACGATCAACCTATATATACGTCCCACCTCTGCGTACCAGGCATTCTCTCATAATGAAGGTCTGGGCAGTAGTCCCCCCGCGTGCTTAGTACGGATTGGATACTTCACACACATCAACATCATTAAATTACTTCGCAGAAATGTGCAGGTTTATCCTCACGATGCTTCTAAAAATGCTAGCGGTAGATATCAATGAAATTCGGCACATAACTCCTAAAAAACTCAGAGCGCTAGTAGGCCTCCACTGCACTGTATTACAAATCATCCCTGAATAATGCCGAAATGGCTTCAAGAGTGCTTGGCCTTTTAAAGGCATTAAATGTCGACTATACGATAACTTTTTGCTAGTACCTACCTACCCAACTTTCGATATGCCATTGGTTGGCGGGAATTTCAATTCAGAGTTCGTCGCTGACACCAAAGGCGACCTTATAACAATTTTCAATATTTTATCAATGGACTAGTTTATTACAATTTAGAGTCCTACAGTAGTAAGTACCTGATTCCGCCGCTCACCACAAATGTCAACCGGCTCAAAACTAACTTACCACATTCTAATTGAAACAAATGAAACCCGATATTAATCTTGTATGAATTCATAAGTCTCCTCTGCCTCCTGTCTAAAATAATCATACAGTATAAGTTTATATTAGTAAACTAACTCGATAAATATTAAACTTCTGCCTGGTGCTAGTATTAATTGTGAGCAGGGTGCGGCTAAAAGGCGTTAACAGTTAATATTATTAAAACTTGCTAATGCTACATTGCGCTCAGTAGTTTAGCAATAAGGAACTGTTTAGCAAAGGAGCCAATATTGGCAAGAAAATAATTATGTTAATAGAAGACGGCGGCGCGCTTGCGAATGAAAACGTATTAGACGGACAAGGTGATTAATGGCAGCCTGTAGCCGGGCTCATGGCTTCCACGAGTAGAACCCCGGCCGTTCCGTGGCGCGCACTTATACCTACCTACGTCCCGGCACTGCCGTTTCTCTCCTTACCACTCTTACAATATGCAAATGCGAGGCAGTTAGCAATGTAGGAGAAACATCGGCAAATCTTGGCAACTGGTGCCAGCGTCAATCATAATAATCGCTTGAAAACAGCTGGATATTACAACACTAAGTGAGCTTTAAGAAAACCGTAGCCAATTAACTGTTATTTGCTTTTCTGCGCTCGTTTTCGTACTTATCGACCGAATAAACTATGTCTATCTTTATTTTGTTCTAATTATGAGTATAGACCAGTTTAGTACCAGGTAGCAAAGAAATAGTAAAAACGCTGCTATAATGTATTTGATATAAAATCTTAAAATTTGGCGAAAAAAGAGGGCCTATTTCGTGTCCTTTTCATAATGATTACTAGGTACTATAGGTGGCAGCAAAACGAGGCAGTAGACTGTCTCCCTCTGGGGAGTTATTTGCATGGAGACACTTTTCAGCTTTTCCTTATGAAAAGAAACGGTCCGTTTTGTGGCGAAGAAAAGCGCTTTCAGAGGACGATGACACGACGCGAGGTCGCACTCTCGCTGTTAGATGCAAGAAATGACGAGCTAAAAGCGACCTAACGTGTAATTCATCAAAACACGCGTAGCTTTTTATGTATGTGAAGGCTTACGAGTACTTATTTGTGGGCTCTGCGCGGAGTACAAGTTCATTCAAACTTTATCTTAGGAATGGAGGAACAACGCAATTACTTTCCAGTTCAAAGGGGTGAGTTGTGCGTGGCTTTGGCACGTACAGTACAGGTATTGACACGTGATGTGATCGGATTTGACGAGATTGGTGCGACGCGAATACTATCCACGAAAGTTGTCTACAATTTGGGCCTTTGTGGTTTGAAGTCGTTTGTTCTCGGTCAATATTCGGATATGTGCCACTACCTAGATAGATTGACTTTGTAACATGGATTTTACGACTTTTATTAAAAGTAGTAGTGTAGGAATATATAAAAGTTATAAATGCGTTATTTTGCATTATTCACATTTTGTCTGACTAATTATGTGCATGACATACCTTCCTACTCGTAAGACGGGTTCACAACTAACATGAGAAACCTGGCAATTGGAATGTTATCTTGGTATTTCATTAAAGTGTATAACATTTTGATGTTGGGATCAATCAATAGTTTTTATTTTGCAGTTGAGACTAGATTAGGTAACTTTCAATCGTAAGGAGCGGTACATGGTTATATACTTATATATATTACATGGATAGGAGTGCTAGGACGGTGGCGTAGCGCACACTACAAAATTATACGATTATTTTTAGGTTCAGTTCCTCCCTAGAAGAGGCCGTAAAATTCAACCGACTTGGTGTTGTTTTTATTGTGGTTGGTATTGTAGTGGTAGTTTAAAGGTATTTATTTTGTTGTGGGGTGTCCAATTACAATTCGTTAAGCGTGTATACAGGAACTGGCGTAACTTAAAACAGATGGTTTGGGTACTACGCGGTTTAAAAAACTTTTACGATCAAAAGATCCATATTTAGGTCACCCACATCTTGTCCTCCAAGTATGAATATCCAGACTGCAATGATGCACCTTTGAAAGACTTGTTTATAAAAATAACTGTAGGATAAATGTCGGCTATGCTTATGATGCAATGATACGCTAATTATCCACTTGCAGGACTTCATTACTAAACTTAATTACTAAATAAATTCAAAATTCAAGATAAAATTCTAAGATTTTCCGTTACAATCTGGGTTACATAACTAAGTGATATTTTAAAAATTATGTTGGATTATTTATTCCCTTGCAAGGGAACAAGGCCTTGTTACTAACAATTTGGAAGCGTATTGTTAAAAAATTCATATTACTCGTCTATAACCTGAAAAATTGTCTTCATTGCGAGGCAATACAGAGATTTAACTTTTTTTTCCAAAAATTACTGCAACCCTTTTTGTTAATAAGCTCATATCACTTTTATTTTAGTGAAAGTACGATAATCAACAGGAGTTTATTGAATATTCCGCTGTGAAACGTTTTTTTAATGTATTTTTTTTTAATAAAAACCTAATGAAACGTAAGTGGCCAGTATTTAGTATGCCACGTACCTACACGTTTCTCTGAAGAGGTTTCAATCATTTCCTTTTAGGTTTTGTTTTAACATAGCGGTTGTGGAAAATGTATGGTAATTTTAGGCAAAGATATCTCCATGTTCTTCTACAGATATAATTTTGAAAAAAATCTTATAGCTCGTTGGTGGGTGTATCGCTGGTGGAAAAATTGGAGCGGTTGCTAACGTAGAAGGAAAAAAATTGAAAAGTTCAGTCATCAGGTTTTTTTTTTTCAAAGACATAATGAAAATGTAATTGATGTCATATAATCATCTTTAGTGAATGTACAATATTTGTAACGCACGCTAAAATTGGTTGACAAAAAAAAAATTAAGAAAAATCATAATTAGTTTTTTTTTGTTTTCCAAAAAAACACTATAAAGTTTAGGGGGCTGAAATTTTGCCTATTTATTACTAATGTAAAGCCACACCATCCATAAAAATTACAAGCTCAAAATCGATGCGTCCAGAATCACTTAGCTTATCCTGGCACGGCCTTTGGGGATTGACGTTGCTCGCGTCCGTAGGTTTTACTCTACAGGTTATCCCCGGCTGGTGTAAAACGAGCAACACACTACCGCTAGTAAGTAGGTTTTGATGGAGCCTGGTCACCATCCCCTTGACCAAACCATCCCGCCAAGCGACTCCAACCGTGTACCGGAATGATGCCTTGGGTAGCCATTTGGAGAGGTTGGGTCTGGACAGTTACACCAAACAAGCGAACAATCTTTCAGTTCCAGTTTCGGTGCCTCATCTAACTCTTCTTTTCCATAGCTATTTACCCTTTGATTAAATAGGTATTTGTTCTGCAACGCGTTCCTCATTTGACCGCGTCATCGCTTTCCATCAGGTGAGAGTGTGGTCAAGCCAGAGCCCATCAAAAAAAAAATAATAACCGAGAAGAATGCAAAAAAAATGCGACGTTGCCAGCTCAGCTTTGTAATAAGTTTTGCTGATAACGAGTCATCACGCGATGAGCCGGTGATAAGTATTGTTTTATTACAACGTGTGTTTTTTGTCAGCATTGCAATCGCTACAGTTAATAAATACATACAATAAACTTAAAATTAAGCTTTCTATTAGTTTTTAAATGTTGGATATTTTCACATTACAACATTGTTTTCCAATGTTCTTTTATTTAGTTAGTGTTTCTCTACGCTCAGGAGCCGTACTGAGCGTGTTGTTTGCGCATAAACCCTAGGGTGGTAAGTTGTTCTTATTCTAGCGTGGATATTAGCGGAATATTTAACTTTCCAATAAAATAATTAAACTTGGTAGATATGGTTGTCAAAATACAATTGGACCCACAAGGGTGCAAGGGGTACAGATATAGTGCATAATATGTTTCCATCGGTAAAACTCTGATCTCAATCGGAAGACGACGGGACCCGAAGTGTCAATTAATTATTGCATTAAATGAGTGACATTTTTATATTCATTAATATGAAACTTTATTATTTGCTGTCAAATGTCAAAATGAAAAATGATAGCATATGGCACTGTTGTTTTTCATTTTGACATTTGACAGCAAATAATAAAGTCGTTAGTCGTTCGGGTCCCATCGTCTTCCGATTGAGATCCGAGTTTTACCGATGGAAATATATTATTCACTATATCTGTATTCGATATTCATATTGTGATGTGAACCTTTTTTGAGTACGTAAGTGTAGATGAAGTCATAGGCTTATTAATGATTGTGGATTGTAATCAATCATTGAGTGTATATTTCGCGTTAATGCGGATGACTCACATTGAGAATCTTACCTCTTAGAAAGTCCAGGTGTGCGTTAACCACCTCCTCAGGGTGAGTGTGCAGGAAGCGGGCGCTCCACAGCGGGTCGCCGTCGATGACGTGGCCGACATGACACGACAACTGTGAGGAGAATCCTCCGTCCAGGACCACCACGCGAGGAGGCTCCACGGCCTCGCCATTCGTTGGAGTCATCGTTACACGAGAAGGCAGCTGCAACAATAACAAGGGTGTACAATTAATACATTTTTCGTTACCTGTATTCAGTAATTTATCTAGAAATCCTACTAATATTATAAATGCGAAAGTTTGTGTGTGTGTATGTTTGTTACCTCTTCCCGTTAGAACGGCTGAACGGATTTTGATGAAATTTGGAATGGAGATAGCTTATACCCTGGTTTAATACAAAGGCTACTTTTATCCCGGAAAATTGAAAAGTTCCCGAGTCCACGCGAACGAAGTCCCGGGCGCAGCTAGTAAGTAATGATTCTAAGTAGAAGACCAATAATCCTATAAACGTATCTAACAGTCAGATTATTTAATCGATTGTTCCTCATGATATTGCAAAAATATTGAAATCTCTATACAAATTATTGCTGCGGAAATATGCACTTTATGCTTAAGTTAATGTTTATTTTTTTAAGTTAGTTGTTTGTTTTTAAATATCCAAGTGGCCATCTAATAACTAAGTGATGTAATTGTGGTGCGGGTCCGCTGGTTCAAAATCAAGTTCATTCAGAACTGGAAACCCCTTAAGACCTTAAGAGGAGTGTGAACCTACGGCCATTCATACAAAAGGCGATAACGATTTCCACCCCTTAAATGTTATCCGATGTTGACCAATTTTTGATAAGTTGTCAGCCAGAATAAAATTTAGGTAAATAATCTTTAAATTCAGTTTTATTGATGTTTTAGTATTCTCATACAAAACTAATTGCAGCTATTATTTGACTGTGTTGATCTTTAAACAATATTCAAAAACGTATAGACCTAGACTTTGTTCTGTCTGACAACCTATCAAAAATTGGTCAAAATCAGTTGCCATTTAAGGGGTGAAAATCGTTATCGCCTTTTGTAAGAAAAGGGTGATTTTTGCCGATGCTTCACAGTCCTCTTAAGCGGGTACAGCAGGGGCGCGGCGTGACCGCAGCGTGACGCCATCTATTTTAAGTCGTTGAGGTCACTGTTATCACGCCGCGCGGCAGTCGCGCCATCCCAAGCCGAGTGCGGCGCGCACCACGACAACTACACTACGATAGCTGCTATGTTATTCTCTTTACAAATTCCGTCGCTCATTTCATCTTTCATTTCGCCCGACAGACATAAATTAACTCGTGCGCTACGTAGGCATTATGCAGAGTTGGTACCTACTTTTTCAGGCTGCGTCGAAATACGACCACGCACAACATTTAGTTTATATATACTGACGAGTTAAGTTAGGCTCGCTGGTGAGTTCATTGACGAAGGGTCATTTATTTTTGCCTTTTGTCATTTGGTGACGCGCGCGCTCGCATTATGGCTGTAGCGCGCCGGCATCACGCCCGCAATGTGACCGGAGGCGTTCCAGCGGCACTAACATGCATGACACAAAGTTAAGATAGACCGTCTTATCTCTAAGGGCGTCTCTCTCACACTAGTGCCGACGAAAGAGATAGTCATAAACGGGCTTAATTTATCTTTGTGGCATGCATGTTAGGGCCGCAGTGTGACATTCGTGCCGCACTCATGAAAAGCCGGCTGCGCGGTCGGGCCGCACTCTTGTCCTGCCCACAATGGGACCAGGACTTTAAAGCTTTTTCTAAACTTAAGATCACAATATTAAACAACATTTTATTATAATAGGAATCCTCCTTTCCTTCCCTTTCGTTTCCTTTTGTGGCTCATTTTTAACCGTGAAACCAACCGATGCTTCTTCGAAATGGAGACACCCCGCAGCGGCCCTAGCAAGGTTCACACGAGGATACGTTACCACCGTTTTATCTCTAGGCGCGTCTCTCTTACACTAGTGCCGAAGAATGAGATAGTCTGAGAGATTTGAGAGGGTTAGGTTATTCCCGTGCCAACCCTGCTAAGGCCGCTGGTTCCCACAATTTACCACGATTCGCAGCAACCTAACATGATAAAATTAAATGGAATGTGATTTTTCAGATGCCTATAGAGCGAGTTAAACCCGTATTCACTTAGAAGATGAAAAAATTGATGGAAAATCAGAAATAAGCTCAGTCAATAAATCTATTAAGTTAGAAATTTGCTTGTAATAACAAACAAAGAACATATACGATATACTTATTGAACCTTTACACAAACATCAGAATGATTGGTTATCATTAGGCTAGGTCGACCACCGGTCGCTGGTTGGTCGATGTGCCGTTTACAGGGCGTCTATTCGGGGACGTCTAAGTGATATTCTGGCGACTCGCGAGCGAGACTCGCATCCCGCTTTTACACATTACGCATCGTGCGGAAGAGTGGGATGAGAATCTCGCTCGCGAGTCGCTACAATATCACTTAGACGTTCCCGAATAGAGGCGCGGGGAGTATTTAATGAAATAAATGTGCCCACCTTTTCTCTCAGAGCACACGGAAAAAAAGATATTTTGATTCAAGAATATGATTATTCTTTGTAATATTGTTTAAATGTAATAATATATTTACTTAACCTGAGACTAATATCTTGAGCCAAGAAAACCAATTACTTCAAACAAGAATATATTCTTGGTTCAAGAAAATATAAATGTAGCTACCGTTATATGGAAATCACGGATTGTCTTGATCAAGGCGATATTGTCTTGATTCAAGACATCTTTTTTTCCGTGCATAATGCGCACTATGTGCGCTTATTAGGGTACTCCTCTGCTGCACTGGGAGTGAAGAAATAGCATAGAATGCGTGCAGATGCTTATCATCCTGGCATGTCGTAAAAGTCGACTAAGGGACGGGTCCTCTCCAACATGGTGGACTATCTGTATGGGCGATGGGCTGATCACCTGTCACCATACGGTTCATCATACCATCTTAGGACTAATTAATCGAACGTGGCCACAAGTAGTCTTGTGGCTCTGCCCACCCCATTAGGGATTTCGGGCGTGATGTGTATGTATGTATGTATTAGGGTTCGGAAATGTTAAAGAAGGAGAAAGCACCTGGCATTATTGACAACGGTAGCGGGTAATCTACTATATAAAAATAAGTCGGGTTTTCCTTCCTGACGCTATAACTCCAGAACGCACGAACCGATTTCCACGTTTTTGCATTCGTTGGAAAGGTCTCGGGCTCCGTGAGGTTTATAGCAAAGAAAATTCAGGAAAAATTTCAACAGAAAAGCGGGAAAATCTTTTTTCACATACAGTGCCATCTCTGATACATAGCTACACCAAACGAAATGTTACATAAAACGAAGCCATCTGGTGGCGAAACGGAGTTCGCCGGGTTTGCTAGTTTAATATAGATAGGTAGCCAGGCCTGCCCCTGTACTTATAAACGATAGCCCGCTATAAATATACCGGTAAATTATAATAGCCGCGTTATATATCTCCTTTGATTATTTTATTCAGTAAATAAATAGACAGTAGTCTTGTTATTATACGCAATTGCACTTAAAACAGATTGAGTTTCTTAACCCACCATACTTAACTTACGGCCTTGGACTACGATCCAAAGACGGCTATCGTTTTTAGGGTTCCTATTACTAAGACTCTGCTGTCCGTCTGTCCGTCTGTCTGTCCGTCTGTCACCAGGCTGTATCTCATGAACCGTGATAGTTAGATCGTTGAAATTTTCACAGATGATGTATTTCTGATGCCGCTATAACAACAAATACTAAAAAACATAATAAAATTAATATATAAGGGGCCTCCCATACAACAAACGTGATTTTTGTTGCTCGTTTTTGCTCGATATTAATAACGGCAACAGGTAGACGCTTGAAATATTCACAGAATAGTTAGTTATATATTCACTTTAAAAATAAATAATTAAATTAGAATATATTTAAGGGGGGCTCCCAAACAACAAACGTGACTTTTTTCTTTGCTTGATTATAGATAATGGTACGGAACCCTTCGTGCGCGAGTCCGACTCGCACTTGGCTGGTTTTTTTTAGAAGATGGGTTCAAAGGGTTTTACATTCCTTATTAAGATTTTATTAGGTTGCGAACTAAGCATAATCCGACACGCAGTGACATGAATTCAGCTTACGAGTATGCTATTGGTATATCATCTCGCTTGTGTTGTGTTGCTGTTGTCGTTTGTGTGTCGTGTCCAAGTAAACGACGGGCCTTATATATATTTTACGAGTAGTAGTCAGTTTTCCAAACAGATATTATTTTATTATTCTAAAAAATATATGTTAAACATTTTCACAATGAGCCCTTTCATTTGATATGTCACATTATTAGATTGCAATTTTTTTTAATTTAATTTTCTAATTTGCCCCCAAAGGTGGCCATGTTTAAAATTCATTAATTTACGTTACACGTCCGTGTTGCGGTCACCGACTTACATATTTGTACCAAATTACAACTCAATAGGTCCAGTAGTTTTGGAGCAAATTGGCTGTGACAGACGGACAGACAGACAGACAGACGAGTGATCCTATAAGGGTTCCGTTTTTTCCTTTTGAGGTGCGGAACCCTAAAAAATTAGTTAATGGTGTCAATAAAGAAAAACTGGTACTTAAGTAAGAACCCTTATCTAATTAACATAGGTGCTGCAGCTGGGAATGCTGCGAGCATAATAATATACTTATGGGACCTTCGAGTATGGACGAAGCCGGGCTTGACATATTTGACGAAGCATTTTGCATATATTTGATTTATGTGATCATTTACATAGTTATATTTATAAGTGATACATTATGATTGTCAACAGCAGAAAGTTAATTACCTAATAGCATGTATGTATATGATAAATCTTCCTAAGCTATCGGAAAAGTAACTTGACGATGAGAGGTCAGAAATTATGGTCCGACACTTCTTATCACCGTATTATGAGACGCAATTATACTTATTAGTGCCTTGCACTCAATAATACTTACAATGGAATACAAGGTGCACGTTGTATTAAGGTAAGTAATGTATGATAGACTATATATCTTTTTAAATTTTCACACAACATTAATAATGCAATGGAACGTATCGAATTGTTAATTATTGTAGATTAAACACTCTTTAAAGAGGATAGAATATTGAATACTTCACAAACAAAAGGAGAAAACATTTTGTGCCACTAATTGCTTAAATCATTTAAATCTTTAACATGTTATAATTTTCAACTGATATATTATGTAGGTTTATATAAATTACATTTTGAATTAGTAAAAAAATAACTATAGATGTATGTATAAAAAACGCTAGTAGTTATTGTCATTATCTCTGATTTTTTAATCTGTATTTTAAAAACTAAAATCTAATGACATCGTATTATAAAATTATCGAAATCAGTAAACATGAGAGTAAGCAAGTACTTAAGTGAAGTAAGTAAGTTAATGTTTAAATGTTGAGTTTATCGTAATTTATGTTTAGTCTGATGTAGCAATCACTTGTATTTGGCCCAAGAGAAAATAGTTTGCGTATGGCTGATGAGAAGTGCGTGGCCCCAGATTGTATTTGTTCTTTCTAGGCATCCATCATCACGTAGGTATTATTTTTTAAATGATAAAGTTATCTTTATGATGGTTCGAAAAAACATACCAGGGCCTAGAAAAATATTTCGTGTCTTGTAATAACAATTATTTACAAGTGTCATGAATAGCCGGTAATTGTATAGCAGCTGGGCCGGATTATTCTCAGCCACTTTCGAGAACTTCTTAAATTGGGAAATGGGGAATGACACAAAAATGTGAAGGACACGCTAATTAAACATAAATCACTACACGAAAAACTCGGGGAGCTCGCTATAGAAGCCGTCGAGACGTTTTTACAGCTTAAGAAATATTGTTTTCGTTGATAATGATATTTTAAGCGTCTCGACATCCCACCTGAGCGCAAGGGTGTTAAAATGAGTTACCGTTCATGTCAAAAACGAATATAATAGAAAAATTGTTAGTTCAGCTCGCGGTTCTTAAATCAATAAACGATGTTTTTTCCTGCTTTATTGTTAACAAGTAGTTCTATTTGCATAATGCAATGATGTGGTGAAATTTGCATATCAATTTATAGGTATACAAAATAATACAAACATTAGTAGGTAATAAAGAGCCCGTATGAACAAAGAAGTATTCAGTAAGTAATAATCTATAATTTATAAAATAAAAAATACGACTTCAAATATCCTTTGAAAAGTACCTAAGTTTATTTTTCACATTTTATTTATTATCCTGTAACTAGCTGTGCCCGCGACACCGTTCGCGTAGAGTTTGATTATCGTTATTCCCTCGGGAATGTTTAAATTTACCGGAATAATAGTAGCCTATGTGTTAATCCAGGGTATAAGCTATCTCCATTTCAAATTTCATCAAAATCCGTCCAGCCGTTTTCACGGGAAGAGGTAACAAACAAACACACACACACACACACACACACACACACACCCACACCCAACCACACACACACACCCACACACACACACACACACACACACACACACACACACACACACACACCCACACACAAACTTTCGCATTTATAATATTAGTAGGATTTAACGACACACATTTACTACATCAAATAACAATAGCATAATGCCAATTGCTCATCACCATTTACAAACTGTTGCTATCCACGGAGCAAGGATGTCAATCGTTGAGGAGTTCTCCTGGTTCTTCAATTATACTACATGAATTTTCCGCCAACCGTGAAATACTCAACATTTAGGAGTTCCGGTGATCATCTATGGTCTCCATCAACAGTTCCACTTCACCAAATAATGCTTTTGGAACGTAACTGCTTGAGTTGTTACAGAAAATACTAAAATTGCTCTATGCTTGCCCATAATATTTGAAGAGTTCCATCGATTCCTCATAGATCCTCTCATTATAACTCAACTTTGATGGCAACGAGACCAAACTGGAGGTATACCCTACCGATAAAAAAAAGAATTTTCAAAATCAGTTTATAAATGACGGAGTTCTGAAGTACCAAACAAAAATAAAACAGACGAATAGAGAACCTCCTCCTTTTTTTTTTGAAGTCGGTTAGAATCTATGAAGGTTTCGTCAGAATATGATCTATCTACAAATATATAAAACCGCTTGCCACAAAAGCTCTAATTGAGGATTTTTAACTTTCAGCGGGAGCCAACTTCCAACAGAAGTATTTTTGAACACGAATATTTATTGAATGCTGAGTTTCGTTGTACACAAAAGAACGTGTGCTTTGGTTTCTTGGTTTAGAAATGCCTAACGTCGTCCGTATATTACAATATAGGTAGTCAGTCAGTGTCAACTTTTAAAGAAAATCCGTTTATTTTTCTAGAAAACGTGAAATATAAAAGTTCATCATTAATGCTATCCTGCAAACATTTAAGTCGATGGGTATTATGTTGAAATATCATCTATTCTGCATGTCGAAGTTCCATACAATTGAGACCAATTGTTAGACAATTTTACGCTGATTCTAAGTCAAATCGACATATAAGTGAGGAAAGAATCGTCGTGCCGGCGATGTACATTTAAGCAGTTATTTTATACCAGATCAAAACGAGACTTGAACTTTTTCGTTTATTGAACCGGTTCAATCTATTAAATCTTCACATCGTTACGAGTATGTTTATCTGTCTTTAACGGACGGAATCTTCTTCAAACTACTCACTACCTACATTTCTAATAAGATAGAGGCAAAAAGTGACAGTAATTGACAATATAATTGAATTTTAACATTTATTAGGATTTCTGTTGACTCTTTAAATAATTTTCCAACCCTTGCACTCGTCTATTAAGAGGTCAGAAAAGGTTGCAAAGGCAGGCATACGTTACAAGTGCGTTCACTTAGTTTATTATCTATGATTAAAATAGAGATATTATAAAATATTGAATGACACTTTATAATTATTTTTAAAACACGTATGCATAATTAGTCTTAAAATACTCGTATCTTATAGTAGCACTCTTATTTTAAGACAATTATGTGACAATTACATAAAATACTATGTAAAATAACGGGTAATAAATTAACAAACAACACAAAGTCAAGTAGGAAACCAAATGAGATAGAGAAATCGCGATATCGACTCCTATATAAATAATTAGGATAGAGATTGGGAGATAGGGATGATTGATTGATAATTATTATACTGAATTAAAATTAACAAAACAAAGTATTGAAATTATGAAAAGGAATTTAAAAAATGTACTTACTTAGAAACTTAAATAACGAATTGTTTATTTTCACAGGACCGTAGAACCAATCGTAACAACTTTAAGATTTAATTGTAAACGAGAGAATCAACATAATAAACCGGCGAGCAGTCAAACACTATCGCGGACACGCGTATCGTATGATAGCACCTAGTGGGACCACGCACAAGGTTATTCTATGAATAATTCTAGTCAAAAAGCAATCAACCGATTATTTTGGTTTTAAACACGACTATGCGGTTCGAAGTTCAGACGAAGATTGATCATTAAACGTTTGCGGAGCAACAACGATATTAACATAATGAATAATAAATAATCTTCACTTATCTATTCCGAGGCTGTGTCAACAAGCGCCAAACTTTACTTAGAAGCATTAGTAGCACCGAATAAATAACAGGGCAATCGGTTAAGAGGGTATATGCCGAAGTGACAGCACATGCTGGCAACGTCAACAAGATTATTGAAATGTTTTTATAAAACATTGTTCTATATCATTTCTGAATGCAATCAAACATAATTTATACAATCCGGTCATAACCCGGCCGGCAGACTGGCTGCTATACTCCTTGTTTTTGCTGTTATTTATTATTAAAAGCATCATTTAAAAGCCTACAAAAGTCTGAATTGATATACCTAACTTTGATAAATGATTGAGGTGTATATTAAAAAAAGACAAAGGTTACATTTTAATTTCCCAATAGGACATAACGCTGAACCACTGGGTACTGTGCATAGCGATGGCTCGAGCGAGACAACATATACCTATATGTATAGGTATTAATAGAGTTATCAGCGCAGAGCAACGCACTGTCGGGTCGCTAAAATACCACTTTCTGACAGTGACAGTGAACGCGATAATTACGTAATTCATATTAGGTATAGTGGTTTCAAATTAATAAGTATTGAGCGAAATACTTAGAGCTTATTTTATATAACTTTGGAGATTCAAAAGGTTGTCCACCTTTGATAAAGCAATTCGTTAAGGCAGCCCGATACTAGAGGTGTAAGTAGCATAGGTCGTCAAGTAGATAAGGGTACACGGATGGAAATGTAAAGTCATTTGTTTTTTAACTAAGCAGCCTCTTTCAGTATGTTACTTTAAAAAGAGGATGAAGTAGGTACACGTATGATACGTAGCCTGAGGATTACATATAAATATACAATGCATTATAAAGTTTAGAAATATATAACTTAGTTTTAGTTTTTTACATAGAATTGTTGTTAAGTATTATAACTATCCGCGGTTATAATACGGATCTCTTATCGGCTCTAGTATCTCTACCATTGAATATACCATCCACTCCACCATCGCTACTGCCGCCCGGCCCTCGTTAAAGGGTTGTTCAAAAAGGGGTTTAAATATCTTGTAGATCTATTTAAATCACTTGTTAAAATAACACACATGAACCCTATTCAGGGAATTTATTATCTATTAGTGAAGAACTGAATCAAAATTCGTTAAGAAATAAGTGAAAGCATCGTGCACAGACAGACAAGCGAGCCAGGTGTCTTCAAATTACAATAATAAGTATAGGAAACCGGGCAAACGCGTATATTTATATTTAAAATTTTATTTTTTTCCTTCGGGTTCCTCTAATTTTCTTATTTGCAAAGGTCTTGGCCCTTTGAATACAAGCAATAGGTACTAATGCAAGTAAACCTGAAAGTCAATAGGACATCAATAGTAAAACATTCTACCTACCTATCTTGTCTGCTAGTCCAGACGTACCTATCTTATCGGATTCTGATATTTTGCTTGTTTGTATAGATAATAATAAATCGGTTGGCCACACTTAAAACTAATACGAGTATACAGGATCGAGCAAGTAATCGATTGCTAGACTTTTTCGAATGTCATCCAGTTATTATTAAGAGAACGTGATTAAAAAGCAAAAATCACCCTTTTCATACAAAAGGCGATAACGATTTTCACCCCTTACATTTTAACCAATTTTGTCCAATTTTTGATAGGTTGTCAGTCAGAACAAAATCTAGGCCTGTACGTTTTAGGGTTCCGTACCCAAAGGGCAAAAACAGGACCCTATTATTAAGGCTCCGATGTCCGTCTGTCCGTCTGTCCGTCCGTCCGTCTGTCACCAGGCTGTTTCTCATGAACCATGATAGTCGGACAGTTGAAATTTTCACAGATGATGTATTTCTGTTGCCGCTATAACAAAAAATACTAAAAAACAGAATAAAACAAATATTTAATGGCTCCCATATAACAAAAATATGTTTTTTTGTTTGATTATACATTTTCACTTGGCCGGTTTTTGAATTTTGAATAAAGATCAAGAAATGTGCGTGGGTTGATCTGACCAGGACCGCACTCAAACCCTGAAGAAGGACTTCAATCGAGTTCGAAACATGTCGGACTATTTCTGACGATAAATCGTGAGTAAAGCCGTGTGTTTTTCAAGTAAAGATCAAGAAAGTCAAATAATGCCGAAATTAGTTTTGTATGCTGAAACCACAATAAAACTGAATTTAAAGATTATAGTGAAAAAATCAAAACGTATAGACCTAGATTTTGTTCTGACTGACAACCTATCAAAAATTGGTGAACTTCGGTTAACATTTAAGGGGTGGAAATCCTTATCGCCTTTTGTATGAAAAGCCGTAGGTTCACACTTCTCTTAAAGTCTTATAAAGTTTAAGTATGCAAGAAAAACATGTCCAGCATGTTTAGGTCAAAATATCGTTTATTATTCATGACCTACCTACCTTTAGTAGACTACGTGGCTCAAATGCTATCAGCATAAATTAATGGGTGAAACCAGAAACTGTGCGACTTAAATCCAGTGTGAAATCGCTATCAGTCGTTACAGAGGTCATTGCCTTCAATGCCTGGTGTAAACGCGACTTAAATAATAATGTGTACACTAAAATAGTATAATAATACTTGGCACATATTCAAGGTGAGGAAACTAAATCGAAAAAGAAAATTGACCTAATTCATTTTATTTCTACTGCGAATTAGCGCGTTATTTTGTAAAAACGGAACATGTCATCAAGGCAATTGTGGCATGAACATTCGTTATTTTATGGCTGTAATAAATACTTAGGTTTACATAGTACAAAAAAAACCGGGCAAGTGCGAGTTAAACCCGCGTGAAATTTCCTATGTTACTTTAAATACCATAGACTTTTCATAGATTTTCCTGTAATCTATAGGTAAAGAACTATTCTCTGTATTTTTTTTTCAAAATTTTAGGTCCGGTAGTTTCGGAGATGAGGGAGGGAATGGTCAATTTTCGCCTATTTTCCTAAATAACTTCCAAACTATTTATCTTAAAATTCCAAATAAAACATATTTAAGATCCTTACAATAAGCCCTTTCATTTGATATGTCACATGATATAGTTAGCGTAACTTTGTTTTTAAATTTTCAAATTTACCCCCCAAAAGTGGCCCCCATGTTTAAAATTAATTTGTTTACGTTACGCATCCGTGTTGCGGTCACCGACTTACATATGTATACCAAACTTCAAATAAATCGGCCCAGTAGTTTCGGAGCAAATTGGCTGTGACAGACGGACAGACAGACAGACACACGAGTGATCCTATAAGGGTTCCTTTTTTCCTTTTGAGGTACGGAACCCTAAAAATGGAGTTAACGTCATTAAAGGCAGGCCTAGAAACTGAAATCACAATAGGTGTCTCATGCAAGTCAATTACGTCTATCCGCCGCCTGGTTTGTTATCTGAAGCCAACTCCACTGATACAATATGAATTTAGTTCCAGCGAGAAACAGTTTGACCGAAACTGCTTAACATGATTACTTCATAGTGTGGTGAAATTTAATTAAAATCCAGTTGTTACGTCTCGAGCGTAGGAAAGGGGCTAGACAGGCAGCGAGACATGATACCTACAAATTCGCCAGACGCTCAGATCAGATCAAATAAGATTATTTCTTGATAATGCTTACGTAGCATAAGTATAAGTTTTAAATTAAAATACGAATATCGTTTGTTTAGTTACTATGGCAAGAATTTTGTAATCATATCGTGTAACAACTCGATTATCAAACACGTGCCGCTTGTTGACCTAAGTAGGTACAAAATAGAGGTAAATTGAAGACCCAAAAAAATCACGTATTAAAACAATGTTAATTAACACATTCACTGCAAAGAACCCGGTTCACGGGTATTCTGAGAATACGCTCTCATAGCGAACAAAATGTGAGCCGGGTTCTTGCAGTATTTTTAATGAAGGAAATTCTGTGGGGAAGAACTCTTTTTTGTGGTTGGCAGTTAAAGAGTCAGTGCGTTGATCATGTTTAAGATATATTTGATTACTTACATGTTTGCCAAAATAAAAAAAAAATAAAAAAATTGGTATCCCTATTAATATTTATCCCAAATTTCACGAACTAGTATCTACAACCATTCCCGAATACAACGTCTAAGTGATGACCCAGAACGCTGTTTTACCGCAATGCTGGATTCACTTTATATGAGAATAAGCGTTTCTTCTGACAATTCAATTTCGTTGTTTAAACAATGAAATTGAATATTGAGAAAGCTCTGCAAAAATCCATTCGGTAAATGTAGAACAACGTGAAACCGAGCAAGAGGAAATCGCTTCTATAACGAAGATATTCAGTTATGTTTATATATGCATTATATAAGACGATGACTGGTTGTTATGTTATCTCAGGGCACTGCGCATGCTGCAGGCACCGCATGGCATGACCGTGTTCCACAAATATACCTGGCTACGTTTCCACCTGCTGGTATTCCCTACTCTGGATTCTCGATAGCTTTTGTTTCAGTTTAGACTTATTTGTAATAATGGGTTTCACTTCATTTCCTTCTGAAACAAAAAGTAAGAGATTCGGAAACGAATCTCGAAGTCTAGCTAGAGTGCGCCTGGCGACGTGGTTTACGACTCACAGCTGAGAAGGAATCTCCAGTGCGAATTGCACCAACACCGATTCAGTCGCATCGGTGATAAATATTATGTCAGAGTAAGATAAAATCCTCTTTTGTTATTTGCAGCTCTTTCTATGCCAGGAGGTGGAATGGAAATTGAAACGTGTTAACGGTATTAATAAAAAATATAGATACTGTAGCTCCTGCTTACCTGAGTATAAACTACATTACAACTTACAAAAATGGCTCACTAATAGAAGATTTACCTATCACATTAGAGCATACCCGCAAAATCCATAGTTAATATTATAAATGCGAAAGTAACTCTGTCTGTTGTGCTTTCACGGCTAAACCACTTAACAGATTTTGATGAAATTTAGTATGAAGATAGTTTGAGCCCTGAACATTAGCTCTTTTTTTAAGAATAAACTCCAAAAAGTGTATAATATGGGCTGGAAAGTTAATTAACGGCAACATGCGTGGCCGATGATAGCCTGTAATTTGGGGCTAACATTCTAAATTTAAACAGTCAGTGGGTCCAATTCGAAACGGTGACGCTTCAATTTAAAACTTCCTAAACTTAAAATAAGAAACGTCAAATTCGATTTAGTATGGCACCAAGCTGTCTAAATCGAGTATGACGTTTCTTATTTCAAGTTTAGCTACTCTTAAATTTAGCCAACACACTTTCGGATTTTTCCCCAGTAATATAAAAACAACGATATATTTTAAATATACATTCCTACTCAGACGAAGTTGGAGGTAAAAGCTAGTTATAAATAAATGATACTGCATTCTGGTGGCTTGCTTTGCGAATACGCGGGTTTTAAGGAAACATTTAATCAACAAAAAATATCCGCATCTTGTTTTGTTACGTCTATGCTTTGCTGAATAAAATATAGCATATAAAATTACCTACATTCATTTTAAAAGACAGGTGGCCTATAAACTTCGCTGCATTCGGTCTCCGGCTTGTTCGTTAATGTTTAAATCTTGTTTTTCTTCGATATTTTGACTGCTTACCAATTCGTCAATGCTATTTGTTTTGAATACTTCAAGCATTGTATGTCGATAACAAAAACTTACAAATTGTTTGTCAAAGACTAAGTCTGAAAATTAAATAGTAATACGATAGAAATAGAAATGAACATAAAAACATTTGAAAAGAAGGTAGATTTATAGATACATGCCATGTAACCGCCTTTACACATAAAAACTAGGTACTTACTACGGAAACTTGAACTGATGAAAAGCAAATTCGTTCCATAAAAACCATATGTATCTCTATTTGCATTACAATATAAATGATAATCCTATTTGTACACCGAAAATAAGTTCAAGAATATCGATCTGCAGCGAACACCTCTGAAATGTCTACTTGCAACACCTCTGTAGATATGTAGCACTGAACCATTAGTCATATCTATATGAGTAAGTTAATCCGCGGATTATCTGCGGGAATATCGAATCTGTGCGCTGCAACGGGCTATATAAAGTCGTGTAGGTAAACAAGGGAGTCAAATTGCCGACCGAATGGCAACGAGGATGTTACCGTGGGTCTGGATATTTGAAATTGTTTTGCACGGCGCGGTGGCGCAGCAGTTTGTGCCAACCGCGGGACTCGAGAACGTTACCTCCTGCGAAGAATTCGAGAACGGCGCCTATTTCAACCCACATCAAATCGTCGATTCCGTGTGGAAAATATTCTACTTTTGGGCCGAAAGTACTGAAATGACGCCGATTATTTTCTCCTTATTAACAGCTAAGGTGAGAAACAAAGTCTAATGTCTTATATTTTACAAGATTCTTTCTTTACAAGTTTTATTAACTTATTTTTCATGGTATTTACATACCTACGTTTACCAAATTAAAAGTGATGTGATGAATACATAGGTACGGCTCCGTCCGTCAATTCTTCGCTCAATGATGGATGATAATTGAGTTACTTGCGGGATATTTGAAAAAAATATCTATTCACCTGACATTAATCTCACTTTGAAATCAATGTTACAGTCACAATATAAATGAACATACCTAATGTACTCGTATGTATGAGAATTAAGAAAGCATAGCTATAAATTATCATCGTTCGAAATATAGATTTGCAAAAACAAGTAGGTAGATTTCACGCAATTCGCACAGGCAAACAGTTAAATATTGTACGTTATGTTACCCTATAAGAAGTAGAAATGCGCAATTTCAGTTCTAGAGCAAATTTAATTTTATTTTAACCCAATTGTGATTGCGGGTGAAATTTAGACTTCAGTTAAATTGAATTTTGGTTCGTACAAGCCCAATGCAGAAATATCGGTGTTATTCAGCTCTAATTTGTGGAGTCACTCGTCTTTTCTCTTGATCAGTTTGCTTTCGTGTTTTGAACTCACGAATGTTTTGAAAGTATGGCGTTTGCTTTTAGCGGTTACGAAAGATGAAAGCGGTAATAGACGCGATCGATCCGCACCTGGGCGTGCAGTGGCACCGAGCCGTGCTGCTGATGGAGCCGCGCGTTGGGCTCCAGGTGCTGCTACTGGACCAGGACACGCCCGGCGCCTTCCGCGCGCTCATCACCACAGAGCGCCGCGACCAACGTACCCAAAACATTACCCACCCTGATACATAAAGAGCGCAAATGGGGCACGGGTGGGCATAGGTATGCACCCGTGCCCCATTTTCGCTGTTTGCCTTCCTCCCTCGAATTGGCTCATAATGATAATAAATAGACCACATTTTTGTAGAACTTTTTCTCTCTTGGCGACGTCTTGCTAATGACCGTAACTGCCGTAACAGATTTACTCGTTAGTAGAATAATAAGGTCACCTGCCGCCGTAGTAAATACACTATTTTTTATCGCGCACATAAATAATTCCTCACTTTCGCACTCGCTTATTAGTTGAAAAGTGACAGATGCTTTATATGAAAAGCTTAAAGCTAGTTTTTTAGGCTTTCTATAGCTGCATGTATCCCGCAAATGGGATCGAGGGACACAGGACAGAAAATAATTAATGTTTCCTGGGACTTTCTGGAAATGAGAGATAAGGCTCCGGCATGACAGTCATTACAATACTATGCTAATTTTTTATTTGCAGCTCGACCACTTCCACAGCCACGAGTAAGTTTTGCGGACGTCCGAATGAAGCAGGTGGGGCGAATTATAGGGATGATGTCCTGCGAGCAGATGACTGCGTATGCGCTTGTGCGGACGCGGGAGATGCCGGTGACGGAGGCGGACTGCATCGCCAAGGCGAACACGCTCGGGTACCACGGTATCGAGGGAAAGTCTTACCTTTACGTTAAGAGTATAATGAAAACAGAATTATAATGACATCGACGAAACTTTGTTTATTGGAGCACGATATGTGACTCAATCAATCTTTAAATTTTATTAGACCACAAGTCGAAAATAAGAAAAGAAGCGTTGTGCTATACAAAATTGCGTTTGAAGTTTCTTCTTTCGAGTTTCGGACATTTTAAATACTTATAGCGAACACACCTTCGATTTGTCCCTAATGTCACAGTTAAAATCTCTCGTTGTAGTTATGAAGCATTTCTCCCGTACAAGCAGCCTCGCCTCTCGATCCTTACGAGAACGCAGCATATGCCTTGACCTTGCTAAAAGGACGAAAATTTGTCCTAAAGCTCCGGCGTAGCAGGTGTCCAATAGGGTCCGTCGCGTCCAGATTGCGGGCGTGCTGCCGGCGCGTGTAGCGCGACGCGACCGCAGACTTTGTCGCGCTCTATGATTACGCTGCGCTCCTGTCACGCCGCGCTCGCGTCGCGCTTGCATTGTGACCGGGCCTTTGTATTTGTTAGCAACTGTGACTTTTTTCCAAATTGTTTACAATGAATATATTTTGTTGCAAAACATTATGAACGTTTTTATTCTTCATTTTTAAAACAGTGAATAAACCTTTGTGTAATTATGCATACCAGAGTGGACGCCTCAACTTGATTTCTTGTAAAGCCTGTTGAGGGCAAATGGCACAAACGCCTATAAGAAAACGATCACCGCCGGACGCGGCGCGCATGCCCGCTCTGTCATCAAGTGCTCGCTGTCATTTGTTTGAGATATCTGTTCTAGTAATACTTCAATGGAATGAACATAAATCTTAAGTAAACGATTTTATTCAATTATATAGTAGGTGCCAAATGAATGAATCCGCAGTAATCTTCACAACATCATAACATAAAGTTTTCATCTTTCTAATTGCTTATAGTGCCTTTAATTAAACTGTTACCCTTGTAATTCATTCGGGTAATAATGGAAAATATCTGCTATGTAATGTACTGTACTCATTTGTTATCGAGTGAACATGCGATTATACCTAGTAGTCGTTTTAATTTGGCTGTGTAGACATCATATGTACCTAAGTTCCGAAGTCAATAAAAATGAAATTGACCTTAGGTCACATCACGTACAAAATGTAATGAAAATTAAGTAATATAACATTATGAGTCCAAACATTTATACCTAACTCCATGCACATGTATTTGGTTAGATATGAGCATATTCAACGGTGATACATATATCCCTATTTCCTTCCTCTGCTTCGTTGTGGTTTTATTGAGTAATGTGCGAGCTGGGATATAACAGAGCCCCGATCTGCCGATAAATCAATAATCAACAAGGAATACCTACTATTTACGATTACTATATTTTATTTTCAACGCACGGGGTCGTAGCTTACTTATAAATCAGAGAGGGCTATGTCAATAAATAGTTCTACGAGTAATAAATTAGTCGTTCTCCCACCTGCATGGGGGTTACTTTTAGGTGACTTATGCCAGGATTAAATATTTAAAATAGTAATCGCACGTTCGTCCGTCTCGACGGTCTAATCCAGGGAATTAACGCATTTCTATCCCTTCTCTCCGGTTCTTTTACCATGCCAAGAGCCTTATAATGTTTCATAAATCAGTACCAACTGCTCATTATTACGTTGCATTTTATATACCGTTATTATTTATATTAAAATCTTTGTTGCAAGTTTTGTTGCATGTCACTCAACACATTACTTTCGAAGAGAGATCTACTAACTCTCATTTAACTAAAGCTTAGGGCGCTCGCCCTCGGCGAAATTTTGTACTTGTAGCGATGCGACTGTATCTTTCTTTCGTGAACGCGCAGCTGCATCGCGACAGGAAGCCGCTTGTTGAATTTCAACGCGCGTCAGAATTGATGCAGTAGTGCTACAGTCACGCTGTATCAATTCAGCATCTCTACTGTATCGATGCACACACGCGACTTTACCGAGCGGCATCAAGGGAAGGAACTAGCGAAGGGGACGCAACGGGCGTCTGTGTCAGTGCAAAGCAGAATCGTTTTCGTGGGCTATGATTCCCGGCCACCGGCAGCATCGCGTTTGTATCGCGTGGTATCGCGGATGATTTGTATGACGCATACTTTCCCGAATAGTCTAGTCTATGAGGTAGAAAACAATAAAACCGGCCAAGTACGAGTCGGACTCGCGCACGAAGGGTTCCGTACCATTATCTATATAATGGTTCACGGTTTATGTTTATGAAATTAAATGTTTATTTTTTATTTTTATATTTGAGTTAATTGAATGAAAAGTAAATTGCGGTTTACAATTAATGACAAATTAAAAAAAACCACTTACTAGATCTCGTTCAAAACAATTTTCGGCGGAAGTTTACATGGTAATGTACATTATATATTTTTTTTAGTTTTATTATTCTCTTATTTTAGAAGTTACAGGGGGGGACACATTTTACCACTTTGGAAGTGTCTCTCGCGGAAACTATTCAGTTTAGAAAAATTATATCAGAAACCTCAATATCATTTATGAAGACCTATCCATAGACATCCCATACGTGTGGGTTTGATGAAAATTTTTTTTTTATAGTTTCAGAAAAAAGTGGCTGTGACATACGGACGGACGGAAGGACGGAAGGACGGACGGACGGTCGGACGGACGGACAGACAGACAGACAGACATGACGAATCCATAAGGGTTCCGTTTTTTGCCATTTGGCTACGGAACCCTAAAATACGACATAACTTTATTATGAAGTATGTAATGTAACATCAAAAGTACTAATAAAGTAATAGTAATACCTAGTAGTAAGCATTATTAATCATGTTTAGGTCATCATATATTAATGTATTACTGTACCTATCTACCTACTTGAAATGTAACTTGGTGTTATTAATATAGAATTGTATTTAAAAAATGCGTATAACCACGTTAAGTTTGCATCTAGCAAAAAACTATCTCAACCGCAAACTAAACATCGGTTTACATACATTACATTAAAACGCTTCATCTCCCTGCTGCCAGAATTACATATCCGCAATAATCTAGGAAGGCTTGAAACATAATCATATAATTTATAAAATAAAAAAAAACAACTTCAAATAGCCTTTGGAAAGTTTTTTTTTTCTTCACATTTTATTTATTATCCTGTGATTTAACGACACACATTTACAAGTAACAATAGCATAATGCCAATTGCTCATCACCATTTACAAACTGTTACTATCCACGGTGCAAGGATGTCAATCGTTGAGGAGTTCTCCTAGTTCTTCAATTTTACTACATGATATTTCATGGACATACGTTGCTTCAGAACTTTATACAGCAATTTAATCGCCAACCGTGAAATACTCATCATTTAGGAGTTCCGGTGATCATCTATGGTCTTCATCAACAGTTCCACTTCACCAAATAATGCTTTTGGAATGAAACTGCTCCATTTATTACAGAAAATACTAAAATTGCTACATACTTGCCTATAATATTTGAAGAGTGCCATCGATTCTTCATTGAGCCTCTCATCATAACTCGACTTTGACTACAACGGGACCAAACTGGAGGTGGGTATTAACAAGATTAGAATTTAAAAAAAGAATTTTTAAAATCGGTTTATAAATGACGGAGTTCTGAAGTAACAAACATAAAAAGAAATAATAAATTAAATAAAAAATACAACAGAATTGAGAACCTCCTCCTTTTTTTTGAAGTCGGTTAAAAATAAAAGACAAAAGTGATTTTTCTACCTCTAAATAAAATGCAAAAGTAAACGGTGAGCTGTACTTTCTGAAAACTAAATATTTCAGTGCAACGTGCAAGTTATTAACCAAGGGGTTTATAATTAAATTATTAATTTTACGATACAACGAAAACAGATGGAATAAGATATCTACCTATGTAGGTAATTAGGATCTTTCCCGAAGAAATAGGTAATTATTACCTGTCTGGCGAAAGATCTACAAAGGTAGGTAATTACATAGGTAATTTACAATCAGAATAGATGTTTTTCGCGAATGCCGATTGTAAAGGCGTTTCCAAATATTAAATCAGATTATTAGTAAAGGAATTGAAAGTCCTACTGCTGTGAGTAATGTTATGCGACAGACGTCAAACAAACAATGGCTATCGTATTAAAATAACTACGTATAGGTAAGTAAGTATATCCAAGAAGATATTGTTGGCGAGTGCTCGGAGTCTACCCATATCCACCAAAGCAAATTTATTTTCCTCAGAAGCATACTAGACGTCAACAAATAAGGATTTCATTTAATAAAGAGGTTTTATTCATTCTTTTCATGTTGTGAAAAAGGTTGAGATTTAGAAGAGCCCTTTTAGTTATTTATTTTGATCGATAGCCTGTAGATTTCGATTATGTAGTTATTCTGTAGTTTTGTTTTCTCTCGGGGTTAGAACGCGGAGTATCCGCGCAGATTTATACTGCCTACCTTGCTTATTCAATAAACATGATGAAATCTAATTTGTGAAACGAATGTATCATATACATTTACGCGAACACAGTATGGCAACTGAGAATTCAAAGTAGGATTCCTTTATTTGTTTAGTTAGAAGAAGCAATCTAGTGTGATATATTAGTGGGAGTGGGGTATGGGTAGGTACAAGTTGGCGCAGTCAGCGTATAAGTATCGATACAATTCAGTAAGCTGCTGCTAGCACCATTGGGCAAAGTATTTAATGAGACAAGATGCTAAAGCGTGTGTTAATTATCCTGACTCTAGAATTGTTAGTGTACAAATTAAACGACTACAGTCAGCTGCCAGTTGCTTCCGCAAGATTAATTTACTGTTTCTATAACTCATAAGATAAGGATATTGTTGGTGCTTATATTCTTACAGCTCATTTCCAGAAATAGATGTAGGACAGGTTTCCGACTAAATCCATTAAGTCCGAAACGAAAATATGATTCGGATAACACCCTCTTTCCAGCACGTCCCTCCATTTACGTTGTTACGAAGGAATTCCTATTAGTGAAGGTTGTTTTCTGTCTGACGGAACCATAAAAAGTTTTGTGTTATATTAATGTTTTCTCAGTCGTCCAAAACAAAACTCTTGAGAAGTCTATAAAAAGTAACACAGCTTTATTGTTATTACTATTTGATGTAGGTAGAATTTGCATGAAAGTCACGAAACTACGGAAGGGTAATTCCTTTAATGTATTACACTGATAATTATATTAAAGTGTGATTTGTTTTGATATCGTGGATGGAAACTCTTTGTCTCTGGTTAGGTAGTTAATTAATTTAGCAACCTTTTGGCATCACACAACATCAATTTGTGATGTTACGGTATGAAATAAGCTTTCACAACCAAAGCAACTGAGATTTTTAACACACTGCGCGAAGCGAAATGCAGGTTATTAAGTTTAACCGTTTCGTGACGTATGTGACCAAAAAGCGGATATTCCACTTTTCACATTTTCATAAATGGGATATCATGAGAATCATGGAAAACGTGCATGTGTCATAGGCTATATACCCAAGAATTATAAGGGTGCGTCATAATTAGGAGTAAAATTAGAAAATAGGTACTAAGAATTTCTGCGCCGGTCGGGTTTTAGCTTTTAACTTTTCAAATTGGTTAGTGTATTAGTTTAAACTATAATACCTGGGCAAAAGATTAAATTTTCCATACTAAAAAATTTCGGCTATATAGCGACGAATAGCGTTTAGCGTTATATCAAAGTAGTTTAGCACTACCACCCGCTAATGGTGGAAATATCTATTCAAATCGCATTAGATTACATACAAAATATGGTTTCTTTCTAATTATCGTTATTTCCTCTAGAAAATTGAATTTCCGAAATAAAAAGTACCCTATCCATTAATTCGAAATATACCTATCACTATTAGCACAGTGATTACATCAGAATCTGCTGGTTCCAGACAATTCCTAAACGTCAGGGGCGGCCTTTGGGGGTGGCGAGCAGACCAACTGCCCGGGGCTTCGCGCTTGCAGGGGCCTCGCGCATTCGCGCTACAACCCACGTAGAAAAATATTAGGCACTAATGTACTAACGTTTATTTGAATTTCGCGCCTTACGCCGCGCATTTTAAAACTCACGTCAAGCCACTCGCGCTCTTTTGCGTGGTAGTTATCGCGCTTATATCAATATAGCATCATCATTAACACTAATTTCACTAAAAGGCCTCGCAAAGATCTACCCGCCCGGAGCCTCGCATTGGCTAAGGCCGCCCATGCAAATGGGCATATTTTTTTCAAAAAAAATCATTATGTAAAAACGACCCTACTTCAGTTTTATTACGAGTACCTATAGTATAGATTATGCAAAGCGCTGAATAACCAAGGTCCGATCCTGAAAAGTAACAGACGCCATAAAAGCATAGGTCGCGCAGAGCGTAGCCTGTCCTCTTGTCCCTAGCTCTTTACGGTCGTTACTTCACCGTATCGGGATGTTTGCGCAAGAAGGCAACAAAGGATAAAGTTTCCATATAACCTTGCAAGCGAATCTATTAGATAAGTTTAATCGGTTTGGGAGTTTTCCGACTAACAGATCTCAACGCTTTAAACTAGGCGACCTTATACCGGAGTTGGTGGCACTGATTATTGTCGAGTCTGTATCTGTCAATAACTTCAAACGGCAACTTTTATGGTAAGATAATGATGCGGGTTAGGTTTTTTGTACTTGATTAACTAAATCAAAATAAATACATAAACCAGTAAAGATATGGTTTCTATTGTTTAAGTCTCTTTTATAATAATAACTACCTTTTGCCCGCAAGTTAGTTGGCGTGGAAATGTATCTTCATTAAAATATAACGATTTTTCATGTTACTGAGTTTTTAAAGTAAACCGCGAGGAATGTATAGAAATAAAAAGATTGGTGAATTTAATAAAAACATTAAATTAAAAATTATTTATTAAAAAAAATAAAGAAACAGCTTGCTCGTCGGGTTGATGTGAAATAGCAGTCAGTGACTTCAAAATAGCTATTACAGGATTTCATGAAGAGTCACTAACTGCTATTGCCAACCATCCATCAATTTCTTGTTTCTTTGTTTCTGAGGTTATGCAATCGGGCTTTTGTTTTTTATTATTGATATTTTTTAGGGTTCCGTAACTCAAAAGGAAATATCGGAACTCTTATAGGATCTCTGTGTGTGTGTATCTGTCTGTCTGTATGTCCGTCTGTCACAGCCAATTTGCTCCGAAACTACTGGACCGATTGAGTGGATATTTGGTAAACATATGTAAATCGGTGACCGCAACACGGACGTTTAACGTAAATAAATGAATTTTATACATACCTTTTTTGGGAGGTAATATAGAAAATTAAAAGAAAAAGTTTTGCAAACTATAGGCTGTGACAAATGAAATGAAAGGATCTTAAATATATTTTTTTATAATTGTAAGATACATTTTTGGTATTTAGGTAAATAGGCGATTAGTTAAGAACAGTATCCTCGGCGCGCGAGTCAGTTTTTCACATGACCGGCTTTTTTGACGCTTGCATTTACGTTCTAATTGTAACTACGATAAAACCAACGTTTCAGTTGGATATCTTTAATTCCAGTTATGTTATTTTATATTTAATCCTTAGATTCTATTTGGATTATGGAGAGGTAGAACCTTTAAATAAATGGCGTCATATCGAGCAACCAACGTGTCAGCGCTGTCCAGTAATTGGACTTAGGGATTTATGTTTATTTAGGTAGCTTCTACAAATTTAGTTAACAACAATAATATTCAAATAAGCTCCGTTCTTAGATACATTGATACAATTTATAGTCAGGTTATTATCTGAACTGAGAATACTAATAACTTATGATTCATTAACTAATGGAAAGGTGAAAACTGTTTCTTGCTGGTAAATGAACTAAGAAATGATAATGAGGTTTAGGTAATTTAGCTAGCAACGTAGCTTTCAAACTAAAAAAGCGGGGTACAGGCAATGAGCTTACAGTATAGTATTATCTTGATAAATTTACTACTAGGCTTAGAGGGATTTGGAAAACTATATTCGATAAAGCGTTCGTTCTTAATATAGAATCCTGCTAGCGCAAAAGTAATGAAGGTGTGTTAATAACATTGTATATTAGTACGTACACTGTAGTTGAAGAAAGGCATAGATATATAAAATCACACGTAACCTTATAATAACTTTACTAATCACTTGTAAATTTTGTATTTTAACATGTAAATTAATGGAAACTACTTACCTTCAAGAAACTGCTAAAGGTAATTGAGAAAATTTTCATTTTGTTTGTAAAGTAAATTACGTTAGAACGTGGCAGGTATATCATAATATATATATGTCAATAAGCAACATGTTTGTCTCATCTGCGGCCCTAGTATGCCAGACTTGGGGATCAGTCAATCCCGTTTATCTCTCTGACTATCTCTTTCGACGGCACTAGTTTGAGCGAGACGCACTCAGAGATAAGACGGTTTAACTTATCTTTGTGTCAGTCAACCTTGCTAGGGCCGTAGGTTATAGTAAAACTTTCGTAGACGAATAATGAAAATGTAGGTGAGCATTCATGAATTGTCACTTTCTGTAGTTTACGTCACAAGTGATGTTTGTGTTATAAACATGGTTCTGTGGAGTAGAAACACTATAAATCTATAAAAACAATAACGAATATATTGTTGAAATATTCACCCACAATTGTTTTTTTTAAATATCCAGGGTAAGGAAATCAAAAATGGTTCCCATTGTTCAATCCAGAGATAGTTGGTTGTTACAAGTTAAAAATTGTCATATGTTGTTTCCGTCAAATGTCAAAATTTGTTGTTTTGTTTGTTTGTTGTTGTTTGTGTTTGTTGTTTTGTTTGTTTGTTTGTTGTTATGTTTTGTTTGTTTGTCCGTAGTAACCAAATGCGATGAAAATTTTTTTGAGCTTATCTCGTGCGGAAACATTTACGTTCTATGAAATCACGTTTTTTTAGAATTTTATACATGGATGTCGGCAAAACTCGAAGTACATTCCCTGATCTCGTGTACTGTAAAGTTTTAAACTTATTTATAATATTGAAGTTTTCAGACCCTTCATGGAATTTTTCATTTAGTTAACGAACCATCCATCATGCGAGCTCACAGCTTTTTTCACAGCGAAATTTAGTTCGAGTCTTCCCTCGGGATTCTTTCAACCTATTTCAGTAATGTACATATTGTTAATTACGTGATATTAAGGAAATATCTGGCAAACAGAAGATGTGACATTATTAAAAATAATATAGAAGGCTTCTACTCATTGGCGTTATTGAACTATAAAGTATTTGCTGTCAGTCAGCCCTTAACTTAAATAAAATATGAGGTTGACTATGATCGTCTATGACTGTGTGTAATGTAGATCTTCAAAATTAAAGTAAGTCTACACAGAATCTTCAGTTGCTATATTGAGGTACTTGGCTGGCACTTATCACCATTGTATCGGAAGACGTCATTTCCGTTCCAGAGATATAGCCGTCAAGCTGACGTGAACGTTACACTTGTGACCTGTTTACACAAATGACCTATTTATAAAACGATAAACTCAAATCATCCTACTAAATATGATAATATTATAAATGCGAAAGTTTGAATGAATGTATGTTTGTTACTCAATCACGCCAGAACAGCTGAACGGATCTTTATGAAATTAAGCAAATATAGATTATAGTCTGGAATAGCACATTCGCTACTTTTTATCCCGGAAAATTTAAAAGTTCCCGAGGGAATAACTATAAACGACGACGATTTTGACGACGCGGATAGCCTAGTTGGTAGTGACCCTGCTTCCGAAGCTAGCGTCCCGGGTTCGATCCCCGGTAAGGGCAAATAGTTGTGTGATGAGCACGAATGTTTGTTCCTGAGTCTTGGATGTTTTCTATGTATTTAAGTATTTATTTATCTATATAAGTATTTACATCGTCGTCTAGTACTCATAACACAAGCCTTTAGAGCTTACTTTGGGACTAGATCGATTTGTGTAAAATATTGTCCCCTGATTTATTTATTTATTTATGTGTAAAAAACGAATTGTACGCGAACGGAATCGCTGGCAGAAGCTAGTGGATTATAAATTGTTTGCTGGAGATAGCATTCAACTGTCAGCATTATGAAAAATATTTAATTTAATATTATACTAACTATTGTCCGCGATTTTATTCGCGTGAGATTAGGATGACTTTTCATAAAAACAGCATACATTTCGAAACCTAAGAACCTCGAACCTCGAAATTTAAGTTACCACATTCAGTGCCGACAATCGCAGCATTTTTCCGCTTTTTGTAGTGAAAATGAGCTACGAACGGTGAACCCAAGTAACGGGTTCTTGGCACTGAAAGTGTTAAAATACTCTTGGAGGTTTCATTTCAATCTATTCAGTCGTTTCGGAGCCTATCCAGAACAAACATTCAGACCGACGGACAAACAAAAATTAAAAAAAAAAACATAATTTCAACTTAGGCATCATGTAATATTTTCCACTTAGATATATGTAGTTAATTTGAAATCAGACACACTTCAATTTTATTTACAGAAAGAAGAATATCTATTCACTCATGTGCCTCTACACATTTTATTGTATACATTTTAGATTAACTCGTACTATTGCTGTGGAGAGGCATGACTTCTTGAGTGTACAGGGATGTGATTCACTAAAATAACACTTCGTTCATGAACTCGACGGCGAGCCTAACTTGACTCGTCAGTGCTTATAAACTACATGTTCGCGCGTGACTACGATCTTGGTTGGTTTTCGACGCAGCCTGCCACGGACGTACACAGAAAGAAAAAGTATCTTGAACCAAAGAAATCTATTTGGTTCAAGATTTATCCTGTTTCCTATATAAGGAAGAAATTAAATGCTTGAAGTAAAACATAAAATATTTCAACGTTTATTATTTGATCCAACTGTTTAATTACTTTGTGCAATAAGGTTAACATTCTTTTTTTAAAAAGTTGTTTATTTATTCCAAGAGCGCGACTGTCTTGTTTAATGAATATCGTTATTTAGGAGAAAAATCATAATTTATTCGTATGCTAAAGATTGTTTCTTGGTTGCAGTTGCCAAAAATACTCATAATAAGAGTTTTGACAGTTCTAAAGAAAGACTTATAGTTACTTGAGACTAAATTGTTAAGTTTCTTAAAGTGAAACATAATGCGTCTCAATCTAAACTTTTCTGTAACAAATACCAAGTAACTTAATTTCTTGATTTCAGATTCCCCTGATTGAACTAAGAATGATATTTCTTAATGTAATTTTTTAAGTTTCTTGAAGTAAAACAGTTTGTCTTACTCTAAAATTTACTGACATGAATACCAAGAACTTAATTTCTTGGTTTCAGATTCACCTGATTAGAATAAGAATGATTTTTCTTAATGTAAGTAATTGAAAATCTTGCTTTGATATTGGTAAAATTTTGTATCAAAATTAAATATTTTGCAACTTTACTTTATTGTATCTTGAAGTAAGATATTTTATTAGTCGTTTTAAATTTTTAGGCTTACTAGATGTCACTTCATGAAACTAGTTGCTGCTTTTGCTAGTAGCGGAGAAACTTTTTATATCGCAATTACAATTTTGCTTTTCCGATTCAAACCAAAACTTCCATCACAATAAATTATTAATTAGTTGTGGTTTTGGTTTGAAGCGGAAGGACAAAATTGTAATTGCAATATAAAAAATTCCTCCACTACTAGCAAAAGCAGCAACTAGTTTCATGAAGTGACATCTAGTAAGCCTAAAAATTTAAAACGACTAATAAAATATCTTACTTCATGATACAATAAAGTAAAATGGAAAATATTCAATTTTGAAACAAAATATCATCAATATCAAAGCAAGAAATTAAACTACTTAGTGACATTAAGAATATAAAATACAGAAATATCTGATGTCGCATTGGACATAGAGAATAAAAAACAAAATAAGTAATTTAGAACATGATATATTAAAAAAGAAAATCAAAACACCAACAGGTCACAAAGTAGACGTTGTATCCTCCTATCAGTCGGAAAATTTAGCCGGATGGCTCTCGGTGTTTGAGCTCCCGAAGTGTTGTGGAACTGAACTGTGTTGTGAAGTGCTGTGCAAGCCGAACCATGGCTCGGTTCGGCTTTGTCTAAAAAAAGTACAAAAAATCATTATCGAAAAAGTATAAAATAACATCAGAATAACATTTTCAGACTGAAGAAAAAACCAGGCAAACTAAGGGACTGGCTGTGCATTCAACAGCAATGAGAGTGTTCTGAAAAGACGCGACCACTAGGTGGCAGCACTGAGACGTCAGGTCCAGAAAACTTTCAAATGCGTCAGAGTGCCTATTTAAGTGTATGTATTTGTAGAAAATAATAATAAAATCGATTTTTAATAAATACAAAAAATTCAGACACGCAAATAGGCAGTCTAACACATTTGAAAGATTTCTGGATCTGACGTCTCAGTGGTGCCACCTAGTGGTCGTGTCATTTCAGAACACCCTCATTACAAGTGCTGTCCTTGCGGGCATGCCTGCATAAATTGAACACAAACGTACTATATAAATGGACACATATAATTAAATATTTTTTCAGGTATGTTCGGATAGGCCTTAACTATGCCTCCACATTAATATATTGTCCAAATATCAATGTAACGTACCTAATCATAGTTTTTCATACAATATTTAGATTACATAATTTTCAAATGTTTCTCAATATTTTGACAGTATAATGAATGTGGAGCATAGCTGAGGCGTATTCGATCATGAGCGTGGAAAAAATCTCATTCCATGTATGCTTAGATAGCAAGTTTCCTACCACCAGCAGCAACGTAACGTTAGCAAGTACCTATTCAATTTATAAACATTTGGGGCTCGCTGGCACGGAGGGCACTCTTAAGCTGATGTAACAATAAATAAATCCAAATCTTTAATTATAATCGATACAATTATAATTTAAGTCACAACTAGGTCAGGCTTGAGCCATGAGAGGCCTTTGGACTTATTTTTTTTACGCTGGCTTGCCCCTAGGCTGCGCCGTGTCCACGGACTGTTCCTTAAGTACATTGCCTCGGATAAACAGGCACTGACCAGTGGGTTGGCGTAGACTAATCTAGACCTGGGCGGAGTCGCGTTCCTTCGCGAGGCCCTTTTCCTACAGTACTTATTGTGTTTTGACATTAAAAACTACTTTAACAGAACATTTATTACATTTTAGCTCTTTAAATTTCTTAGAAATGCTACATACCAGACAAACCAGAATCCTATTAGCAAATAAGTAACCAAAAAAATAACCGAAGTGGATAGCTTACCAAGGGAATTCTTGATTACTTCTTCAGGAACACACCAAAACATCAGCAATTTGACAGTTTCCTCAATTGTAATGCACCATTATTACCAAATAATTATAAAAGTAAGTCTATTTAGTAGTATGTTGACAACAACGGCGAAGACAAGACACAAATCGGATAGAACGCGCGGGAACAAGGCGGCGGCGGGAACGGAATCAATAGTGTTGCCAGTTTGTTGGATCTTTGACCCGATATGCCTTGCTGAACAGGTTTCTTTGACATTTCTTTGGCTTTCGTATTGTGTCACAAGAAAAACTAGAAAACTTGGAAATTGGAACTAAAATTTTCTTTAAACAATATATACGATAATAAAGCCGCACTGCGTTACGTAGCGAGTCGAGACGAGCGTTGTCGAATGGATTCGTGCTACAGCCTAAGTACACCTTATAAGATTTTAATAATCTAAAGTAATTACGTCTAACAAAGCCAATTTGGTTTTCAACAGAAACTCTTAGGTATTCAGTACGCCCAAACGCGAAGATAGGGATAGTATTCGAGATTAGATTATTAAATTTTTATAACAGAATATTTTATTTTCATATTTACAATTATAATGTTTACCTCGTTCAAAGGAATATTTTTTAAATGGTAACATCGTAATCTACGCAAGATAGTATCTACGGCTTTAATGTTCCATTTAAAATTGTGTTTCTTGGCTTAAGAGCCTAACTTTTAAATTAAGAAAAAGTAACATTACAATAAAAATGTAACAAATCTTGTTGGTAAGCCGTGGACAATTTTAAAATAATGATTCTTAGATCTTGATTGAATATAGTGAACATTAAACCATAAACTAGCTGTCTTGGCTTGAAAATGTTACATTCTTAAAGGAAAAAATTGCATATTTTCTGTGAATTTCGAGGACACTTTTGTTTTAAAGAACGATTACTTGCCCCAAGAACGATTTACATTGCTGCAAGAATGTTCTTAATCTTGTCGGTAATCCGTGCACTATTTTAAAATAAGCAGCTCAGATCTTGATTGAAGATTGAGGACATCAAACCATAAATTAACTGTCTTCGCTTAAAAATCTAACATTCTTAATGAAAAATTGGTTATGTTTTCCATGAAATTCGAAGAAACGCTTGTTTTGAAGAACAATTTTTTGCTTTAAATATGATTTTCAAGAACTCCAATGTTAATACTAAAACGCTCTAAAGTTTTGCTATAAGTAAGGTATTTTTTGTCTCGATTAAGTGTTATTTGTCGTAAGACTATATGAAGATTAAAATAAATAATTTTAGTTTTTTATTGAAAAATCATGATACTTTTGAACGAAGGCTTATTTATTCGATGAAGCATTATATTTTTCTCTTTAAAAACTAATGTTTGAGAGAGTTTTGCATCTTGAAACAAAATATCTTTTCTATCTGTGTAGGTACGGTAACTCCGCATAACTTCTCATTGTCGGATGAAATGAGAGACGAAATCATTCTCTAAAGTAAGCAGCGGCTGATCAGCGGATAAACGAAACTATTAATTTAGACTATAAGAACAAAGTCGTTCGGTCTAAATTTGAATGTGTTCCTCATCGCTGATCAGCCGCTGCGAACGCTAGAGAATCACAAGGCTGATCTGTATTTGTATAAATACTTAACAACTTAAAAGCGATTTTCCACTCTGTTTTGACAAATGTATTTAAATCAATATCAATTGCTATGCCACTTAATTTAATAAGCTACCAAACCATTGAAGCACTAGATGGGTAATAAACATGCCAAGTATCAAAATGATTCCCTTCTGTTGCCAAAAGTTAACAAAACCTATGGATTAAATTGACGGTTTCTTCATATTGGCGAAAACTTTAAGTTATGCCCTAAATGCGGGTATTGTTAACCAGAAATCAGAGGCCTCAAGGTCCTTAACTTTCTGGGACAAGAGGAACAATTCTGAACCTCAACGTGTGTCCCAGATGCATGTTTGCATTATACATATAGTGCTTCAATATAGAAGTAGACTGGAATGATAGTGTGAGCAAATCTGTGCCTATATTGAGAAGGGTGCGAAGCTTTCATAAATGTACATGTCAGTTGACGCGACCCAAACATCTTTTACTTTACTCTCGAGAGGTGTAGGAGCCTTCCGTCCACTTTTCTTCTTACCTTTTCGCCCTTTCTCTGGGTAAAAGACCGTTACATTTATATAATAAGTACCCGGGAAATTTTCCCTCGCAATAAGACTTGAAGCTCCACAAGTAACGTAAGGTACGAACGATAATTATCCCAAAGTTTTTGATCGATGAGACAAAAAATATAGTGCCTACCAAAAGCAGATTTACCATTCATCTGTTTGTTCAAAAAGGTGAACCATTAATTTACGTTATAAATAAAAATCTATTGAAATCAGCCGCGATCCAAGTACGGGCACTAAATCATTCTCAAAAGCCATTTGAACACAAAGGATGCGGTTAATAAACAAATGGGACTCGGTACAGGTACTGCCTGCGAGTTGAGCATAAAACTTTTACATTACGGGACTACCTTCGTGCGATATATTTCACTGAGAATCTCATTTAAGACCCTTTATCTGCAAGAGAGCGCCAGAAATCAGAAATGTTGTTTCCTTCGTCGACCACCTTCCTAAATGCGCGACTAATAAACCGGTCACGTCAACGTTATTTATTATTATCGCAACAGAGTAGAACAAAACATCGCCCATCGGCCCACAGTCTCATTTTATTGCTCAATTCCTATCGGATGAAGCGTAAAACATTAGGTAGCTACTCTGAATTTTTTAACTTTATTGCTGTATAGCTCCCTAATAAACGAATAAAAAGCGAACGAAGATCAAAGATTGCAAATCGTCCAGTAAGAAAAAGTCACAATGTCTGTTGCAAAATTCGTCTTTTAATATAGGTGTATATTTTCCTGTTCCGTTGCGCAACAAAATAATTCGCCTTAGCAAACATTTCATAAGGAAGCAGTATTGATGAGTGTTCGTGAAAGAAACTTTGTTCATTAGGTGGTACCTAGTTTTGGCAAAGTTAGCATGTGTTTTAAGTTAAGTGCTACGTAATAAACCTATACCAATTGCTTTCATAATTATCGAATTGTATAGTCCTAAATACATCGCGTATCTATGGATAAGGAATCAATTGCATTATGTGACGAAACACACATCGCTGCAAAGATTCTAAAATTATTTGAAATTGTGTCAACATACAGGGGCGCAGGCGGTAGCGGCAGGCGTTAGCGGCGGTGGCGGCGGGTGCAGGGCGCAGGGCTCGGCGCTAGCAGTCGGAGCTGGCTCGCCCGACCGCCCTCCGGTCCGGTAAATACAGCCTCCTTGCCGCCGCCGCCGTATGGATTATTCGCACCGCGCGGCGAGCCACGGCAGTGGCTGGCAGTGCGACCCACGCGCTCCCCGCGGCTGCTCGCTCCATTGCCGCGCCGCCGTCGCGCCGCGACTCTTCCCGGCGCGGAGCTGGGTACAACTCGCCGCGCGCCGTTAAAAGCATGCCATTAATACGGCCCTCGTTGTGTAAATGACGAGACTAATGTCACATTACTATATCATGAAAAGTATCCGTGGAGCAATTAATTTAAACGACTTTCGCGTGAAATTATTGTGATTATTGAACATTATTTTCGGTGGAAAACAGGTATTTTAATATTCGTATACATTTTTATCCCTTTAAAACATTAAACATAAAAAATGTTTTGAAATAGCATGGAGTTTTGTATTCTACTACCGCCTACATTATGTTTTCAGGACGGATCAAACATTATTTTATGTTTTGACTTTGCGTAACATCGGTTCGTATTGTTCAATGGCATCCAGGGTATTAAAACACTTAATTCTCTTTATTACACACAAAGCCATCACTTAAAATATTCGAATAAGCTTCAAAAAAATCTAAAATAAAAATTAACTTTCTAGGAACTTCGTAGAGGCAGCATTCCCGTAGCCCACTCGTAGCAAATCCGTAGAACATTCGTAGCGCAAGCACGATGCTTATTGGCAACGCGATATAACCTATTTTTTTAATGTTTGTGATTAAATTAAAATAAAAAACAATGGAGCTAATTCGAAAATTTATTCCCTAATTTAAGTGTCTAAATTTGAAATAAGAAATGTCAAACTAAATTTTTGACAGCCTTGTGCTATACAAAATCGAGCTTGACGTTTCTTATTTTAAGTATAGGGAACTTTTAATAAAATTTAGGCGCCACAGTTTTGAATTGGATCCAATATTTACTTAAAAATATCAACTACGTTTATAACAAAGTCGATCGTTTTTAAATATTTTGAATGTGGTCAGTAACTCTATTCGCAAAAGCAATCAATTTAAACTTTAAGCTCCATTGGACTCGTTTCGATAATGGCAGTGATTATTGCTCATTCAAAATTATATTAAACTGGTGATGAGCTTTTAATATAATCTCGCATTTCATGTTGGCGGCCCAAACTTTGTGAAAGGGGCACTGATTGTTTAAGCCGTATAAATACTTTGGAGATATTTCTGCGGCTGCCTTTATTCTCAATGCTTCTCTTTCAATAAGTTTTCTTAGGATATTAATTAAAAAAATACTGGTATGAGAAGGATTATAGCAGTAGACGGTATGTTTATAATCAATGTCGCTTAAAGTAACAAAACAGTAATTACACAATTAAATTAATGATAGCTAAAGAAGAAATTTTGCTTTCTACTGGAAATGGATGAACACAAATATTTTATACCTACTAGCTGTGCCCGCGACTCCGTTCGCATAGCATAAGTTTGATTCCCGGGCAAGCTTTTAAACTTTCAAGATTTTAAATGAATTATTTTAAAATTGAATCATTTTTTATTTACCATGAATGCACACGACGCCACCAAATTCGGATCAGGTGGTCCCCAGACAAAATTTGCATTTAATCATTATAATAGGTGAAGTGAATAAAAATAAGTAACCGCTTTTACTTGAAAGTTTCATATATTATGTAAGTGAACACCTAATAATCACTATGTTCAAGTAAAGATTTTTTATTCACTTCACCAAATGTCTTGTATACGACGCTAGGGAGATTTTCAAGCAATTTACCTTTTAAGTTGCAAACGGTTTGCTACCATGTCGAATATTAAAATACGGTTGTTTTTTCAATTGAGAACATTTGGTTTTGCAAGCCTCCTGATCCAAATGGTTTGACGTTAGACGACTACGTATCTTAAGTATATACATGTTTCAGCCAACAAACGTTACCGCATTTTATCATACACGCGGATATTTCGCTACAGTTCAGTTGCGGGAGCGTAAATTTTTGATTTAAGTATTCCTTTCTTTTAGTATTCCAATAACCTTCCTTTTTTACACCCGCGAAATCGGGTAAAAAGTACCCTAGATGAAAATTAAGCTCATAAGCTATCTAAATACCGAATTCGATGGAATTCGGTTAAGTAGATCTTAAGTTCAATGCATACATACATACATAGGTAAAGAGAGACAGACAGACAGCCAAAAATTATAAAAATAATCGATTTGGATTCAGTATCACTCAAATAGTCCATCATACTGTTTTTTTCCAAAAGTGGTGTAATTACAGACACGACTTTTCTACAGATTTATTATATGTGTAGATTCCCATACCAAATTCCAACCTTTAGTTTTTTTTTGTAAAGATCGATTGCCCAAAAACACTCAAATCCGTCATTCACAATTTGAAACCAACTATCCTATATGTTACTCCAGATCATAAACCATACCCACAGCAAATTTCATGAAAATCTGTCCAGTAGTTTTAGCGTGATTGAAGGACAAATTAACCAACAGACAGACAAGAAAAAAATTAAAAGGTGTTTCGGCATCTCCTAAACGCCTAATTGCCAAATCTATCATTATTTTTTAAATATCTTTCATGAACAAAATCAACTTCGTTAGCCTTTTATTATAAGTATAGATTTAAAAAAAATCGTCATACTATGAGACAAAGTTGCACCAAAATATCGTATCAATAAACATGAACCAATAAAACTGATATTCTTATTTTGTCCAAAAATAAAGTTAATTTTTAGGCAGCACATGCAATTTATTCAGAGAATTGTATTCCAATGATAGGAGTGTTTTATAAATTTAGGAATAAGTGAGTTATTTCCAAAAAATATTCCTGCCAATGAGATTGACAGTAATTCTCCTGTCCGTGATACCGTTCAATACAGATGATCAGCGCCTCTATTCGGGAACGCTAAGTGATTCTGTAGCGTTTCGTAAGCGAGATTTCTCATTCCACTCTTCCGCACGACGCGTAATGCGTAAGAGCGAGATGAGAAATAACTAACGCTCACGAATCGCTACAGAATCACTTAGCGTTCCCGAATAGAGGCGCTGGACTATGATTAGGATGGTTATAACCAGTGTGTGTAAGATGTGCATTAAAATGCTGGTGCATGTGAAATAATTTGAGTCAATAATGACTCAAATGATTTAATGACTATAGTCGATACAATTCAGAAACAAACCATTACTGTTTGTTCATAACGTAATGCTATATTTAATTAAGCAAATCTGGTGGGACGACATAGTCTAGCTAGGCGATATTGTCTAAACAGCAATATACAAACAGACTGATTACAATATCGTGTTGAATACATGCCCAGCGGCCCTAACATGAATGACACAAAGATAAATTAAACCCGTTTATCCCTATGACTATCTCTTTCGTCGGCACTAGTGTGAGAGAGACGCACTTAGAGATAAGACGGTCTATATCTTTGTGTCATTTATGTTAGGGCCGCAGGTCCAGTTAAACTTGACATTACTACCGGCTCTCATCGGAATTTACCCGGCTTTGAATCTCGACTGCTGTTATTTTTCCCAAGGGGCCGGTTGTCTTTTGACGACGGAGTTTCTGAACAAATTGTATTTGGCTCACGCCAAAAGGACAAAGAAAGAATTGTTGTGACCCTTAGTATTATTTATGTCCTACATCTATTAGGTAGGTATTTATAAGATATGCTTAACTTGTCAGGTAATGTAGGTCGTATGTACGTATGTAGGTGATGTGTAAGGTACTTATCTTAAATAATTTATTTAGACAAAGATTCTTTTTCACATTTGAGTATCTTTATCATATCAAATTGCATTGCTACCCTGGCTCAGACCTGACCGAGTGAAATATTCTCCGGAGCGAAAATCGTTATAAAACTACGCTTTACCAGAAAAATTATGTTTGTGAAATGAATGTGTTTGTGAACGTTAGTTATAATTTGCCAAAAGTATATCGCTACAGTTTAAAATCAAGCCAATTACTACGTACATTTCAAGCGGCCATAATTCATAGTTGCCATGATATAGTAGTTTATGCAATGGTTGCATAATGATAGGCCTTAAAATACAAATGCGGTTTGGTAAGGTACAGTTGCATACATAACTTTATCTACACACATTATAAATCCTCCATGATGTGTTCAGAAACAATATTTTATGATTTCTGGGTCGTTCTCTCATTTCATGCAAATTTAGCTTAATTTGATTTTGTCGTAAAATTGTTCGATTTTGGATAATATTTCCAATGCATGAATATTGTGTTAAGTAAAAAGAAGACTTATCTTCTATGAATATGACTTTAAGCCTTGTATTTTTTATTTATTTTACAAAAACAACCCCATTTTATCATTCCCCGCGGTTGAAAAAGTCGAATGTTGTAGTTTCATCTTATATTATTTTTAAATGAACGAACTCTCACTTTGAGTTGATAGGATAATCAAGAGCATATTTAGTCATGACAATAATAACAAAATATACCTAGTATTAATTAATACCGAAACCATGATATTGTCTTTTAAGTTTTTGTCACGAGCTATTTGCTCATTACCGGCGCGAGAAATAGTTTTAATCATATTTCGGTTGATTACCTCCATCTAAGGGTCTATCCCTGCTAAAAGAGGCGTTGATTTGTCCGTCGACCGCGAGCTATTGAAAGTAGCGCACGTACGCCGCTGTGTGAAAAAATATTTACGTTCTCTTGTGTGAATTTGGGGTTTGTCACACTTAGCTGCTCATTACCATTCAACGAATTAAAAAGTAAGTGCCGGGTAATTTAATTATATTTATAGCGATTTCTATGTGTTTTTATAATATCTTGATGTCAATTGAATTTATATTTTTATGGCCAAGTATAAAGGGAGTTATTCTAAAAAAACTACTGATATCTCATTCCGCTCTTCGTCATTACCTTCTTTTCCTTCCAAATTCTTGGGGGATGGTAATGATACGTTTTTGAAGGTAATGATAACGAATCTAAAGGTAATAATTGTCTTCAAAAAAGTGGCAAAGGCGTCAGATATCGACGTCTATCTAGGTGTGCATGCTTGATCGTCGACCTCATCATCTCTTTCCATCAGGTGAGATAGAGGTCAAATGCACATCTATCATCTATATAAAAAAAAAGATGGAATAGAAGCTGTCATTAAAATGGCATTTGACAACTTTGTTAAGCATGGTGAAGACCTCAGTTCTTTAAAAAGTTTTGCGGAGGTTGTGAGCCATAGTGTAAAAAATATCAAAATTAGTGCTGGTGTGCTTGAGGAAGATACTATCTTCTAATAGAAATTCCCTCTAAATATTCCTAATTTTAGAGGAACAATGAATGTTCATCAGGTAACTAAAATTATTATTTCGTTATTTTAGTTATACTTATTTTAAATTATAATAATATTATTAATAAGGCACTAATTTAACTTTTTTACAGGTAATTTGATGCCGCTTCATACCTTACAGCGTTGCTTTTCGGAAGCTTTGTTCTTTTTATGTTATATTCCATGCAACGATAAGCAGCATCTGGGAATATTGAGCACAGGGATAGATAGAAAAACTACAAGTCAATTCAACGAGATGCAAAACGTGAACACTGGTCAACCTTAAGAAATAGTAAATAATGAAAAATGTTAAACGCAACTGTTTTAGACATCAAAACGGCGAGTGGAACCTCAGAAATCAACTTAAGAAATATAGCTACTCCAGATCTTCAACATGTACAAAATGACGGCCTAAATATTGACTCCTCCACTATTCACAACAATATGACCCATACTGATGACGCTGCACTTATAAATCAAATCAGTGTTCAGGAGTTTTCAGGTGATAGCGACATTGCCGCACCTGCAAATACGGTTGAGACTCCTTTCATGAAATCACCTAATGTTATAATTTTGGTTATGATTAAGTATGATTGGCAACGATCTACTTTTTAAAACAAGACATCCCGCGTACTTCACCAAACTAGTCATCTGATACGAGTGTAACTGAGTTAGGTAACATTGAGAATATAAATACATTAAAATAAGAAAAATATAACAGCGAAAACATAAACAAAAACACGGATTAAATAAATATAAAAAACGAAATTACACAGAATTAGATGATAACTAAGAAAATTGTAATACCAGTGTAACTGAGTTAGATAACATTGAGAATATAAATTGATTTACTAAAGGAAATTATACCAGCCAAAAATTACAAAAATAACATCAATTTCGTATCAAAAACGAAAACACGACAGAAATAAAAGAAAACAAAGAAACTTGTAATAACAGTGATAACATAAACGAGAACAAATACCTAATCATTATTTAACAAGAAAATTGGCAGAATTACAGAATGATCTGACGGTTCTTGTATAGTCTTTTTTAAAGAAAACTTCAACAAGATCTTGCACGTTTCTTGGCCTACTATAGTTGATGAAGATACAGTTGCAGAATTGAGGAGTTTGTCTACTTGGTGAATCCAAATATTAACAGGCGAGGACACTATGATTTTGATAACTTACCCAACATAAATTTTATGTAGGGTTCATATTATTATTGTTTCCTGTACGGATTAAGATTGACTAGACTGATAATATTACTGAATATTATAAAAGTTACCGATTAAAAAAAAAATGGCTAAGTTAGATATTGGGTCCAATTTGAAAGAGTATAAGCTAAATTTAAAAGTCACTAAAATTAAAATAAGAAACGTCTTGATCTTGACAGCTCTGTGCTATACAAAATCGAGTTTGACGTTTCTTAATTTAAGTGTAGGAAATTTTAAATTAAGAAGACACCGTTTCGAATTGGATCCATTATTATTCCAGGGCAAACTGACTGCCTAGGCAAGAGTTTTTTATGTGTTGTTTTCTTTATTTTATATTACTATAAAAGCATAAAAAGATTTTGGTTGTTTTACTAATTCAAAGAGCATTATAATTATGATGAAAACTTTTCTAACATTTAAAAAATAACCGATTTTGACACGAGATTTCTAGTTTTTCGGAAAAAAAAATAGTTTTTTATAGGCATAATTATTCTTATAATATAACAATTTTTATTGATTATAGTTTCACGTACAAGTGAATATGAGAAGTTACTAATTGTGTTTTTATGATTGTCAAAGTTTAAATAATGAAATTGGTTCGTATAGAAGTTATTACCAAAGAAGTACTTATAAATAAAAGTTTTCTTAAATAGAAGTTGTTTAAATTTCTTGAATTTTAAGTGTAAAAGCATAATCTTACAAAAAGGAATCCTAAAATTAGATTGATAATTCTATACAGTTCTTTATAATAGTTTTATGGACATTTGTTTAGTGGAGTACCTAATGATTTGGGATTGTTGAATTTTGATCTCAAAAAGTGGTTTTTGATAATTAAATAAGCTTAATGATACCTAAAATTGGCCATATAATTATATTTTTGTCATTACCATCCGCAATTTCAATTACCATCCACCTTTATCTCCTTCCTTTCCTTTACCTTATCATTGCCATCTTAGTAAATTTAATTACCATCTCGGACTTCATTACCAGTAATGCTTTAAAAAAAACACCATTATAGATATCAGAGTGCCTTTAACACGAATATATTAATTAAGGGGTCCTTAATCATAAGGAAGTATTAAAGCATTCGTAATTAAATAAAAAAAAAATTGGCGAGAACACCGCAAATGTGCATGAAATGAGAGAACGACCCTTCTGTTCTAACACTGTTTTTGCCGATTATATCATTACTAGATGTACCCGCAGCTCCGCTCGCGTGAATTAAATAGTAGTTTAATATAACATAAAGGGTTTGTCTTACGTTTATGTGTAAATTATCCTACCTTACCTTTGTGTACCTTCACCATTTGAGTGAGAAAAAGAAAATAAGAGTTTATTTTTTTGAGACACCTATTTGTTTAAAACTAATTTTCCGACATAAAACAATACTTATAGAATATCTTCTATATAAACTAATCTTCTACAATAATTTATCATTTCAGGATGTTACCAGAAATGTTCAGCGAAATAACATTCTTATTATTTTGTAAACATTTTTCCTACGTTCCCGATAAATTGAAAGTACATCCTGCTATTTGTTCAGATTTCCTGGAAAATTAAAAACACAATAAATTGAAGTATTTTGATGAAACTTCGCAGATACATACTCCTTGAGTCTGGGATAAGGACATAAGTAATTATAATAAAACTATAGAAGGGAAGCGTTCGTACATTGAATGTAATGAAGAATAAAAAAATGGAAGTTGTCTCTAGATTTTTTGTCTGTCTCTCTGTACACGTATCATGCGGTTACTCCTAGACGGATTTTCCTAGATAGACGTCGCGATGGTTTAAAATAATTTGCGATATCGTTTCGGCAACGTCAATTCTGAGCATCACGGAACCACGACCACGAAACATTAATTTTATTTTATGTAAAGTCCTGACATTTTATAGTACTTACCTAATAAATTTTGTTTAAACATTAAAGTAGGCGTATGATTTCGCACGCCTTCTTTTAAAAGGTATATGACATTATTGGCATCCAGCACAATGAATACTTTAGCATCTAGTTTATTAAAATATTTTTACGCAAATAAAATTATTTGGTTTGTTTTGATTGAAACTGGTTTTGAATTATGTCAGTTGTCATGTCACACAGAGTACCAATATGAATCACTATCTACGTGCTGTGACGTTTTATCGCAGTGTTGTCAACTCTTAAATTACAAAGTAGCTCGATGGACGTCTAGAAGATACCAAAAATTACCAAATATTTTGGAACGTTGTTCATAAAAGGTGTAAAATAAGAGCAAAAATAAGGGACATATAATTAAGCTGCTTTGATAATCGATTATCATAAAAAAACAGTTATTATCTTACAATTATGAAGTTAAACTGGACGATACGGTTATTTTAGTGCCGAGTTCACCAACAACTAAACAGACTGTTAAGCGTTAAACAATTGTGTACGGTTGTCAAATGTACCATTAAACGGCTGATTCAAAATAAAATGTCTGTTTAATTGTTAAAATATTATTTAAATGTAATATGCGACTTCTATATTATCTAAACTATACTTTAAACAAAAAGTCCTAATAACAAAAGTTGCAAAAAATGTGCTCTCTAGACATTTTAGTTCCTAAATCAGCTGAAAAGATGCTAAATTTAGCTACAAAGTTACTAAATTGGCAACACTGTTTCTCAACTTGACGATATGTAGCGAGGAGTACCGATTGTTCCCGACAACGGCCGAGCCTAGTGAAATGACCATTTTTCCTAAGCTTATTATTGATAAAATACGCAGCGAAAGTGGTAACTTTTATGTTACTTTTCGATTCCCATATCTAGAAAATAAATTTCAATCGTTTTCCCACATGTAATGTGCGTCGTATTCGAGAAACGTGATCCCAAAGTTCATAAAAATTTGTAAAGCGCCGTCTCGTTTCTTCCTTCGTTTTTTATCCCGTTCTGGTTTTTCGATTTTATATAATAGATTCTTGTAAACTTGAGAAGCTTTAAAAGGTGCTGAATATTTTATCTTCGCTGTATAATTAAATTTGAATATTGAGACATATTATACAGGTCTAAAGAATGTATTAACATACCTACTGAATGTTTTATAATCCAACCAGAAAATTCAATAAAGCTGACTGATCTGTACAGATCAAGTGCGACATGCAATTCTTATTAAAAAATGTAGGGATAAAGGGATTTCTAAAAACACGACTTAAGTTCCCAACAGTGTATAGGTAGTGTCCGCGAAGCACCGAGTGTTAATCAAAGTCCCAAGGTGACACTGAGCAATCTTCAAAAAGATCTTTGGCGTCTTTATTTCTCAAGAAACCTGTCCAGCTTGACGAACTTAATTTCCTGCAGGGGATTTTACTGTTATACTTGTATTCAGTAACTTAAAAACTATTTCGAAGTAAAATACTTTGAACTTGAAATGTAAGGCGGAGTTATATACATAATATTTTACTACAAATTCGAATATCTACTCTGTAATGACGACGAAGGTGAAAAGTTTTATGTGAGTCTTCGTTTAAAAGTTTTTTTCGCTACTTGCGAAAAAAACGTTTCACTAATCCCATTATTTTTTAGGTAATATAATCTGCGTCCATAAAAGGGACGTCCGATGGCCAGTATGGTAAAGAAAATAACACTCGCATAATGTAGCGTTCAAAATCGGTATTAAACACTGTTGATTCCCTTTTTCAACCAAAGAAAAATTCACTTTGCATAAGTATAATGAAGCAAGAGGAACAAATACTTGAATCAAACCTTTGTTCATCAATAATTATTCAATTGTTCGAAAAACACAGGCGTTTCCATGGTGTGTTGTGAAACATCGTAAATAAGGGTGAAGAATGTGGCTGCTGCGGTAGGTACATCGCTTACCGTTCTCGATTATTTTTTCTGGACGACTGAGCATTTTTCTCTGCTGCTTACAAATGACCGCTTACTTACCTAAGAAATCTTTCCCACATTTTATTTTCTCTCCTACACTGTAGATACTTTTTCCTATTCTATTAATGGAATGTTGTTGAGAGATACCCAAACTATATTAACATTTTGTGTGGGTAGATAGTTAGTTAATTAATCCTATTTGATGTCATATGTATACATTTGTACATAATGCCATCAATTAGGATTAATTTCGTAACATTGTAGCTGTTTCTAACCATAACGGTACTCTGGGTAGCGTGGGTAGGCTTTTAAGAGTATATCAACGAGATTATCCGGAGAACTAAGATATGCCATAAGTATGTCTTGTACCTCAGGTCCCCCGTGATCGAACATTAACCACCCGTACGTAGATACACCCACTACCAACGTACCACACGTAGTGTAACAGATTAACACTTCTAATGGCAGTGACGGATTATTTATAGAGATGATGATGATGATAATGATTGATGAGTGATAACATACAATTGATATATCAATTGCTTTGGCATTTTCAATCTTTAAATCTTTCAGATCAGATCAGATCCGAATTTGTTACTATATCAGTATATAAGTTAGCTCACGGTGTCACTCGCTCGCTCGATCATCGTATCTCTGGCGCCGAATGAGCTGGCGACGGCGACGTTCCTCTATGCCCGGGGCTGTTCGGGCCTTTCATCGGATTTATTCAGGCGGATTCGGTGATTGCTTCATAGTAAAGAAAGAAAGAAAGAATGAGCATGCGAGAGTAAATAAGTTATGAACGATTATCCGTATCCGATCACGTAATCGTGTCAATCCTGATCTACTGATAATACTAATATAGAGATCTAAATGAGTGATACATATCGCAGTGAGCAAAAGATATTTATCAATGTTTTCTAATGGCCATCCATCCTTTTTAGTTCTTGAACGACCCATCGCAGTCGCAATTATCCAAATTATTTATTTCATAGTTATATCTAAACAAAACAAGTGAATATAGCTTAGTAGTGTTTACATTCCGAAGTACATAAATTATTCTTACTCATTGACGATCAAGTTTCCTGATCTGAATTGAGCACTCGACCGCAATTGCCATTCAGAAGCGGCAAAACAGGCGTAAAACAAAAACGGCTCATTGTCATCCGGCGCGGCGCGCGTCGCTGTCTCCACTTGTTGGCGCGCGAGCGCGGGTCGCGCCGCAACACGAACGCCTCTCTCACGGCTCTCACGATCTGCGAAAACATGTCAATGATTATTCATACGCAGCGGGCCTTACAAAACAGTTTCGTTGCTGAGCTACGCACACTGTACATTGCTGGTAGCCACAGGGTTATGTTTAAAAAGATAACATACAAGGAACATTTAAGTCAGTCCAAAGTAAGGTCAATCAGCAATTTTTTTGGCAATTTATTGCTCCAATTCGGGCTATCCCAACTAGTGAAAAATGCAGTAAATTACATTTGTTTACGTTATTGAGTTATGTATTGATTCGGAATCGACGTATTATATTGATCCCGAATCAATACATAACTCAATTACGCATTTTTCACTAGCACGGCAGTACAGTCTACTAGTGACGACGCGTAAGGTAGAGCCGGTGTATTATATCTTATTTTGAACATTATAGTATTTATGTAATAATTATATACTATTGTACACAATTTATGTAAAAAATGTGTTTTTTTTTAAACAATTAATAATGATATTATAATATTTAAGTTAAGAAACTATACACCAGCTTTACCTCACGTGCCGCCACTGAAGTCTACACCTAAAGTTTTTTGTTCCCAGTAGTGATAGATATGTAATCTTTTTGGAAATAGCCCAAGTTGCAGCAATAAATTGCCAAAAAGCTAGCCCATTTATAAGCCCCTTAATGGGTCGCTTCTTTTAAACAAATTTCTAACCTCAAAATGCAGTTTTGTTGGCTAGAACAGCTATTTCGTTATAAAAAAACATAGTTTAGTACATAAATAGATACACACATTGCAAATTAATAAAAAGCTTGTCAAAACAAGTTAACACTTTCGAATAAACGATGAAGCATCCATCATAACTAGGAAGCCATGTCACCCGCCTAACCTTCCAGAAAAACCCACAAATCTCGGTAAATATATAACTTTGATCTGCTTAAATTACTACGAAGGACGTGACTAGCGCCGAGATATCCGTCGCACAAGCCACATCCACATCTCGCTGTACCTGTTCATCTGCCACTTGTAGATATTATCTTTCAGCCCGACTGCTTTATGAACTAGTTGGTAGACTTATCTGGTTAATTATTTTGAAATAGTAATCATTATTATTATCATTATTTCCTTTAAATCTCTTTTTTTTACATTATTAAGATAACATTATTATAAAAAATGTAGGGGACACGTAACTCCAACAAAAATGGCAACTTTAGAGAGGAACTTGGTCATAACTCACATACTTATTACTAATAAAAGTTACCAAAGAGCTATCCAACGACCCCCCCCCCCCCAATTAATTTGTAGAAAAAAAAACATTATTTTACCCTTGTTTTATATGTATGCGAGGTAACGTAAAAATATTTTTTCTTCCAATTTTATTCTTTATCCTTTTGCGGGTTACATGACACGATAGTACAAAATTTCAGTCGAGAAATAGTGGCTCTGACATAGAGACAGACAGACGGTCCAGACATGGCGAAACTATTAAGGCTCCTAGTTGGATTACGGAACCCTAAAAACCGGTCAGAAGCATGTCGAGCCATGCACTGAGTAGGGTTCCGTAGCAATTATGACTCTGAAAACCATAAATTTTAGCTGAAATGAATAGGTATATCTTAAAGGAAAAATAACATGATGCTTCAGATATTTATGGTATTCGTATTTAGGATTTAAAACGAGATAATATTTGCACGCTCGTATCAAACTTGATGTTGCATGAAGAGATACGAGCTTGCGGAAGATATTTTGTTTTATTTTATAGGTAGGTACGGGACCCTCGGTGCGCGAGTCCGACTCGCACTTGTATGGTTTTTCTTTGAGATATGAAGAGACACAGATAGATAAGAGGCCCGAGCAAGGGCGTAGCGAGGTACGGGTAGGGTGGGGCAGCTGGCCCCCCCTAGAACATGCAGTTGGTCACTGATGTATATGTTTTTCTTTAGGGTTCCGTAGCCAAATGGCAAAAAATGGAACCCTTATAGATTCGTCATGTCTGTCTGTATGTCTGTCCGTCTGTCTGTCCGTCCGTATGTCACAGTCACTTTTTTCGGAAACTATAAGAACTATGCTGTTGAAACTTGGTAAGTAGATGTAATTTGTAAACCGCATTAAGATTTTCACACAAAAATAGAAAAAGAACAATAAATGTTTGGGGTTCCCCACACTTAGACCTGAAACTCAAAAATTTTTTTTTCATCAAACCCATACGTGTGGGGTCTATGGATAGGTCTTCAAAAATGATATTGAGGTTTCTAATTTAATTTTTCTCTAAACTGAATAGTTTGCGCAAGAGACACTTCCAAAGTGGTAAAATGTGCCCCCCCCCCTGTAACTTCTAAAATAAGAGAATGATAAAACTAAAAAAAATATATGATATACATTACCATGTAAACTTTCACCGAAAATTGGTTTGAATGAGATCTAGTTAGTAGTTTTTTTTTAATACGTCATAAATCACGGACCCCTTCATGGGCGAGTCCGACTCGCACTTGGCCGCTTTTTTATTTTTAACGTAACCTAAGACAGGTTGTTCGTGCAGCATGTACCTATAGAAAAACCAAGCATATATACCTATGTATATGCTTGGTTTTTCTTTGCATGCCCCCCCCCCCCCCCCCCCCCCTAACAGAATCCTGGCTACGCCCTTGGGCCCGAGCCACCATAAACCGTATTAAGATTCACAGATAGATTCAAGTAAACGAGCGAGCGTAGCAAACATATTTGTGAAAATATATTGAAATATGGAAATAAGGGTACAAATATCAGGCAAAAAATTGAGGCTATAAAATTCCGTCGAGTGAAATGCAGACAAAATCATAAATTCGTCTTACAAAAATATTACCGAAGCTTTGCCTCAGCCTCAGTAGAAGTTCGAGTTGGTCGTAGAAATAAATTCGACAAAAAACTATTTGTCGGCGTGGGCGGAAATCTAAACTTTGATTGCGGATTTCATTTAGCGCCACTGAAAATACGCAAGGCAAATAACTACTTAGGTACCTATCGTTTGTTTGACTAGTATTTTAAATAAAACTGTTTATAGTTGAATAGTTTGTAAATATCTGAAGTCAACCAATAACTTATCTAAGAATTTACAGCATCCAGTAGGTATCGTCCTTATAGTTCGGCTTTAGGCTGCATAATTTAAGCGGCTTTCGTAAAGCCTTCACACACATATCAGATTTCCCAGTTCGCCGGTCTCGGAACATCCGGTGAACCGACCGGGATACTGACTTCTGTGCATGAATGGATTTGAATTTCATACTTTTACAATCGACATGTCGTGAAGTTTGAGGTTGAAGATCGACACTTTGATCGAAGCCTTCGACACTCATACCTATATGTAGTTAAATACTGGTAATAGGTATACGTTATTATTTTGCAATATAATACAAAAACCATTTCAATTCCCACTGAAATCAAACCTCAAAAGCTGTTAATAATATATTGATTTGTGAGACTCTAATCGGTGAGGGCAGCAGAACAGCAGCAGCAGGTGAACAACGGAATGGAGAATTGGTAAATTTATTGTTTAAAATAAGAGACACTCTGTAACCATATTATAAAAACACTTATAAATATGGGCACTACTAGTTTAGCCCGCGAACTTTTAAATTTTCCGGTATAAAAAGTATCCTTTGTTACTTCTAATACCTCCAAAAATATGTATACAAAGTTTCACGATTATCAGTTCAGTAGTTTTTACGTGAAAGCGTACCAAACTTACATTCTAGCTTGTACGCGTGGAATTCGGTTACAGTTATTCCCTCGGGAACTTTTAAATTTTCCGGGATAAAGAGTATCCTTTGTTACTTCTAATACCTCCAAGAATATGTGTACAAAGTTTCATGATGATCGGTTCAGTAGTTTACGCGTGAAAGCGTAACAAACAAACTTACATTCACATTTATAATATTAAGTAAGGATAAATATTACTATAGTAATGATATGGATGCGGATAATGGTGTTTGGGTAGACTTTGTGTGACACTTTACTTGTATATAAGTGCCCCAATGGTAAATCCTTTATATTCTCAATAAGATAACAGGTAAGTAGGTATTTGTGTTTCCTTCATAAAGAACACCGCATTCTTGTTTATAAGAAACTTCCACAGATTCTAGAAAATTACTTTATATAACATTGTTTAATATGAACTAGAGGGAAGTTCTACATATAAATAAATTCGAAGGCAATGTGAAAATCGACCTTTCAGGGCCAAGATCGATTATGGTATGATCTAGTCTGAATCAATCCATCAATATAAAAATTCGAAACACGAAAAAGAAATTGAAAAAGAAAAAGAAGTTGTCAACATCGAAAGAGTAGTACGAGTCGGTCATAGCGCCTCGTTACAATATGAGTATAAATGTAGTGGAAACTCAAATTTTCATAACAAAAATTAACCTTACACTCTTTTTAGGTTCTTACTACTTACCTTAGTAAAACTCCGTTCGTCTGTCCATTTATGGTATGTCACAGTCACTTTTTCTTAAAGATTATTAAAGTTACAAAGCTAACATTTTGTACAACTTTCTCTAGAATATAGCTCTGCGCACACAGACAAAGTATACAATACCGCTTAGGAAATATTGAGCTCCAAAGGTGTAATTTCTGTTGGAGTTACTTGTGTTAAACCCCCACAGCGACAAAGTAACTTTAAAAAATCTGAAAAATATCTTGAAAAAATCTTATAAAACGAATTTAAAAGGAAAATTATGTCGACCCTTATAGTTGTAAGATTCACTTCAAGCTATAGCACAAGATGCTTTACCGGTATTGTAGTGTTAAAAATTGCTGCTATATGTCTTGAAACTCTGTTATCGCCCTTGTAACTCTGTGGTATAGCTCTAAGTGAAATATTTTGCTTGTCTACACTCTTTTGTCGCCAAAAGTTGTAAGAGCTGCTTCTGTAGCGCCTTTATATCTCTTTAAGTTCTAAAACAAGCTCTAATCGACGCCTAAATGTTAGTTGGGAGGCTCGGGCAAACCAAGCGCGTGTGCGGCGCGTCGCGTTTGGTTTGCCCGAGCCTTAAGTAGGCTTCATTGGTTCTTGAGTTATAGGCGAATAACTTATTTTTTACCTGAAAATAGCACCAAATAACTTTGAATAGAAAACTAGCTCATGTTATGGTTTTCGGAGTTAGAATAGTTACGGAACCCTATACTCAACGTGGCCCGACAAGCTCTTGACTTTTTTTTTCACTTTACTCACAACAAACACACAACACATAAATATTCTTAAACTGTTGTCTTTTGTTGTCTTAAGGGTTTGTTACGGTATTTACTTGTTTGTAGATTAAAAGATAATATATACGCGGAAACTTATCAAAATAAATATCACGACATTCTCTCCGTGGGAGACAAAGCGTTGAGTTAGGTGACACGACAGTAACAAATGAATACACTAATTATATTAGCTGGATCGGCGGGTTTACAACGAACGATTATAATAAAAAGTATTATTTTTTATTATAATCGTTCGTTAATTGTATGCATTATGATTAGGTTTTTCTATTTTGTTGTTAATAATATTCTGTAATAGTTTCAAAGGTACAAAATATTTAGACAATACATGCATGGGCTTAGTTATCTCTATAAAAAGGGATGTTGGCTATTTTGGCACAATTTAGCTTGTTGGGCTGTGCTGTGCCCCACTGTTGGTACAGCACGGGTCAATTTAAGTATTGTTTAAGTATTGCTTATTATTATTTAATTTTAATTTTAACTAACCCTCTAGACTAAGTAAAACTAACAACATAATATGTGTCACATGGTTACATGAATTAAATGAAATAAATAAAAATAAAAAAATAAAATTTTTACGCACTACACGGAAAATGAATAATTAATAGAAAATATCCGCCGTAATGTAAAGGTATTATATCTATACATAAATATTTAACTTTAATTGCTATTAAAATGGCTTCATTTGCGTGAATGTTTCAGTGCCGTAGCGTTTTTATTAATGGTAACAAAGCTGCCAGTGCAGTTGCATATTAAAGTTTTTTCCAAACGTATTTAATCGAAAAGTTTTGTGTGGGTATAAATATCGGAAATTTAAAAGTCACATGTAAAGTAGATATATATACTTGTATTGGCATATCTGTCATAGTACCTATTAGCCAATTGTAGTTTGAGAACTACAGTTTGCGATGAACCTGCATCTGAGTTTGAATATATTGAAACCAAAGTTTAATTTGCGCAGGTGACCAGGACCTGGAACAAACATCGGAATAAAAGACTGAAACATGCTTCAAGTGGACGGTTTGAAGCGGGCATCACCGTCGCCTTCGCGGAGCTCAGTGCGGAGCGAAAGCAGAGTGTTTCGACAGCCGCGCGTCATCCACGTAAACCGGGACGCCGCCACCATGGTCGACGACGAGGCTGGGGGCGCCTGCGGCGGCGCCGGGTTCGCCTCCGACTGGGAGACCCCGCTAGAACAAAACACAGCAAACTTCCGCTCGCGTACCTTCAGCGATGGTTTCATTAGAAACACTAGCCTCGAGCTGTTGCTCGGCGTCGACTGCGAAGCGTGTCTCGCACTTGCGGCACAACGTCAGTGCTTCAATAAACACATATCAGACCATGATTTCGATTTAGTCTGCAATTGCAGCATTCAACAAAACAATTACCTAAACTGCCATCGGGACGTGGTAGATCACCGCGGTCATACACTTAATATTTACGATTTAGAACGAATCAAACGTGGTGCCGCAAGAAGTCATCTCAACATTGGCTCACATAGAAGTCTAGACAGAAAATATAATAAGAACAAAAATATTGGAGGTTCAAATTACTTCTCCAAACAATTCATTTCATACGACCAAACCAATACCCTTGTACAAAAAATAAAGAGAAAATTGACAAATTTAAAGAAGATTGGTGGGGAAGCGATATCGAAGAAAAACCAAAACACGGTCCAACTTGCCGAGATTACATCGGGTTCGACGAGCTCTCTCAAGAAACTATCAATGCTGTCCGTTGTAGACAAGTCGCAAAGGAAGGTTAACAGTCAAAGCTGTATTTTCACATCTTCGGAATTTCCATTGAAAGATGAATTAAAAAATAATGCTTCAACCTATGCAAATTTTTCAGGAAATGTTGACCAATGTTTCGACAGACTGAGAGAATATAATGAAAATGCAGACATAAATAGAAGGATTCCTAATAAAATGATAAAAATGCGAAGTTTCGACAATAATGATGAAACAGTATCGAAACACTCTCCTGCTCCAGAAAGGACGAAATTTTCCACTCTAGATAACCGTAGCCGATGTCGGAGCATAAGAAGGCAAATGTCATACAACGATTTTCCAAGTGAACGGTTCAGGGATAGAGGGTCAGATCTGTGGACGCGTGATGAAACCCTGGAGGGGTCAAAAAGTACTCACAACGATTTAGTAGATGACGAGGCACAAAGTTTTGCGGAGGCCGACCGGATAGCGATGGGCGCCTTTCGGGGCGCTCGAGCCCCTTGTACGTGCGACTCGGCCCGCAATAACCGGATACCTTCCATATTCTACGATACCCATGTAAGTTTAACCCGACTTTCCCGTCCACCACTTAGGAATATTACATAACTCGTCATATGAAAGAGGTTTTTGATTACAAGTGATTTTCAACGCTTTGGATTTTTTCCAATCCTAAGGAAGTTGGCCATTGGCAAGAAGAATCGATGGGTTTAAGCGTCGAATTAAATATGTAGTAGTTATGTATATTAGAAATTAATCTAAATTAATGAAGCTCCTCGCCAATGGTCTGCAAGTATTTGACAGAGGTTACTGTGGTAATAATACTGATAGCCGCGGCGTGCATCTCATTAAATGCACCATGCTCAAACATGCTATGTAAGCATAGCATAATAGCAGCGTCGCATTCACCTTACAAGTAGATTACTTACGCATTGTGTTCATCGTCCCCGAAATAAAGTCGTGCTTACATAAATAAGGCTATGTTTTTCCACCAAATGTGTGCATTTTGAAATGACCGCAATTCTATTTGTGGTTTTTTTTCCTCAATTTCCGCTTAGCTGCCTAGAACAGCTGCGGTGGGAAAGCAGCCTCAGCCTAATCAATAGTACCTCAAAAGAAAAAATGGAACCCTTATAGGATCACTCGTGTGTGTGTCTGTCTGTCCATCTGTCACAGCCAATTTATCCCGAAACTGCTGTACCGAATGAGTTGAAATTTGATACAAATACGTAAGTCGGTGACCGCCACACGGACGCGTACCGTAAATATATTTTAAATAAATGATATTTTAAACATGGAGGCCACTTTTGGAGGGTAAATTAGAAATTTTTAAAAGTTTTGGTAACTATATCGTGTAACAAATCAAATGAAAGGGCTCGTTGTTAGAATCTTAAATATATATTTTTTTGAATTTTAATATAAATAGTTTGAAAGTTATTTAGGAAAATAGGCGAAAATTGACCATTCCCCCCCCTTATCTCCGAAACTACTGGGCCTATAAAATGTATAAAAAAGTACAGAAAATAGTTCTTTACCTATAGATTACAGGAAAATCAATAAGAAGTCTATGGTATTTTAAAGTAGCATAGGAAAAAAAAAACTCGCACTTGTCTGGTTTCTTTAAATCAAAATGTGTTCAGGGTAAGAAGCGGGCGGCACCAGCACCGGACGTGACGGAGCGCGGTAGCGTGCGCCCGGTAGCATGCAGCGCTTGCAAGTCGCCGCAGTGGCTGTCCACCGGCACCACCTCCAGCACCAGTCACAGCTCCACTGCCACGGGCAACTCTTCACGTGAGTAACATACTTTGTGTGCAGGGTAGAGGGCCTGCAAGTCGCCATATTTGTTCGGCGCCACAGGCAATCCTTGCGTGAGTCTCATAAGGTAGGGCGGCCGACATGAAGCGCCAGGTCGCCGCAGTGCCTGACCAGCACCAGCCACAGCTCCACCACTCCTGAGAACTCCTCACGTGAGTCGCAGACCATGTAGGGAAACCAGGGTAGAAACCAGGCTAGTTAGAAACAGAAGAATCCTTATTGCAAAACAAATTACCTTAAGAAGAATCACAAAAAATCAGGTCAGGAAAAAGTTACATTGCGGTAGATTAAGTATTTATACAGATATCTTTGTTATTTCGTATTTGGAATAGAAGAAGCAGAAGAAAAAGAAGACGAAAGATATTTATTCACTTCACAAGACACACAAAAATAAAAATACAACAACAAAATAATAGAGAAAGAAAAACGTGGGATGTGTGTTATCGCGGCAGTGGGTGGATCGGTCACTGGCTCAGCATAATGCTGAGGTGTCAGACACCCGCAGCGCTGATTTTCAGCCAGCAACGTCTGTAGCAATCGGACCGCTATACAAACACGCTAAACACTAATAATCACACAAAACTACTTGGATAAATAAGTGGTATATATAAGAAAAAAATATTGATTATTGTGGCTTTTTTTGTGAATAGGTATTTGGGGATGTTGTATTCGTAAAGATTCACATTAGAACGCGCAAAAAAGCTGTGATAACTCCATAACGACAAAACTCCTGTAGATAGAAGTACTGTTTGTTACGGTATATTATACGGCGGTTAAACAATCACTTCATAGCTCAATAACATTAAGTACAAGAATAGGCTTACACTGAAACTCATTTGCCCTGTTTATACATTAAGGAAAACCAACACAACGAATTATTTACATTGTAAATTGAAGTGGTAACAGAGAGGGTTGTTCAAAAGTGAAGCTAAATCCTCGGAACGAACGCGGTAGTTTTGCGGTTACTTTTCTTTGCGGGCTGTTCACGGCTCGCAGCGTCATTGTACTGAGACTGATTTACTGCCTCCCGTTTGTAAGTATAAATCAATTTTTAGTGAAGCTTATCTCTCAGCCAAAATCATCAATCAGTAGGTAGCTAGATTAAGTTAATGCCAGAAGGAAAACTATCATAGAATAGTAGGTATGTACTTGAAATAGAGAAAATCGGTTCTCAAATATCGGAGTTATAAAATAACAAACATTAATAAAATCCTATAATAGCTCTTCAAAGTCACCGACCGTTATTTCCTAGCTAGGCTAGCGTCCGCCATTTTGATTTTTTTACTCGCCAGGTAAATACAAAGCGAACAAAACCTGGGCGTCTATTCCGGAACGTGTAAGTGATACTGCAGCGACCCGCGAGCTAGACTCGCATCTCGCTCTTACGCATTACGCGTCGTACTGAAGAGTGGGGTGAGAAATCTTGCTCGCGAGTCGCTAAAACATCACTTAGCGTTCCCGAATAGAGGCCCTGGCTTATAATAATCCGTCGAGCCGTTTTATTGTAACGCGGGAATGTGGCAAAATAGAACCGGTTGTGAAGAACAAGGATCCTCAACGATTGATATCCTTGCACCTGGGATAGCAACAGTTTGTAAATGGTGATGAGCAATTAGCATTATGGTATTGTTGTAATAAATAATGATGTTAATAAATGTGTGTCGTTAAATCACAGGATAATAACAAAAATGTGAAAAAAAAACCTTTTCAAAGGCTATTTGAAGTAGGTTTTTTTTAAATTATTTCTTAATCGGAATAGGCTGAAATTCGATACATGTATGTGAACCCAATGGCATTGCAATATAATAAGTACAATGAGCAAAAAGCTTGCCATAAAAATATGTTTTTAACATAAACTTATTTATCGTTAGTTTTGACAGTCAACTCATGTACATTTGAACTTTTAGCAAGACTGAAACTTAATATCAGCTAGCTGGACCTTAGGCCATATCAGAAACATTATTATTGATACACCGTATTTTGATACTGTTATATTGGTACTTTGTTTAAACGTGTAGTCTTTTATTTATTTACTACTAGATTTTACCCGCGACTTCGTCCGCGTGAAATTTGGTTATAGTTATTCCCTCGGGAACTTTAAAATTTTCCGGGATAAAAAGTATCCTATATCCTTCCCAATACTTTAGAGAATATGTGTACAAAGTTTCTTGATGATCGGTTCAGTAGTTTTTACGTGAAAGCGTAACAAACAAATTTACATTCACATTTATAATATTACTAGCTTTAGCCCGCGACTTCGTTCGCGTGGAATTCGGTTATAGTTATTCCCTCGGGAACTTTGTAATTTTCCGGGATAAAAAGTATCCTATGTTACTTCTAAAACCTCCAAGAATATGTGTAGAAAGTTCATGATGATCGGTTCAGTCGTTTTCGCGTGAAAGCGTAACAAACAAACTTACATTCACATTTATAATATTATACTAGCCTTTTCCCGCGACTTCGTTCGCGTGGAATTCGGTTATAGTTATTCCCTCGGGAACTTTTTAATTTTCCGCGTTTAAAAAGTATCCTATGTTACTTCTAATACCTCCAACAATACGTGTACAAGGTTTCATGATGATTGGTTCAGTAGTTTTTACGTGAAAGCGTAACAAACAAACAAACTTACATTCACATTTATAATATTAGTAAGGATAATTGTTGTGAACGCCGATCGATGTACCTAATAACGTCAAATAAATTTAAATACCGAAGAAATGTGACTATGAATATGTGATGGATTTTAAAATTAAATTTAATATTTTAATAAAAACCACGCCAGCTATTTAACTTACTTTTCGGGAAAAATGAAGCATTATGTTGTCTACTGCGGCATAGATATTACGTACCTACCGCTACCTTGCATCTGACAGATAGCAAACTCAATTTCAGTTGAAAGTAATGCAGATAGATGAACAGAACACGATTAGATACCCGCCCCGCAGCTGACCGTAGCGCAGGCACGTTTGGCACGGTCGGCGGCACCCGGCCCTCCCCTCGCGATGGCAAACAGTCACGCTGAACAACTCTAACGTCCCGTATGGCACTTCAGGCCGGTCATGCGAATGTCTTTTAATCAATAGATGTTCAGGTTGATTCTTTCGTTCCAATGAGCTTTGATTGACTTCCTTTTACAAAATATTTGTAGTCGCCTACGATGCTCTTGTCCTTCAGTTGCCTTTATTATGTTCTATAAATCTATACTAGTCATTTACACTGCTAGTTTTTTAAAATATATTGCCATAAATAACTATATGCCATTTTAACTATTAATTAAGACTCTTAATGATTAATTACATATTACTAGCTTCCGCCCGCGACTTCGTCCGGACACCCTAATCACCTAGCGCTATAAAATATACTTTACGACCTATTCTCATACCTACCAAATATACATAAAAAAATTAAAAATCGGTCGAGCCGTTTCGGAGGAGTGCGACCACAAACACCGTGACACGAGATTTTTATATTATATAGATTAAGTCATTTGATCATCCGTCAATCTAAATTGAACTCTAATATAACGAGCAAGCGGGAGAAGCGCGAGGTTTTTTTTTTAAATTGCGAAAAACATCACTTGGAACTCTGAGCATAATCTATCGATAAAACAAAGTAATTCAGGTGAACACATAATTATGCCGGACAAAAAACTAGACTTACACCTGTGGTTATAAAAAAAATTTGGTTATGGGCTTATACGTAAAGGTTTTAAAAAGTACAAAATTATTGAAATGTAAATTTTTGCAATGGCAAAAATTTAGGCAAGTGAAATTTGGACTAAGTACATATCCTTCTAACGGAGGAGAAACCCTGTTCCCTCAATTTCTCTTGGAAATGCATTATGCAAGGAGACAGTATATTTTAGAACTCAAGGATAATGTTTTATATACTTGTCTAAAGAAATGGCAACTGTTGCAACACAAGGAACTTACTTCGGAAAATTGACATTCCTACATTTACGACGATCAGTGAGCGTCAATATTACGTTGTACTTGCCAACTCGCAAATTGACGGTACTTTATTACCGAAGCTCAGCTGAATTCTTGCGTTATGAAATGCTTTTTATTTTCCGTGATATATTCCCCGACCAAAACAAATATAAACAATATAAATTCGTTTCCTTTTGATGCGATTTTTTTGCGCACAAATGGGACATCAAACTACTGACCTACAGAGCTTGACTGACACTCAATTACGTTATACTAATTTATTAACTTACATTCAATACGATACGTGTTATAAATTAAGTCAAATCCATTTGATGATACATCGCTCATCATGTATACCTAAGTATAAGAAAGGGATTATATTTATTGAAAAATGGATTATCTTACTAGGTGATTACGATTCATTTCCGAAGAAAGCCAAGTTATACGGATTTTTAATAGCATCAAGTGTTTTCGTAGCTTTGTTAAAGCATAACTTATAATTCTTAATAAAAGCGAGAGGAAGCAACGATACAGTGTACATACTTCGATACAACTATAAAAGTATAGGTATATAATATAATATTATGTTTATAATTTGAAATAATTAAACGCAATAAAATAAAATATAAGTACTTAATAATCCAATTATTTCAGTTTACTTTTAAGAAGCAAAAATAAAACGTTAAGTTGAAAGAAACAAGACGTTTACAGACGTACGATTTCCAGACACGTAGCCTTTGATAAGCGGACCCTTCGTTTATTTTAGAAATTAAATTCGAAGCTTTGTTACCCTTTTTTTACTCGCTCTTATGTCATGAAACGATCGTGTGAAAAACACGGGGATAAGAAAGATTCTTCTTTCATGCTTTGGAGTAGCTTTATGGCGATCGCGGAGCGCTTGTATTTGACAGCAAGATTATCGAAGGTTTAGATACGACCGATTGCTATGACCCAAATGGGGTTTTATTTGCTTTATGTGCTACTTATTGATTTTTTTTGATAAAGATCAATAGATTTGTTTGAATAAAATGGATTTTAACTGATTTTATGTGGCAATAAATGTATTACCTTATCTTTCATTAAGTATTTCTTTCCTAATGACGTCTAACATTTACCTTTCGAAACAGGTACCTTTCGAAATTGGTGTGATCTGATGATGGAATTCCTGGTAGAATTGACAGAACTCCTCAATGGGAACATGCGCATTTTGTTGTTATAAGTTAAAATATTAATTGTTGGAAAGGTAATCTTACAAAACAACATATTCACTAAAAAGGGAAAAATAAAACAAAACCGACTCCAAAAATCAGTAATAAATTAAATATATCGAAGTCGGTGGCAAGTAAATTAACACAGTATGAGAGATGTATAGTTGTATACCTAATTTACTTGCCACCGACTTCTATATATTTAATTTATTACTGAATTAACAAATATATCTGATGTTTGTAGGTAATTTACTAAAGGCCAGTCTTTATTTCTCAGTTTTCAAAGGGTTTTTGGAGTCTGTTTTGATTTTGGTTAAAATTAATTTTATTTTTTGCTTTTTAGTGAATACGATTTAATATATAGTTTCATTATATCCACTTTTACCAAATGAGGATAGCATTATGTCAACAGCTCATCTACCTTTGTAAAATAGTGCTTTCAGAATGCAAGGACTGTTGACCGTTAAGGAGTTCTTTCGCGAACCCCACTATCAGTTCCGATTTACCAGATGCGCTTTAACGAGATCAAGTTGCTTAGCGACAGAGACAAAGAAATGTCATCATTATTCGTTGACTGTCTAACACTGAAGAGTTCTTAATAGTAATCCGTGGACTCCATCATCACCCAGCTTGACAAAATGATAATGTTTTTATGCAAATGCATCAGTTATCTTAGAAAATGGCAAAAACGGTATATGCTTCCTTACAAAATATGAGGAGTTCTGTTGATTCCTCATGGATCCCATCATCAGATCCCACCAGTTTTTCTATGGGACCATTTCTGAACTATGACAATTCCAACGAAAAAAGAATTATCGAAATCGGTTCACGGGTCACAAAGTTATGTGGGAACATAGATTAAAAAAAATATACGGGTCGAATAGATAACCTCCTTTTTTGAAGTCGGTTAAAAATTAATTTTAACAAATACAAACTATACCAAGTAAAACAGTACTTACCGTGACTCACTTATAGACAACACACAGCCTTAACAGGTGGTTTGGTGGTACTTTCTTAGGGTTCTCAGTGTGGCACCGACGCTGGTGTTGCGTGGCCATACTCGTGCTGGTGGCGGGCACGGCGTGCGTGGCGGGCCCGCTGGCGTTGCGCGCGCAGCCCGGCGCCCCGCTGCACGAGCGCCTGCGCCTCGCCGAGCGGCTGCTGCACGACACCCCACTCATCGACGGACACAATGATCTACCCTGGAATATACGGAAGTTTCTACATAACAGGATTAAAGATTTCAGGTTGGCTGGATAATATGATAGTTTTCTTTCCCATAATACTTACTCTAAAAGGATAGCGAATAATCCCTTATGATAATAAGCAAAGCACGTACGATAGTAATTTACTATAACTTTATTCATAAACTTCAATTAAGAAAACGTTTTCAGTTTTTTATTTCGATTATTTAAGTGAAATTCTCAAATGTAGTCTATGATATTAACATTGTCAATCTGGTTATACCTATGTGTATGCAATAATTTGTCATGATGAGCATTTAAAAATCTATATTTTTATTTAAAACACGTTATATTGGCTGAATGATTACCTACGCCCCAATACTTGTGGAAAAAATACAGCACGCAGCCATAGAACGGCCATTTTTTTACCAAATGTCAAAACATGGACACTGGCGGTTGTTTTGTCAAGTAGTGAAATTTCAAGCATTAAATTCTAATAAATCTTTCAAATCTTATGATATTTTCACTCGAAAAAATGTGAACAGTACCTATTGGTGAGTCTTTCATTTGACGATCATTATTGTATTTTTGTGAGTTTGTCTGTTTTGTAGTCAAATAAACTTTTACTTTTTTCGCTATAAGTATCGCAAACGATACTCCATGCAGTAACCACGTTTTTCATGGTATCGAAAATGACACTCTATGCACTAAGCTTTGTTTTTCTACCTTCCATTTTATTTAATTTTTTTGGGTTTGCACGGGTTTTGCATGCGGTTTGGGTGTGTAAATACGAAATTAAATTTTTCTACGCGATAGCTCTTCATAAAATTTTAAAGATGCCCAATTAGAAGGCGTTGCAATATCGAAAGATGATGCTGAGTCGGATGGAGAATATTTAGAGTTTTTTTCCGACAATTCAAGAATTGCAAGCAGCTCTTAAGGAAGATGAGATGGAAGATGAAAATTCAGATGAGGGTAGAAGAAAATTTCATGGAAAATCTCGGTCTTAAAACAAACAAAATGTGGACTGTGCCATCATACAATTGGAATGTGTAAAGACAATTTTGCAAAAGGATTTTTAAAGGAATATGCATGCATTTCTGGTAGGTATTCAGTTTTCTCCAAAAAAAGAGGAAAATAAACATGCATTCTCCCGCTCTTATCCATACTATTAATATAAATGCGAAAGTAACTTTGTCTGTCTGTTACCTTTTCACGGTCAAGCCGCTTGCGAAGAAATTTGGCGTATTAGACATAAGTAGTTTGAGCCCTGGGGAAGGGCATAAGCTATTTTTTTTAAGATAACTAACCCCTAATTAATGGGCTCGATACTTAATTACCTATAATTTGAGGGAAACAGTCTAAAAAGTACGTAACATGAGAATTCGTTATATTTTAAAGAAACATTAGGGTAAAAGTTAAAAATATAGGTATAGTAATGCACATATCTTATAAATAGATGCAAGTAATAGAAACATTTGGACTAGATTTCTAATTCCATGTGAGTTAATGATAAACGTTACTATTCTGCAAGTTTTTACGGTGGCATCAAAAATCACACTAGATACATCGAATACTGACTCCATCATGATTGATATTGATTAAGACCTCCACTGCTCTCCTTCCTCGTAACCTGGATCTTTCATCACTAGACGTCCACACCACATTATTTTATATCATCTATCCAAAACTTGCATTGAGAGTTATCTCGTAACAGAATGTTATGCGAGAATCGCAAACAAATTGAACCCTTTTCGTAAGTTATTTGTAATTCAAATTAATTGTTTGCGCCTCCACTCCGTTTCACGGAATCGATTGTCACATTGTCGTTGTTGTTGGATCGACTCTTACAGTGATTTCAATGATTTTTTATTAGTTATTATTGACAGGAGTACAAAGTGAAGCGCTTATTTTTCCTTAAAGCCCACTTTACAGTTGTAGTACATGAATTGTTACAGATTCGATGAGGATTTACGGACGATATCGCCGTGGGCTACGAGTTCGTGGAGCCACACCGATCTCCCGCGATTAAAACATGGCAGGGTGGCTGGGCAGGCAAGTCGATCAATTATAGTGCAATTTCTGCGGTTCCAGTGATCAATGATACACTAAATCCACTTGGTTCTTATTCAAATTGAATTAGTCATGTGAGTCAACAATTTTATTCAAACGACGAAAATTAGGTTTGTACTGGAAAAATCGTTTGACTTTTAAATTATATGATGAACCATTCCGCCACGGGGTCTGCTTTTTTTAGGGTTCCGTACCTCAAAAGGAAAAAAGGAACCCTTATAGGATCACTCGTTTGTCCGTCTGTCTGTCTGTCTGTCTGTCAAGACTTTTTTCTCAGGAACGCGTGGAGGTATCAAGTTGAAATTAATATCAAATACTCAAATCTGCAATCTCTTGGAGCTGTGGAAAAATCAACCTTCTAAGTCAATTCAATCAAAAGATACGGCCGTTTATGTCTCATATTTTGATACTTTCAAGGGAATCCAAAGGGAATCAAAACCTACAGGGTACTTCCCGTTGACCTAGAATCATGAAATTTGGCAAGAAGCAGTGTCTTACAGCACAAGTAAAGGAAAAAGTCCGAAAACCGTGAATTTGTAATTACATCATAAGTATAAAAAAAAATTGTTAAACGGAATAACCTTTGCAAAGTCGTTTCACACTCTACGATTGTACGGCGATAGGAGCTTGCGAAAGTTATTTTTTTTCTTATTTCATAGGTAGGTTGTAAATGGTTACCCCGTTGTTAAAAGCTATTTCGTTTTTCTTTTTTAGGGTCCCGTACTTACAAGGTACTCTTTCTTTTTTATAGGTAATTACGGAACCCTCGGCGCGCGAGTCAGACTCGCACCTGACCGGTTTTTTTTTATAAATAAGTAGATAGTAGGTACAATTGAACTGTTTATATTTGATACCAAAATTGTTTGATGTAAATCTGTAATATTCAGACTATTGTGAGTTAGCTGATTTCTGTTAAATTTAATAATTGTTACGTAAAATTGAAATAACTAATTATTTCTTAACATTTGTAAGAGGTACAATTTTAATAATTATCATTTATAGTTTTTTTTTAAACTGCGTAACAAAAGGCATCAAATTAATATTTTTTTCGTATCTACTTCCTTATTAAGGCATTAAGCAATAATTCTTAATAGAAAAGCAATAAGGCTACAAACGTAAGAACCGGTTTTATTTTTAATTTAGGTATTGGTCTTCAAGGTGTGCCTAAAATATTGAAATCTCATACAAATTATTGTTACGGAAAAGCGCTATTTATTCTTAAATAATTTTTTGTTTGTTTTTTGTTTTTAAAAGTCCAAGTGGCACTTTAATAACAAACTGTTGTCATTGCGGTTAGGTTCCGGTGGATCAAAGTCAAGGATATACGGATATAGTAGGTATGGGGCATACCTTATACACAAAACATTAATGTTACACGTGTACAGGTTAAGTGTAAGATTTGAATAAAATAAATTGACACATTTACGAGTAGGTATCACTTCAGAATAATATTCTTATTATTATCTTTTCTCTTTCAAAAGAAGCAATATCGTTTTACATTTTTCACTTCAAATAATACCCTTAAGAATGTCTATTGTCTCGCATTCTTATTCAACGCAATGTGGAGTCGTGCGTAATATTTAATCAAGTTTGTGTCGTCGGTCTGTTCCGCAGTTCTGGGCGGCGTACGTGCCGTGCGACGCGCAGCATCGCGATGCCGTGCAGCTGACGTTCGAGCAAATTGACTTGATACAGCGGCTCACGGACAAGTACCATCCGCAGCTCACGCTCTGTACCTCAGCTGACGGTAATGCTCGCACACTATTAGTATAAGTTACATGATAGAGCAGCTCATGGACAAGTATTCTTACCATCCACAGCTCACGCTTTGTATCTCAGCTGACGGTAATGCTCTCCCAGTATTAGTATAAGTTACATGATACAGCAGCTCACGGACAAGTACTCGTACCATCCACAGCTCACGCTCTGTACCTCAGCTGACCGTAATGCTCTCCCAGTATTAGTATAAGTTACATGATACAGCAGCTCACGGACAAGTACTCGTACCATCCACAGCTCACGCTCTGTACCTCAGCCGATCGTAATGCTCTCCCAGTATTAGTATAAGTTACATGATACAGCAGCTCACGGACAAGTACTCGTACCATCCGCAGCTCACGCTCTGTACCTCAGCTGATCGTAATTCTCTCCCATTATAAGTATAGTATAAGTTACATGATACAGCAGCTCACGGACAAGTACCATCCGCAGCTCACGCTCTGTACCTCAGCCGACGGTCATGCTCTCCCACTATTAGTATAAGTTACATGATACAGCAGCTCACGGACAAGTAATCGTACCATCCACAGCTCACGCACGTACCATTATTAATAAAACGATAAAAAAGCTATACCTCACACCCAAGACTCGTAATAGGTATACGAGTATCGGGTGCGAGGTATAACTTTTTTAATTTGATAAAAATTTGGATAAAAAGTCAAGTTAACGTATGTAATTTTTAATTAGCATAAATTATGGAAGTAGATAGATTTACTGTTAAAATGGCACAGGCCCTCTTTAGAATAAGATGATTTCTTTGTAATTTACTTTTTGCATCCGAGCATTTGCATGAAAAACTCATTATCTTGACGGTACGACATTAAAAAACCCTAAATGGTTGTAATTAATTTCCATCGGCGACTTTCTTTTTTGTTTTACTGTTTAGTTAGCTATTTAAATAATATCGATCCGAATTCACGTTTCTTTCAGAATGTTAAGCTATAACGATAAAAAACTGCATGACGACGGTAAAATATTTTTTTTTTCCAATTACGCTTTAATTTCTTCAAAATCGCAAAAGGACAACCTTTTGAACGCCACGGCTGAGTGCGAGAAATCGTGCCCCGGACGCCGAGTGACGGTTGCAGCCGACAAAATGTACCTATGGAAAACGGCATGACGTGGCGTCAGCGGCACGAAAGTCTGTTGTCGGCTACAGCCGCGGCGTTCAAAAGGTTAAATACTCAGCACAAAGCAGCATTTATTTGCTCTATAGCAATAACGGTGCATACAAAATTAATTATTGGACTATGTGTTTTTTTTTAAATTTGGTTATTGATCAAAAAGTTTACACCATTAGCCACCCATTCCGCCCATGCACAGTCAGACGGGACAGCTGCCCATTTTCTGTGGACTGTCAAAGTATTAGCAAGACAGTCCACATGGCGTCCATATCGAACTGTGATTGCCCCGTCTAAAATGTTATGCTCAAAGTACTGGCTGAAAAGATAGTATAGATACTAAAAGATAAAAAAAAATAGGCGTAGTACGAAAATGAATTGAACAAATACCTAGTTGTAAGAAAAGCAGTGCACCTCGAATCAAGTGATGTATTATGGCGCTCGTGTTTTTAGAGCCCTCGCTTACGCTCGGGCAAAATCAGCACCGGGCCCAATACCCATAATTATTATTAATTTTCTACTTGGTGCATCGATTGATACATCGATGGTTCAGCGACCACCTACTAAGTTTTAAAAAGTTAACGTATTTTCTTAAATTGGCAAAAATATAATAATTGAAATCAATATTGTGAACAAATCATGTATTTTTAGGCTAGCAAAATTTCTATAAAATTTTAAATGGTTGGAGATTATTACTTCGAGAAAGTCGACACTCAAAGTTAAGGCACTTAACACCAAGTGTTTCCGTAAAAAAGTGTTCTGTGCTCTACTTTAAAATTCAAGCTTGGGACGCAGTTTTCATTTCGCGACGGTGTTTATATTTTATTTCAATTAGACTCAATATCATCTCAAAAAACTATACTCAAATACTAGTACACTAAAAATGAAGTAGCTTTATATGCCTGTTTTTCATTCAAGATTTGTGAGTGTAATCATGTGTGATCTCAGATATAGTATCGGCGCACGCGAACCACCGCATGTGTTCACTGGTGGGAGTGGAGGGGGGGCACGCTATCGGCGGCTCGCTCGGAGTGCTCAGGACGCTGTTTCAAGTGGGGGTGCGGTACCTCACGCTCACATCCACCTGCGACACCCCCTGGGCGGAGTGCGCCTCCGCGGACCGCGCCGAGCCTTCACCACGCGGAGGACTCACGCCCTTTGGAAAGGTTAGCAATAGATTCCATTTCAACTGCAATCAATACCTACGTTTTTTAAAGTCTGCGGCCCTAACATGAATGACACAAAGATAAGATAGACCGTCTTATCTCTAAGTGCGTCTCTATCACACTAGTGCCGACGAAAGAGATAGTCATAGACATAAACGGGTTTAATTTCTCTTTGTGTCATTCATATTAGGGCCGCTGGTGGATAACCGCTTTTCAAAAATCGGTAAAAATAAATAAATAATTAAAATACATACTATTATTTTAATGATAAAGTAAATGAACTAATACAAATGATTTGCGCAAAACTCTTAAATTCTGATTTATCTGGTCATCTTATTTCTTTTTAAGAAGTTGTAATCTCTTTCATTTTAATTCTTAAAGGAAGCTCGTTAAGAGTGGATTTACTGTCCGATCCCTTTCATTAAAGGCTTTTGTCATTGGAAAGTTCTGTATTAACTGTTCTGTTACAATTCCTTTAAACCCTTTTTTAGCAGCCCAGTCAAAATATACCTATACTATATAAACTTGTACTGTACTTCAAAATTGAACGCTATTAAATTAAGGTCCGCACGATTTACGTTCTCGCGAAAAAAGAAATTTTAAATGAAAACGGTTTTAATCATATACTAAAGCAATCATTCTGATTTCATCTTCATACCGTAACCCGTATTGAAGTGGTATCAATAAATAAGGCTCTCCGCACTAGAAGTAATATTGAAGCAGACACTCAAAACAAAACCGTAAATATTGAGACGTCGCGGAGAGTGAGTGTGCCATAATCATAAACATCCTGCCTCGCCGCAATACTTCGCTTTGTATGAACTCCGCCTGCTTGCGAAGCAGACTCTTTGTTTTCCCTGCAACGATACTTTTCAAAATATTTTCTTTTGTTAAAACCACTCACTGCGTGTAGTACAAGCGCTCTCGACATCACTTACAAACTTTACAAGTAACAAACGACATAGATTATCAACGACAACCGTGAAAGAAAACTTTTAATGGCTGGATTGTTCAAAAGAAGAATAGAAAAGTAAAAAAATATATTAATATAACTACTGTAATCATTTGTTTAACTCTTAGAGTATAGAATACTTATAGAGTAAACGTTGAAACCGTCAAGCCATGCCGCCTAAAACGTCAACTATACAGGCCACGGATTCATACAAAACATATGCGCATTTGTTTGGCCTGTAAGGTTATGATACTAAATGATATTGGCAATTAAGTGTTTATTTGTGACAGCATTATTACAATCTTCTTAATTTGGTCATACTGTCACTGGCTGACGTAAGGCGAAAAAACATATTTGAAATCAATGTACTAATAAAATACAGCCATCTTGTTTTTTCATTAGGGCGCTGATATTTGCGGGAGCAGCGTAGCATTACAGTCGTAGGTTCAATTAATTTACCGCGTATCTTTTACTTCTATAATCTAAGGTTTAACTGTTATATTACAGAATCTCTAGGCCCGCCACATACATTCGTTTTCCTGATTCGATTTCCGAATTCGTTTTCCGTATTCGGACACTCCGAACGCAGGCATTTCATATAAATAGTTATACATGGCACACACGTTCGTACGAATTCCGTTCGGAATTCCGTACGGAAAAATTACGAACGTGTGTGCCATGTAGAGCTATTCATATGCAATACCTGCGTTCGGGGTGTCCGAATACGGAAAACGAATTCTGAAATATAATCAGGAAAATGAATGTATGTGACGGACCTTATACTAATACATTTCCTCTCTGACACTACACTACACTACATGGCACAAAAAGAAATCAAAAACTTAAAATACGATAGCTTTGACGTTTTCTTACTCATTCGACGATTTCGAATTTGACGAAGCGATTAGCTTAAATAGTTGGTAGTGACCCTGCCTCCGAAGATAGCATCCCGGGTTCGATCCCCGGTAAGGGCAAATATTTGTGTGATGAGTACGAATGTTTCTTCCTGAGTCTTGGATGTTTCCTATATATTTAAGTATTTATTTCTCTATATAAGTATGTATATCGTCGTCTAGTACCCATAACACAAGCTTTTAGAGCTTACTTTGGGACTAGATCGATTTGTGTAAAGATTGTCCCCTGATTTATTTATTATTTATTCAAAATGACGGCAACATTCATCAACATTATGACACCTAGAATATAATATATTTACACCTGTTGTCTTAGCTTCATCATTTTCGAACGCATGGACTCAATCAACGCTTGCACCAACTTGCAGTAACCATTAATTACTTAACTAAATTTAACGTCTCAAGATTTATAAAAAGCTCTAGTGGTAAAGCAGTTCAACGTATAACAAAGAAAGGTCAATTTCCGATAAGAGTATACGCGTAGTACCTATACGACTATGTAATAAATATAGTACTTACCTAACGCCCTAAGGTAGAACGCGCTCTCGAATACTGAGACTGAAACCTCGGGCTGTTTCACGACACGCCGCTTGCGTTTCCATTTCAGACCTATTGTACGAGTATGTATTGTATTCGACGAACGAGCTCAGTAATTAATTAAACTAGGCAAATATACTGTGAAGCGGCGTTGAAAGAACAACGTTCTACCGTATATACATAGAGATAACACAGAAGAATTGCTATTTAATTAGTCTTTTGGTTTACTAATAGGCTGATGTTTGCCATTCTTCAAACGTACTGAGATTTGTAGGTCTTGTATGTTTTATTTCGAATTCGGGTTTCACTGCAAATTTGCTTCAGTTGGCGGCTTTTTACCCAAACGTAACTTTATTTTCTTCATCAAGTGCTAGTAGCATGAAGAAGATAACTTAAATGTAAGGAAACGGTAAATACGAAGTGCTAAATTCTAATACATTTTTATTCTTCTTTCGACGTAACATTTAACGCGTCGTTTGCGTCAACTTAAACATAGCTTACCGCTTTAAACATAAAGTACCTAGGACGAACCATTATCGCACCAACCTTTTACGAGTGAGGATATTATGGTTATAAAGCAGCGATTTGTTGGAAAGGTGGTGGTGAAAGAGATGAACCGCCTGGGCATGCTGGTAGACCTGTCGCACGTGTCGGAGCGCACGATGCGCGACGCGCTCGCCGTATCGCGCGCGCCCGTCATCTTTTCCCATTCGTCGGCGCGCGCGATCTGCAACGTTACGCGCAACGTGCCCGACACGGTGTTGCGCCTTCTTGCTGCCAATAAGGGACTTGTCATGGTCAACTTCTACACGTCGTTCCTCACGTGTAAGGAAACAGCTACAGTGCAGGATGCAATAGGTAATTAAATAAATGCATTTGTATTAATATAAGCAGTAGTATATACGTAGTAGTATTAGAAGTAGTGTATAAGTAGTAGTCCGTCAGACCAAATGTCGGATCAAACTTTAGTAAATTCAGTACAATTTTAAGGCTACAAGGCTGGATTTCATAAACATCCGTTCGATCAAATTTCGGTCACGAAATTGATTTAAGTAAGTACTAAAATTTTAACTGACATTTGGTCCAACGGACTTTATAAAACCTTAATATTTTTGGTTTCATCAAACTTCCTCGTAAGTTAGATACTGGAACTAAATCAAAGACCTGAGGATACTGACGCTGGCCAATCTTTACATTTACAAGGTTGCGGTGTTTGTGAAATCATTACGATTATTTATTTCCACTAACAGCAAATTCATGCAACGGCTATGAGTATCCCTCATGATTATAAGGTGTGTCTGGTAAAATGAAACTCTTACTTCTATGTTTATACGCCTAGGTGGATCACAGAACTGTAAGAGCCTAATTTAGCTGTGTATCACAAATAAGTATTTACTTACTCAGGTACATACTAATAGATTCGTGATCCTTTTGTATCACGAATTTGGGACCAAGCGTAGGTGCGCTTGGACTTTAGTGTTGACTTACTTTACAGATAAAGTAGCTGGATATTAAAGTATCCGTTTCTCTCTTAAATTATTTGAGAGCTTATTTTCGAGTCCCACATTATATTGGACCAGTTAAGAGGCGTATTTATGCAATACATACATTTTTTCATAAAACACGATGTGCATGTAAGTATACCTCATTACCACAAAATTTTGCATCACACACATACTCGTAAATATACCAGATGGACGATGTCAGCATAGACTACATTTCACTTAAATAACTAATCGAGAAAAACACGAAAAATTTGATATTGCCAACTCAGCTTTGTACCTACTTAATACGCCTCTTACCTTCTTTAAAGTATCACAGAATTTCGAATCAAACTACAATCTTCCAGTATATTTATCAAGAAATACATATAAACTGTGCACTCATCGTGTGTGTATGTCCCAGGAGTTCATTATTTGTATGGCTTTCAAAAAGGAAATATGAATTGCTTGTTCCATTTACGTAATGTAAATTTTACAATTTTCAGATCATATTAATCACATTCGAGACGTGGCTGGAGTCGACAGCGTAGGGCTCGGCGCAGGCTACGACGGCATCAACTAGTGAGTCTTTTTATCCTGTTTGAGCATAATTTCTAGGAGATTGTCATATAATAGTAACATACAACCATAGAAGCATTTTCATTCCCTTATATTTTAATTTAGGCCGGCTTTTACTCGTATAAAGGTCCGTGTTAACCACATTTTAGATCAGAAAAGTAAAAATCTTAAAAAAAACTGATATTTGTTCCCACTTTTTCACTAATGGATCTAAATATGGGTGGATCTAAATATTTAGACCCGTTAGTAAAAATGTCGGATTTAATATCAGATAATAAATACAAATATCTTTGCGTTTATTACCAAAAAAGTTATAAAAAACGAAACGAACGAAACGAACGTCTGGAAACGAATGATGAATGAATACTTTGATTCCAAATGTGTATTCACCATCAGATTCTATGACTCGACGCCAACGCACTGCGCCCCTAGCAAGGTTGACAGGAGGATAAGTTAAATCATATTACTCTCTCACACTAGTGCCGACGAAAGAAATAGGTAACCAGAGAGATAAGATGGTTTAAGTTTATCCTCGTGTGAACCTTGCTAGGGCTACTGGAAGAATTGAAGGAAGATTCCTCCTCCAATCTATAAAACTCCCTTGAATAACTTTGTAAGAGTCTCCTTCAGATTCTCTTCACTGTCGAAACTTTTCCGTGAGTGATCAGATAACAAGCGAAACAGAATATGACTCAGTTGGGGCTAATAACTCTGTCTAATGTGGTGGTTATGGAAGAACAGTAACTATTACATTAATTAAGTATTACTACGTGTCGACTTTGCCTCATGTGACCTAGCGGTGTCGTATTTTCTGCCACATGGTCCAGCTGTTTTCCGTAAATATCAGCAGTAATATGTAGACTATGTAGGTAGTTGTATTGAATGGAAGTAATTCCCAGTTAACAACACCCTTCGTACAACACCACCAAACACTTAGTAGAACATTTTGGGGTACAGTTCTAGTTTGACTGTAGATCCTCTCTGTCTCCAAATCCAAGTCACTGACGTATACGAGTCTTTATGGTATGACTATTATCTTACTGTCATCTAGGCTAACTAAATATCACTCAACAGTACGCCGCAAGGATTGGAAGACGTATCGTCGTACCCCCTACTCTTTGCCGAGTTGATGGAGGCAGGTTGGAGCATAGAAGATCTGAAAAAACTAGCCGGTTTAAATCTTCTACGCGTGCTCGGTGCTGCAGAGCGCGTGGCGCGCGAGCTCGCGTCCGCGCACGTCACGCCGTACGAGGAGGTGCCGCCGCGGCCGCTGGACCCGCACAACTGCTCTAGCCAAGACCTCTAATCATACTGGACAACTAAACAGTCATGAATGACGTAGGTGGGACGTTCTTCTTTTTTACCGACAACGTGCAAATAGTACGTAGCATAGCTTCGTTATTGTGGTAAGGAGAATTGCGCCCGCGCCCGCGCCACCTGGAGGCGACGTTTTATTATATATTTCACATGAGTACATAAAATAAAGTATCTACTAAACAATAATGCAATGTTCATTTTATACGATAAATTAGAAATATCGTAAAAATAATAAGTAAATTTGTTGTTGTGTTGTTTATTATTTGTTTGTTTGTTGTTCGTGTTTGTGTTGTTGTGTTGTATTTGTTTGTTTTGTTTGTTGTTGTGTTGTGTTGTTGTTGTTTTTTGTTGTGTTGTGTAACTTGATACATTATTGGAAACAAATCATCGTCGGTAGAAAAGAAAAATGTCCCAGCGGTCCTAGCAAAATGGACACAAGGTCAAGTTAAGCTGTCATATCTCTAAGTGCGTCTCTCTTACACTAGTGCCGACGAAAGAGATAGTCGGAGAGATAAACGGGTTTAACTTATCTGATGTCTGGCATGCTAGGGCCGCGGGTAGTTTAATAACTGCGGTTACAGTCTTGTATTCCAAGCTTTAATATTTGAGTAGGTTCAATAATTAATAATAGCTATAAGCCTTTATAATATTATGACTGTAATTTTATTCGCATCATCGTCCGACTATAATATCTTTTTCAATATAGAATAAACTGTTATTTGTGGTTAAATTTTACATACTTGTATATCAATATCAATTATAATAATTATGTTGCACTCCTTTTTGAAAAACTTTATAAAAGTGTGGCGTTAATTATTTTATATTTCTTTGCTATTATTGCTTGATGGACATCCAAACGTTGTAATGTAGAAATTATATAATTTTGTGTTTCATGTTTGATTTAGGTATTAACTAATGTTATAGTAAGCTATAAATTTATTTAGTTATTATGAAAATAAATTAATGTAAGTAATAATGATTTCAGATGAAAAATATTTTTTGTTATTATGTTATAGAATAATTATAACGTAATTAACGTTACAGTGTCTAATCTTGTATCAAATGTTTGCTCACATCGATCGGTACGCATCCAAAAAATAGATTTAATTAAATTACTCGTACATTGGGTCATGACGTTATTTCGTTTCGTTACGTCTTTTCTGTACGTTTTAAATCGTAGGCAAATATAAAACATCGACATCGAGTTAATAATAAATTATAAAAAATCATAACGTACTTACAAATGTAGTGCATAATTAGTTTCCATCGTGTTTTATCGGAAAAGTTCGTATTAAAATTTATCGTGCTCTATCAATTAGCTTCAGCAGGCCCCCAATTCTCGGCGCATTCGAGATAATCTCACAATCGAGATTAAACGTCAGTGCATACAGTCATTCGACACAACCAACTGTATGAATCTTATGTTTAATCTCGCAATCGACATTATCTCGAAAGCATCGAGAATTGGGGGCCAGTACCCATCATACCATACTATGATTTTTCATTTTGACATTTCACTGTAAATAATAAAGTTTCATATGAATGAATATAAACATGTCACTCATTTAATACAATAATTAATTGACACTTCGGGTTCCGTCGTCTTCCGATTGAGATCCGAGTTTTACCGATGGAAACATATTATTCACTATATCTGTACTTATTTATTACATAAGGTAGCTGCTTTTATAATGTACGAGTATCATCCCTGGATTTATGTAATATTGTAGCTTTACAATGACCAAATTTAGGATTAAGTAGTAAAGTGAATGTAGTATAAATTGTCCTTATATATATATAATACGAGCATTATTTGCACCTGTAGAAAATTGACTCGAATGATCGTCCGTCGTTGCTTGGTAGGCAATAGACGGATCTTAAGGAAGACTGACGACGATACTGCAGATAATACATATAAGTAGTGCAATAATACTAGGTACAATGTTGAATTAGATTTTGTTGTCTGCTATCTATCTTAAGATAGGATTATTATTCCTTCGATTAGATTTAATAATTATGTTAAGTACTCTATTGACATTTGCTACAGATATTTTTTACCTTCTAGCTCCTTGAGCTAATTTAGATGACCTGCGATACATATCCCATAGTTAAGCATTTAATATTGTGTCATACCTTAATTAACTATGTAAATGTTTTCATTCAGGAAACAAAATTTTATAGAATAATTAGCTTTAAGAATAGGCGATTTCCTACGAAATATAAATAATAAGTGAAGAAAGTACCTATACAAATAATATGTACTAGGTACATTTGCACGCGTTAAAAACACACAAGGCGTGTCATTTCTATACAAGAGAGTCGACTTTGTTTGTAAGCATTAATAAATTCAACCCATAACGCTTTTGAATCCCGGATAGAAAATATAACCCAGATGAAAAGTTAGTAGTTCCTTGTCTCGCTTCAATTTATCTTCGAACGATAACAGAAGAGCTTTAGAACTTAATTATTCCTACCAAATCGAAAACTTAACGCCATAATATGATATCAGTTTGACACTGCAACATTTTAACATACACATTTTGTTGACGGATAGACCAAGAAAGAAAAAAATGGTAGTGTATAATGAAATGTGTAAATGACTACCAACTATACTGCAGTATTTTAACAATGGTTCATTTAAAAATCCAAATGGACAGGCTACCTACATTCACGCCGTGACACCGCGTACGAATAACTAACTGTCTGCTTTACTTAACCTACGTGTAAAAGAGAAAAGTATACACTTCACGGAGCGTCGCGGCGTGAATGTAGACGCCCATAAGTAATGATTTACAAACTGTTATTAAAATACAGGTCAAATTGTTATAAGAATTATGAACATTTATATTTTTTGAACAGTTAATTCATTTTTAATTTTTGTATTTTTTTTTTAATAAATATACTATGTTTTACTTAATCCCAATAACTTTGTTTAAATAAAGGTTTCCTATATAATAGGTATACGTATGTGTATAAGTATCATTTGGGTCGTTCTCTCATTTCATGCAAATTTAGCTTAATTTGATTTTGTCGTAAAATTGTTCGATTTTGGATAATATTTCCAATGCATGAATATTGTATTAAGTAAAAAGAAGACTTATCTTCTATGAATATGACTTTAAGCCTTGTATTTTTTATTTATTTTACAAAAACAACCCCATTATATCATTCCCCGCGGTTGAAAAAGTCGAATGTTGTAGTTTCATCTTATATTATTTTTAAATGAACGAACTCTCACTTTGAGTTGATAGGATAATCAAGAGCATATTTAGTCATGACAATAATAACAAAATATAACTAGTATTAATTAATACCTAAACCATGATATTGTCTTTTAAGTTTTTGTCACGAGCTATTTGCTCATTACCGGCGCGAGCAATAGTTTTAATCATATTTCGGTTGATTACCTCCATCTAAGGGTCTACCCCTGCTAAAAGAGGCGTTGATTTGTCCGTCGACCGCGAGCTATTGTAAGTAGCGCACGTACGCCGCTGTGTGAAAAAATATTTACGTTCTCTTGTGTGAATTTGGGGTTTGTCACACTTGGCTGCTCATTACCATTCAACGAATTAAAAAGTAAGTGCCAGGTAATTTAATTATATTTATAGCGATTTCTATGTGTTTTTATAATATCTTGATGTCATTTTAATTTATATTTTTATGGCCAAGTATAAAGGGAGTTATTCTAAAAAAACTACTGATATCTCATTCCGCTCTTCGTCATTACCTTCTTTTCCTTCCAAATTCTTGGGGGATGGTAATGATACGTTTTTGAAGGTAATGATAACGAATCTAAAGGTTATAATTGTCTTTAAAAAGTGGCAAAGGCGTCAGATATCGACGTCTATCTAGGTGTGCATACTCGATCGTCGACCTCATCATCTCTTTCCATCAGGTGAGATAGAGGTCAAATGCATATCTATCATCTATATAAAAAAAGATGGAATAGAAGCTGTCATTAAAATGGCATGTGACAACTTTGTTAAGCATGGTGAAGACCTTAGTTCTTTAAAAAGTTTTGCGGAGGTTGTGAGTGCTGGTGTGCTTGAGGAAGATACTATCTTCTAATAGAAATTCCCTCTAAATATTCCTAATTTTAGAGGAACAATGAATGTTCATCAGGTAACTAAAATTGCTTTTCGGAAGCTTTGTTCTTTGCAGCGTTGCTTTTCGGAAGATTTGTTCTTTTTATGTTATATTCCATGCGATATGATATGCGATGCAACGATAAGCAGCATCTGGGAATATTGAGCACAGGGATAGATAGAAAAACTACAAGCCAATTTAACGAGCTGCAAATCGTGAACACTGGTCAACCTTAAGAAATAGTAAATAATGAAAAATGTTATACACAACTGTTTTAGACATCAAAATGGCGAGTGGAACCTCAGAAATCAACTTAAGAAATATAGCGACTCCAGATCTTCAACATGTACAAAATGACGGCCTAAATATTGACTCCTCCACTATTCACAACAATATGACCAATACTGATGACGCTGCACTTATAAATCAAATCAGTGTTCAGGAGTTTTTAGGTGATAGCGACATTGCCGCACCTGCAAATACGGCTGAGACTCCTTTCATGAAATCACCTAATGTTATAATTTTGGTTATGATTAAGTATGATTGGCAACGATCTACTTTTTAAAACAAGACTTCCCGCGTATTTCACCAAACTAGTCATCTGATACGAGTGTAACTGAGTTAGTGTAGCTTACTTAGAGTAACATTGAGAATATAAATACATTAAAATAAGAAAAATATAACAGCGAAAACATAAACAAAAACACGGATCAAATAAATATAAAAAAGGAAATTACACAATAAGATGATAACAAAGAAAATTGTAATACCAGTGTAACTGAGTTAGATAACATTGAGAATATAAATTGATTTACTAAAGGAAATTATAACAGCCAAAAATTACAAAAATAACATCAATTTCGTATCAAAAAAGAAAACACGACAGAAATAAAAGAAAATAAAGAAACTTGTAATAACAGTGATAACATAAACGAGAACAAATACCTAATCATTAATTAACAAGAAAATTTGCAGAATTACAGAATGATCTGACGGTTCTTGTAATATACTTTTTTTAAAGAAAACTTCAACAAGATCTTGCACGTTTCTTGGCCTACTATAGTTGATGAAGATACAGTTGCAGAATTGAGGAGTTTGTCTACTTTGGTAAATCCAAATATTAACAGGCGAGGACACTATGATTTTGATAACTTACCCAACATAAATTTTATGTAGGGTTCATATTATTATTGTTTCCTGTATGGATTAAGATTGACTAGACTGATAATATTACTGAATATTATAAAAGGTACCGATTTAAAAAAAAATGGCTATGTTAGATATTGGGTCCAATTTGAAAGAGTATAAGCTAAATTTAAAAGTCACTAAACTTAAAATTAGAAACGTCTTGATCTTGACAGCTCTGTGCTATACAAAATCGAGTTTGACGTTTCTTAATTTAAGTGTAGGAAATTTTAAATTAAGAAGACACCGTTTCGAATTGGATCCATTATTATTCCAGGGCAAACTGACTGCCTAGGCAAGAGTTTTTTATGTGTTGTTTTTTTATTTTATATTACTATAAAAGCATAAAAAGATTTTGGTTGTTTTACTAATTCAAAGAGCATTATAATTATGATGAAAACTTTTCTAACATTTAAAAAATAACCGATTTTGACACGAGATTTCTAGTTTTTCGGAAAAAATATAGTTTTTTTATAGGCATAACTATTTCTTATAATATAATTTTTTTATTGATTATAGTTGCACGTACAAGTGAATATGAGAAGTTACTAATTGTGTTTTTATGATTGCCAAAGTTTAAATAATGAAATTGGTTTATTTAAGTTATTACCAAAGAAGTACTTATAAATAAAAGTTTTCTTAAATAGAAGTTATTTAAATTTCTTGAATTTTAAGTGTAAAAGCATAATCTTACAAAAAGGAATGCTAAAATTAGATTGATAATTCTATACCGTTCTTTATAATAGTTTTATGGACATTTGTTTAGTGGAGTACCTAATGATTTGAGATTGTTGAATTTTGATCTCAAAAAGTGGTGTTTGATAATTAAATAATCTTAATGATACCTAAAATTGGCCATATAATTATATTTTTGTCATTACCATCCGCAATTTCAATTACCATCGACCTTTATCTCATTCCTTTCCTTTACCTTATCATTACCATCTTAGCAAATTTCATTACCATCTCGGACTTCATTACCAGTAATGCTTTAAAAAAAACACCATTATAGATATCAGAGTGCCTTTAGCACGAATATATTAATTAAGGGGTCCTTAATCATAAGGAAGTATTAAAGCATTCGTAATTAAATAAAAATAAAAATTGGAGAGAACACCGCAAATGTGCATGAAATGAGAGAACGACCCATTTTCTCAATCCACACTGGGCCCGTTTGGGAACAGCCGCCCGTCCCTCACTATGAGAGGTGGCTTGTGCCCAGCAGTGGGACGTATACCTATAGGCTGATGATGATGACGTATCATTGATATTTAAGTTTTATGTGTATATATTATATATGACCTACTGCTATTTAAAAAATTGGCATTATACCTAATGCGTATTAGTTAATACCTACTTAAAAAAAAGAATAGAAAAAAAAAACAAATATACGCGTCGAATTGAGAACCTCCTCCTACGGTTTTTTTTAAGTTGGTTAAAAAAAAGCATAATAAAAGCTTCAAAAATAGCTGCATAGATTCCTTATTACTTACTGTATACGGAAAATTAACGCGAGGGAGACGGACGTAAAAACGAGTAGGTACCTATGGAACCCTACCGTTCAAGTGCATGGCCCGATATGCACTTGGCCGGTTTGTATTACGGATCCGTAGTCAAACCCTTATAGATTCGCCATGACAGTCCATATGTCACAACGTCTTTCTCGAAGACTATTAAAGTTACCAAGCTCAACCTTTTGTAAAGCTATGGTAGGTACCTATTGGCTTAAAGTAATGGTGACTTTTTTTATTTTCTTTTAGATACCTACAACCTCGAATAAAGTAAGGCATCGTTGGATAGGTCTTCGAAAAATTTGTGTTCGAATTATTTAAAAGTTAATAAATGTTAGTAAATGTTAATGGAATAAGAAAACTATCACTTTTTCGTACACCTAAAAAGGGCAATAAAGTGAATTGATTGATTGTTTCATTAATTAAACCATACTTGACTTATGACTTAAACCTGACTGACTACTTCGATGGCAGAATATTATCATTTTCGAGATGTTGAGAAAGCTACAGAGTACACACAACCTTTTCAATGATTTTCGACGATAAACATAGAATGCTGAATAAGATTATTGTGTCGGAATAGGGACAATGGCCGTTCTAAAATGTTAGATAAGGGTGACTGACACTTGCCGTAATGCCCTTACTTTTAGGGATTATATAGATACCTTTTCAGACGTTCGTAACATTCCTAACAAGGCATGCGTGAGATAAGCGTTTTCCAGCCCCGGGGACTACGCTCACCTGCTACATCAAACACTATTCAGGGAATGCTTGAGTTAGCAGTTAATAGAAAGCCACAAATATTATAGGTCGTATTTTTAGGGTTCCGTACCTCAAAAGGAAAAAAGGAACCCTAATAGGATCACTCAGTTGTCCGTCTGTCTGTCTGTCTGTCTGTCTGTCTGTTTGTTTGTCTGTCTGTCTGTCAAGACCTTTTTCTCAGGAACGCGTGAAGGTATCAAGTTGAAATTAATATCAAATACACAAGTCTGCAATCTCTTGAAGCTGTGATAAAATCAACCTTCTAAGTCATCGCAATCAAAAGATATGGCCGTTTATGTCTCATATTTTGATACTTTCAAGGGAATCCAAAGGGAATCAAAACCTATAGGGTACTTCCCGTTGACCTAGAATCATGAAATTTGGCAAGAAGCAGTGTCCTGCAGCACAAGTAAAGGAAAAAGTCCGAAAACCGTGAATTTGTAATTACATCACATAAAAAAGTTAAACGTAATAACCTTTGCAAAGTCGTATCACACTCTACGATTGAACGGAGATGAGAGCTTGCGAAAGTTATTTTTTGTCTTATTTCATAGGTAGGTTGTAAATGGTTACCCCGTTGTTAAAAGCTATTTTTTTATTTTTAGGGTCCCGTACTTACAACGTACTGTTTCTTTTTCATACGTAATTGCGGAACCCTCGGCGCGCGAGTCAGGCTCGCACTTGACCGGTTTTTTTTATGTCAATTGACTGACAAACGGGCAGACAGCCCACCTGATGGAAATTGGTCACCGCTGTCTATGGACATCTGCAACACCAGAGGTGCTCCCAATGCGTTGCCAGTCTAGGGGGGATGGGGAATGGGGAAGGGATGGGGATGAGGGAATAGGCCTCCGGATCTCGTCACTCACCGTACGAAACGCAATAGCAAGATATTACTTTACGCCGATATTCTGTGAGAGTGTGGTAGTACCCCGGTCGAGCCAGCCCATTTGAACAGTAATCATCGAGTGAGGATTACTGTTTGGCTCTACCAATACAAAAAATGATTTGATTTGATTTGAATGTTCTCACATATGATGAAAAACTTTACACCACTACTTTGGAGGGTTACCGATCATTCATGTGTTGCTCCTTTAGCTACTTATATTTCAGGAGATACTAAGACAGTAAACACTGTCATATTTTTAGGGTTCCGTATCAAATCTTGAAGAAGCAGTAGGTACCCTTATACTATCACTTTTTTTTCCGTCTGTCGATCTGTCTGTCCGTATGTTTGTCTGTCAAGTCTTTTTCTCAGCAACGGCTTTACGTATCGAGCTGAAATTAGGCATAGGTAGTTGTAGTATTTAGAAGCCCGCACAAGATAACTAAAGCATAACTAGGAACAACTATAATTACAAAGTAATAGTCACAAAGTATAGAGACATGGATGTCAAAAATAAAAATTATGAATGCCCCTCGTGTGGTATATCATTCGAAAGCTCCGAGATTGTGTAGCATAATCATATTATGTTTTTAGTTTTCCGTATTTAAACTAGGAACCCTTATAGTTTCTACTAGTACTCATAGCCATAGCCCTAGTTTCGTTTATTCTTCAGCGGCCCTAACATGCATGCCACAAAGGTAAATTAGAACCGTTTATCTCTATGACTATCTCTTTCGTCAGCACTAGTGTGAGAGAGACGCACTCAGAGATAAACGGTTCTAATTTATCTTTGTGCCATGCATGTTAGGGCCGCAGAAAGAGCGCAATGACTACTAGAGCCGACTATACGCATTCAGCGTCACCGTCATCGACGGTTTGGCTTCGTTTACCCTTCAAAAAGAGCCCGAACGCGCCTTTATTAAGAATGTTTCACTTCTATTGCAAATGAAAGTGTAAATGGACCACCTATGGTACGTAGTGTAAATTGGCCCTTACGAGTTTTAACAAAGCAACCATACATGGCATTATGGGGCTCGTAAGCGCGCTAGTTTTTCATCAAATTACTTATTGCTGCAATTCGGGCTATCCCCAAAAGATTACATATTACATCACTAATGGGGAGAAAAAGTTTGAACGTAAACGTTTCAGGACAGCCCGAATTGCAGAAATAAATTGCCGAAAAACTAGCCCGTTTAGGGCCCCAATTCTAGGTGCATTCGAGATAATCTCACAATCGAGATTAACCGTCAGTGCATACAGTCATTTGACACAATGCATTGGAGATAATGTCGATTGCGAGATTAGGTAAACGTCAGATTCATACAGTTGTGTCAAACGACTGTATGCACTGACGTTTAATCTTGATTGTGAGATTATCTCGAATACAACGAGAATTGGGGGCCTGGTTCCATACATTGTCTGATTCACTGACTCAATTGTCATTCAACAAACAAACGATTGATGGAGCCGAGTATTCCCGACTTAGCGTAACCGATTATTTGAGCGTGTCGGTTCAGCTTTGTTCGGTTCAGCAGCAGCCCTCAGAAAGAGCCCAAACGTGCCTAAAGTTTTCACTTCAAAAACTTCAGGCCGCATCAGACCGCACAGACTAGTTTTTATCGCGCACATAAAGCATACGTCCCTTTCGCTACCGCATATTAGTTAAAAAGTGGCAGATGCTTTATGTGCGTGACAAAAACTAGAGTGCTCGGCCCTATGGATACAACCGGCTCAGAGGATTAAAGGGCCCGGTGAAATAATCGGTTATGACGAGTTTACGACAATGTTTCGTGCGTCTGTTTGTTTGTTGTAACATTCTACCGCCTGCATCTGGAAGGATCCCGATCGGCAGAGTTGTCAATCGTATAATGTCAACTCCGTGGACTTAAACTTTATGACGTGTTACAATCGCAATTATATTGATCGTCAGTAGATGTTATTCACTGTCAATATAATTGTACAACGAGTGAGTGATATTTCCTGTGCCTAGCCTTATTGATTTATGTGACAAAATGTTGCCTGCATGAAAAATTATGTTGTATGTAAATTTCTCTATGTCAAAATATCGTACATAATTATACCAAATCTCGCATTTCTACGAAGAACCTCGTACGGTTGGCAAACTTGGTACATTATATTTGCCTAGTGGTTTAAAGTTCACTGAAGTCAGGCCATAAAATCTACAAAAAAAATGCCTTCACGCTCTTATCTGTGTCGCAAATGTCATGTAATTTTATTCGAAATAGGTAATCGAATATTAGCAACTTGTTTTGATCTGTGGATTTGATTGATACTTTTGATAGCGATGTGAAGTGACCAACGTGATACAAAACTTTAAAATACTGCGATACAAAACTATATGTTTATCAAAAATGGGAGAGAAATCCACCCCCCTTCTTGCAGTACTGCAACTGCTTAGAAAGTATAATCTTAAGGTATCATTACTTCGAATGGCATTCTCAAAGTGTTTACGATTTAGTATTTAATAATCCATATACGCAAATAAAATCACTATTTTCTTCAGGGAACTGAAGAGATCCTTCGGAAAGAAGCAAGTTTAGGAGATACTGAAATAGACAATTTGGATTTACCAGAAGTCGAACTTGCCAGCATTCTCACAGCGCATCACGCAGAGAGTGATCCATATAGTTATGAGTTTGCGTATGATAGCTTGAAGAAATTTGTTGAAACTTCTTTAGATGTTTACAAGGTGAGATAAACATTTAAATTCAAGAAAATGCAAGTGCTGGTGCTGGATCATGTATTCATTGGTTTCTGATAGATGCATGCGTATTTATTAAGTTAATTGTGTAGGTCGGCTGACCATTATTTTTTGTTTCCAGCATGAACTATCAACGCTTCTTTATCCAGTGTTTGTTCACATGTATATGGTTCTAGTACTGTATGACCATAATGAACATGCTTTCAAATTTATGGAAAAGTTTGGCCCAGAACAGGAAGATTACTATCAAGACGACTTGAAAAAATTGTCCATTGTAAAAACCAAAGAACAAATAAAGGGCAATGAACTGGCAGAGATATATAGGTAAGGATTGTCATGTCTTTCCATGTCCTATGAGCATTATGTGCACACCAGTACATGAAAAAGGTTTTTTAAGTTTTAAGTATTCAGTTGTAAGCCCCTATAAAAAAATCTCTAATAGATAAAGAAGTTTAATGATAGTAGTTTAAATCCTAACATAATAATCCTAAATATAATTACCTAACAATTTACAATAACATACAATTTCAGCACAAATAAGTTTGTGGTGCAACTATCAAGGGATGCATCAACTCAACTTAAGCGGTACTTGCATGAACAGAAAAGTTCTACTGTTATAATAAATATTATCAATAACCACATCCAGATAGATATACACGACGGGACAGGCAGGACACCGACGCAGGTCCGGGCAAGTACTGGCAGCCTTCTTGGAGAAGCTCCTAGGAATGGTGAGTTGAATACCTCATACATTATTTAATTCAATATAAATAAAAAAGATTTTTTTTTTTTATATATTGGACTAATTGATATGTCTTGATTAGTAGCAGTAAGTTTTAAAAATATCTGTTCTCTTTTAATATAGAGAATCGAGCAAAGGTCTTTTATGGGCTTTTAAAGGAGCCTGACATACAAGTGCTTCCAGTTCCGACTGAAGATGAAGAAGAAACAGAGGAAACTCCAGATAAGCCAAAAAAGAAGAAAGCTAAAAAAGACAATATATTTATGAAAAAACCAAAATCAGATCCAAATGCTCCCCCTAATGACAGATTCCCACTTCCTGAATTGTAAGTTTTGATAGCAATACAAGAAAAAAGTTTTTATTTATTTTCCTTGTAATGGTTTTTTTGACCCAACATCATAATCCTGCAATGTATTTACCATTTAAGACGAGTGTGAACCTACGGCTTTTCATACCAAACGCGATAACGATTTCCACCCCTTAAATTTTAACCAATGTTGACCAATTTTTGAAAGGTTGTCATTCAGAACAATATCTAGGTCTATACATTTTGATTTTTTCACCATAATCAATAAATTCAGTTTTATTGCTGTTTTAGTATTCTGATACAAAACTAATTTATGCGTTTATTTGACGTTTTTGATCTTTTTTCAATTTTCAAAAACGTATATACCTAGATTTTGTATTGACTGACAATTATCAAAAATTGGTCAGAATCGGTAAACATTTAAAGGGGTGGAAATCGTTATCGCCTTTTGTATGAAAAGGTTGATTTTTGCCGTTGGTTCGCAGTCCTCTTAACACAAATTTTATACCACTGATTTCCGGTTATTCTAATAATCTTTTAATCTATAATTCACAGAAAAGAAGCCGACAAAGTTGAGAAAGGCAAAGCTCTTAGAGAGGCCGCTAAGCGAGTGCAACTTGGACCTGAGAGTTTGCCATCAATTTGTTTTTACACTCTGCTGAACAGTGGCCACAGTGCCACTTGTGCAGACATCTGCGATGATTCCACCCTACTAGCGGTTGGCTTTAATAACTCTACTATAAAGGTTCTTATTTTACACGCCTCTATACCATTGTACCAGTTTTAGAATATATAACAAATAAAAACAATAACAAAAATTTTACAGGTATGGACTTTAACTCCCGTAAGGCTACGTGGTATGAAATCGGCTGAAAAATTACAGGACATTGACAGAGAAGCAGGTATTTATTACAGTTGGTCTGCTCAAATAGTGTGCAGTGCACTCAATCACTATTACGGAGAGTACAGTTTAAAAAAAAAAAAATACGACTAGGTTGTGCCCGCGACTTGGTCCGCGAGGAATCGCAGTTTACAGTTATTTCCTCGGGAACAGTTCCCTGATAAAAAGTGCCTGTATGTTAATCCAGCGGCCTTAACATGAATGACACAAAGATAAGTTAAACCGTCTTATCTCTAAGTCTGTCTCTCTCACACTATCACTAGTGCCAACAAAAGAGATAGTCATAGAGATAAACGGGTTTAACTTTGTGTCTTGCATGTTAGGGCCGCAGGGCATAAGCTTCTCCATTTGAGCCGTTCTCACACACACCGCTTACGCTTACGCTTTTATAATACTAGTGATTTAATATTAGTAGATACCTAATTTTTGTAAATAAATATAATTAAAAAAGTCTAAAGTACACATGCAGTCCCAGGGAATAATGTCAAGTAGAAGTCCAGAAGTAGAGCACCTCAAGGGGTATCAGATTCATCATGGGCATGTTCGACGATTTTTTGTCGTTTAGGAGTTATGGGATTTTTTTAAATTTAAATATTATTTAACTCTATAAGATGAAATGCGACTGAGCCTTTAGATCGTAGTTTAAAAAAATATCAACTTTGGTGGATCTGATATCCCTTGAGTCAAGTAGAGATCCAGGGATAGAGCACCTCTACCCCTGACCCTCGGCTTGACTCAATTTCCTGGGCCATACTCTATATTAGTTTTCTGAATAACTGTGTAACTGTGTTCTTTAAAATAGTTTCGGTGCAGATATCAATGTCTTTGTGGGTACTGTAAATTTATTATCTTCCGTAACGGATTATTTAAATCTTCGTCTTAATTTTTGTGAATGCAATTTATATTCCTAGCGAAAAAACAATTCAGCGCGCCGTACTAATGTACACTGCCGGTCTTGTATACCGGCAGTGTAGGGCAGTCTTTGAAATTGCCGACACCGCTTTCGGCTCGTGACGGCGGCTTCTTTGTGCATATCAAACCATGCACATTATTTGAGCGGACGATCTGTAGTTAAATCTTTATCGTTTTCTTTTAAGGTATTTTTTAAACATTTTATTTCACTAAACAGGAGATGTAATGGTCAGAATGATGGAAGAAAGGGACAGAGATGCTTGCCGAACACTATTTGGGCATTCAGGACCGGTTTACAAGGTTGCATTTGATCCATTCAAGACAATGCTTTTGTCCTGCTCAGAAGATGCAACTGGTAAGACATTAAATTTGTATATAAATAATAGAGTTGTTGTAAATATTGAAACAATGCTTCTAACTGCACTATCTAATTTAATATATGTAAAAATTTCAGTACGACTGTGGTCCCTTCAGTGTTGGACGTGCCTCGTCGCATATAGAGGACATGTGTGGCCTGTATGGGATATAAGATGGTCACCTCACGGACATTACTTCGCGTCCAGTGGCCACGACCGCACGGCTCGTCTCTGGGCCACGGATCATCATCAGCCTCTGAGGATTTTCTCTGGTCATCTTTCCGATGTTGATGTAAGACAGTGCAACATATTCCTATAATTATTTACCACGATACGCAATTCTTTAATAACCACAATTGATTTTCAGTGTGTGCAATTTCACCCAAACTCAAACTATATAGCTACAGGGTCCAGCGATAGGACGGTTAGAGTCTGGGATTGTTTAACAGGAAACCAAGTGAGAATCATGACTGGACACAAGGTCAGTAAAAAAATGGTACTCAATAATATTAAGAATAGTAGTTTATGCAACAGTTTGATAATGATAGGCATTAAAATTCGAGTGCGGGCCTGTCGGCTCGTTTCATAATAAGATCGCACGAATGTTTTAAGGCCAAATTATGTACAGTTGCATACGTAACTTTATCTACACACATATTATAAATCCTCCATGATGTGTTCAGAATAGTAGTTTATGCAACGGTTGCATAATGATAGGCCTTAAAACACTAGTGCGGTTTTCATGAAACGAGCCGATAGGGAGTTTCATAATAAGATCGCACGAGTGTTTTAAGGCCAAATTATGCAGAGTTGCATACATAACTTTATCTACACACATATTATAAATCCTCCATGATGGGTTCAGAAACAATATCTTCTGGCAACAAGTTATTTGTTGCAATCGTGGCTGCATATTTCCGATATCCGGCGCATTTTCACATCACACACATTCCGAGAAGACTACTATTCATATTTTCAACTACAATGTAAATTACAAACAACTTTTTATATTCAATTCAACAACAATTCTACTTTCGTTCAGCAAAACACCAACATAATGGCGCCAATTCGATCCTCTGTCAAGACCATTTTTTTTTAAATCATAGACAAACGAATGAAGTCTCTATTCTCATGTCACTCGAGATCAAATGTTGTGCAGTTTATATTAAAAAAACATACTGAATTGACGTTTCGTATCAATAACTGTTTAATATCTATGGATACCAGAATAGAGACCCACTTGAGTTTTGACAGCTGTTCCAAATTTAATCTCATTTCTTTACTAAAAACGATAAAGAAATAACATTGCAGCACTGGTTTTTCCTAATTGGTTGTCAAAATGGTGGTCATTTCCTACGGTTTTTGATTAAACAATGGAGGTTTTATGATATGGGTGTAGATAAAAATATAAACAATATTTTCTGGCAACAAGTTATTTGTTGCAATCGTGGTTGCATTTTATGAAACAAAAAATTAGCATATTAGACAAAAAAACCACGCAACCCGCGCGACCCGCCGGACCCGGCGCACGCCCCGCCGTCAGCGGGAGTTATAAACCATACAAAATCCATAACCACGGGAGTATACAGCTAAATCAGGTATAGCTGTTCTATACGTCTGCGTATAATAACACTCTTTCCGAGCAAGTGTGATGAAAAACTCGTAACGTTACTGAAATTGATACTGTAATAACATTACAGTACAGATTTTACAGTACAGGTTGTAATAATGCTGGTCATTTCCTACGGTTTTTGAATAAATTATGGAGGTTTCATGATATGGGTGTAGATAAATAAAAATTACATAGTGTTTCCAAAATTAAGTTAGTTAATGGGGCAATTCGAAAGTGTACCTATTCGCTAAATTTAAAAGTCGCTAAACTTGAAAATAAGAAAAGTCGCACTCGATTTTGACATTTAGGTACCATACTACATTTAATTTGACGTTTCTTATTTTAAGTTTAGGAAATTTTAAATTAATAAGACGCCGTTTCGAATTGGACCCAATGTTATGTTACAGAGTGCGATATTTACGCTGGCCTTTTCAATGTGTGGTCGATGGCTGGCGTCGGGCGGGGGCGGCGCGGGCGGCGGGGGCGGCGCGGGCGAGCTGGTGGTGTGGGACGTGTCGACGGGCGCCGCGGCCGCCGCGCTGCCGCCCGCGCACTCCGCGCCGCTCCACGCGCTCGCCTTCAGTCGTGACGGCACCATTCTGGCCTCAGGTGTCTATACAAATCCTTACTAAAAAATCATACTACAGCCGAACAGAATTTCTTACTGTAGTCTTTCTTACTATCTGAATAAATAGAAGTCGCGAGAGGCTTTACCTAAAATCAGTGTAATTGGATTTTTTGGACCAGTGGCCGCGCCCTTTGTCCTAAAGCCTGCCTGGATCCTTCCTTGTGTTTGTGACACCTACTTGTAAACACTATCTTAAATACCCGATAAATAGAAGTTTACACCGAAATCAACTAATTTTTTAGAGTTCCGTACCTCAAAAGGAAAAAAGGAACCCTTATAGGATCACTCGTGTGTCTGTCTGTCTGTCTGTCCGTCTGTCACAGCCAATTTACTCCGAAACTACTGGACCGATTGATTTGAAATTTGGTATACATATGTAAATTGTTGACCGCAACAGGGATGCGTAACGTAAATTAATTAATTTTGAACATGGGGCCCACTTTTGGGGGGCAAATTAGAATTTTTTTTTAAAAAGTTACTCAAACTATATCACGTGATATATCAAATGAAAGGGCTTAATGTGAGGATCTTAAATATTTTTCTTTTTGAATTTTAAAATAAATGGTTTGGAAGTTATTTAGGAAAATAGGCGAAAATTGACCATTCCCCCCACCTTATCTCCGAAACTACCGGGCCTAAAAATTTGAAAAAAATACAAAAAATAGTTCTTTACCTGTAGATTACAGGAAAACCTATAAGAAGTCTATGGTATTTAAAGTAACATAGGAAATTTCAGTTAATCATGTATGTAACGGAACCCTCTCCACGCGGGTTTCACTCGCACTTGTCCGGTTTTTTTTATTACAATTTTGTAAACATTCGTCCGCCACAGCACGTCGTTGTACTAAAATGTTACTAATCGCGCCAACTCACTTTGCCCTTATGTAGCTAGATGCTTACCTACGTAGTTGTTAGTTAGTCGGTAAGATTTTCTTATGATAAGATACGTTCTTTCTTAAATAGTCAATTGTTAATGATCTAATAACAATAAAAACATTATGTACACAGGTTCACTGGACTGCACCATTAAACTCTGGGATTTTGCGGCTATTACTGACGAAGTGTCAGTTGAAGACGCCGCTAACAATACAGTACAAAGGGAAGACAAACTATTACTGCGTTCGTTCGCTACAAAGAATTCCCCAATCACTAGTTTACATTTCACTCGACGCAATCTCTTGCTCGCTGTAGGCACCTATGAAGGAAGCACGTAGTAAAACAAAAAAAAACACTTGTGAATTTGACTCGCGCGCCGAGAGTCCCGTACTGACCTATGAAAAACAGACAACCTGTCTTACCTACAGGTAAGACACCTTTTAAAATGAAAAAAATATCTTTTAACATCCGGGTAACCATTTAACAACCTACCTATAAAATAAGACAAGAAATAACTTTCGCAAGCTCTTATCTCTGTGCAACCGTCAAGTGTGATAACGTTGCAAACGTTATTCCGTTTAATTATTATTTTTTGTGTTGTATCTACGAATTTATTGTTTTCGGTATTTTCCCTTACTTTTGCTACAAGTAATTGCTACTTGCCACATGATTCTAGGTCAACGGGAAGTACCCTATAGGTTTTGATTCCCTTTGCTTTTATCAAAATATGTGGCATAAACGGCCGTCTTTTGATTGCGTGACTTAGAAGTTTGATTTTTTTAGAGGTCAAGGGATTGCAGACCTATATTTGATATTAGTTTCAACTTGATACTTACACGCGTTCGTGAGAAAAAGGGTCAGAACAGACAGACAGACGACAAAGTGATCCTATAAGGGTTCCTTCTTTCATTTTGAGGTACGGAACCCTAAAAATTATAATAAGAATAGTTTTAATTGAATTTTATAATAAAAAATCTTAATAGTAAAAAAAGATTCTCTTTATTCTATCTCCTCTATTTATGTATAACACAAATTTATAGTATTTGCAGAAGATAGGACCGCTCAGATGTTATGAACTGAATCATAAGGTTCAAAATAGATTCATTACTTCTTGCAACTTGTGCTTTCATGGCCTGTTTGAAATCTTCTTTAACCCCCTTGTCGGCGCCTCTGGTACCAATCCTCCTCTGCCCTAGATGTTGTTGAGAATTAGGTAAGATATCCAAAACAACATTATTTGCTTGATCATTCCACATAAAACTTAGCTCTTCTAGGATGTCTATGTGAATAATATATGCTGAGAATAAATGATAGTGGAAGACACCCTTTTGTTTTATTATGTCCAATATGTTCATAAAAACTGCCTCCTCCTGAGGCCACCCAAACTGCATTAACACTAATATATGACCATAGATCAAATCTGAGCTATTGCCTGTGCTAAGCAAAATTCTTATGAGTAATGTGCAGAAGTAATGCATAATAGCAACTTTAGAAAGTGGCAAGAAATGGAGATGCCTGTGTGTGCCACCAACAATGAGCTCAGTTTCTAACACACCCTCTACGGAGGGCAATTGTGGCAGAGCTGCCAATATACTTTCAACACACGCTGCATACTTCTTATGAAAGAAGTTAACAGACACTCTCATTATGTTAGCAGCAAGATTATTTACTTGTGCTATCTTAATTGTCTCCTCATATCTTCCCTGATATAGTGCTAATTCATCAGAAAATCCGTCAGCCCACGGTTTAACCTGTAACTGATTGGCTAATTTCATGAATTCCCTTGATATAACTTCATTACTGTGCAACAGTTCCCAACAATTCGCAGCAGCTTGGAACTGATGTGATGAAACTCCTGTGACTTCAATTTCAATTTTCCTTCGCTTTAATGGCAGAATATCCGGATCGGAAAGAGCCTCAATAAGAATATGATTCCCTTTTTGAGATTTCTGTTCATAAAGAGACCTCAAGAAAAATGTGGTTCCACAGTACAATAACTGACGACAATCTTCACAATTTCTTAATGTCATGAGCTTTTGGAAGTATGATTCTCTGTTTAAGCTATTTGAGTAATTTATAAGAAAAGGATCCCATCCAAGCTGTCTGCCAAGTAAATCTAACACACCATAGAGTCTCTGCCAGGGATCTGATATGTCATGTTCTGATTCATCATAAACATAACAGTTGTAAAAATCAATAGCTTTTACTAAAAGGCGCTGCAATAATCTTGGGGACTCTAAAGAGCTGAGAAGGGGCAGTGTTTCCACAACCAACAATCGGGCATAACGGTTGTCACAAAAGAATTTGTCTGCATTTATAAGAGTTTTTACTAGACTGTCCACTCCAAGCTGAGGAAATTTTTTCAGCAACAATACCAACAACCGACAATGCTCCATGGTGTCATCACTGTTCTCAACACTTGTCTTTAGTATTGTTAATTGTATGTCAGGACATATTCTATCAAACATTTGACTCAAAAAACTAGGATCTGAAGATTTCAGAGCATTTGCAATTGCCGAAATCTCTGGTAAGAGATCTGAAAGATTTTGCCTCGATAACATCAATGAAGTGAAACATTCCGCTGCTTCCTGTACGTTACCAGATTGTTTTTCCATCAAATATGCTTCAAATTGTATTTTGAAATTTGAGGGAAATAAAGTTTTCGCAGTTAGCATCCATGCTTTAGCCGAATATATATTGTACTTTTGAGCTTCTTTTGCTTTTGTGATAATATAATCTTCATCACACATCACAGCTTCAATTCCAGGCATGATCTACCTTTGGATCTAGCAATAGAATAGCAGTTTAGCAGTATTTTATTACATTTATTACCGTGTATACTTCGAACTAGCAAGTGTTTTTTTTTTTACTACATCGGAATCACAATCGGAATCCAGTAATCGAATTGAATGTTCTTCGAATCGAATGCAAAAATATATTAGAATTCTCGGTGCATTCTAGTCAATGTCACTTAGTATTCTATACTCTAAGTGGCTAAGTAGTCTGTGTGGCTAAGGCTGGACTTGACAGACAGATGACAGTTGTGACCGATTGACCAGTGTTGCCAAGTCAATGAAACAAGCAATAGCTAAACAGTTTCGAAAAGTAGCCAGAAATGTATAATTTTTGACCCCATGAAGTGGCTACATTTTTTAACACAAGCTACGATTTTATTTATGGAAGAAGGTAAAAAACTATTTAATCATTTTTTAAATAGACATTACACTCGTTTTTGTTAGCAAAACAAAAAACAATTCGTAAATTTGCCGCGCTTGGAGCTGTCGGACAAAAAGTCAACAAGAAGTTTGGTTCTACGACTTTTAAGTACATAAAATACTAAAGAACCCACAATAATGATAATAATTAAGACAGTAATAAATTAGCAACAATTTCCACGGACGTCATTTTTACAGGCGTTTTAGCGTAAAAATTACGTCCGTGGAAACGAGGCCTAAAAGTTGCTAGAATTGGCTAAAACATTGAGCCAAGAAATTTTGATAACTGTGGCTAAATTGAGTCAAAATGTTTCTAGATCTAGCCAAAAAATGGCTAACTTGGCAGCACTGAGACTGACATTACGAACGGATTATGCCATGCGAGTTGATAATCAGTAAAGGGAGGATGTTAAGATAACAAATTTGCTTTTTGCAAACGTAATGGAACCAGTGTCGTACAATTTGAACGAATTACATCTTTATGATGGCTACTCCATCGCAGAATTGGTCCCAGATCTAATATTAGAAAATATATTTTCATATTTAAATTTGAAAGATCTTCGTAATTGTTCACTGGTTTGTAAGAGTTGGTACAGAGTTCTAAGTGATGAAAACAACGATGTCTGGAGACTACATTGCTTCAAGAAATTAGCAGAGGAAGTCATGAAGTCTGACTTACTTTCTGTTTTAATGACATATAAGGCAAAGCTTAAAGCCTTTTGTCATGCATGGAATCCACACGATTGCTCAAGAAATATTTATGTAAAGCCTAATGGATTTACATTACACAGGTAACCATATCTTATATATCTCTACAATTCTAAGGTTCTCGCTTCCGAGTCTGGAGGGTATCAAGTCATTGTTCCAATTTGTAACGCCTGACACCTTATGCACCTGGTCTATTCAAGCTACCAAAACCTAAATCACAAAATCATTAAATTTCCTTATCAATAGATTTAAATATATGGATCAATTAATCACCATAATAATTGGGCACGAGTGAGAACTCTTAAACTGAAGTCTAGTTTAGATTACTTACACCTTTAAGTCAAATAAAAAAAAATTGTTATTTATTATTATTGCCTTATCAGCATCCTTATCACAGACATATATACGTCCCACTGCTAGGCCCGGCCTCATGTGATTGAGCTCTCACCTAGGCAGTAGTCCCCACATGGGCCTATTGTGGATTGGGGACTTCACTCACATCACTGAATTACTTCACAGCACAGGTGTGAGCAGGTTTCCTCATAAAGTTTTACTTCACTGAAATGCTAATGGTTAATAACAAATTGAATTCTGAATTATTATTGTCACCTAATTTGGGCCATACAATACGATTACTTAATGTTTGGGTTTTGGGATTACTCTGTTTTTATTGGAAAAAATCTGAAGTGCAATTTACATGAACAACATTGTGGTGTTTTCAACATTATACTTATTTCACTTTACAGTCTGAGAAAAGTAATGTATGACATCTACTGTAATGACATTTTGTTAACAGTGGACTTATTTCTGTTGTGACCCATAACATCGCCTGTGATAACTATCTTCGCCTAATTTAATATATAACTTGAAATTTCCAAAATATCTTTAGCACAAGTGGCCAACAAAACTACTAAAGGCTATGTTTCATTTATGGCCAGATATTTTGAATTAATTGTGGCTAACTTCAAATTGTTGGTGACCAGTGCATTTTGCATCCAGGAAGTTCCAAATGCTATGGACAGTGAGATCTTGTATCTCTGAGGTGCATTTCCACATACTTCTATTGCATGTGAGTGGCCCACATGAGGAGAGGATGTGCTTGGCTGTTTCCTCTGTCTCTTAGCAATCTACATTTTGTGTCCCTAGTTCATGCCCATTTGTAACAAATGTTTGGTTAGTTTGCAGTGACCAGTTTGTTTTCTTGCCACGGCGCAACTGTTATACCTACCTATATTTTGAGCTGAAGAAGTTGTTTTAATAATCTCAAAAGGTTCTTTCCTTAATTTTCCGTTAAGAGGCGTATTACATTTTGGTCGTGATTTTTGCATTAAATGGCCAACTTTAACGTTCCTATTATGAGAAACTGAAAGACCTAGACATTCTTTAACTTGCTGAATGGTGGAGTAGGAGTATAGTTATTAACAGCCCTATTACGATTTTTTCAATAATTGGACAACTGGCGTTCTTATTATGAGAAACTGAAAGACTTAGACAAATTTGACTTGCTGACTGGTGGAGTACAGTTATTAGTATTGATCATAGCGGCCTCGCTTTTTGCAATTTATTCTTATCTATTGATCTATAGCCGAAATTCCGCAGCAAGTTTTTCAAAAAATGCGCGACGGCATTTTTTCGAGCTCGTGGATTGAACTACTCTACTAAGCAAATGAAATGAAAAATAAATAATAATATTTCTTTAATAGTCGTTTAGTTTATAGCGGCGTCGGAATGTTGAAATATGTATGGAATATGTAGAAAAAAATCCAAGGCAAAACCATAAAATTACTAAAAACGCTTAGTTTTAACCGTAAATTTCTCTTTACTACGTTAATATTATTACGTAAAATTTATATCAGAATAATCCTTAGTTTATAAATAATTAAAATATGTACTTTTTTTTGAAAAATAATTGGTATACAACTTAAAATAAACGTAAGTAATTACAACTCCCAAATTACTACATAATGTTATATGTCGGGCGCCTGAATTCAGTGCCGCGCGCGCCGGCGGTTGATTAGAGCAGATCTGTGTCCGGCCGAACGATAGTTCCCAATGTAAAAAGAGCGCTGACGGCCATATAAGATGTATGGCCTCTTTGTACATTGGACGAGGGCGACGTAACGCGTGCGTCCAATATACCTACCTAATCTTTCAGAACGCGATTTAGTGATGGCCCTCTTAATATAATTCATTGCGGCCTCGCTTTATGCAATTTATTCTTACCTATTTATATACTTGAAGCCGAAATTCCGCAGCAATTTTTTCATAAAATGCGCAATGGCACTTTTTCGAGCGCGTGGATTAAACTACAGTACTAAAAAATTTAAGTTTAAGAAAAACTAAAAAAATACGCTTTCCAAGTAGGTACATAGATATATTTGATTACTTTTGGTGTTGGTGGCGGTGCTGGGGAGTATTACACGCTCAATTAGGTAAGTACGTAATACAATTGGTAGGTACTTATCTGTTTGGCTCGATAAGTATACCAATTTAGTCATCACTCGGTGTAAATAAGGGTCAAAGTGGTTAACTTTTCGAACCAAAGCGATACCAATTGTGTTACGTACCTACCTAATTGAGCAGCAGGACATAGGGTATAGAACATCGACTCGGACATCGACTCGGTAATTCAGTGGAGCATTAGCAACAAACTACATTTCAATGTCGCTAAGTGTTCAGTCATGACCTACAGCCGTGCACACAGACCGTTACATGCACAATATACTTTGGGCACTGAACTTATTTCTAGAGTCTCATCTATAAAGGACTTGGGCGTTCTCTTTGATGCACGCCTTACATTCCACGACCATATCAGGGCACTGGCCGTGGACTGTTATAAGAGATTGGGCTTTATTATTCGTAATGCGCGGGACTTTCATGGCCTAGAAGCCATTAAATTACTGTACACGGCACTGGTAAGAAGCAAGCTCGAGGCAGCCGCGATCATTTGGAACCCTTACGAGTCTACATATGCCTTACTTCTGGAAAAAGTCCAAAAAGCCTTTCTAAGGTTTTTGTACAGAAAACTATATGGGTACTATCCGTTTCTGTATCCAACCAAGTTTTTACTAGGCTCTCTTGGCTTCAACTCTCTGGAAGTAAGGCGAAATTACAGTCTTCTTATTACCTCTTGTAATATTCTTCGGGGTAATGCGGAATGCCCGGATCTTGTGGCGAAACTCGTAAGGCTGTCCGTTCCCTTCGTGCCTAGAACTTTGCTAAGACCACGAAGTTCTTGTCTTCTTGCAGTGCCTAGAGCGCGCACTGTTTCCCACAGGAGCTCACCTAATGTTCGGGCACTGCAAATGCTCAATCTACTTCTGCTATCGGCACCTGATTGTGATGTGTTTTGGAGTCGATGGACGGTTGTGTGCCGTGAATGTCTGAGTTTTTGTGAGGCGATGAATGTATGAATACAAAGTAAAAATTATGATTATAATTATAGTTTTTTCTCTTTTGTTTCTTGTTATTTTGAATTTTGTATTTTTCTTTTTTGTGTATTAATTGAATTTTCCAGCGTATTGGTGTATTACTGTAATGCTGTATAAATTATGTTTAAATGAATAAATAAATAAATAAAATAAATAGAAACTTTTGGAAACAAAACTGGAAGGGAGTAAAAGAGGGGATTGAAGTAAATACCTATGGGAAAAACGTATTCGTTGAGTTTATTAACTTGAAACCTGCACGTCTAGCACGAGCTGCCCGCGAGTCCTTTGTCGGTCAGTGCATCCCTTACATATTTGACTAATTTGACAGAGACGCACCGCGCGACAAACGACTCGCGGGCGTGTCGTGCTAGCCCCCCTGGTATAAACACTCTTTAAAACAAACAATTAGGTACCTTACGTTAGAGGCTTTAAACTTTGTGTGGGAAAAACCGATTCCATTTCTTTATCAACTTGAAACTTGGTATAAATGTAATTTAAAACAAATAATTAGGTAGGCGATTGAGAAAAAACAAAACTACTCCTACAAAGGATGCCTTCGAATTCCACGCAGACGAACTCGCAGGCGGAAGCTAGTCTGTTATAATAATGCGTAATCTTATAATCTTAATAAGTTAATGTGAGATTTTCATTGACCCCATCTCCGTTTAAATGAGATTTTGCCGGTACCCCCATTACGTACCACGTCAAAATATCCCAAAACTAACAGTGGTATTCATAGTCCTTCCTTGAAAATAAGGATCCCTTATTAGTATTGAAAAGACATGGAATAAGGGCTCCTTATTTTTGAGGCAGAACTATGCATACCACTGTAATATCTCATACAAAAATATTCCTTTCCTTTGTAATGATGGAATCATATGAAATAACCTGCTTAATGCAGGATTCCGGGCCTTAGTGCCTGTTCCACGAAATGTGCCAGGGTGAAGGTTTCGAAAATATTTTTTTTTTTTCAATGAAGGGTTAGGAATTGGCCCTTTTTCTTTTGTAATCTGAACTGTCAGTGAACCAGGCTACCCGTAGGTATTTTTTGTTTTGAAATTGAACAACTTTAAGGGGGTCAAAAAGGGCCATGTTCCACATGTTCCAGGGTGTTCCGGGGTTTTGGGACCTCAAACTCCTAGCCAGGGAGCCACTATACTACTACTCTTTACTTAATAATAATAATATATATATAAGAGTAGTAGATAGTAGTACTGTGGGTAACACGTAGACGTCTCAGTAGACGACTCTGAGGTCCCAGAACCCCGGAACACCTTGGAACATTGGAACATGGGTATTTTGACCCACTTATGGTGTTCCAATTTGAAAAACAAAAATACCTACGTGTAGCGTGGTCTATCAGCATGCCAGATTAAGAATTTAATTTATAAAATTTTGTTCTATCGATTTAAAAAAAAAAAAAAATTACCATACCTACCATGGAACATTCTGTGGAACACGAGGTGGAACAGCCAGATCAAGAAGTATGAGGGTCCATTTGAACCATTCCCATGAGCCACTTCTTTTATACCAAAGACATCTCCCACTTCTGTCTCTAGCTGAGTCAGTGACGACTTTGAGTTAATATTTATCAAAAATCGAACCGGGATGGTTCGTCAGACTCAGATACCGATGACTCTGACTATAGCGACAGTATGAAGGCATTGGCAATACACAGTCCTAGCCTAGCATTTCTTGTATTATTTTGGCATGATTTAAAATTAAATAACTTTTTTTTATCTACAAATGAATAAATACATACTTGGTATCAAAACATTTATTAATGACAAATATTTCAAAAACCGGTGTTACATTCAGGAGCTTCTTGCAGTTATCGCGCCTTCCTCTGCTGCTCGCGTTTTTTCTCTTCTTCCATCCTCAATTCTTCTCTCACTTTGTCTCTTCTCTTTCTATTCTCTTCCAATTGTTTCTCTGCTGCTCTTTGACTTTCCTTCATTAGAACGAATTTCCTTAGCTCATCAGAGTCTTCTACATGCCAGCCGGTATTTCGCTTCATGATTAATGGGTAATATAATAAAACTTCGAAGTGTAAGTCGTGGTCAATCACTCGCGAAAGTGAGTATTAAAATGAATTAGGATAACTCATTGGCCATGGTTTTATATACGTTATCCAGAAACGGACATCATACCATCTTAGGACTAATTAATCGAACGTGGCCACAAGTAGTCTTGTGGCTCTGCCCACCCCATTAGGGATTTCGGGCGTGATAATATGTATGTATGTATGTATCCAGAAACCGCAACGGAAAAACCGCGTAAAATAATAAGTCATACAGGATAATCGTCAATACAGGAGTCATTTGTGTATTTAACCAAATACGTGACAAATCGCTCCGATAAACTGCTTACACGTACGCACATGACATATTGAAATATTCCATTATTAGTTGATATGATATTTTTTCCTCAATTCCAGGGTTTTGTCAACATGATTAATTGTAACACTATTGACGCACAGATAGATTACGCATTGACATTTTGTAGGTACACGAGTGTATTTTGCAAACACATTGTCCTACACCATATTTATTGGGATGTTTGTGATTATATTGTTGTCATGGGATATTAAGACGCAGAACCCCCCCATTATGAGCCGATTTAATTAATGGAAGGTGGAGGGAGTGGTCTTGCCACTAGGTTACTTGACTCTTATGTGAGTAGAGTAGAAAGGATGTTAGGTTGATGGACCTGAAGGATTTGGGATATGAATAAATAAGTCTGTCATTTGTTCTAGCTGTGTTGATATTACTGTATAATTTTTAGGAACCCAATAGCACAGAGCTCCGATGCATGCCGTGCTAAGATGGGATTTAATTTCGGCCGCCACGCATGGGAAGTGATATGGGAGGGACCATTGGGCACTGTGGCTGTGGTGGGTATTTCAACTAAAGATGCCTCTCTGCAATGCCAAGGCTACGTGGGCTTATTGGGAGCTGATGAACAAAGTTGGGGATGGAATTTAGTGGATAACCATTTACTACACAATGGCGATAGTCAAGGACAATATCCACTTCTCAACAACTGCCCTAAATATCAAGTAAGTACCTTTCATTTCTTTAGAAACAATTGTCCAGTCTACTCACTTTATTTGTGCACTCATACCTTCTCTTAAACCATGGGCTACCACAGCCTATATACCTATATAATAATAATATGACACACGCACACGTATGTGTCTCACATCGCAATAGTAGCGTGATATTATTTAAGAGTTAAATCAAATCTAATAATGTTGGGCATGTGCTTTTTATCAAATTGACTATTGGACAAACGACAGGATACCGCTATTCCTACCGACTACTTAACTATATATTCTAATCGCTTGGTATAATGTATATCTAGCAACTTGAACTCTTATGCGTAAGGCCTAGAACAAACTGAAACGCAACTGCAACGAAACTGCAACTTCTAGTTACTCTTGAGTTTATGCTAGACTCAGCCTCTACTTGCCTCTAGATGGGATCGCTAAAGTATTTATAGAGAACTTTAGCGAACCCAACATGAAACTGTTGCGATATTCTCATGACGAATCCGAAGGTTTTTCTAGCTCGCTGACAAATATCAATTACGTGTTTGTGGAAGTCAAATTTATCATCTAGGTCACGGATATCGTTTCACTCTTTCCAATGTAGCGTCAGAACCCTTCTAGGATCACTCTTCTGTCTGTCTGTCTGTCCGTATGTCACAGCCAATTTACTCCAAAACGACTGGACCGATTGAGTTGACATTTGGTACAGATATGTAAGTCGGTAACCGCAACACGGACGTGTAACGTAAATAAATTAATTTTAAACATGAGGGCCACTTTTGGGAGGGTAAATTAGAAAATTTAAAAAAGTAGCAGTGGCGAAGCCTGCCGACAAGCCGATTCCTGACGGCTTTACCAAGCTAGAAAGCTACGGCTAACTGTCAGTAAAGTCCATGTTACTCTAACTAAAGGTCTGACTCGCTCGTACGGTTCTAATTCTTTCGGCTTCCCTTAGGAAATATTTGACGCTTCGCCACTGAAAAGTAGTGTTAAATATATCGTGTACCATATCAAATGAAAGAGCTCCTTGTGAGAATCCTAAACTTCGACAAAATTTTCATAAAATTGCATCGTCATCAGCATTTATTATCATAGTCAAATTAAAACTTTCGTGAGACATTATGAATACTTGAAAAACACACGGCTTTACTCACGATGCGCGGGTTGATCTGACCGGGACCGCACTCAAACCCTGAAGAAGGATTCCAATCGAGTTCGAAACATATCGGACTATTTCTGACCATAAATCGTGAGTAAAGCCGTGTGTTTTTCAAGTATTCATTTATTATCGTCATTAATTTATTTTATTAAAAACTCTTTTTACTTTTCAGGTGGGTGAGCGCATAAGAGTTATATTAGACTGCGAAGATAATACTCTATCATTTGAACGAAATTATGAATTTTTAGGAGTTGCATTTAAAGGTAAGCATCCCTTAAAGACCAATCGTACGTAGAAGGGTAAGTAAAGAAAAGACCAAATACTTTGGATCTTTGCAATTTAAGATATTTATTTATATCAAGAATGACTGCCTCCCTAAGGGGTCATCCATAAAGTACGTCACACCTTAAGGGGGGGGGGGGGGAGGAGATCGACGAAATGTGACATTGTGTGACAAGGGGTGGGAGGGGTCATAAGTTTTGTGACGTCACATTTCAAAATCTAATACATCTAAGAGTTAAAATGCCAAAATTGAACTATTAACGAAAAACTTGAAAATATTTCCAACTCTACCTGTGCGGATATAAGGTTTAAATTGTTTTGTTAGCGAGTTCACACTCTATTAGTGCAACGCGTGGGTCCCGTTTTTACAAATGTTTCATTTGATGTTGATTATATTAAAAAGTAATTTACTTAAATGAAAATAAAACTAATTTCGGAACTGCTGTTTTAGTTTAATAATTTGTAGATGTAAAATTGCAAAATATGTGACGTCACACGAGGGAGGGGGGGGGGGTCTCACAAATGTGACCAACTGTGACAAGCACGGGGGAGGGGTCAAAAAATCATGAAATTAGTGTGACGTACTTTATGGATGACCCTTACAGAAAAAAAATTGTTTCTTAAAATCATTATTAAATATATTACAACTATGATTACACTCAAGTATTTTTTTAAGTATATCTCTTACTCTTAAAAATAAAATTTAAGAAAAACCCTTTGAAAAGCAAGAAATAATAAGCATAAGCATAATAATAGTAAATTCGATATACATCCCTCTATCTGTGTTAATTAACATGACACCGATTTCGATGTACTAAAATGTATCACTTAAGAGGGCGCCGAGCGTCCAGTGGCGCCCTCATCACTGTAATTGTGTTTTCAAATAACTAAGTATTTTATTAAAATTGAAACCACTTACCACTTTCGCTGCATATTTTATCAACAATCAGCTAGAGAAAATGCGTCATTTCATTACGCTCGGCCAGTGTCGGGAAGTTCGGGAACACTTGGTACTTCTCGCTACATAATATCGTCAAGTTGAGTAACCTGACATTTTGACGTTGATAAAGTCTGTTTGTTATGTTGGTATATCGTCGCTGCGCGTGCAATACCGCGGAAGAGCACTTTGTAAATACCGCGTAACAGACAAAAGGCACAAAATTGAGATACGTAAATATGTAGTTAAATGACTGAGATATTCCGTTTTTACTTGTTCCTAAAAAATCTCAAAAAACGCTGATACGCGGTTTTTACAAAATGCTCTTCCGCGGTATTGCACACCCAGCGACGATTATGCAGTCCATTCTCGCACGACAGTGTTGCCAATTTAGTAACTTTGCAACTAAATTTAGCATCTTTTCGGCTGATTTAGCAACTAATATTTTCCATTTAGCATCTAGCTCATTTTTAGCAACTTTTGTTATTCGGTTTTTTGTTGTTGTTGTTCTGGTTTGAGACATTAAAATAACCGGCAATCACCTGGAGACTCAGCTTAACTTCATAATTGTAAGATAACAATTGAGTTAAAAAAAAATGATAATTGATTATTAAAGCAGCTTAATTATTTGTCCCTTATTTTTGCTCATTTATTTTTCACCTTTATTCAGAACGTACAAAGATATTTAGTAACTTTTTAGCATCTTCTAGACTTCTATATATCAACTTTCTCATTTAAAAGTTGGCAACACTGCAATAAAGTCTCAAAGCACGTAAGACACTCTTTATCGTTATAAGAGCTCTCTCTTATAACGATAAAGAGCTTTCTCATTATCCGATATGATATCGCTATCGGATGCTGAAAGCCGATAGCCGATATCGTGCCGTGCCTTCACATAAGTTCGATAATATCGTTCCGATTTGGGCACCGCCAGCCGCCGGCACAGTCACGCAAACAATGAAAATGTACACATATAGCACATATACAAGCATTATGCCCGATATCGACGGCGGCCCAGCACGGCCACCGACATATCCGTATCGGGTCCGATATTCGAAATCATATTTCATACATTTTATATCGTATGGGCGAACGATACCAAAATCGTATTGGATAATGTGAAATTGCTCTATCACTAGGTGTAGGGAATTAAATTTACTTGACACCGACATCGGTAATATATTTAGGATTATCAATTTCTGAAAGTTCTGTTACGTTTTTGAGTTTAGAAGGCTATCGAAGGCGATCTTTGATTTTGGTTAAAAATAATTTAATGTTGTGTCCATTTCCAGAGTTAAGAACGTATCTGCCAAGTTTCAGCAAAATCCTTCAATTCGTAATGTTTTAATTTTTACAGAGGATCTGTACAAACAGCAGGATGTACTTAAATTATTCGGGACCTCGGAAATTTAGTCTCTACGATTTTTTTTTTACTGAACTTTTCTGGTAATAATTTACACATAAACATAACACAAACATGTCATGTTAAACTACTATTTCATTCGCGCAAGCGGAGCCGCGGGTACATCTCGTGTAATATAATTTTTATCCATTACTTTTCTCCGTTTACGGTTCTAAGTGAAAACTGGCCGCTATTTTCTTAGAACCGTAAACGGAGGAAAGTGGTGAATAAAGAGCTATATTACTTAGCATATAAATTGTGTATTAAGTAGCGCAACCACTTATATGGCCTCGATTTTAATAAAATACTTTAATTTAAAGATAGCCACTGACCTACAATATAACTGTGCAATATCACTGGTTGGCTGGTTGGTATTATATTGATCGTCAGTAGTCGATATTGACCGTCAATATCATCTAATGACGATCAATATTATTGTGTAACCAGTGATATTGCACAGTTATAATGTAGGTCAGTGGCTATCCTAATAGAAAACACGATGACAGTGCTGAGGCCGCCACTGGAAGCTCGACGCCCCCTTTATTAACAATATGAGTATATTTGACGTTTCTAGGTAATGCACTAACGTAAGCCAATTCTTACTTTTCAAAGGGTTTTTCTAGATTTTTGTTATTTTTTTTGTCAATTTTAATATTGGAATGGAATTCATTTAGAGATATACTCGTATGGCTGAATTCACAAACGCCACTCTAATTGATATTTAATTAAAGTTACGTTTATTATATAGATTGAGGTTGGTTAGTTGACGGATTAAATTCTATAATTCATTAATTATTCCAACTAAATAAAACAGAGTGAGCTGCATTTTATTGCTTCCGTCCACATGGTGATAAGTGATATCAGGCAGACGAGTTATTTATTTATGTGAATTCATTACGAAAAATGTTTTGTTCGGAATCTTTGGGTTTTTTCAAAGGTTATAAGCCAACAATGATTAAGGTATGTTGTATTACTAATTAGCTATTTCATTTTAGGTCTTCCTAACAAAAGATTGTACCCAACTGTGTCTGCCGTATATGGTAACACTGAAGTGTCTATGGTGTACCTCGGCCCACCCGTGGATGGCTGATAATAAATAACTCTCAGATTCTAGATAATATGTGAATAATAATAATATAATTAATTTCTAGTCAAAACACAAATAGGGTAGCAAAACAAATAAATGAACTGTTCAGCGACTATGGTTTCTTTAGACCTGTTGTTCTGAGATTTTTTTACCCCACTGCGCCAAGTATATGAATGTTATGTATTTTGCAATATAGATATGTATGTATGTGGGTATGTAATTATTACCTTGAGTATTCTTGAATTTACTTACACACAAAGACATATTAGCACATAATAGTGTATATAAAATAAATGTTCTAAACTTTAGATCGCCACAGTCGGCTGCAGCCGTCGCCACGACGGCTACAGCCGACACAAATTTGTAATTATGTGTAATACAAACTTTACAAGTATTTTTTGACTTTTATTATGGTTTTGCAAGTATACCTTAGCCTAAACCTAATATAAATAAGATATACTTTATCTCAAAAACTGGTAAAATCCACTTTAAAACATATTATAATTGAATGCAGTAAAAGTATCTACTTACTACACCCATGTCGGCATAGGCCGTCGCATAGTGATGTTACCGGCAGTTGTGTTTTTATCATTAAAATAATGTAAGAATAACTTATTCGAGGTCTTTTATCAATGATAAATTAAAACGCATGATGCTAAATTACCATTATTATTGTATTACAATGGTATCCCAATACACATTTAGCACTTAAAAATTATTCAATAGTTCACTATTTACGCAATAAGAATGATCGACAAACTCGTTTCGCACATCTCTGATAAACGCGCTCTTATCAGTGTCCTGTGCGTCCGTGTCGGCTACAGCGGCCCTAAGATGCATGCCACAAAAATAAATTAAATCCGTTTATCTCTATGACTATCTCTTTCGTCGGCACTAGTGTGAGAGAGACGCACTTAGAGATAAGACGTTCTATCTTATCTTTGTGTCATGCATGTTAGGGCCGCAGACGCAAAGCTGTGACATTAGAAGCGCGAGAGCTTTCAAATAGTGTTGTGCAGTCAATACCGTCTTCACCATAAGGGAGGGCACACGGGGCCCGTGCCCAGGGCCCCCATTCTCAGGGGGCCCCGAAGGACCGACAATTTCTCTCACACATTTAGATCATTCGCTTTTTTTACTTTCCAAAAGGGCCCCAAATTCTTGTGTGCCCGAGGGCCCCAGCCTTGTTTAAGCGGCCCTGTGTGCAGTGTTATCAATGAGGATTCTATATGTACGGCGCAATGGTTACGAATTTTAAGAGTTGATGATGACGATGGCGTTCCAGACCTTATTCCGGAACAAGTTGAAGAAGAAGATTTCGAGGTAAGTAAGTGTGTTATATTAATATACTATTAAGAAACTGTAGCTGTATGTACCTAGATTGATTCAAAACTAATTGAAGTCAACTATTTATTAATATCTATCATCTATTCTATTTTATACAAGTATAACAAAGGTGTGTCTGAATTTTGTCAAGAGAAGATAAAACATGGAGAGCGATACACGGTGATTATAGCAGTATTAATTATTTATGAGACCATTTACATGTTTTAATTTTAGTTCTTCTATGAAGAAGTAAACTTGATCTTTAGCGTAAATTACTAAAATGACTACTCCGTCGTTTTGGTTATTGTTTATTTTTGTTGCAAAGGAGCTGTATTATAACACATAGATGTGGTAAGTTAGGATTTACAGTTAACCAACATTCCATAAGGATCAGCAACTCGCAACTCACTCTAACTTGGTAACTATGGTATGTGCATGGAGAAATGCTTTGAGGAATATCACTCGACTACATAGGTGTAATTTCAATTTTAAGTAGCTAATGTATATTTTAATTGTTTTATGTAAAATAAGAAATAATTGATTAGTTTATTCTTAATAATTAATACTGTTATTAAAATGATTATTCTTTAGTACTAGCTTATAATTTATAATACGGTGTAGTTTTAATGTTATAATGTATTCAATTAGTGTCCCTAATGTCAATAATTTGTATTGTTATTAAAATGATTATACTTTCATAAATGCTTTCTTTTTGTAAACCATCCTAGATAATTCTTACCAGAAAAAAAAAACCAAACTACACTATACATTAAGGTCCTAAATAATTTATGGTTATAAAAAAAAAACAAATCACAATTATAAATCCTTCAGATAATATTTTAACCGACCTGCAGAATCGCTTTGTCATTTGAAAACCTTTCCGTGGCATGCCCTTCAGAAGCGGGGAGCGCACGGAACATACCCACCTGGCGCAATGACGCTATGAGCGCGTCATGGAATATTACTTATTATCTTTGTATGAGCGCCGCTGGGTATCGTTCAGCGAAATTGCTTGCGCGCCGAAAGGGTTACTGACTTTTATTGCACGACTCGCCAATTGGTGCTGCGGATAGTATAGGAGACAAGTACCCTTACTAACATTATATTTAGGATAAGGTCCGTTAGTTACTTACCTTTTGTCCCTAAGTGCTGCACATAGCTACACGGGGCTCTGTCGGCACCTCTTAACCTCTTCACCTAGTCGTGTCAGCCAATGGAATGCCTCACACGCATTGCTATGTAGTCATGATATCATGAACGTTTGTCTTTTCGTACCTGTGCTTTGATGAATACTGTTGTACCAATGATGAATTGAAGAAATAACAACTTATTGAGCCTTAGTTACTTTTGTTGATTATTAATTAATAATAATAAATTAATTAATGGTTTCGACGTTTATTATGTCATAACGTCGTTTAAGAATACTTCAAGGAGAATCGGAAACGTTACATTACTTTTTAAATATTTTTAAGTAAATTACTTTATCTCTATCGATAACTTTAAAATTCACTCTTGCAATCCCTATTTATCTACAGGACGATTTGTTCCGTGGCGTTCATAGTAGGTGACTTCTTTGGTTTTGTGGCGGTGAAGAGGTTAAGAACATCTGCGGCCCTAACATGCATGACACAAAGATAAAATAGACCGTCTTATCTCTAAGTGCGTCTCTCTCACACTAGTGCCGACGAAAGAGATAGCCATAGAGATAAACGGGTTTAATTTATCTTTGTGGCATGCATGTTAGGGCCGCTGCGGCCCTAGCAATATTGACACGAGGATAAGTTGTCCCCATCTTATCTCTCAGTGCCTCTTTCTTCGATACTAGTATGACAGAGACGTAGTAAGGGTTAACTTATCCTCATGTCAACCTTGCTAGGGCTAGGCCGAGTTTAAAACAAAATTTTAGGTTTGTGTACCAGAGTGGATCTCATCTTCGTCAAAAGTAGTGTTATTATATATTAAAAACCGGTCAAGAGCATGTTGGGCCATGCTCAATGTAGGGTTCCGTAGCCATTGTAACTCGGAAAACCATAACCTTAGCTAGTTTTCTATTCAAGTTATATAGTTAGTTATTTTACGATGATTTTCATTAGGTTTAAACAAGTTAGTCGCTCTTAACTCTCGAAACAATGAAGCTTTAGTTTTTCTTTTAACTTCATAATATTATTATAAGTATTATTATTAATGACACCTTTAGAGCTAAACGGTCCCCCAAATAAAAGTTGGTTATAATATAACATACTTATAATGTTTTTCAAAGACCTATGCAATGACACGTCATTCGAGGTTGTATAAGAAAATATTTTTTTTTAACCATTGCTTTAGGAGTATAGGAGAAAACCTAGTTTCTTTTTCCAATTTTATTTTTTGTGCGCGCGTGGCCGTCCTCTATAGTTGAACAAAATTTCAGCTTTGTAACTTGAATAGTCTTCGAGAAAAGGTCGCAGTGCCACGGACGGACGGACGGAGAGACATACATGGCGAAACTAGAGTGGCAATCAAAGCGCCTTAGTTTGACTACGGAACCCTAAAAAGAGGCCCGACACTTTGAAGTTTTTCATGACCATTACGTATTGTTTTTGTGTTTGAAGAAAGGCAACAGCCCGGGTATATCCCAGGAGTTCCACATTTTTCAGTCTCATAAGGAACTAATGGGATATTCATTTTAAAGGAAATATCCCAGTAGTACCATATGGAACTACCGAGTGCCTAGCACACTAGTTTTTATCGCGCACATAAAGCATCTGTCACTTTTTAAATAATATGCGGGTGCGAAAGGGATGAATGCTTTATGAGTGCGATAAAAATGTCTGTGCTCACCTCTCTGGTACATATTCATACGTAACTTCTACTGTGCACCTAAGTACGACTTTAACACCTATATACTACATAATTGACCACTACGCATCGATTAAATACTTCAGTTGACATTTTCAATTGTTATCCTTCAGATTTTATATTCTTACACAAGGGAACGTGTCTAACATTTGGTAACGTGTTTTACAATAATAAAATGTGGCCAGGGTAAGCACGACCCCCAACCCAATACCTATCCATTAACTTTAAGCTTTAACTCGCGTTTTTTTTGCCAAAATAATAGTTTCAAGCCAAAATCAGGTGTAAAACTTAGTATGTAGTTCCATATGGAACTATTGGTATCATTAAGTTGACATTAACATATGTACCGATTGTTCCATATGGAACTAGAACTGTGGCACTCCTGCGGCCCTAACATGCATGGCACAAAGATAAATTAGAACCGTTTATCTCTAAGTGCGTCTATCTCACACTAGTGCCGACGAAAGAGATAGTCATAGAGATAAACGGTTCTAATTTATCTCGGGATATACCCAACAGCCCCCCAATACGACCATTAATAGAGATGGAGCTTGTGCTTGAGCTGTTTCAACAAAGGCAAAGGTATTTATAGGCTATTTAACTAAGCTTTATAAAATATAACTGACATGTTATCAATTTTAACGGAAAATAGCAGCTACTTTTCCCCGTTATAAATGGACGAGGGAAAGGTACGCACAGCGTTAAATCAGCCCGCGTGAGTAATATTATGATTCCACAAGCTTATATTTTATCGACAACTTTGGTGTTCGATACTAGTAATTAATAAACTACCCTTTTAAATAACATTCTCATTAGTTTTGGTCTTTTTTCCAACAACATCGACAGCGCATCACTCACAGAATTATATCGACATAGAAGGAAAGAGTGTATGTTCCCGCGTGCCAAAAAGATGTCGTGAGGATCATCTAACAACGGCGGTGGTATGGCTAGGGTTGCCAACTATTTATTGGGCAAATATAGTATTTTCCAGTAAAAGGTATATAGTACACTGAAAGAAAATATTGTACATTAAAGAAAAACCTTTTATAAAGAGTGTAAGGTATGATTGATTAAATAAAATACACAAAATTCGTCTTACTAACATTCCGATTGCGCATCTTGTGGCTATCCGAGCTGCGAAAATTCCTATTGAACTGGCCATCTCAAAGCCCATGTGAGGTCTGACCGATATGTAGTATTTTTGCGTACTATATATTTCTTCAACAGTATATAGTACACAGAGCCAAAATATAGTACAATACTACTGTTGGCAACCCTAGGTATGGCGCGGAACGGTGCCTAGACTCGGTTTGCCGCGTGCTTATCGATGCTTTTGAATCGTTTTCGCGCGACTTATGCTTCCCGTCACTAAATTACACACAAAGTAACTACGCATAAATGTTTAAATGTTTACACGCTCAGTTTCCATACAAACCGACGAACTCTTTCTTTCTCCCGATATAGTTCTGTGGCATCACTCCTGCGATCGTACCTCAACCATTACTAGTATTATTTGACTTAGATTACCTACTTACTTGATAATTCAAACTTTAACAAAATAATACTTAAATCAGAATTTTCTAGTCGGTTAACTATGTTATTATTATAAAATATCTAATAAGAGATTACCTGAAAATTACTTAAGCTTAGTATCAACAATAACCACCCAAACAAAATGGACGCGATGAAATATTGTATTTTAGGTACTATAGTAGGCAATTTAATAGAGATTCTAGCTACCCTTGAAGGGTTTAGAGCCACGAAGTAGTTTAAAGCGCGTCATCTAAGAGTCTTTTAGTTTGTCATCAGGTCGTTGTAGTAATTTGTCCTGCAAGAAGTCCTCGAGGTTGGGTTTGACCTTGGTGGGGGGGAACTTGGTTAGGCAGAAGTCGGCGAGCAGACAGTAGGATTTGCAGAGCAACGGGCAGAGCAGCGCCTGGTGCAGCACGGCGGCGGCGCGGTACCACGCGCCCTCGAACGGGTCCAGCAGCGCCGGGCAGATCATGTGGTTCAGGTTGACCTGCGCGGGCTGCGGACATCCACACCGACACGTTATGCTATATAGCAATAAGGACTCAAATGCTTATTGATATGATTTTATTTTGTTATGCTCAATGATATGAATCTTTATTTAAGAGCCCTATCACTAACTAAATCGCGTTCTGAAAGATTAGGTATATTGGACGCACGTGTCACGTCGCCCTCGTCCAATGTACAAAGAGCGCTAACGGCCATATAAGATGTACGGCCGTCAGAGCTATTTTTACATTGGGAACTATCGTTCGGCAGGACAGAGGCCTGCTCTGCTCAACCGCCGGAGCGGCACTGAATTCAGACGGCCGACACATCACATTATGTAGTAATTTGGGAGTTGTATTTTATTTTAAGTTGTATGATTATTCAAAAAAACTATTAAATTTTATTATTTATATAGTAACGATTATTCTGATATTTTTACGTAATAATATTAACGTAGTAAAGAGAAATGTACGGCTATTTCTTAGCGTTTTTAGTAGTTTTATGGTTTTGCCTTGCATTTTTTTTCTACATATTCCATGCATATATCAAAATTCCGAGGCCGCTATAAACTACACGACTATTCAAGAGATATTATTATATATTTTTCATTTCGTTTGCTTAGTAGAGTAGTTCAATCCACGAGCTCGAAAAAGTGCCGTATCGCATTTTTTTAAAAACTTGCTGCGGAATTTCGGTTTTCTATTTCTTTCAATAGATAAGAATAAATTGCAAAAAGCAAGGCCGCTATGATCAATACTAATAACTATACTCTACCATTCAGCAAGTCACATTTGTCTAAGTCTTTCAGTTTCTCATAATCAGAACGCCAAAGTTGCCCAATTATTGAAAAAGTCGTAATAGGGCTCTTAACTTTTTTCTACTTGGGATTTTTGTCAGAAGTACAAAGTCATAAAACGTGTTTATTTGAAAATGAAAATATATTGAAAATATCAATGTTTTTTTCATGCCAGGTAGCCTATAATTCATGTGGTCTGATTCTCTAACGTGCGTAGCGGCTGATCAGCGGATACCTAAACGAAACTATTAATTAAGACCGTAAGAACAAAGTCATAGGTCCAAAGAATGTGGCCCGCTTCGCTGATCAGCCGCTGCGTCCGTTGGAGATAATCACATGGCTGGCCTAGTAGATGATGTGGAATAGGCAAGAAACCGCACGCGCGGCGCCTGACTTACTGCAACGAAGGGGACGCGAACGGGATTCTCTTTGTTACGGTTAGGGTTACTTGGCTTCAGAGGGTTATCATAATTATACGGTTAGCCGATGAAAAGATAACCGAAACGATGCAGTAAAGTATCATAGAACTAATTATCCCTGCGAAAGCGTTAAGCAAAGGAACGGGTTTTCCAGTCACTGATTGCGCTTCACTTGTGAACTTTAGCCATTTTGAACAGCTGGCACAAAAACGGTTTTAAATCAAGGAAAGGAAACTTTGATATTTTTATATAAATTTGAATAGTTCGCTTTAGCGGGAATCTACTCTGACTCAAAATATGGACATTCAAATAATATAAAGCGTAAAGGCTGTAACTCGCATAAGTTATTTTTTACACTAGACCCAAAAAACTACCGTTGTCAGAAGTATTTGTTTTAGGACACTGCAGATTTATACCTATATATCCCAGAGAGGTATGAGAACCAGACCATTAGACGCAGTTACAAGTTGAGCTTTAAGAAAAAGAACGAGTTGGCGTCAGTTACAGCGTTTATGCTTTCCAGAGATGATATCAACTGCACTTACTATTGCTATTGCTTGAAGAACAATAAAGTGATATAGTAGATTCAGGCAATAACTAAAAATGGCCCAATTGAAATCCCAAAACGGTTCTATATTATACACACCTGAAAAATAAATATACATTAATCTATATCATGATGGATTTGACAATTTAGTTATTTCTTAGGCTTTGTAAAATTAATAATGCCATGAAAGTGACAAAAATAAATTTCGCATACCGCCAATTCTCAAAAGATAGTAGGGTATAACAAACATCATTCCATGTTGTATCCAATATAAAGCTGCCTCCACTGGAATCTAAAAATAAATCAATGTTCTTTTAAATATTTTCTCTTATTCTTTGGGTAAGTTTTTATTTAACTTGTTCAGCACTGGCTATCATGCTAACTTGTCAGAATGTGCATTTCGCGGCGCGGCGTGGTTCGCGCAGTGTCTTTTTGGCAAATAGTAGGTACTTTATAAACGATTAACGGACATTAATTGTTTTAACGGAAGTTAATGAGTCCGTTAACAATTTCTAAATTTAACTTAAAAGTTAATCCGTTACTCAAAATGTTAACTTCGTTAATTAACGGATTTACGGTCTTGTGCCCAGCTATGCCTACAGGATGTCTGGAAATAGTTCCTAAAGCCGGAATCTGATTAAATATCGCCTTACGCTCATTTCTACACAAATTTATCTTCTTATTTGGTTGTTTCAAAATTCGGGATAAATTAAATAGATAAAGTTCACTCCTATAGTCAAATTAAAACTTTCGTGATACATTTTGAATACTTGAAAAACACACGGCTTTACTCACACTGCTGTGCTGAGTCATAACAATTTACCTACTGAGTACATGAGGTTGATTGAGTTTTGTCTATCGAGCGGTTTTTTCGTATGTCGGGGAGATTATTATCTTCAGATCGAGGGGGTAGCGATGGGATCTCCTATAGCTCCGGTGGTGGCCAATATGTTTTGGTGGAGGATTTTGAGCATAAGGCACTAGTGAGTGCGCCTTTTATTCCTAGACACTGGTGGAGGTATGTGGACGACGTTTTCGCAGTTGTGAACAAGCAGGATGTTGAGCCGCTGCTGGGTCACCTCAACGCACTGCATCCGAGAATAAAATTCACCATTGAGACGGAGTGTAATGGTGCGCTCCCTTTTCTGGATGTTTTGGTGAAGCGTGGCCCAAATGGACGTTTGTGTCATACTGTGTACCGTATGTCCACACACACAGATCGCTATTTGCAGGCTGACTCACACCATCACCCCGCACACCTGTCTTCGGTTCCGCGTGCGCTCATTCACAGGGCTTTACGGCTCTGTGACCCGCAGTTCGTACAAGGGGAGCTTACGCATATAAGACAGGTGTTGGAGAAAGAATGGATACAGTTGGAGACAAAATCAGCGTGTAGCGAGTTCCAGTACGGTACAGCGCCTCCAGGTGGCAGAGAAAGCGCCTGCGTACCTGGTGACGGATACAATTGGGCACCTGTTACGCCGTAGGCTCAGCATCAGGACTATTTTCTGTCCTAACACCAAGGTCAGGCATATGCTGCGTTCTCCAAAGGATGAGGACCCGTTTGGTAGCCCGGGCGTATATGAAATTCCATGTGACTGCGGCCAATGCTACATAGGAAAAACCGGGCGCAACGTTTCCATGAGACTGATGGAGCACGTGCGTAGTAAGTATGAAGAAGATGGACACCAATAGCTCCGCGGTGGCAGAGCACGCCCTGAACGCTGGTACGTCGCATTTCATTCGCTTCGATAAGGCGAGGCTGCTTGTTAGGGAGAAGTGCTTCGTACAACGCAAGATACGCGAGGCGATTGAGATCAGACGACGCCCCAATTTCAACTGCGATATGGGGTGGGAATTGCCACTAGCGTGGAAGCCCGTTGTCCCAGCCATTCGGAATACTGTACGCGTCGACACTCTTGTGGACACAGTGAGCTCGGCATGTTTGCCGTCGTTCACCACCGACGACCAGCCGCAGCCGGGCACGTCAGCAGCGCCTGCGCCGCCCCCGCGCCCACACCCTCTGCACGGGCGCAACGCGCTGCTCGGAGGGCAGTGCGCGGGTTGATCTGACCGGGGCCGCACTCAAACCGAAGAAGGACTCCAATCGAGTTCGAAACATGTCGGACTATTTCTGACAATAAATCGTGAGTAAAGCCGTGTGTTTTTCAAGTAATAAGTTCACTCCTAGTGCCCTCCAGACTAAAACAAGTAATTATGTAACAACATAAAACAGCACTTTGTTTCGATAACGTGTAACGTTTAAAGCTTAAGCTTTATGGAACTATAGCCTATCCAACATATAAAATTCTCGAGTCGCTGTGTTTGTTACCAAACTCTTCCGAAACGGCTGGAACGATTTCTATGAAACATTGTGTGCATATCGGGTAGGTCTGAGAATCGGCCAACATCTATTTTTCATACCCCTAAATGATAAGGGTGACCTACCCCTAAATTTATTTTTTTGACAAAAATATTCATTTTTATTTTATTGTAGTTTATAATTACAATTTCTTTAATTATATTTTTTTCTCAATTTAAATTATTCTTCAACCCTCGCCGGTCGATAACTGATCAACTGCCAAATTTATTTACATTTTATTGATAATTATTATATAATTCTTCTGTGATTTTGTCTTGTGTAATTCGTCTTTGTCACCTACCTCCTCCTAAACGGCTGTACCCATTTGGATGGGAGGGGGTCACGAAGCCATCTCAATAAAATTATCTTAAATATGTTGAAATAGCAATAGTTTTGTCTATGATTAGTATGTTAAGGGTGTACTTATAGACACAATGTCTACCTACTAAATCGTTCATCATGCGTAGATATACAGACAACGTAAAATTTAACGCATAGGTAAGTAGTTACTGCGCTAGACCACCTAGACACAAATATTTAGTCGTTAGCGTGTAGATAAAATAGATAGACACGAACACTAGTGTGCTGGCGCCGCTGGGTGGATTAGTTCAGGTGCACTAGACTATCCAGTCTTAAATAGGTACCTACATTTGGTCTTGTCGCATTATATCGAATTTGAATTTGAACATATACATACATACATAGCATCACGCCCGAAATCCCTAATGGGGTGGACAGAGCCACAAGACTACTTGTGACCACATTCGATTAATTAGTCCTAAGATAGTATGATGAACCGTATGGTTCCAGGTGATCAGCCCATCGCCCATACAGATAGTCCACCATGTTGGAGAGGACCCGTCCCTTTGTCGACTTTTACGACATGCCAGGATGATAAGCATCTGCACGCATTCTATGCTATTTCTTCACTCCCATTGCAGCAGAAGAGGCATTGGATTGAATTTGACAAAACTACAAAAATCGTACAACATACTTGAATCTGATACCCCTTAAGGTGCTCTACCTCTTAACCTCCCCTTGATACTATTTCCTGGGACACCTGTATGTACTCGTGAGATGAGCATGAAATAAGGTGTGAACTATTACCGTGAAATGATGGTTTCGCATTTGCCCTTATTTTATTTAGTCCTTATTGTAGGAATTCTTGGACTTAATAAAATTGTTTATAGTTTATTGTGACATAAGAAGGAATGAATGATCGAGTAATACACTTAAAATTGATCACATAGTCAAACTATAACCGAGAGCTACACTGCGGGGAAATTGGTTCCATTGCCATTGTTGTTTTTTAAATCCTAGATTGATAAATAATAAATGTTATTCCTACTGGTGTTTGTAATTGTCTTCTTTATATTCAGCTGGCGGGTTTCGGGACCAATTTTAGACACCTAAGGTCACTGTGGGTAAGACCGGCATACTTTTTTCATAGTTAACTTTGGTGTGATCTTACTACGTAAATTATTCAACTAGATTAACGACTGTGATGGCATATGATAAAGTATTTTGTACTTTACCATTTAACTAATTAACGAATTAAGCGAAAAAACAGAGTTTTTTTTTAAAACTTGGCGTGTAGACGGTCTTCCAGTCTAGTTTAAGGCAAGTCCGTCTAGCAATGATTTGATGCACAACTAAGTAGCTAGTACATTCGAGAACAAGTACATCCATAGAATTATTCACGCCATTGAAATGTGTACTTAAAACTCACCCCTAAAGGGTTTAAATTCGGAGTAAATGTTATTTTTTTTTAATTTTAAGGCAAGATCGGCATATTTCACAGATATGGGGTTAAGAACCTTTTTTGGAAGGTAGTTAGGAAACACAAATATTTATTATATATGTGGGTAGGTACATTATCCATTCTTCGTAATTGTATTGTAACATAGAAAGAGTTGCGGTAATAGTAGCTGCAGTTTTAAACCATTCATCGAATACAATAAAACAGGAAAATTCACATTAGTTATGGATTTTAAAATTAATACCTTTTTGAAAACACGATCAATTAAATACTACTAGTTACTAATAGTTTAATTTCATAAAGCAAAAATATTATATAAGTAGTATTGGAAGGATGATTGATTATCTGTTACTTACAAATTAGCAGTATGATATTAGAATAATATTGAGGCCGCAAAATCAGTTGACAACCTCTGCCCCAAGGCAAGTCCGGGCATATGACTTTAAAGCTTTAAAGCTATAAATGGGAAATAACATAATGACGAAACTAAGGCGTAATTCGTTAGTTTAAAACTAGAATTGAGATAGTTGATTCCTTAATTAATATAAAATCTTTTTCTGCTGCGAGAACTCTTCAAAATCTATTTTTGATGATTATTTTTTGCACGACCGTTGCACTTGGTTGTTGAGTTCAAAACACAAAATGACTTGTCAGGTGAATAACTCTGTAGTTAGCCGTCACAGCGACATCATTTTTAGTGAGTTGGAATTAGAATGAAAAACTGCTTTATCGACCGGACGCTAAAGCGGGATACGTATTCAAATTTAAAAGTTATGACTTATAGATGGACTTGCCTTGTAGACGGACTTACCCACAGTGACCTTATATATATCGCACCCCCAATACAATACTGCACTAAGTCAAAAAAGCTCATTTTTCAGAATCGACGAAAAACCGTTATCTCATGTTATATCAAAGTTATTGAAAATGTCTTGAACGTAGCATGTGTAGAATGCAATGCGTATCAGCATTATAATAGTTCAGACGATTCAAACCACGTTAATAAAGAAAAATACTGCATATTCTGACTTAATTCACTGTTGTGGAATGACTGAACAAAATAATAAATAATTATTTTGAGTTACGCGCTTTTTACTGATTTATTTTGAAATAATACCTTATCATTCTACTGTTACTGACTAAGTACAGTCACCAACACTGAAATAAAACTAAATAATTCAGAACAATTTTCGTAGTGCGTTCAACAACACCATATTATTACTAAATAATTCACTGTTGCGTAAAAGATCTACGTGCTGTCGCTAAGGCAGACACGTTGCAACTGGAAATAGTTTACTGTTCGCGGTACTGAGTCTGGCAGCGCGTCGTCACCAATAGAGAGTTAGCGGGCCATCTCTTGGACATTTTTGTAAGTATAAATACGCCGGTCTTCGTGGTATGTGCGGCAAATTTTGGGCTATTCAACCATATTAATAAGTCAATTTTTACATTTTTCGACATAGTGCAGTATTGTACTGGGGGTGCGATATATAACAATCAATGTGTATATTTAATTGTGATTACCTGTCGTGAAGCTGTCTCAGGGAATAAAAATGCTAGCAGTGGGCCATTCAACAAATTTAAATGAACGCGAAACACTGCCGTTACAGTCTTGCTAGGTGGTGCCGCTAACAGGTAAATCTGAAAATACAATAAGTGGTGAAAATATGACAGTGTACAAAACTCCAAGAGTATACACTTTTATGTTGTAAGCAAACAATCATTTGTAGGTATATCTTCAGATATCGGTTTGTTTTTTGAATAAATAAATTGTATTTCTTCTTCTTGACTCATTCTGAATCATATCTCCTATGATAATTATGTCTATATTACTAATATCAGCTAAAAATATTAACCTTTTGAACGCCATGGCTAACGGCAAAAAAGCGTGCCATGAGCGCTCGACAATGGCTGTAGCCGACGCAAATGTATGGAAAACAGCATATCATGGCGTCAGGGGCACGAAAATTTGCTGTCAGCTACAGCCGACTGGTGTGTTCAAAAGGTTTAAGTAGAATGACTAGAACATGATATATATTCAAATGATATTTATTTATTTCTTTCATGAACAATAAGCATAGCTTTGGAACATATTATAATTTAAAGGAAAATTATTTAATTCACACTCACTTGCATTAGGGTGGTGACATGACATGGGTTAAGGAGGTAAATGACAGTACGTGATGCAAACTTGAACCCAATCTCCATACCCCATAACAAGGCCAGCAAGATTACCAGTAGCCTCTTGCCGCCTCTGTCACTTTTTATATAAACTGTTTCACTTCCTAGTGCTAACCTTGGATAAGTTTTCATCTGAAATATTTGTATAATACATACTTGTAAAAGTATATCTTACAAAATACAAAATTATACACCAGGATATTATATTTTAGTTTATGTTTTATACAAGCTTAAATGGTTAGTTAAAAGTATGGTAACTATTTAGAAAATTAGTAGGTATCTTTTATCCAAAAAAAATTTTATTTAGAACTTTGCAAGTATCATTTTAAATGAATTTAAATATTCAGTTTGCTATCCTATCATCTGACTAACACTAGCAACCATTTTATTGTAATTTAATTATAAGACAGTCTGAATTAATATAATTAATTCTAATTCAATTATAAAACAGGAAGCATAAATACTTACTAAAATGTATGAACATAAAGCTAATACTATTGTTGTTTCAATTATTTGCCTATGATACGATAAAAAATATGCACACTCTGGGCCCACATTTCGGGGAACAGCTCTATTAGCACCACTATAAGCCCATTCGAACATTATTAAAAGATATAAAGCTTTTAATACCAATAATAGAAATTGATAATTTTTGACTTGTTTTACAGCATTTTTTTTTCACAAATTCCTAGTTAAATATGAAAATATACGTAAACTCCGTCTGTAAATAATTCAATGATTAAATTTCAATCAATTCCCGCTATGACAGATAGACAGATGGATGACATCGTGATGACATTAAACCTAGCACTCACTGACTGAACGATGATGGATTGTGCGATTAAGGCTAGGTACTGACCCACAATACAAATATGCAATATCGCTGATTGTACAATTATATTGATCGTCAGTAGTCAATATTGACCGTCAATATCATCTACTGACGATCAATATAATTCTGCAACCAGTGATATTGCACAGATATATTGTAGGTCAGTGGCTAGCCTTAACTTGACGTCAAGCTGGCGTACCAAATCTAGGGGGCTAGCACGACATGTCCGCGAGTCGTTTGTCGCTCAGTGCGTCTCTGTCTAACTTGTCATGTATGTAAGAGATGCACTGAGCGACAAACGACTCGCGGGCCGGTCGTGCTAGACGTGCTGGATGTCCAGAATGGTGCTACTCCCATAAATGTTGTAGGTATCTCCCAAAAATAGTACCCAAATACTACCCCAGAGTGCCTAGCACACTAGCTTTTATCGCGCACATAAAGCAGATGTCACTTTTTAACTAATATGCGGGTGCGAAAGGGCCGAATGCTTTATGTGCGCGATAAAAATTAGTGTGCTAGGCACTCAGAAGGGCTAGCACGACATGCTTGCTAGTCGTTTGTCACTCAGTGTGTCTCTGTCAAACTTGTCAAATATGTAAGGGACGCATTGAGCGACAAATGACTTGCGGGCAGGTCATGCTAGACGTGCAGGTTGGATTATTGGTTTGTGTCTCTCGCAATGTGACCAGCGCTTTGAGATGACTAAATAGCGTTAATAAACGTCAATATAATCTGCTGTAGCATAAAGCATCTGTCACTACTCCTCTGCTGCACTGGGAGTGAAAAAATAGCATAGAATGCGTGCAGGTGCTTATCATCCTGGCATGTCATAAAAGTCGACTGAGGGACGGGTCCTCTCCAACATGGTGGACTATCTGTATGGGCGATGGGCTGATCACCTGTCACCATATGGTTCATCATACCATCTTAGGACTAATTAATCGAACGTGGCCACAAGTAGTCTTATGGCTCTGCCCACCCCATTAGGGATTTCGGGCGTGATGTGTATGTATGTATGTATAATCTGCTGACAATCAATATAATTGTGCGGGCGGTGATATTGCACAGTTATATTGCCGGTTAGTATCTAGCTTACATGCAATATTCTGCCTGTTGCTCTGGCAAAACTAAATTAAAGGTACTAGTAGTTTCAAGAGAATTCTACCAACTTTCTTGGATACTGTTAAAATTCGTGTCAAAGGCTTGGTACTGACTTACAATATAAATGTGCAGTATCACTGGTTGCACAGTTATATTGATCGTGAGCAATGATCTTATATAAAAAGAGGTAGATAGGTTACATGCGCACCGAAACTGAAGCGTACAAAAGACTCCAATTGTAGCCTCTGGTCTCAGTCGCTCTCGAACAAGTGGACGATGCGTATGTGCTTCAGAGTTCCGACTACAGTGCTTAGATTTCGTTTTATAGCTACAAAATGCCTTCGTGTGTGATGCGTAAATGCACTAATTACGCAAGTAAAACAAATAAAGTTCACGGAGTCACATATCACAAGTAAATAAGCCGAAATTATTATATTTTATTTGGTTTAATACTTTGTTATGACAAATATTACGCAATAATTACGTAACCTCAAAGAAAAAGACAACTTTATTCCTTTCACAACTCGAGCGACAAGGACAGGATATAGATCAACATTTTAACAGAAGCGACATTTGATTGACGCTGGTGTTATGTAGTTGATTGAAAACATAGTTTTTGATGAGTAATAATTAAATTTACCTACAACAATGGTTGTTGATAAGTAAGATTACTGAAAAATTAATGAACAACCTCACTCTATCTCCTATTTTGAGCTCGCTTCGGTTTTTACAATTTTATAAACATGACGGGAGTGAGAGCAGTCGTATCTATGCGTGGTATCCGCACCACATTTCGTTTACCGCTAGACTTACGTGCCGCTACCTTTACAACTATATGTTTATATTTGTGAATGCACTTAATAATAAAAGATAAAAATTTATTCCGAAAGATGCTTTTATTTTAAATCTATTTTCATAATAATTTAGATTATGGCTAGTGATTAGTTCAGGCCCCCAATTCTCGGTGGAGTCGAGATAATCTCACAATCGAGATTAAACGTCAGTGCATACAGTCGTTTGACACAACTGTATGAATCTGACGTTTAATCTCGAAATCGACATTATCTCGAATGTAGCGAGAATTGGGGGCCAGTTCAAAAACTGAATAATCATATCTAATGCATGCATAGATTTACTTATTGAAAATTTAAATGGTTTATCTCGAATTAATCTTCATTAATAATTACACATCCATGTACAATGAAAACATAACAACACACAACAAGCACATAAGAAGCATATTTATTATCAAAAATAGATATTTAGCATGTCACTGTTAGAATAATATATCATTAGTTTATCGTCTAATTGTTTATTAATCTAGTTTCCAAATAAAAACGTAGTTACGTTTGTATAAAAGCAGCGTATAACCTTAAATCCAAAGCCTTTGTACCTTTTGTTCGTGTCTCGTTGTTTTTGTTAGTCTATGGCTAACGTGCGATGATTGGTGCCTAATGTCACGTTTGCCCACCATTACGCTCAAATGACAAACACTAGCGGTCTTCTTTATTCTTATTGATTTAATTACGCTATCCTTTTTACACCGTTTGGCAATGTGGTGAAATGTCAGTGAAGTAAAAAATGTGTATGTGTGCTCCCGCTGCGTTCGGAACATTTTTTTCGGTTGTTTTGTGAGCATATAACGTATCTTTACTTATAAATCATTGATCGTGAGTAGATGATATTGACAATTGTGCAATGGTTGGTAAAAGTTTGTGCATCTTTAATTTTTATTGCACCATAGGTGGTGTCGTGTGTAGTCTGTATTGCGCGATTGCATCTCTTAGGCTAGGGTACTGACCTACGACATAACTGTGCAATATCACCAGTTGCACAAGTATTTTGATCGTCTGTAGTCGATATTGATAGTCAATATAATTTACCGACGATCAATATAATTGTGCAATCGGTGTTAATGCTCAGTTATATTGTAGGTCAGTACCTAGCCTTAGATTATAGAATAGGTTCATCTGAAGTTTGTTTGTTTATTTATATACTTGAAAGTGTCAAATGTAGTAAGTAAATAATAAAGATCATGAGCACGCATTTATTAAGTTGGGTTAAGTGTACCGTGATTTACCAGCTTTTCAGTGCCTAGCACACTAGTTTTTATTGCGCGCATAAAGCATCTGTCACTTTTCACTAATTTGCGGGTGCGAAAGGGACGAATGCTTTATGTGCGCGATAAAAATTAGTGTGCTAAGCCCTCAGGGGGGCTAGCACGACTTGCCCGCGAGTCGTTTGTCGCTCAGTACGTCTCTGTCAAACTAGTCAAGTATGTAAGGGATGCACTGAGCGACAAACGACGGAACGTGAAAAGCAAAGAGTACCATAGCCGGGCCAAAAAAGTATGGCCTACGATTTATTGACATCAAAATAGGTGGTAGATGATAAGACATATGAGCGAGTGACGTATATCTTTTATTCATAAAAGTAAGCTAACTACTACAAAGGTTTGTTATATTCAACACCCTCTCCTAATTTTATGTTACTTACAAATTATGAATTTTAAACATAACAATTATAAAATATAACAACTACTAAATGTATAACTTAATGCTGTGTCGTGTCTAGCATTTTCTTAATCTTTGACTTCGTTGACATCTAACAGCATATCAGCTAACCATTCTGTGGTTGCTTAATCTTTAGCACTATACAGAGCTTCATAACATAATAATAACATTCGAGCATCTAACAGTACAAACTATCATTTTCGTATTAAGCAAAGATATAACGCAGTATACACTTTAACTATGGCAAAATAAGAACAGACTCACAAAGTACAATTTAACGCAATATCGTGTTTTTATGTCTTAAGAACTTTATTTTATCTAATGCCTTTGTTAAAATGTCTGCTGTTTGGTTTTCAGTTGGACAATAGTTTAAATCAAAACCGTTATTAGCATACACATCATGAATGTAATGATAACGCACATCAATGTGCTTCGACCTTTTATTAAATATACCGGTTTTTATGAGCTGAATTGCGCTCTGATTATCAATTTCAAACGATATCGGGGCAACAATGTTGAGACCAATAAGCAAGTTTTTTATGAACATGGCTAACAACATGGCTACAACACTCCGCTGCTGCAATAAATTCTGCTTCCGTTGAACTCAAGGCAACAATAGGTTGTCTTCTGGAACACCAAGCTACTGGTCCTTCTCCTAACATCATTATGTAACCAGTGGTGCTACGCCTACTGTGTATGTCTCCAGCGTAATCTGTATCACAATAAACTTTTCTTCCTACTACGCTTTAATTTCATCATAATGGCCTTAAATACTCACCACAAAGCAGCCCTTATTTGCTCTAGAGCAAATAAAGTTGCATACAAATCCCATTCACAGTCCGACGAGACAGCCGACCACTCTTCTGTGGACTTACTGTTAGCAAAAAAACAAAAAACAGGCCACATATCGGCGGCCATATCGAACTGTGATTGTCTCGTCTAAAATGTTATGCTCAAAGTACTGGCTGATAAGATAGTATGGGTTACAAAAAGATTTTTAAAAAAATTGGCATAATATGACAATTAATAGACTAGATACAAGATTTCTGTGAACATTTTCGGATTTTCGACTTTAGCTTCAGAACCAATAGACCGATTTTAATGAATAGGGTATCTTAAGATTCGGGAGAACGTGCGAGTGTCATAGGCTATATAAAAATTCTACGGGTGCGTCATAACAGGTGCCAATATCCTTTTTACTTCGCTAGTTTGGTTTAACTGTACTTTTACGTTTTTTACCAACTTTTAGCATTAGTAGAAAGAAAAGCAGATTATGCACCTCGCATCAAGTGATTTGTTATTGCGCTCGTGTTTTTAGAGCCCTCACTAGCGTTCGGGCTCCAAACCAACACTCGGCGCAATAGTGAATCACTTTCTGCTTGGTGCAACAATCTACTATTAATTTTGACATCTGAATTCTTCTTGTAGTATACACCCTCTCCTAAGGTACCTGCCAGGTATCTTAAGATTCTTTTCAATACAATTATATCTTTATTATTAGGATTCTCAATTTTTCTGCTCGCTTTGGCTACAGCAAACGCAATATCCGGTCTTGTTTTAGTAGAAAGGTATAATAGACTTCCAACAGCTTCCCTGTAAGGAAATTTACTGACAAGCTTTTTACTATCATCTTCTTCTTTTTCTTCTTGTATACATGGCGTCTTTGCCGGCTTGCTATTTTCCATATTGTATTTCTTTAGTAGGGATTTTGTATACTCAGGCTGTGTAAGATGAAGGCCCTTGTTATCTTCTTTTATTTCAATGCCTAGATATGAATTTGGTTTTTCACATGTTTTTATTTCAAATTGGGCATTTATTTTCTGGAGTATGTTATTTATTTCTTTCTTTTTTGGTCCTATTATCAATCCGTCATCGACATATATTGCGATTATGATTGATGAGTCCTTGTTTTTCAAAATGCATGGCTCAATCTTTGTTTGTGTAAACCCAATATCTTCCAAAGTTTTTAGAAACTTTTCGTTCCACCTTCTAGGCGATTGTCTCAGTCCGTACAACGACTTTACTAAAAGACAAACTTTACCTTCTTCAGCATTCACTCGCTCATATGTCTTTTCATTCCTTGACCTTCATAAGAACTTGTAAAAGCCTAAATTGAATAAAGACATGTTGACTTTTTTATTTTATTTATTAAACATTTATTTCGAATAACAGAGATTCATATACAACTACAAGAACAAAAATTTGACTTTGACTTTGACTTTGAATACAAAATACAGAATACAAAGAGATGGTTCCCGATGCAACTAAAGAAGAAGTAAAAGTAATGTTATAGGCAGCCGTTGAAAAGGTGAAATAGCTTCCCTCATAACAGTGTTGTTTTCGTGCAATATCACTGGTTGCACAATTATAATGATCGTCAGTAAATGATATTGACGCTCAATATCGACTACTGACGATCAATATAATTGTACAACCAGTGACATTGCACAGTTATATTGTAGGTCAGTGGCTAGCCTTAGGCTGTTGAAGGCTGTATGATCAGAGGCCCTAGCAGACTAGCTTTTATCGCGTAATACATAAAGCATCTGTCACAAACGACTGTATGCACTGACGTTTATTGTCGATTGCGAGATTAAACGTCAGTGCATACAGTCGTTTGACACAACTGTATGAATCTGACGTTTAATCTCGCAATCGACATTATCTCGAATGCACCGAGAATTGGGAGCCTGGCCAATCTAATCTCACAATCGAGATTAAACGTCAGATTCATACAGTTGTGTCAAACTACTGTATGAATCTGACGTTTGATTATCTCGAATGCACCGAGAATTGGGGGCCTGCGTCAATATTACGTGGCACCAAATTCAAGTGGTTTAAAAAAAGCATGTTTCACTAAAATCATTATTGACGACGCGGCTAGCCTAGTTGGTAGTGGCCCTAACTCCTTTCGATCCCCGGTAAGGGCAAATATTTGTGTGATGAGCACGAATGTTTGTTCCTGAGTCTTGAATGTTTCCTATATATTTAAGTATTTATTTACCTATACAAGTATTTATACCGTCGTCTAGTACCCATAACACAAGCCTTTAGAGCTTACTTTGGGACTAGATCGATTTGTGTAATGTATGCTTCTGAAGATAAACACATATTTGTAAAGAGTGCGTATCAGGTAAGTAATTACTGACCGTTCCTACGGAGTATATGCTGCCTAATACCTCATTAGAAAGCTAGTAACCAAGGAAGTTTTTTCAGCAATTTGTATGATTCTGTTATAATTTAGGTCTTGTTATCACCTATGGCTATCCTATATACTGTGAGGACTGGTTGCTAAGTTAAAACATGATTAAGGTTTTTTGTTATTTATTAAGACATAAGCACTTATAAATTAAAAATATAAAACATTATCTACAATGGCAGTGCTTCGTGTCAACATTTTATGATCACTATAGGTGTCTCATATTTATAAAGTCTAAAAACGCTTGCAATATTCCAAAATCCTTTCAAGGTGTTTAAAAATACCTATATATGCTTTAAACATACCTAAGTCATATACATATCTTTTGAACAGAGGGTAGGAATAATATTTACGGCTTCCAGATACCGAAACGTGGAATAGAAGTGGTAGCCGCGGGGGTCGTTGTCAAAGCTTCCATTTTAGTTCTGTGACATTGCTTACGCGGGCCCGCTTGCGACCCGCGTTTTCGCTGTTTGGAAGCCTTTATTGTGTATAATACAATAACTAAGGCACTGCCGAATGATCACAAGCGTTAAGGATATTACACTTAATGTGGTTAAGGACTATAACACCTACCTATCTTAATTTTATTTATAAAAATATCATTAAGTAGGTAAATAATTTTGTGACTAATTCGAGATGACAACATTAAAAATCTCGTTCAAACTTCCTTCTAAGCATTATATAACTTTGTTAGATACCGTATCGACAAATTCCGTACCTATAAATAAAGTAATTTACATAAACATTATTTGCGATATCAAATCTTAACTATATTAAGCGAACTTTGGTGTTTTTGGCTTATTTACCCTATTACAAAAGGAACATTTTATACATGGATAATGAATTAGTTAAATCCGCAGCGCTGACTTCAATTATGGTTTAGAAAAATTAAACCGATGACTGCATAATATGTAGTAAATTTTATTACTAACTTCATAATTGCGTTGAGGATTATGACGTAGATATACCTACTTTATTTATATTCCTACCTAGCTATTCGATTTTACATTAACTCTTATGAAAACACATTTAAAAAGTAGGAGACAGAATGTTCCGTTTACTTTAAATTTGGTAAGAAATCACAAACTACCTTCATTGCAGTACACACATTAAGTTCATCGAGTGAGAGTTAGAGGCGGGTGGCTTAGGCAATGGGAAATCTTCAAGTATTATTTATGTATCCATCTAGCTACTTCAACTTACAATATTTTTAATGTGGCCAACTGTCTGGTTTCTATCAGTATTTATAAATAAGGATTTATTGAAGCGGAACTCGCACCCACGCAACCATTCAATGTTGTTTGAGTTACGTTACTTACGAGAAAACTCGGATTAGAAAAGTAAAATAGGCCACCACGAATACAATTATGATGTCGTTCTACTAAAGTCTGCTCTTATTTATAACTGCGTCTCTTACCCAACATGTTGTTAAGGAGTTACAAAACGATTAAACTTTCCTTGGATTTCGTAGCAGGGTACCCGATTGAATTAACCGTGTAACTCGCTAGTATTTGCGGTCATCGGCTATGGCCATGACATCCAAGTGTTATTTCGATTTAATGATTAAATCAGTTTCGAATCACTTCGACATCAACGCCTCCCGCTTTACTAGGTGCACAGTTAACTTAACTTAAGACTTCTTTAAGGATACTGTCCACTACTGACTAAATAATTAAGTAGAATTATGAAGTGTTCTTAATACAAACGGAACACCTAGACACCCGCGACCTCGGGTCTGATTTGACTGTCTCTTTATTCGGCGCGCTGAATTGTCGATTAACATCGACGGGCGTAAGCCAGAAGCTTAATAAATTAGCGAAGTGGTGGCATGTGCCGCCCGGGCCGTTGCACTCGATGAGAGGGGTCGCACGGAAGTCCTGCAGACACGAGCCGGGGCTAGCGAGAGCTTGGCCGCCTCCCTGTCCACCCGCACCGGTGTGCTGCAAAAATATTTAGTTAATAACACTAACTTTCCAGTATTTTGCAATTGCGGTGTATTAAGTATTTGGTTAATTCAAATTCGTGGTTGCTAGTTTGCAATTTAGAACCTAGACTTAGGGTCGAAACTCGAGTGGGGAAAAATGCGATTGGAAAGTTTGCTACGCGGAATTAACGAGTTTGGGGAAACGATTTAATACTCCAAAATAAAACTGTGTAAATGTCATATGAACTAATAAGATGTCGTCAATAGAGCTAGTTCATATAAACTTGGAAATAGATGGCGGTACCATATCGAACTAAGTGACTTGTTCAACGCAGTTTTAAACCATATCCTTCTTTTGAGTTCCTTGGGGCTTACCTATGCGTTAAAGAGGATAAGTAGAAGCAACAACGAACTTATACTGTTAGCTTTTAAGAGTATCAACATGCGTGTGCTTGTAGAAGTGTGAAGTACAGTTTTAGATGCAATTTTTATATTTGCGTCTGACTTACACACACACACACACACATGCGTATGCCCTACAGGCATTATTAGACCGGTAGTGGATAAGTGCGAAAACACATGAGCACGGTACTGCTGCGTTGTGCCACGATCAAGATACGTTGTCGAGAGAGATAGTCAGGGTGTCTATTGAACCTCTGCAGATGCTGGAATTGCATGGGCAGTTTTCGCATTACGACGTCGTGTCGTCAATTTTGGGATGAACGTTATGGTTTTCCACGACGCGACTACGGCGTTGTACCGTGCTCATGTGTTTTCACCCTAAGTACACAATTTAAAACATATATTTGATTACTAGCTGTGCCCGGCATGCGTTGCGATGCTCTTTTTTTTTGTTTTTGGGTCAGAAACCTTCCTGGGCGTACGCACATCACCACACCAAAGTTTCCTCGTAATCGGATGAAAGGTATTGGAACACATAACAACATATAACACTACTAACATACAACACATATAATTTTAGTTACAGCTCGTGCTTTCTTTAATAGTGGGTCGCTATCTTTTCAGTTGAATGCATATTATTACTATAAAATAACATTACTAATAAATATAATAACTTTTCTTACCATAAGGAAACTGTAACCCCGCCACAATGAGCTCCATCCTGAAGGACAGTCCGGGGTATCAAGTGACTGGCTATGTACAGCAATGACGTTTGTAGGTACCTCGCAAACAACACATCTTGAAATATATTTTTCAATTGTTCTCCCTTCCGCTGGCATCACTGCTATTGGTTGTCCTGTCGATAACCAGTAGCTGCGGTCGTTTCTACTAGCGTAATTACAAACTCCGTAGATATCGCAAAACAGGAATGGCATCGTACTGAATTTTCTTACACATGATCCAGCAAACCCTAAATCTTGATTGTGGGCCTTTTCATTACCATCTATGTATAGAAGAGAATACCCATCCCATAGCGTAACGTGCCCTGGTTCACACTGAGGAACTTGTTCGCTTTGACTATGTTTTACTAAAAGTATTCCGGTCAAATAGTCAGACGTCGTACACGGTGTTCCAGGAAGTCCCGGGGCACCATCTTTTCCTGTCATACCAATTTCTCCTCTTTCACCTTGTATTCCTGTAAGTCCAGTTATTCCAGGTGAACCGCTAGGGCCTTGTGGTCCTGGGAAACCACGATCACCCTTCTCTCCTGGTAATCCATCCATTCCGGGGGTTCCCGTGGCGCCATTTAGACCTGGTATTCCGTCTAATCCAGGAGGCCCCGTTAATCCTGGTTCTCCTTTTGGACCAACTTCATTAAAAGCTGGTTCTCCTTTATCACCTTTATGTCCTGGCGGTCCTGGAAAACCGACTCTGCCTGGTAATCCCTCGTCACCCTTCTCACCAGTTTCTCCTCTAACTCCTTGTTGGCCATTGAGCCCCGCTATGCCTGCATCACCTTTTTCACCAGTTATACCTTGAGCTCCTGGTATTCCCGGTGGTCCTTGGTCACCCTTTTCACCTGGTGATCCGTATCCAGTGGGGCCTCTATCACCTTTATCACCTTTATCACCTATTATACCGCGGATACCAGGATTGCCAGGAGCTCCTTCAGCCCCTGGTGGGCCTGCCATGCCCTCATTACCCTGATCACCTTTTTCACCCATTGGTCCAGGAGTACCCGGAGTCCCCGGATAACCTGAAGATCCTGGAAGGCCTGGTAATCCTTGGTCGCCCTTGTCTCCGGTCGCGCCCACTATTCCTCGAGCTCCATGTTTGCCCGATATACCAGGTAATCCTTTCTCACCCTTTATTGATATTCCAGCTCTGCCTGTAGGCCCAGCTAAACCTGGTTCACCTAAAAAAGGAAAAAAACAACAATGTTATTTTAACAAACAATAATGTTACTCTTATGAATTAGCTACTCATTATGCCAAGAAGAAGCTTAAAAGATTTATGAGAGAGAAAAAGAGCTTTTGCATCATAGCACATAAACAACCCCATGCTGTTATGTTGGGCTTGGGGCTACAACTACAGCTATGAATAATGCTTACGTAAAAAAAAACCGACTTCAAAAAGTAAGAAATAGCGACAGCCTTCTTTAGTAAATTAACTAGAAACATCAAATATATCGTTAATTCAGTGATAAAGTAAGTAGGTATATCAAAGTCCGTGGCAAGTATATTAGATATTATATCCCTCATACTATGTACAATTGGGTAGTTGACTATAGTAACAAATATTAAAATATTTCTCTTGAATGATAGCTTAACCCTCAACAATACAAATATAACAGGAAGGAGTCATGTGAAAATAAACCAAGATTATTTATATTTTAATATTTTAAAACCTTCATTTTTAGGTTTCCGTACCCAAAGGGTAAAACGGGACCCTATTACTAAGACTCCGCTGTCCGTCTGTCCGTCTGTCTGTCCGTCTGTCACGAGGCTGGAACTCACGAACCGTGATAGTTAGACAGTTGAAGTTTTCACTGATGATGTATTTCTATTGCCGCTATGACAACAAATACTAAAAAACAATAAAATAAATATTTAAGGGGGCTCCCATACAACAAACGTGATTTTTTTTGCTCGTATTTGCTCAATATTGATAACGGCAACAGGTAGACGCTTGAAATAGTCACAGAATATTTAGTTATATATTCACTTTAAAAGGAATTTCACTTATTCACTTTAAGGTCATTGTTTATGTTTAGCCCTAAGTTACTGTATTTGCTCCGCCCTAACATGGTACATGTGTTCATACCTTAAATGTAAGACCTGTACAATACCATGTTTGCAATAAAGATATTCTATTCTATTCTATTCTAAATAAGCTTAATATTTAATAAGCTCTTGGTAAGGTCTGAGTATACTTAAACGACGTTTCATGGAAATCCGTTCAGCCATATGGAGCTGAATGGTAACAAACACGCATACACACGCACGCGCGCACACATACACATACGGACGTTTGTATGTATAATATTAGTAGAATTAGTAGGAAGTAGGATTGTCGAAGAGTATTAGTACCAAGTTTTAAGAAGACTATTCGCATGGAATCAGTTCTTCCCATACAAACTTTCAATACATCAAGGCATTTTATTCTAGGGGGAGGTTACGTTGCATTTATATAAAGTTACAAGTTGATAAACAAATGTAATCAGTTTTTCCAACACAAAGTTCAATACCCTAAGGCATCCCTTTTTATTAGAAGTTTTGTTTTTTTCTCGACTGCCTATAATATAATAACGATATCTCCTAAGGTATTCGTTTAAATTACATGGTGTGACAGATTATAATAATGTGCATGAAATGCTTAAGATAAATAACGTATTTAATTTGATAAGGATTAATACTGTGTCTGTCTAAATAGCTTTCCAATTACCGCATTATACGTGACCATTTTTTTAGAAGAAGTCAGCTATCCTTAAAAGATAGACATATGCCATTGCGGACTTGTTTGTAGATCTATAAAAGAGAAATATGCCACCATGCATTGTTTTGTTATATCTCAAAGGGATTAAGCAGCGTTTTCGATGAAAGCTCCCAGGCGGCTTGAATTTTTCCGACGTTTCCAACAATTCTCGTTTTATTTCACCCAATTTTCCGAAATCCGTTCAGTCGTTTTTGAGTTTATCGGTAACAGACAGACAGACAGAAAGACAGAAAGACGCGACGGGTAACTTTGTTTTATAATATGTAAGGATTATGTTCGCAGCTTTGCTCCTCTCGTCCGTTCTCTGAGTGAGTTAGTAGCGTCAGTAAACACATGATAATAAAATAAACCCACAGAATTTTATGAACGTTTTTCTTTATTTTCATTAAATGAGCTTTGATAATTATTAATTATATTAATTATATTTTAATTATTTGAAGGTGGCTTTTTAAATATATTTTTTTTAATATTTCAATAACTAACACTTATTATTTTATAAATTGAATCATATCTATTCCTTGGGGGCCTATACATGTAAAAATATATCTAAGAAAGAACCTACTCCGTAGTGATACAAATATAATGCAAAAACCTCCTATCCCGTGGTTAAAATAACACCTCAATGAAAACAGGTCACTTTTATTTAAAAACTACTGCCGATGTGCCCCGGCCCTCTGTTCCAACGGCAAAGTTAAGTTTGTCACGAGGTCTACAGCTTACAGAGCCACTAGTTCAATATAACTGTATTTATTTAGAAATACCAACGCAACTATACAAAACGTCTAATATATCGAAAACCGCATTGAAATCTACCTAGTAGTTTTAAAATTTATCGTGCACATACAATCAGACAAACAGACAATCAGACATGAAATTCAAAAACCATTGGGATTCGTTCTGTTGCTCACTCTGAAGCCCCCCATAGCATTTTTTTTATTGTTATCTTCAATGTACAGACTTTTTCCCCTTTACGATTTTATTATATGTATAGATTAATCAATATGACTACTTACCTTTCGGCCCAGAGAATCCAGTCAGACCAGTCGATCCTTTTTGACCTTCGTCACCACGATCACCCTTCTGGCCCTGTAATCCGCGTATTCCATCAAAGCCTCTTTCTCCTTTTTCTCCTTGAGCACCAGTCATACCTGGTGGACCTGGTTCTCCTTTATCTCCTTTTTCATCTATCGATACGCCAGGGGCACCTGTGTCTCCTATAGGACCACGGTAACCTTTTGATCCTTTCAAACCAGGAGTGCCAGGTGGTCCCATTTCTCCTTTCTGTCCATCATACCCAGGGTTTCCAGGCAATCCAGTATCACCTTTGTCACCCTTGAAGCCTTCTGGTCCAGGTAATCCGACCATACCGGGTTCTCCCGTGAGTCCGTCCTTGCCATCCATACCTGGTGTACCTGGTTGACCTGGTAAACCTCTATCACCCTTCGAACCAGGGCGCCCTGGATAACCACGGTCACCCTTTAGTCCCTTTTCGCCTGGTCTACCGTCAATGCCCCTCATGCCGGTTTCTCCTTTTAGTCCCGGCATTCCAGGTATACTGAAACCAGGAGTTCCAGTGTCCCCTTTATCACCTTTTTCACCATCTTTGCCTTTTGATCCATCAGAACCCTGGAAACCAGTCATACCAGGCTCTCCTTTTTCTCCTTTTTCAGATGCTGAACCAGCTTCTCCTTTAGGACCCTGTAGACCGGTTAAACCTCTGTCACCCTTTTCCCCTTCCAAACCAATACGTCCTGGTGGTCCTGGTGGTCCTTGATAACCTTCATCTCCTTTCGGTCCAGGGGTGCCTGCCAGTCCCAGCAAGCCAGGTGCACCTGGCGAACCTGTTTGGCCAGCATACCCAATTTCTCCTTTTTCCCCTTTTTCACCTCTGCTTCCCTCAATACCTGGGGAACCATTACTACCTGGTCGCCCATGAGTGCCTGGGAAGCCCTTTGGACCATTCGGTCCTTCAATTCCTGGTTCTCCTTTATTCCCCGGGAAACCAATATCTCCCGGTTTCCCAGGTTGTCCTGGATATCCAGCTTGTCCTTGAAGTCCAAGTCTGCCAGGTAATCCAGGCGTACCTCCTATTCCCGGGGGACCCACAGGACCTGGTTCGCCTTTTTGCCCTCCAGGACCAGGTGCGCCAATAGGTCCTAAGAATCCCTGATCTCCTTTATCACCTTGAAAACCCATCGACCCAGTAGGTCCATCTAATCCATCCTTTCCAGGATAACCTCTCGGTCCTTGGTCACCCTTAGATCCGCGTATACCGGCGGGCCCTTGAGGACCAGGCAAAGATTGTCCAACATCTCCTTTATCACCTCTTGCACCCGGCATACCTGGTATTCCTCTTGGCCCTTCGTCACCAGGCGCACCTGGGAGGCCCATATTTCCTATTTCTCCCTTATCACCCCTGGCTCCAGGAAGACCACGTGGTCCATTTGTTCCTTGTAAACCTCTCAGTCCCATTTCACCTTTTCTCCCTGTTTGTCCTGGATAACCTCGATCGCCTTTTTCTCCAGCTTCACCTGTGAATGATTAACTAATTACCTAGGCTGTTCAATGTTTTCGGCTACTTAAACAAAACAAATATTCATTTAATACTTACCCGACGGTCCCTGAGGACCTGGTGCTCCCGTAGCTCCTCGATCACCTTTCGTTGGTTCTCTTAAATTTGCAGAACATTGCCCAGGTTCTCCTTTTTGACCCATAATTCCTGCGTATCCTTGATCTCCTTTTAAGCCAGAGCTACCTTGTTCACCTTTTTCACCTTTGATGGACAAGCCTTTCATGCCATTTAGTCCTGGGACTCCATGATTTCCTGGCACTCCATCGACTCCAGGTGGACCCCTTAAGCCATTGTTTCCCTTCGAGCCTGGCATCCCCATATGGCCTCGCTCGCCTGAAATACCAACGGCACCTCTGTCACCCTTCAGGCCAGGTGGACCTTGTAATCCTTGAGCTCCCTTTTCTCCTGTATCTCCTCTAACTAGATTTGAGGGTATTATTGCGTCTTTCCCATGCATTCCGGGAGGACCAACTGGACCATCATCACCTCGTTCACCCTGTGTGTGACATAAAGTAAGCGACGTTAATTTTAAATATTGTAATCTTTCAAACAAAATACATCCTCAACAATTACATTAAAATAATTAGGTAATTAAGAATATCATTATTATATCCGACAAGAATTATGCGTTTTAGACGGACGCGGAAACAGGGGGAATGCAATGGTGGCAATTGGCCCCCTTCCCCCTTGACTCACGACTGAAGCACTTTATTTCTACCAAATTTTTTGAATACCACATTTTTCTGGAAGATCACATAAACTTTGCCCTCACCCTAACCGAAATCCTGCATACCGGGTTTTAAAGAGAAAAAATTGGTGATTGGAAAGTTATATTACAAACAAAAAAAGTGTTCTTACGCACCGTGAAGAAACGCTCTTAGAAGATAAGGAATACGGAAGGTCCCGAATATTAAAAAAAACCGGTCAAGTGCGAGTCTGACTCGCGCGCCGAGGGTTCCGTACTAATAGCTAGGGAGCTGAGGGCCAAAATTTCTATATAATTTGTTCGCTTGGCAGACCTGAATTGTTCGATTAATGACAATGTAAAGAACCACAGAAAAATAGTCTGCCACCATGGTAGCGCTGCGTTTTCAATTGACAACAATTTAAAAAAAAAACGGTGTCCTAAATCATTTGTTTGTGTCTGCCTCTTAGACTGCTGGTCAGAATCATCCGCAAAACGATGAACATCGATGAGGCAGACGTGCAGGGCTCTGTTTTATAACGGGACGAAGTTGCAAAAATATAAATGAAAAAAGCTATACTATTTTTTTTATTATTTTTTATAAGGGAAGGGAAACGAGCTTGCGAGTCACCTGATGGTAAGTGATCATCTCCGCCCATAAACATCACTAACCCCGAAGGAGTCATTGAGCCGTTGCCGACCTTTTAGGGAAAAATAAACTCTTCTCTTGAGGGCCCCAATGTCAAAACAGTCCGGGAACACCGCTGATGGAAGTTGGTTCCACAATTTCACCGTACGTGGCAGGAAGTGTCTTAAAAAACGCACAGTAGTAGATCGCCATTCGTCAAGATGGTGTTGGTGAAATTCTAGTTTTCGGTGAGTAGTACGATGGTGGAATACAGCGGCTGGTAACAAATTAAACAGTTCCTCTGAACACTCCCCATGATAAATCCTGTACAATACGCAGAGAGAACTAACATCCCTTCGCATGGACAGGGGATCTAAACGATCAGAGATCACTGGGTCATCGACGATTCGAGCTGCTCTACGCTGAATGCGATCAAGTGGAAGGAGTAGGTATTGGGGAGCCCCAGCCCAGAGATGAGAGCAGTACTCCATATGTAGCCTGACCTGTGCCTTGTACAACTGAAGGCGCTGGGCAGGTTGAAAGTACTGTCTTGCCCTATTTAGCACCCCAAGCTTCTTCGAAGCCAATTTAGCTTTGTCTTCCAAATGACCGCGAAATTGAACGTCGCTCGATATGTCAACGCCCAATACCCCAATGCTAGGCTTAATGTCAAGTGGAGTGCCCTCAAAACACGGAGTTATGACAAACGGGGATTTTTTTGCGGTGAACACGCAAACTTGTGTCTTACTAAGGTTAAATTGGACTAAATTGTCTCTACCCCATTTTAAGACATGTTCAAGACACGTCTCCACTTCGGACACAAGTTTAGTACGGCTTTCTGTGACGTAAACCCGAGAGACATTTTTTTGACCAAAGTAGCGTACTGCACCCGTACTGTCATCCGCATAACAGTGAATGTTACGAATTTGCAACATGTCATTGATGTGCAGAAGAAACAGATTAGGGGACAGTACACAGGCTTGTGGAACACCAGAATTTATAGAACCGTCGACAGCGACTTTGATGCTTCGTCCTGCGAGAAACCTGGCCGTCCAGGTACATAATCTCTCCGGGAGCCCAAAGGAAGGCAGCTTTGATAGAAGTGCCTTGTGCCACACTCGATCGAAGGCCTTTGCTACATCCAAATCAACTGCTAAAGCCTCGCCCTTACTTTCCACTGACTCCGCCCAGTAGTGGGTCAAGAAAACCAGAAGATCACCAGCCGAGCGGCCTTGACGGAAGCCATATTGGTGGTCGCTAAGCAGCTGACGATCCTCTAGGTATCTCAGCAGTTGGCGGTTTATTATGGTTTCCATAACTTTGGAAAGTAGGGACATACATACATACATATTATCACGCCCGAAATCCCTAATTGGGGTGGGCAGAGCCACAAGACTACTTGTGGCCACGTTCGATTAATTAGTCCTAAGATGGTATGATGAACCACCATCATTAAAGTAGGGACGCAAAAGAAATAGGCCTATAGTTGGATGGATCGGAGCGAGAACCCTTTTTAGGGATCGGGTGAACCAAAGCAGTCTTCCATGAGCTTGGGACCACGCCCAGAGCGTAAGAGAGCCGGAAGAGGCGTGTTAGAATCGGAGCTAACTCTAGAGCACACATCTTAAGTACAACAGGTGGGATGCCATCTGGCCCGCTCGACAATCATTTGTTCGTCGTTCTCGTTGCGTCCATTTGATTCATTAGGACTCCCAGAATAGAAAAAAAAGTTGGCAGATGTCTAGGTCGCTGATTTTTTTATGTACGATTTTTTTCAGTTTTAACTCAAAAACGCTGGGACATACGACTTTCATTTACAGGACCAAATCGATTTGTAATGACATAAACTTTCATCCCTATCAATATGAAAGACGAACAAATCATATACCAAAATGGCATCCAGCTCCCTAACTATAACCTATGAAAAAGAGACAGTATCTTGTAGGTACGGAACCCTAAAAAGGAAAATAAAAAGGTTTAAACAACGGGGTAATGATTTACAACCTACCTATGAAATAAGACAAAAAATAACTTTCGCAAGCTTCTATCTCTGTGCAATCGTTGAGTGTGATACGACTTTGCAAAAGTAATTCCGTTTAACGAATATTTTTTTGTGTTATTATTACACATTTACGACTTTCGGATTTTTCCCTTTATAAGTGCTAAAAAACCTTGCTTCTTACTAAATTTGATGATTCTAAGTCATCGGGAAGTACCCTATACCTAGGTTTTGATTCGCTTAATTCCGAATAGCAAAATATGCCTTTTTTGTGATATTACTACAAAGGATGATGGGCAGATTGGCCTATTAACCAATAAGGACAAGCGATATGTCACTGGATAGCTTATTCTAAGTTCTAAAACTTTTACTATGGCAGGTAATCCCAAATCTTTGTGTGAAAAAAGTAGTAGTAGTAGAAAAATAGTAGTAATTGTTTGGTGGTATATCGATATTTAGTTGTTTTCTCATGTATATTTATAGTATGATAACACGTTTAAAAACCGTTCTACAGAACTAAAACCCAATAACAGTAAAAAAATACTAATTGATGGAATGTTTTTATTTTGCCATAACTTGTTTCACACGCGATTTAAGATTTCCCGCCATACAAAAAGTTTTACAATATGAAAAACGTTTCAAAAGACATATGGCTTGTCATTATTGGTTTTTAGGCCAGTGTCCATGCAAAACTGCCCATCATCCTTTAAGGTTTTCGGATTTTTCTTTTACGTATGCCATAAGACCTTGCTTATTGCCATATTTAGGACGACAAACTGATAGCTTTGTTTGCAGATGTACATTTTCTGCCTCAATCATGTGATAAAAAGAGGCAATGAACACATGAGGCGCAAAAAGCAGTTTACGAAGTGTGTTTTGGCTGCCACACAGTGGAGAAATCAATACCTGAGGGGATATTTTAGTATAGCGGTATTTTAATTGCTAATATAAAGTCTGTTAAACACGAGGTGATAAAAAATAATAATAATCAGGGCTTCTCATAACAAATAGCGGCTAATATTTACCGATGATAATAAGAAATTAAAAGGAACAACTATATTCTTTTCATAGCATATTATTATTGAATAGCCTGTATATGTCCAATTGCTGGCATATCATTGGACGACGATCATGACCTGACATGATCTATCATCTTCTTTAACTGTATAGTACCGCCCGCCCGGCGCGGCGCCGCGGATGACAACAACTGCGTTCCTCGTACCACAAAACTCGGTACGCGCAAAAAGCGACGCCCGTCATACAGTTTGCGATAGCTAAGCTACAGTCGCTATTTGGAGACGATATAATAATATTTATCAACTCTCGGCGAACAGACTTTAGCTTAGGCAATGTACTTATTATTTAAAGGCGCTGCAGAGTAAGCCGTTATGTTTAATTGGAAATTGTGAAATTTTATAGAATATTTCGATATTGTAATGATAACATTTTTGCTGAACACTTACCGGTGCCCCAGGTGGGCCTGGTAAACCATGAAGTCCGTCAGTACCGCGTTCACCCGGCACTCCTGTTGGTCCCTCTCGGCCTCGCTCTCCAGATGGCCCGCGAAGACCGTCAGCGCCTCGATCACCTTTCTGACCCGGTCCTCCCGGTCTGCAATCGTTGCACCGTCCACCAATATCCCCCTTAGGTCCCATATCTCCCGGCATTCCGTCATATCCTGGGCTACCTTTATCACCTTTTCTTCCCGGCTGTCCTACCTCACCTGGCATTCCTGGAGTTCCTAAAGTTGAATTTCCAGGAACCCCTCTCAGTCCAGTAAACCCTCTTTCACCTTTTTGACCTTTATCTCCATGAAGTCCTGGTTCGCCACTATACCCTTTTTCACCCTGAAATCAGAAAACGAAACCTTAGTACTCAAATCCTCCTAACTATCTATGCGGCATCTACTCCAGTTAACCAATACTATTTAACTAGAATAAAAGGGTCGATAACTTACAGGAATTGAGATGCCACTTTCACCCTTGAGTCCCCTCTGACCTGGTGGTCCTTCGGGGCCGCTGTATCCTTTAGGTCCAATACCTCCTGCTTCACCTTCGATTCCTTGTTCGCCCTTTTCACCCTTAGTGCCAGGTGAACCTTCACGTCCGGGCGTTCCAGGCATTCCCAGTCCACCTGGTTGGCCCATCGGCCCAGTGCCCCCCTTGTCACCTGGCCTTCCGTCAGTCCCCTTTGGGCCCTGAGGGCCTTCATAGCCTCGTGGCCCAACAGGGCCAGGGGGGCCGGTCATAGATCCGGCCATGCCACCAGGTGGACCGCGAATGCCTTTTAAGCCTCTTGGACCTGAATTTCCATCCTTTCCAGGCGCTCCTTTACTGCCAGGCCTCCCAGGTAAACCCATCAAGCCATCATATCCTCTATCTCCTTTTGGCCCCCTGGATCCATACGCACCAAACATACCATCTCGACCCTGTAATTATTCGTTATTGCATTGTAATTGTGTCATTTCATTTGCAAGTGAAAAAATTCAGTGTCATTTATATTAAGTAATAAAAACCATTTCTTATGACGGGCATTCTCAGCCTAAGCTCCGTATTGATTTGGAATTTTAGACCTATGACTTTAATAGTGATACATAAAATAGAATAAGTCAATACAAACACATCTGTGCTTTTGTCCCTTTAATACGAGAAATACGTTCAGAGTTATTGATTGTTATTTGTTTTATTTTGACGGAGTTTAGGAATATCTTGACGAAGCCCGATATGATTAAAATAATGTTATTATCCATTGTTACATAATATTTTTAATTTTATGGGCTAAGATTAAAATATTAATAGAATATCAAATATATATTTGTTATCTGGTTTAAACAGAATATCTCCCGGCTGCAAGACTTTAGATATCCATAGTCTAGAATCGCTCCAGAATTCACTAATAAAAAGCTAGACTATTTCTCAGTGTCATAGGCTACTTTTTACCCTGGAAGATTACACAGTTCCCGCGAGAACGACTATAAACGAATTCTATGTACGCCACGGGCAAAAAACGAGCCGATGAAAAATGCGATTAAGGCGCCCATCTGACAAACCAGAAGTTGTATTCGATAAACTCCGTTTAAAAAATGACAGTGTCTAGTTGATAGAGGTTAGAAAGCGGGTCTAATTTTTTTTATTCGACATTGCTAAGAGCGCTTGAGACTGTATAATACAGGGGAGGTAATAGAGGCAATTGCACCTCCTGACTCATGCATGACCTAGACACCTTATTTTGACCAATGTTAACGAATTAGAGCCAATTCCCAAAATCGCCTCTTTTGATAACGGCCGACACAAGTGAATTAATCGATACAACAATAAAAAGAAATAAACTTATAAAACATACACGTTGACCAGGATTTCCTCTAAGCCCTTTTTCGCCTTTCATGCCTGCTTGTCCGGTGCTTCCTGGTTCACCCATAGCTCCTATGTCACCCTTATAACCCATAAGGCCCGGTTCACCTTTATCGCCTTTATCACCCGTGTCTCCTATAGTTCCTTTAATTTCAGCCTTATCATTGAAATCGATATATGCTGGACAAGCAGGACCTCTGTCACCTTTATCTCCTCTTTCTCCTTTCTCACCAAGAATTGATTGACCTTTTGTGCCTTTAGCACCCCTTTCTCCAGGCATTCCTGGTGAACCCTGTAAAATAATTATAAAAAAATATGTTATGTTAAGCGGAGTTATTATAATAATTAACTAAAAAGGAGGAGGTTCTCAATTCGTAGTTTATGTTTTTTTTTAAATGTTTGTTACCTCAGAACTCCGACCTTCGTGGACCGAATTGAACAATTCTATTGTTTAGTTGATAGGAATATACCTTCAGATTGGACCCGTTAAGTGGAGTCTGATAATGTGGTTCATGAAGAATCAACGGAACTCCTCAAATTGTGTAAAAATACCTACGTATGTTTTTGCACTAGAGCAGCTTGAATTAGTCAACCGAGATGGCTACATGCAACTCTTCAATGATTAGCAGTTAACGGATACTGATAACATTTCCTTGCCACTGTTGCTACAGTACAATTAAAATCAGTTAACGATTCGACTTTTCTCGGCTATTATCGGCTAAATCCGGAGACGAAAATGGCACAAGTTACATTGCTGCGATTTCTTTTAGGTTGCATTCAACTTAAAGTATTTTAACCGCAATGATGACATTCCAGGCGGGTTTCACTCCGCACTTTACGAGTAGGTAAGCTCGGCCGTCGCGTTGCTCGGAGGTGTAAATCGCAGTAGGTTGCCGCTCGCTCACTCGCTGGGCGGTTCGCGCGTCGTTGTCGTTGGATGACGCGGATAAAAACTGACAACCCTAGCGTACACGAAAGAGCACGTTTTATGCGACGAAGAGAGAAGGCATGAGTAGGCATATTTTCGTGCCTAAACACCGGTTTTGTTAGACAGTGATTCTTCTGTACGTTAGTACTATTATCTATTCTGTGACATTACTTACCAGTAGACCTAAGAAGTTTACAGAAGTGATATGGACATGCATTATATATTATTGATGTATATATATATGTACCTATGAAATTAAAAAATAATCATGATTCTTTATTAATCATCAGTTAAGTACTGTTTTCGTAAGGTAACAATACGATATTTGTCATGCGTGTCATCTGTCAAAAAATTTGTTACTAATTAGTTTTCGTGTTTAATAAGATAAGGGGTAATATATTTAAAGCTCATATCTGTAATTTGATATACTCTATGTGAAAAACGAGGGATACCGACAATAACCGAGGATAGCCGAATGGTGAACTTATTTTAATAGTACTGTAACGATAAACAGTCCTTGTATTCTGATAGCAATATTTTAGAAGGGTCAATGAGCAGTTGACATAATGCTATAGTATGTATAGATTTCTGACCAGTCCTTATGTATGGCAGCGAATCGTGGGTCATAACCCAAAAGAACGTGCATACCTTTCAAATATATTTTCCTTGTTTAATAAATCAATTACTTACCTACAAAATTACTTAAAAATAATCTCATCAGCGTTTGTATTTTTCTGCGGTCGTTTAGATGAAAAATTTATATATTTACCATAGGTCCTGTCTTTCCTTTATGCCCTGCAAGTCCAGGTTGCCCAGGTGATCCAACTGGGCCAACAGGTCCCGGCTGTCCTTCAAGACCGGGCTCTCCCTTCACACCTTTAGGATGTCTGCCGGTAAATGCTGGCTCTCCTTTATCACCTTTATCCCCTCTGCCACCCGGAATACCACGTGGTCCTGGAATCCCAGGTGGACCAAGTGGTCCTATTTCGCCCTAAAAAATACATAACATGAGGTGCATCAAATAGGTCGGATGTCCCTTATTTCAAAAATGAAATATGCGTTTTCTAACATTATAATAATATAAATACATGCTTAATGACTTTAATTAGTATATAATTATTATCTTTATTGTCATTATGTCGTATTGTTGGTAGACAACAGCGTTAACAAGTTCAAGGGAATAAAAATTCTCACCCTTCTCATTCATTTTTGAGGTAACCGCAAAGTAAGACGCAATGTAACTAATCTTGAGCAGTTCCCAACAATTGCTGATGATACCCAAGACTCCAGAATAGTACGGAGGCGTAACTACCTCCGAGATACATTTTACGCGGTTTGCGAAAGAAAATAATGCTGCCACGTAATTAGCCCAAAAATTTACAATGACAAGCAATGGCAATGAATGGCTTTGTTTATTTTGTTAGAAAGTTATAAGTTAAATTGATTTCAGTCGCACTCTATTCTTTAAAGGTGATATCAGACGGTTCACTCTAATAAATGCTCACTCGAGTGAATGGTCTGGTTTTTTTTTTCATTCCACGTTCACACGACACAATCAAAATGACATAGAAACACCCGCTCTTTTCTCGAATACCTACGAGTATTTGGAGTTACTTTCATATATGATTATTTAATTGAAGAATTGAAAACAAAACGAAGCATATTGAATACTCAAGTGGACCAATCAAAACACGCTGCTGTTTTACGAGAATTTCAAAATTAATTAATATGGACAACTTCTGTAAAACCTACCAGCGTCAACGTTTTCTTTGCTTCGTTTTGTTTTCAATTCTTCAATTAAATAATCATATATGAAATTCTCGTAAACAAGCAGCGTGTTTTGATTGGTCCACTTGAATACCATTGGGTCGCGATTCGCGACTCGCGAACATAGATAGAATATATTTTACTACGCGTTGTCGTCCGTCCGCTACAGGACGCGAGAAAATAACCGAAGCCAACTAACGTTCTCTCTGTTCTCAGACGTTTCATTTTTCGTTAATTCAGAGCGGAAATGAATGATGTCGAATGCCGAAATCAAACATCGTTGGATTCGTTCACTAATCGTCACTTTTGATTAATTTTGTTTTCAGAAGTTTCACTTCGAGTGAAAGACAGAAATAAACAAAAAGTGAACCGTCTGTTATCTATCACCTTAAACGAATTTGTACAGCACTCACGTTACGGTGTTGATGTGACATAAACTTAATAAAATTAAAGTGGTTCGCCTACTCAATTTATAAAATAGCTACTTCATCTGTAACTTTGACTAAATTAAGAAATTTGCACAAACTTGACACATTCAATATCATTATGATCAAATAAATAAATAAATAGATCGGTGATCGTTACAAAGAAAACTAACATAAATGTCAGGAAACGCGCTCTTTATCAATATTTATTGATTCCTCCGTACATTATTATTATTCTATTTTACTGGATCATCATCAGAGCAGTTCGGTTGCCAAATTATGACGTAATCATTGGTTTTAAAAACGATACTCAAAATATACAGAAAGTTTTACATTAATCATCAATAATTACTTACATCTGTACCATTACAACCATCTCTTCCGGGATAGCCCATTCCCCCTTGATCTCCTTGAAGACCTGGAGGCCCAACCATACCAGGAAATCCCTGCTGTCCGGGTTTACCTCTGTCTCCTTTTGGCCCCCTAGGACCTTGTGGCCCAATTTGACCTTTTTGTCCTTTTGGACCTTGTGGACCTTCAGCTCCTTCGTGACCCGCAAAACCCCTGATTCCAGCAGGGCCAGGCGAACCTGGTATTCCCTAAAAATGGAAAAATATGCTGTAGGCGTTAGATATTATTAGCAATGAGTTGGCGGATTTCTGAATTGATTATTATCATACAAAGTCATACTTAAGCTTGAAGATGCTCGCAACTTCAGTTTCTTCAATTCAGCGGCCCTAGCAAGGGTGACACGAGGATAACTAATCCCCCATCTTAACCCTCAGTGCGTCTCTCTTATATGTATAATCGAAATACCACTCGCTGAATGATCATGAAATCTCAGGCTGTATACAACCTAAAATCTCGAAATTTGGCAGGTAAGTTCCTTTTTCAGTGTAAACGTCCGCTAAGATTTTCTTTGGATAATACTCCCTTATGGTTTGAAATGGGGGCTTCATGTTTGTAGGGAAAATACGAGAGGCGAAGCTGTGCCGTGGCCACTACTCTACTATAAAATAATAAGATAATGCAAGCGTTTAAAAATATGGAACATTTTACAGTTACATCATCAATACATAAGTAATGACAAATAAGTATATCGTCTTGCAAAACCTCGCTTAGTCCGCTTACGTTTCAAAGAAAACGTTCTTTGAAACGTACGCTGAAAACTAATCTTAGAGCGAGTACACATTAGGCGTTTTGAAGCGCGCGCTTTGGTAACGCGCGTTTTGAGAACCAGTAGTTCTTATCTAGATAGTACACATGCAAGCGCGCGTTTCTGATCAAGCGCGCGTCGAACGCGCGCTTTGAGATTTTCGTTCAAACGCGCGCTTTGAGATTTTCGTTCAAACGCGCGTTGGGATGGCGTCAGCCGCGCGCTTCGAGATACATGCGCCGCCATATGGTTGTACATTTGATCGCGCGCTTTCGTGTAGAGTGGACACACATTTCACCAAAATGGAGAGAGATCACTTTGACACAGATTAACTTTAGATGAAATCCAAAAGCGGCCAGCTATATGAGACATGGAAGTCCTGATTATAAAAATAGAAATGGTTGTAATTTCACGATGTCCATTTCCGATGTCCGCCCTAGTAACGCCTGTCGAACGCCGCGCTAAGCGCGCTGTTTGTACGCTATCAACGCGCGCTCAACGCAACGCCGAGCGCCCAATGTGTACTCGCTCTTAGATAAAATAACACATTAGCGCCATTTTAGATCAAGCGGGACTAAACCAAAGAATGGTCGTTGCTGGTAAAATAGTGATTCGAAATTCCTATTTTTTTTTGGTACTAAAGTTACAGTTTACGCGCTTTCTTGTGTCGATACTGTGATTGTACTTGTAGTTATCTAAGTTTCATATGTGCAAGAAGCATTAACTTACCCGGTTGCCCTTCTCGGCGAAACATTTAGGTACGCAGGAACCAGGAGACGTGCAGTTGCGGTCGAGCGTGGTGCGCTGCCTAGTGGTGAGGTCGTAAATCGCGAAGTTGGAAGAGCCGCTTTCCGGCGTGGGCGCCGTCGGCGGCCGCTCGGACAGCTGCTGCGGCGGCGGGTAGTCGGGGCGCTGCGGCTGCGGGTAGTCGGGGCGCCGCGACAGACCCTGGAACGACGTAGGCGCAGGCCGCGGTGCGTACGGGGCACTACGCTGCGACCAATCGTTGTACGGGTTCGTGTTATATCCAAATGATCTTGAATCTTCATTGTTTATATTGTTCCAACCCCGATACGCATTTTCTTGCTGTAATGTTAAATTTTATTTAATTAAAAATTATAAAATACGAAATCACGTAGACATATTCATATTTATTTATTAACAAATCATTAATCATATTTTACTAATATTATAAATGCGAAAGTTTGAATGCGTGTGTCTGTATGTTTGTTACCACTCAGCTCCGTGACTGCCAAATGGATTTTCATAAATCTTAGGACAAATGGTACTTGTTATCCCGGAAGATGCAAAAGTTCCCGCGGGAATAACTATAACCGAATTCCACGTAGACTAAGTCACGGGCAGAAACGTGTTAAATAATTATATAGTATAGAACAAATAGAAATCTGAAATCTAAGCAATAAATTATTATTTTTTAAATTTGCTTGAAATTACTTATTCAAGCAACCTGTATGTAACCTTAGCAACTAAGGAGACGGCTGCATGTTAAATAAATATTTTAATGTTTAGATAATAATTTGCCTTATATTGTTGAATATTTTATGCAACTTATAGTTGTTCCCCGTATAAAAAAATATTATAAGCGACGTTTAGACGGATAAGGTGTCTGTTATATCCCTATGTTTACTTTCGTTGCGTTTCTTGCTCAATTTTTTTATCGACTTCAAAAAAGGAGGAGGTTCTCAAATCATAGGCAAAATTTTAATTTCAAGATTTTACATCAGATGCGTTTTCACATTCATTACATTTCCATTTCTATAAATTTTATTTGGCTCATAATCATAACCCTTCCCAAGCGCGCGCACAACACCTCAACAAAGTTTCATCATAATCGGAAGAATAGTATAGCAACGCATAGAAGACGAACGAACAAACATTATATAGTAGATAAAAGGCTTAAATGCCTAATTTCAAGGATTTCAGGGAGCTTTGTTACTTTTTCCTATACTAACTTGAACCGCCCTTCCTACCAGTTTTATTTCAAAAAGTTTCTATAGCCTATGTCCTGTCTGAAGCTGCCCTTGGTGCCTTTTCACACGTCCCGGTTGCCGGGTAGCCGGTGCCGACTGTCCGATAAACATTCTGGCTTTCAGACGACCCGGTTACCGGGTAGCCGGTGCCGACTATCCTATAAACATTCTAGCTTTCAGACGACCCCGTTGCCGGGTAGCCGGTGCCGACTGTCCGATAAACATTCTAGCTTTCAGACGACCCGGTTGCCGGGTAGCCGGTGTCGACTGTCGGCATTCTAGCTTTCACGACCCTGTAGCGTGCGCGTCCTCTCTGGGTTGTTGAGCGCCTGGCCGGCCCCTGGTTCGCGTCTTTCATACACTACCGTGTGTCTGGCCACCGGCTAACCGGTAGGCAGCGAACGGACGCACAGTAGTGGATCCGGCGTGTACCCGGTGACCGCTTACCGGGCAAATTACGCCGGTACGTATGAAAGCTACCATACATGGCTATACACTTCGCCGTGTGAACGTGTGGAAAGGCACTTAATATAATATCGAAAACCGCACTGAATCCGTTAAATAGTTTACAAGTCTATTGCGCACATACAATGAGACAAACATACATGAAATTCATAAACCAATAGTAGTTTATGCAACGGTTGCATAATGATAGACCTTAAAACACTAGTGCGGTTAATAAGATCGCACGTGTGTTTTAAGGCCAAATTATGCAGAGTTGCATATATAACTTTATCTACACACATATTATAAATCCTCCATGATGTGTTCAGAAACAATATTTTCTGGCAACAAGTTATTTGTTGCAATCGTGGCTGCATATTTCCGATATCCGGCGCATTTTCACATCACACACACTCCGAGAAGACTACTTACTATTCATATTTTCAACTAAAATGTAAATTACAAACAACTTTTTCTATTCAATTCAACAACAATTCTACTTTCGTTCAGCAAAACGTCAACATGGCGGCAAATACGGTCTTCCGTCAAGACCATTTTTTTAAAAATCATAGACAAACGGATGAAGTCTCTATTCTCACGTCACTCGAGATCAAATATTGTGCAGTTTATATTAAAAAAATATACTGAATTGACGTTTCGTATCAATAACTTTTTAATATCTATGGATACTAGAATAGAGACCCACTTGAGTTTTGACAGCTGTTCCAAATTTAATCTCATTTCTTTACTAAAAACGATAAAGAAGTCATGTTATTTCTTTATCGCAGCACTGGTTTTTCCTAATTGGTTGTCAAAATGGTGGTCATTTCATACGGTTTTTGATTAACCAATGGAGGTTTTATGATATGGGTGTAGATAAACATTGTTTCATTGTTATCTTCAATGTACATACTTTTTCCACTTTACGATTTTAGTATATGTTTATAAGGGACACCGATACTTCTGAATATACGTATGTAACACGACAAAATGCAAATATTTTAACCCGTTAAAGTTTGGATGAGAAGATAGGTATTAGCCATAAATTGCATGTACAAAGAGATCTTATTTAAACGTTTACACATTTTTGAAATAGCCCAATTTACATTTTACCGAAAGGGTGTAGCTTAACACATAATATAATACGAAGGTCACAATATCCCAGCCAATATCTACCTGTGTGAGAGATTTCAGGGATTTCACTAGCATTAAGTGTCAAAAATAATTATAATCCACTATAAATAATACGTATAAAATACACTTTCATTACATTAAATTAATTACAATTAACAATATTAAATATTATGGTTATGGTACATATCTTAATAACATCAGAATATTTTCTATAATAACCCTATAAAAATAATAATTGAATTATTAATGGTAACACCTTGTTTTTCTATGATGAAGACGTCAAATTGATAGAATCGTTTCATTTTCGTTATTATTTGTTTACCGACTTTATTTGTTAACCTACCTATGCAGAGAAAACGAAATTGACATTGTAGGCATCAAGATAATGGATATCAGTACTGGTGGTTATTGTTTACGTATTTGAAGCTGTAAAACGTATAAAACGCGTTATTTAAATAACTGACACAATTGCTTTAATCGCGTTAACCTGATTATACCGCGGTCATAGTTAAAGATGTGATAGGATTTGTGGAATGGTGGAATTTATATTTTTTTCTGTGTTAACACATCTGTCAGTGTATTATCGGTCGGTACAATAGGTAAGATGATACAAAATGTGTTAACCGACTTTAAAACTAGAGGTAATTTATTAATTGAATAAAATGATAAAATCAAAATTAACGGATGAATACTAGCAAACAGTGTGTTAAATCATCCATCAATCTCTTATAAGTATGTTATTGTGCTCGGCTCAACGTAGCCACCAACGGGTTTGAAGGGTTGCTGTTCGTCGTGTTAGATACTATATACAGGGTGGAAAAAATCTATGGGCCCTGGAGGGGAACTACCTTAAATCCTTTAGTTAGCTCATTTTACTGAAAGGAAACATTCCTTTATTTTTAAAAAGAAACAAAACTGCATTAAAAGATTTTTTAAATTTTGTTTGTCTCGACCGAGAATCGAACCAACTAAAAATTAAAAAAAAACCTGGCTATTTTATTATACGAATCGGTAGGATTATTGTACAGGATAAAATTTGTCTAATAAACATTTGGTCTTACACTCATCTGTTGTACGAGATACCCATGAAATTGAATATTATTACCAGTTCTTTATTAACAATACCTAGTACTATTCACTTGTAACAAGTAAATGACACGTTATAATACTGTACATAAATTAAGGGTTGCGGTAGTAAATGTTATTAGGAGCATACACCACAACACTTTCCAGAGGGCTACACGAAATGAATTTCAACGTAGACTAAATTTGTGTATCCGGGATCATTTCGAGCAACTTATCGGTTAAATTATTAAGATTCTTTTCTTTTCTTAATATTTTATCATGAATAATAAGAACATAAACATGAAATATTTTTTTAACGTAGATTGACGTTAAGAAAATATTTTATGTTTATGGTCTTATTATTCATGATAAAATAAAATTTAGATTTCACTATTTTATATCATTGAACAAATAAACGTTTATTATACAAATTTTACCCTGGGTTTATTTTTTATTTTTAGTTGGTTCGATTCCCGGGTGAGACAAGCAAAATTTAGAAAATCCTTAAATGCAGTTTTGTTTCTTTTTAAAAATAAAGGAATGTTTCCTTTTAGTAAAATGAGCTAACTAAAGGATTTAAGGTAGTTCCCCTCCAGGGCCCATAGATTTTTTCCACCCTGTATACCTTTGGTACGATAAAATAATAGGTAGGTAGTGAAATAAACGAGGCAGAATAATGGCTTATTTCAGAGCTATTTTTTAAGTGATAATATTTTATATAAGGGACGTATGTTAGGGGTCAGCTTCGTGATGTATTGGTTTATTTTCAGATACGATGAAAGAGATGTACGACAGTCCATGGTCCGGCGGACACTTCGGCTTGATAAAACTTTATCTAAGTTTAGCCAAAGATACTTCTTGCTGGCAGCAGCATATGCATAGATAGCATAATATGTCAAGAGCGTAATGTCAAAAAAAATTACAGCCCCGTTAGAACCCATTAGTTTGAACCATTTCGCTGAGCAAATTTGCATAGACATTTTAGGCCTCTTTCGTAAGTCCGTTTTTTATAGTAATAGTCGCTGTGGAATATGTTTCGAAGTATTTTATTTGTAGGTCTTTGCCTAGAGTCACGGCAGATGTGGTGGTAGATTTGTTTTGTTCAAGTATTTTTTTGCAGGATGGGAGAGGTCAAGAGAATTATTACAGATCGTGGTTCCGTCTTGACATCGGATCTTGTGCGGGATATTGTAAAATTCTTCGGAGCGGAATTAGTGCATACGACGCCGTTTCATCAAAAGTTTTAGCAGGACTTATAGGGATGTTGGCGAAGTATGTTAATAGCAGTCAAAGGGTTTTTTTTTTATGTCAATTGACTGACAAACGAGCTGACGGCCCACCTGATGGAAAGTGGTCACCGCCGCCCATGGACATCTGCAACACCAGAGGTGCTGCCAATGCGTTGCCAGTCTAGGGAGGATGGGGAATGGGGATGGGATGGGGATGAGGGAATAGGCCTCCGGATCTCGTCACTCACTGTACGAAACGCAATAGCAAGCTATTACTTTACGCCGATATTCTGTGAGAGTCGGTCTACCCCGGTCCAGCCGTCCCATGGATTGGTGTAACATACGCGTAAAATTCTAGCAAGCAGTAAACGACCGGGTCGTCACCACATAATATACTTAATGGTAATGTATGGTAGAGAACCACTATATAAGTCGGATATGGCATTTGACACACCTTATGTAAGGGTCGCTCTCAAAAAAGTGGCACCGTGGAAACATTTTTGCATTTTTTAAAATTGCTTATTTGCGATTGTTTTTTTTTTTATCAAAATCGCTAGAACTAATCTGATAATCGATATCCCGTGGAGGGAAGTGATTTATTGAATTATATTAGGAAACACAGAGGTTTGAAGTTATTTGGTGGGCAGGTGAACGATATCGATGTCAGGTGAACTACTACTTGTAACCAGGTTAACGACAATGGGTACAGGTTAATGACAAATGAGTACAAATTAAACTGAATCTATTAGCAGGTTAACGACAATGGGTGCAGGTTAGTAAATTGTCAAGTAAAAAACTATACTGTAAACAAACAATAAGTGTTTTGTTTGAGATTTTTTTATTCGCTTTTATCCTTACTACTAACCCTAACTTATAGTTAATCAAAAAAAAAAATTATTATTCATTATGAAAAAAATATTTTGACAACTGTTTTAACAACTGTAATTATTATATATGAACTTGAAACAGACATTAACGGAATGCAATTTCATCGTTAGAATGCAAGTTTTTAAATAACTCGTTCGCCTGAATTTTTATAGACAGGTGAACAACATGCAGGTGATGGACAAAATGACCGTTTTATCATAAATGCAAAGTTTTCGGCAACTTATTGCTGCAATTCGGGCTATCCTCAAAAGTTTACATTCAAAAATTTTGCCCCCTTTAGTGATGTAATATGTAATCTTTTGGGGATAGCCCGAATTGCAGCAATAAATTGCCGAAAAACGAACCCGTTTACGAGCCCCTTAAGATGATAAACATAAAATAAGTTTGGCTTAGGTTCAAACCACAACCTCTTAGTAGGGTTAGCATCACGTTCTGCTGACTCAGCGCAAGCTATATAATGCACGTCAGTGCACTGCCTTAACTCGCCCAGTATACTTATTTAAAACATCTAAATGAAATTTGATATTGCTTCAGGAACTAGAGTAAAAGATTGCCCTTAGGTTTTCAAGTCTGATCAGCCTAGACCTTGGATGTTTTTATTAACAGGAATAACTTGAAAGACGTGACAACATATATTGAATAGTCGTAGTTTCTGATTATAAAATTGTTCTATGTATAAAAATGAAAAGAAGTAAGTAGTTAATAAACTACTTGAGCCTAACATCTTCATTGGAGGGTACCATACATGAATATGATGGTATATAAATGAAAAAATAAAAATAACAAGGATTTGACTTAAATAAAAATAACAGGATTATGACCAAAAAAAAGTGTTTTATGTAAATAAGTAATAAGCATTAATGTTTTACTAGCACCTCGGGGGTGTATTGGGTCTTTTCAGCGGAGCTGTACCATATGGCTACAGTGGATTCATCCTAATTTGTCTTATTTGGTAAACAAGTTCCTAACCTCAAAATGTGCAATTTTTGGGTTAAACAGCTGTTTTATCCTAAATAAAGCAAAACTAGGCTCAAATTGGCAAAGTGACGTGTAAAATATTTTCTCCGGTGTCTTTGTTTGTAAGGAAATAGCTGTTTTAACCAAAAGAGGTGCATTTTGAGGTTAGAAAGTTGTTTACCAAATAGACAAGTACGGATGAATCCACTGTAGTTTAACGTATTAGCAGTAATGTCTTAGTTTAATAGGACATGTTGCCAGCGTTAGCGTTTACCTAAAATTATAAAAAAGCATGAAAATTTTTAATAAATGTTCTTGTACTTTGGGATGTGACTGTTGATTACACCCAACCCGCCGAACTCCCCTAATAGGTAGGCAGTTCAGTATGCATGCATGCCTACATACATGTCTGCATTCTGGAAATGACATATGATACGTGCTGTGTGAGCGCTTTATCGTAAGTGAACACTAGTTTGTGAAGTAGGTAGTTGCGCTATCATCGCATATAATCATGGATGAAAATTGAATGAACTTGGGCCGATTAAAAAAAACTTTAACTTAAGAAAATAAACGTTTTTCAGTCATGAAACTTGGACTACAAGCCATAGGCACATCATACATGTACATCATCTTATAGGTCCGCACCGATAAAATAAAACATTGTCTAGAAACATATTTTGCAAATTTGCGGGCAGCTAATGCAATATCATAGCCATTTTATTTCTATTTGAAAAGCTTAGTTGAATAGTGTATGAAGTTCCAGTTATCAGCCTACCTCGCAGCGCGCTCTGTGCGCCCGCGATACGTCCGCACCTAATCAGTATAAGATGGCATTTATATTTGACCTCTACCAACAATCTTTTAAGTTATAATAAAACGTTCTTTTACAGGAAGCCCGATTCGGTATTTTAGTTATTTTATTTTAATATGTTTTCTTACAACATAGACTTAACGGGGCAACTAAGACTGACAAACAGACCGACGGATAGACGGACATAGTGAATCTTTAAAGGTAACTTTCGCTATGGGGCCTCTAAAACTCAGCCTCAAACAGTATTTTAGTATCTTCTGTAGATTTTAAAATATTTTAAAGAAATAAATAATTCTAAACTAATCTTCCAAAGACGTCTATATTGTAGTCATCTAAAGCAGACAACGTCACACATATTGTTATAGAACAATCTTAGTTTTATAAGAAATTTTGATAAATTTTATTGTTCATTATTTGGCTATGAGTGGAGACGTAAATGTGCAAAAACAAAGATTTTTTTTTAAAGACCATGGGGTCTTTGCTGCCCTACTTTTGGAATGTATTAACAACGGTGCAAGTAGGTATAACAATTAAAATTATTCAACATGGAACACAATGTAGGTTTGGGGATCGATTTATAAGTGTAGAGGCAAAGTCACACTGGTAGAACTATGGAAGGAAGTCAGACGTAGCGATAGGGTCCTTTTTATTCTAAAACCCTAAATAGATTTATCTAATTATCGGAATTATTTACGCATAAAAGTTTTTCGTTATACGTATTTATGCAATTAATATTGTATTTGTCTTGCACGTTAAGTATAAGTTATCGGTTGGTCAATATTCAATTTATAGTTATATGTAGACTTTAATTAATTTACTCGTATACAATATAAAGCACATACACACATATATAAAATGTATTTTCTACGATATGCGTAGTATAAAGGTTTGCGCAATGCCGACGCATTACATCCGAGTTGATAAACTTTGTCGGTCTCGTCTCTTATCCTCTATTTTGTAATTATTTAATTGTGTGATTAATGACACGATTATTGTAAATAGAACACTTATGCAAATTAACGCAACAATAAACTCCTCATATTTTGAAGTCGATTAGAAATTGAAAAAAACAAACATTGCTAGATGCCTCTCCGATATTTTCGTATACTGTAGAAAGTGTACGAAAATATTGGATATCAGGAAAATAACTTTGAATATTAAATCTCTGCGCTCAACGAAATGTTGCAGGGTTACACCAAAAGTTTTGAAGAAATTGCAAAAGAAGGAACGAAGCGGATCGGCGGGTCGCCCGTTCGCCGCCGCCGCATTCCCGATCCATTTAACTTTTTATCTAATTCGCGTTTAATCACTTTCACAATATTGAAATTTTTTCCTTATTGTACAATAAAAAGATTACTTACTGTTTTTACTCCAATTAATGGTAAGAGCACGGCCACCAAACTAGGAAAAAAAGACAAGAAGAAATATGTTAATTAGTGTAATACGTTAATTAATGTGTGTAGATATTTTTTATAAAATTTTAATATGATTTTACGATTAAAATGTTTTATTTTTTATAATTGAATAATACCTAAAATTTAGGGTTTTGATTCTAATGTTACAATCATTTTAATTTAAATTTTTATGTAAAGTGTTTCTGCTCAAAAGCTTACCATAACAAGTGGACCGCCATGGCCCGGAGCGCGCTGCGCCTGAGTCCCGAGCGCGCGCGCAGTTAGTGCCGGGACGGGATACTAAGGAGCGAGGAGTGCTCGAACGCCGGGCGGTCGGCGGCGCGGTGCAGGCGCCCCCGGGGCCCCGCCCCGCGGCGCCCGGGCGGCCCGCGCCCGCGCCGGCCGCTCCACAGAGCCCGGAGCCAGTAGCGCGGCGCAGCCATGTCGGGTCCGGCGCGTGCGCGCCCCTTCGTTCTACAGCTCGCGCCCTTCACGATCCTGTTCCTCTGCTCCTTCGTGCCATCCTCCGCAGTAAGTACCTTCCACCTGTTCATCTGCGTGAGGTATACCTTACCTCGTCACTAAGAGCTTTTCGCACATCTCAAATGGTAGCGAAAAAGACATCAACGAGCGAACAAGTTACAATTCTAACCATTGTTAGAAGTGGCCTGAAAAAGCTTAACTATTATTTTTTTGAGTTGCCGAGTACGCGAGACCGGGCAAACTAGTATGAGCGGGGTAACTGGAGGCTGGTTCACCAATGTTACTAACAGAAAAAACTTCTCATGTTTCAATTTTATGTGGCATACTACTTTCTTTAGGTACCTATTTATTTTTGTTTATACGTGTTTAAACTTGAATGTAGGAACATGCAGTATATATAACAAGTGAATCAAATTTTATCCTAACCTTAAATTACTAGACTAAATTAAAACTTAACTTAAAGTTTACCTAAAGGATCTAGTGAAGAAACATTTTATAAAGCGGAATAACATTTCCTGTACGTAACAATATATTTATAACAAATGAACCGGAAATACTAACTCATCATCTACTAGGTTTTGCCTGCAACTTTGTCCGCGTGAAATTAGCTTATCGGTTGTTTCCTCGGGAGTTGTGCATTTTCCGGATGAAAAATAGCCTTGATCACTCTCCGGCCCATTAAATATATCTATGCAAAAAATTACGTCCTGTCGATCGATTGCACGCTTGCTGGGTGACAGAAGGACAAACAAACAAAGCGACTAGTTGGATGGATAGCATATTTTATTCTAAATTAGTACTAATCAGGTATTAAGGTACGGACAATATTTTATCCTGCTGTAACTTTCTCAGGGATAGATTTAACAAACACGCTCTATACTGCTTCCGCCACTAGGGTCAATTCTCACAAGTGTATACATCTTACTCCTCTGCTGCACTGGGAGTGAAGAAATAGCATAGAATGCGTGCAGATGCTTATCATCCTGGCATGTCGTAAAAGTCGACTAAGGGACGGGTCCTCTCCAACATGGTGGACTATCTGTATGGGCGATGGGCTGATCACCTGTCACCATACGGTTCATCATACCATCTTAGGACTAATCAATCGAACGTGGCCACAAGTAGTCTTGTGGCTCTGCCCACCCCATTAGGGATTTCGGGCGTGATAATATGTATGTATGTATGTATGTATACATCTTCATACGTGTTTCAGACAACCTATATACATATGTTGCCCCAAATAAGTAGAAGCATATTCTAAATCTAAAACTTATACTAGTTTTGCTTTGATAAATAGCGTGCTAACAATCGTGGAATGTATTGGATACCTATCAGTTAGTAGGGACCACCTGCAGGTACCTACTGCTACTTTTTTATCGCACTTTAGGACCTAGCCTAGCTGCATCATAGTATCGGTCCTATTCTACCCATATATGTATAGAGGAAGGATGGTTTTATAAAATCAGGTAGCAACAATCTTTATTTAAGAAAGGGTATTTCCGGCAGTTGATTATTATTATTTTATATAGCATAACGCGATCATAATATTCACAATTATGTTAAGTAAAGACCAGCCTTATAATTATGTGATACCTATCAATCTTGGTCAATCTGTTCGCCTGTAGTAAACAGCTATTAATCTCAGAAATAAATATTTTTAACTTCAATTGCCGCTAAATAATTGATAATATTTTTTTATTTCACTGAAAATGCAGGTTAAAAAAGGAGGTTAAATATAGACATGATAGCTAAGCAATAGAGTCGAGGGAAGTGTTTAGAAAAAGGATTTGTTTATATGTTTCAAAACTCTTTTCTTTTTGAATATCTTATTCCTCATAGTTTTGTTCTTGTAAAAATTACAATAAAACGGAACCCTCGGTAGACTATTTAGCAGTTGTCCTGTATTTTTGCTTACGTCAATATAAATACTTAATTATAATCCTCAAATTCTTCAGCTCAGTTCGATTAAGACATCTTCATTTACACAGTGTTACCAGTGTGAAAGCGTCAGACCTGTTATTGAATTCGGTAGTTTAAATATATCAAAATGTACAACTGTTTTCTATGAAAATATCCGTTAAGAGGACTGTGAAGCAACGTTAAAAACCGGCCAAGTGCGAGTCGGACTCGCGCACGAAGGGTTCTGTACCATTATCCATAAAAACGGCAAAAAAACATGTTTGTTGTATGGGAGCCCCCTTAAATATTTATTTTATTCTGTTTTTTAGTATTTGTTGTTATAGCGGCATTAGAAATACATCATCTGTGAAAATGTAAACTGTCTAACTATCACGGTTCATAAGATACAGCCTGGAGACAGACGGACAGACGGACAGATGGACAGACGGACAGACGAACAGCGGATCCTTAGTAATAGGGTCCCGTTTTTACCCTTTGGGTACGGAACCCTAAAAATCACCCTTATCATACAAAAGGCGATCACGATTTTCACCCCTTAAATGTTAACCGATTTTGACCAATTTTTGATAGGTTGTCAGTCAGATCAAAATCTAGGTCTATACGTTTTTTGAATATTGATTAATTTGATTATAGATCAACAAAGTCAAAAGATCACCGAAATTAGGTTTGTATGAGAATACTTAAACAACAATAAAACTGAATTTATTAAAAAACCAAAACGTATAGACCTAGATTATGTTCTGACTGACAAGTTGACAACCTATCAAAAATTGGTCAACATCGGTTCAGATTTAAGGGGTCCAAATCGTTATCGCCTTTTGTATGAAAAGCCGTAGTTTCACACTTCTCTTAATAGTATGTGTTATTGTAACATAGTATTATACGGTGATAGAATTTACAGAATGTATATCAGCTAACCCTGATTTCATAACTTATTTTAGCATCCGAACTCTTAACCGAATAGCGCATGTCTTAATACGTGAATTAATAATCCTTCGTCGACCCTACATATTATAGGTAGATAGATATATTACAGTAGGTATATAGACGAATCATTATTATTTAGTATTCATCGGATAAAATTTATGACATCATGAAATGTGCAGAATTTACTTTCTTTTTAGGGTTCCTGTAATCAAACATCTGCTAAACTATGTATGTATGTGAGCTGAGCAAAAATTTAATGTTCCACTTTAGCTCCTGAACTACTTACAGCGGCCCTAATATGAATGACACAAAGATAAGATAGGCCGTTTTATCTCTAAGTGCGTCTGTCTCACACTAGTGCCGACGAAAGAGATAGTCATAGAGATAAACGGGTTTAATTTATCTTTGTGTCATTCATGTTAGGGCCGCTGGATCAGACCATATAAGAATTCTAAGGGTTTGTCATACTAGGAGCAAAACTAGAAATTACTACTTTTACGTCGCCAGCCTGTTTTAGGTTTTAACTTTACTTCTATGATTATTACTTGTTACAAGCTTTATTAACTTCACTTGTTAAATAGTATGTTTGGGTCAAATCCTGCAAATTAATTTTGAACGTAATTCCCGTGTTTGGCATACCCTGAAATTTGGCGCATATAGCCGAGGATATTGCAGTAACAAAGTGCAATCGGCAAAAAAATACACATATCATCACGCCCGAAATCACTAATGGGATGGGCAGAGCCATAAGACTACTTGTGGCCACGTTCGATTAAATAGTCATAAGATGGTATGATGAACCGTATGGTGACATGATCAGCCCATCGCCCATACAGATAGTCCACCATGTTGAGAGGACCCGTCCCTTAGTCGACTTTTACGACATGCCAGGATGATAAGCGTCTGCACGCATTCTATGCTATTTCTTCACTCCCAGTGCATTTAGTGAACAAGAACCTATTTATTTATATTATTATGTTACGTATGCTTACGTTAACTTCTCGGTCGGATATCAAACGTAAAAGTTAGCATAAATAAATAATTTACTATCTAAGAAGTATTGAAAAATAGTAGTTTATGCAACGGTTGCAAAATGATAGGCCTTAAAATACTAGTGCGGTTTTCATGAAACGAGCTTTAGGGAGTTTCATAATAAGATCGCACGTGTGTTTTATGGCCAACTTAGGTTGCATACATAACTTTATCTACACACATATTATAAATCCTCCATGATGTGTTCAGAAACAATATCTTCTGGCAACAAGTTATTTTTTGCAATGGTGGCTGCATATTTCCCATATCCGGCGCATTTTCACATCACACAGTCACTCCGAGAAGACTACTATTCATATTTTCAACTAAAATGTAAATTACAAACAACTTTTTCTATTCAATTCAACAATAATTCTACTTTCGTTCAGCAAAAAACCAACATAATGGCGGCAATTCGATCCTCCGTCAAGACCATTTTTTTTTAAATCATAGACAAACAAATGAAGTCTCTATTCTCACGTCACTCGAGATCAAATGTCGTTCGGTTTATATTAAAAAAACATACTGAATTGATGTTTCGTATTAATAACTGTTTAATATCTATGGATACTAGAATAGAGACCCACTTGAGTTTTGACAGATGTTCCAAATTTAATCTCATTTCGATACTAAAATCGATACTGTAATAACACTGCAGCACTGGTTTTACCTAATTGGTTGTCACAATGGTGGTCATTTCGTACGGTTTTTGATTACACTATGGAGGTTTTATGATATGGTTGTAGAGAAATATAATTTCTAATCTATACAACATCCGCCTGTTAGGATTTATAATCCTCTGTTATAATGTTGCTGAAATCAGACGCAAACGGAAAACCTTTAAAACATTCTTACCCAAGTCAACAGATTTGCTTTGATAACAAAAGCCGGTCAAGAACATGTCGGGCCATGCTCAGTCTAAGGTCCCGTAACTGTTACTATAAACGATAATAAAAACGATTTTCTTTGCCGCATAGACCTCAAATCTCTAGTTGCAATTTCAGCATTAAGAGGCTACCTGCCAAAATTTACGAGATTTCATAGATTTGAAGGACGTGCGTTAGTCTGTTGGTTCTTAAGGTATATTTCTATAAATCTGAATCTTCGATCTGTTCTTTACATTCGTAAAAGGCAGAATTTTGATATCATTCTATTTTTTTATTTTAAACTGTGTATCAAAGGGTATAAAGTCGATACATTGTTCGCATCTTCGTTATTAAGTTATTAATTATCTATTATTATATCTATAAAACAGTACTGTGACTGACTGATAGACAATTGACATGTAAGGCTTGACTGTAAATGTTAATTTTGTAATAAATGAAAAAATGCATCGCCTAAACCGGTGGTCCTAGAGATTTGAGAGGAGTCCTCGAGTGCCCTAGGGGTGAATTTTTTTGGAATTCGATCCCTAAAGTGGTGAAAAGGAATGGTAAAGTTTGTATGGAAAATACCGCAGGCGAATCTGTGGCGGGTCCACTAGTCTGACATATGACAAATTTCAGAGTGTATTTGTTTTTTTCCATTTTCATGGCGTTATTACTGAACCGATTGCAACGATGATCATTTTTTAATGATGATGGCAGAGAGACTAGACCTTAGAGGCTGAAGAAGGATACAAAATATTGCAGCAATCCCGAAATATTCCAGTGTCCAAGGGTATTATCAAACACTGGCGTTCCTAGGATTCCATTAATGCGGAGCTCAGTTTTTCGAAGCTATGTAGGTAAACAGGAGTAACCATATAAAATACTACGCGAAAAAACGTAATAATATAATATTAATTATCAGCATTCATTGATATTGCAGTGTACAGTCGTCGGCTTGTTAAAACTTTGACGATTAGAGATGTTTACCCACTGAGATAAAGAGGGTATCTAAGATAGCCTTAGCTTAAAATATAATAAAACTCAAGGTGACTCAAATAATAGCGCTCACGCATTTATTTCAAGATTTATATATGATATAACTAGCTTCCGCCCGCGTCTTCGTCCGCGTGGACACCCTAATCACCTAGCCATATGAAATATACTATTATCTACACCCATATCATAAAACCTCCATTGGTTAATCAAAAACCTTAGGAAATGACCACCATTTTGACAACCAATTAGGAAAAACCAGTGCTGCGATAAAGAAATAACATGACCACAGAACACAGAAAGAGGTTAGAAAGGCCGTCTGCCATAATTCGTACCGAAACCGCTGTCGCCGAAGCATCCCCGCTCGACGTTACAACTACTAGCGCAAACGAAATAACTACGAGAATACGCACACACCCACAATAACCAAAGTCCGCTCGTGATTCGTGCGTTCGAATAGCCAGCCGTTGCCCCGCCCATACCGCTTCATTGACAAAAGCAATTTATTTTACATTTGCACTAGGCCTCGAGCATATCGATAATAGTTATCGATGATGTATCGCGCCCTCTATGCCGCGTTTTGAAGTGTATACTACTATTTCGTAGTTAATCAGGCGCTGTGTAAGGCGGGTTGCGTGCTGTGTCCGGCAGGTCGCGCTGTGTCCGGCGGGTTGCGCGCTGTGTCCGGCGGGTTGCGCGCTGTGTCCGGCGGGTCGCGGTCGGTCCGGCGGGTTACGCGGTTTTTTTGTCTAATTTTTATTTCTTTATATGCAGCCAGGATTGCAACAAATCACTTGTTGTCAGAAAATATTGTTTCTGAACACATCATGGAGGATTTATAATAAGTATGTGTGTAGATAAAGTTAAGTATGCAACTGTACATAATTTGGCCTTAAAACACTCGTGCGATCTTATTATGAAAATCGCCTATCGGCTCGTCTCATAAACCGGCACTCGTAGTTTAATGCCTATCATTATGCAACCGTTGCATAAACTACTATAAATATGCGCAAATACATAAAAAAGTTTAAGTTTCTCGTGTGTAATTTTGAAACTTAATCATTATATTGTTATTTATTATTATATTGTATTTACTTTTTTATGTAAATTAAATATAGTTATAAAAACCCACAAGCTATTATAATATTAAGTTTAGACATTATACACCGGCTTCACATCAAGCCCGCCACTTTTAGGTAAATTGTTTTTATATTATTAGGAACAACATTGATAAAAAATACAGAAGTTAACTTAAATGATAAATAAATTCAAAAGACTTATTATAATAGGGTATAACAGGACCAAATGTACTTAAGCTGAACTCAGAGGAATTAACAAGTTACTTTGTAAACCAGGCTTAAGGTGTATTATGGTCGCAGCTCTGTAAGTGCATTAAAAGTATTTTTTTAAAACACTCTTATCATTAATTATCGCTTTTTTTGGTCCATTCATCAATGCAGAAAAATAAATAACTTATTGAACACATTGTTTATCTATAGTCGATAACACTAACTTTGGCCACATCACTAGTCTCATTACTTCGTCACGTAGGCAGTTTTTGGGAAACCATTAAATAACTTAGTTTTTAGACTTACCTGTGAAAAGAAATTCCATCTTTTGACACATTTGATACTTGGCTTCTGGCCCTGCACGTAATTATTGCACAAGACGACATTTTCAATTAATTAAACCGGATTTTACCGCAGCTCGACACTGTGACGCATCGCGCTCGCGACTGACTGCGCTGACAGCGAGTCGTGTTTGAAATAGCTCATTTGCTCAACTGCGCGGCACGCGTGCCCCGCCCACATCGCCTTTCTAACCTCTTTCTGTGTTCTGTGAACATGACTTCTTTATTGTTTTTAGTAAAGAAAAGAGATTAAATTTGGAACAGCTGTCAAAACTCAAGTGGTCTCTATTCTAGTATCCATAGATATAAAAACAGTTATTGATACGAAACGTCAATTCAGTATGTTTTTTTAATATAAACTGCACAATATTTGATCTCGAGTGACGTGAGAATAGAGACTTCATCCGTTTGTCTATGATTTTAAAAAAAAATGGTCTTGACGGAGGATCGCCATGTTGGCGTTTTGCTGAACGAAAGTAGAATGGTTTTTGAATTGAATAGAAAAAGTTGTTTGTAATTTACATTTTAGTTGAAAATATGAATAGTAAGTAGTCTTCTCGGAGTGTGTGTGATGTGAAAATGCGCCGGATATCGGAAATATGCAGCCACGATTGCAACAAGTAACTTGTTGCCAGAAAATATTGTTTCTGAACCCATCATGGAGGATTTATAATATGTGTGTAGATAAAGTTATGTGTGCAACTCTGCATAATTTGGCCTTAAAACACACGTGCGATCTTATTATGAAACTCGCCTATCGGCTCGTTTCATGAAAACCGCACTAGTGTTTTAAGGCCTATCATTATGCAACCGTTGCATAAACTACTATTACGACCTATTCTCATACCTACCAAATATACATAATAAAGTTCATAAAAGTCGACTAAAGGACGGGTCCTCTCCAACATGGTGGACTATCTGTATGGGCGATGGGCTGATCACCTGTCACCATACGGTTCATCATACCATCTGAGGACTAATTAATCGAACGTGGCCACAAGTAGTGTTGTGGCTCTGCCCACCCCATTAGGGATTTTGGGCGTGATGCTATGTATGTATGTGTGTATAAAAGTCGGTCGAGCCGGTTACAGTTCTTCCCTCGTGAACTGTTAAATTTTCCGGGGCAAAAGTAGTCCTCTTCCAGTTTCATGAAAATCCGTTCAGCCGTTACGGAGTTGGGTGGTAACAAACAATCATACACACACACCCAAACACAAACTGTTTTATAATATTAGTAGGAGTAGGATAGGATAGGACAAGCTTCTGCCAGCGACTTCGTCCGCGAGGAATTTGGTTACAATTATTCCTTTGGGAACCTTTGCATTTTCCTGGATAAAAAGTACCCTTCCTAATATTCCAGGACCAGGACAACACAGTCACAAACACACACACTTGCGCATTTATAAAATTAGTAGGAATAGGATTGGATACGATTAGCAGGAAGTAGGGTACAATTTCGACAATTTCTCATTTTTGACAAAAGCGATATACATGCCTCGACCGTAATTAACCATTGGCCTCGTATCCTCACTTGGCGAGCTCGGACTTTTAAATTACTCATCCAGGGAAGCCTACTTACTGGTCTCTGCGGTAAAGCACTATGACAATATAAAACAGTCTTGATGTCTTCTCATACTTCCTCCAGATCAAATTAAAACGAATGTTAACGTTTTAGTTTAAAATAACTTATCAGATACGTTACAGTAAGCCGACGGCTGTTTTGATTCGAAATTTGACTATACTGGAGCACTCAATTACCAACTAAAAATGATTGCGAAATAACTTTTATCTACACCCATATTATAAAACCTCCAGAGTGTAATCAAAAATCGTAGGAAATGACCACTATTTTGACAACTAATTAGGTAAAACGAGTGCTGCAATGTTATTCCCGTATCGTTTTTAGTATAGAAATGAGATTAAATTTGGAACAGCTGTCAAAACTCAAGTGGGTCTCTGTTCTAGTATCCATAGATATTAAAACAGTTATTGATACGAAACGTCAATTCAGTATGTTTTTTTAATATAAACTGCACAACATTTGATCTCGAGTAACATGAGAATAGAGCCTTCATTCGTTTGTCTATGATTTAAAAAAAATGGTCTTGACGGAGGATCGAATTGCCGCCATTATGCTGATGTTTTGCTGAACGAAAGTAGAATTGTTGATGAATTGAATAGAAAAAATTGTTTGTAACTTACATTTTAGTTGAAAATATGAATAGTAGTCTTCTCGGAGTGTGTGTGATGTGAAAATGCGCCGGATATCGGAAATATGCAGCGACGATTGCAACAAATAACTTGTTGCCAGAAAATATTGTTTCTGAACCCATCATGGAGGATTTATAATATGTGTGTAGATAAAGTTATGTATGCAACTCTGCATAATTTGGCCTTAAAACACTCGTGCGATCTTATTATGAAACTCGCCTATCGGCTCGTTTCATGAAAACCGCACTAGTGTTTTAAGGCCTATCATTATGCAACCGTTTCTAAACTACTATTGGAGTCGTTACTTATAGTCCAAAAAATGACATTGGTAAAATACTGCTACGAAGCACCCGAATATTGTTTTAGGTAAGTCTGTACTTCTAAAAAGCATAATACATTGCTCAATAATAATTCTCTATAGTTATAAAGCAAATTCGTTACTTAAATATCAAGTGTTACGGTAACCTTTGCACTATTATCATATATAGTTTATTTAGTATGTACCTACATATCAACTGGCAACAACATACACTTATCATTCCATGGCCTCGTGACCTAAAAAAGATTTTTCATCATTCATGCTCTGAAAGTACGTTCTATTTGACTCGAAACCTACGTTATTATACCACCAAGCAGAAAGTAACCCATTACTTGATGCGAGGTGCATAATCTGCTTTACTTTCAACTACTGCAAAAAGGTGTTAAAAAACCGGACAATGACTATACATGACCGTACATGATTATCTGAAATTGCCTATGTTACTTTCAATACCATAGATTTCTTATAGGTTTTTCTGTAATCTACAGGTAAAGAACTATTTTCTGTTTTTTTTTTTCATAATGTTTGGCCCAGTAGTTTCGGAGAAAAGGGGGGAATGGTCAATTTTAACCGACTTCAAAAAAAACGAGGAAGTTCTCAATACGGATGTATTTTTTTCTATCTTTGTTACTTCAGAACTCCGTCATTTATAAACCGATTTGGAAAATTCTTTTTTTAATCGATAGGGTGTACCCCCAGTTTTGTCCCGTTGTAGTCAAAGTCGAGTTATGATGAGAGGATCTATGAGGAATCGATGGAACTTTTCAATAGGCAAGCATATATCAATTTTAGTATTTTCTTTGATAACTTAAGCAGTTACATTACATTCCAAAAGCTACGTTATTTGGTGAAGTGGAACTGTTGATGAAGACCATAGATGATCACCGGAACTCCTAAATGATGAGTATTTCACGGTTGGCGATTAAATTGCTGTATAAAGTTCAGAACTTATATCCATGAAAATCCATGTAGTAAAATTGAAGAACCAAGAGAACTCCTCAACGATTGACATCCTTGCACCGTGGATAGCAACAGTTTGTAAATGGTGATGAGCAATCGGCATTATGTTATTGTTACTAGATGTAGTAAATGTGTGTCGGTAAATCACAGGATAATAAATAAAATAAAATGTGAAAAAAAAAACTTACTTTTCAAAGGCTATTTGAAGTCGGTTTTTTTTATATTATCCTAAATATCTTCCATTTTTATCGTAAAATAAAAAAAATATATATGATTCTCATAATGATTCTTATTCATCTCAGACTTCATATATGATATGTCACAGGATATAGTTTGCAAAACTTTTTTTTTAATTTTCTAATTTGCCCCCCCAAAATGGGCCCCATGTTGAAAATATATTTATTTACGTTACGCATCCCTGTTGCGGTCACCAATTTACATATGTATACCAAATTTCAAATTAATCGGTCCAGTAGTTTCGGAGCAAATTGGCTGTGACAGACGGACAGACAGACAGACAGACAGACAGACAGACAGACAGACACACGAGTGATCCTATAATGGTTCCTTTTTTCCTTTTGAGGTACGGAACCCTAAAAAGTAAAAATAACATTAAACGTTTTGCTCCTGGTATGACCCACCCATAAAATATTATATAGCCTATGACACTCGCAATCTCTCCCCGCATTCTCCCCGAATCTTAAGATTCAGTGGTTAGCTCAAGTAGAACATCCGAAAATGTTCACAGAAAACTTGTATTAATTACAGTTCGATACGGCCGCCGACATGTGGACTATGTTGAGTCTTGATAATACTTGACAGTCCACAGAAAAGTGGTCAGCTGTTCCGTTGGACTGTGAATGGGCGGAGCTTGGGCGGAATGGGTGGCTGGTGGTGTAAACTTCTTTATCAACTAACCAAATGAAATAAACAAATCAGTGCAATGAAAATCGTTTTAGTGGTAATTTATTTTTATTTTAGGTTGTGATATTACTTCCAATCAAGGAAATCGTAATAAACTAAACCTAAAAATAGGATCTCCAAGACAGTTCCGTTAGCTGTCAATTTAGTCGGAAAATCTGGAGATCCATACATTGCTGACCTCTATATTGGATGTAGGGATATTGGACTAACTACTCAATACGACTACACGATGTCACTGAAATTTGTAAGTACGTTGACATCTTATTTTCAAAGTAAGTAAGTCAAGAATTTGGAGTCGCTTAGTAAAACACTTCGATAAGGATGTTTCCGGGCAGAAATATAAAATGGTTGTACATTACATACGTACATTTGTGGTCCACATAATTGAAGTCTTTAGCATATTTTCTTATCTTTGTGTTATTAAAATAACGATGAGTTTTTAAGGTCATAACCTCTGATGATTGATAATTCGTTGTCGGATGTAGGTACATGAAATGAAGGAGGAATACGCAAAGTATTTATTCAAGTTACTTATCTTAAATATAAAAGACCAACATCCCGGCGACTGCTTATGCGTGATTTTTTTATTAATATTGCCCACTCAAATTCGATAATTGCCTGGGAAAGAAATTAAGGAAAATAGTGATGTACCTTAAAGCTAACTTAGATATCTATATAACTTCAAGAATCCTATTTCCCATACATAATCACGTAGAGCAGACACATAAATAGAGATCAACGGGCTCTCATCATCAGACATGCACGACCTTCCGGTTAATACATTTTTCAACCATTATTTCACCCTTTACGGGTTGATTTTCTTAAATAGACACACTTCTTTTCCGTTTTAGCATGAAGAAATAATAGCTATCCCACGGGAACATGAATCCAGTGTGTTAATTTCAAAGCAAATACACCTTTATACATACATACCCATCACGCCCGAAATTCCTAATGGGGTGGGCAGAGCCACAAGACTACTTGTGGCCACGTTCGATTAATTAGTCCTAAGATGGTATGATGAACCGTATGTTGACAGGTGGTCAGCCCATCGCCCATACAGATAGTCCACCATGTTGGAGAGGACCCGTCCCTTAGTCGACTTTTACGACATGCCAGGATGACAAGCATCTGCACGAATTCTATGCTATTTCTTCACTCCCAGTGCAACAGAGGAATTTATACCAAATGTCATCAAAATCATTTGCCTTTTTCCGGGATAAAAAGTAGCCTATGACACTTCTTGACCCATAAACTATCTCTATGCAAAAAATCACGTCAATCCGTTGCTCTGTTGCTGCGAGAAAGAAGGACAAACCAACAAACGCACTTTCGCATTCATAATATTATTATAGTGGGGATATTACATATTCTACCTTGCCTCGTGTAACGTAAATTGTAATACAGTTCTATGATAAATCTTCATTCATTTTGCAAATAAATGCAATTACTTTTTGTCAATTCGTCCATGTCCCATCCACACACCGGTCTTTCGTCCGTCACAGGATTATTGGTGTCGATATCACATCGATTTGTCCATTTATTCAGCTGCACCAAATAACAGTATGGCTTGTAAAACTGTAATTTTACACGATTAAACTAATACTGTCAGCAAGTGCACTATTTATATTAAGATTTTGATATTCTACTGAGACACATTTCTACGAATTATAATAATAACTTAAAAATAAAATGGTTTCACTCACGATTTGAAAAAGTTTGGTAAGCTAAAATGTACAACGCTTTTTTTATGATAAAGAAATTGTTATTTTGTATGCACGGCTGCAAATTTTTTATTTGGCGCGAGTGCTGATAAAGACTCCAGGAGCTTGCGATGGACTTTAAAATTTATTCACGAGCGAAGCGAGTGATTCAAAAAAAGAGTCCTTAGCGCAGCACGGGATTCAAAGGCATGAGACTCAAATAACTTTGCTGCCGTGCGAAACACAACTTCTCACCTCACCGCAGCGAGGAAAACACTAGCTACATACAAGAAAGCAATTTCACTTAGGATAAAAGCGTAACAAGATGGAAAATTCATTATATTTAAAACTTCAGAGCTGCTAATTTAAGATGTCCAACACAAGTAATTAAAAATAAAAGAAAAAAAAGCTGCTACATAACTGCATTTAGTAATATGAAAAGTTAGATTTTTGATTGCGGCAGCTATACTTGTATTGTTGACTTGTGTACTATTACTTGGTAAATTATTTTCAAAGTAGGTTCATTCCATTGGATTCCTTTGTAGTGAATGTTGGAGAGAGAAGAGGATGGGATGTTCTCGCGAGTCCAAAAGCTAACTGGGCAAAGCTGTTCTCACACGATTGCTTCGGAACAAGCTGAGTTCAGTATTACTTATTTGTTCCCCTAACTGTGCTGGTAATAAATTAACCCTTTCAACGCCGAGGACGCTTAAGGGCGTCATGAGCTATCGTGCCTATCACGCCACCGACGCTTATTGTTGTCGGAGGTACAACTCAAAAGAGACCTTCTTTCGTAAGAATTAAGTTGATTTTTGCATAGCTTTTGAAACGCGCTTGGCGTGTAAGAGACACATTTTCATTTGATGTAAGGCGTTGAAAATGTTAATATTTTCATCGCTGCAATCACTCATATTTTGATTTTAATATGGTTTTTTTAAAACCCAAACAGCAATTATAATTATTTTTTTCTTAGAATAATCACACATAAAAACCAAGTCCGCGCACAATTTGTAACAACAAAATTGGAATCATTCATCCGGGACGCTTCGTAGTGTCAAATTTCAAAGCATACCGAACGTATTCCGCGAAAAATATATCATTATGACGATTTATGCGGTTAAATTGTGCCATCTGAAAAACATAAGAAGTTAATAACATCACTTTAAAAATTTCTTAGTAGGTATTTTAAATTTTAAACGCTTAAAATATTAACGTTTTATTTCAATGCGCAGTGCTGCCCGAGAATGAAAATAATTTCCCATTTCAACTGACTTTACTGCTTCAACTTACTCAATTAATTAAACAGTTGCTACAGATATTTTAAGTATGTGACACGCGCTTTATATGAAAGTGCCTGTGGAATTGAACCGTATAATATAGCTGAAATTGTGTTAGTTGAAAGTTTATTTCCACTCCTGTTAAAATTACACTATTTGATAAATATATAAATAATTTGCTATGTACTCTTAATCAAAAAATACAACGAATAAAAAAATGCTAGATTTAACAACTACCACTGGTAAATTTCCCTATTTTTGGGGTAAATGTGATTCCGCTAGCAACATTATTTATGCACCTGTTTGTGCGTCGTCATGTGTAAGTAAGTACGAGTTGATTACGCCTACATGAATCCATTTTGTGCCTCACTTTTGACGAGTCGGTGGTTTGACACAATCCTTGTATGTGTAAATAAATAAAATAGGTATGTCGAAATATTACCTACTAATGATAACGAAGTAACCCTTTGAACGTCTAGTTTTTTGGTTATTTTTTCTGCTTCAAGATCTTATCAGCAATCACTTTAATTGCATTATTATTGTCCAATACCATCTGAGGCTAAAAGCCACCTCACGTACGAGTACAGACGGTTATAAACCGATGATTCCAGAGTTTTGTAAATTTGGATAAAATACTTTTGAAATTAAGTGTTTCATGTCTGAAACCCACTTGGCCGCTTTTAATCACTTCGCTAATTCTGCAAACCACGAATCCGGTGTGTCCACAATGCAGCAACAGCAACAAATAGGTCAAAATCAGCATCCACTGACAAAGCTTTCGTATTGAGGTCGCGACACCGCCAGTACGTCCTATTATCGAACCGGCAGGAAACTGGCTATCAAGTTGTCGTTAGGTATATAACACAATTTTTGCAATTAATGATTGCCGAAATTATTTTAACTCCCACGATTTCGTATCATTTCTAGATAATAAATGTGGACTTTTATTTTTACGTTCCTCGTTTACTAAGTATACATGACTTCGGATAATCCAATGTATTAATCAATAACATTACAACATTCATTTTGTAATAAATAAGGTAAACTGGAACTTACATATTCCATTATCTATCTAAATTAAAAGATAAATATCAGGGGACAATAAATATCACAGATATACAACATTTCCTTCTTTATTACTCTCCAGAAAACCCCAGTTATACAAAGATCATGAAAGTTGAACTTTATAATTTCAGAGTTGACTCGTGTGTATTTTTAGTAATCAATTTTTATTTTCACCAATATTGACGCATTTGCTCTCGTTTGTGATATAGCGTGCGAGTAGTGTAAATAGACAATTTTGATTTGGAGCTAACATTTTTTACCTATGACCAATAATTGGCCATTTGCGCAAATTTTGCAAGACAATCTTTCATGATTTGCATGTTACATTTCATTATAAGCTAAAATTACTATACCTCTAACGCCTGGCCAAATATTATCACCGAGCTGAATTTCAAATATTGCAATCCTTGGCATGAAAATGGTTTTTTAAACCTATTATCACGAGGCGAATCAAAAGTATTACTACTAAGTAGGTATATAGGGTATCCGAATTATAATAGCGTGCTAAATGTACGCGTAGGTATGGGTTACTTAACATTTGCTTTAAAAACATCAGTTATTCTATTATCGCTACTGTGAGCGGGTCACTTGCTTACATTATACGTAAATATAGCTTTTGTTGTGATGCTGCGCGGGGTGAGTCGCCCTGTCAATGTACGCGCGGGCGCAGCACCAACTAATGCACTACTATCGCTGTGACGTGCCACAGAACATTGAACTCAAGAGGAAGTTTACGATGTTCCCGTTTTTTTACATTTTGTCAATATCTTTTTATCGTGATGTACTAAGTACCATTCCTCCCTTTCACATGTTTAGAATATGCATACTTATGTACATTTGTACACATTTGAGCCCTATACTATGCTAATACCTACTTGCTAATTAATTACTTATATGAATTCGATATTGCGCCAAATACGTTCTTCATTCATATCTATCATTTCATTCATTCATTCGTCATTTACCTTAAAGACTATTTCGATTTAGACGGTTTCGGTTTTGAGTGGAGACATGAATTTAAAAAGTATCAAGTCATAAGTCATAATTTATTAATAAAACCAATTTACACGTCACTCCATATTAAAGTTATAGTCACTTATGTCAACGAACACAGTAATAAGTAATTTACACATCAAAAAGTTAATAATCAATCATTTACCTTACAAACTATTTCGATTTAGATGGTTTGGGTTTTGAACGGAGACGTGAATTTAAAATTGATGTATCATTTACCTTAAAGGCTATTTCGATTTTGACGGTTTCGGTTTTGAGCGGAGACGTGAAATAAAAATGTATCTATCGCTTACCTTAAATACTATTTCGGTTTAGACGGAGGGGAGACGTGAATTTAAGTAAGTTGATATAAATGTAATTTGCCAATATGCATCACTTTAACTGTAGGTACAAGCTAAAGTTAATGTCATAACGACTTTGTTTGTACACAATCTTTTTTACATTGGTGTAGTTTAATAAAAACTATCCTATTATAGTTCTATTATTTTCTCCACTGGGGTCTCCTCTCCAACATGGTGGACTATCTGTATGGGCGATGGGCTGATCACCTGTAACCATACGGTTCATCATACCATCTTAGGACTAATTAATCGAACGTGGCCACAAGTAGTCTTGTGGCTCTGCCCACCCCATTAGGGATTTCGGGCGTGATGCTATGCATGTATGTATGTATGTAGTAAAGGTCAAATCATAAGCTATAAATACGATTTTGCGTGACATATTACATAAAAAAGCAGATAAATTAACTGGAAAATTCTGTAGACAAAAGCAAGATTCGCACATTGGCCATTTGCCATCGTTATTTTCCATGTGTGGTGCAAAGTTATAATTCAACACGCATATAGATAGACACACCGTATCAGAAAGAACTAGCGGATCCGTGAGCTATAGACTTAATGTTGCCGTTGGAAAACTGTTATCCCCATACATCGACATAGGTCGCGGTTAGTTTACCAACACCGCAAATAACTTTGTAATCGCAAAAGCTCCCATATCTCCGCCATATTGAAAAAATTCGAAAAACTGAATTGATAAAAAAGACCATGTCAATATCGAACCTGCTCACAAAATTTCACGAGAATCGGTTGAGAAATGCGACCTGGCGCCTCATTCGGGAACGCTAAGTGATTCTGTAGCGACTCGTAAGCCAGATCTCTCATCTCGCTCTTACGCATTTCGCGTCGTGCGGAAGAGTGGAATGAGAAATCTGGCTTACGAGTCGCTACAGAATCACTTAGCGTTCCCGAATGAGGCGCCTGGGCGTCTATTCGGGAACCTCTAAGGGATACTGCGGCGATCCGCGAGTGACACTCGCATCTCGCTCATACGCATTACGCGTCGTGCGGAAGAGTGGGATGAGAAATCTCACTCGCGAGTTTCTACAACATTTAGCGTTCCCGAATAGAGGCGCTGTACAGACGAGAACAAATAGACATCCGCCGGACAGCCGCCGGACATACGAAAGCATTTTTGCACAAGTCTGAAACGGAGACGCTGCGCTCGCTCGGTCGATAATTTAAAACTAGTAGAATTGGTAACCGTCGCTAGGTAAATGTTAAACAATAAACTATTTATACAGGAACTGACAACAAATTAGTATATTGCCTAGCGTAGTTGCTTCGCTTGCGGCTTGAACTGGTTACGCAGTGCGCACGGCGATTTTATGGCCGCGAGCAATGCACTGAAAGTTATTGCTTACTTCCAGTAAAGTGAAATAGGTCAATAGTTTCAGTGCGGTAACAAAAGCTAGTTGAACGTGCGTCCGTATTCCTGTGCTATATTTAGTGAGGGTCGCTGACAGCACACGCTGCATACAATTTCTGGGCAAATCTCAGGTTCACGTAAACGAGTTCGTTATAGTTCTTTGAAAACGACTCACGCGTTTATACATAATATAATAAAGCGGAAAAAGTCGGTACATTGAAGATAACAAAAAAAATGCTATAGGTACCTTCAGAATGAGCAAAACACCACATCCCTATGGTTTCTGAATTTCACTGATTCTGATTATATTTGCACGATAAACTTTTAAACTACTTGACCGATTCCAATGCGATTTTCGATATTATATAAATTTACTTAGGCAGAACATAGGCTATATACGCTTTTGGAAATTAAACAGTAAGGGGTAAAGGAGGGGGCAAGGTATTATGTGACCCTAAACCCTTGTAACTATAAAACCCTTTATCTACTATATAAATGTTTTTTTTTGTTTGTTCGTCTTCTATGCGTTCCTATACCATTCATCCGATTACCATGTAACTTTGATGTGGTGTTGTGCGCGCGTGGGAAGGTTTATGACCCAAAAACATTAAAAATAAGGAGAGCATTGCATCGAATCCCGGGTACAGCCACAGAATGTAGGGTTTTTTACACACACACACACACAGAATGTAGGTTTTATTCAATATATTTTATTTTACAAAATCTTAAATCAGTTATTACGAAAGATCCTTTTTTAGGGTTCCGTACCCAAAGGGTAAAACGGGACCCTATTGCTAAGACTCCGCTGTCCGTCCGTCTGCCTGTCCGTACGTCACCAGGCTGTATCTCATGAACCGTGATAGTTAGACATTTGAAATGTTCACAGATGATCAATTTCTGTTGCCGCTATAACAACAAATACTAAAAAACAGAATAAAATAAATATTTAAGGGGGCTCCCATACAACAAACGTGATTTTTTTGCCGTTTTTATAGATAATGGTACGGAACCCCTACGGAGACCGACTCGCACTTGGCCGGTTTTATGGGTTCCGTTGTTTTACTTTCCAGTTTTTTTAAATATTCTGTACAAACACATCCATATGCAATAGATAATAGTTTTTAAGACATGTGAAGTATTAGTCAAGGCAAAATTGATTGGGTTTATGAACTCATTTTCATCCTTCAACGCAATCCTTCAGGTACCTTAGGTCCACTTGCCTAAATGGTCCACTTGCCTGAATGGTCTACTTTCCCATTCCCTTTCCACTTGATTTTCCTGCATAGCCCACTTTCCTGCATGGTCCACAAGAAATTTCGTTTCCCTTCCCTTATATATATTATTAAAAAAAAAAAAAAGCAAACAGGGCGGTTACGTACCAGAAGTGATGATTGTCAGCATCTTTTCATAAAATTGCGAATTCCGTTGCAGGAGTGGCAGCAACCAAACGGAGTTCTTACAGACGACAGTGTTTTTACTAATTAAAAATGTATTTTATAGTAATTACGTATAATAAATAAATACCTAATTAAATTGCATTTGCAGTTCTGTCTCTATCATGTTTCTAAAAGTGCAAAAACTTAGGGCCAGTATATCAAAAAAATTACAGGAACGTTTCCAACTACTTATTTTGACTTTGTGAATGCTTAACGCGATATATACGTATGTGCTCCTAAAGTTGTCAATGATGTTCCCCTATTCTCTCTTTCCAACCGTTGTCAATAACGTTTCAACTGTGACATTAACAAAATCTGAGTAAAATCTAGACACACGGCAGTGTGTCAGCCAAAGTTCGCGATCTAGCTTACATCTAGCATCTAATACCTACCTACATACTTACTATCAACAAAATGGTTTGAACGAGATCCGTGAACAACCTTCTGAGATACAGGTTATTCTATGCCCAGTATAATTTTGGTTTCTGTTTCCATACAACCTCTACGAGTCAAGGGGTGAAAGTTTGTTAGTTATATTTCTTGTCGTAACGATAAACTTTAGCATATAAGCTAAATTAGACGAGAAAATTAAAAGATACAATGTTACTATGAAAGAAAATCATTAAAAATTATTATCGATAAACAGCGTATGTAGAGCAACGCAAGGCAATGACCGGCACCATTAATCACGATTACATTCCGTTCCCGAAGGAAAAGGTGTCACACCTCCTACATGTTCTTCACTCATACAGCATTTAATAAGCTAGTTTCCTGAAAAAATCTAATTATTCCGTCAGTTACATTATAAAAAAATATATTGAATAAGTATTTTTTCTTTTGTCAATTAAAGAAAAAATGACGAAGATATGTGCGTTGAAGTTCCGCGCGACGTTACGACTTTGTACACTTTTTAGCATTAAGGGCATTAAATGACGTCATGAGCCCCCACTCCCGAACTTTGATGCGCGTTGTCTTTGTCAATTTTGATTGATTTGATAAAGCAAAAGATACGTGTTCAATATTTTTTGATAATCTAACTGACGGACTAAATAGAATCACTTTTTTTTTACCCAGGAAACATCCTTATTATAACAATGATACGTAAATCCATACAATTATGGGCCAACCCTTGCAACAGTGGCCCTAGCACGATTTGACACGAGGACAAATTATCCCCATCGTATCTCTCAGTGCGTCTCTCTCATAGTAGTGTCGAAGAAAGAGATGCATTGTGAGATAAAATGGGGATAACTTATCTACGAGTCGACCTTGCTTGGATTGTTGTAGTCCAAAGGTTTTCTATCTCTCATATTTAGTAAGTCAGTTTTCTCCTTGGATTATACTTGAATTATTACATCATAGTTATATGAAACTATAGTTCAAAATACGTATATTGCAAACTTTTCGTAGTGATAGAGCCAAACAGTAATCCTCACTATATGATTACTGTTCGAATGGGCCGGCTCGACCGGAGTAGTACCAAACTGTCACAGAATATCGGCGTAAAGTAATAGCTTGCTATTGCGTTTCGTATGGTGAGTGACGAGATCCGGAGGCCTATTCCCTCATCCGTATCCCATCCCCATTCCCCATCCTCCTTAGACTGGCAACGCATTGGCAGCACCTCTGGTGTTGCAGATGTCCATGGGCGGCGATGACCACTTTCCATCAGGTGGGCCGTCAGCTCGTTTGCCAGTCAATTGACATAAAAAAATAAAAATAAAAACTAGCGTTTTGCCCGCGACTTCGTTTTCGTGAAATTCAGTTATCTCTGTTCCGGGATAAAAAGTAGACTTTGTCACTCAGAGATATTGTAGTTTTCTATTAGTGGAAAAATGTTTCATAGATTCGTTTCAGTAGCTCCAGAGATTACCGCTACATACAAAAACACAAATAAACAATTTTTACCTCTATATATATTTTTTTTTTTTTATTTGTTTACACAGCATTACAGTCTTAACTAATACACTGTGAAACTAAAATAACTTAAGATTAATGTAAAATGTGCACATCATGTAAAAACACTAGAATGTCTTTTATCCATCATGTCGCAAAACTTCAAGCATTCATGACATACAGCCGTCCATCTCCACGCAAGCAGGGCACACTCTGGAGCCGATAGGTACCAGGAGCGCATTCAATAGGGTCAGTGCACGAAGGAGCGGCGAGTTTTTATGTGCCACTGTGCGCGCAGCCTTAGGGTGATCCTTGACACGTCTGGGACAAACTGTCTTTCTGAGTGAAAAAATTTTTAGGATCGGTTCCGTACTTCCGCAAATTACCCCCTACATACAAAGGAACAAACAAATTTTACCTCTTTATAATATTAGTATAGATATAGATTACTTACCAAACCAAATTATCTCCGGCTCATTTTCTAACATGGGAGTGGCTATTTTAAGAAAAAAAATAATGTTTATCTACACCCATATCATAAAACCTCCATTGGTTAATCAAAAACCTTAGGAAATGACCACCATTTTGACAACCAATTAGGAAAAACCAGTGCTGCGATAAAGAAATAACATGACTTCTTTATCGTTTTTAGTAAAGAAATGAGATTAAATTTGGAACAGCTGTCAAAACTCAAGTGGTCTCTATTCTAGTATCCATAGATATTAAAACAGTTATTGATACGAAACGTCAATTCAGTATGTTTTTTAAATATAAACTGCACAATATTTGATCTCGAGTGACGTGAGAATAGAGACTTCATCCGTTTGTCTATGATTTAAAAAAAAATGGTCTTGACGGACGGCCGCCATTATGTTGACGTTTTGCTGAACGAAAGTAGAATTTTGTTGAATTGAATAGAAAAAGTTGTTTGTAATTTACATTTTAGTTGAAAATATGAATAGTAAGTAGTCTTCTCGGAGTGTGTGTGATGTGAAAATGCGCCGGATATCGGAAATATGCAGCCACGATTGCAACAAATAACTTGTTGCCAGAAAATATTGTTTCTGAACCCATCATGGAGGATTTATAATATGTGTGTAGATAAAGTTATGTATGCAACTCTGCATAATTTGGCCTTAAAACACACGTGCGATCTTATTATGAAACTCGCTAAAAGCTCGTTTCATAAAACCGCACTAGTGTTTTAAGGCCTATCATTATGCAACCGTTGCATAAACTACTATTACGATTTCGATTTCTATGTCTATGAAAGCCGGTTTTCGGCCCACAGTGCGCCGCCTTATTTCAAACAATTCATTTACCCACCGCGGCCTTTGACATTCAAATCGAGAATGTAGCTAGATGCCCTGGGGGGCTAGCACATGCCCGCGAGTCGTTTGTTGCTTAGTGCGTCACTGTCAAACTAGTCAAATATGTAAGGGATGCACTGAGCGACATTTTATTCGCGGGCAGGTCGTGCTAGCCGTGCTGGTTGGCATTCAACTCTATTCATTCATATCATTCAATTACAATTCGCAAAGAATATTATTTTTTCTGGGAATTGTAAATTTTATATTTACACAACACTTTATTTAACTTTGTCGTAAGATTTTTCTTATAAAATAATAAGACGGGATCCTAACTTTCCAAAATACTTACAAAAATTAAACGTCTAACATAATCAAAAGCCCCTGTTTAATAAACGTTTTAAATGTGACAATTAAAGGTCGTAAAAAAATATGGAATATTTGTCAACTTTGTCAAATTGTATATAGCCCCAATAAATCTTTAATCGTTCCTATACTTAAATGAAAACACACCACAGGAAACACTTTTGGTCCTGCTGCTCGGGTGTTGTATTATCACGGCGTGTTAAACCGCGCCGCGTTTGGTGTGTCAAAGCCCTAAGTTCGTTTTATCGTAAAACGCACCAAGCGGGTTTCGGGAGCGCGTTTACGATCGCGCGGGGTCGCCAGTTATCGGATTCCGGCTAACTGCTCGTAAATCCCACACGACCGCTCCATTTTTGACACAGTTACAATATCTTTAAGAATAGATCTATGAGTAAACCTGTTACTTAGCACACGAGGACGCGATAAAGGATCGCCGTGTGCCCAGTAGGATTTCAAATTCGTGCTCCGGACTATGTTCGCACTGACTGCACACAGCTATAGGTCTATTTTTAACCGACTTAAAAAAAAGGAGGAGGTTCTCAATTCGGTTGTATTTTTTTTTGTTTTTATGTTTGTTTATTTAGAACTCCGTCATTTATAAACCGATTTTGAAAATCTTTTTTTAATCGGTAGGGTATACCTCCAGTTTGGTCCCGTTGTAGTAAAAGTTGAGTTATGATGGGAGGATCTATGAGGAATCGATGGAACTCTTCAAATATTATAGGCAAGCATAGAGCAATTTTAGTATTTTCTGTAATAACTCAAGCAATTACGTTCCAAAAGCATTATTTGGTGAAGTGGAACTGTTGATGAAGACCATAGATGATCACCGGAACTCCTAAATGTTGAGTATTTCACGGTTGGCGAATAAATTGCTGTATTATGTAAAATTCATGAAGTAATATTGAAGAACCAGGAGAACTCCTCAACGATTGACAGCCTTGCACCGTGGATAGCAACAGTTTGTAAATGGTGATGAGCTATTGGCATTATGCTATTGTTACTTGATGTAGTAAATGTGTGTCGTTAAATCACAGGATAATAAATAATATGTGAAAAAAACGTACTTTTCAAAGGCCATTTGAAGTCGGTTTTTTTATTTTATAAATTATAGATTATCAAGCAACTGATACGGCCAGATAATAAAAAAATTCTTACTACAAAAAAACCGAGCTTAGTAGTTCGTATTGTAGGTGCTAAAATTAGTACTCGAGCCAGGTACAAATTTCGTCAATCATTTCCTCCCGGTCGATAACTCGTAAAATTATTTAGAGAGTTGTATCATGAGCCTCGTGAACGTCAGCTGCGGTTCCGTGGGTGGCTTAAGCAGTGGTAACGTCCCAAACACATCTGTCTGTCTGTTTGTTCCGGCTAATCTCCGTAACGGCTCGACCGATTTTGACGGGACTTTCACTAGCAGTAACTTCGACTGCTATTTAAGAAAAAGAATGAAGGTTCCGTGAAACGGGAAAAACGCTAGGAAGAGAGAATGAGGGTTCCGCGCAAAAAAAAAGTAAACATGTAATTGTGAACAAAATTTGGGCTACGCGGGTGAAACCACGGGGGACAGCTAGTTTATTTCTATTTTTATCTATTTCAACGTATGTATAAATAATATTGATTTAATCGAAACATCACCATAAAGTTGTATCTTTCAGTTAGTGCATAGAGCATAATGTCGAATAACTTTAGATAGTCATTTCCTCCCGGATGAAAATTCGTAAGCTGATTGTTAATATGATCATGTAAATAATAAAAAAACAGCTAACAGTATGCCGAGGGAAAACTCGTCAGGTGGCATTTAAATAGGCGATAGATGCTCCCGGCTGGCTCCTGTGTTACACCTTTCAGGGCATCAGCTGGACGATCTTTCCAACGAGTTACAGCCAGCTGACATTTTTATTTATTTACAATAGCTTATATAAACTATCATCTGACAACTTCACAATCGGGGGGACATGAAAAAAAACTCATGTTCTGGTGACCAGCTGACTTAATCCACCACTTTATAGTCGGCTAACGTTTTTTTTCTTCAAGATAATGGGTTAGCTGTCAATCTGACAAATTCTCAATTGGGAATCCATGACAAAAAAAAAAACGTTACCTTGGCTCAACCCACGGAACCGCAGCAGACGTTCACGAGGCTTCATGACACAACTCTCTAAATCATTTAACGAGTTATCGGCCGGGAGAGTATTGGTCATGAAAATTTGTTGCTGGCTCGAGGAGCAAAAGAAGGACGCGGGAGTTCGCAATCTTACTTAGTCCAAAGTAATCAGACGTTTACTTGGTTTACTTAAGCTAGTTCGTCGTGCGTAGGTAACGCATGGAAAAGTGCCAGGGTTCGGTTTTTCAGGTACCTAGACTCGGCGGTAAATCAGATACCGCTTTAGCTAATTAATATTTTTATTTGTATAATGCGTAAATAGCCCACCCACTCATCAGAAAAGGAGAACGTATAAAAATGATAATAAATAAATAAATCAGGGGACAATCTTTACACAAATCGATCTAGTCCCAAAGTAAGCTGTAAAAGCTTGTGTAATGGGTACTAGACGACGATATACATACTTATATAGAGAAATAAATACTTAAATACATAGGAAACATCCAAGACTCAGGAACAAACATTCGTGCATATCACACAAATATTTGCCCTTATCGGGATCGAACCCGGGACGCTAGCTTCGGAATCAGGGTCACTCCCAACTAAGCTAACCGCGTCGTCAATTTTATAAGAAATTAGTTTTTATTACAATAAATATGTATGTATATATATTGGGATGGATTGTCAGTAGTGGTTGGCGATCAATATTGTGCAACCAGTGATATTGCACTGTTATAATGTAAGTCAATATCTAGCCTAAGGGTGACGATGCCTCGTGGTAACGGAACGCGGCGGCGGGGGGCGAGGGACACGCGGGATGTGCGAATGGCCGCGGCCGTTATCACTGGGACACAGCAATGATTGTTTATCCAGCCTGTTCCTTGAATTGCAACTAATGACTCATTCGACCCATAACCGTCCGCCACCATTCAACATATATGTTTGTGAATTACGCGGTAAATCACTCTGACCTACATGTAAGAATTTTAAAGTAATTGGTTATTTATACCCTAAACCACCGCCTAGGTTCATCATGCTCAAACAACAATTGTAACACGTCAAATTATTAAGTTAAAGTTTCATGGATGGAACCAATGAATAGTCAAAATAGTTCAATAAAAAATGTTCATAGTGATGGTCATGAATCATCATGTCATCTAGGACGTATTTTGGGTGGTTGTTCTAAATCTAGGTTTTCTGCGTCAACCTAGGCTAGCGTGTTAACTAAGTTAGCTAATATATTGATAATTTAAGTGCTTAGTTAAATAACGAGGAAATAGCTAAGATATGCTTATAGGTATTTGTTAATAGGAGAATTACCTATAACCCCCGGGTATAAACTTTTGGGGAGGCATCTTACTGTCTTGTTTGTCTATTATAAGTTTAATTGAGTTACAATCCTTGCGGCTGCCAGCGACTCGTGGAGTTAGATGGCATCCTTGACTTCTATATCCTTCGTATGGAGCACCGGCCTCCTTCGTGAAGGTTAACCCTCCCTGCGGGCTGTGTACCCCATAAATAGCAAAAGATTGAATAAACCCAACCACAAAGACTTTTGTGAAGGCCAATGCTAGTAAAATGTATATAATAATTGACAACTATAAAGCTTTAACAAAAAAAGCCGAAAAGCAAAAAGCCAAAAAGTCTATACAACTTTCGTGGACTTGGAAAAGGCCTATGATAAAGTCGACGATTCATTCTAGCGTAGTGAGTAACTATTAGCGTTATTGCGACCAATATTATAGCAAGTATTGTTATAGCTATCGTTACGCACCCCGTTATAAGGGAGCGTTCAAGTATTACGTAACGAATTTGGGGGGAGGGGGGAGGGGGGGTCTTGTAAAATGTTACGATGCGTTACAGGGGCGGGAGGGGATTTGAACTACGCGTTACGTAACATTTTTTTAACCCTTCAGAACGGTCGCGTATTCGTTCACACATTTTTTTAAAAGTTTTTTTTCTCAAAATTTTAAATGGAATGACCACTTGAATATTTTTTTAGGAAAATATGTTCACTTGGTGGTTACATAAAGTTTTACTAGGGGGGAGGGGGGGTACATAAGAACGTTACGGCGCGTTACATGTGGGGGTGGGGGGGTCAAAAATCTCCAAAAATTGCGTTACGTAATACTTGAACGCTCCCTAAGGTTGAAGGTGGTTGAGAGAAATCTCCTCACTGTTATATCTCAATTAAATTTTAATTAAAACTATAACTGCTCTAGAGACTAGATCGTTGTTAAGGAAAGTTATAACAATAACTATCTAATCAAAAAGTCAGAACTATTCAGAAGTGCATAGCGTGATTGCGTCATGCAAATATAAACAAGTTTATGATGACAAATGCAAATTGATATTGTCTCAAACAGCGCCTTAATAGGCTGAGATGCTGTCTCAAATATCTTCACATTATCGATTTTCTTTGACTGTAAACAAACGTCTATTAGTACGTACACCTATGATATAACTAATTTTTTTTGATAATTGACGATAATTTTTGATGGTTGATGGCCAATGAAGTCCATAAGGCTCACTATTTTACCTTTTAAGTACGGAACCATAACAAGATCTAATATTAACTGGAAATGTATTCTTCAGCCATGATGGCCTTGCGGACTCCCTGCATGCAGTAAAGTACTTTGGTGGCTTGGCCTGCGTTTACGTAATTCAATGACATCATTCAGTTACAGTTACGTACTAGTTACTGCTGCAAAATACATTTATCTAAAGCGAGTAATTCAGTATGTTAAAGCAATTTAATACACACAAGGTGATGACGCATTGACTACAGCAAGACAGCCCTCACAAAGAAAACATAATGTGTTTTTGAACCGTCATCAAAATAAAATTCTCAGCACCTAGAGTCATAAGAGTCAGATTTAAACATCTATTCATAATTACATATATCTGTGTATTACACAATATGTAGCTAAATTAAAACATAGTGATCTTCTCAGGTAACATGCAATCAGACGGCATGCGACTGTACCGGCATCAAGGGGGACCGAGGAAGCGGGGGCCCCCCAGGCCTGCCGGGGATCCAAGGTGACTATGGCGAAGATGGGCCTGAGGGGCGAATGGGCCCCGAAGGTCTCCAAGGCAGCATGGGTGAACACGGTGACACTGGAGACAAAGGAGAGCGGGTCTGTATCATTGATAAATATGAATTAAACGCTTAATTTTGCAAAAACAATATTTTATGGCACCACCGTGACTCTTGGCTCGGAGCTAGGATCACTATAAAACGTATCAAAAACGCTTTAAATAATAATTTCCATTTCAGGGTTGGGACGGTCAATACGGACCGGGGGGATTCCCTGGGCAAGAAGTAAGTGCAGCACAGTTTCTAATAAAATTTTAAATTAGTTATTAATTAAATAATCAAGTTCTTATATGAACATTTAGTTGATTTTCCTAATTAATAAATTAATACATAAATAAAATATAAATTACAACTTGCGGTTTGTGTCAATTAGGGACCCAGAGGGTTGACAGGCATCACAGGCGTCCCGGGTATGGATGGTTGCAGCGGCCATGATGGGGTTGTTGGACCGCGTGGGTACAAAGGTAATCCTGGACCTAGAGGACTACCAGGTCCTTTTGGAGATAAAGGAATGCAAGGATTAGCTGGTGAGGGTGGAGCTAACTCAAGAGGAACAAAAGGAGACAGAGGTGATAGTGGTTATCCTGGCTCACTTGGATTACCAGGACCGACCGGTTATCCTGGAGACACTGGTTTAACAGGAGAAGACGGTGATCAGGTACTAAATTCACTTAAATTTTCTTCGTTTTATTAGTAGATAGGTATTGGTTTTTCCAGTATATTGCATCATATGTATTACCTCATTAAAATTGAATTGATGGTGAAATATTGTAATTACTAAATTGCAGTCTTACACTTTTTAGGGTCCGATGGGGATAAACGGTGAACCTGGATATTGGGGAGAGCCAGGCGAGGATGTTATAGGACCACAGGGTCACAAAGGAGAGCAAGGCATAACTGGTGACCCTGGTATTCCTATCAAAATAGTTGCCATTGATAATGTCAGCGGAAACAACACGATTCTGTCTAAAGGACGTAAAGGCTATAGAGGGCCACCAGGACCAACAGGCGAAAAAGGTGCTAAAGGCGAATTAGGTTCCACCGGAATAAGAGTAAGTTCATCTAAGTTACAATAATAAAATCGTAATTGTATACATATAGTAAAATTGTGAAGTGGAAAAATGCAAAATGCTATGTGGGGCTTCAGAATGAGTAACACAACAAATCCCAATGGTATTTGAATTTCATATCTGTTTGTCTGTTTCTGATTATATGTGCGCGATAAACATTAAAACTACTGGGTGGATTTCAATGCAGTTTTCGATATTATATTAAAGAAAACTTCAGGCAGGACACAGGCTATAAAAACTTCTGGAAATAAAACTGGAAGGGGGTAAAAGAGGACGTTCAAGTTAGTACCTATGGAAAATACTAATTCGATGAGTTTATCAACTTGAAACTTGGTATAAATACTCTTCAACACAAACAATTAGGTATACGTTAGAGAAAAAAAATAAAGTAGCCCTAAAAATTTGGAAAAACCGATTCCATTTGTTTATCAACTCGAAATTTGGTATAAATGCAATTCAAACACAAACAATGAGGTAGGCAATTGAGATAAAAACGAAACTACTCCTAAAAAGGGATGCCTTAGACCCAAGTTTAGACCCAATTCATGTATTATGGTCACGAAACCTAAGAAGTTATTACGTTTTACTTATTTGCATAACAAAGGTATATATTTCTAATAGTTTTCACTAAAATAAATAATTTAAAACATTAGAATATTTATAATAATAAAAATGCCTGCGATTTTAGTTTTCCACCCCGTGAAAGCCGCCTTAGCGTATTTAAGGTAAAGGCACCTATTACCGTGGTAGTTAAGCAAGTTTTCAAGTAAGAGCCAAAAATTAAGGGTATCAAGACAGCGTAATTATTTGCAGCGGATTTTTTTAATGAAACAACTAAGTTTAAATTTAACTTGTTATTTTGTGGGTTTTTGGTCTAATTATAGGTAGTAACTAATGGTTAAATATTTATTAAAGCCAAAATGTCGCAATCCCCTATTACCGTGGTATCGGATATACTTTGACCCTAGTACCGCGAATTTGGTTCCTATTACCGAGGATAAGAATTAATGATAGTTTTGGTTCCGTACATTTTTTTGACATTATGTTTTTTTTTTGAATATTGAAATAAAAATGAAGACTTACTTGAAGTTTTAATATTATATCAATACAATTATAATAATCAAACGTTTAAATCGAAAAGCCCAACAAAGTAACTAATAATAATTAATAACAAATCAAAAACATACTGACCTTACACTAGAATTTAAAATGATTTTACCGTAAAATTTGAGTCCAAAAAATATATATACCTACCTATTCTTAGTCCCACTCATACAAAAATCATTGCTGAGAAGGAAGAACAACAAATTCCAATAGATAAGCAAAACTACCAAAATCAAAATAATGGTTATTTCAAAGAAATCAGAACCACGGTACCCTAAATTAGTTATTTCATTACGTTGTCACTCGGTAATAGGTTATATTAGAGGAACCTATCTCTGACTCTTACTAATCATGAATAAGTCGGAATTAGGTTCCCATATATCCTATTGCCGAGGGTTATCTGGTAATAAGTTTAATTAACAGTGCTGTAAATCCTAATTACGACCCATAAAAAAAAATAAGAAGTAGTGAATTTTTTTAAACAAATCGAAAATATATACTTCCATTTGCGTATAAAACCAAACTCATAAAACTAGGAAGTAAATATTTGATTTTATCTGTATATTTAAATCTGTATTTACGTATTACCGTGGTATACCTCGGAATTAGGAGCCACAGTGGAGAAATAGATCCAAATACCGAGGTATTTTATATTCTATTTTTTACGTATTCCCAAACAAAATATCAGAAAAATATTAATTCAAAGTCGCAAACGAAACTATAATAAATCTTTTAATAAACATAGCCTAAGATTAATTATTACAATTATTACGGAAATCGCTAAGTAAGATGCGAGTTCCCTTACGTGTGGCCTAACGTGTTTGTGTGGGATAAGCTGCTCCTGCGCCGCCGTTGCCGGGATGCATACGCACCCACGCCAGTAAATCCGATAGACAACTAAGTAAGCTTTGGTCTTGTGAAAAAAGATTCTTAATCAGTCAATCCATTTGCTAATAAAACATGTATTTAAAAACACCACGATAATGGGTGCCGATTTGGATTGGGTCGTTAATAGGTGCTTTTACCTTAATGTGAATGAACCAATGAGCGTGTCTTATTCAACGTCAGTACTTAATAGACATAAAAAATAGGCTATAGTCTGATTAGTCTGCTAATTGAAATTAATAACAAACTTTAGGGACCATATGGTGTTCGTGGTACTCAAGGATACAAGGGCGATCAAGGTGAAGAAGGCCCCAGAGGGAAACCAGGAAAGAGAGGCCGGGATGGCCCAGAAGGTGAAAAAGGAGATAAAGGTGCCCCAGGCTATGCTGGATTTGATGGAAGCGATGGCTCAGATGGTGAACGAGGCGAAGACGGGAGACCGGGAAATCCGGGCGAACAGGGACCACCAGGAGATAAAGGAATATTTGACGAAACTCTCAATGAACCGTTAAGGCAGGGTTCACAAGGACCACAAGGTCCAGTGGGTAATTCCGGCCCCAAAGGTTATCCTGGGATAGACGGTGCACCCGGTTTACCTGGCATAATAGGTTCTCCTGGGTTACCGGGCCCTAGAGGTATCCCCGGGCGCGATGGTAACCAAGGAATTTCTCCAAAAGGAGAGCCAGGCAATAACGGCTATCGAGGCGCCCCGGGCGCTAGGGGCCCTACAGGTCAGCACGGCCTACAAGGCCCGAGGGGTCCTAAAGGTTTTGCAGGCAACACAGTAAAAGGTCAGCCAGGTGAAGATGGAACAGCTGGTCAAAATGGCATTCCCGGGCAACCCGGAGATATGGGTGAGACGGGGTGGACGGGTCTCGCAGGATTTCCAGGGACTGGTGTTCACGGTGCGGGCCCGCCGGGAGAAGATGGTTTACCTGGTCGACCGGGCCCTGTTGGAGACCCGGGAACACCTGGAGCCGCGGGATACCCTGGACTCAAGGGCTTACGTGGTGATAACTGCCCATACTGCCCCTCAGGTAAGACTTGATTCTTAACACAGCTTAGTGGTAAATGTAAAGAATGTGCAAAGTACGAACCTAAGAAAAAATCATATTCAAATCATGACTCGCGTTGTATATGCACATTTTAAGCTATATTTTTATGACAAATTCAAACTCATCATATACATATATTTTGTATCCACAAAAGTAGCTGCTTTCCCACATGATACATAAGTATATTCAATTTTTTAAGGGTAGCTACAATTTATCCCCAATATTATCATCGGCATCGAAAATGTTATAATTTCGATCAAACAATTTTTCCTATAAAATCCTAGTGTACTAGGATTTCTTATTCAAGTTGAAAAAAAATTGAACTCTAATAATCTGTGCCCCGTACGGACGATAGATGTCATCTAAGTATATTTTTGCGCTTTCAGGTTATAAATAATAGTGAGATGACAGCTGTCATCCGCAGCATGCTACAGCGCATAGAGTGTAGATGTAGTAGTCAAACTAGGATTCCCTGTATTATGGGTACTGGACAGCGATATAAATACTTATAAAGAAGAAGACCTATTTATGTATAGGTATAAATCATAAGAAATACAAATAACAACGTATGATTTTCGGGGGCAACTGGAAGGCTAGGATTTAAGTTATGTTAGGCTATGAAACCCTGTTATTTATCTCATCGGTGGGTCCCCGTATTACAATTATAAAAAGTTATATGTATTTGAAATAATAATCTGTCAGGGAATGAAATGCCTGTACAATTTTTTTACAAATATAGCTAAGCCAAAAGGCTACTAAAAATACCGGAAAGCTTAAAGTATACTTTGCCACATGTAAAAAGAGACTCCTTTTACGTGTGGCGAGGTATACAAACTTAACTTACAGACTGGCTAAAACTTATTAATAATTTCTTGCAAATTGTATAAGTTTTAACAATAAAATACCATAAAATATCATGTTTAAATGGACTGTAAAGTGAATTCGCATTACTAGGGCATATACCATAAGTAAGTATAAGATTACATCATGGACAATGTTTGGGATTAATTCAGACCTGCAGAGCTTACCTGAGTTTCGATGGACGTAACTACTGTGTACTATTTTACTTAGATTTGTACAAAACTGTAAACATCATCGTTAACTTGCTACGTATGTGTACTGTTTTGAAAAAATGATACCTCCCTGAGTTTCTTGCCGACTCTTGTTATTTTTCGAACTGGTGGTAGTTTCACACCTACATTTCATAAGAGTTTGCAAAGCCGAAATTTAATAAAGATATTATAATTTAAAAGAAAGTGCAAAATATATTTTTTATAAAATTAGTATGCTTACATTAAACAGAAAGTAAATAAAGGAAAATGAAATGATGTAAAACTAATCATTACCGTATTATTGAAATTAAAAATAATAAGCAATTTTATAACAATAAATATCATTATTTAATCTTTAATTAAGTACACAAATCTTTTTACATAAATAACATACACAATCAAAAATCTATCTTCATGCCAAATTTTATCAAAATCGGTTCAGTGGTTTAGCTGTGAAAGCGTAACAGACTGAGCTGCAAATGCATTTAAACATCGTTTTGCGTTGTGTCTCAATAGAAAACGCCACCTTGTGGTTTTCGACTTGTAGTCGAGTTATAATTATATAAATATAAGCTGATGATTAATAATACAATTTAAAAATTAAAAAAACAATTTTTATTTTTATTTTGCACATTACCCTATTACTCCGCCTTCGAGTCACTGAAAATTCATTTATTAATTTATTTAAATATATAACACCATGTCCGACTTGCACTTTAACCTAGATTAATCGATTTAGATGCTTCAATTTTTATTTATATTATTATGACCCTTAGAGACTTTATACATCTCTAAGTCACTTAACTTTTCCAGACGCGGAGACTATACATCTCCCTTATTAGTTATTTATTAGAATTAATTTGTAACCATTAGGTTTTTATGTTGCACATTTTGTTTTAGTTTTTAGATAAAACTGTACTGCCAAAGTTGAAAAAAGACTTACTGCTGAGTTTCTTGCGGCGTTTCTTCTCAGCAGATATCACCTTTCGAAGCGCTGGTAGATTCAGATATGTAAAAGAGCCCAGGTGGCCTACTTGCAAAATAAATATTTTCATTTTCATTTTCATTTTCGCAGTTTACACCAACACGTCATACTAGAAATTTGTAATTACATTGCTATTCAACGAACACAGTGGGGTTTAATCGTGCAAATAGCGGCGCTTGTGTTGAATTAAGTGAATATATGTTTGTTCATGCAATTTTCCCACTCTCCCTCCGCATATAATATACAATAAGCAACACAAACGCAATACAACCACCATCATCACCACCAAAAATACCGCTCGACACGTGTTTCGCCTCTATACGAGGCATCCTCAGTAGAAGTGGATAGTCCGACGCTCGGTCGGTATTTCTTCGATAATATAGATTTCTAGTATAATATGGATTTCCGCAAAGTAACGCCTGAATCTATTAACTACCAACACGTCAGTTATGATAATATTGATACTTAATGTTTGCATTTTCAGGAAGCCCCGGTGCCAAAGGAGAAACAGGTGACGAAGGGTTCACTGGTCTGCCTGGTTTAAGGGGCCTTGAAGGTTTACCTGGGCCCAGGGGTCGATCGGGACAACCAGGGCTGAACGGTCACCCAGGGCGGAAAGGCGTCAGTGGCATCAAGGGTGCATCGGGAGAGGATGGGCCTCCCGGGCCAATAGGAATACCCGGCATCGCGAGGTACCCATTGTCGCAAACGATATTAGGACTCCCAGGACCACAGGGAGATCGAGGTACGATATGACATACGTACTTAGCTATATATTGTTTTGACTAGCCATGCTCGCGATTTTGTTCGCGTGGACTGAAGAGTAGTTATTTTACCTTATCAGCGGCAAAACTCGTCTTAATAGTTTTTACGTCATGCGTGCACTGATAGACAGACAGTCAAAAAAATCCAAAAGTTATATTTCTAGATTGGCCTGTTTCATTTTTATTATAGTATACAAAATTAAATAGGATTTAAAAAAAAAAAACAAGCTTTTATTTGCTCTAAAATAACGAAAATAAATTTTAATTTTAATCAAACCTGTCAATTTATTACATTATACAATTTATATGATATAAAAGCTTGTCGCGAGATATATATATATAATTCTACTGTACGTGTGTATGTCACTGAACTCCTAAACGGCTGGACCGATTTGAATGATTTTTTTGTATGCGTTTGGGTGGCGCCCTGGATGGTTTAGAACTTTAGATTCACAAATCAACCCGGCAGATGGCGCTGCAGTCGCAGGACAACGTATGTCGGGTTCACTAGTATCATTTTAAATTCTATAATGTAATAAATTGACGGGTTTAATTTAATTAAAAAAATATTTTCGCTATTTTAGAGCAAATAAAAGCTGGTTTTTAAAAGTATTTTTTTACTATTATTATTTTTTTTAGTTTTTAGTTTTTGCTGGGCATGTTTCTCAGAATGTTCATGTCATGCGTCATTGTTGCGTGGTCGTTTGCCTGTTAATTTAGTACAGTCTAGTTCTTCAATAAGGATACCTTATAACGATTTGACTCTACTTAAGGCCACGTATGCTTGGTTAAAACAACGGCAAGGTTGATTAAATGCGTATACTTACATCATTTCGTGTCTGTGCTGTTAACCGTTGAGGAGTGCCCTCGTTAGGGGCCAAACCTGAGTGCAGTAACCATGTCATGGTAAAATTTAAAACCGGCTATCATAATAAAATGCGTACACAAAATTTCGTGACTGTGCTGTTGACCTTTGAAGAGTTCCGTAGTTTGGAGCCAACCCTGAGTGCAGCCACCATGTCGTGGCAAAACTTAAACCGGCTAAAATTATATATTAATGAACTTCTTAGACGGTTTAAAAAACCCGTGCACAGATGTAGGAGAGATAATAAGAGCTGAGTTTCTTGCGGCGTTTCTTCTCAGCAGATGTCACCTTTCGAAGCGCTGGTAGCTTCAGACATGTAAAAGAGCCCATGTGGCCTACTTGCAAAATAAATATGTTCATTTTCATTTTCAATAAAGATTACCTCCACGGTAATTTCTTCAAAATTTAGACCAGCAGAGTGCTACCCATTTACATTTACAGTTGTAAAATCATAAGTACTATATTTTACGGTGTGTTTTAGGATTTATCGGTTTACCTGGATCGCCGGGCGATTGGGGCTGGCCAGGAATCCCCGGTCCGGACGGACCCCAGGGTGTGAAGGGTCGCATGGGAGATTGGGGTCCAGTAGGGTATCCCGGGAGGAACGGGACGGCAGGGCGGAACGGCATCCCCGGAAGGCCTGGCGAGAATGCAAACATTCCGATAGCCTTCCTTTTTGGCGACAAAGGAGAACCTGGTGTCAAGTTAGTATTTTTCTCTCATTTACAGAAAAAAAAGGAAACGGGCAAGAGCTTGCTCAATGTAGGATTCCGTAACCATTATAACTCCAAAAACCATAACTTTAACTAATTTTCTATTCAAAGCTATTTGGTGATATTTTCGATTATTTTCACCTACGTATAAACAAGTTCGTCACCTCTCATTCACTCACTCATGGACCAATGGAGATAGATTTCTTTTTAACTTCGGTATAATAATACAAGATAATTGTAATTACTTTGCTATTCCGCGTACACAGTGGGGTTAAATCGTGCAAATAGCGGCGCTTGTGTTGAATATATATTTTTTCTTCCTACTACGCTTTAATTTCATCCTTATGGCCTTAAATACTAAGCACAAAGCAGCCCTTATTTGCTCTAGAGCAAATAAAGATGCATACAAAATTCATTATTGCACTGTTTTGTATTTTTTTTTTATTTGGTTGGTTGATCAAGAAGTTTACACCAACAGCTACCCAATCCGCCCATTCACAGTCCGACGGGACAGCTGACCACTTTTCTGTGGACTTACTGTTAGCAAAACAGTCCACATACCGGCGGCCATATCGAACTGTGATTGCCCCGTCTAAAATGTTATGCTCAAAGTACTGGCTGATAAAATAGTATGGGTTACTAAAAGATTTAAAAAAAAGTTGGCATAATATGAAAATTAATAGACTAGATACAAGTTTTCTGTGAAAATTTTCGGATGTTTGACTTTAGCTTCAGAACCAATGGACCGATTTTAATAAATAGGGTATCTTAACGCGCGAGTGTCATAGGCTATATAAAAATTCTAAGGGTGCGTCATAACAGGTGTAAAAATCATTTTTACGTCGCTAGTTGGGTTTAACTGTACCTTTACGTATTTTTACCAACTTTTTGCAATAGTAGAAAGAAAAGCAGAACTAACTAACACTCAACGCAATAATGAATCACTTTCTGCTTGGTGCAACAATCTACTAATTATTGTTCATGCAATTATCCCACCCTCCCTCCGCGTAGAAAATCTCTGCTTTGTAACTTTTAAGTCTTTAATAGTCTTCGAGAAAAAGTGGCTGTGAAATACAGACAGACGGACATACCTACATAGCGACACTATAAAGGTTCCTAGTTTGACTAGGGAGAGAGCCCTAAAAATAGGATTGTGCCAATTGAAAGACAAGTGTTAAGGTCAGGAAACATACAGCAGGTATATAGTTACTTCTATATCTTCGTTAAGTTACTGTTTTATTTTTTTATTGATTATAGTTGTACGTTTAGGTATTGGGATCCTAAATCAAATAAAACACTATTTTGCCACCATAATTTACGCCACCCCTTTTCACACTTCGATCTGTATTTAAACGAAGCAGACGACAACCAGAGGGCTTAGCACACTAATTTTTATCGCGCACACAAAACATTCGTCCCTTTCGCACCCGCATATTAGTTAAAAAGTGACAGATGCTTTATGTGCGCGATAAAAATTAGTGTGCTAAACCCTCAGCTCGAAGTAATTTGTGTCTCCCCTACATAGTTGTCATCTTTATCAAGTAGTTACTGCTATATCTTCGTTAAGTTACTGTTTAATTTTTTTATTGATTATAGTTGAACGTTTAGGTATTGGGATCCTAAATTAAATAAAACACTATTTTGTCCCGATAATATGCCACGTCTTTTCACACGTCGGCGTCGATCTGTACGTATTTAAGCAAAGGAGATGACAACCAGAGGGCTTAGCACACTAATTTTTATCGCGCACATAAAGCATTCGTCCCTTTTGCACCCGCATATTAGTTAAAAAGTGACAGATGCTTTATGTACGCGATAAAAACTAGTGTGCACACAGATCGAAGTAATTTGTGTCTCACCTATACATCGTTGTCATCTTTATCAATAAATTCGTGATTTCAGGGGTGAAGCAGGTGAAATGGGAGTACCAGGTCTAACCGGAGAAACTGGAGAATCCATTGCCCACGAATTTAATGTCAAAGGAGATATAGGTCTCCCAGGATACCCGGGAATTAAAGGTACAACAGATACAATGAACTGCACACAAATAAATAGACATGATTAGCATGATGCTTCGCATCTTCACTTCACTTATCGATCAAGTTTGTGATTGCCAACCAAATCAACACCCAGTAGGTATACCTATACATATAAATATCACACAAACATTTTGAGTTTATTTACGTAAATTTTTGCCTTATTTCCTAAATAACTTCAAAACGATTTATCTCAAAATGATAAAAAAATATACCTACTTAAGATTCTCAGGAGCCTTTTCATTTATTTGAATGTCACACAACATAGTTTGCAAAACATTTTTTATTTTTATATTCTAATTTACCCTCCTAACTATTCTAAAGGTGGTCCCCATGTTTAAAATTCGTTTATTCGTTACACGTTCGTGTTGCCATCACCGACTTAAATATGTGTACCAAATTTTGACTCAATCGATCCAGTTGTTTCGAAGCAAATTGGCTGTGATAGACGGACAGATAGTCAGACAGACATACGAGTGAGTTTTTTACTTTGAGATACGGAATCCTAAAAACGGATATTATAAAAGCTGTAGTTAGGAATCGGTTTATAGGGAGGTACTGTACTGTTAGGTATAAATCTACCTAATAGTCGTAATACACACCAGTGGCGCAGCCTGCCTACAAGCCGATTCTTGACGGCTTTACCAAGCTAGAAAGTTACGGCTAGCTATCAGTGAAGTCCATGTTACACTAACTAAATGTCAGACTCGCACGTACGGTTCTAACTCTTCCGGCTTCCCTTAGGAAATATTTGACGCTTCGCCACTGATACACACATACATATATTCATCATATATTATCGGAATTTACACAACTTTCAAATATAACTTCTTTTACTTTTCTGTGCTGGATTTACTTAAGAGCCTCATATCACACGGATCTGCGAGTCCAATATATATACCGGGTGTCTCATTGAAATCGATCAGTATGGGAAAGTCTGAAACTATAAGACATACGAAGATCTGTTCCTAGGAACCATGTCATCGATTTTAATTAGAAGAAAAACCGCATTCATACTCCTAATACTAATACTAGATAATACTAATACTGTTGAAAATAAAGTTGTTCTCTTACTTCTGCCGACATGTCTCCTAGGGCAGAGGCCCTAGGGGGGATCTTTTAGAGAAAAGATCTTCTAAGATTGCAAGGTACTTGAATCTATCCAAATGTCCACCATGGTTGTTCTTCCCATTAAAATCGATGACATGGTTCCTAAGAACAGATCTTCGTATGTCTTATAGTTTCAGACTTTCCCATACTGACCGATTTAAATGAGACACCTGGTGTATGTATTTTAGGAATAACATGGAAACATGAACATACCTAAATGATGAAAATGTATCCCTTTCATTGATTTCAATAAATAAAATGAATGCTTAGAGGTAACGCGTTCTCTTTTCTCAGGATTCCCCGGAAGAAAAGGAGAACGTGGTGACCAGGGCTACGTCGGTGTCGATGGACTGAAAGGTGACGCAGGTCTGCCTGGAATAAGCGAACCAGGGCTGAAGGGTTTCAAAGGGCAAGCTGGAGAGAAGGGTGATTTAGGTCTATATGGGAGACAAGGAACTCCTGGAAGAATGGGCCCTAAAGGTTTTTCGGCGGGTCCAGGGCAGAAAGGGTCACGTGGTGATTTTGGCTATCCTAACATACCCGGAGAGAGAGGAGTTGAGGGCACAAAAGGAGAACAGGGTGATATTGGACTGCCAGGTTATCCAGGTGTATCAGGTCGCCCAGGTGCTAGTGGACCAAAAGGAGCACAAGGAATTCCTGGCGAAATTGGTCTAAATGGCCCGATGGGACCTCCAGTAAGTAAAGCTTAGTTACTTTACTTTCAACATACGAGTATGTGTATACGTGTTCAGGTTCGCCCTGTGTGCGTCGTCGTTGTTATGTATTATATAGGATGGGCCATAATAAATAATTAAAAAATAATTCCTGCTCGTTTAGACGGATAACGTTACATTTTATTTGTAGATTTTTCGGCTCTGTTTGAGAGTAGGAGGTGGAAACTTCAAACAGCCACTGTACTTTATTTAGTTATTTAATCTTCATGACACAAACTTATTTTTATTAATACGATTATTCTCGTTGTTTTGTTTACCACTAGCGCTGGGATAACCGAATAATTTCGTTTCTCTTACACAAAAACAGATTAAAAGAACTCGACCTGCTATATAAAAAAATTAATAACCCCTCAATTAATAACAATAACGAGATAAATAGTATGTTGTTAGAATTAGCATTAAACGGGCAAGTTTTTACAACATGTGGTTTACTTTCGATAGTGTATTTTTTTTTCGCGAAATTTTTTACAAAATCGGGTAAAGATTTTTTCAGCTGAAAGTACCATTTTAAAAGAGGTACAATATCCCATAACCTACCTCAAAAAAAAGCCGATAGCGTTACAGTTATGTTTTTTACAAATTTTTTCGTTCGGTAAGACAATGAATTTATAATTTTTTTTATAAAAAATCATAACTTTTGAACGGTAAAGAATCGAACCAGCACTTATCGCTTAAAATTATTGGAAATGACCGCCTCTATGTCCCTGTTCGATTTGATCCATACTTCCAAAGACACCCTGTATATATATAGTTAATAATAATAATAATTAATAATTTATATATATAAATTCTACAGCAGCTACGCAGGTGAGATTTGGAGGGCCAGGGGACTATTTGGGTTCTAGTTTTTGGCTCATAAAGAATTTCCGGGAAAACTGCCATTCCAGAGATCCACTAGGTGTACGCTACCTTGACGTCAAGGTAGCGTACCTACCTACCTACTACCCCTTATATCTCGAAAACTACAAGGGTACTTTTTTAAAATATGTGCTAATTCGGTAGGGACTATTTGGGCACTATTTTTGGCATCATTAAATCTTCCATATCTTGTTGGTGTAAAGTCTGTTCGCCGAGAGTTGATAAATATTATGATTTCGTCTCGAAATAGCGAATAGCTTTTATACACTTAAGTAGTTGTGCGAAATTTCAGTTTTGTAACTTTAATAGTCTTCGAGAAAACGCGAAATAGCACTGAATGACTATCAACGAATCTCCAAAACTATATAATAATACTAGTGGACCCGCCACAGCTTCGCCCGCGGTATTTTCCATATCATTTGTATCACCCCTTTAGGGCTGGAATTTCAAAAAATCCCTCCTTAACGCACCTCTAGGATACTCGAGGAATAATTATCTCCTCCTAATTTCAAACCTCTAGGATCACCCGTTTAGGCTGTGCGTTGTCTATAAGTGAGTCACTGTATTGTTTTATATGTATTGATAAGAAACGTGAATATAGATATAATAAAATATAAACTATGCAAGTTCGTACCACACTTGGCGTTACATACGTACGAGCTTGCCAAGCGCGGATTCAGGATTTGTTTTGGCTTGTGGTCATTTCTCGTTTTATTTCAAAAGTAGGCACGGGACCCATCGAGTCAGACTTACTTGTCCAGATTTTAAATTACTGATTTCAACTTGACCCTCTTTTTATTTAATATTGATGTTTTTCTGGTGGGATTTGCATGAATTTAAAAGTCGTAATATATTTTTGATGTTATCAGGGACGTAAAGGAATACAAGGAAACGAGGTTCAAGGTGCACCTGGAATGCCTGGAAGACCAGGCCTACCTGGGTTTACCGGACGTATAGGAGATCCTGGAAAACAAGGTAGTCCGGGCCTGAAAGGTGATACCGGTCAAAAAGGAATGAAGGGCGACCCTGGCCGACGAGGCTATCGTGGTTTTACAGGTGACTTCGGGGCACCAGGTTTACCAGGCTTTCCTGGTATTATTGGACAAACTGGAGCCCCCGGAGAATTCGGTGATCGAGGTGAACCAGGTTATCCAGGAAACCCCGGAATAGATGGAATTCCTGGTGGTCAAGGTCAACAAGGAGAAAAAGGAACTCGCGGCGATTGGGGAAGTATGGGTAACCCAGGATTAGACGGCTCGAAAGGCCCTAAGGGCCAATTGGGTGACGAAGGTTCTATGGGGATCCAAGGAATGCGGGGAGACGATGCATTTAGCGGCATTAAAGGTGACATCGGACAACAAGGCAGGGCAGGTTACCCTGGTAGTCCAGGACTTCATGGTCTACCAGGTCTTAAAGGTGATCAAGGGAATCCAGGTTTAACTGTTAACGGATCGCCTGGTGTTGATGGCGAAAAAGGTGATTTTGGAGGATATGGACTTTATGGAATCGCTGGAATAAAAGGAGATCTAGGTGAAATTGGTTTAGACGGGCAGCCTGGTGAAACTGGCGAAGAGGGATTTCCAGGGCAACCTGGCCGTCCAGGAAGATATGGTAATAAAGGGTCTGTAGGATTCTCAGGTCAAACGGGTCAACCTGGAAGAACTGGAGAAAAGGGTGATTTTGGAACGGCAGGATTCCCGGGACGAATAGGCAGGCCTGGTTTTCCTGGGGATAAAGGATTACCTGGCATAGAAGGCAATATAGGAGATATGGGTTCCAAAGGACTTCAAGGAAAAATTGGAGTTACCAGCCACATGGCAGGTACTAAGGGAGATATTGGCTACTTTGGAATTGAAGGTTCCTTTGGCATACCTGGTCAAAAAGGCGAACCTGGTTTTCCTGGAGTAAGTGGAATACAAGGAGAACGAGGAGATCAAGGTAATCAAGGATTTTATGGTGACCAAGGTGCACCTGGGCTAAAAGGTATAATCGGCAACGAAGGCCCTCCAGGTATGCCTGGTATGGATGCAAGGTATGCTGAAAGAGGTGAACCTGGTAGAAATGGTATCCCAGGCCTTAGTGGCTGGCCTGGACCGATGGGTCAAAAGGGCGCTCCAGGTGAATTTGGTTTTGTTGGCCCTAGAGGCACGCCGGGCCAGCCTGGTCTAATCTTTCAAGGCCCCAAAGGACCAAAGGGTAACGAAGGTAGAGCGGGTCGCCAAGGATTTACAGGCACACCAGGGCGTCCAGGAATCATGGGAACTCAGGGTTTCACTGGTCAGAAAGGAGATCTTGGTGAGGTTGGATTAGTAATAAGCCCTAAAGGAATGCAAGGCAGTCTTGGTCAGCCCGGCTTCGCAGGACGGATGGGTTGGAAAGGTGAGAATGGAGATTATGGTAGAAGTGGTTATCCTGGACCTAAAGGCCTACCAGGGTTTAAGGGGTTCGTAGGAGATATAGGAAAGGAAGGTTCTGTGGGAAATCTAGGTCTCAAAGGGATTAAAGGTGATAAAGGTGAAGCTATTTTGGCCTCAGAAATTATACCTGGTCCGCAAGGTGACACGGGCCTGCAGGGTACCCAAGGTAATCCTGGACGACCTGGCATCCCAGGAGCCCCTGGAAGAGAAGGTTACGTTGGAATTAAAGGAATTCAGGGAGAAATGGGATATCCTGGTTATGCTGGGCCGACTGGTCTTCCTGGTTTACAAGGACAACAGGGCGTACGCGGTATTCAAGGCTCCGAGGGCTACCGTGGCAAAATGGGGGCGCCGGGCTTGCCAGCACCGCCACGGCCTGTGCCAAAGTCAAGAGGCTACTTCTTTGCAGTACATTCACAAAGCAGCATGATACCACAGTGTCCTACTGGTACAACGCCTATGTGGGACGGATTTTCCCTTATGCACATCGTTGCCAACTCCAAAGCACATGGACAGGATTTAGGTAAGTTTATTTTTGATGAATGTACTGCTTTTTTATGTTTTTAAACTTTCTAAAGCGAGAATCCTCACAGGTGCCCCGGGCAGCTGCCTGCGAAGGTTCTCCACGATGCCTTACATGTTCTGCAACTTGAACGCAGTGTGCGACTTCGCCCAACGCGAAGACTACAGTTTTTGGCTGTCGACGCCTGAACCAATGCCTACGGCAATGACTCCAATTCAAGCCAGAGACGTCGGGATGTACATATCTCGGTAAGATTCTCTGTGATAGTGTGATTGTTTTCTCTCATCCCAAGTGAAAAGCAGGTAGTGGTATCTAACTCGGGAGTAGGTAGGTATAATCGATTTACCTACACACTCGGTTCATAACCTCCTTCGCTATTGCTCGAGGTTAAATATCTCATGTGAAATGGCTCGTTTTAATCCCATTAATCTACTATTTTTCATAGCACGTCCCACTCTTAGGCACAGATCTCATCTCATAGTAAAATAGTAAAACGAACTGGGAAGTAGTCCCCACGCGGGCTGTAACTTCTGATTAGAAATTCTGGGCTGAATAATTATTCTTCTTAAATTCAACATTATATTAAACTCGAAATAGATTACTTGTCTAAGAAATTCAAGCTCCAATTGCTTGTTGGTTAGTGAATAAAACTTTGTTTAAATATTCCATTATAATATTCAAGTTTAGGTCAAAGGAACCCCAAATTGAGGTTTTGGCTGCGTGTGACGTAGAACCTGACTCCGAATTAGATTCGGAAGACAGTGATATGAAGGGATAAATTTAAAATCCGTTATTGAATAGGCGAAAAATACATATTTCTGTCTTTTATCTTTAAATGGCGTTATATATAAATAAATGAAGTAAGACGTCCGGGACGAAATAATTAAATTAGAAATTTCGTCGATTTTCTTTTAAAAAACCGCAGCTACGACCACAGCTACGGCTGAAATATGCAGTATGTCAAAAAATCAGGAATATTTAGTAGTATAACCGGCTGTAAGGATATCTGCGGTTCCCGAGATACCTATCCAGTTTTTTCGTTCCAGCTTCATACACTTTTTGCGGAACATTTAATCATAAGTTTTCGTGCCAAATCACACCTGGATCATAATTTAGCATAATAATGGCATATGTACAATATTATGAAATTGCAATAAACTATTTAGTTGATTATCTACTATACCGCTCAGGCAGCGGTGCCGACGCCGACGCCCAGACAGGTGATAGATCATATTTGTCATTATAAGCAAAATATCATAATTTTGTACCTACTACGAGACAAATAACACGGGAGCGCATAGCAGTGGCGGTATCACTTTGACAGCACGATTAATCGTACATTTTATTTTACAGATGCCAAGTGTGTGAAACACCAACAAGAGTTATTGCCTTACACAGTCAAAGTAATGAAGTACCTGCTTGTCCAAATGAATGGGATGAACTTTGGACAGGATACAGTTTCTTGATGGTAAGCTTAATTCTATGCAGTATTTTAAATGAGGTAGGTAGATTAAACATTACTTTTTTTACTAAGTAATAATAAATACCAAATACACGCAGCGTGTACGTAGTAAAGGTTACTAAGGGAGGGTACGTTTTAACCTATGGGTTAATATATAAGTATCACACACAATGTAGATATCTTATACCTACCCTGGATTAACAGATAGGCTAGCTACTTTCTACATCGGAAAATATATCCCTAAGTCCCCGAGGGAATAGCATACCTAAACGAATTCCACGAGAAGGAAGTCATCCGCATCCATGTGGATATCTAGGGGCCCATACAGGTTACATTCCATAGATAGCCATAGCATAAGTGCAAACGAATGAAAGGATTTATAGCAAAGGATATAAAAAGTATTAACAAATAAAACGTCTGCTTATAGCACACTGCAGGGATGGATGCAGCAGGTCAAAGTTTGGTTTCCCCCGGTTCGTGCCTGCGGGAGTTCCGCCAGCGAACTTCCATTGAGTGCAATGGTTTAGGCCGGTGCAACTACTTCAGCATGACTGTTTCGTACTGGCTATCCACCATCGACGACAACCTGATGTTCCAAAAACCAGACTCTGAAACACTCAAAACCGACCAAGTTTCCAAAGTCAGCAGGTATTTACCTCAATTTGATACCTATATTAATTACAAGAAAGAGGGTTTTCCCTAATTCGCATTTAGCTTTAGCATTTTCCCTAATTCTTATTGTTTCTGCCCGTTTACAGGTGCGTGGTGTGCAGGAGGCGGTGGCCTACCGCCAGTGCAGCCCCAACCGGGGACATCAGGTCTGTGCCCAACGCCGTGGTGCGGCGCCCGGGGTACCCGCAACGCTACAACCGGCCGGCCGGCGCCGGCTACGGCTACGGCCGGAGAGGTTTCAGAACCCGCCGTCGCCAGTGAACGCACTCTACCCGTAGATTGACGTAACGAGCCGGCCTAGTATTTTTGGTCCTTCCTCCCCACCTAGGTCATAAGCCTACTAAAGACTCGTTACGCCAATGTTCTTGTGATAGATAAAATAAACACTAGGTACTTACTCGAATTATTGAACTTTATAATTCTAGCTAGGAAGTATATAGTATATTCATCACTTGACCGTGCTCTAATGAGCGGTTGTGTTGAGGTGTAGGAACTATCAACTACTTAAAAGTTATTGCAATTTATGTATAAGTAACAATCAATTTAAAGAATTATCACTGCCGTTTTGTCTATTATTTAATTGAATTAAGAGGAAACTTAACTTATCCACTTTAAAATAAATAACGATAATATTAGTGTACCGTATTAATGTTAGAATCTCAAACCACTACTTCCTGTATATTTCAGTAAGTCATTCTAAAATTGTTTTGCATAGAGCTATATCCGTTTAACGCGCCAAATGCACCGTGAGCTTCATATGACTCTTCGAACGGTAGGTAGACGTAATTATTGTCAAGTAATTAGAACCTAAGTATGTAAGTTAAATACGTTACTGAAAATAAAATAGTAACCAATATAACGTGGCTAGTCTTATATTACAAAAAAACGCATAACATTATGGAATATTGTTGTTTTGATTCCGCCCTACAGGTCCACTTTGCTGGAAAGCACTGGCACCGAGTGCGACTCGCAGGGTTCGATCAACCTGCACACGCAATGTACAAAGAACCAACATCCATGAATAGGAGTAGGTGCCTACCTTCTAACTATAGATATTGCTGAAAAAAAATAGTAATAAGTATTTAACACTCGTTCGCAAAGCGTTTACTTATACATGATATCAAACTATGTGCACAGTATATTAATCATTCCATCTTCATACAAACGGCCGAAACGACGCGGTTCGAAATCTCTGTAAACTTCGGTACACAACAGTTGAGAGTGCGCGGCGGTTGGGTACGGACGTGGATAGTGTGAGATGTTCCCATGAATTTATTTACGTAAATTATGGCACGAGAATTTTTGATGTTTTTGATATTTTAAGCGCAAAATAAAATACATTAAAAGCAATTTTTTTACCCCATACTGACTTAGTCATTTTTGAAACTAGAAATATGAACCAAGTAGAAATAATTAAAATTAAAACTTACAAGATTTGAAGTAATATTTCATGAAAAGATACTACAATTTAATATAGCATTATCCAATAAGTAACCCAGGAAAGTCAGCGTGCAGCCCTACTGCGTGTTTACATACCGAGCGGCCGTAGGTAGGTAATTATTTCGAGGACACTGCCGAGACAACATACTGTTAGTTTATTATACTGTGCTATGTGTAAAGTAATACTTGGACCACATTTCAATAAATCTGATTATTTAGGTGCCTACCTTTATGAATGCCTCTGCATTAGGAGCAATGTTATTGAATGCTGTTTTTTTTATTTCACGTTAACTTATTCAACTATAATCGTAATATATGTACTGTGTACAGTCATCAACAGGTGATTTTGGTTAGCGGATCATCTTCCTCTGTTCAGTCTGATGCCGAACCTACGTGGCTCCAATTTTTATGACTAATGAAAATTGTACATTTTATTGTAAATATTATACCATAATTGAGCATTAAATGTTATGTACAATGAAGAAATATATTAAAACAATAATAGAATTTCAAAGTATTTTATTCAAATGCCAAATATTTCTGTTTGCCTTTAATTTTTTCATCTTAATGCAATTGAAATTAAGTAAATTTAGCTGTATACGGGGTGAAATCGAAGACGTGATCAGAAATGGGTTTTTCAGACTCGGTAATTGATGGCCATTTTCAAGCAATATTAGTTACAAGAAACACTATTTTTAGGGTTCCGTACCCCAAAAGGAAAAAAGGAACCCTTATAGGATCACTCGGTTGTCCGTCTGTCTGTCTGTCTGTTTTTTGTTAATTTACTCCTTCGAAGGGTGAACTATGAATAGTCAGTAGGAGTAAATTAACAAAAAAATGGCTTTTGTTTCTTGTAACTAATATTGCTTGAAAATGGCCAATTACAGAGTCTAAAAAACTGGTTTCTGATCACGTCTTCGATGTCACCCTGTATGTATATAAATGTAATAAATCAATCTAATCTACATGCTTAGTTACAGAATCTAAATGTTTTAATTTATGATCATCGAGATTGGGTCTTGCTTCATACGAACATATGGTAACACCATGCCTGTGTGCAGGTAACCATTCGCCTTTCAGACCAATGTAGTATATCTTTGTGTTTTCTGCACCAAAGTTGCATGGAAAGTGCATAGTCAAGTGAGTCACCGATGAGAATGTTACAATTCTGAAAAAAAAACACATTGAACTCATGAATTAAATTTCATTTTACAAAAATATTCATATGAGTTTTCTGGGTTAAGGCATTCATGTGGAGTCCTACTTCCTTTATACTGTCATTTAGAATTTGAAGACTGGTCACATAAAAAGTCTTATTACATTTTGATTATGCTACTTTATTCAAGGGTTTTTTTTTGCTAATTTCTACTCATACACTTTAAGAAAGGATTTCAGCATGACAAAGTTAGCAGAATGGATGTGTGAAGGTTAAAGCTAGGAATTAAGTTTCTTTATTTTGGCTATCTTAATCCGCGAACAGACGGATTTCACGCCATCCGCCGCAAAAGAGTCGCCTCGCTGCTTACACGAGTTCGGAACAGCGGTAACAGCCTCCTGAGGACGTTGGCGGAACGCCTCGACTGCCCAGTGGTCAAGTTTTGGATTGACATTGCTATTGGTAGGATAAGTTAATGTAAGTGACATTGAATTATCCTACCAATAGCTCTTTCCTCTTTCCTCTTGCAGTGCCCGAGTTTAGTATTATTTATTTTTGTTTTATCTTTTGTTTTTTGTGTGTGTGTTGTGTCCTAGATGTACTAACTTTTAGTGTATAAGCTCTGAGTGTTTACTAATAATATTGTATATGGATCATTATATATGGAGATCTGAAATAAATAAATAAATAAAATAATCGCAAGACTTACTTAGGAGCATACTCCAATATACCTTCACTGTCCCTGTGAAGTTCAAATACTTGGTCTGGATCCATTGTCACATCGTCAAATGTCATGTTAGGTTTATTTTTAAATCTGAAACAAATACATTTTGTAGCAATTAAAAAACAAAAAATAAATACAGTTCGTTCGATTAAATAGTGTGCACGCCACAAAGAAGCCGCCGCTTCGAGCCGAAAACGGCGTCGGCTACTTCAAAGACTTGTACACGCACAGTGATCATTGGTGCGTCCCGCTGAATGGTTATTTTGTTAGGAATGAAGAGGCCTATTACGACTCTTTCGTTAAATGGGCCACTTTGGCGTTCTTATTATGAGAAACTGAAAGACTTAGACAACTTCGACTTGCTGAATGGTGGAGTATAGTTGTTAGCATAGTTGATAGCGGCCTCGTTCACTGCAATTTATTCTTATCTATTGATATAAAGCCGAAATTCCGCAACAAGTTTTTCATAAAATGCGCGATATATCAGAATAATCGTTAGTTTATAAATAATTATAATTTCATACTTTTTTTGGAAAAATAATTCATTATAAAACTTTAAATGAACGTAATAACAACTCGTAAATTGAGTGTTAGTTTGGAGGCCGAACGCAAGTAAGGTCTCTAAAAACACGAGCGCAATAATATATCACTTGATGCGAGGTGCATAATCTGCTTCTTTCAACTACTGCAAAAAGTTGGTAAAAATAAGTAAAAGTACAGTTAATCCCGACTAGCGACGTAAAAAGATTTTTATCTACACCCATATCATAAAACCTCCATTGGTTAATCAAAAACCGTATGAAATGACCACCATTTTGACAATCAATTAGGAAAAACCAGTGCTGCGATAAAGAAATAACATGACTTCTTTATCGTTTTTAGTAAAGAAATGAGATTAAATTTGGAACAGCTGTCAAAACTCAAGTGGGTCTCTATTCTAGTATCCATAGATATTAAAAAGTTATTGATACGAAACGTCAATTCAGTATATTTTTTAAATATAAACTGCACAATATTTGATCTCGAGTGACGTGAGAATAGAGACTTCATCCGTTTGTCTATGATTTAAAAAAAAATGGTCTTGACGGAAGACCGTATTTGCCGCCATGTTGACGTTTTGCTGAACGAAAGTAGAATTGTTGTTGAATTAAATAGAAAAAGTTGTTTGTAATTTACATTTTAGTTGAAAATATGAATAGTAAGTAGTCTTCTCGGAGTGTGTGTGATGTGAAAATGCGCCGGATATCGGAAATATGCAGCCACGATTGCAACAAATAACTTGTTGCCAGAAAATATTGTTTCTGAACCCATCATGGAGGATTTATAATATGTGTGTAGATAAAGTTATGTATGCAACTCTGCATAATTTGGCATTAAAACACACGTGCGATCTTATTATGAAACTCGCCTGTCGGCTCGTTTCATGAAAACCGCACTAGTGTTTTAAGGCCTATCATTATGCAACCGTTGCATAAACTACTATTGCACCTGGTATGAGGCACCCTTAGAATGTTTATATAGCCTATGACACTCGCACGTTCTCCCCGAATCTTAAGATACCCTATTTATTAAAACCAACCACTGGGGTGGGGTTCAGAAGCTAAAGTATTTAAAATATCCGTCTTTTTTTACAGAAAGCTTGTACCTATTTGCTAAATTAATTTTCATATTACTTACACCAGTTTTTTTTTTTAATATTACTGTAACCTATACTATGTTATCAGCCAGTACTTTGAGCATAACATTTAAGAAGGGGCAATCACAGTTCAATATGGCCGCCGACATTGTGAACTTTCTTGCTAGCGCCAAGTCCACAGAAAAGTAGTTAGCTGACCCGTCGGACTGTGAATGGGCGGATTGGGTAGCTGATGGTGTAAACTTCTTGATCAACATACCAAATTAAAAAAAAATACAAAACAGTGCAATAATGAATTTTTATGCAACTTTATTCCTCTAGAGCAAATAAGAGCTACTTTGTGCTAGTATTTAAGGACATAATGATGCAATTAAAGCGTAGTTGGAAGAAAAAGATTTAAAGTAACTGGCATAGCGGCGGTAGGTAATGTAATGTAATGAAATTAATCTTAGTTGTTCGACAAATGAATGAATTATTATTATTATTATTATAGCCCAAACATTTTTAAACTTAAGTCGCAGAGGGCGGGCCACATTGCTCATAGGAAGAAGGGGCAGAAGAATTCTCAGCCTGACTGGCAACGTGGGCAGTCCACCCACATTGTGGACTGGTGACCTGGTGGAGACTACGGACTCCGCTGGATGCGGGTAGCACAGAATAGGTCATTGTGGCGATCATTGTTGGAGACCTGTCCAGCAGTCAACAGCAGAGAGTCTTACAGCTGAAATGATGATGATGAAATAATGTACTTATTTGTTTCTAGACATGTATATTCAATACCCTCTTGACGCTCTAGACGTAAAATGTCCTAGTCGCAAAACGCCCTAGACGCAAAATGTCCAAGTCGCAAAACGCCCTAGACGCAAAATGTCCTGGACGCAAAATGCCTTAGACACGAAATGTCCTAGACGTGCCTTAGACGCGAAATGCCTTAGACGCTAAATGTCCTAGACGCAAAATGTCCTTTCCGGTGCATATGACTGAAAAAACATTTAAACGTTTAGAACATACTGCGTTTAGACCATTCTGCGTTTAGGACGTACTGCGTTTAGGTCATTCTGCGTTTAGGCCATTCTGCGTTTTACACATTTTCCAGATTTAGGGCATTATGCGTCCACACCTTCAATACTTATATAACAATAGCATGTGGGTGTACTGTACACTATTTGAAAAGATGAACTATATATTTTTAACACAAGATGATCCAAATTGCAGTCCCTGTTTCCCTTCTTTAATAAAGTCCAAGATAATTTGTGGAATAACTTCATAGTGAGGATAAAAAAACACAATATTTATTACAATATCACAAACTAAAAAATTTTACTTACAGTCTCAGTTTAGCTGGATGGGCATCTGTGTCTTCTGATGATATCTTTATACCTTTTAGCTTAATATTTCCAGTAAATGGGATGTTAAACAAAAGTTCTTCATCTGCATCACTTTCGACAAACTGAAACAGTGTAGCTATTTTAAACTAAGTACACTATTTATACCTAAACACTGGGAAGTTAAAAAAACTTAAAATGTTGACCGCCAAGCATGTCTGAGAAGTAACACGAATTTCAACTTTAAGTCAAGGTACTGAAGGACTTTTTTAACCTGTATCCGCTGACGGCTGCAGCCGACTGTGGCGGTCAAAAGGTTAAACTTCACTGGCAATGATGGTGATTAATTACTACTTTAAAATAGCTTTTACATACTAAAAATCAAGAAGAACCTTTCACAATATAAACTCTGAAATAAGTGAAACTAAATCAAAACAGTCTTATTAAGTAGATATTTGGTATTTTATACACATGAAAACAGCATCACACCAGAAGCACCCAAGATTATAGTGTAACTGAGTGATTCCTAGGGAGCCTTTCAAACACTGTCTTTACGATAACCTCATAGGAAACTAAAGGGTTGACGATTATTGACAATATTGAACGTGAAATGTACTAAACTTCGTTTTTCTTAGCATTAGAAACAATGTAAACAATCTACATAAGCCTTTTTATTGAGAAGCGCTTTAATAAAACATATAAATGCTTTTAACAAATACATTACACTAAAATGACACTAATTATATTGTTATGTCTTTGTTAGCAGCTCTTATTTATTTTAAAATAGCATATTTGTACAAAAGATTTGTGAAGAATGTTTAGATTATTTCTGATTCTATCCTGGTTCAGTAGCAAATATTCATCCAAGTACAGGTTTAATTTGAATCAAAGTAACTTAAGGTGACTAAGAATCGGGTGACGATAAAGACAGTAAGGATGGTCAGTAGGAACCGCTCCCTAGGAATCGGGGGCGGCCTTTGCCATTGAGAGGCTCCGGGCCGGTCGATCTTTGTGGAATAGCCACTAATATTTCTCTACTTGGGTTGTTGAGCGAGTGCGCGCGGCCCCTGCAAGAGCGAGGCCCCGGTTAGTTGCCCTGCTCGCCACCCCCAAAGGCCGCCCCTGCTAGGAATCGCCCAACTCTGAAATAAGTTGTAAATACTTACATTCACTCTATCAAGTCGATTATCCCATGATTTAAATACTGTTTTACCTGATCCTTCGACAGACTCATTTAAACACTGTACGTTTTCTTTATCAATTTTTTCATAAAGATTATATTGAATACCTAACTCCTCAGAACTTGAATGATCGTGATCATGACATCCATTATGACAATGGTTGTGAGACATCATGAACTATGTTAATTAACAAGCCTAATTAGATAAATGTAATAGTAACGATCAAATTTCTTAAGGACACACCGACCGACGCATATACAGCAGTGAGTTTAGGTAGGAACACGGAAGCCGTGGGTAATTTATTATTGAAACTATTTTCTCTTTGAACCGAGTCAACAGACTGACACACAGATTACTATATGTATATAGCTAGCGACTGACATTGACACAGACAGTGACATTGTATTTTTTTTGTAGCGTGACCTGTTTATTTTGTGAAATCTACTAAAAGCGCGTTTGAAAACTACCAAAATCTACCAAATATATTTTAAAAATCTATATTATTATACGCGAATAATAACACATGTTTTGTGAATAAGGTAAACTAGCATTGAACACAAAATGCGATGAATATATATATAGATAGTATTATAAATAGGTAAATAAATAAATAAAATCCACCATAAGCAAATGTTATTTTAATTATTACCACGTTTTAGTAGGTTACGTTTTTGTCTGCATCTATTCGGTACAAATTTTGCTATCAATTTTAAACTTACTTCCCGATGAGGTAGACACTTGAAACAGCTTAGAACTGGATGACAAAGTAATATTAACGTGCTGTTTTGTATATCTAAGATAAGATAAATCTTTTATTGTACACAAAAACAAAAAAGAAAAATAAATAACAGAGCAAATCCAAAGATACATAAGCAGCATAAGCATACAAAATTTACAGAGCTTAAGAACTAGTCGAAAATTGTGTACTTAAAACAATCATAGTGCGGTTACACTGACCCCTATACTAGGCGCTGCCTGTCTCGTAGGTAGCCAATTCACAGGAGACTTTGCAAAATTGATGCGAAAAGTTAATAAAAACAATTTGGAATCAAAATAAAATAAAAATAAAAATAATTTTTCCTAACAACTGTTTGTGTGTGTGTGTGTGTGTGTGTGTGTGTGTGTGTGTGTGCATTTGTGCGTGTGTGTGTGCGTGTGTGTGCGTGCGTGTGTGTGTGTGTGTGTGTGTGTGTATGTGTGTATGTGTGCGTGTGTGTGTGTGTGTGAGTGAGAGTGTGTGTTTGTGTCCGTTTGAAATTTAGGATAAGTTTAAGTTTACTTGGTCCTTTTCATAAGCCCCTCTATTTCTTCGTACGGAAGGGAACCGAGCCATGCTGGAATTTTTTCCCTTAGTTCTCTGATGGAGTATTTTTTAATGAGAAATTTTGCATTAACTTTATTATAAAGGGCTGGATAGATGTAGTTGGGAAATCTTTTGGCAAAAACTGATTTAGTTGAAGGCACAGGAAGTTTAAAAGTGCGCCTTTGTACCATGCTATTGTAACTTGGAGACCTCAAAGCCGCATCATGCACCTTCAAGACAACGCGCAGGACAAAGATTCCACGAACGTTAAGAACCCCCATGTCATCGTACACAAGCTTGGTTGGGTATCTAATTGGTTTCCTCAGGATGATTTTGAGGACAGCTCGCTGCGCTTTTTCCAGGATTAACATATGGGTTTTACATGCCCCTCCCCAGGCCGTTATACAATATGCTAAGACAGACTGGCAAATGCTTATGTAGACTGTCTTAAGCAGTTTTTTGCTAGCAGAGTTACGCAGATTCTTAAAAACGTATATGAGCTTACGTAATCTTTTTGCTGTAACCAATAAATGCTCTCTGAAGTCCAACTTTTCATCGAAGATAACACCAAGATATTTAATAGTAGGAGACCTGTGAATACTCTGACAGAGACACGGAGATCCATTTCTGCAACAGGTGTGAACCGTAATGGTAGGTAAGACATTGGGAGCGGAGGCTTTTGTTTTATGGAAGCATAGGAATTTAGTCTTAGAGACATTGAGTGTCAGCAGGTTACGCTTCAGCCAGTCAGCAATATCCTCCATGCCCCGCTCTGCGGATTTAGCCACTTTAGTCCAATTGTCCTCGTGGAAGATGATCGCCGTGTCGTCAGCATAACAAATGACGTCGGCGTTAATAATTTTGTTGGAGGCGATATCGTTGATGTAGACAATAAACAGCAATGGCCCCAGTGCACTCCCCTGCGGTACTCTGTAGGCAACATTCATGTGGCTGCTCAAGTCTTGATCAATTTTCACGCACTGCGATCGGCCCACGAGGTAACTGACAAACCAGCCTAAGGCGCTTCCTCTGACACCCACCATCTCCAACTTTTTAAGCAAAATGGGAATGGAGACCGTGTCAAACGCTTTGGCGAGGTCTAGGAAAACACCAAGGCAGGCCTTATTTCCGTCCAGATATTCAGAAATCAGTTTTGTCATAAGCACAACAGCATCCTCTGTCGATCTCTTTGCGCGGAAACCATATTGGCGTTCCGAAATAATGTTATTATTTTCCAGAAAGTCTACCAAACGTCTGCAAACCAGTTGTTCCAGGATTTTTGAAAAAGCCGTAAGCAGGGAAATCGGTCTATAGTTGCATGGGTTTGTTTTATCTCCTGCCTTGTGTATCGGGATGACAGCAGCTTTTTTCCATTCTTGTGGGAAGGTTCCCTCGGACAAACTAAGATTGTATATGTGGGTGAGCGGTTTAATTATGTGCTTTTTAGTTGTCCGCAGAAGGCGGTTTGTGATCCCATCGAGGCCAGGTGCACAATCGAGTTTCAGACCATTGATCCGAGACTCAACTTCGACTTCATCTGTCGGATTTAGAAAAAAAGATTGCGATGGGGATACTTTTAAGGTCACTTCACGTGCAAAATCTTCCTGGGTTCTGTTTGTGGAGTCTAGTATATTGTCCGCGAGATTCTTACCAACTCCTGCAAAGTACTGATTGCAGAAATCGAGTGACTCGGTTACAGAACCCTTCGTTCGAGTAAGCTCTATCGGTCTTTGTACGTTTTTCTTTGTATAAGTTATATTTTTAATAGAATTCCACAGTCTTTTAGGGTTGTATTTATTTTCTTCTAGTTCTGTCGACTCGTGGTTTTGTTTTAATTTACGTAAAAGGTCATTGTGAAAGTTTTTGTAACGGGTGTAAATCAGTTTTAGGGTTTCATCATTGGGGTTTTTGCGGCATTTTGCATGAAGGATATCTTTATGTTTCGAGCACCGGATAAGACCGGGGGTCATCCAGGGCTTGAGCGCAAACTTGGACCGACTGACAAGAACATGGGATGTATGTCTAGAAGTAGATTCAAAGAACAATCGGTTGAAGGCCCTGACAGCCTCCTCCACTGTGTTTGAACACATAACGTTATTCCAGTCTACCTCACTCAGTTCATCCTCGACGGCTTTATGGTCAATTTTCTTTACTAGACGCTTGTTTGGAATTCGTTTTGTCGTCTTAGTGGTCACTCCTGAAACAATCAAATCGTGGCCTGTAACGTCAGTTTTACACGTGACTGACGTAGCCTGAAGTCTAGAAGTCACATGAACGTGGTCCAGACAGGAGTCTCCACGCGTAGGTTTAGATACTGTTTGCTTTAAATTCAGCTCTGCTATCAAACAAAGATAGTCGGCGCACACGCTTGAGTATGAGCTGTTTTCTGATAACGTATTTATATTTACGTCCCCTGCAACAATCACACAAGGGGAATCTTTGATTGATAAAACTGTGGTCATGAGTGAGTTAGAAAAAGATGTGATGTCTGAAATCGAAGGAGACCGATATATACCCAAAATGTCAAAGTGGTTGCTGACTGCTACGTGTAGGCAGTCCGCTTCCTCGAACGCTGGTTCTGTAACTTGCGGCAGCCATGAGTTATTTACGTAGATAACGACACCACCAGCTTTATTTGTAGGTTTATGTGTCCTAAATGATTTAAAACCATCTAGCTGGGGCACGATATAATCTTCATGAAGCCAGCATTCTGTCAATACAATCACATCAAAATTCAAGTTAAATCTCATGAATGCTATCAAAAATTGGTCAAAGTTTTTTTGTATGCTTCTAATATTGAACGTAAGCACTTTAATATTAAAGTTTTTATTTATAATAACCTCGCATGACTCTGGGCGGTCGACGGCATGGCAGGTTACGTCTTCTGAGTCGAGATCCAACAGAATATTGGAATCAACCATTTTCATGTAATTTAAAGTCAGGATATACTTTGCTGAGAAAACACACCTGCCAGCGTAATTCGTGGGTGCCGACCAAGTCAGATGAATGGTATCGAGGACATAGAGTAATGCTGTGTATATAGATGTCATTAATTAAATGTGTAGTTAGAGTGAGGGTGAGTAAGTTTAGTCTAATATGTGACACAGTAGCCTTATATACATTTTTAAGTAAAGTTAAAATTAAAATAAAAACTAAAGTAGTCCATGCAGTCCTACTATTGTGTTCATACTTCTTCTGGAAGCCGGGCAGGATCGGCTGGTGTCGAGCCAGTATTTTGAAGAATGCGGGACATGTGCCCAAGTGATCTGACGATAACAGGCTTCGCTCCATCGCCTCTGCCCTCATGCATTTTGACGAGGATTTGCCCCCATTTTGTCCAGCAGAACTTGTAGCCGGCTGCTCTGAATTGCGTTCTGCATTCGCGAAATAAACTTCTATTTTCACGGGTTAGTCGGTCGTTGAAATAGATACTTTTGATTGGGCCATCCAGTCTCAAGTCTTTTGTGGACAAGCGCTTAGGTTTCGCTGTTTTGTAAAACTGGTCGCGTGTTTGGCGGCGGCAGAACCTTACCACGAGGGGCCGGGGGAGGTCACTTGCATTACTTCTAGGGGGGCCAGCCCTTACTACGCTGTCGATGTCGACATCAGCTAGCTTCAAGCCTGCGACGGCGGCCAGTGTGAGAAATAAGTGGAGCGGGTTTTCAGCCGGGTTTTCCGTAATTCCTGTTATTTCGATATCGTTTCTCAGTGTTGCTTGTGAGTGGAAGCTCAGCTGCTCCTGTAGGGACTCGCACGCCTCCGTCAGTTTGGTGACAGCCGTGGGATTGTGTTCTACTTCTTTCAACCGGGTTTCGTAAGACGACATGGTTTGGGATTGGTTTGTTAACTGCGATTGTAGCCTGTCATTCACCTTCTCCAATTTTGAGGATTTTTCTTCAGCTAACTTCAGCCTCGTTTCGTAGGAGGTCATAGAGAGGGCCATTTCGTCCATCCTATTCTCACAACGTCGCACTGCTGCTATTGCCACCTCAAACTCTGACTTCATGCTCAATATTTCTTGCCTAAGTAGTTTGATTTCTTCGGTCAGATTTGTCAAGGACGAATTTGTAGTTGAGCATGGGTCCGGTGCATGAGTGAGCGGAGCGGCGGCTTTTGGTTTCCTTACTGTAACGTTCTCAGAAAACTGCACAGGGGTCACCGACTTATCTACACTAAGTCCTTTAGCGCAGCGGCATACCGGGCATATCCAGGATTTTATGGTTTCAGCTGTTACATTTTTTAGATTTACACAAGCGAGATGAAACGGTTTCTTGCACTTACTGTTACTGCAGCAGATGGAGTTCTTGTCTAAAATTTGCTTTTCACAACCCGCACAGAATATGGTTTCTATTGGCAACTTGGTTGTTGCGTCCGGTAAGGCCTTTGAATATACTTCACTGACTGCTGGTGGTCTCGCTGGTGAGTTAGTATTGTCAACTTTCGGCATTTTGGAGCGACACATAGGGCATTTCCAGCTGCTTTTGTGCTCCGGCATCATGAGGTCGAAGCGCTTGTCCGAGACATTAGCGTCTATTTCTTTGTCTGTTCATACCAATTGGACGATAAACTAGAACATGTTTGGTGAACATTAAATATCCACTTGTATTTGGATGTTTTGATTTTCAGTCAAAAAAAGAAAGATAATCAGAATCAGAATGAGAATAAGAAATATCTCATAAAGTACTAAAAAATACCAACTTATTTTAACATACCAAATGCTTATCAATTTCGCTAAAAATCTACCAAAAAAGTAGAAATCTAGCCTAAAGTGGTCACGCTTTTTTTTGTTTGTTTCTCGCTTGGAGGGAAGGCAAAGGGAACTAAGGCTGCCTATCCACTGAGGCGGAGAAGAGTGGAAATGAGCCGAGCTGCCCAATCATATCGCTCTGTTATAAAATGCCATTGCAATATACCAAGCATTCTGATTGGTCAGCTCGGCTCATCTCCACCTCAGCGGAAATACAGCCTTAGCCAATACACCAAATCTGTTTTATTTTTTAAAAAATGAGTTTTATTTACTAAACATAATGTTTATAATAAAACTAAATGATATACAAAATAAACTAAGACTAAGTTAAAACTATCTATAAATACATTTTTGTTCCAAATCAGAGCCAGGCGGCAGGGTGACGTGCCCAAGCTGCTTTTACGTATGGCGAGGTATACTGTTATGGCTGTCTCCACAATAATTCGATTGCGACTGGGCCACATTTGCTCTCCTTCTTTTTTGGCAAAAATCCGCATCCGGGATCATTCGCTGTGCGAATGTGGACTAGAAGAAGGTACTCCTGATCATATATTCTTTAACTGCCCAAATATCCCTATTTCATTGTACGACCTACTCCCTGAGTTTATTCCTCGACCGGCCAACTTTAGTTTTGTCCTAACATTTATGAACTCCCCCTTTGTGTATGTGTTATCAAAGTTTATAATTGATTTTAATATTAAGTTATAATTGTGTCCCTGTGTTCCCTTACTCAACATTGTTTTGTCTAGTGGTGGTATATATATATATGTAGATAGTTATATAGCATATATTAATGTAGATAGTTTTAGTTTACTAACTCTGTGCCGTCTCTACTTGTCCTTAGATCGCCCAACTGAGAAGCCAGAACCAGCCTTCGTCCGGGTCATTTACGCACTGATCACTTGTAGCCTTCAACCTTGACGCTGGCAAAATTGTCCCGCTGGACAGAAGCCATTAGAGGTTAAAAAAAAAAAAAAAAATACTGTTATGGAATAGGGACGTTTCCTGAGCAAAAAATTGTAATTCTAATTAGTCCGTAGATAATATAAAAGTTAGTGTGCTAGGTCCTCTGCCTCCGTAGCACAGTACCTAATTTTTATCACACATAAAGCATTTGTCCCTTTCGCACCCGCTCGCTTATTATTTAAAAGGTAACAAACAGCGGGGTTAGCACACTAGTGTTTATCTACCGATTTTATCTACACGCTAGCGACAAAATATTTTTGTCGCGGTGGTCTAGCACAGTAACCATGCGATAAATTTTACGTCGTTTGTATGTCTACGCATGACGATTTAGTAGACATTATGTCAAAGAGTAAAGTAAGTATATAGGTATGTATAAGTGATTTTACGTTACGTCAATAGTATGTTAGGGCATGCGACATATATACAGCCGCGACAATATTTTATGTAGTGACGTAAATTATACGTCAAAATAGTGTGCTCGACCCGCAGATGCGTTATGTGCGCGATAAAAGCCAGTGTGCCAGGCACTCTGGTCCAATGTAGAAAGAACACTGACTGTGACGACCCTAAATTTTATATGGCAGTCATAATAGTCAGCGCTCTTTTTACAACTGGCGAGGTATAGTTGTGCAACCAGTGATACTGTCTGACTGTAGGTCAATATCCAGTCTAAAACCCGTCACACTCGATACATCGTGTAGTTTAATACGCGTATGAAGTAATAAACATTAAACAATATATTCATATTAAAAAATACAGATGAATTGAAACCTCTTTCTTTTTTAAGTCAATTAAAAAGTGATGCTTGATGGCTATACGTACCATACGTATTATATGGCTGTGAGCGCTCTTTTTTCGACTTTTTTGTACAATTACCACGAGTTATTACAAACCTTTCTCGTTATCTTAATCTATCGGAAATACTACTTTATGCCAATACAAGTAAAAGGGACCGAGCGATAGTTTTCTATTACGAGAACGGTTTGTATAAACTAATGGTAATGGTTCTGCAGCCTCGGACGTTTTCGTTGCCTCTGCAGTTTGTCTTATACATTGTTTTAAATTATTCACGACACCACTATCAGCTTCTCTCTTCATAACACAATACACATTATAAATATTTTTTCTTTCCTTTTTATGCAAAATCATCGTGCATAAAAACGTGCGTGACTGTACTTTGGGAGTGAACACAACGTAAACTCTACGGGAAGCAAACGTCGGCTGACGAATCAATAGTGCGACGGCACACACATATCGCACGTCATCCCCTCCGTCGCGCCTCACCTCATACCACGAATTTGGCAGATAAATCGACTACTGCGCAGCCCCCACCGCCAGCGCGCTTTTTATGTTGGGCGAGGTTATAAAAGCTTAAAGAAAATTGCGAAAATAGTTCAGATGGCGCCACATTCGCATTACCTCTTTCGAGCAACGATGAGGCCTAGGCCATTATTTCATTATATAAAATGGCACAATGGGCCATCGTCGACCATCACACAGGATGCAGTCATACGTAAGAATGAGATAAACATATATCTCTGTCTCATTCTTACGTATAAATGCATTCCATGCGTTGGTCGACAATGGTCCATCGTGTAGAGCGCCCATAAAAAAGTACTCTGTTTCTGTCTGTGGTGTGGTAGATTAGTAGATAGGTATTTGGTAATAAATATTACTATACTCATACTCTTTGGGTATGTTATATCCTTTGAGCTTGTGTGCGCTTGTGATTTTTCGGAAATAAACTAATTTAATCCTTACTTTGTACCTACAGCTAATAGGTATCAAATTAAAATGTCTTTGCATAATAATTCTCGTATATCTATATGTGCGGTAGTAATATTGACGAGTGTTATATTATTTGCTGATAACTATGTTCAAGCAAACGAAAATGATGTAGAAAGCATTTCTAAAATCGGCCAAGGTGTAGGGCATATCATGAACATATATTACTGGTAAGGCCATGTCATTAATTAGCAAGTTTCTGTCAATATTTATTATAATTGTTGTTATTTCTTTCACTTTTAGTCCTGTCTACAATCTACAAGACCTTATTATAGCCTTTTTATACTGTTGAAGTTGTATGCGGCGAATTATAATTAAATTTCTTTACTTAATTTTCAGCTACTCTTGTGGATATAGAAAAGTATTTGAAGACTATGCTGGAATAATATCTCAAAAATACCCAGACATTTCAGTTGTTGGAGCTAACTATGATCCCCCTGGCCTGAATATGTACCTGTCGAGGATAATAGTAAGTTATATAATATTTACTAAAATGAGATTTGTGCTCAATGATTATAACAAACATAGAGAGTTCTACAAGATAATTTGTCCCAGCGCATGCTGTAGGGTTAAAGAAACATTATTTATGATTAATTTTTCATTTTAATCTATGCATATATGTAAATATATATTAAAAAATGATACTCACTCTCACTGACTAATCACAAAACCTAGATATTAATTGTAAAATCTACAAACCTGAAATTTGGCAGGTAGCTTCCTTTAAGGGTGTAGAAATCCAGGAGATGAAGAAAAGATTTTACCAAAATTCAGCTCTAAAGGAGTGAAAGCTGGGTTATGTTACATAGTTAAGTTACCTGAGCCGTCACTATCAGTGTAAACACTGTACTGTGGAATATTTTTATCTTGTATATACATAAATAACCTATCTTTTATCTGTCTGTGATATATGGTTGAATTCACAAACATTAAGCATTTGATCCAGTATAAAATAGTTAAGTGTGGAGCTGGAGACATATGCACATACAATTACAATAGCCCTTATCAACCTAAAATGTATTATTATTATTATTTAATATATAAAAATTTACATTTGTTTCTTCACTTGTCTCCTATGCTATCCTATACTATTCATCAAATTATGATAAAACTTTGGTTAGTTGTTGGTGCATGACCAGGAAGGTTTGTGATGAAAAAAAAAGCATTCATACCTGGCACATTATTATGGACATCTATTTGTTCTGTTCTCTTGTCTACTGATATAAGCCTCCTTTAACACATACAGTGCCTGAGACCTGACTTTTGGGTATTGAATTATGTCACTCCCACGCCGGATGACCTGATAGTCTGGATTGTAATACTATAGCTTAGTTATAGATGACTAAATCCCACAAGGAAAAACACGATATTGAGCTTGTGTTTTTGACAAGCAGTAACTTAATAACTCATTGTTTCAGAATTCTCATACAAAGAGAATTTCAGAGATTAATTGACTTTGTTGATCTTTAATGAATATTTTAAAAACGTAAAGACCTACATTTTGTTCTGATTGACACCCTACCAAAAATAGTCATAATCTGTTAGTATTCAAGGGGTGGAAATCGTTATCGCCTTTTGTATGAAAAGGGTGATTTTTGCCGTTGGTTCACAGGCCTCTTAACCTTTTCAACGCCAACGATGGATATATCCATCAGGGTATGCAGGGTAAAAAAGCCCTTCGTTAGTTTGACGTAAGGTTGAAATTTGTGTTACTTCTCAGACATGCTTGGCGTTTAATAGGTTAATTTATATTAACCTAACCAATCACTTCAGTATTCATGATACCTGTTGAACAGGTATCCTGAAAACTGAAATGTTTCAGTGGAAAACAGCAAAAAAATAATATTCTGGCCAAACAAGAAGTCGAATATGTGTGTTTTTTGTTACAGGGTTTTGCAAAAATGCTACTTATCATGTGCATATTGAGTGGTGTTAACATATTTGCGTGGCTAAACAAGCCACAGCCGGCATGGTGGAGCTGGTGTTTGGAGAACAAGTTGTATGCCTGTATGATGATGTTTTTCCTTGCCAACATGATGGAAGGCCAGCTGGTCTCTTCTGGAGCATTTGAAATATCGTTAGACAACATACCATTATGGTCTAAATTGGAAACCGGGAGGATCCCTCAACCCCCAGAACTATTTCAAATAATTGACAATACACTACAGTTTTCAAAAATGGATATTCCCAATAGTAACTTTGTGCAATAATGAAGTACTACATAGTGTTCTATTACAGGGATAACAATAACCAAAATTCTTTTGTTCATTATATCCAATCGCTGAATTCAATAAGTGGGGTAATTGTTTAAAAAATACAAAAGTATTTTTGACATATTTTTGGGGGAGGATGTACATTATGGCTGCCATCAAGCCATATTGTACCAATTATTCCATATACTACGTAGAATAAATAAGATGGGTATGTTTTAATCAGTCTACAAGGGCTAAGAACGGGTATGGTTTGTATTTCTGCCTATAGTTTCGGAAACATTTTTTGTCTGTTAAGATAGTGGTTTAAACAAAACAGTTATATACAATATGCAGTTCAAAACTAGTTTATTGGTCTTAAGCGTTTACAATGTCTCTTTCATTTTCCACTTCACTTCAAATTACATCTAGTCACACAGTAACTGATGTTATCTAACACATTTTGCCATCAATAAAGAGATTTAGAACAACTGTCTTTTTATATCTTAAGCATTTTAAACTTGAAAGTGCATTTGCAACCATTTATAATTTACTGTGTTTACAAATAACTTGGAGGAATTTATTGTCGTCCTGCGGCCCTAACATGCATGCCACAAAGATAAATGAAACCAGTTTATCTCTATGACTATCTCTTTCGTCGGCACTAGTGTGAGTGAGACGAACTTAAAGATAAGACAGTCTATCTTATCTTTGTGTCATGCATGTTAGGGCCATAGGTATCACTTAAATTCATACCTACAATAGTTTAATCCAAAAATACCCTTTCGCCGTGAGCCCATTTCCAGATAGCAGTGCCACCAGCGCCACGCCTCGGAAAAGTTACCATCTCTTATGGTCGAATTCAGAAACGCCACTGAAGCATTTGACTAGATATTAAGTAGTTAAACGTTGTCAACTACCTCACCTCAACCTCAACTAGTTGTCAACCTATACAGAAACGTGACTGAAACTTCACTTTAATTAAAGCTCAATTTGAGAGGCCTTTCTGAATTCGGCCATTCCAGTAGTCGCTAAATAAATTTTAACCTTTAAGCCGCCAAGCATATCTGAGAAGTAACACGAATTTCAACTTTAAGTCGAGGTATTGAAGGTCTTTTTTACCCTGTATAGCCTGTCACGCATAGTCGACAACGGCGGCCAAAAGGTTAAGCATAGGTATATGTACAAGCGTGTCTGAAACGCTTGTCGATAGCCTTAAATGAATTAGTGAATTCGTTTTTGTTTAGAATGTTGTCATCAACAGATGAGATAGATGATGATTCAGACGTTGGAAGGGGTAGGGGGTTAGGGTTATTTATATTGTCTACGTGAGTGGCGCGTGGCACATGGGGCAGGAGTGCCGTAACACGAGCTCGTGCTGCAGCGCGCGCGCGCCGCACGTGGCGCACGCCCACGCGCCCGGCGGCAGCGCACGCGCCGACACCGCGCAGCCCGGGAACAAGGTCTCGCAGCCGGGGCACATTGCACACCTGAAAACCAGTTCAAATCCTAAATACTAACTTTTGGCTTTATAAAGTTGTCCATTTTATTAACCTTCAAATTACAAATTCTCAGGTTATACATATTGGTAAAATCGCAGGGCAAAGTTATGAAGGTCATCGGTATTCGGCTTCGCTAGTCTCTTAAAAAAGTAAGGTTATGTTTTGGCGAGTATTTATGTATGTACGTAATCACTCGATTAGTAACCACCTAGAGCCGAAAGTATTGAAACGATTTTAATAAAATGCCCGGATGACACTGGGAATATGACGTCACCTGAAATCCAATATGGCGGATTCTAGAAGACCTATTTCGAATCGTGATATTTTCCATCCATGTAATATTGTTAAAACGTCCGTCCATCCGTGTCAGAGGGTTCTAGCTCAGCAACGGTAAGAGCTAGAAGGTTGGAATTTTCACAGAATGTGTGTTGTTAGGACATAAATACTAGCAAATAATAAAACCGGCCAAGTGCGAGTTGGACTCGCGCACGAAGGGGTTCCGTACCATTATCTATAAAAACGGCAAAAAATTCACGTTTGTTGTATGGGAGGCCCCTCAAATACTTATTTAATCTGTTTTTTAGTATTTAATGTAATAGCGGCAACAGAAACGGTTCATGAGATACAGCCTGGTGACAGACGGACAGCGGAGTCTTAGTAATAGGGTCTTCTCCATGCGAGTTTAACTCGCACATGTCCAATTTTTTTAGTCAACCTAGAATTAGAAAATATTATTTTGGTCCCTCAAATATCTCAGTTCCTCTCTATATTTATATATATATATAAAGCTAAAATGTTGAGAGTTCGCAAGCCAGGGATACTGTTTAAGGCGCTGACAACACCTAAATCGGCTTTACCTAAATAGTTTTTTTTAACAAAACCTATTTGATTTGGCACAGCGCAAAAAATATATGTTCATATTATTTTAATTGAAAACTTAACTAATTCCAAAACACGATTTGATGAAATCGATACGATAGGCAAAAATCGTGAACTTAGGTCTGAAATCCTCTTTACACAGTTCTGTCTTAATTTTTAACACTTACATCTCGCCCATATTCAAAACTTGACTAATTTATATTTTATTTATAGTGTTTAGTTATGTAATTCATCCGTTTTTGATTGTCCCCATACAAATAACCGCACAGTGCTTCTCGTTCACTCCGGTGCAAACAGACAAAGATAGATCGCTCAAGGTCACTGTTTGTTGTCAGCGTCTTAACCTTTTGGACGCCGTTGTCGACTATGCGTGATAGCGTATACAGGGTAAAAAGTCTCTCATTACCTTGACTTAAAGTTGAAATTCCTGTTACTTCTCAGATATGCTTGGCGGCCTTTTGGCCGCCAAGCATAAGTACGGTTAAGTACCTTTTTTTGGGATATACAGCATCCTGGAGTGTACGCCCGGTGGACGTCAAGTTAGCGTACCCGTTAAATATGGCTCATCTCTGAAATAGCAAAGGACCAATTTTTTGTACCTATATTCCTGGAATCGTCAGGTTCTGCATAATATCGACGGGTGCGCTAACTTGGCATGACCATCCTTAAGGACACACTTACCATTCAGGCATGCCAACATGACAATTTGAACACTCTATTCTATTCCCCTTTGCGTCTTTAGGCTTACATCTTGTAAATATTTCAATGGCCAAGGTTTCAAAATTTTCGGGCTGAAAAGAAAAATCTAGATACAAAAACACTTATAAAACAATTACTAGGTATTTTATTAAATAGTTAAATTTAAGCAGCTTCAAGGATTTTCATCAATAATGCTCTACTTTCTAATTAACTCTAAACCTTCTTTGTAAATAGTACATTATGTATTAGAGCGGTTAAGAAGCAATTATGAACGAAGGGACTGCAAAGCCCGAGCAAACGGCGAGGACTTGAATTGCAAGACGTTCATAATTGCCGTACCGCCCGTGGTACACAATATTTTCAATCACACTTGCCAGAGTTTTTAAAATTTATTATTATGCATATTACTTTACAATAAAGTAATTTGTAATGTTATTAATAAAAAATACTAAAACGTGTAAAATAGTCAAATAAAAGATAGGTTTGAACAAATTGTGACATACCCACCACAGTAAGTAACCACCATGTACTCCAAATGTTGAATAGATTATTATTATTATTACTTACATCAAGGGCTTCTAATTTGATGAATGCTTTTGAGCATAATTCAAAAGCTCTCGCTTCTGCTGCTATCGATGCAATTGTGCACCACACCTGAAGAAATGAATGTCAAGTAATCTTGGGTAATAATCGCGTTAAGAAACAAAATTTGTCCCCCCTGTGGTCAAAAGTTAACGAAAACGAAGGATTACATTAACGTTTTGTTCATTTAGGCCAAAACTAGGCCTGACGCCCTATATGCGGATATAGTCAAAACAAAAAAATAAGGCCTCAGGGTCCTTAACTGTCGGGAGCAGGAGGGGACTGTTCTGAACCTAAATGTGATTATTACCCTCTTAAACCAATGTACTTCAATCCGTCCAAGTATATCTACGAAAAGGGGTCGTAAACGGGCCAGTTCGGTAATTTATTAATTAATTTCGGCAATTCGGGCTATCCTCAAAAGTTTCACATTCAAACTTTTGTGTTCCAATTAGTGAAGTAATACATAATCTTTTGGGGATAGCCCGAATTGCAGCAATACATTCTCGAAAAATTAGCCCGTTTACGAGCCCTTTAACCTTTTCAACGCCAACGACGGATATATGGTATGCAAGGTAAAAAAGCCCTTCGTAACTTTGACGTAAGGTTGAAATTCGTGTTACTTCTCAGACATGCTTGGCGTTGAATAGGTTAAGAACAAGGCGCGGCCCGTTTAACTCAAGCTTAACCTTTTGAACGCCACAGCTGAGTGCGAGAAAGCGTGGCCCGGACGCCGAGTGACGGCTGTAGCCGTCATAATGTATGGAATACGGCATGTCGTGGCGTCAGGGGCACGGAAATCTGCTGTTGGCCACTGCCGACTGTGGCGTTCAAAAGGTTAAAGTTGATATAAACAAGGCCACAAGTCCAAATCCAAAACAAACTTGTAGTATAATTAATAGATTTTGTTTGCGACTTCGTTCGCGTATCACTATTCTCTTGTATATGTAGGTATATCCTCCTCACGTCACAGTAGCGATCGTTCTGACAAATTCAATGAAATCATGCAGATCAGTAGATGAGCCGAAAATAAAACAAACCCTTGCAACATTCATCACTGCAACCACACACCACACACTCACTCTCTCTCTCAACATTTTCCAATAAGAATAAGGATTGATTTTAGCTAAATTCACTTGTATACTTACTTAACGAAACCGCGTAAACTGTAGTGTAGGTACTGTTTGGTGTTTTTAGCCTACCATGTTATTCCTAGAATTAGTCTAAAAAACTTGACTCCCAAGATATGGGCTCAGCCTAGTTTGGGGTCAACTGGATATTTATAATTTAAACAAACATGTATCTTTCTTGGATATTTTCTTTAATTTCTCTTTAATTTTCTGAAAATGATGACAGCGTAAAGTTGATTATTTTGGATTGGATCTCAGCACCAAATCCTTAATAGTTGTTCTCTTTTTTGTTCTCCTGCAGTCGCTCAAGTAGCGCGCACTCTAATGCAATAAATAAATAACATCACACTGAACGGCCCAAACTAGAATAAGTAATCATATTAGGGTGAATTAAAAAAAAACTACATAGTTAAGGCGTAAGTAGTTAAGAAATAGTTTAAAAAGTTCCTCTGAGTTACGAACATAAGCCATATAATTGTATAGCAAATTTTCGTAACACAGAGGAACTTCTTAAACTTTTTCTTAACTACCTACGTCTTAATTACGTTTTTTTTTTAAATTAACCTTTTAGCGAACAACAAAGACAAACGACTAAACCCCAATTCAAATAAAAGTACGTCTGATACGAGCAACTGAATCGGGCGGGAATTGAACCCGTTATCTCATGCTTCGTATATGAACAGCAGAACCAGTCGGTCGATAGGTGTAGGTCGGTAATAATATCAATTATGAAGGTATATTATAATGGACCTGCACGTGCTGCGCGGGGTGCAGGTCGGGCGCGGCGGCGAGCAGGCGCGCGGCGGCGCGCAGCGCGGCGGGGGCGCGCGGCGGCCGCGCCCGCGCCTGCGCCGCCGCCAGCTCCAGCCAGTGCTGCGCGCACGCCAGCTTGTAGCTGCGCATCGCTTCACGCCCCTTAGCGCCCTCTGCCGGCACACAAAATATCGACTGATTTTTTTGGCCTTCTTATCAATACATATAAAACAGAACCGTGACTCACTTATAGACAAAGCACAGCCTAAACGGGTGGTCCTAGAGGTTTGATATTTGGAGGATATACGATATTTCCTCGAGTAGGTGCACTAAAGAGGGATTTTTTGAAATTTCATCCCTAAAGGAAAAGAAAAATGATAAATTATAAAAGAAACTTGACTTGAAGTGACTTTTAACAGCAGTCTGTAACTTTAAATAGCTATTATGGTATTGTATGGAGAGTTACCGACTGCTATTACTCTACGAGCACGGCAGAATCAATTTCTTATTTCTTTCTTTTTAACTGGGATTTTTTGTTGTTTATATAATTAATCATTTTTATTATTTATCATTATTTGCTATACTATCATTATCTGGTTAATAAGTACTTGATACAATAGAGAACCCTAGAGCTTTAAGCCCGTCATGCATTTATAATGACAAGTATTTGTGCAATAAAATAAATAAATAGTCGATAAAACATTACAAGTTGTTATTCTGTACTTTAACGTTTCTAAGATATAGCGCTCCTGATAAACGGACATAATTATATATGTAAATAATCGAAGTTTCTAATCTATAATCACAGGGGGTTTAAAATTTTCCTATAGATATAAAATTCACCATCACTACTAGTTTTGAAAAAATCCTTCAACATGTTAAGTTTTAGAGTATCCAAACTTAAATTGATTAGCACAAAACAGAAATTCATGTTTGAGCATTTCTTTTTTTTTTTGCAACAAATTTTCATATTGACCAAAAACAAAAATATCATTATATAATAAGTTTCTCAATGAAATCTGATAATACATTTAATCAAGTTTGAGACTATGTACAAGTAACCGCTGGTAAATAGGTTTTTTTAATAAAAAAAAACACTAAATATTGAGGGAAAGTAGAATCTTAGTTCTTATTGTGTTACTTATTTCTTGGCTAATATCATAAAAAAAATTGTATTCCACAATGGTAGTATTTTATATAAATATATACTAAAAGGAATGTAACATTTTGTAAACATTGTGTCATCATATAGATTATCATAAAAAAATAGCTTATGGATTATTTTTTGTGTTACCTTGTCCTTAATTTACCCTTAGAGTTTTGTTTACATATAAAGTAAGCATATCTGATTAAGTTTTTATATCTTAAATTGTAATTTGGTATTCATTTGTTCTACCAGTACCAAATTTTTTTTTTTCGTACAATATAAATGAAATGAAACGAAAATTATGATTGCGGAAAAGTTGGGACAGTAACAAAGAAGGACAGTGATAATAAAGGAGGAAAGGAAGGCTACGTGTACAAATGCTACGATTTTGGGATTTATTGTAACCAATTCAATACGAGAAAGTAGTTTTATAAATAAAATAACGTTTTATGTAAAAAAAAATATTGTTATACAGTTTTATTTAAATTTCTAGTACAAAGAACCAATTACACATATTATTTCGACTTCATTCCCTCAAGATTTTTCTTTTTTTGTTCTTCAAATTTTTCTGGATTTTGCGATTTTAATTGCTCTGTGTATCGTTTCATCTTCTCAGCCGCAGACATAGCTCGAGATTGTGACATTTTCTAGTCCTGGACGACAATGAAAACTAGCCTTTGTATTTTCCTCTTATTGTTACTTTGCTTTCCTTTGATATGTTACCAAGCAAAAGTGCGCAATAGGAAGTAACACAACAGGTGGTTAATGCTTTTAATTAATTATTCTAGGGTTAATTCCAGGTAATGTTATATACCTTTGCATCAAACTGTACATAATAATATTAACTATTCTAAAAAGTTATCAAATATTAGTAAATGATTGAACTTACCTTGTGAAACCGCACACACAACGGGAAACAGTACCGGTCACAAAGCAATGAACACGTATGCTTTATTTTTTTGCCATTTCACAACGGCCGAACAAATCAGCCCCACTTTTGAATTTGATATCTGTAAGTTTTGCCAGACACAAATACTGGTCTTCATGTTAGTTTATTTTGTTTGCCTAAGGAAATTTGGCAACACAATAAGAAATTACTGTGTGGAACTTTTCGTGGGACAAGACATAAAAAATATATTTTCTACTATTTACTAGAGCTAAATCAACAAATTTGATGAAATTAGAATCTTAATATTACTACGCACAGATAACAATTCAAAACTTCATTGTTTTTGTTATCATCATAAAAATATTTGAATTTAGATTTCCGGATTTTATAATGGGACATTCGGCGTTTCATACTTTAAAAAATCTTGATTTTAGTTTATAATTATTTTTCAAAATAAATTCAAGCTTTTATAATACGGTTTGGATATATTTAGTGAGCTACAGAATTAATTTATCAGTATAAAATATTAACTCCTAGATTTTCTTACATGAAGTATTTGAAAATTAAATTTGAAGTCATGGGACACCGCGAAATGTGGTAGTGGCAAAAAAAAAAAAAGAAATGCTCATTTTCCCATGAATATAATGATGCCCCGCTGCACCCCGTCTTAGAGTCTGCCGAGAAACGCTCCATTTTCATAATTATTTTTTACGAAGATCATTTCCTATTTCTAACATTTTTTTCTGTTGTTATCAATATGTTTTTTTTTTTTATATATATAAGGGAAGGCAAACGAGCTTGCGAGTCACCTGATGGTAAGTGATGATCGCCGCCCATAAACATCACTAACCCCGAAGGAGTCATTGAGCCGTTGCAGACCTTTTAGGGAAAAATAAACTCTTCTCTTGAAGGCCCCAATGTCAAAACAGTCCGGGAACACCGCTGATGGAAGTTGGTTCCACAATTTCACCGTACGTGGCAGGAAGTGTCTTAAAAAACGCATAGTAATAGATCGCCATTCGTCAAGATGGTTTTGGTGAAATTCTAGTTTTCGGCGAGTAGTACGATGGTGGAATACAGCGGCTGGTAACAAATTAAACAGTTCCTCTGAACACTCCCCATGATAAATCCTGTACAATACGCAGAGAGAACTAACATCCCTTCCCATGGACAGGGGATCTAACCGATCGGAGATCACTGGGTCATCGACGATTCGAGCTGCTCTACGCTGAATGCGATCAAGTGGAAGGAGAAGGTATTGGGGTGCCCCAGCCCAGAGATGAGAGCAGTACTCCATATGTGGCCTGACCTGTGCCTTGTACAACTGAAGGCGGTGGGCAGGTTGAAAGTACTGTCTTGCCCTATTTAGCACCCCAAGCTTCTTCGAAGCCAATTTAGCTTTGTCTTCCAAATGACCGCGAAATTGAACGTCGCTCGATATGTCTACGCCCAATACCCCAATGCTAGGCTTAATGTCAAGTGGAGTGCCCTCAAAACACGGAGTTATGACGAACGGGGATTTTTTTGCGGTGAACACGCAAACTTGTGTCTTACTAGGGTTAAATTGGACTAAATTGTCTCTACCCCATTCTGAGACCTGTTCAAGACACGTCTCCACTTCGGACACAAGTTTAGTACGGCTTTCTGTGACGTAATCCCGAGAGACATTTTTTTATATGCAATCAGTTATCCCGAAAAAAGTTTAATATAGCTTTCCAGGTAAAGTTCCGTTTTTTAAATTGGTATGTAAAGTAATTGGTATTATTATGGTATACTTACCAACAGAATTTAGAGTGTACATGTGGCCAGCTAAGACATATAGCTTCTTGATCCGGGAAGGAGAAGCGTTCTTCGAAGCCTCTGTGTTAGCAAGCTGAAAGTCAACAGTAATAACCATATATTATTATTTCTGGCTCTCTTCCGAAGGAAAACGAAGTGATTAAACATAAAAAAAAGATGATACCGGGGTGGCGTTCCGTAGCCAATGCAACTCCAAAAACTAAAACTAGCTAGTTTTCTATCCAAAGATATGTACGTTAAGGTGATTTTCAGTAGGTATAAACTGTAAGGGTCCAAGTTTGACTATGGCACCCTAACAAAATACATCTACCATGCATCGACATTATTATGCATTTGCTTTTCTTGTGCCTTGAATTCGAACTAAGCAATATAATATAAATTGAAACATTTTTGAAAGTATCACCTGAAAAGCCATGGCCGCGGCCTGCAGCATTCTTCCCGTTTCTTTCAACTGCATAATCGCTTGAATTGATGCAGTTTCGTTAGTTATATCAGTTATTTCGTCAATGTTTGCTTTCGTTGATGTATCCTGTAAATATATATTTTCTTAAGGCTTGCCTATTTTATTGCGTAGGGCACTCTCTTTGGTAAAGTTTGCCTTAGGCATAATTAGGAACAGAATAGATGCTGTAGGCCTTGTTGAGGTGTTTGTTCGTATTTTTGTGCCTGATCGGTACATTCGCGCCCGAGAGCACCCGCTACTAGCGGTGCCGGCGGCGCGCACGCGCAGGCACCCATCGCGCGCGCGCTCACGCTGCTCAACTCCGTGTGCTCGCGTCGGCGCCGCACTGTGATCTGTTTGCGAGTCCGGTTGGCCGACTGATGATAGAGTGCAAGAGAGTGGTAGAAATGGAGATGCTTGAGAGCACGATAGAGTGAAAGTACTTGTTATAATTGTAGAATTGTTAAGTAGTTGTCGTTTGTGCCGTTTTGGCTTTAGCTGTTAAGGTACAAATTTGTTTAAATAAATAAATAAATTTAAGGAACACGAAATGTATTACCAAATGTTTTCACAAATGATGGAGTTATAAAGTAACAACCAAAAACAATATATATAAAGATACAGACGAATTTAGAACTTCCTCCTTTTTTTGAAGTCGGTAAAAAAAAACATTCGACCTTTGGCAGTCTCGGAGACCCGGTGAATAGTTTCGACAAAGATTCGTTGTCCTCTAGCGCCATATAACATTTCTTCAAGCCTTCCGTGTTATTCGACATAGTGTAATATTCAAGAGCTCCCGTCCTAAAACAAGTTTAATCAAGTTCCACAAAGCTGTAACGCGGATCTAATGTTATTGTATTATACAGGGTATGTGGCGGAGCGTGTGCCAAACGTGTGGTAGGGAGGGCCACTTGCAACAACATTTCGCCCAATTTACACTGACCAGGGGGGCTAGCACGACATGCCCGCGACTCGTTTGTCGCTCAGTGCGTTTCTGTCAAACTAGTCAAATATGTAAGGGACGCACTGAGCGACAGACGACTCGCGGGCAGGTCGTGCTAGACGTGCAGGCTTTTTTATTTAATTTTGTTTTTAGATTTCTCCATAAGTTCGCCTTTCTGATAAAGATTTTTCTTAACGATTTGATGTCTCTAAGTTATTTTTATTTGTAGCTTTAATGTAGGCGTATCCTATTCAAAACTCGTTTTTAATCAGATAGTGAAAAAAAAAATACGAGCCCAAATAGTGTTGGACATACTGTCTTTTCGTCAAGTTAATTTATATGACATGATAAAAATAAATAGGGGGTCTTCATATCTTCAGATCTTAAAACTTCTCCATACTAAGGAAATGGAGAAGTTTTGACGAGATCTGAGGAACCCCATTTTTTTTATTGTACTATATCGCCTAACTTGTCGAACAAAATCTGTCCTTGAGACTTTGTCGGTTCGTAGTTATTTTATTTTTCACTGTCTGAATAAAAATGAAATTTGAATAGGACACGCCTACATTAAAGATACAAATAGAAATAATTTTGAGCCAACAAATAACAAAAGGTTAGCAAAAACTTTTGGGAAACATCAAACAATAAAATAAAACATTAAAAAAAGCTTTCGGCCTGGTAAGTTTTACTTGGGATGAAACATGTTGCAACTCCTTCGGCCGTCTACGAAACTGTAGTCGTAACTGGTTTTGATGAAGGAATTATTCTTCCTTTTACAAAACCACGGTTGGGTTGCGTTTACGTAGAATAATCGAACATGGTTTCGTAAACTGCAAAATAATTCCTCCATCGAAAGTAGGTAGGTCTCGTAGACGGCCGAATGGGTTGCAACTGGCCATACCTACTAGTCTAATGGCCGAATTCAGAAATACCACTTAAGCATTTGACTAGATATTAAGTAGTTAAATGTCCCTCAACTAGTTGTCAACCCATACAGAAACGTCACTGAAACGTTACTTTAATTAAAGCTCAATTTGAGTGACCTTTCTGAATTCAGCCATAAGAGACGTGGAAGATCGACCTTCACCCATCAGATATTTATTAACAAACATGCCTATGATAACTTGCCTATCGAAAAGTTTTCATAGCTATTTTAAAATTAAAATTATTTCAATTAAAAATAGCTATGAAAACTTTTCGATACACAAGTTATCATAGGCATGTTTGTTAATAAATTACATTTGATAAAAACAATGTCTCATCAAGTTATCTGATGGGTGAAGGTTGATCTTCCACTTCTCCTCTACTATACTCACCCTAGTCGTTTGGCATACGTTTCAGCATATTTTGGCAAACACCCTGTATTGTATCTTACGATATCAGTGGCGAAGCCTGCCTACAAGCCGATTCCTGACGGCGGTACCAAGCTAGAAAGCTACGGCTAGCTGTCAGTGAAGTCCATGTTACTCTAAATGTCAGACTCGCACGTACGGTTCTAATTCTTCCGGCTTCCCTTAGGAAATATTTGACGCCACTGTACGATTTACAGTATTATACTGAGGTAGAATGCTAAAAATAAAATGGAACAGTTACCAGTTTTGTCGGTCGATGTAATAGTCCCCAATATTGTTGTAAGCCTGCTTCACCTGCGAGTCGGCGGCGTTCGCAGACTGCTTCAGCAACTCCACTACGCGGAACCAATGGCCCAGCCGCTTGCGAAGTGCTATCGCTAAATCTCTGTAGGACATACAGTCAGTAATTTTTAACTGACCGTCTAAAATTGCAAATAGGCACATAAATTATAGGCTGTCAAGTTAGTGCGTGGCGCCGGGATAACACACCAGAAGCCCCAATTCTCGGTTGAACTGACAAAGAACTGACTTTAATCTCACATGTGAACTAATCTCATAAAGTAAAGTAATAGTTTGCTATTGCGTTTCGTACGGTGAGTGACGAGATCCGGAGGCCTATTCCCTCGTCCCCATCGCATCCCCATTCCCCATCCTCCCTAGACTGGCAACGCATTGGCAGCACCTCTGGTGTTGCAGATGTCCATGGGCGGCGGTGACCACTTTCCATCAGGTGGGCCGTCTGCCGGTTTGTCAGTCAATTGACATAAAAAAAAGCACCGATTGGGGTGCTGAACATGTACATGCACGCCTACACAAGGCGATATTTCAGGAATATCTTGAAGCTCGTTAGAGGTTAGTGTTGCTACTTGTACTATCAACCATCAATATCCAACTTTACCACGGACACATGGGTATGGGAGCGCCGCGTACGATGCTGATGACCTATGGCAGAGCCACACAAAAAAAAAACGGCCAAGTGTGAGTCGGGCTCGCGCACGAAGGGTTACGTACCATTATCTATAATCAAGCAAAAAAAAATGCGTTTTTTGTATGGGAGCCCCCTTAAATATTTATTTTATTGTTTTTTGTATTTCATGTTATAGCGGCAACAGAAATATCTGTGAAACATTATCTGTGAAAATTTCAACTGTTTAATTATCACGGTTCATGAGATAGACGGACAGCGGAGTCTTAGTAATAGGGTCCCGTTTTACCCTTTGGGTACGGAATCCTAAAAAGTAACTGGTCGAATTTCTTAAAGCGTTAAGATGATGATTGTTTAACCTCTTTAACGCCAGGCATGTCTAAGAAGTAACACGAATTTCAACCTTACGTCAAACTAATGAAGGGATTTTTTACCCAGTACCTATACCCTGACGGATATATCCATCGTTGGCGTTGAAATGGTTAAATATTCCCATAATTTCACAGGCTTTTCCTACATTGCCTTCTATATCTTTGTCGACTATACCTCGAATATTGTTGCTAGATCATTTAACAATGTTTCAGTGATATAATAATAAATGAAAATCTCATAGACACGTACCGCCTGTCTTCATCGTGATATATCTTTTCGGCCGCATCAAAGTCTTTAAAGTAAGCGAGTATCTCGGCTTTTTTTAGCGCGTTCGAGTGAAGAGCGTTAAGTCGCGACACGAATCGAATACCGGCATAATCGTTGCGTCTCACAAACGCAGCTTCGGCTGTTTCTAAAGCCGAGTCGGCTTCGAAGTTTTTTAAAGCAGCTTCTGCCAGCAGCAACCTAAGAACACAACGCGGTTATTACTTTTTTAACTTGTATTTAATACAGACATAGTACAAAAATTAAACAGACCATAGCTGTGGATGTGGATTGTCCTTTATGAAATTCTCTGCTTCCTTCAGACCTACTTTTTCTATGAGTTGCCGAGTGTCCCTCAAAGATTTCACTTCAACTCGGACGATGTGCTGCGGCGTACATTTATCCGTTATCGCGTCCAATAACGCTGTAGTGATTTCTAACTCCTAAAAACAAACAGGGCAATACATACAAAGAAAAATAACAAAATATTAAAAAGTTATAATAAAGTTATGATAAGTTTGAAGCAAAATAGTCGGCGGGAAATTGCAGAGAACCGAAGCGAATAACAAAGGGGAGAGGACGCCTTAACCCAGCACTGGGACATTAATCCATTCAATGCCCACACGTATGCGTCATGCTCAAACCCTTTCGCCAGGCCCGTGACGCGTATACGCGTCATGAATAAATCCCTATTTAAACATAAACAAAACGTTATACGTAAAAATGTTGCCCGAATTTATCCCGCTTGAAGATGTAACAAGTGGCAGTCTGTTTAGCCTACGCGCGGGGCTCATGACGCATGAGCTTTGTCATAGATTTTAGCGAAAAGCACTTTGTATGGTGACTAGCGGCCCTAACATGAATGACACAAAGATAAATTAAACCCGTTTATCTCTATGACTATCTCTTTCCTCGGCACTAGTGTGAGAGATACGCACTTATAGATAAGACGGTTTATCTTACGAGTATCTTTGTGGCATTCATGTTAGGGCCGCTGGCGGGTAGCGTTCGCTCGCGGACGGCCTTAAAAATAAAAACGAAATTGTTTGTGGAATTATTACCTTGAATGTACATAAATATCCCTGCATAGTCAGAGGCTCTTCAGGTTCCGCGTCCCTCAGCACGTAGAGCCGGGCTTTCTCAGTCACCGCTAGCATCTGCGGGTTGTCGCCGGCCCACAGCGCGCTCCACACGTCCTTGCGTAAGGCCTGCCCGACGCTGATGTTGTTGGCCATGTCCGTGTCGAGCAAGTACAACGATCCAGGTTGATCGATTACGTAGAATTTACTGAAATGTTAGAAGTTTCCGACGTCATGTCTATAGGTATCTATCTAATTCTATATGTATGTATAATTATAATAAAGGCAAACCGAAATAACCTTTTAATGAAAGATATTATAATACGACTCAAAGATTTGGTAAAAAGGTTATTTAACCTTTTCAACGCAAATGACGGATATATCCGTCAGAGTATACAGGGTAAAAAAGGCCTTCATTAGTTTGACGTAAGGTTGAAATTCCTTTTACTTCTCAGACATGCTTAGCGTTAAAGAGGTTAAATATGCACCTTTCTCATCAGTTAATTTGTGCTTCAATCACGCTAAACTACTGAATAGAAGTTGATGAAAGTTAATTTTCAAGGTAATAGAGTGTAATGAAGAATGAAATAGGTCTTATAGTGCATTGCGCTCTATTTTGACTACGCTGATGAAAAAAGGAGGGTAATGTCGAAAACCTGTTTTTTTCACTTTCTTCATAAAGCGACCAACGAATGCTTTCGTTCAAATCGAATGTAAATAGATACATCAATACACGTGTATTAAGTGTGCTCGGAACGTGGTTTTAAAATGAATACGGATAAGACGAAGAAATGTCGAATGTTCGTGTACTGCCAAATCAGAGACTCCACGCTCGAAGTTTTTGACGATTATCTGTACTTGGAATAAACTATCCAGTTAGGTAGTTCTAACTTCCAACTCACTAAGGGCCTCGTAAGAAATCTCAAGGTCAGCAAGGGCAATGTAGAGGACTATCGAATTAGAAATGAGGGCTAATAATAAAAAGAATTGTTCAACTTAAGTGGCAATGGGCAAACCCATTGCTCGTAGAACAGATGGCCGATGGGGCCCAAGGGTTTTTGGGTTGCGACCACGTACTGGAAGATGCAGCATGGGCAGACCACTCACACGATGAGTTGACGTGGTGAAATCTTCACTTCATTTTACATGTGCGTCACATTTTTAAACCTTTGCTTTAAGTAACAGAAATCAAGTACTATTGGATTTTAAAATAATGCGACAATTGTGTTCGTAGGTCAAACGAAATACTGGGTTGCATGCAGTCGAATTATTAATAAACGTGTAATATACCTATCTAATAGATATGTATTGCCTTAAGTATCTACCTGGAATTAGAATTTAATCCCATTTTATATGGTCTGGAGTTCATATTAATAGAAGTGATCTTCTTGAAATTAACTAGAGAGAAAAACAATATTGATCCGGAATCCCTCCCAACCAATAGATGGCTGTCTGAGCAAGTCATGCAACATATGGTGTCGTCTTGGAAACCGACGTCTCCAGACGTAACTGGAGTTCCATCAGCACGGAAAAGATGTTCAGTGCTTCCTGAAATAGGACGGATATTTTAAAAAAACCGGACAAGTACGAATTAAACTCGCGTGGAGAGGGTTCCGTTCCGTACATGATTATCTGTAATTTACAACGTTACTTTAAATACTATAGACTTCTTATAGGTTTTCCTGTAATCTATAGGTAAAGAACTATTTTCTGTATTTTTTTTCAAAATTTTAGCCACAGTTGTTTCGGAAATAAGAGGGGGCATGGTCAATTTTTGCCTATTTTCCTAAATAACTTCTAAACTATTTTACTTGAAATTCAAAAGAAAATATATATAAGATCCTCACTATAAGCCCTTTCATTTGATATGTCACACGATATAGCTTGCTTGCTTTTTTTTAGTTTTCTAATTTACCCCCCAAAAGCGGCCCTCCTGTTTAAAATTCATATACTTACGTCACGCGTCCTTGTTGCGGTCACCGACTTACATATGTATACTAAATTTCAACTCAATCGGTCTGGTAGTTTCGGAGCAAATTGGCTGCGACAGACGGACAGACAGACAGACACACGAGTGATCCTATAAGGGTTTCGTTTTTTCCTTTTGAGGTACGGAACCCTAATAAACTGATTAAACTCATTAAAATCCAAAGACTACTGAGCTGCAAAAATACGAGACATGACAGAAAATAATTAGAATTTGAAAAATGTTACATTAATAAAGATACACTACACGCAGTCTGCAGCTTAAGAATACTTACGAGGTCTTGCTGGTGTTGAGAACTTCCAAATGAGAAACGTTTCCTTAGAAGCTGCGACCACTGTTGCTTTGCTATTAATTGTCACATACACCATTGGTATAGTCACTGTCTTGGCTGAAACAAAAAATACTTTTCGAAATACCAAAACAGGAAAGAAATGTTACATTCAAAAGTAGATTTCTAACCATCACATTGGATTCCTTGTTGATTTGAAATAATAAGGGTATTCAGTGTAGCAATAACACAGTATTCGTCTGTGCCACACATGTCTGTCACATCCGGGATGTGATTTACCCATGACTGAAACATATTACTTCGAATTAATAAACGTTCACATTAAAGTTTGGAAGCCGATAACACTAATAAGCCACTTCATTCTTAACCTTTTGACCGCCAAGCGTGTCTGAGAAGTAACACGAATTTCAACTTTAAGTCAAGGTAATGAAGGACTTTTGTACCGTGTGGCGGTCAAAAGGTTAATGTTCTCTGTTCAATGTGCGTGCATTCACCATCTATTATCTATTGCGAATCCCGGTTATTAGGGTGGTCCTCAAATGACCTATTTTTTATTTGGTGGGACACCACCTGATGTCCTATGTCCTATGACCTATGTCCAAAAATAATAAATAAGTATTTCTAAGCTATTTTTTTTAACAATGTTTGAACCCTTTGAACGCCAAGAACCCCTAAAGTGGTCGTGTGCCGTCGTGCCCACCACGCCAACAACCATTAAAAGGGTCGGGGTGAAGGTGTACTTTGATCATGAATAAAATCTATTAATGAATTGTTTTTCTTTGTTTTTCTCTTTTCTTGATTTTTGATAAAACAACAGTGCTTACGGTTGAGTGATCACTTCACTTCATTCAAATATGTAAACGTTCAAAGGGCTAAGGGTCGCTACCTAGATTTGAAATTTAACTAACACGAAGCAAATTAAAAATTCAAAGTATCTTTGTTTGGATTGAAATCGGTGATAACTGGCCTATAAGCCCTATGTTTCTTTTTTGCGTATCGTTGATAAAATCGTGCCACTACTAGCAGTAGCCATAAGTGATAGAATGAGCCAATTGCAGTGCGACTGCGGGGAGGTGGTAATGCGAAGCTGGGAGGAGATGACGTTAGTGGCCTCAAGAAGTGCCATGACACCTGATTCGCTAAGCGTAGTAACAATATTAGCACCAAGTCGTAGCAAACTGTATTTAAAAATAGTTTTTCTAAAATTTCGACAGGGGCTAGCGACCTCTAAAGCATTACTAAAATTTATAAAAAATACTTATATTTATTATTGGTGGATATAGAATCAAATTAGGTGGTGTCGTGTCCCACCAAAAAATCCAAAATATCTAATTTGAGGACCACCCTACCACTTATACTGCCTTGGCAATGGCCTAGCAGCAATGGAGAGGCAGCGACCGCGTTTTAAGGACAAATACTTTACCTGTTGCATTACAGTATCCCAAAACGTAACAGTTTCTGTACCAGACACATAGGCCAGGGTATTTCCGTAAAATGTGTACTTATGGTCAGGCTTCACATTGGCGAAGTAAATAAAAGAGTCTATCGCTACAGCGAGGCGCAGTGACTGCTTTTCCCACGATATAGATCGCATTGCTCCGCCTGGCACGCGTAATGTTCGAATGTGCTAGGACAAATACAGTCAAAAATATATAAACAAGCTGTTATGAAGTTCAATGAATCTACCACCACCATATCAGAGAAAACCTCGACTGACAAGAAACTCAGCGAAATATAATTTTGTCAAAACAGTACATATTCAAGTTCATAATCTTGTCTAAAAGTATACATGTTATAACACTGTATAGAACACACACAGGCGCTGATATTGCCTCCAATTTAATTATTTATTTTTAAAGTTAATATATAACTAAATATTCTGTGAATATTTCAGGCGTCTACCTGTTGCCGTTATCAAGATCCAGCAAAAACGAGCAAAAACGTTTGTGGTCTGGGAGTTTTTTAGTATTTGTTGTAATAGCGGCAACATAAATACGTCATCTGTGAAAATTTCAGCTGTTTAACTATCACGGTTCATGAGATACAGCCTGGTGACGGACGCACAGACAGGCAGACAGACGGACGGACAGCGGAGTCTTAGTAATAGGGTCCCGTTTTACCCTTTGGGTACGGAACCCTAAAAAGAACTCGAGCGAGACATTGAAACCGTTAAACCGAAATTGTACTTTGATACCTCTTGTGAGGGATCAAAATAACCTTTTCCGAATAAGTAGAGTGAAAAACATATTATTGCATATCAAACTTACCTCTCCATAAGCGCTGAAGAATTGCACGACATTTGTTTGATCGGAGGTACAGCCAGCGCCCGCCAGCACTGTCCCGTTATGATTCCAATGACAATGAATTGCCGCCATATTAGTTTCAACCACAATGCTGTCTAAAATACACATTTATTTATCATAAACTAAAATGTAGTCTTTTTACCTCTTACTGAAAATTATAGACTCCTTATTTGACAATTTTTTCCTTAGTCCAGCAGCAAGAACTCAGCGCAACATGGGGATTTCAAGTCTTTTTTAACCTTTTGACCGCCACAGGCAGCTGCAGCCGTCAGCGGATACAGGGTAAAAAAGTCCTTCATTACCTTGACTTAAAGTTGAAATTCGTGTTACTTCTCAGCCATGCTTGGCGGTCAAAAGGTTAATGGTATTATCGAGGGAGCGAGCGAAGTGTCTCCGTTTCAGCATGGGCAAAAATGCTTTCGTATGTCCGGCGTCCATTTGTTCTCGTCTACAGGTCGCAGTTCTCAACCGATTCTCGCGAAATTTTGTGAGCAGCTTCGTAAATTACATAGAATGTTTTGGTCGATTCAGTTTTCGAAATTTTTGATAATGGCAGAGATGTGGGGGTTTTTGTAATTATTTACGGTAACAACGGTAACGGTAGTAACGGTTTACAAACTTATTTACGGTATTGGTAAACTGACCCGACCTATGTCGATGTATGGGGATGTCAGTTTTCCAACGGCAAAGTTAAGTTTGGCGCGAGGTCTACAGCTCACGGAGCCACTAGTTATTATTATTATGTATTCACCTTCTTCCACGCAGTTTTTCATCAGTAAAATAAGTCCATTCTTGTAGCATATTGCCAGAACTGGTCTGTTAGGTGGAGCTTTGCCGGCAAACCAATCCATTGATATCACTTCTAATGACCCTGGTACTCCATTTATTGATACCGGCATCTAAAAATAATGTATGTATAATAAAAACGCACAAGTGCGAGTCTGACTTGCGCGCCGAGGGTCCTGTACCTATCTATGAAATAAAATGGAAGATACCTTCAGCAAACTCGGATCTCTAATTGCAACGTCGAATGTGATACGAGCTTGCAAAGGTTATCTTGGTTTACTTCATTTTCTAGAATACCATAAATATGTAGCTGGAAATTCGTGTCTTTCCTATATACAGATACCGTATTTCATGTCAGCATAAAGATTTTCACAATCACAATATAGTCAGATAAAATCATACAATAATTTATAGATAAGTTTTAGAGATTTTTCCAACGCGTAAATCTCCCTCTCCACGTTCTAACTCAGACAAATCGTTTTACTCACACAAATCTCGAAAACTTATATATAAACATTAGTTTTTATTATAGCTGAAAATAGCTTACAGTAAAGTTTCCTTGGTCATCATACAAGTGAATCTCCCCACCAATCAACGCGAACAACAGCTGTGTGTTATCCGGTGACCATTGGACAGCAGTGAGGCCAGGCCCTTTTATGTCCTTACCCCATACCCTGGAACCATCCACTGAACCAACTATTACTGCACCTGTAAAATTTAATAAAAAATATAAGTAATCCAAATTAAATATTGTAAGCATGAAAATGCACCTATATGCCTGATAATTTTTAACAGGTACATTTCAGTCAAATGTTGCAGTCAGCCAAAGATTAGGAACTGTTGTTTAATTGAATACCAAACAAAGTAAAAAAACAACTTAACATCTATTTATTAACATTTTGGCCGCCAAGCATGTCTGAGAATTAACACGAATTTCAACTTTAAGTCAAAGTATTGAAGGTCTTTTTTACTCTGTATAGCCTGTCACACATAGTCTACAACAGTGGCCATAAGGTTAAGTAAACAACTTACCATCCTCATAAGCTATGCAGATCTTTTGCCCATCAGAACCCCAAGCCATTCCTGCCACAGTAGATTTGTTCCTGTTATTAATCATTTCCTCATACCAAGAGCCCTTAAAATAGGAACAATATGTTTGTCAGGTAGCAGCAAACTTATTACTAGTTATTACAATAAAACAATTATTTTATTAAGACATCTTACTTTATAAAGCATCCAAACAATAATAACTCCATGTTCATCACTGGTCGTTAATTTTTGGTACACCTCATTCCAAATAGCCAAGCGTAGCTGGCCAGTGTGGCCTTCCAGACTCAAGTTCATAGACAGATTGCCTCCTCCACCTTAGAAATTTCCAGAATCCAGGGGTTATTCTAAAGTATCCAACTGAGTAATAATAATAATGGACTTACATAAAGCCATCCATCTAGTTAGATATTTTACCTTTACTTAACTGAAATCTCATTAAATAAAAATTTGTTTTCCTATACCTGATTCTAATTTTAAAACTTTCAACATTCCTTCCTCCCCACCCACAGCAATGTAACCCGATGAATGATTCCATGATATACAAGTTACATTAGACTGCTTTGGAATTGCAATCTGAAAATAACAATTCTCATTATACACTTTTTATAAACCACCTAAAGGTACTTCAACTCATCTTTGTGCATGGGGCTATGAGTGCACAAGCTTGTTTATTGTATGCATGCAGCTTTTACGTTGCAGGCGTCGTCTGAACAACATAAGCTCACGCACACATAGCACTGTGCACAAAGATAAGTTAAACTTAGTATAGCTATAAAAATTATTGATTTTAAAAATAACATCAGACCATCAAAGGTCTTACTATTAGGTTCTACACATAAATGCTAAACAGGATTAAATGAATTTGGGGGAAAATTAAGTAGATGGTGATATCTCAGATGATCACTTGTTTACCAGGAAGGAACCTGTTAGTGGATGCTCTGAGGCTTTGCCAAACAGCCTGCTGTTGCTATATTTATTTAAACTTTATTGCACAATATACAAGTGTACAAATGGCCGACTTAATGCCATAAGGCATTCTCTACCAGTCAATCACTAGGCCAAACAGAAATCTTCTGGATGCCGTTGTCGACTATGCTTGACAATGTTAATGTTGAGCTGCTTGTGAACTCACCTAGAGGGTCTTATAGAGGGTTCTGTGGCACCTGGGGTACTATATGATCTAATGTCCGGCAATGAAAGTGTTAGCATATAGACATTCAGGAATTCCCGAGGGAATAACAATAACCAAACTCTAGGCACATAAAGTTGTGGGCAAAAAATAGTAGTAATCTTACTAATCCAACCTAGTAATATTATAAATGCAAAAGTTTGTGTGTATCCATTTTTTTTACCACTCAGCACCATAATGACTCAATGACTTTTCATGAAATTTGGTATATAGTTACCTTAAGCCAAAGGATATAGGGGTAGGTACTTTACATCAGTACACACACACACACACACACACACATATTTTCATATTTAACATATGAGTAGGTCTAGTAGCATGTGAAGAGGTTTACATATTCACTATGTTCGGATGTTTGTTTCTCAATCACGTGCAAATGACTGGAAGGAATTGGATGTTTGGCAGACAGAGATAGATCTTGGAAAAAACAAAGGATACCTTTTATCCCTATAATGTATTCCCGTAGTATAATTTGCAAACAAAGTTGCGGGCACATCTAGTATAACTGCATAATGTAATTGAGATGAATTTAAAGGGGTAATTCATGAGAATTCATTTGTTAAGGTCAAAAGTAAGTTAAGATCTTGTAAGTCAACACGGCGATTTAAAGCATATCAAAGTTTTATTACCTTCTTGCTCATATAAATAAACATTTTGAAGTATAAATTCGCTTATCCACTTGCTCTAATACAAGTTTTATTTTTCATTTGCTGAAATAAAGTTTCGCACATTCAGTGCACGAATAAATTATGAGTCTACTCTAATAAAATAATCATTCTAATTGTATGAATATTTTTTACATTTACCACATTATTACAATGTTTTAGGTATTTAGTAAATGCTCTCCTCTTTGATACACTTATTATTATGTTTAAAAATAAAAACAAAACTTTGTTTGCATCGAATGAACGATACCGTAACCAAGCGACAAGCAAGCCCGCCCGCCCGCAACTTTTTGACAGTTTTTTTTTTAAACCTTTGTTGCCAAGTCTATGAAACATATAATGGCTAAACAGTTTCGAGAAGTTGCTAGAAAGCTACAATTTTGTATTTATTCTTTGATTTACCCCATAAAGGGGCCAAGTAGTTAAAAAATTGGAAGACAAACAGAAGCCATTTTATTTATAGAATAAGGTATAAAACAATTTAATAATTTTAAAATGGATTTCATATTCGCTTTTGTCCACGCAAAAATAAATAAAAATAGATTCGGTTTGCCGCGCTCGGAGCCGAGCCAACGCACAAATAGTCAACAAGAAGTTTCGTTCTACGAGTTATACAAAAAAAAAAAAACATAATTAAGAAAGACAAGACTTAATGGTTGATGATTCTTAGGCTAGCCACTGACCTACAATATAACTGCGCAATATCAACGGGTGCAATTATATTGACCGTCAATATCATCTACAGACGATCAATATAATTGTGCAACCAGAGATATTGCACAGTTATATTGTAGGTCTGTGGCTAGCCGAAGTCTGTCCAAAATGTGTCTGTTTAGGTTGCGCTTTTTGCCATGCAAACCCCCTCCCAATTCTCGCTGCATTCGAGATAATCTCACAATCGAGATTAAACGTCAGTGCATACAGTCGTTTGACACAACTGTATGAATCTGACGTTTAATCTCGCAATCGACATTATCTCGAATGCACTGAGAATAAGCCCCCTGGGCCAACTTAAACTACGACTGTGGGCTGGGGCCCTTGGGCACACAAGAATTTGGGGCCCTTTTAGAAAGGAGAAAAAAAGCGAATTATGTGAGAGAAATTGTTGGTCCTTCGGGGCCCCCTGAGAATGGAGGCCCTGGGCAAGGGCCCCGTGTGCCCTTATGGTGGAGACGATATTGCAAACCCCTCTAGTTGTTAAGTCCATTACATTTCGTCGCTTCCGTTCGGTCCCCGGCTGTATGGGCTAAGCTCCTTTGCCTTCCACCTAAGAATGAAAGAAAAAAAGCTCTGTGGTCTATATAGTTAAAGTGACAGACAATTCAATTCAAATCAATAATACTGATCAGCGAGCTGAAAATGTTATTTTCATATGAATATGTTCTTATTAGGTCATATTTAAATGATTTTTTTAAAATGGTTGACCTGACTTCTATTGTAAAACGACTGGAGTAAAAATGTTAGGTAGAAAACAAAGTCTCAAAGGGGAACCGGTCCTGGCAGACTACGGACCAGAAGAATCCCTCAATGAAAGTGCCGACATAGAATGGGTGAACAAGGTCTGGAATTGTTAAAAATTGGTCTATGTATTTACTAAATCGCTTGCCATATACACGTTTTTGTTACAGCTATGGGTGAGGAGAATTTTGAGGCTTTGCGCTCTAGCGAGCCTAGTATCGGTGTCACTTAACACACCCAAATCCTTTGAAAAATATCCATCTCTCCAAACAATTACTTTTGCTGTTGATTGCTGTGTCACTTTGTTTTTTACTGCAGAAATGATTGCCAAAATGCACATTCGAGGGATTCTTAAGGTAAACTTTACCGCAAACAGAATATTATAATCTTCAAAATTAGCTGTCATTATGAATTGTGCCACTCTCCTAGTACACTTAGATCACTAGTTGATTCTTATTGCAGTATCTATTACCCTTAAAAAAGAGTCCAAAATAATTTGTGGAGCACCTTAGTGTACTAGAAGTTTTATACTACCTATACGTGATTATTGATTTATTTGTTTTGAGTAAAGGCTTTATTATGAATTGTACTACTGCAACTTAATATGATATTCTACTGTGTTTAATAATAGTACATACTGCAGAAACCAGTAAGTAGGCTTTCCTAGATGAGTTATTTAGAAATCTGAGCTCAAAAAGAAAGGAATTCTATAATATGATTCCAGAATGGTTAATTATGACTGAAGAATGAATAGTATAACTTTTCTCAAAAAGAAAATTGTATAGTTGGGTGAACCTTGTTTTGTCCACTTTCTGTACTTCATTATAAGCTGCCATGAAATATGCATTAGATAAAAACTACATATTTTTATATCCAAATAAACAGTAAATTTTTATATACAAGTATATGTGGCATCCACTAAAAATTATGGTATGATTTGAATTTGCCTGCTACTTTTCTGGACACTTAGTGCACCTCAGCCGTGAACCAGCAAAATGATTGTGAAACAGAGAGATGCAATATACACGATAGGGTAGGAGAAAGTAGGACCGAGTTTTGCGGTAGAGGTGTGCTACTTTCCTGGAGGCTTTTGATAGTACTGCAGGGTGCAGTGCAAATTACAGGCTTCTCTTTATTGTATCATTTCAATGTATTTTTGAGAAAATAATAATAAACTATATTTTTAATTTAATCACATTTCAGGGAGATGTAGCTTATCTCAAGGATCACTGGTGTCAGTTCGACGCATCAATGGTGTTCTTCTTATGGGTATCAGTTTTGCTGCAAATGTTTGAATTAACTGCAATTGTGCCACGATATAGTTATTTGAGCATTTTGAGAGCTCCCCGGCCACTGATAATGATAAGATTTTTAAGAGTTTTCTTGAAGTTCTCTATGCCAAAGTCAAGAATTAACCAAATATTTAAGTAAGTGTAGACTTCAGTTCTATAAAATAACATCCTTTGATCTTAACAGATCAGTTGGGCATACCTACTGTGGTATATACTTAGATTTGTATATGATGATGATGATGATGGGTGGGGACGCCTGGTTGGTGGCAGGCGGGTAGTCGATTTGCGAGTGCTAATCATTCAGCCCAGTTCCCCTAGGTTTGGAGCTTAAGGTTACTGCCCCGGCGGCGGTCCCATCCAACATGGGTCCCATCTTCTTGTTTTCCTGCAGAACAAAAGTATATCCTGCAGGTTCAAGCTATTTAACTCAGTTACATCTATTTTGTCTACTCCGAAAATGTCGTATCTCACTGATGAGTACATAACACAGTCGGCTATAAGGTGTTTGCTAGCCTCCTCCTCTTCACAGTGTGGGCACAGTGGGTCTGATTTTACCCCTATTACTGACAGATGTCTATTTAGTGGGCAATGGTCTGTGATTGCCCCTGTCAGTATACTGAGGTTGTACTTACCGAGGTTTAATAGATACCTGGTCCTTTGGTGATTAGAATTTTTCAGAAAACTTCTTTATTATATTGATTTGTGGATAATAAAGAAGTTTTCTGAATAATTCTAATTAGTCCATCAGTTAGATTATCAAAAAATATTGAACATGTTTTTTTTGCTTTATCAAATCAATCAAAATTGACAAAGATAACGCGCATCAAACTTCAGGTGTGGGAACTTATGACGTCATAAGTCCCCACTAATTGGTAGAAAGTGTGCAAAGTCGTGAGGTCACGCGAAACTTCAACGCACTATATCTTCGTCATCTTTTGTTTAATCAACAAAAGAAAAAATATGTGTTCAATATTTTTTTATAATGTAACAGAAAACTTCCTTATTGTTGACAACATTGTTAACTTATATGTGTACTTTTTTTTTTAATGTTACCTCACCGCGTTTCTTGCCAGCTCTTCTCAGTACAGGTTTTTCTGTACTGGTGGTAGATTCATTCCTTGACCGTCATAAGAGTTTGTAAAAGCCTAAATTGAATAAAGATATTTTGACTTTCGAGTATTTATGATTTGTGCTATAACATATTTTTTTGATTTGCAGGAGATCAAGTCAGCAGATCTATAATGTGACATTGTTTTTTCTCTTCTTTATGTCACTCTACAGTTTGCTAGGAGTACAGTTTTTTGGAGAATTGACTCATCATTGTGTCAGGAACACAACTGATCCAAAGTTAGTACACCATTTTATTATGATTGTAGAGATCTTATAAATATTAATTGAAAGAAATTATTAACTTTCAATGATTATAGTGACAAAGACTTTATTATTTGTGGTTGTTTGGGCTGCTAGTGCCTTATGACTACTGAGTACTACTTACCTACTGAGTTGATGCTGTGTTGGTTTCTATAGATAAATTATTGATACTGTCGAAATAAACACCTTTTCTCCAAATCAAGTCAAATGAAATAAGCGCGCGCTTCTTTTGTTTGAACTCTACCACCACGCGCGTTCATTGGTCACCTTCCGCTTCCTCGGCTTCCTGTTACACACTTCCGTCCCTTTTCACGAAATCACTCTCACAGATTGCAGGAAAGCGAGAGGAAAGATGTTACACATCAAAAAATATTATGGTATTCGTTGAATTATGGTGCGCGTATATCTCAACACTAGATAAGTTGATAGAGTACTCCTCTGCTGCACTGGGAGTGAAGAAATAGCATACAATGCGTGCAGATGCTTATCATCCTGGCATGTCGTAAAAGTCGACTAAGGGACGGGTCCTCTCCAACATGGTGGACTATCTGTATGGGCGATGGGCTGATCACCTGTCACCATACGGTTGATCATACCACCTTAGGACTAATAAATCGAACGTGGCCACAAGTAGTCTTGTGGCGCTGCCCACCCCATTAGGGATTACGGGCGTGATGCTATGTATGCATGTATGTATAAGTTGAATATTATGAATGAAATGGCGGTAATGAGGAGATTGTAAACGAAACAATGAGACCGCTAGAATTTAGAGAAGAGGTCAAATTATTCATGAATAAGGAAAAATACATGAACATTTTACAAATTGTATGGAAGTGGAAAAGCAAAAAAGGGGCTAAGGCTAACACTGTTTCTGAAAAAATTAAATGTTTGTAGCTTCTTTTATATCAGTTTATATAGTCGCATTATTTCCTCCCAGTGTAAAGCACTATAGTATAGATCTCGCTGCAGCTCAGCCTTCTAACACGTACACGGCCGGCCTTTGCAATAATGTACTTACTTAACTATTTAAATTCTGCAATGTGAGTGGAATATGACTATGGAATTTTTAATGAATACCCTTATTCTTTCAGTGATGTAACAATAAATTCCTTGGCTATTCCTGATACATTCTGTTCACCGGACCCCGGCTCAGGATATCAATGCCCAACAGGAATGAAGTGTATGAAACTTAATTTATCCAAGTACATTATGGGGTTCAATGGATTTGAAGAGTTTGGTGAGCAGTTGTTATAAATTCGTCTTTAAAGCATTCCTTATTTTTTATATTTTTATAGAAAAACTACTTGAATTTTTCCCTGTACGTGATTTTTTTTATCTCTTCATGTGGTTTTTTTACAGTGACAAGCTTGTTTACTGTCTATCAAGCATCTTCTCAAGAAGGATGGGTCTTTATTATGTATCGCGCCATTGACTCCTTGCCGACATGGCGATCTGCTCTTTATTTTAGGTATGTTCTGTAAATATTGTATCATATCTATTGGTCGCTAAAGACTGTATATACATATTAATTTTTTGCGTGCCTATTTGTGTTATACATTTTGATTGAGTTTTTTTTTTTCAGCACCATGATATTCTTCCTGGCTTGGCTAGTGAAGAATGTGTTCATAGCTGTAATAACGGAAACCTTCAATGAAATAAGAGTTCAATTTCAACAAATGTGGGGAGTTAGAAACCCAATAACGAAGGGGAGCACAACTCAGTTCTTTACAGGAGATGATAATTGTTGGAAACTAGTAACAATCGATGAAAATAAACACTCAGGTATGTTTCCGACAGCGTTGTAGCTAGGAGCTGGCCGGGTGGGCGGCCGCCAGGCGCGCAACACTCAGGGGGCAGCATGCAGACTCATGATCAAACTCAGAAAGGCCAATCAAGTTGATCTTTAATTTAAGTGACGGTTGAATGACGTTTTTAGGGTTCCGTACCCAAAGGGTAAAAACGGGACCCTATTACTAAGGCTCTGCTGTCCGTCTGTCCGTCTGTCACCAAGCTGTATCTCATGAACCGTGATAGTTAGACAATTGAATTTTCACAGATGATGTATCTCTGTTGCCGCAATAACAGCAAATACTAAAAAACCGAATAAAATAAATATTTAAGGGGGCTCCCATACAACAAACGTGATTATGCCGTTTTTATAGATAATGGCACGGAACCCTTCGTGCGCTAGTCCGACTCGCACTTGTTGTATAGCATGACAACTAGTTGAGGGACATTTAACTATTTAATCTGTAATCAAATGAGGGACATTTAACTATTTAATCTGTAATCAAATGAGGGACATTTAACTATTTAATCTGTAATCAAATGAGGGACATTTAACTGTTTAATCTGTAATCAAATGCTTAAAAGGTATTTCTGAAATCGGCCATCAGTGTTCTCTTCCTAGAAAATAAGTCTTGGGGGCACAAAATTGAAAACTTGCTCGGGCCGCTCATGACCTAGTTGATGACGAATTCCCAGTAATGTGTAATAATATCTAAGTAATATCTTGTTTGAATAATAATGCCATTTATTTCAGGCATCATTGGCCCGTACATAAATACCTTACTCGTACATACTAAAACTTAAAGAGTAATTAACTAGTTGTGTATACTTGTTTTACTTTCCAGGGTCAGCTCCAGAAATTTTTCATAAAATGCTACGGTCCGCATACTTTCGTCTACTAGTAATGGGTGTTGTTTTGGCTAATGGTATTATAACGGCAACAATGAATTTCAAACATGATGGAAATCCAAGAGAATTTTTCTACGAAAAATATTACTACATTGAGGTACCTATAAAATAGTAGTTTATGCAACGGTTGCATAATGATAGGCCTTAAAACACTAGTGCGGTTTTATGAAACGAGCTTTGCGAGTTTCATAATAAGATCGCACGTGTGTTTTAAGGCGAAATTATGCAGAGTTGCATACATAACTTTATCTACACACATATTATAAACGGCGACACGGCGACGATGGGGCCCCGCCGGGTGCGGCGACGGCGGCGCGCCGTCCTGTAGCTCATATCTGTATCGTTATGACCATTACGATACTAAAATCGATACTGTAATAACATTACAGTACAGGTTGTCATAATGGTGGTGGTCATTTCCTATGGTTTTTGATTACATTATGGAGGTTTTATGATATGGGTATAGATAAAGATATTTTAAACTGTAGAAAATTATTTCGAAATAAATTTCGCAAGCCAATTACTCATTTGTTACAGATTGCATTTACTATCTTTTTGGACTTGGAAGCATTGATAAAGATATGGTGCCTCGGTTGGAAAGGTTATTTCAAACATTCGGTCCATAAGTTTGAACTGCTTTTGGCAATTGGTACCACTATTCACATAATACCCCAACTTTACATGTCAGGATTCACCTATTTCCAGGTAAAATTGTTTCTTTAAAATAAGAAATCGGGTCTGAAATTGCATATTAGTACCTTATACTTGAAATAAACACGGCTTTACTCATGATTTATTGTCAGAAATGACCCGTGTAGTTGAGTGCAACATGTGTCATGAAAGACCATAATAATTAATGTTTGTATTGTATACTATTACATTATGTTTTAGGTTCTTCGAATAGTGAGATTAATCAAAGCTTCACCATTATTGGAAGGATTTGTATACAAGATATTTGGTCCAGGCAAAAAATTGGGAAGCCTTATTATTTTCACAATGTGTTTGCTCGTCATCAGTTCATCCATATCAATGCAGTTGTTCTGTTTCTTGTGCGAATTTACGAAGTTTGAAGCGTTTCCTGAGGTATTTTGAAAGCCAGTAAAATATTACATTAATGTTACTACAAGTAGGACAAGTAGCTAATTCACTTCTCAATTACTTACAGGCTTTTATGTCTATGTTTCAAATATTAACGCAAGAAGCCTGGGTGGAGGTTATGGATGAAACCATGGTGCGGACGAGCCAGACCCTGACTCCATTAGTGGCTATCTATTTCATCTTGTACCATCTTTTTGTCACATTGGTAAGAGAATAGACCTGAACCTTAACACACCCCATGCGTATAAATTTTAATATTTTAAATCCTTTGGTGTGCTAAAAATCCATTCCTTGAATGACCCATATATTTTTACGAAATAAGGCCTTAACATTAACCAATAAGGCTTAGTTTCCAATAAGTTATCAAAGTATAGATATTGACACATCTTACTAATTTGAACTCATTTCTCTACACTTATTGCGAGTAAGGTCGCTTCATTGTTAAATTAAAAGTATGTGTGTACTAATTTGAAAAAATTAAACTGCGCTAGTTTCGCTTCGTTTCATTCCGGTTTTTCTCAGTAGTAGTTTTTTTTTTTGCTTGTAAAATTCTAAAGTGAATAAAGATATTTTGAATTTGATAGAATTACAATTCTACTGTCCGTGTGGTGCCGGCTCAGAATCGCATCACCCCATCTCCTCCCGTGGGTGTCGTAAAAGGCGACAGGGACCAACCGAAGGATGGGCAGCAGCGTCCTTCGAGTACTATCATGACCAACTGCGGTCGCCAACCCGCCTGTCGAGCGTGGCGACTATATGGCAATTCCCCCCATTTTTGGGGGAGGCTTTGGGGGTTTTTTTTGTCCTGCAGTGGACGTTTTACGGCTGATGATGATGATGACAAGTCTACTTACATAAATTCACATGTTGTAATTTCTGTGACATATTTCTTTGGTTTACTTCAGATCGTGCTATCGCTTTTCGTAGCGGTTATCTTGGACAACTTGGAATTGGACGAAGATATCAAAAAACTAAAACAACTGCGGTATCGACAACAAAGCGCTGAGATAAAGGAAAGCTTGCCGTTTCGTTTAAGAATTTTCGAAAAGTTCCCTGATAGCCCACAAATGACGAAATTGCATAAGGTTCCTGGCGACTTCAACTTGCCCAAGGTGAAAATCATTTGTATCTTTAATTTTCCAGTCTCTTTTATCAATCCCTGTCAGTACAATGCCAGCTGGTTTGGACAGAACTTCATGAAATTTAACGATGGGTCGACATCTTGTGGCCTTATTTTATTTATAAATATTTAAGTCCATCATTATTCCCAGTGGCATGTTTTTGTTACGTTCACTGCTGATTCGTATCGATTAGGTATCGCGTATCAAATTTATGTTACACAATCCAGTTTGGACGCTGGCCTATAAAATATAAATAAATCAGGGAACAATCTTTACACAAATCGATCTAGTCCCAAAGATAGCTCTAAGGGCTTGTGTTATGGGTACTAGACGACGATATACATACTTATATAGAGAAATAAATACTTAAATACTTAGGAAACATCCAAGACTCAGGAACAAACATTCGTGCTTATCACACAAATATTTGCCCTTACCGGGGATCGAACCCGGGACGCTAGCTTCGGAGGCAGGGTCACTCCCAACTAGGCGAACCGCGTCGTCGTCGTATATATACCTACTGACCGTTATACTTACTTTTATGTACACTGTCAGTCCTTATTCAAGCAAAATAGTTTAAAAAAGTAGTAATCCTTCTTCCTGGCCGAATCCACTTGAAGGTTGAACAAAGCTATTGTTCTTCATTGTTAGGTCTAACCACAAGCTACTGGTTGGAAATCGAAAATATTTACTAAAAGTATAGTAATTTTATACAAATAACTACTGTATGACTATAATAATAAGTGTCTAATATAAATGACCGAAATCGGTATCAACACTTTCGGATTTTGAGATGACAGTCGAGCTCACTACCCGTACGTATCGTATAATACGATAGTTACAATTTGATACTTGAAAATGAGTTTGCGAATTAATCTACAAATAGTAACAACATTACTGCAAAACTAATGACCCAACCCCACTTATTATGAAATCGACATGGATTGTTTTACTCAATTCTTATCAGTTTCTGGAAGCTAATCAGGGTACCTTACCTACAGAAAAGTTACTTACGTGTATTAATTACGCTTACATGTATTTGTAATGAATGTGTACCGAGCTTTTAATAATGACCCCATCAGCATTTTTTTGGACCTTTGACCTCCTTGGTATAAGAATACCATGTTCCGACCGTGGAAAAATAATGAAAAACAAAACCGTGTATATTTTGACTAACGTAAACTCAGCAAATGATTTAAAATGGGTATGAAGGTGTCCGAAGTGATATAGGACAATATAATAACAATAAAATAAAAAAAATAACATTTATTTCGGGCATCAATGGCCCATATATACATTTCTTACAGATGAACATACATATTAAAATAACTTAAAAGTAGGTAATTAAAATTATATGGAGCCAAACATAGCACAACGCAACTTATTTATTATCAGAGTTAAGTATTGTTATAGTAAAGTTAGTTATTTGTGGTTATTTATGAGTTTTACGTCAAATTATGTTTAAATATAAAACATATTTTTTAAATATCAAATTGTGTTAGCGTTGAGATACTTCGCCGTTAACTCGACTGTTTTTCAAAATAAAAAGTGGTCGAACCAATATGCCCTTCGGTTTTGTTGAACCTTCTTGCTTACGACATAAAGCCATTATTTGTGTAAATGTCGTTAGTAGTTAGAACCTTTTTTTTAAACTTGTTATGATCGGTTAGACTTAACAATGAAACACAATTGTTCAACTGATGAGTCTTCAAGATAAGATTCGGTCAAGAAGAAGGATTACTACTATACTTTATCCCAATGTAATAAGGGTTTTGGAATCCACTTGAGTCCACAGAATAGTCGGTAGAAAGCAAACGTATACGAGCAATACGATGTTTGCCGTTGTAGGTTCGCGAGTCGTTCATGCGCCAGTTTGTGTGCGGGGACGGCGAGGAGGAGGTGGGCACGGTGGGCGCGAGCGCCGCGACGCCGCGCGCGGGCGCGGGCGGCGCCGCGTCGCGCCGCGCGTTCGTCGGCCCCAATAAGAACCCCTTCCCGTACAGGAAACGTTGCCTGGTCAAGACTTTGGTCGTCGCGCCGCCCTCGCAGCGACCGAGCTCCGCGCTGCGGAGGCATGTCGTGGCTTCCATTATAGAGTGAGTCCATTTCTAGAATTATAATTTTGACGTGTAGTTGGCCAGATGGTATAGTTTCCATTGTCAACAGAAAACTGGACTATCAGGCTATCACACATGCTTGCGTATCGTTTTGTTTATTGGCACTTTCAGTTCTTTTGTTTATCTGTTGTTTGGTTATTTTCAGGTATAATTTGGCGGTGCTGAAAATTCTCTATAAAGGTTTTTTTTTCATGTATATCTTTTTTTTACAGTACCGTACCAAATTTAAAAAAGACGGAACATGTAGATTCGAGTTTTTTTTTTACCACAATGTAAAATGGATATTACATGGTATGTCAAAAATAAAATTCGGCTTATCCAACCACTTTGTCGTCCGCCTGTCCGTCTGCCTTATAGGGTATTATAGTTTCCCACACCCTTCATCCTTTTGACAAGAAACCCCGAAATATAATCTCGCTTAGTATGAAAGTAACAAATACTTTAATATTATTGGTAGGGTTTTCACAAATTTGGGCCGAATATTTTAACAACGTGCCGAGTAACTAACTAAGTATACTACATGAGAAAATGTGCAGCGTTGTTTCATAATTTGTCTCACATACCCTCTCCCAGGGGGGCTAGCACGACACGCCCGCGAGTCGTTTGTCGCTCAGTGCGTCCCTGTCAAACTAGTCAAATACGTAAGGGACGCATGAGCGACAAACGACTCGCGGGCAGGTCGTGCTAGACGTGCAGAACTGCACAACGCTTATCGGTCTTACCAAAACTTCTACTAATAATTTACACCAAAAAGACGTAAAAGAGACCGCTGGAAAATGCTGGACGCACGCCGCTTCCAACCGGCCCTTTTGGAAATCGATGGGGGAGGCCTATGTCCAGCAGTGGATGTCCTACGGCTTAAATGATGATGATGAATAATTTACAATGTATTCGTAATATAAATTGTAAATTATAATTAGCACTTAGTAAAAGTAAATTAAGTTTCATAAGATATTTTAATAAACTATCCAGATTAGATAGTATGTATTTGTTGGATTTCGTTTTAATGTGGACTTAATTGTAATTAATTTCTAGTAACCACTTATGCAAATATCCCTATTTCATATCCTTTTACCCATGTGCACTCGTGTATCGTGCTATCTCTGTCACGAAACCGTGATGTTCACGCAACAGCCGCGCCGCCTGGTGTTTTCTTTGGTAAACTCTCTCTTCAATTCGCAACGAATCGGCTCAAACGGGTGTGCGCGAGCTCCGAATCTTAATCTGTATAAATCAAGACAAACCCTTGATATTTCTATCCAATTTATGTGTAATTCGCTAAAGAACTGAGTGTGCTTGTGTAAACAAAAGCTACTTTGGACATTGGTGCTGTGATCGAGCTCTGGTGAGCCGGGCAAGTGCAGGGCACGAGATTCGTGTCTAACCCAGGACTTTCTGAAGGATACTCCAAGTAAGTGCGCATGGTTTCCTCATTATACCTTCTGACCAGCTGCTCTTCATCGTCCTCGTCAGCTCCAATAGCAGCTTCAGGTTTCCTAAAGCATTAAGTGGTTACAATTTGATATACTTAGGTTTGGTTTCCTCTAGAACCAGCATACAGTCCACTAACCAAAAAGCACTACGTGATTGAAAAACACAAATAAAGTGCACCGCAAATTAATCCATGGTGGTTTGGTTCTTTTTTAATATAAAGACCTACTGCGCCACCATTTTTGGTTCCATCCGAACCGGACGCTTTACGCATCTAACAGATTTTATTTAATTTAACTGCAATTTACCAAATCAGTTATCATTTAAAGTAGCTATTTATTTAACACTCACAACTTAATCTTATATCCTATCCAACAATCTTAAATCTAATTCAAAATACGAATCGTAAATTACATAGTTTATGCTGGATTATTAATCGAAATAGTTGTCTTATTTCTTCTTTTTCTCGCAACCCGCACCGTAGGCAACTAATTCATTTCCATTTTTCCGCAAGTCTACATAAATTAGTAAAAAGTACGTTTGTAATTCTTATCCGCATTATAGGTACGAGATTCCATTGTTCTCGGTTTCGTTCCGCGTTCACCCGCAAGTTTCGTGTAAATCTACCCGCTTTAACGTTTTCGAGCATCGCTCACCGCTCGGACCGCGCCCCGTTTGCTACCGCTTAACCGACTTCGTTGCGGAGAGTAATTTTAACCATTTTATCGTTTTAGTTTTACGCACGTTTATTTTTATACCGCGTATATAGTCGCTTGTGTACACATTTACACTACACAATTTTATTGAGTGTATACTTTTACAATTACACGTAGCTCGTATTTCATTGAATTTATTATACAAGAAACGCGTTATTCAACATGCCTAAATCGGATACTGATTATGAATCGGCCGAGGATCTCGTCCCGGGTGAAATGATTATGTTGGAGGCTAAACGTAACGCGTTCTTTACACGCTTACAAAATATTTACTCTTTGTCCCTTAAGGCGCACGATGGTGAATTTCAATGTAAATCGTTTCTAAGCAACGTTGTAAATCTCGACCAATTGCGAGCTGACTTTGAGCGTGTTTTAGACTCGTACAACGCACTCGTAATAAAGTCGAAGCCAAATGCTACCGTCAACTATCAATCTTGGATATCGTTTGAGGAGATGTACTGTCAAGTCAAACAAGTTCATTCCGAAATCAAAGAGAAGTTACAAGATTCGCAGCAAGCTCCGCAATCATGTGTCAAACACAAATTACCTGTCATAGAATTAATGTCATTTAACGGCGAACTTTGTAACTGGCCTTTGTTTCATCAACAGTTTAAAAGTGTCATTCACAATCATCCGCGCTTATCGGATAGTGAGCGAGTGCAGTACTTGGTGGGCAAGTTGACCGACAAGGCGAGGTCCGTGTGCGCGGGCCTGCCCGCCACCGGGGAAAACTATCCTATTATTTGGCAAACGCTTGTCGACAAGTACGAAGACAAGCGCGCCCTCGCCGCCGGCTACGCGAATCAGCTGTTAGACTTTAAACCAATTACGCACGGCTCGGCTTCGAGTTTGGAGACATTTCTAAGCATCTACGATGCATCGGTTAGGGCACTGAAACAGTTAAGGTTACAAGATTTAGCTGATTTCCTGTTCATGCATATCGCGTTACAAAAACTAGATTCTGAGTCAGTAAAATTATTTGAAATGTTTCATCGCAAGGAAAATTGTCCTTCCTATGCTGATCTTATTCAATTTATAAACGAACAGAGCAAAGTTGTTTCTCGTTCGACAACAAAACAAACTTTATTTTCGCCGCAAGCTAAATCTAGTAATAACAATAATAATAAATACATTCCTGTTCCAAAAAATAATCTTACAAAAACTTTCGTTAATACTCAACCGGCCACAAACGCTAATTGTTTGTTATGCAAAACTAATAAACATGAACATTTGTATCAATGCACATTCTTTTTAAAAATGACTCCGCACGAAAGATATAATTTCGTAAAAACAAATTCAATTTGTAACAATTGTCTTAGTTATAAACATAAATTTTCCGCTTGTTTATCGCAACGCATGTGCAATGTTTGTGGAGCGCGTCATCACTCGTTATTACATTTCCACTCGCCCTCAACATCAAGTAACTCGTCCACTACCGGTTTAAATAATAATCGGTCAGTATTTCCCGCGCCCGCTTCCGCTTGTGAGACGGGCCACGCACCGCCGGCTGTATTCATTAGCACGACAGATAACACTGCCTCAAGCAGTTTTCAACCGCAACCGCTACCAATTAAGGTCGATAATGGCTCGCAGTTTCATTCAACTTTGAATCACCTTTCATCTGGAAATGTTTTGTGTAATAATATGGAGAGTTTTACTCATAAAACTACCTTATTAGGTACCGCGAAGGTCAAACTTTTTGATGTTTCTGGTAATGCTCATTATGTTAGGGCCTTGATCGACCCAGGCTCACAGAGCGACTATATTTCACTTTCGTGTTGTAAACGCTTATCACTTCCGGTTTCTAAACAAAATCGTTTCACTGAAGTCCAAGGCATTGGTGGTACCTCACAAAAAATAATAGGGGTATCCACGATTAAATTCGTTTCACGGTTTGACATTAATAATATGTATTCGATTCAACCTCTTGTTGTTGACCATATTACGTCACAACTACCCGACGCGCGCGTCGACGTGTCCGCGTTCGATTGTTTTAATAATTTACCGCTAGCTGACGATAGTTTTAATGAGCCTGGACCGATTGATCTGCTTTTGGGAGTAAATTTATTTTGTGAAATTTTACTTTTTAACAAAATTTGTAATAAAAATTTGCCTTCAGCTTTAGAAACGACGTTGGGCTATGTCATTATGGGCGACGTCACTGCGACGTCATCCCCGCGCGCTTCTCGCGCTCTTTGTGCTTTTACGCAAGAACCGCTTAATCAAAGTTTAGAAAAATTTTGGAATTTAGAAGAAGTGCCTTCTAAGACATTTTTAAGCCCCGACGACCAGAAATGTGAGCAAATATTTACTTCAACGACAACTCGTAACGATAATGGTTCTTACGCTGTTGACCTTCCGTTTAGTCAAAGTCCTGATAATTTAGGAAATTCATTTACAACCGCAAGAAAACGTTTCTTAACATTGGAAAATAAGTTTTCAAAAAATACGCAACTTTTTGAAAAGTATGATGAAATTATCCGCGATTATCAGGATAAGGGAATAATTTCTTTAGTTCTACCTAAAGAATACCGTCAGCCAAGCTTTTATCTGCCGCATCATCCCGTCATTCGTAACGACAAATCTACTACAAAGATACGGATAGTTCTTGATGGCAGCGCTGTGACGGACAGTGGTTTGTCTTTAAATGACATCCTACACACCGGTTGCAATCTACAGGCTGATATTTTTCACATTCTTTTGAATGTTCGCATTTTCCGCATCGCTTTTTTCGCCGACGTTCGGCAAATGTACTTGTGCATAGAAGTACATGCCCCGCACCGCTCTTTTCAAAGATTTTTATACCGCTCTTCGCCTGAGGCCCCGCTGGATACCTACCAGTTTAATCGGGTCACCTTCGGCCTCCGCTCCTCGCCATTTCTCGCGCTGCGCACGCTTCGCCAACTCGCAAGCGACGAGCGAGAAAGATATCCTCTGGCTGCCGCCGTCCTCGAAAGAGACGTCTACATGGACGATCTAGCTTCCTCTGCTTCCTCTGCTGAGGAAGCGGTTGTGACGGCGACCCAGTTAATCGGTCTATTCAAGACTGGCGGGTTCGATTTAGTGAAATGGACTAGCAACTCTCCGCAGTTGCTAGAACACATTCCCACGAGTCACCGCCAGTCTGAAACGATCTCTTTCGACGACGGCGACTCCCTGAAGATCCTCGGCCTTCAGTGGCTTCCAGGTTCTGACGAGTTTGTCTTCTCTGTGGCACCTCCGCAACTCACCGGTACAAAACGTGCTATTCTCTCTGCCACCGCCCGCTTGTATGACGTGCTCGGACTCGTAGGTCCCGTTATACTTTTTTACTTATACGTCGCTAGGTTGGAGCTGTGTGCCATAGTTCTTATGTCGAAATTACTTCGAACTGTTTATGACACTCTGTCTCAACGTCATCCAATCGACAAGACCTATGCGTTTTCAGATTCGGAAGTTGCTTTATGTTGGGTTCACTCTTCACCTCACAGGTTTGCTACCTTTGTGGCCAACCGTATCTCGCAATGTCAAAATACTCCGGAACATTTCTATCATGTACCCGGACATCAGAACCCCCCAACCACGCCTCACTTCGGAGGTATTTGGGAGGCAAATATAAAGTGTTTTAAAACGCATTTTTATCGCGTCATAGGTAAGCAAATTCTTACTTATGAAGAGCTACTTACTGTGGTCAATCAAATTGAGACGGTCCTCAATAGTCGCCCGCTGTATGTTTTAAGTTCCGATCCATCGGAACCTACCGCGCTTACTCCTTCTCATTTTTTAACAACCGCGCCCTTGCAATGTTTACCCGCGGCCGATTTAAACCAGGAACAAACGCATCTTTTAACACGGTTTTCATTATTAGATTCGCTAGTCCAATCATTTTGGAAACGTTTCCGAACTGAGTATCTCCATAATTTGCAAAGCCGAGAGAAATGGAATACTCCTGCCAATCCGCTGACTGTAGGAACGGTCGTTTTGATAAATGTTGATAACGCACCGCCCCTGCAGTGGCCGATGGGAATTATAACTAGCATCTTTCCTGGGCGCGACGGAGTAGTCCGTGTGGCCGAGGTGCGGACCTGCAACGGTACATTGCAGCGCCCAATTGTGCGCCTCTGTCCGCTGCCTACGCAGTAGGGTTGTCACTACTTCTTAATTAATTAATTTTTATATTTTTTCACGCATAAACTATATTTTTTTTTCTTTTCTCTTTTTCATTTAAATTTTGAAGGGAATCCTTCAAGCCCGGGGGAATGTTGGATTTCGTTTTAATGTGGACTTAATTGTAATTAATTTCTAGTAACCACTTATGCAAATATCCCTATTTCATATCCTTTTACCCATGTGCACTCGTGTATCGTGCTATCTCTGTCACGAAACCGTGATGTTCACGCAACAGCCGCGCCGCCTGGTGTTTTCTTTGGTAAACTCTCTCTTCAATTCGCAACGAATCGGCTCAAACGGGTGTGCGCGAGCTCCGAATCTTAATCTGTATAAATCAAGACAAACCCTTGATATTTCTATCCAATTTATGTGTAATTCGCTAAAGAACTGAGTGTGCTTGTGTAAACAAAAGCTACTTTGGACATTGGTGCTGTGATCGAGCTCTGGTGAGCCGGGCAAGTGCAGGGCACGAGATTCGTGTCTAACCCAGGACTTTCTGAAGGATACTCCAAGTAAGTGCGCATGGTTTCCTCATTATACCTTCTGACCAGCTGCTCTTCATCGTCCTCGTCAGCTCCAATAGCAGCTTCAGGTTTCCTAAAGCATTAAGTGGTTACAATTTGATATACTTAGGTTTGGTTTCCTCTAGAACCAGCATACAGTCCACTAACCAAAAAGCACTACGTGATTGAAAAACACAAATAAAGTGCACCGCAAATTAATCCATGGTGGTTTGGTTCTTTTTTAATATAAAGACCTACTGCGCCACCAGTATTTGTAAACCGCCCGCAGCTCCCTGATCCTTGCCTGCGCCACCTTTTTTGCAAACCACAAAGCTCTTATGAAATTGACATAAAGTCTATTATAGCATGATTGATACTACGGATAAGTTTGGACGCTATTACAAGAATGCTTAAAAAATCCAAAAGAAATTAACTTAATTTAAATATAAACGGTTTTACATTCAACATTTGTAAAATAGTAAGTCTAGTAGGTCTTACGAAAGTTGGAATTTCTCTATGATTGGGTAATATTTCCGTAGAAAAATTGGCATGGTACGGAACCCTCGGTGTGCGAGTCCGACTTGTACTTCACTGCTTTATTTTTATTAACATTTTGGAAAAAAAATACAGTGAGGTGACCATTATCCTTATTATGATTAATAGGGACTCGAACAACCACAGACTTGTCCTTGGAGATTCCGCAATGCTGGCTACGGGTGGCAAAGGAGGGCTGAAATCGCAAGGAACTATATCCAGTGCTAAGCAAATCAGGGTTGATCAGAAAAAGTGAGTATACTAACCATTTCCTCATATGACCATGTTGCTAAAGCCAAATACAGAGGATATCCCTTCATTTCCCATAATTTAATTTAACCTAATCGTTAATAATAATCGCCATAAAGTTTCTTCCTCCTCTACAGTGCAGTAGAGGAGGAAGAAACTTTAGTCAAGGAGTCAAGAAATAGCATAGAATGCGTGTAGATGCTTATCATCCTGGCATGTCGTAAACGTCGACTAAGGGACGGGTCCTCTCCAACATGATGGACTTTCTGTATGGGCGATGGGCTGATCACCTGTCACCATACGGTTCATCATACCATCTTAGGACTAATTAATCGAACGTGGCCATAAGTAGTCTTGTGGCTCTGCCCACCCCATTAGGAATTTCGAGCGTGATGCTATGTATGTATGTATAAAGTTTCATTTGTCATACTGCATATTTTCTGAAACTGCACACTTTTCAGCATCGAATTATAATAAGTATGGAAGAGTAACACCAAAGAATATGATATTTAAAATAGTGACACTATCCCTCCTCATCGAAACCGGGACGCATGCGCCGCATAATGAATACAATCATTTTAAAAGCTATTTTAATAACAAACTCAAATGATAAAATGGTGTTAACAGTGGATTCAAATATACTTGTCTTAAACAAAAGCTGTTTTCTTGCGAATAAAGGAACCAGTGACAGTATTTTATCCGTCACTTTGCCAATTTTTAGCCTAGGTTTGTTACACCCAAAAATTGCACATTTTCATAGGTTTGTACGGGACCCTCGACGCGTGAGTCAGACTCGCACTTGACCGGTTTTTTTATTGACAGGTTCGGCTCCCGTTCTATTCGGCGGTCCGTGCGCAGCGGCTCGATCAAGTTGAAGCAAACCTACGAGCATTTGCTCGAGAACGGCGACATCGGCGCGGCGTCGCGCGTCGTGCCGTCGTCGCGCGCGCGCCCGCCCTATCTCGATATAAGGCTGCTTCAGGCAAAACGGCAACAGGCTGAAATGAGAAGGTTAGACTAGAAGACTAACGCGTCATTTACTTTATAAAAAAAAATTGAACACATATTTTTTCTTTTGACAATTAAACAAAAAATTACGAAGATATAGTGCATCGAAGTTCCGCGTGACGTCACGACTTTGTACACTTTTTACCATTAAGTGACGTCATTACGTATTGTAATCACGTATACGTTACGTATTGTAATTTATATTGGCGTCTACGGACGAATGTCGCAAGAAAAAGCGATATATTAGTGTACTAGCAACTGATATTTAAAAAAAAAACATTAAGAGCTCTGTGAACCAAAGACAAAAATCACCCTTTTCATACAAAAGGTGATAACTATTTTCACCCCTTAAATGTTAACCGATTTTGACCAATATTTTATATGTTGTCAGTCAGAACAAAATCTAGGTCGTTTTTTGAATTTTGATTAAATATCAAGAAAGTCAAATAATACCGAAATCAGTTTTGTATGAGAATACTGAAACCACAATAATAAAGATTATAGTGAAAAAATCAAAACGTATAGACCTAGATTTTGTTCTGACTGACAAACTATCAAAAATTGGTGAACATCGGTTAACATTTAAGGGGTAGAAATCGTTATCGCCTTTTGTATGAAAATCCGTAGGTTCATACTCCTCTTAAGGATGACTATTGAAGTTTCTACCGTTCACGAATTATGGGCCGGGCTGTCAGCTAGTTTGCCAGTAAATTGACGTAAAAAATAATAATATTATTGACGAAATTAGCAATAATAACTGGATTAATAAAGCGAAGAAAAAGCCAGGAAAAGTATATGTAAATTTTATTTGATTTAGGAATCAACGTGAAGAAGATCTGCGGGAGAATCACCCTCTGTTCGACACGCCATTGCTGATTGTGCCGAGAGAATCACGCTTCAGGAAGATTTGTCGCGCCATCGTGGACGCGCGCTACGACGCCCGTCTCAGAGACCCCGTCACCGGCAATGAGAGGAAAGTGCATTATAAGAGTTTTCAGTAAGTAACGAACATTTATACACCTAAGGAACAGTATAATCAAGTATACAGTATTCCATCTTCATACAAACGGCCGAAACGACGCACTTCGAAATCTCGGTAAACTTCGGTACACGAAAGTCGCGAGTGCGCCACGGTTGGGAATTTATTCACGTAAATAATGGCACGAGAATCTTTGATGTTTTTGATAATATTAAAACCGAAATAAATAAAATGCATTTTTTCTACTCCACACTGACTTAAAGTCACTTTTAAAAGTAGAAATAAGACCAAGTAGAAATGATTAAAATTAAGACTAACAGGATTTGCAGTTATATTTCATGAAAATATGCGAAGACAATTTAATATAGCATTATCAAATACGTAACCAAAGAAAGACAGTCAGAGAGCAGCCTGACTGCGTGTTTACATTCCGAGCGTCCGTAGGTAATTATTTCGAGGACACTGCCGAGACAAAATACTGTGCCTAAGGGGTAGTGAAAGTAATACATATAAATAATAACTTTAGTTATGCATGACGAGCTAGCTAGCTAGATGGAATAAAACAGGTACCTCTGGGCAATACAAGAAGGCTATAATGTATAAGGAAAAGGTAAAGGTGACAGTCACACGTCATAACAGACACATATATCATGGAGGTTTGCGTTCAACCTCCAAAGATAAAACAGTACCGTGACTCACTTATAGACAACGCACAAGGTTTGAAATTTGGAGGAGACATTCCTCAAGAACCCTAGAGGTGCACTAAGAAGGGATTTTTTGAAATTCTATCCTTAAAGGGGTGAAAAGGAGTGATAAAGTTTGTATGGAAAATACCGCGGGCGAAGCTGTGGCGGGTCCACTAGTACACTATAGAAATAAATAGAATCACGCGTCGACCTTGCGGTGAAATGTCGTTTTTGCATCTTAACCCTCAAGACGCTGAGAGGAGCCAATGATCTTGAGTGATCGGTCACTGTCTGTTTGCACCGGAGTGAACGAGAAGCACTGTGCGGTTTTTTTTATGGGGAAAATCAAAAACGGATGAACTATATAGGTAAACACGTAAACACACTACGCGTAAAATATAAGTTAATAATTTTTTTGTATAGGCGGGATTTAATAATGTTATTCATTAAGTTAAAAAAATTAAGACAAAACTGTTTAAAGAGTATTTCAGACGTAACTTCACGTTTTTTTTTCGCTATGAGCATAATACGAGTTGGCATATTTTTTTTTGGAGTTTACTCCTCAAGAATCGATTTTCATATATAAACCCGGGGTATGAAAAATGATGGGGAGTAAAATCAAACTACGATGTCACACTGTCACACGGTACGGAGCCACACGAAGTAATACGATGTTAGCCGAAGATGCGTCGGTCGCTTCGCATTGTATATAGATATAGTGAATAATATGTTTCCATCGGTAAAACTCGGATCTCAATCGGAAGACGATGGGACCCGAAGTATCAATTAATTATTGTATTCAATGAGTGACATGTTTATATTCATTAATATAAAACTTTATTATTTACTTACATATAACTTACTTACTTACAGCATGGTAAGATGGGTACTGGTTTATTTTATAATCGTTCGTAAGGAGTAAACTCCTGTCGTGCGTCGGAGCTCTCACACACACACACACTTTTTTTTTCAATGTGTTGACTATCTTTACTAATCCCTTTATTATTTGTTTTCAGCAATTTCCTAGGCCTTGTGACTTACTTGGATTGGGTTATGATCATGGTCACCACGTTGTCATGTTTGTCCATGATGTTCGAAACGCCCACCTACAGGGTAATGGAGAACTTCGTTTTGCAGGTGCGTTTCAACATTCTTTGAATTGTATACTGAGTTCAATTCACCTTTGCTCGCGGCGGCATGAGCTTGTATTACTGTATGTAACTAAGGTCTGTTCGTCGACAGTTGATAAAGTAAAAAGTCAGGGCTCCTTAACTCATTACAAATAGCGGCCCGCTAATTATTTTCACCGATGATAATAAAATATTAAAAAGAAAAATTATATTTTTTTCATAGAATATTATTATTGAATAGCCTAACTGTATAAACAGAAAGCAGCATGCGAACGACGAACCGAACGACACACTCGAAGCCAATGACATATTATAGAAAGACACAACGTCACGTCATACCAATACTCAACGCGCTTTAAACATGGTGTCATAGATATTTTTTTTCGTTTTCTTCTATTTGGCCGAAGCCAGTGCAGATGATTGAATTTATGTGACATTTGACGCGCACATATAAGGGAGCGTCAAATGTCAAGTATCACGTAACGAATTTGGGGGGGGGGGGGGGGGGGGTCATGTAAATAAAACGTTAGGTGTAATAAGCCCACAACCCTTCAGAACGGTCGCGTAGAGAACGGTTATGACTTATAGTCACTTGGTGGCTACGTAACGTTTTGCAGAAAAACGTTACGGCGAGTTACAGTGGGGACAGGGAGGGGGGGGGGGGGTCAAAAATTTCCAAAAATTGCGTTACGTAATACTTGAACGCTCCCTAAGACATTAATTTGCAATATGGCGATTGTGTATATGAACAAAACAAATATATATTTTTCGCCACCGTCCGCCCGGCGCGACACCGGACTTGATAACATCTGCGTACCTCGTACCACGAAACTCAGTGCGCGCGGCGATAAGCGACGTCCGTCATACAGTTTGCGATAGTTAAGCGACAGTCGCAATTTCGAAACGATATCATAATATTTATCAACTCTCGCCGAACAGACTTTATGCGACTTTGATTTGTGTGTCAGTGCACAAAGTTGAGTTGAACTTATTATAATATTCCCAGATTTGTGTCCGATTACAACTGTTAAATTTTTATAATAGATTGCAGAATACGGTTTCGTCGTGTTTATGAGCTTGGAGCTGGCATTGAAGATTTTGGCGGACGGGTTATTCTTCACTCCTAAAGCATATCTTAAAGATGCTGCGGCTGTTCTGGATGTGTTTATCTACATTGTAAGTAATGAGTTTTTTCTCTCTATTTACAGTACAAACAATATAACTTTTATTGTAGACTAGCCGTCCCCCGCGGTTTCACCCGTGTAGATCGAATATTATTCACAATTTCATGGGTTTAATTATTTTTTGCGCTGAATCCTAATTCTGTTTCAAAAATAAAAGTAGCCTATATTACTTTAAACATCGGCTATCTACCAATGAAAGTCCCGTCGAAATCGGACTAGCCGTTCCGGAGATTAGCCGGGACAAACAGACAGACACATTTTTCATAGGTAAATTCTTATTTAGTAAAAAGCTGTTATTTTGACATTAAAAACAGACACTACAATATTATTTATTTGTATCCATGTACCCATGTTCAGCAAATAAATGATTTTGATTGTGAGTTGTTCGGAATGAATGTAATGAATGTTTGGTTGTCCTGTGCGGGTGTCGTCGACGTTCCTGTGCTGGATGCCGCGGCGCGTGCCGCCGGGCTCGGCCGCGCAGATGCTGATGATCCTGCGCTGCGTGCGGCCGCTGCGTATCTTCACGCTCGTGCCGCACATGCGCAAGGTCGTCTACGAGCTCTGCCGCGGCTTCAAGGAAATACTCTTGGTAACTTGCTTACGTTCATAACTACTGACATAAATAAAATGTTCTCAAAAATTATACGTAAAGTCGACATAACATCTTTAAAAAGTCACCAGATAGTTAATAATACTGGACAATGATCAAAAGTGTCCGGTACGTAGAGAGGTTTTGAATTCGGAATGAAAAGTATCCAGTAAGAACGAAACAAATCTCAACATGCAGAATTCACGGTGTACAATGGGAAAAAAAAAAAAAATTAATATATATATATATATATATATATATATTTACTATGTACGAGTCCAGTATGGCACTTAATGGTCGAAGCTTGTATAATATATTTATAAGTAATAATATATTTCTTTCTACAACGTCTACATTTTCTTGCAAGGTATCGACACTTCTCATACTGCTGATGTTCGTGTTTGCAAGTTACGGCGTACAACTATATGGCGGAAGGTAATGTTCCTACTTTATATAGAGTTTATAAAATTAGTTTCATGCAAATGTTTACAATAAAATTAAATAACACGGTAGTTTCGATTAACAGTAGGTAAACAATCATGGTTGATCTACAGGTTAGCACGATGCAACGATCCTACAATTTTGAATCGGGAAGATTGCGTGGGAGTGTTTATGAGGCGAGTGTTCGTTACGAAGATGAAGATTAAACCGGGGCCCAACGAGACATTCCCATCTATGCTGGTGCCCAGAGTATGGTGAGCTGATTATTTTTAAAAAAATGTACTCTTGCTTGGCCTTCCCTAAGTAAACTAATAGGGAGCTGGGTGCTATTTTGGTATATGATTTGTTCGTCTTTCATATTGATAGGGATGAAAGTTTGTGTCAATACAAATCGATTTGGTCCAGTAAATGAAAGTCGTAAGTCCCTGCGTTTTTTAATTACCACCTAAAAAATTCATACATAAAAAATTCAGCGACCTAGACGTCTGCCAACTTTTTTTTGTATTCTAGGAGTCCCAATGAATCGAACGCAACGATAACGACGAACAAATGATTTAGTATAGCTTTTTTTCATTTACATTTTTGCAACTAATTACGCCCCGTTATAAAACAGAGCCCGCCCGCCGCACGTCTGCCCCTTCGATGTTCATCGTTTTGAGGATGATTCTGACCATCAGTCCAAGAGGCAGACACGAATAAAAGATTTAGCACACCATTTTTTTAAAATTTTAGAGATGCTGTCAATTTAAAACGCAACGCTACCATGGTGGCAGACTATTTTTCTGTGGTTCTTTACATTGTCATTAATCGAACAATTCAGGTCTGCCAAGCGAACAAATCATATAAAATGTTGGCACCCAGCTCCCTAGCTATAAGCGTAGGTACACGGAGACTAGCACAATATGCCGGCGAGTCGTTAGTCGCTCAGTGCGTCCCTTACACACTGTACTAGTTTGACAGTGACGCACTGCGCGACAATCTAGTTTCGGGCAAATTGTGCTAGATTTGCAAGATTCCATCGATTAATATTTGAATTTTATTGAATTGCAGGGCAAATCCGAAACGTTTTAACTTTGATAACATTGGTGATGCGCTGTTGACATTGTTTGAAGTGCTGTCGTTCAAGGGCTGGCTGGACGTCCGCGACGTTCTGATCAAAGCACTTGGTCCAGTAAGTATTTCTCCCAGTTACGGGTACGCAAGTAGATTGTGTCATAAGGGAGCAATATGAGATATTTACAGTGAGGGCGGTATATTTAATCCCTCGCTACGCTCAGGGTTCTACAGTAGAATCTCAACCGTAGCAAACAGGGCCGGATTAACAATGTCGGGACCCCTAGGGAATGCCGTTACCCTTTTCTAACATCCTTTAAATATTTTTCTACATACATACATACATATGATCACGCCCGAAATCCCTAATGGGGTGGGCAGAGCCACAAGACTACTTGTGGCCACGTTCGATTAATTAGTCCTAAGATGGTATGATGAACCGTATCGTGACAGGTGATCAGCCCATCGCCCATACAGATAGCCCACCATGTTGGAGAGGACCCGTCCCTTAGTCGACTTTTACGACATGCCAGGATGATAAGCATCTGCACGCATTCTATGCTATTTCTTCACTCCCAGTGCAGCAGAGGAGTAATAATATATATATAATATATGGAATATTTTTCTACCTAATTGAAACTGAACGAAACCGAATTCATAACTAGTAGACCCGCCACAGCTTCGCTCGTGGTATTTTTCATACAAACCTATCATCCCTTTTCACCCGTTTAGGGATGGAATTTAAAAAAAATCCTCCTTAGTGCACTAGGGTACTCGAGGAATGTCTCCTCGAAATTCCAAACCTCTAGGACCACCCGTTTAAACTGTGCGTTGTGAAGTGCGTCACGATACTGTTTTATATTGTATTGATAATGCTATTTTAATATCATCGTTGACGATACAAATCTTCAAATTAAATGAAAAAAATTCAATTATTTCTCGGTGCGCGGGGCCCCTAGGCAGTTGCCTTCACTGTCTAATGTCTAATCCGGCCCTGATATCAACTTATATTGTTTGAACAAATTTCACCAGCAATTTGAGAAATTACCAATAGATGAGGATACGAAATCCGAGGTACGCTCGATTGTAAAGGTGCGTCCACATCTGTCGAACGCGCCGCTCGCGCGCAGCACGCGCGCTGCACACGTGTAATTATTGTAACTTTTCGCGGCGCGTTCGTCAGATGTGTAAGGCGAATCGACAGTTGCTTCATTCATCCACACTACAATGAGATGAATATTTTAATAGAATGTTTGCCGTTTTTTCAGATGCACGCTATTTATATACACGTATATATATTCCTCGGGTGCATGATAGGGTTGACGCTGTTCGTCGGCGTTGTGATTGCAAACTACTCTGAAAACAAAGGCACGGCTCTCCTCACCGTTGATCAAAGAAGATGGTATGTTGTATACATTACTCCATTAAATACTGAGTGCGCGAAAATTTGTCGAAAAGTAAAAATCCATTTATACCTATACCCTATTCGTATAGGTAGTTTACTTAAGAGAACTGTGAAACAAATGCAAAAATAACACTTTTCATACAAAAGGCGATAACGATTTTCACCCCTTAAATGTTAACCGATTTTGACCAATTTTTGATAGGTTGTCAGTCAGAACAAAATCTAGGTCTATACGTTTTTTGAATATTGATTAAAGATCAAGAAAGTCAAATAATACCGAAATTCGTTTTGTATGAGAATAATGAAACCACAATAAAACTGAATTTACTGATTATTAATCAAAACGTATAGACCTAGATTTTGTTCTGACTGACAACCTATCAAAAATTGGTGAACATCGGTTAACATTTAAGGGGAGGAAATCGTGATCGCCTTTTGTATGAAAAGCCGTAGGTGCACAGTCCTCTTAATAATAATAATAATCAGGGGACAATCTTTTTACGCGAATCGATCTAGTTCCAAAGTAAGCTCTAAAGGCTTGTGTTTTGGGTAATAGACGACGATATACATACTTATATAGAGAAATAAATACTTAAATACATAGGAAACATCCAAGACTCAGGAACAAACATTCGTGCTCATCACACTAATATTTGCCCTTACCGGGATCGAACCCGGGACGCTAGCTTCGGAGGCAGGGTCACTACACTACCAACTAGGCTAACCGCGGCGGCTTAATGGAAACAAACTAACCCACGTGACTCGACTAACCAGCCAATCAAGCTATGCCATAGATTAAAAAGATTAACTTGATTGACCTAGACGAAGAGTACGGTTAAAAATAGGGAATATTTTGTAATTTTTTTCGTAATTTTGTTCTTATTAGGTGTGATCTCAAGAAAAGACTGAAAATCGCGCAGCCTCTCCACTTGCCTCCTCGTCCTGATGGAAGAAAAGTGCGCGCTTTTGCTTATGACGTCACCCAGCACATAACTTTCAAGAGGGTGATAGCCTTTGTCGTGCTCATCAACAGCGGGCTGCTCGTTGTTACTGTAAGTCTACTCGTAAGGGTCTTTGGACACGACGACACTGTCGCGCGCAGTCGACGCGCGTCTTGTATCCGTCTCTATTTATTGTTAGTGCCAGCGAGGCATTCTATGTCTACAAACGCTTTATGAGATCGACTGTACGAGGAGGTGTCCAAGTAGTATGGTATAATGGTATTTTTCTGATTAATTTTAAAACAGGCAACGTACCCTTGCATTTTGATTCGCCGTGCCTGGGAAATTACCAATTCACTTTTTTCTGGTTTTTAAGGTTCCGTACCATAAAAGGAAAAAACGGAACCCTCGTGTTATAGGTTAACTCGTGTGTTTGTCTGTCCGTCTGTTTGTCACAGCCAATTTGCTTTGAAACTACTGGACCGATTGAGTTGAAATTTGGTACACATTTGTAAGTCGGTGACCGCAACACGGACGTGTAAAGTAAATTAATTAATTTTGAACATGGGGACCGCTTTTGGAGAAAAAAAATGCAATCTGTATCGAGTGACATCATCAATACATAAAACGGGTGGTCCTAGAGGTTTGAAATTTGGAGGAGGTATTCCTCGAGTAGGTACCCTAGAGGTGCACTCAGGAGGGATTTTTTTAAATTCCATCCCTAAAGGGGTGATAAAGTTTGTATGGAAAATACCGCGGGCGAAGCTGCGGCGGGTTCACTAATATCAAATGACAGGGCTCTTTGTGAGAATCTAATATAAGATAAATAATTCTGCAGTTATTTAGCAAAATAGGCGAAAATTTACCATTCCCCCACTTATCTCCGAAACTAATGAGCCTAAAATTAAGACTAGAAAGCCTAAAATTTTTGAAAAAATACAGAAAATAGGCATTACCCATAGATTACAGGAAAACCTATAAGAAGTCGTTAGTATTTAAAGTAACATAGGGAATTCTACATAATCGTGTACGGGTCCGGAGTTTTACTCGCACTTGTCCGGTTCCTTTTTAGTGGTCCCGCGACTCGCAAGTGACGGAGAAGCTGGCGCTGACGTCGGCGCTGCTGACGCTGGTGTTCGTGGTGGAGGTGCTGCTGAAGACGGTGGCGTTCACGCCGCGCGGCTACTGGCAGAGCCGCCGCAACCGGTACGACCTGCTCGTCACCGTCGCCGGCTGCATTTGGATATTCATGCATTTCACGCTCAAGGTAACTACAACGTAATCCTCACTAGGTGATTACTGTTCCAATGGGCCGGCTCGATCGGGGTAGTACCACACCACAGTATAATCAAGTATACAGTAGTCCATCTTCATACAAACGACCGAAACGACGCGCTTTGAAATCTCGGTAAACTTCGGTACACAACAGTTGCGAGTGCGCCGCGATTGGGTACGGACGTGGATAGTGTGAGGCGCTCTCGCGCTATTATTTACGTAAAGTGTTCAAATCGCAAATTTTTGATGTTTTTGATAATTTAAAAGCAAAATACATTAAATGCATTTTTTTACTCCATACTGATTTCTAGAAATAAGAACCAAGTAGAAATAATTAAAATTAAAACTTATAAGATTTGAAGTAATATTTCATGAAAAGATACTACGACAATTTAATAGCATTATCAAATACGTAACCCAAGGAAGACAGTCAACGGGCGGCCCTACTGCGTGTTTACATACCGAGTGGCTGTAGGTAATTATTTAGATGACACTGCCGAGACAAAATACTGTTAGTATATTATACTGTCGTATTACCTCTTGTCAACTTTAAGTAGTCAAAAGGTAATAAGAGACAAATTGCTTCAAGGTACTTTATAGCAAATTACTAGTTCAGATCTTGCGCTTAGGGCAGATTTTGCCTGTTTAAACGCACAGTCCATATACGCTACAGATACCGCGTAGCCTAACTTTTACTACCAATAGAGCTGCCAAACAGGCGGAGCGCGCGGGAATTTTAGAGCGCTGTTATTGGTGCGCAACGTTATGCGTACCCCTTGCCTGCCTGTAGCCCCGCTGCTTATATTTTTGACTCTAATATTGGTAGTGGAGGTCTCCCGGCTATGCGGAGTCTATAGGATATACAGTACTATTAAAATAAGTTGATCATTCGGCCATCCTCGGTTATTGTCGGTATGCCTCATTTTTCTCATAGAGTATATCCAATTACAGATATGACCTTTAAATATATTACCCGTTATCTTATTAAACATAATACAACAGAAGGATATGAGCAACCAAATCTCCCAATAGCTCGTAAAGTACCACAGCCTTTATATTGAAATAAGAAAAATAATTAGTGATTATTTTTTGATAGTATGACACGCCACGAATGACAAATATCGTACTGTTGTTGTTGTACTTACGTAAAACAGTAACTATTGATTAATAAAGAATCATCTTTTTTATATATTATAGGTACATGTATATACATCAATAAATAATGCATGTCCATATCGCTTCTGTAAACTTCTTAGGTCTCCTGGTAAATGATGTCATCATGGCAGGTGATATAATTGCGTTTACGATACTTAAGTTGTATGCTACCTAAAACAAATGGCAGCAATATAACTTATATCATTATCGTCTCCGGCTTTAGCCGATAATAACCGAGAAAAGCCGAATCGTTAACTGTTTTAAATCGTACTGTACGGTCTTTGATTTAAACGTATGATAATTTTTCCCACAGAACGACCTATCTTACTTCGTGGGGTTCATGGTGGTGATCCTGCGCTTCTTCACGATCACGGGCAAGCACACCACGCTCAAGATGCTGATGCTCACCGTCGGCGTGAGCGTGTGCAAGAGTTTCTTCATCATTTTCGGCATGTTCCTTCTCGTGTTCTTCTACGCGCTCGCCGGGACGATCGTCTTTGGGAATGTCAAGTACGGCGAGGGGATCGGGAGGTCAGTCGTTTATTACACGGTCCATTTTTAGGGTTCCAAAAATTTCATGGAAATACGGAATCCTTATAGGATTTCTCTCGTGTCTGTCTTTCTGTCTGTCTGTCACAGCCTATTTTCTCCAGTTTACTGGACGAAAAAGGTTTAAAATTTGGTACATATACAGACTTAGGTTACCCAAACACCGACGTATAGCTTAATAAATGAATTCGATTTTCGCGAATTTCGGGGGCAAATTAAAAAAGCAGAAATACTGTGTGAAGTGCCCACACACACATATCAATGGAAACGTTACGAGAAGATTTGTTTTTAAATGTTAAAATACATCGTTTAAAGTATAATAAACAAAATATACGAAAATTGGTGATTGAGTCACCTAACTCTGTATACATACCAAATATCAAATTTTTTTCGTCCAGCAGATTAGGAGAAAATAGGCTGTCGATGATTTATAGTACGGAATCCTCTCCACGCGAAGCGTACTCGCACTTGACCGGTTTCTATTGTCCTCTCTTATATAACGAATACAACCCACAACCAGTAATAGGATAATCCAATTAAGTACGTGAACACAGGCGCGGATACAGGGGGCAGGGGGAGCAATAGGGGAAATTGCATTCCCTTGACTAACAACCGAAGCACCTAATTTTGGTCTTTTTTTGGATTTGAGAGCGAATTTTCGGCAACATTTCCTCAGAATTTCCTCGTCTTAAACGAAATGTTGTATCAGCGCCTGCGTCAACAAATAGAACTATTTTCGTTACAAATATTTTTTGCATTTACACATACTTCATTTGATCTTTGCGCGCGGCGCGAGCTCATGTTGCTCTTACGGAGGCCTGGCGCGTCTGCCACACAAATCAAACCTGAATACGTATTACATATGTGGCAGGCATATTGTATGAATCCGCCGTTTACATACGGCGTCGTCAGTGTACAACCGCTCGCTGTTATGTAATATGACGGATGCTCAGCTAATCTATAGGTTAGGTTAGTATTGTGTCAAGGCGCGAAGCGCCACAACTAGGCGGAATAGGAGCTCCGCTTTGCGGAGCTCCGTCGACTTCGCCTCAGAATTTGTTTTCCAGTTATAACATCTATAATATGTAGGTAATATGACTGGTAGATAATAAAAATGTAAAATCAGTCATTATGTATAATGACACGGCAATATACACGTTTGCCTTCGGCATATTACATAACAGCGAGTGTTTGTAAACTGACGACGCCGTATGTAAACGGCGGATTTATACAATATGCCTGCGACACATACATTACATATACAAGCTCACACACACATAGCGCCGCGCCAAAAGATGAGTTGAAGTATCTGAAGTTTTGTTTCTCACCTGATAGGTAAAATATATTGTTTTTTTTTTTTTGCAGACGAGCCAACTTCAACTCGCCCATCCACAGCGTGGCGATGCTGTTCCGCATCGTGACGGGCGAGGACTGGAACAAGATCATGCACGACTGCATGGTGGCGCCGCCGTACTGCACGCCCGCCGACAACTACTGGGAGACTGACTGCGGCAACTTCACCGCCTCGCTCGCCTACTTCTGCACCTTCTATGTCATCATCACGTACATCGTGCTCAATCTACTTGTCGGTATGTTATTCTTTTGATAATTAGAAAGAAAGAAGAAAGAAAGAAAGAAAGTACCATTTATTCAGCGCACACATATTGTTAGTACTAATAAATTTCACGTTGTACATAATAAAAAACATCAGGAATCAAAACAAGTGCGAGTCGGACTCGCGCACGCAGTGTTCCGTACCATTCTAATCAAGCAAACAAAACACGTTTGTTGTATGGGAGCCCCCTTCAATTTTTATTTTATTTGTTTTTTTAGTATTTGTTGTTATAGCGGCAACATAAATACATCATCTGTGAAAATTTCAACTATCTAACTATCACGGTTCATGAGATACAGCCTGGAGACAGACGGACAGACGGACAGCGGAGCCTTAGTAATAGGGTCCCGTTTTTACCCTTTGGGTACGGAACCCTAAAAAACAAGAAGAGGCAGTTACAACGATGCACACCGGAGTGTGCACGAGAGCCCAGCAATGTGTGCGGATGAAAAGGTTCTGAGTCAGCATGTGTTGCGATCGCGAGGCAATCCCAACGCTGTTATTCTGCCGGGACCTCGAAAAAGGGAGTGCGAAGTAAAAAATCGTCGATAAAAAAGAAGAATGTCCTAAATGCCTTTAATATACACCACATGCAATATCTTCCACTGTTACAGCTATTATCATGGAGAACTTTTCATTATTTTACTCGAACGAAGAAGACGCTCTCTTGTCTTACGCCGACATAAGAAACTTCCAGAACACTTGGAATATTGTCGACGTGCATCAAAAAGGCGTTATACCTGTTAGAAAGGTGAATATAACCTCCCTTGTTTACAGAGGCTAGATGACGAAAGACCCTGGTGTAAAAAGACCAACCTATTTTATTAACACTCCGGTGGTGGTGGTTAAGGTGGGAGAATTTTTAGCTAGTTCAATACGAGGTGAGCGGCAAAATGGCGTACCCATTGAAGATATCCAGGATCTAATGATTACAATAAATAGTACCGAATTAGTACCGAGTTCAAAAGAATAGTACCTTTGTAACTTCGGAGATATGAGCCCTGTTTCACGGGTACGCTAACTTGAAGTCAAGCTGGCGTACCAAGTTTGGATCTCGAGAACGGTGCTGTTCCCAAAAATGCTGTATATCCCAAAAAATAGTACCCAAATAGTACCGCTGGCTATAATAAGTCTCAATTTCGTAGCTCTAATAGAAACTGAGATATTTCATACCAAACACAGGTAAAATATTGTGCACCGTCAAGCTGCCGTACCCGGCCGAGATCACACAGAAAGCCATTGAACTCCTAAGCCAGCTATATACCAAAAAATTGTACCGGAACTAGTACCCCTTTTACGACAAAAACATAAAAGAAAAGCTAAGTGGAACATTGAAACTGCCTATTTATAATTGTGTACTCTTCAATACTTTCCAGTATACCTCGCCCGTTGTAAAAAAGAGCGCTGATGGCCATATAAAATGAATGGCAGTCTGCGCTCTTTTTACAACGGTCGATGTATAATTGTGGGCACGAGTAAAGGCTACTACTATAGCCTAGTTAGTGGTCTAACGCGCGGCCTATCGTGCAGAGGTTCGAATCCCGGCTCGCACCTCTCAGATGTGCTGACCTCACCTGCGGTATTGAAATTAACGTTTACCACTGCGAAGTTATTTAACCTTTCTGCCGCCAAGCATATCTGAGAAGTAACACGAATATCAACTTTAAATTAAGGTGTTGAAGGTCTTTTTTACCCTGTATAGCCTGTCACGCATAGTCGACAACGGCGGTCAAAAGGTTAAAGATGTCCTACTGCTCATTCCCGCTTACTATAAGAGGAGAGATGTGCCCAGTAGTGGGACATATATACGCCGATGATGATGACTTTTCAATAACTTTGTAATTCTAGGTAAGATTCATCCTACGCCTACTTAAAGGCCGGCTGGAATGTGACACACACAAGGAACGACTGCTTTTCAAGTACATGTGCTACGAGTTAGAAAGGCTTCATAATGGAGAAGACGTCACTTTCCATGATGTCATCAAGTTAGTACAATTTGAAAAATGGGCGCATTTGTTTGTTGGTATTTATAGTCGTAAATACGTAGTAGATATAGATGTAACAACTTTTATTTTTATGTTTCTAGTATGCTATCATATCGCACAGTCGATATTCGCAAATCGTTGCAAATGGAAGAGTTACTGGCTAGAGAGGAATTCGAATTTATCATTGAGGAGGAAGTCGCGAAGCAGACAATACGCACTTGGTTGGAAGGATGCTTGAAAAAAATACGCGCTAACAGCAGCGTAAGTTTGGCTTTAAAAAAGATGTACTTCAAATGGCCAAATTTAGAAACGCCACTTACGCATTTGATGAGATATTAAATAGTTAAATGTCCGTCAACTACTTTTCATCCTATACAAGCACATAAGTCAAACGTTAATTTGAGTCAAACGTCGTTTAATTAAAGATCAATTTGAGTGACCTTTCTGAATCTGGCCATAAATATGTTAAATTTATACAAGTTGGGAGCTTAGGAATTTAGTTTTGGAACACTTTTTGCAGAAACAACAAACAAGTTTGATAGCGGGACTCAGGAAAACGAATGAACAAATTGTGGATATGACCGAAAAGTTGGAAAAAGAAAAACTGGAAGCGGAAGCCCAGTCGGCGCAGGTGACTATTTATATGGACGTGTTTTGTCAAAGTCATATGTTCAAATACCGGTTTAACGGTGGCAATTGTGTTCTGACATTTTAATAGTGCGAGGACGATTACATTATTTATTTAAATGTAGTGTCGATGAAAAATATATACCTATGTACATGTAATAGCGTCATATAAGTCGCGTTATGAATTTTTATTCCGAGACATTTCGCCTCATCGTCTGTAATAAAGACCGACAAATGTTGATGCACTGTTACCTTTCTGAATGGAATTTCGAAGATTAACTTGAATACCAGTCAGTCTCAAATGTGGGTTGATAATAATAGTTGCCCTAACAGTTTACATTTCAAACTTTAATTTAAAATTTCTTAATCTAAGGAGAATCATATTTATGATAATATTTTGTGATACCCATAAAATTTGAGCCAATATTTAATGAATCACTAGCAACTCTAAGTGCCACCAGAAACCGAGGTATGCTATGTTCTGACTTATTAATTGATGTGTTATTTACTGTTTAACAGAAGGACAGTGCCAATGCTGGACGTACAGAGATCACGGAGTCTACATCGCAGCCCGTTATGTCAAGTAAGGAACTATGCGATGTCAATATGAAATATTTTTGATTTACAATATAAATAAGTCAAATTGTGGGCATTCGTGGAAATTTAGAAGTTGACAATAAATCCACTATTTCTAGATATATCATCATCGTTCGACTCGCAACCGAAAAGATCATCCACAAAACAACCTTTCAAAAGGCCTGGGCTTCCGTCCATCGCCATATTACCCAGGTACGAAATATCACTAATTGCATTTTGGAGAGCTAATTTATTTTAGAAATTAAAATTCCAAGAATAAATTAACTTAATGAATATCGATATTATTTTAGGCCTGAGAGTCCAGTGAAGAAATATTTACAACCAACTTTGAGTGACCCCCATCCCGCTCTCAACAAAAAGTCTCCACGTAAGTATTTTCTAATAGTAGTTTATGCAACGGTTGCATATTGATAGGCCTTAAAACACTAGTGCGGTTTTTATGAAACGAGCTTTAGCGAGTTTCATAGTAAGATCGGACGTGTGTTTTAAGGCCAAATTATGCAGAGTTGCATACATAACTTTATCTACACACATAAATCCTCCATGATGTGTTCAGAAACAATATTTTCTGGCAACAAGTTATATAAATCCTCCATGATGTGTTCAAAAACAATATTTTCTGGCAACAAGTTATTTGTTGCAATCGTGGCTGCATATTTCCGATATCCGGCGCATTTTCACATCACACAGTCACTCCGAGAAGACTACTAAAATATTAACTATTTTCAACTAAAATGTAAATTACAAACAGCTTTTTCTATTCAATTCAACAACAATTCTACTTTCAACAATTCGATCCTCCGTCAAGACCATTTTTTTTAAATCATAGACAAACGAATGAAGTCTCTATTCTCACGTCACTCGAGATCAAATGTCGTTCGGTTTATATTTAAAAAAATACTGAATTGATGTTTCGTATCAATAACTGTTCAATATCTATGGATACTAGAATAGAGACCCACTTGAGTTTTGACAGCTGTTCCAAATTTAATCTCATTTCGATACTAAAATCGATACTGAAATAACATTGCAGCACTGGTTATATCTGCTTTTGACTTGACGTAGCACATCACAGCATCACGAACTCGTTCCGTTTAACAGCCCAGTCAACATTGCGTTATAGAATGGGCAGGGTAGTAATAATTATAAACGAAGGGTAATTTGAAGACCGAGCTGCAGGCGAGACCTTTAATGGCACAAAGTTTGTTATTGCCGTATCGGTTGTGTCGCATATAACAGTAGTTTATGCAACGGTTTCATAAGGTAGCCTTGAAACGAGCCGACAGGTGAGTTTCATAATAAGATCGCACGAGTGTTTTAAGGCCAAATTATGTACATATATAACTTTATCTACACACATATTATAAATCCTCCATGATGTGTTCAGAAACAATATTTTCTGGCAAAAAGTTGTTTGTTGCAATTGTGGCTGCATTTACGATATCCGGCGGAGTTTTCACATCTTTCTCGGAGTCACTACTAATCATAATTTCTATTAAAATGTAAATTACAAATGACAATAGTACCTTATGGCGGCAGTTCGGTCCTCCGTCAAGACGATTTTTTTTTAAATCATGGACGAACGAATGAAGTCCCTATTCTCATGTCACTCGTGATCAATCGGTGGGACAAGGGTACAATTGTTGAAAAACCCAAAAATTTGTTAAGTATACAGAAATGTTCCAAATATTATTTGCAACATTACTGTATACTTTAAAAAATGTGTTTTTCGACAATTGTGCCCTTGTCCCACCTTGCGAAATGTTGTGCGGTTTATATTTAAAAAACATACTGAATTGATGTTTCGTATCGATAACTGTTTTAATATCTATGGATACAAGAATAGAGACCCACTTGAGTTTTGACAGCTGTTCCAAATTTAAACTCATAACGTTACAAAAATTTATACTGTAATAACATAACAGTACAGATTTTACCTACTACCTCAGCTCATAGTAAAATTGGTTGTAATAATGCTGGTCATTTCTTAAGCCGCGGACAGATTATGCGCGGCAATCACTCGAACATTGGAGACGGGGTTTCCGCGCGCGGCAGCTCGAACATTGCCGCACTCGAACGTGCCGCGCGGCGATCCGAGCGCTGTCGGTTTTTGAGCCCGCATCAAAGGAGCTTCAGTCGCTGCCGCGCGCGCAGTTTGGACGTTTGTGGCGCGACTTGCGACGAACGTGCTTACATTATGGATAACGACAAGTGTCGCGAGTTAATCCAATTTTATGGAAGTTATGATTTGCTGTGGAAATATTTTGGCTGTGCATTTACTTTTTCCAAATCGATTTTAATTTGAGTTACATGATGCTTAAATGAATTGTTGAACTACATATTTTGTAATCATAATTATATAATGTTTGAATTAAATAAATAATGTCACACTCTACGACTCAAACTAGGATGATCTGTATCTTGGGACCGCAAATAATACACGGAGATACAATGGAACCAACCTCAAACTTCGGAGTAGCCAATCGGTTTGTTACCATATTATTTTGAATTTCAGTTACAAAACACAACAACAACACCAACAACAAGACACACAACACAAACAACAACAAAAAAAAACAAACAACAATACTGTTTTGTGGTTAACAAGAAGAGTTAACAATTGCTTATTACCATTTACAATAAAGAGAGTCTTAATGGAATAATTGGCGCGCGCGCCACGTGCTGATCGAGCTGGATCGCTTGCCTCGCGCAGCCGCCGCGGTCTACCTAAATTCCATCGAACATTTGCCGCGCGAGCCAATGTTCACGCGAACACTGGCTCGCGCGGCTGCCGCGCATAATCTGTACACACCTTTACGGTATTTAAATACATTATGGAGGTTTTATGATATGGGTGTAGGTAAAGTTTTTTTGTCCTGCTATTATACAAGTAATTATGAGCAAGTTGTTTGCATGCAGCCGTGATGAAGAGTAGCGTGCGCGCGACGCACAACAGCCCGTGCGCGGGCGCCGGCCGCGAGCAGCCCGCGCTCAGCGACGTGCACTCGTGGTGGGGCGCGCAGCTCGCCCGCCACGCACTGCTCGACTGCGACTAGACGACACGCCAACCAGGTAACTATTACATACAACTGTTCGCACGCTTGTTTGCCACTTATGAAAAAAGTTAGTAGTCTCATCCAAGGCAAAAATATCGCTGGGCGGCAGTGGAGGTGATGGATCCGCGCATGTGTACAGTCACGCGCGAAAGTGCTTGGCTATTGTTTAATATTAGAAGTGTAATGTTTTGTAGCATAATAGTAAACCGGTAAGTTTAGATGGATCATAGATGCCATCATCAGACTCCAATTTTACATTACATTTATAGAACCCCTATAATCGGGAGGTATAACTCTTTCGATAAAAAAAATAATCATCGTGCAAAGAAACGTGCGTACTTTGCGAACGAACGAAACGTAACCTCTGAGCGGGAAACAACGGGTGACTGACGAACGCGAAACGTGACCAATAGCGCGACGGCACAGACATACCGCGCGTAACCCCCTCCATCGCGGCTCACCTCATGCCACCAATTTGGCCAGTAAATCGACTAATGTGCAGCCCCCACCGCCAGCGCGCTTTTTCCCTTGGACAAGGTATAGGCTTGGGATTTTCACACACGAAACGCAGCTCGGAGACCGCAGCTGCTGATTAAGCTTCGTCCTTTCTTCCTCGATTTCAACTGCGACTGTTTAGTCGCAGTCGAACAAGTTATAAGTGCGCGTCTCGGAGCCGCCGTAATTTCTTACGTGCTTCTGTACGGCATTACCATTCGAAACCACTTAGGTGTTGGAACAATCCGTTGCTGGCTTTAATTTTTCGTGAAATGTTGTTCGTTTATTATCGTCGTTGACCTTTAAAGTTATAAAGCTGTAATTCTGTACGACTATAATCATAGTCACCCCCGTACGAATCAAATGCGACGGTACCTTACGTTACCTTTCTATGAGGATTAAGTAAGCCCAGCGGCCCTAGCAGTGTTGACACGAGGATAGGTTAACACCATGTTGTATCTAAGCGCCTCTCTCTTATACTACTGCTTACGACGCCGCCGAAGTAGCCCTTCCATTCGTTTTTATTTTATGGTTCGGGCTCAAATAGAAAACGAACGTGTTTTATACATTTTACCAATGCTTATTTTGAGCTGTGTGATTCCATACTGAACTAGACATAATACGATTCACAGTTAGATATATTTGTGACTAATACGTTCACGCACGCATAAGTAATGTCTGTGATCCTAAAGTTTTCGATTTTCCATACACAGGTTAAAGCAGTTCGCGAAGTGGTGCACGGTGGTCCGCCGATTACAGGAACCATAAAAGCAACTGTAGTGTGGAACTTAAGTTTCTGTATAACGTGGAGACATATTTCGTAGCTGTCAATGTCGTTACAAAACTTAGTTACTTTAGCCATAGACTTATTTTGTAGAGAAAATATATTAAGGTATTGTGTAACTTTCTTCTCGTTTTTTTTTGTTATATTTTACGTAGTCGAATAGTGCCAAATATAAAATTCTGTTTTAAATAAATCATTGTATAATTGTAATGCATTTTTCATTAAAAATATGTTAGAATATACTATATATAATGGCACATGCCGAGAGAGAATAGTCCAATGAGTGTGATAGTGAGGGTGAGCCAGAGGTAGCGTCCGGCGATGGGGTAGTTGAAGAGCTTGGCGCGCAGTTTGAGCGTGGAGGCGAACATCAGGATGGCCGCGATGTCCTCGTGGGGCGTGTCTTGGTGGAGGAACGGGCGCACGCACAACTCGTGCCCCACGCACTGAGTCCGGCGGCACTCTTTAGACAAACGCGCAGCCTGCAATATGAAAGGTACTTTCAATTTTGTTAATTGTGTTTTAAGGTAAATTCAGTAATAAATTAAATATATCGAAGTCAGTGGCAAGTTAATTAGGTTTCTCTCACACTGTTCATTAAATTGACAATGCTTTCGATGTATTTAATGTATTACTCAATTAAGAAATATTTCTGATTGTTTCTAGATAATTTACTAACGGCCAGCCAGTCATTATTTCTTAGTTTTCAAAGGGTTTTTGAAGTTCGTTTTGTTTTTTGTTATAAACTATAAGCGTCTCTTAACACCCTTGTGGAATAAAGGAGAAGGCGTTATTTTTTTCTAGGCGTGGGTAACAAACAAACCGTACCATTTCATAAACAAAAACTGGACAAGTGCGAGTTAAACTCGCGTGGAGAGGGTTCCGTTCCGTACATGATTATCTGAAATTTACTAGGTTACTTTAAATACCATAGACTTCTTATAGGTTTTCCTGTAATAGATAAAGATCCTCCTATAGGTAAAGATCTATATTCTGTCTTTTTTTTCAAAATTTTAGCCCCAGTAGTTTCGGATATTAGGGGGGGGAATGGTCAACTTTCGCCTATTTTCCTAAATAACTTTTAAACTATTTTACTTGAAATTCAAAAAAATATATATTTAAGACCCTCACAATAATCCCTTTCATTTGATATATCACACGATATAGGTTGCATAACTTGTTTTTTTTTTAAATTTTCTAATTTACTCCCCCATGTTCAAATTCATATATATTTCAACTCAATCGGTCCAGTAGTTTCGGAGCAAATTGGCTGTGACAGACGCACAGACAGACAGACACACGAGTGATCCTATAAGGGTTTCGTTTTTTTCCTTTTGAGGTACGGAACCCTAAAAATTATCACACAACTGTCTAACCATGACGGAGGAATAAAAATGTGTGTGCCTGCAGAAAATCTATCTTTCTATACCTACATATAAAAGAAGAAACTGAATTAATGACCGACAGACATATCAACGCGCAGCCAAAACTGTATGCGCTACAGTCTGAAATTTGGTACAGATATCCCTTCAGTAATGTATGCGCCCGCTAATAAAGGGTTATGCGAAAATCCACCCCTAATGGGGTGAAATAACTGTTCAAGTTTGTATGGGATATTTAGTCCATTATATTTTGCTTAAACCTTTCGTGCTAATTACCTGTATAAACGGCACTACAGCAGCTGATATCCAAAGCATTAGGTTCAGTACACTAATGCCGATCATTGGCTCCGTCTGAGTGTCCACTTTGTCCAAACTGTACATCCACATGATGCCGGACACGACCCATGAAATGTTCACGATTGTGAATAGACATACTGCGGGAGCTAGGTCGTCGTTCAAATATTTGAGGAGTTTCTGGAACTCTGCTATCTCCTGCAATAGGTATATGAGCTGGCTGAATACAAGCATAAAATAAGTACTTTTCTCTAATTTACCCTTATCTCACACAACATCCACATATGTATGGCCTGGTAAAATGTAACTAAGCTTATTCATAATTAACAATAACGTTTTGGAAGTTTAGCACGGGCGCAACGGGCCGCGCGGCGCACAGTGCACAAACCCTCAAAATCGGACATGATTAAGTTAATGCCATGAGTCGATAGCGTCTTATGTTCCAATTGCTAGAGTAAAACTCACGTGTGCTCATTTTACTTCGTTTTTGAGAAAAAAAATGTGAAAGTTGGTCGTTTTTAAAATTTATAAAAATGAAAAAATATTTTTTTTAATTATTAAGAGGGTTTGAAAACTTGTGATATAGCTGATTCGATTAATCATTAAAAGACGCATGTATTGTACTTTATTTCATTTCTACAAGTCAAGTAGTTCCAGAGATTTTAATACTTTTTCATTATTTAGACTTTTTTTTTTTTCTTCTATCCTAAATGGAATCCGCAATTTTATTTCATACTGGACAATACTTTGGTACACTCTCTATATAGATATATTTTTATCTTTCGTGAATCGTGTCTTGTACCAGAGATATATGATTTTTTTATTTTTATTTTCCCCTCTGTAATTTTTTATAGCAATGTTTCATCGACGCATTGAAATGAAAATGAAAGGGGACTTCGTCGTTAAAAATACTTGTCTCCCGTGCCAAATACATTGTGTCGTTTATGTTTTAGCAATCGCCTTACGAGGGTGGACCCCTTCCCGTGCTACACACATCCCTTAGTCGGAGTATAGTTAACGCCAGATTATATTTTAATGCGTAGATGAAACATTGCTATAACAAATTACATAGGCGAAAAAAAAAAGAAATTCATATATCTCTGGTACAAGACACGATACACGAAAGATAAAAATATTTCTACATAGAGGGTATACCAAAGTATTGTCCAGTATGAAATAAAATTGCGGATTCCATTTAGGATAGAAGAAAAAAAATAAAGTCTTAATAATGGAAAAATATTAAAATCTCTGGAACTACTTTAATTGTAGAAATGAAATAAAGTACTTTACATGCGTCTTATAATGATTAATCGAATCAGGTATATCACAAGTTTTCAAACCCTCTTAATATTTTTTTTTTATTTTTAAGAATTTTAAAAACGACCAACTTTCACATTTTTTTTCTCAAAAACGAAGTAAAATGAGCACACGTGAGTTTTACTCTTACAATTGAAACATAAGACGCTATCGACTCATGGCATTAACTTAATCATGTCCGATTTTGAGGGTTTGTAAAACACAGTGCGGCGTAGTGCGCGTGTTGCTTTGACCGCGACCGCACTCAATCCCTGAAGGACTCCATACGAGTCCGAAACGTGTCGGCCTATTTCTGCCGATAAATCGTGAGTGAAGCTGTGTGTATTTTAAGTTTTAATAACATTTTGCTAAAAAATATATATTCAAACCATGCCAAACTTCAAGCTTACCGGATACCTGCCGGTGGTTCCAACTAGGAGTGCGATTTATCCCAGTCATAAAAACACCACGTGAGTTAAATGAATGCTCGTAACTCAAGTCTTAAAATGAACGGGGTTATAAAACTATGAGTCAAAGCTACAGTCATCAGGTTAAACGGGTAATATTGCTAGGAACTATAACCGTTGTTGCTTGCTTTATCTGAAAAGTACGTTGCTACTCGTATATACTACGTCCGCGTGGAATTCGTTTATCGCTATTTCCTCGGGAGCTCTGCCTTTTTCTGAGATAAAAGTAGCCTCCGTCCTCCGTCCTTCCAATTATAGCTATGCAAAAAATCAAATCAATCCGTCTCTCTTTTTTGACGTGAAAGAGGAACATACAAACACTTATACCATTAGTAAGGATACCCTTGCGTCAATCAGACACGGATAATATTAAAAGTAAATAATAATAAAATAATAAAAATAATTCAGGGGACAATCTTTCACACAAATCGCAAAGTAAGCTCTAAAGGCCTGTGTTATAGGTACTAGACGACGATATACATACTTATATAGAGAAATAAATACTTAAATACATAGGAAACATCCAAGACTCAGGAACAAACATTCGTGCTTATCACACAAATATTTGCCCTTACCGGGATCGAACCGCGCTAGCTTCGGAGGCAGGGTCACTACCAACTAGGCTAGCCGCGTCGTCAAAAATGTGTCAACAAACCCGCATCCAGTTCAAGGGCGTGACGGATCTGTTGAGCAGCCGCTCTTTGAGATACATGAGGTGCGCCTGCAGCAGCTGGGCCTGCAGGCAGTAGCTGGTGATGATGGTCGCCTGCACCATGTCGTGCACCAGGGTGCACGCCACCAGCAGGATCTTTAGCACAAATATCGTTGTGGGCGAACTGAAATAAAACAAAACGCGTTAAAAAATATCCAAAAGAACCTGACTGCTAGGTATAAATGTATGGAGTACTTGAAAATTACACACTAACTAAGGGAATGCGACTAAAACTATTTGTATATGGGTGTATTAAAAAAAAATTGATACGTAATTAAGGCGCAATTAAGAAAAAGTTAAAAAAGTTCCTGTGTTATGAAAATTAACCATACAAATGTATGGCTAATTTTTGTAACACAATTAAGGTTCCGTACCCAAAGGGTAAAAATGGGACCCTATTAAGGCTCCGCTGTCCGTCTGTCCGTCCGTCTATCACCGGGCTGTATCTCATGAACCGTGATAGTTAGACAGTTGAAATATTCACAGATGATGTATTTCTGTTGCCGCTATAAAAATAAATACAAAAAAACAGAATAAAATAAATATTTAATGGGGCTCCCATACAACAAACGTGATCTTTTTGCTCGATATTGATAACGGTAACAGGTATCTACCTTGAAATATTCACACAATATTTAAATATATATCCACTTAAAAATAAATAATTAAATTAAAATAAAATATGTATTTAAGGGGGGCTCCCATACAACAAACGTGTTTTTTTTGTTTGATTATAGAGAATGGTACGGAACCCTTCGTGTGCGAGTACGACTCGCACTTGGCCGGTTTTTTTTAAATTTACCCCTATATCGTTTTGTATACATATTTTATTTAGACTCGTGCTGAGAATCTCTTAAATTGAATCAATTTTTTTGTGTTGTTTACTTTGTCCCCGGTTGTCCAAGTGACACTTACATACTGTTTCATAGAAAAATGCTTAGGTTGTCCAAGGGACAAAATTTGTGTAACCATAGCAACGGGTGGCACTAAAAAGTTGATTCACCCTTTTAATACCCCACTCGATAGTGCTCATTAAGTACTACTAGTAAATCTGTAGTCATTTTGGATTTCATTTACATTCATATTCTATTTAAAATCTCGGAGCTCGTGTTTTGGCTCTAGATTGCTACAATAATAATAATAATATAATAATAAACCATTTATTTCAGGCATCAGTGGCCCATACATAAATACAATGAATGAATACTACCTAGACTGATAAACACACCCTCTTTATTGTGACATGAATCATTTTGCTCTTGGCCTCCGCCTGTTCAATCGAGAGGAAGCAGCTATCAAAGAGCGTGAGGTTTTTAACCTCTAGTGAATACATCCGATTTATTACTTTCTAGAATTCGTATATTGCTAATGCGGCGTTTTAAAATTCCACTTTACTGTAAGGTTGTTTTTACAACTTCAGGGTGCAGTAAGTTATACATTTCGGCTGTGCAATTTCAAAACCTAGTAAGGGACATGTTTTTTTTTTTATAGGAGAGCAGAAAAAGTCGATGCTTTATGGCCTAGTAAGCTGCAAAATGCAGACACTTTTTTTTTTTGGAGGTGTCCCTTACTAGGTTTTGTAATTGCACAGCCGATTTGAGAAGAAGTAAGATGAACGAAGCAAATCTGTAGTTAAATTATTAAAAACAAAGTCGCCTTTCCGTGTCCGCTTGAAACTTATAAACTAGGTACTAGTTTTAGTGTACCTATAATACAAACCCCTGCAAATAATATAGACAAGTAGGTAGTTAGTACATTATAAAAGTTTAACTTCCAAGTGTTTACAAAGGTCATGAACCAAGCAGGCAATAAGAAAAAGTTACCTTTCTTCCATCCACCTGAACATAATAGTTCCTTCGGCCATCATGAGATTGACCGAGCAAAGAGACAAGCACATCCAAAGGAGGCTCAGGATAATGAAGCACCACAGCAAGCGCAGGAGGCGCCTCGGATTGGCAGATGGCATGCCTTGTGGCGCGTATGACGATAGGAGAAATACCTGTAGGATAAGAAGGAAAATATAATACAGCTCGCAAGGTTACCCCTGAACCCTCAAAATAGGTCCTGTTAACCGTATCAACGCCACAGTCGGCTTGCAGATTTCCGTGCCCCTGACGCCACGAGATGCCGTTTGCGATACATTTTGGTGGCTACAGCCGTCACTCGGCGTCCGGGGCACGCATTCTCGCACTCAGCCGTGCAAAATTTAAAACCGGACAAGTGCGAGTTAAACTCGCGTAGAGAGGGTGCCGTTCCGTACATGATTATCTGAAATTTACTACGTTACTTTAAATACTATAAACTTCTTATAGGTTTTCCTGCAATCTATAGGTAAAGATCTATTTTCTGTATTTTTTTCAAAATTTTAGCCCCAGTAGTTTCGGAAATAAGGGGGCGGGAATGGTCATTTTTCGACTATTTTCCTGAATAACTTCTAAACTGTTTTACTTAAAATTCGAAAGAAAATATATTTAAGATCCTCACAATCCTCACATTTCATTCGATATGTCACACAATATAGGTGGCATAACTTTTTTTTTTTATTTTCTAATTTACCCCCAAAAAGTGGCCCCTATGTTTAAAATTCATATATTTACGTCACGCGTCCCTGTTGCGATCACCGACTTACATATGTATACCAAATTTTAACTCAATCGGTCCAGTAGTTTCGGAGCAAATTGGCTGTGACAGACGGACAGACAGACAGACAGACAGACAGACACACGAGTGATCCTATAAGGGTTTCGTTTTTTCCTTTTGAGGTACGGAACCCTAAAAAAGCTACATAACACAATCTACTAACATGTAGCTTTTTAATATTGGACCCAGGAATTCAATAAACAAATTGACACTCACCCTTTCCATTAGATTCTGTAGCTGTTCATTGTCAGATATTCTGAACAAGTATAATGCATAAAGGAACCCTAAAAAATGTAGGATACTTGGGCCTATATACGTCAGGGTTACATTTCCGTAGCATACTTGTTTATAAGTATCGTATTCAAAAGATGACTCCAGGGCTAGAGGGACTAACTTGTAGCAGAACCCTCTATCTCGCCTGAAACAGTAGCAATTACCACAAACATCATGAAACTTAGATACTCTTAGGTAAATCAGGTGAGGGATTTATTTGTCCTTTAAAACATACTTGTGCTTAACTTTACACAATCAACTTTATACTCAAGTCATATTTACCTAAAACACGCCATGTACTGCAGTATGTACCCTAAAAACATAAATACTGCCACTTGGGCAGAATGGAAGTGCGAAACACATATTGCGCACTGTGAGGAATTCGACGCGTCTACGATTGGGCGTAGTCCCATTATCGTTAATAGCTTGAGGTAGGGAAGTAGTATCTGTAAGTGGACAAGACAAAACAAACGGGTACGTTAAAATAACTTTATCATGACGAATAAGTATTGATAATAACATGTTATTGTTTATTAAAGTCAGCATATGATACAAAAACACCTAGCTGATCTGAACTTGTGAAACATGACTAAAGTTTTTATTTTTAGCAATATTTCAGTTTCGGTTAGCAAAAACATTACCCACCTTAGATTTACAGTAGTGTAAAATTGCAGATGTACTCATATATTCCGTATCTGGAGATTCGGTTATTTCTCCTATCTGAAACATGATGATATCATCTATCAAGTGTGGATCAGTAAGGATATGAACTCTGTGAAAACATTTCCGTAAAGTCCGTTGCGATTAGAGGAGACAACAGCAGGTCACAGGCAGGATAATAGGAAGTAGAGATGAAGTCCTGTACTCACATCAACACTGTTGGCGTCGACGCTGGACCTCGCGGACCTCTCCATTGTTGGTTCCTCCAGCTTGTCGTTTCCCAGTACATGGCTGGCCAGCAGATCACTCGCTACGTAATCGTTTGAAAATTTCACATTATCCAGTTTATTGCCCATATCTACATTATAATTACCATTATGCACATTATGCGAAAAGATAAGTTCAACATTATAATAAAAGGGTAGTTCTCATTGATGCAAAAACAACGGGGTTCATTTCTTATTCAAGTAAATGGAGGTACGTAAAAAACAAAAGACAAGCAACATAGCAAGCTATACTTACCACTGCCATAAGATCCATTGTTATTGTGCATCATAAAAAATATTTTTTTCGTAATTAATTCACACTTAAGTATCTACCCGTCATAATTCTTATTTATTGAATGACATCGTCTCTTTCATACAAAGGAAATTTTTAATATTAAAAAAAGGACGCAAATTTCTCAGCAATGAACTAAACAAATGCATTATTCAATAAATATGCTTATCAATAGCTTGCAAAAATAGGTACTTACTGCAGTTAAAATACAGAGGTGCTGAACCCAGATCTACCATGTTAAAACATCTAGCCGTATGTAATTTAAAGGTAGACAAATTTAGTAAGTATCAGTATCACATCAGTATTAAATAGGTATTGGCGACCATTTGTCAAATCTGACTTCCCTTAATTTTTAAGTCCCAAACGAATTTGGCCGAACTAATTTCGTGTAGGGTAGCTGATGCTTATTGAGAGATCTGACAGCTGTACTTCAACAAATACTTGGGCAAATACGTCGCGTCTGAGTGCAAGTCTGTAATCGCTATCCCTTTGGCCACAGTGTATTTTTCCGGCCCTTAAACTAAATCTGTGCAAAAACTCACGTCGATCCGTTGCTGTATTGATACGAAAGAAAGACAAACAAACAGACGCTTTCTCATTTGGGTGAATCAATTAATTTACTTTGTCCACTGTACATAGGTAAGTACGGGACCCACGGCGCGTGAGTCAGACTCGCACTTGACCGATTTTTTCATAGGTGGCGCTAATCAGAAAGAGTTAATCAACGATTAACATGTTCCTGTGAAGATTTTGTATGGATTTTTTGAAAAAGAATTAAGTTTATTGTTCATTATCTGACTGAGTGCGGCCGTCACTAATTAAATAATAAATACCACCACAATCAATAGCGAAACAGATCATGTGTTTTTATAATTTTGTTCTAAAGAACAAAATAAACAAGTAAACTCCAACTAGTAGAATGTGGACAAAATAAAGTTGACTGACCTATTTATATTACTATTAGTACCTAATGATAACATCTAATTCTGTTAACATATGAATGCACAAGGATTATGCATTGATTACGAGGGAAAATATTTTTGTCATTTAGGATTAGGGCCCTAGAATTCTACTCATATAATAATAATGTGTTTCAGAAACGCGATCAAACATTTTCGAAAGACCGAAACATCGGGAAATATTGTCAAATTATTAATTAATACCTACTAAGTAGTTACAAAAAATGCTATTATATTTTGAAACTAAAAAACCAGGAGATAAAATAAAACCAATGGTTCAATACAAGTGTTGAACTTCGATAACCCTGAAGAAGATAAAGTGAAGAGAAAGAACACAATCTGTATTAATAATGAAACGCCAGTTTGTCACAGGACAAACAATAGTAATGCCGTGATTCAGACAATGCAGATTCACTACATAAGTAATTAAAACTATAGTCAAAAGTTAAATTAAATATTTAATTAAACATTACTAGTTTCATAGTTAGAAATGGTTTCACATTTTCGGAAGTTTCTTTTTCATTAAAAATCCTGTTCTTCTGACGATTTCTTTTCGCTCCTGATAATGTTTCTTCATTTTCCTTTGTGTTTCCGATTCGGATTTTTTTCCTCTCATGCTGAATTTCATTTCTCTGTTGCCTCCCGTTCCGGTGACCATCGCCGTGAAGCTTTCTTTCGCTAAACGATCCCCTAAGCTAGCCTTATTGACTTTCGTAAGGGATTTAATATTACCTGTTCTTGGTAATTGGCTGAATTCATAAACTTTCTCCTTGTGTTCAGGTTCGGTACCTTCGTGTTGTTGTTTCTTTCTGATAATTTTGTGTTGTTTCTTCACTTCCTTTACCCAGGAGCGGTCTTCATCGGAGCTCTCTTCACTTGATTGATACAGCTCCATGTCAGAGTCTTTATCATCAGGGGCATCCTCCTTAAAAAATAAAAATAATATAAGTGTTTGTTCATGCTAAGCAAAGTAATATTTTAATAAAACTTTGTTTAATTTGCACACTGACCTCAATGGTGGGGATTTCTGTTTTCTTTGATTGAGGTTTATCTAGCCGTGACAGAACCGGATTCAACAACCTGTACTCTTCAGCTGATTTATCCACTTCAAAGTCCGGATTTTCGAACATAGCCTAAAAATATAATTAGGTAAATAACACGCTTACATTTATGAGAACGAGAGCCAGATTGAACTAAACTTGCCTTGAAACGATTATCTTTAAGAGGATTAGATTGGTTCTTTTTCTTGCGGCCATCATCATCCATAAGTCGGGATGCCAATTCTCGATTGACTTTCGGCAAGTTATCATCAACCTTAATTCTGGATGGCCTTTCCTGTTCAATCTTTTCTCTTATTTTACGTTTTTTGTATTCTTCAAACGCAAATGGATCTGCTATTGATTTGGCCCTCTTGTAAAGCCGTACATCAACAAAGTATCTGAAATATGAAGCTAATAATAGTATATTAACTCCTTTAAGTGTGAGTACATTGAAATCTGTAGTCTTCTTACCCATGCATGTACGCTCTCAAAAGGTTTGTCCCAAGGAGATGATCCAATCCTAAAGACTCTAGTTCCTGTTTTGTCACAAACTTGTAATCGTCATACACTGTTTGTGCTGCTGAGCTTTCTAGTTCTTCGGTCAGGTTATCCAGGAAAGCACACCATCTTGGCGCAGGACCTGTCAATCATTGGTATAAAGACAACTAAATATCTCAGTTTTTAATTTAATATCTTAAGTATAAGTTTACAAAAACAAGTGTAACTGCCCTTTCATAGTGAATGGGATACAGGAATTTAATATTAAGTAAGTATGTACTTATATTTTTTATGGCATTCTGGAGTGTTTATGAACTTCGCACTGTTAATCGTCAATGTTAGAAACTGCTAAAAACCATTAACTATATATGTTTACCCGTGTATAACTCATATAATAATGTTATGCTATATTTTAAAAAAGTGTATAGATCCTACTCAGCATATTGACAACCGTCTGGGATAACTTTTTTAAGAGGGTATATTCCAAATAATCCATATCGCTAAAGCTATCGCATTTGGTGTAAAAAAAAAAAACTAACCTAATAGCTCTGGGGATATGTTCATAAAGTAAATTATCCAAAAATTTAAAACAATTTAGAATTAATTTCAAGTTATCATTCTTAGATGATGCCTACCATTTAAATACTAATTTGATAGATATTTCCTACGTTGCCAACATGTGCTGTACATAAGAATATACCCTCTTAAAGTACATTCATCCATACTTGTCTTATTTGGTAAACAAATTTCTAACCTCAAAATCTGCCTTAAAAATTGGCAAAGTGACATCTAATATTGTCTCCAGTTTCTTTATTTGGAGCTCTTTAAGCCAAAAAAGGTGCGTTTTGAGGTTAGAAACTTGTTTACCAAATAAAACACGTATGTATGAATCTGCTATAAAACAAATATAAATTAATATTACTTTGGCATACCTAGTGAAGGGATATAGTATACTTGCATCTTCTGATCTTCAACCGCCATCATACACAATCCTGTATTTGGAATGACACAAAGATCATTGAAATCCACTGATGATTCAATGCTTGTATACTGTTTGCCCTACAATTAAAAGATGTTTATTAAAAATTAAACGATTCTTAATATTAAAGGTGGCAATGCCTAGTTAGAACCCAACTTACAGTATTCTTGTCCCATATTTTCACCACAGTAGAATCCATCGAATAAACATAATCCATACTTTTGTGAAAATCTAGTTTTTTGATAGGAAGACCATTCATGTGATCTTTGACTAAAAGAGGCTTGCTTGATCTTATATCATACAGCAGGATATGACCTGTCGATGTGCCAACACCCATTTTAAGAGGTCCATCAAATTTGAGAGAACTGATCGCTGGTAAACTTTCATTCCTGGAAAATAAAGTTATTACTAAAAATAAGGTGATTTTTAAACCTTGTAATCCCTTTTTGCTTAGGTGGGACTTAGCTGCAACTAACACTTTAAAAGGGAATTAAGTTAAATTCAAAGCTTTGGATGCAACACTACATCCTTTTTTAGGGTTCCGTATCTCAAAAGGAAAAAAGAAACCCTTATAGGATCACTCGTGTGTCTGTCTGTCCGTCTGTCACAGCCAATTTGCTCCGAAACTACTGGACCGATTGATTTGAAATTTGGTATACATATGTAAATTGGTGACCGCAACAGGGATGCGTAACGTAAATAAATTAATTTTGAACATGGGGCCCACTTTTGGGGGGCAAATTAGAAAATTAAAAAAAAAAGTTACGCAAACTACATCATGTGACATATCAAATGACAGAGCTTATTGAGAGGATCTTAAATATGTTTTTTTTTGGATTTTTAAAACAAATGGTTTGGAAGTTATTTAGGAAAATAGGCAAAAATTGACCATTGACCTTATCTCCGAAACTACCGGGCCTAAAATTTTGAAAAAATACAAAAATAGTTCTTTACCTATAGATTACAGGAAAACCTATAAAAAGTCTATGGTATTTAAAGTAACATAGGAAATTTCAGTTAATCATGTATGGAACGGAACCCTCTCCAGGCAGGTTTCACTCACACTTGTCCGGTTTTTTTAGTTGACACCAAAGTGGTGACTAATGTTTTCTAATCACTGCAGTATTATTATATAAACATCAGCACTTACATACCTGTATTCAGAATCTGTACAATGTAAGGCACAGTCCAAAATTCCTTGTCTGGATTTTGTTCGAGGATCCCATGCTTCCACATGCCCGCTCTCTGTTCCCACAAGAAGCAGGCCATGTTCCTCACTGACTGAACAACAGTTTATTTCATGTGCTTTTGTGGCATATGGTGCCATGAACTGTCCAATTTCCAAGTTCAATCTGTAAATTTCCTGAAAAAGATAACACATTTATGTATGCAGTTTCTTAAAAATTACCTTATCATCTCTGAATACTTGAGGTAGAAATGCAAGTTACAAGTAAACCTTGAATTATGAAATCTTTTTTTTTTTTTTTTTTTTTTTTGTTATATGTGTTCTGCAATCAGTTCTTACTATAAGCAGATTTTTTGTTGGTTCAATGGCAATCAGAGTGTGTCCTCCAGTGAGGACAACTCCTCATATTATTGTTTTTTTTTTTGTTTGTCTATTCTGCGAAAATATCTTTCTTTTTGAGGCGTTTCGGGTAGCTTCTGGTTAATAGTTTGGAGGCAAGTTTATTCGGATGTGTCTTTAGCCTTCGATGGTATCTTTTAGTTATACTGAGGATTTCCTCTTTCACTGTATTCATCTCCAGGTGTTTGTGGATTTCGTTATTAGTTGTGAACCATGGAGCCTTGCTTACTGCCCGTAGTATTATATTTTGCATTCTTTGAAGCATTGAGATGTTAGAGTTGCTGGCACTTCCCCATAGCTGTATGCCGTACATCCATACCGGCTTTAAGACAGTCTTGTAGATGAGCAGTTTGTTGTCGGTAGACAACTTGCTGTTTCTGCCCATTATCCATAGGAAATTCTTGTAGCGGATGTTGAGCTCTTCTCTTTTAGTTTTGATGTGATGTTTCCATGTAAGACGTCGATCAAGATGTAGGCCAAGGTATCGCACCCTGTCGTGGTGAGGAAGTGTAACATTTTCTAGCTGTACTGCAGGACAGTTTCCTTTTCTAAGCGTAAAGGTAACATGTACAGATTTAGACGCGCTTGCTTTTATCTTCCACTTCTGTAGCCATGTGGTTATCTTATCAAGGCCTTTCTGAAGCATTAATGATGCGACAGTAGGACATCTGTTACTTGCAAGTATTGCAGTATCGTCAGCAAATGTGGCAGTTGTAATACCGTTCACTTGTGGCAAATCAGCTGTATATATTGTGTATAGCATGGGCCCCAAAACTGAACCCTGGGGAACTCCAGCCTTTATCTCATATAGCTTTGAAGTAGTGTTACCTTCTTTGACTTGAAAAAGACGTTCAGATAGGTAGGTTTCCAGTAATGTGTAGAGGCTATGAGGTAAAGAGGTCCGTATTTTACACAGGAGTCCCCTATGCCAAACCCTGTCAAATGCCTGTTGTATGTCTAGAAAAGCTGATGAGCAGTATTCTTTTTCTTCTATTGTTTTCCGTATCCTCTCAACAACTCTATGAACCTGTTCCACAGTAGAGTGTCGTGGTCGAAAGCCAAACTGATGGATAGGTATCGTTTCAGTTTCTTCCAAAATGGGCAGGATTCTTCGCATAAGCAGTTTTTCGAATACTTTTGACAACGTTGGCAGTAAACTGATTGGTCTATATGAGGTCACATTATTTTCTGGCTTTCCCGCTTTGTAAACCATTAGTATTTGTGAAACTTTCCATAGATGAGGGAAGTACTGTACTCTTAATAAACCGTTGTAGAGTGCTGTTAAGAATACTATGGCCCTTTTTGGCAGTTGCATAAGGACCTCTTTAGTAATAAGGTCGAAGCCAGGCGCTTTTTTGTCTTTCATTTCTTTTATAGTTTTCCAGACTTCACGTACCGTTACTGGTGCTGGTGGAGGTGACATCTGGAAGGTTTGATTAAGGACCTCATCAACTTCTTTTTCGAACTGTATATCGTTGGTCTCATTTGGCTGGAAAACATTTTGCAGGTGTTTGGCGAACGTATCAGCTTTTTGTTGGGAGGTTCGTGCCCAGCCATCATTATTTCGCAGCGGCGGTTTTGCAGCTTGCGGTCTATTGTAGTTTTTTGTAAACTTCCATAGTGAGTAGTTAGTACAGGCTGTCCCAGTCAAGGACTGCAATTGTGTCTCTAAGGTATCATTGTGCCAATTTTGAAGTTTCTCTTTTAATACTCTCGCCTCCTGATTGAAAGCTGTTTTATCTTTATCGAGCCTGGTTTGTTGCCACGCTCGTCTCATTTTTCTTTTAGTAAGTATAGCTTTTTTAATGTCTAAGGGATAATTAGTAAGTTTTCTGACAGATTCAGGGGTGTTTAACCAGCAGGCTTCTTGAATTAATAATGTAATGTATTTTGTAGCATTTTCAATATCATCTGGTGTTTTCAGAGGAACTTTTAGATTAATTTTCTCATCAAGGAATTTTCTAACAGCCTCCCAGTCAGTAAATTTATTAGATAGTGTTTCTGGGCTTTCACTTTCTATCAGCATAGTGCTTATAGTCAGCAGGACGGGGGTGTGATCCGAAGAACTATCATAACAAGGTTCTGGTTTCAAGTAATGTTTCGTTAATCCTTTTGAGATGAAGAAGTCCAGGAGGTCAGGAATTTTCTTAGAGTCCGTTGGCCAGTAAGTTGGTTCGCATGTAGATGTTGTTAGTAAATTCTTGCTGTCTATGCTTTTTCTAAGTTGTCTGCCCCTGGTGTTCGTTAATCTAGATCCCCAATGCGTGTGCTTTGCATTCCAGTCCCCACCAGCAACAAATCGGTTTCCAAGTGTTCCGAAAAACTCCGTGAACATTTCATCAGTTATTTTGTGTTTGGGCGGGCAATATGTTGCTGATATGTTGATATAACCATTTTGAACTTCTATTGCTACTGTTGTAGCTTGGATATGTTCAGTTCTATAGTCTGGCATGACATGATGTTTTAGAGACTTTCTCAAAATAACGGCTGTGCCAGCATGAGCGGTGCCGTCAGGATGAAGTGTCAAGTAGCATTGATGATTCTTAAATTTTATGCTTGAAGTAGCGGTACAGTGTGCTTCTGAGATCAATAGTATGTCCAGGTTATGTTCCACCATAAGAACTTCAACCTCGTGTTTATTTGGTGCTAGTCCATTTATGTTTAATGTTGCTAGTTTTATTACAGTCATTTTGCAAGTTTATCGACAAGTTTTGTTATGAGAATCATAAAGGTGCTCATTTGTTGTAAGATTAAGTCAAATTTCTCATTTTGTTTCAAGATCAGCTGTTCAATAGTAGTGTGAGAGGTGTGAGGTTTACTGCTATCTTGCGTGGTTTCTGCGTATGTTTTCCTCCTATTTGTTTCGCTATCCTGATTGTTTTCAGTATGATCTGTTTTTCTTGGAATGCCTTCAGGGTCAACGTAAGTGAAGTTGTTCGCTCTCCCTTTGTGAATTTGGTTGTTCGTTCTTCTAGCTAAAATCTCCTTGTAGACTTCACAACCTTTATAATTGGCAGGGTGCGGGCCATTGCATAAAGCACACTGAGCTAGTGTTTTCCGATCTCGTTTCTGGCATTCCGTTGTATTATGCGCCTGTCCACATTTGAGACAACGATGCGGGCGCATGCAATAGTTTTTAGAGTGCCCATATTGTTGGCATCTATGACACTGAACAATGCTGCTTCTCTTTTTTGGGTCTTCTATGACTACAGATTGGTGGTAGATATATTTCATTTCCTTTATTGCTTTATTGTTTGGCCCTTGTATTATGTTAACAAAGAATGTTGAAGTTGCCTTTTTTTCTGGACCATACTTGGCATTGATAATCTCACCGGTAACTGTGTTGCCTGTAGCTTCTTTATGAAATGAGACTTAATAAATGAAATGATATGTCGACTTACTGATGAAGCTCCAACAACAAAAAGGTCACAGGAAGGCTTATGGTATGCCAGGTCTCTGCCAAACTTTGGCACTCGCAATCTGTAATGGCGACCATGCCCTACATGGAATTCCACAAACCTATCACATTGCAGGAATACAATCTGAAATTAAAAACAAAACAATTAAATTGTTTTATGACTGGAATCACTATTTTGCTAAGGTTGATGTGACCTATGGTTGCCAGAAACAATATAATAAACACTTTTAAATAGAGTTTAAAAGTTTAACATTTTGTAGAAAGAGAGAAGACACAATTGGTTCACAGGTTTCACTTAGAGATAATAATAAAATAATAAAAAAGTGCATTCCCATGGAAGCAATGCAGAGCAGAGATGAGCCAAGCTGACCAATCAGATTAATCTATCATCAGGGCCGTCTTAAACTAGGCTGGGGCCCTTGGGCACACAAGAATTTGTGGAAAGTAAAAAAAGCGAATTAAATAAATGTGTGAGACAAATTGTCGGTCCTTCAGGGCCCCCTGAGAATAGGGGCCCTGGGCACGGGCCTCGTGTGCCCTTATGGTGAAGACTGTATTGTCTATCATCTGTCATTAAAATATTTTGATAAGTCAGCTTGGCCCACCTCCACTTCAGTGGGAATACTTCCAATGACAGGCTAGACTGTTGATAGGGCGGGCGTCAAAAAGAAAAGGGAAAGAATAAAAAAAAAAAATATATATGAGAAGAAAGAAAATAACAATCTAGTATAAGTTAATACATGATTCTGGCTTACACTCACTTTTGTATAATCATCACTCAATATTTCAAATGTAACTACTTCAGAATCAAGACATCGCTCAAATTTTAGTGACAAATTGTTAACATCAAAACATTTAATTCTTGGTTTATAAATTCCAGCAGTCATAATATACTGCCCATCTTTAGATGCCCTTATACTCGTACTGACACCAGGCATATCAAACTCCTGTATGAGCTCGATTCTCCTCCTTAGATCTACATTTTTTTTCAATAAAGCTCTCTTTTTTCGTTCTGTTAGCCACTGAAAATAGTAAAATAATCATAATTTAAAAGCAATCATTGCAATTTAGTCCTTAAATACGAAATGAGTATGTGACACCACTATTTTTATTTTACTTACATCGGGTAATGATTTTCCAGCACTAAGATTGAAAATCTTAACATTATCTATTTCAAGAACTTGCATTTTCAATAATCATTTAGTTTTACGAGGTTATAAAAGCGTGTCCACCATATTTACTAAAGTCCTCAATCCTTAGTTGTCAGTGTCAAAGTCAAGTCAAACAAGACAATCTGTCAAATGTCAATGTAATGCCGGCTACTCACACACTTACGGCAGGGGCGATTTAGGGTGAAGAGGTGGGTATATTTCTATGATCAATATCATCTACTGACGGCCAGTGATATTGCACGGTTATATTGTAGGTCAGTACCTAGCATAGAGGTATTATACATAGAGGAGGTGCGCCAGCCAGAAACGCGTTATAATGGTAGAAAGAGAAAGAGCATAGGAATAGTATTCGCTTCCTTGTCTGATGACGCATGTGTCGCGGCAATTCCGCGAAATATAAATATTGTACATGGCAACACTACTTCTTTATGGTAAGATAGTTTTTTTTTCTTGTCATAGTCTATGTCGAACTAACGTGCGTTTGAAATTGTTTTCTCTAGTTTAAATTGAGTTTCCTTTGTTTTACTAATACCACGTGTTATAAAGTGGCCGCTGAATATGCTGTAATGCCTGTAAACTGAAGTTGAGTATCACGGATTTGAGTATCATGGAGTTGTTGTTGAATATCGTAATTTATTACCTATTGTACGTGATTGTAATATGATCTCATGCTTGGAAATTGTGCAAGCATTGTGGCTCCCTCCGAGGAGGCCAGGAGATCAGGCTGGGCGTCCCACTGGGGGCGCCGGCTATAAGAGGAGGGCTGGGCGTCCCACTGGGGGCGCCGGCTATAAGAGAAGTGTTGAAACCGTGCTATAGGCACGAACCCCGGGGGTTGGGCTGGCTTGAGCCGGTATCGACATATACTGGTGAGAGCGCGGTGGGGGACGTGGTTCCTCATCGTAGTGCGAGAGCACTAGGCCACAGTAATAGGCTGGTGGGGGTGGTAGACCCTAAACGCTAACACCAGGCCATGAAATATAAATCCTCATGTAATAAGAATCACATGTGTAACAACTGTTTAATGTTATTGTAATAATGGTATAAAGATTTAATTCATGACAAGTCTGTGATGCTCAATGGCTCCTGGCAGAGGAGTCATATTCTATATGTATGTTAACAGGTAATCATAATTGTAAGGCGAAGCAGAGGCCCTTGGTTCGGGCTTAGGAAAAGCACCTGAGGGCGCTGATACATACAACGCACAGATGTCGCGAGGAGTCTCTATATCAAGGTATGAGTCACAATGTACATACTTGCCCTCTGTAATAAATTGTATTCAGCTCAACACATTACATGTATGGAAATTCGAGAAGCACGGATGTCGTTGTGTAATATCAGACGTAACATTAACTGTAAGGCAAACATTCCCCGCACATGCTAATTAGACATGCCGTAGCCCTTCCCGACATGGTGTAGATAAGCTGGGATGATTATTAATTGAAGAATCCTATCAGAAAAGTAATGTGTTGAGAAAAGAATTCTGGTTAAAACATTAAAATGGCAAATTTTGTGACTCATGGCGACATCTGTTGTTCAGTAGCGAAACTAATGTTCATTGTCGAACATTCTATGCAAAGAGATTTGTGTGAAAAGAAATGCTTGAAAAATACATGTATTTTTAGAAATAAGGTGACATGCAAATGTAGTTTAATGTTGAAATATTTAATTCTCTTTTAGAGAGAGAATTACTTGCTGGTTGGTTATTTTAATCGTTTTTGGTTTTATTTGTCGTAGTATTGACACTACTTGTGCAAAGGGTTATATTGCAAACCGGAAGTCATCGGTTTGTCATTGGTGTGAAAATCGGTTTCCTTTACGTATAAAAACATGTCTGCTGGCTTTGCATACAGAAAAAATCTATAAATTGGTAAATATCTACTTGTACTATTGAAAAACGATAAAAAGTTACGACGTTCTGTTAATTACATAGTATATGTGTGGAAGAATCGAAAAGTCTAGTGTTTTTAAAAGGTTATTTGCAAAATAGTTTACTTTCATACACGCGGTAGCTTCAACAAACTTAGGTAAGAATCTTTTATGATTGTGAAATATTCAGTAAATCATTCGATATTTTATACAGTGTAACAGTGGATTACCATTAGGTACTTTTATTCTTTTGTTTATTGACAATGGAAACTAAAAGATAGAACTTAAACACGTACACCGAGTAAGTACCTACCTGTGTAATGTTTCGAGAACATCATCACCCAAAATTTCTGGCCAATTTATATTTTCATAGGTATATTGATAAATACGACGCAAATTCCCGTCATATTTTAATGTCATTCTTATAGTCGTAATGAAACATTGTGTCATTTATTACTTATAGCACTGAGGCACACGTGCTTTTGAAAGTCTACATAAGAACTCCGTCAGAAAGTAGCGGGCAACGCATTCATTTGTTTAACCAACGAGACCTTACCGATTACCTACAAATAAGGTATGTTTTAATTACGATTACTGCTATATTTGCAAAATTTGTTCACCGAACATATGCATAGTTCATTGACCTTTTGAGCGCCACGGCTAACGGCGAAAAAGCGTGCCACGAGTGCTCGTCTAAGACGTGCCTCGGACGCCGAGTGACGGCTGTAGCCGACGCAAATGTATGGAAAGCGGCATGTCGTGGCGTCAGGGGGCACGGAAAACTGCTGACGGCCATGGCCGACTGTGGCGGTCGAAGGGTTAGTGACAGTCTATACAAGATGAACCGAGCCCAACCAGATTTAGTATTATAGAACATTATTGTAGCCATTCTGAGATTTAGTTAACAATATACTGAAATGCAATCAAGACAGTTCAGTGTGTCTTAGTGGATGAAATGAAATAAGGCTAGTTGCACAATGAAGAATATTCATTTTCAGGTTATGTGTAATAAAATAAAATAAAATAAATAAATTATTGATGGCACAGTTAGATTAATACTTCATGTCATTTATAGTATGCAGTACCATGAGCTCCTGAGTCGCTATAAATTAACAAAGAAAATAGATAGTTATTTATTTTTATAAAAATTGATGTGTGATGTGATTATTCCGTATGAACCTCCAAAACGGCTGGAACGATTTTGATGAAATTTTCAGACAATTATCATATTCGCCCAGCGTGTAATATTATAAAGTTTTGTAACATCTCAGTGTAGGTAATTAGTGCAACCTGTGCGAAGCTGTAACAGGTCGCTAATTAAATATGAAATATGATGATTTCTTTATATTTTCTTGTCATGATTGATGAAAACCAATTGAATGAATTATATACCATAATCTTGCTTCCTTATGCTTTTCTATTGAATTTATTTTGCGCATAATGTGTTTCATCATTATTTTGTTTATGAATTTGGTACTTACGCACAACTATAGTATCATTTAACTATAACTATTGCATTATGGTGTCTTGATAGAGACAGGGTTACGAAGGCTGTGTACTAAAAGCGTTGGATACAACTTTTTACTAAAAATATAAGTAAATTAAAACTTTTATTTTACTTTACGATTTCAATAGTCTTTGAGTATAAAACCAACTAGCAAGATAAATTATCATCTCGATTATTGAATATTTGCATGTTATTATAGGATAGAATTTTATTCCAGATATTTTCTTTTATCAAACAATGGATAGTATACTTCTGAATCGTTTGTCCATATTTATCAATGAAGTTAGATCTCTCTCAGATCAGGCTCTCAATCTACATAATAACCTAAACAGTGACAGATTAGAAACAGCAAAAATCGTAACAGCAAAATTAAAATCTGTTCTGTCACGTTTTACATCGGAACTTTATCATTACTTCAACGTTTGTAAGGATCCAGATCCAGATGAAATATCAAACTTCACCACCTATCAGCTTCAAGGAGAAGAAGTGTTGGCGGAATTAGAAGCGAAACTGAAATTTTTTGCGGAACTTCCTACAACGTCTACCAAAGAAAATGAACAATCAGCATATAGCAAGCTTCCAGATTTGAAATTACCAGAGTTTAGTGGTGATTTACTTGAATGGCACCAATTCTGGGACCAGTTTACATCAAATATAAGCCGAAGAAAATTGAATGATGTTGATAAGTTACTGTATCTTAAAAGTTCACTCCAGGGTGAAGCAGCAAGACTCATTGATGGATTTGACACAACAAATAGAAGTTATGCTATTGCTGTCAATACTCTGAAGGCCAGATACGGGAAAGAAAGTGACATCATTTACGCACACCACAGAGCTCTGAGTAAAATTAAACGTGCTGAGAAAATGGAGGAATGTAGACAAACATTAGATGCATTAGAACGGCACCTACGAGTACTTCAATCGGTAGGAGAAGACACTAGTTCGAATCACATAAGATTTTTAATTTTGGAAAAGTTCCCAACTGAACTCATTTATGATGTTAAAATGAGACTAGGCTCTGAAGGAACAGAATCGGTTGAAGAAATAAGAAAACAATTATCAATTATTATTGCTGCTAAGGAAGAAGCACAAAGAATAACACAAGATATTACTACAAACGAAACTTCTAAATACACAGTAGAGACTTTACATGTAAAGGATGCTTCTGAAAGCGTTAAAGAAAAATATTTGAAGTTCAATAACCAGTCGAATGGCGCGAAAACCCATACGAATCGACCAAAGAGTAATGTAAAATTTACATCCAATAAATGGAATGGAAAACAAAACCATAGGCCGTTGAAAAGAAAATTTGAATTTAAAAAGGAATGGAATGCTAAAGGTGAAAAACGGAGAAGGTGGTCATGCATTTTTTGTAAAGATTCTCATTTAAATTTTGAATGTGACAAATTTAAAACCAATGATGAAAGAAAATCGAAATTGACAAACAGGTGTTACAATTGCTTTGGATTAGGACACTCAGTAAAAAATTGTAAACGCAAAAAATATTGTAAGAAATGTAACCTGAAACTACTCCATAACCAAGCGTTATGTCCCAATTATGAGAAGAAGGAAGTTACAAATGCTATGCATGTAAACTTCGGGTCTACTGTACTTCAAACGGCGATAGCAACTGTTCAAGGACATAATAATTCTCTTAAGAAATGCCGAATTCTTCTGGATTGTGGAAGCCAAAGAAGTTATGTGACGCAAAGCGTTGCTAAAGCGTTGGATCTACAAGCAGAAGAACAAAATCGCCTGAGCATTTTTACCTTTGGTGCTCAGAAGCCTAAAGAAATAGTCAGTCCACTTGTGAAACTGGAAATAAACACCCGAAACAACACATGTAAAACAATATTTGCTAATGTAGTACCTTCGATATCTCAAGGAGTATCATATCCAGAAAAGGAAGTAGTTGGATGGAACATCAAAGGAAAATATCTACTAGCTGATGATGGTTCTTTATCAGACCAAGTCGATATTTTGCTCGGAAATGACTATTATTATTCTGTGATGTCAACAAAGAAAATACAAATCAGCGAAGACTTATATCTTGTCGAAACAGAATTTGGTTGGATACTTTCTGGCAGATCATCTAATGTATCAGTTGAACAATTGTCAGTTTTAACATATTTTCAGTCATCGTGTGACTTTAGACTAAATCAACCAGATCCACCATTAGACGATGGAAAATTAGTATCATTATGGGATTTAGAATCAATTGGTATTACGGACTCACCAAAAGTAAGCCGAGATGAAGAGGCAGTAAAAAACTTTAATGAAACTACAGAATTTAAGAATAACAGGTATTATGTTAGTTGGCCATGGAATAATAACACTCCAGATTTACCAACCAACTTTGGTTTGGCATTTGGGCGTTTGGTCAGTTTAGTTAAAAGACTGGATTCTGACACTTTGTTGTCATATGATAAAACATTAAAGGAACATTTTGAAGAAGGAATCATAGAAGAAGTTCCGGCAGGGAATGATGAAAGTCATCCTATTCATTACATACCTCATCATGGAGTCTCAGCGCCAGGAAAATCACTACGAATTGTTTATGATGCTTCAGCAAAAACAAAAGATAATAGAAGCCTTAATGAATGTCTTTATTGTGGACCTATGCTGCTCGAAGATTTAACTGGATTAATTATCAAATTCAGATGCCATACTATTGGTTTAACGGCTGATGTTGAAAAAGCCTTTTTACAAATAGGTCTCAATAAACCAGACAGAGATGTAACAAGATTTTTATGGGTTAAAGATATAAATGAACCGGTAAATGAAGACAATCTTGTTCATTTCAGATTCACACGTGTACCATTTGGAATAATTTCGAGTCCTTTCATGTTAAATGCTGCTGTGAAACATCACTTGTTGAAAGCTAAAAATAATAATGTGAAAAAACTGGCTCATGAAGTATATGTTGATAATATTGTAACAGGAGCTAGTACTACTGAAGAAGCTTTGGATTTATATCAAAAGTCTAAAGAGACATTTCAACAAATATCAATGAATCTGAGGGCGTGGAGCTCTAATTCTCAAGAATTCTTACATCACGTTCCTGATGCTTGCCCAGATAAAGAAGTCAAAATATTAGGTCTGGAGTGGCATTTGGAAGACGATACACTTAACTTAAGATCAAAAGTAACTAACCACGTTAATACCAAAAGAGGTATTTTAAAGAGCGTTGCATCTATTTATGATCCTTGTGGTTACGCGGTACCCACATTACTACCAGCAAAATTACTGCTGCAAGATCTATGGAAAATGAAAATAAAATGGGATACCCATTTATCAGAGGATATCATTAATAGATGGAATGACATAAAACGTGATTTAGACGAAGTTAAAGAAATAAGTTTACCTAGGAAGTACATGAAGAATTCTCAAAGTAATGACTGTCAAATTCACTGCTTCACAGACGCTGCAGCAAGAGCTTATTCTGCAGTCGTGTATATAGTTGGAAATAATGAAAAGAGTTTTGTGATTGGGAAATCACGTCTTGTACCAATAAAAGATCAGGAAAATTTAAAGATACCACGTCTAGAACTCTTAGGTGTACTAATCGGAAGTCGTCTGATAAAATATGTCAAAAAATTCATTAGCTTCAATATAACACAACAAATATTATGGACAGATAGTCAGATAGTTATTGACTGGTTCAATACTGACAAATTATTAACTCCATTTGTGTCAAGAAGGATTCAAGAGATTAAAAGTAACAAAGAATTGATTATCAAACATATACCGTCTGCCCTGAATCCTGCTGACGTTGCTACTAGACCGTCCAGTTCAAAGGAAGATAGAGAAAGATGGTTAGCTGGACCAGACTTTTTACTTCAAGATCCTAGTAGTTGGCCTGCAAGTTCGTTAAATGAACATTCTCTTTTCGTTGGGGAGGATCTGGCAAAGACTAATGAAGTCCAAGAAACATTGCCAGAACCAATGGAAGTAGAAATTATCGCAAATGATGACTGTCTTGAAAAGCAGTCCACAGATCAGGACGCAGTAATGGAATCTGAAGACAGTACACTTACAGAGATCAAGAAAATACAGGCAGAATATTTCAAAGAAGAAGTTAATGGAAAACTAACAAGTCTCAGTAGAAACTTAGGTTTATTTAAAGACATTGATGGCATTTTACGGTGCAAGGGTAGGCTAAAATATGCAGAATGGTCGTTTGACATGAGGTATCCGATAATCATACCTAAAGGATGTGACTTTACCAATAAAGTTATTAAAGATATACATGAGAAAAACTATCATGTTGGTGTCAACCATACTCTTAGTATAATTCGTAAAACTTACTGGATACCTCAAGGCAAACGTCAAGTGCAAAAGGTTTTAAGAAAGTGCCCACGTTGTGTAAAGCATGGCGGTGGACCATTTAAATTACCACCTACACCTGCACTGCCACATGAACGTGTTAACTACAGCAAACCTTTTACTTTTACTGGAGTTGACTATCTAGGACCTATGTTAGTCAAAACCGAGAGAGGAACACAAAAGAGATGGATATGTTTATTCACATGTTTGGCTATCAGAGCTGTACATCTTGAAGTTGTCGAAGATTTATCAGCCGAAGAAGGTCTTCTCGCTCTGAGGCGAATGATTTCGACCAAGGGTGTACCGACTCTTATTACATCAGACAATGCTGTACACTTCAAGTTGATAGCTGATATACTAGCTAATACATACTGTGTAGAGAACAAAATAAAGTGGCGATTCATACCTGCACTCGCTCCATGGTTTGGTGGATTTTATGAAAGACTAGTAGGACTGATAAAACACTGTTTACGAAGATCATTACAGAAACATCTTTTAAAGGATAGTCAACTGTCAACTATAATTAAAGAAATTGAAGCGGTAATAAACACACGACCTTTAACCTGTGTTGATACAGAACTTGAGCACATTTTAAGACCGTCAGATTTTCTGCAAATTGGTAGATGTATCACATTAGAAACTGTTCAAAATGAACCATTAATAGAAGGCTCATCTATTAAGACCAATTTAATTCAAGGCTGGAGAAGAGCTCGTATCATGCTAGAGGAATTTAAAGAAATGTTTCGCAATCGTTATTTACCGAGTCTCCGTGAAAGATATAATCACTCTCTGAAACAACCACGTGTGACTTCACGAGATATCCCTAAAGAAGGTCAAATAGTTCAGATAAAAGGAGATAAAAATCGTGAAGGCTGGAAAGTAGGAAAAATAATCTCTTTGATTAGAGGCTCCGATGGTTTAACTAGAGTGGCTATAGTAAAAGTAGGAGACTCTGTATACACGCGTTCTATTGCACATTTATATCCTCTGGAAGTAGAAGACGACGAACAACCAAATCCAGTACTGCCAGTCGCTAGAAAAAATCTTGAAATACGAAAATTACCGGACGAAGCTTCAAGAAAATCAGTTATTATTCCTAATGTTGAAACAGAAATAATTGATGATGTAGAGAAAGAAACATTGACTGATAATGAAAAGGAAAAGGTTGAAGTTGGGAAAATTACAAATGACACTATGGATGTCAGTAATCAAGAAACAGTCAAAGAAATTAATAAATTAACAAATCACAATGTAGATGTACCAACTGAAGAAAGGGATGATGAAATGGAGAGCGCTGATAGAATAGATGATCTGAGAGATGATAATAATGAAACGGACAAAAATTCTATGACAAACAATGTAGAAACATTATCAGAACAAAATAAAGAAACTGGACATAAGCGAGTTGCTGCAATCCGTGCCCTTGAGAAGATAAGGGAATGGACTAGCAACTTGATGATTATTCTACACTAAATGTTCCCGGCGGGAGTGTCGCGGCAATTCCGCGAAATATAAATATTGTACATGGCAACACTACTTCTTTATGGTAAGATAGTTTTTTTTTCTTGTCATAGTCTATGTCGAACTAACGTGCGTTTGAAATTGTTTTCTCTAGTTTAAATTGAGTTTCCTTTGTTTTACTAATACCACGTGTTATAAAGTGGCCGCTGAATATGCTGTAATGCCTGTAAACTGAAGTTGAGTATCACGGATTTGAGTATCATGGAGTTGTTGTTGAATATCGTAATTTATTACCTATTGTACGTGATTGTAATATGATCTCATGCTTGGAAATTGTGCAAGCATTGTGGCTCCCTCCGAGGAGGCCAGGAGATCAGGCTGGGCGTCCCACTGGGGGCGCCGGCTATAAGAGGAGGGCTGGGCGTCCCACTGGGGGCGCCGGCTATAAGAGAAGTGTTGAAACCGTGCTATAGGCACGAACCCCGGGGGTTGGGCTGGCTTGAGCCGGTATCGACATATACTGGTGAGAGCGCGGTGGGGGACGTGGTTCCTCATCGTAGTGCGAGAGCACTAGGCCACAGTAATAGGCTGGTGGGGGTGGTAGACCCTAAACGCTAACACCAGGCCATGAAATATAAATCCTCATGTAATAAGAATCACATGTGTAACAACTGTTTAATGTTATTGTAATAATGGTATAAAGATTTAATTCATGACAAGTCTGTGATGCTCAATGGCTCCTGGCAGAGGAGTCATATTCTATATGTATGTTAACAGGTAATCATAATTGTAAGGCGAAGCAGAGGCCCTTGGTTCGGGCTTAGGAAAAGCACCTGAGGGCGCTGATACATACAACGCACAGATGTCGCGAGGAGTCTCTATATCAAGGTATGAGTCACAATGTACATACTTGCCCTCTGTAATAAATTGTATTCAGCTCAACACATTACATGTATGGAAATTCGAGAAGCACGGATGTCGTTGTGTAATATCAGACGTAACATTAACTGTAAGGCAAACATTCCCCGCACATGCTAATTAGACATGCCGTAGCCCTTCCCGACAGCATGCGCAGTAAACGATTCGCCTCCGGTATTATACTGACCCTTCCGCATTCGACTGTCAAAATTTTGTGGTTATGTATATTGTGTAGCTGTTTTTGTAAAATAATATCATTTTCGCAGCAGTTCTCTATTATTATTTGTAATAATGTCACTCAAATGCTGAAAATGATTATAATAAAAGGTAAAAAAGTAAAACAGTTAGTAGTATGAAAATGATGTTTTTATTATTGTAATATAAACAAAAAATACAAAATCAAATAATACATACAGAACTGAAGCGAAATAATAGGTTAGAACATTTCGTATTGCGTCGTCAACGGACGGCACGCAGCATGTTGCCATTGCGCATGCGGCAAGACAAGCACAGTGCCACTATTTCTAGTTTCTGTCTCTCTTTACCGTGATACGCTTCCACTTATAGCTGCACTTGACGCTCGTATGAGGCGCTCGGGCGAGGCGCTCGGCGAGTGGTACCGAGGCGAGTGGCAGTCACTTCATGCGCGCATAGCTCAGTTGCCGCTGAATCGTAGAAGATGATGGACGTGACAGCTTTGTCCGCGATTGCTCATTATGCTTTTTTACGTACATATTGTACAAAAAAGATTCCAAAACCTTAGGAAAAGGAGATGGCGGATGCTTAGCTTACTATACACAAAAATAGAACAGTATAAGAACATAATATCTATCCTATGAAATTTATATTTTTATATAAATACGTATCAAGATTCATTTCTTTATTAAGTACCTAACTAATGGAGGGACGTGCGTGAATATGTTTTCATGTTTATTATTTTGTTAGATGATAGCAGATCGATCCTATATAATAAAAGAAAAGAGTTTCATTAAATTCATATTATATCTAAAACTACCATTTGCCTGCGACATTGACCGAGCGGAATTTTTGAATTTGAATTTTCTGGGATATAAAGTACCCTATGTCCTATTCCGAAGAGGGTTATTTCATTTTAATTTGGTTTTATTATATTAAAGGAAAATCGTACGTGAAGTATTTTATAACCTGTGGCACACTAATGTACGCGCGCGTGAGGTCGGGCCGCTCGCAATTTCACTCGTCACTTTGATCTTGCACGAAAAACCGACAACTATAGCGAGCGGAGACGAGGCGAGGCGAGCGCACACGAGTTGAGCCGAGCGGGCTCACTTCACGTAGCCACTCGCCTGCACTCGCCTCCACTCGGTGCGCGTCAAGTGCAGGTATTTTACAGGCAGTCCTATGGCTCACCTCCTCTAGTTATAATACCTCTATGGTACCTAGCCTAAATCGCTTCCTTGATTGTAACGTGTGTAGGTGTAGGCCCCCAATTCTCGGTGTATTCGAAAAAATGTCGATTGCGAGATTAAACTTCAGATTCATACAGTTGTGTCAAATGACTGTATGCACGTGACGTGACCTGACGTTTAATCTCGATTGTGAGATTATCTCGAATGCAGCGAGAATTGGGGGCTAGGTCCGCAGAGGCGATTTTTTTAGGGCTCTATCACAAGAGGCTGTGCATTTTTGCATTAAATGGTCATTCTTATCTATTTATACTAAGCCCAAATTCCGCAACAAGATTTTCATAAAAGTAGTGACGGCGTTTATTCGAGCTCGCAGATTGAACTACTGTACTTACTAAGCAAACGAAATGAAAAATATGGGTGCACCTTTTTTTACATAACTTTCTAAGTCCTATTATCGAAAGTCCGAAAATATTTCTCATACCATTTTACATCATAATGATCATTCTTCATAAAAATATTTAATACTAACGATCGAAACTAATAATCATCAGAATTCATAATATCACTAATCATACAACTTGTTATACTAATATTTGTTTTTATATATTTTCTTATACTAACGATCGAAACTCCTAATCATTCTGATTCATAACGTAACATAACATAAATATTCATATATTTTTTATACTAATATTTGTTTTCATATGTTTCTTAATCGTAAGTATCATTTATCCGCATTATTGAAATTCATAATGTCAATAAACATACAACTGTTTTATACTAATATTTATTCTACTATATAAAAATAAGTCGGGTTTTCCTTCCTGACGCTCTAACTCCAGAACGCACGAACCGATTTCCACGGTTTTGCATTCGTTGGAAAGGTCTCGGGCTCCGTGAGGTTTATAGCAAAGAAAATTCAGGAAAACTTTCAACAGAAAAGCGGGAAAATCTTTTTTCACATACAGCGCCATCTCTGATACATAGCTACACCAAACGAAATGTTACATAAAAGGAAGCCATCTGGTGGCGAAACGGAGTTTGCCGGGTTTGCTAGTTTCCATATATTTCTTAATCATAAGTGTAAATGAAACTGGGTAGGACTTAAGAAGACTTCTGAGCGAGCGAGCGGAGCGAGCGAGCAAAATGGGTCGGAGCAGAAGCGACTCAGATAGGTTAGGTTCAGAAGGTTAAGGCGGGAAAGAAGCGAAGCTAAGCTCCCGCCTTAGCCTTCGATGTTAGGTCTTTTTTTGTAACAGTTCAGAAAATCTTGCTTATTTGTAAGATTTTATGCTAAATAGGTTCATGTTGTTATATTAATTTGCTTAAATCCATAGGTATGCCATCTTGAAAGTGAAGTTGTAGGTAGGGATACCCTGCCCTACCTACAACTTCACTTCGTTTTTTTTCGAATTAAATATTATTTTGAATATTTACTGTTGTAAAACCAATATTATGAGTTCAAATATCTTCTTAGCAATGCCATTATTAATAAGAAATTTATGATAATTGTCTGTTATGAAGAAAACTATTCTGAAACACAAAATTATGAGTTGAAGTATGTTCTTGGTAATGAAATTATGAATAAATAAAATATGATCACTGTCTGTTATGAAGCAAAATGTTATGAAAAAAATATATGAGTTAAAACATGTTCTTAGTAATGACATTATTAATAAAAAAAATATGATAACCGTCGGTTATAAGTTCCGTTGGTAGGAATAAAAATGTATGAACAAAAAAAGTATGAGGGAAAAGTTATGAAGAGTGATTATTATGAATACAAATCGGTAGTGAAACAAAAAATAGGACTATGAATTTTATGTGAGCCATATGGACCCGAAAAATGTATAATAATATCTCTTGAAAAATCGTGTAGTTCATAGCTCTAAATTTTGCAATATGTATTGAATATGTATTAAAAAATTCCAAGGCAACACCATAAAACTACTAAAAACGCTATAAGGCTAGCCACTGACCTACAATATAACTGTGCAATATCACTGGTTGCACAATTATATTGATCGTCAGTATTTGATATTGACCGTCAATATCATTTACTAACGATCAATATAACTGTGCAATCAGTGATATTGCACCGTTATATTGTAGGTCAGTGGCTAGCCTTAGTTACAAAACTGGTAACATCGATGTCACCACCCCATCTATTCCATAATCTAATACCTGTACTTCACGCGCGCCGAGTGGAGGCGAGTGCAGGCTAGTGCGAGCGTGAAGCGGCCCGCTCGGCTCGACTTGTGTGCGCTCGCCTCGCCTCGTCTACGCTCGCTATAGTTGTCGGTTTTTCGTGCAAGATCAAAGTGACGAGTGAAAACGCGAGCGGCCCGACCTCACGCTCGCGTACATTAGTGTGGCACAGGTTATAAAATACTTCACGTACGATTTTTCTTTTATATAATAAAACAAAATTAAAATGAATTTATTAAAACAAAATTAAAATTTATCCCAGAAAAGATATAGATTATGTACTATGTCCTATTCCCAAGAGGGTTATTTCATTTTAATTTTGTTTTATTATATTAAAGGAAATCGTAAGTGAAGTATTTTATAACCTGTGGCACACTAATGTACGCGCGCGTGAGGTCGGGCCGCTCGCAATTTCACTCGTCACTTTGATCTTGCACGAAAAACCGACAACTATAGCGAGCGGAGACGAGGCGAGGCGAGCGCACACGAGTCGAGCCGAGCGGGCCCACTTCACGTAGCCACTCGCCTGCACTCGCCTCCACTCGGCGCGCGTCAAGTACAGGTATTACACTATCGTATCGGAGCCAATACATCTGACTTTCAGTGTTGCCGGTTTTTGCTTGTAATAAATGTAGCTTTGTGAAACGGGGCACATGTGGAGCTCTCGTCTTTGCAAAAAATATCGGAAGTATGATTCCCCCCTCCCCTGATATCATCCTTTTGGTTTTGGATCTGTATTCATTCCACGTGCTGTCATGTATAGAACTGTAGAACAGCATTTTTTATTATTATTGCATATTTGGTAATAATTGACATTTGAAAATACTTTTTTCATTGTGATAGATAAAATATTATTTATTACTCAGTGAAATATTATTATTACTGAACTCACTTGTTGACTTCATTGTATAACCAAATAAATAACAGCACAACAAAACATCGATGGAAAGATATTTATAGGATATTTTAATTAGAATTTGCGAAAACATGGACATGTTACCAAAAAAGAAGTTGCAGCTTCCTAAATCCGTGCTGGACATGAAATTCATGAAAAAAACTAAGGATAGGATAGAAAAGGAACTTGAAAATACACAAGATCATGAAAGTTTATATTCAAATATCATCACTAATGAAATGCGTACCGCATCCGGCAACTATATTTCGGAATCGAGTTTTATATTTTGTGAGGAATTATTAGATGGAAGATTGTCCTTCAAAGGAATGAACCCTGAAATCGAGAGTCTTATGCAAGCAGACCGTAAAGAGGACTCTGATGATGGAGAGATGCAAAAAGATATCCCAGATGAAATATTAGCAAAAAAAATGGCATCATTTCATAAAAGGAAAGGTGATACAAAAGGATCAAGAAACTATGGAGGTTTTAAAAAGAAGAAGTTATAATTCACTTATAGACCAGGCTTCAAGAAGAATTTCATTTGCCAAATATAAGGACCACAGTTTGACTTCTTTTACATACTCTAAGGACACATCTCAAAGATGTATCTTTAGTTTCACATAGCTGGCACATTTTGTGGTCCTAAAGAATTTTATAAGGTCGTCATTTTTTGTGTGGTTTTTTATTATCTATCATGTGGTCTTCCAGCACGTCTAGCACGACCTGCCCGCGAGTCCTTTCTCGCTCAGTGCGTCCCTTTCATATTTGACAAGTTGGACAGAGACACACCTAGCGACAAACGACTCGCGGGCATGTCGTGCTAGCCCCCCTGATGAAAGAACCTCATGAGCTGATTCTAAAAATATACTACTTTATTACATTTCAGACACCCGTTTCTATAAACCAAAAAAAAAAACATTCCAAGTTTGTGCTCCTCATGGGCCAAATGGCTATATTGTTATGTCTATCATGTTAGCAATTTTGAAAATATTAACATTTACTTTTTTTTAGATACCTTTTGAACACCACAGTCGGCTATACACAACAGTGTATTTTGCGCCTTTTTGCATTTGCCATGGCCTTCAAAGGATTAGAGTGACAGTTTCCTAATTTTCAATATTTTTTAAATGAGAAATTTCAGGGTCATTTTTTTTAATTTGATACGATAAGTCAGCATACATTTTTTTACGACCCTAAATTTGCTGGCAGCTTCAAAACTATAAATCTTATTCACCTTAAGAATACATAACAGAAGTCAAATGGCAGTCTTCATTTATATTATACACGAATTTTCTTGCTTGCTTGCTTATTATTAGTACAGTATATTTTAATAATGTTGGAAAAAAGTGCAATGTGGAAAATGTTCATCATGTGCATTTGTTAATAGATGTCAAAGGATACTAGAGGAGATTTGCAATAAAAGTTTCACTACAATAATGAGCAATTTGGTTGACAATTTTTTATTGCAAATCAACGGCATAGTTAAATTAAATTACATTATGAGCATCTTTCATTTCCTTCAGTTGTCTTCATAGATTACAACCCCTGCTAGCAAAGAAAATATATCACTATTTTAAATAAATAAACAAAAAAGTAATAACTCATATTGTTTTTATTACAACTGATTTAGCTTGATAACTAAATTATAAAAGTGATTATTTTTACATGATCATTCAGTCTAAGTATTATTTTTAGTCTTGAACATTACAATCAGCATGTCATTACACAGGTGTGTTTCAATGTTATGGATGCCCTGTTTTATACTTCATACATTTTGTGATGGCTATGACATGAGACCATTCCTCATGGCAGTAATGATGACTCATATCATCCAGCCCTCCCTTTACGAATGCAATGCGTGCTGTGTTGATAGTCTAACAATTGTTGATGCTTGAAAAACTGACTACTATGTCCTATCATCATCAGTCAAGCAGTTAATCCATAAGACACGCTCAGAATAAACTGTTTCACACATTCACTGTTGGTGAAAAAACCGTCCAAATAACTGCTCGAAATACCATATGCATATGCATGTCCAAATACCCAGGAATAATGCTAAGCATACATAGAATCTTGCCAGTTTTATTCATATTCCATATCATAAAGAACACCAGAGTTTGTGAGAGAGTATACAATGACAGTCTTGAATTGCTCAACCTGTTAGCACACTTCATAACATTGGCAGTAAATGGTTAAAAGAAACAGAAATTTTCAATGTTTATGGTATTCAAGAATTACATATAATGGAAGTTAATCAGCATTAAACATACAAATCAGTCACTAAATTGCTTGACAACTGAAGAACATGTTTCTCAATGCTAGTCTTCAGATTGCTAAGTGTAATTAATAAAATATTAGTCAAATTTAAACTTACAGTAAATGCGCGGTTCACTTTAACAAAGTTTAACTATAACAGTGGCGGCGGTCAAATCAAATAGTTCTTAAAACTGAAAAATATGGATTTCAATCAAAAAAGAAACCTCTCACAGATTTTGACCTACAAAGTGAGATTAAATTATTGTTTTAATATATAATTCATTTAAATGAAGGAAATGTGATTCATGTTGGATATTTTTTTTGAGAAAGTCATGTTTTCAAATTAAATTATAAATTTCAAGTTAAAACTCTTAATCATAATTACAGATAGAAATTTCTCAGGGACACAAAAAATGATGGATAAATAAGTAATTGCTTATATTGGTACACTTGGTGACCCTACAACCTACTCAAATTCTGTTACTTTTTTAATACAACCAACTTAATTCATTTACCTTTTTACTTTGTTAATTTTATGAATACAAAGTTAGGTATTAGATAGCTTAATCCAACTAGTGGGCAACAGCTAGTTATTTAGGCCAGTTTTTATAAACGTCCGTTAGTAAAACCATCGGAGCAAAATCCAACAGTATCAAATCATACAGATTTTGAGATTACTGAATCTGACATTTGGTCTGACTGACCTTTGTAAATCCCGGCCGTAATTAGCTTGCTTACCGTTACTATTTAGGTCAGGTTTTATAAAGATCCGTTTGTAAAATATCATCAGATCAGTAATGTCAGAAACGAAATTTGATTCGATACATATATAAAACCCGACCTTGGCTGGGTTTTTTATAAAGATCAATACCGTTTTTGATATCACTGATCTAACATTTGGTCTGACGGACTTGTATAGTAACCGGCCTCAGGCCATTGATCTGATTAATTAAAATTTGGTCTCACGGATCTTTATCAAACCCGGCCTTTGGGCCGCACTCAGTCAGATAATGAACAATGAACTTGTTTTTTTTTCGAAATTTCCATACATCTTCAACAAAAAACATGTTACTCGTTCAATAACTCTCGAGTAATGCCATCAGTGATTCACATTTTGATATTTCCACTTCAAACAAAAAACAACTACAGGCATTATATTTCTTATATATAAGTACTCAAATATTATTCTTCGTTTGGGACACACATCATTCTAATACTACAATCATAGTACTATAATTTGCATTGGATATTAATAAAGATTAACCTTTTGAACGCCACAAGCCGACAGCAGATTTCCATGCCCCTGACGGATGCCAAAGCATACCGGTTTCCATACATTTTGTCGGCTACAGCCGTCACTCGGCGTCGTCCAGGGCACACTTTCGCGCATTCAGCCGTGGCGTTCGAAAGGTTAACTGTGAAACAAACATTTTTATTATTATTTACGTATTAATATGCAAAACAAAGTTTCAGTTTTTCCCTACCATAGCACAGCGAGTCCCAGCAAGGCTTGGTAATTGATGTAGTTCTAGTTCCATTTGTTATATTGACTAACACTTGACTATTTATTATAAAGGCCACTTTTGAAAACTTATTTATTAATAACTGCTTTGACATGAGTGAGCAAATTGTCAGTCGAGCCCTTGCTGCATGAGCGTGTGGAGGTCGCGGAAGGCGGCCCCTAGACGGCCCTGCAGGGTCTGCCGCTTGAGCAGGAACGCTCGCACGTCGAGCAGGAGGCGGTGGATCTGAGCGCATTTCGTGTAGCGCTCCTCGCGCGGGATGTCCACGCCGAGGGTGCGAACGGGCGCGGAGACGTTGGCGCGCACCACCGACGAGAAGTTGCGCACGATCAATCGGAGCGCGTTGCAGCCGCATTGCATGTAACTGAAACAAAATAGGGTTGTGTGGTTCACATTCATATTCGCGTAATAAATCAAGAACATTTCAGCGGTCAGGGCGGTTGCCACGCAGACTTTGTACACAAATACAGTTGGGCGTTCCGTGCCGAGACAAAAGCCTACAGTACCATTACCATGAGTTGCGCAAACGCTCCCGCTAGCGTAAACTATCACTCGGTCCCTTTTACTTGTATCGGCAATAAGCAGCATTTCCGATAGATTTTGATAGCGAGAACGGTTTGCGCAAACTCTTGGTAAGGGCTCTGTTCACACCAGCCACAGGCGAAGCGTGAGGATAAGCCGGTGTACCATTTCTTTTTTTAAACAGTGTATTAATACTTATTAAAGATTGTATTTATAAAATAATTATGTAATATGCAATTTCTATGTTAATACAAGAACTAATTAATAGTATTATAATGTTTGAGTTACGAAAATAATGCACCGGCTTACCCTCACGCTTCGCCTCTGGGTCACACTCCCGCAGGTTATGATAGCAAGGCACTATGGCCATATATGCTGGCACTTTTTAGTATGGCAATTAAATTTAAACTACCTTTTGACATCTCGTGGAACGTTTATCGCTGTTCCCTCGGGTACTGTGCCTTTTTTCCGGGACAAAAAGTAGCCTATTGGCCGAATTCAGAAAGGCCACTCAAATTGAGCTTTAATTAAAATGACGTTTCTGTATAGGTTGACAACTAGTTGAGGGACATTTAACTACTGGTCAGATGTTTAAGCGGCGTTTCTGAATTCGGTTATATGTCACTATCTCTGTGGAAAAAAACACGCCGATCCGTTGCTCTGTTGCGTTAAAGAAAGACATACCAACAAACCGACAATCACAATTTCGCATTTTTTTGGCCTGGTTTCAGATACCTTTAAACCAATTTAGCATTGATAATGTTATTGGGGAAGAAGGGATGGGAATTGTATGTAGAGACTGCGGATACTTACGATTCATATTTACTTTGTAATAATTCATATATTTTAGGCAGCATCATCAGGCATATATCTAAATTCCAGAGTGACCTAAAAGAAAAGTTATTTTTAATCCTGTTATACTTTATTAAAATATACTTAAGGGTGTGTCGTGCGTCCAGTGGCACCCTAATCGACCGAGCGAGCGAAGCGTCTCCGTTTCAGCTTGGGCAAAAATGCTTTTGTATGTCCAGCGGATGTCCGTCGGCTGTCCATTTGTTCTCGTCTACAGGTCGCAGTTAACCGATTCTCGTGAAATTTTGTGAGCAGGTTGATAGTTTTTTTTTTGTCGATTCAGTTTTTTCGACTTTTATCAAAATGGCGGAGATATGGGGTTTTTGCAATTACAAACTTATTTGCGGTATTGGTACACTGATCCGACCTATGTCGATGTATGGGGATATCAGTTTTGCAACGGCAAAGATAAGTTTGTCGCGAGGTCTACAGCTCACGGAGCCACTAGTTATGTTTTCTATTCAACTAAAGTATATAGTAAAGCGGCCGCTACTTTCCGTTATAATGATTACATGGCAGTTATATTTTAAAAAGTTTAGTTGAAAAGCCTATAAATTGTGTATTTGATAGTGCGACAACTTTAGTGGCTTCGATTTCAATAAAATACTGGGTCCAATTCGAAACGGTGTTGCCTAAATTTAAAACTCCCTAAACTTAAAATAAGACGCGTCATATTCGATTTAGTATGGCACTGGATCCAATTCAAAACAGAGTTTTCTTAATTTAAAATTCCCTAAACTTAAAATAAGAAATGTCTAATTCGATTTTGTATAGCACAAAGCTGTCAAAATCGAGTATGACGTTTCTTATTTTAAATTTAGTGACTTTTAAATTTAGCGAACTCACTTTCGAATTGGCCCTACTTTAGCTTTATATAAAATACAATAACACTGATGAGGGCGCCACTGGACGCACGATATGCATGTGTTTATTTTAATATAGTTTAAAGACATAACTTACGGTTTATGCGCCATCACATTAAGTATATCTAATATCACTGATGTATCTTCGAGTGCAATCACAGATTCTAAGGCAAACTTTAGATTTTTATTGATCCTGACAGAATGGAAAATCTGAGAAAGAAAAGAAATATTAGTCTTTAAAAGTCATACAATCTATCAGTTTAAACTTGTGGCATCATTTGAGTAGCCTTGAGTAGGGTTACTTTTCACCGCCATACGTGGCAATTCAAATTAAAATATATATATTTTCCATACAATCTTTATCACCTGTTTTCACCCATTTAGGGGTGGAATTTCAAAAACTCCCTCCTTGGTGCACTTCTACGGTATTCTAGGAATGTCTCCAAATTTCAAACTTCTAGGATCACCCGTTTAGGCTGTGCGTTGTCTATAAGTGAGTCACGGTACTGTTTTATACGTATTGATTTTAAGCTATAAGCGTCACTAAAAAGTTCTAGTAGCACCGCACTAGAAATGGCCTGGCGGCGAAAGGGACTGCCAGTGATAGTTTTACCAGTCTTCTAAGTGGTGTACTGCCCTTTAGCAAAATATTTCTCGCCAAATTTTACTTCCCAAAAAACTTATCGCAGTAGTTTCATTTCGCAAACGAATCTTTAGCACATTTACATTTCGCATTTTATTCATTTGGCATAATTTTGCTTTGTCATGGGTAGGTTAGGTTATCTTATGTCCCTTACGTAAGTACTTATTTGTCAAAGAATACTTTTGCTAACTGTAAAATTGCGATAAGCCGTTTTTACTAATGATTTTTTGCTAAATGATAATTTTAGTAAAATTGTTTGGGATCTGATACTTTGGGGAAAGTTTTTTGCCCATACATTAGTAATCCCTTCTAAGTTAGATGATTGAATGGCCTCTTTGACGATATAAGAAGTCGGACGCGTAAGTGCCGTGTGCAGTGGCGGTGTACCTGCAGGGCGCGCTGGCGGGCGCCGAGCACGGCCATCATGGAGTCGTGGCCGCGCATCATGACGCCCAGCACCTCCTGCTCGCTGGGCTCCGCGCCGCCGCCGCGCGCGCCGCGCCGCGACAACCCGCCCGCCACTGTTCGCTATACAAAACGAATCATTATATTTCATAACACTTGCTCGGAAAGGGTGTTATTATACGCAGGCGTCTAATAACACCCATTCCACCCTTTCCAGCTGGTAACAGCTAACCGGGAGGTAAATCGGCTGATTTACCTCCCGCGGGAGTTATGGATTTTTATAACTCCCGAGGTAGTTACGAGTTTAGTTTAGAAACATAGTCACCTACTCCTACGTCATTTGAGACCAAAGAGGTTTAAAATCAGCCCAGGTTTATTTCCTATCTTCACAACTTGTAGAGTTGTAGTAATGTAGAGTCAGTGTAGAGTCAATGTTGGGTCAATGTAGAGTCAATGTAGATTCAATGTAAAGTCAATGTAGAGCCTATGTAGAGTCAATGTAGTGTAAATAGAGCCAATGTAGAGCCAATGTAGGGTCAATGTAGTGTAAATAGAGCCAATGTAGTCAATGTAGGGTCAATGTAGAGTCAATGTGGGGTCAATGTAGAGCCTATGTAGAGTCAATGTAGACTCAATATAGGGTCAATGTAGTGTTAATGCAGAGTCAATGTAGAGCCTATGTAGAGTCAATGTAGAGTCAATGTAGGGTCAATCTAGAGTCAATGTAAGTTCAATGTAGAGCCTATATATATATATACATATATATATATATAGAGCCTGTAGAGCAATGTAGAGACTCTTGTATATAAGAGAAAAAATGTCTAAGTCTATTTGTAAAGGATGTGTATAATATTTGTTTGTGTTATATTCTAGCACTCGTCCTCGACCGTTCTATCCTAGACAAGAGAGCTGATTATTGTTTGCAGTCTTTTCAAAACTATTGTGTGCAATCTGGAGCAGAACATATAGGTAGAGCGTGGTTTAGGATGGAATTAAAGTTCAAGTTATGATTTTACAAGTAAAAACTGGCACCAACAGCTGTATAACTTTTAGTTATACAGCTACAAATTGTATTTACATACAGGGCTCCATAAGTCATTTTTATTACATACATACATATATCAGGCCTGTTTCTCAAAGAGGTAGGCAATTGTTATTACGATAGAAAACAGAATTTGGCTGTTTACGATTTTACTCACAGGTAAAAATTCATCGAGATCCAGCCCGACGGGCCTATCAGTGGCGAAGGGTACGAATTCGGGCTCCGCGTCCCGGTCGGCCGGCTCCACCGCGCGCGGCGCGGCGCTCTCTCTCACTGCGGTATCCGCTCGCCTTCTAGAATTTTAATTAAGCTCAATTTATAACGAATTCACTCGATCTTGGCTGGGAACACTGCCGTGCCCATAGATAAGGTAGCAAATCAATTTCGAGTATCATACCTTGTGTTTTCAGTAGATGCCCTGGTGAATGAGAGTGATCTGGGGCCCAGTGATGGAGGTCCCAATGACATTTCACTATTACTTTGCCGTAGATTGCCTGTAGCTAAAAAAAATACCGTGTATTTTAATTATATTATAACCAGTGATCGGCAAGACGGTTGCCACACCGCGGGATTCAAAGAGGAAATAATAATATGGACATGACATGATTCGCAAAAATTAAGAGTTATGTTATATGTATTTGTAAATAGAAGTCAGAATATTTAATAAACTCATAAAATGTATCATTTTTCATCAAAGAAAATATTGATAAACTTTGGTTTTATTTTATACTGCGTAAAATATTACGTGCACTCATATAAAATATGTAAGTGTTAAAATATAATCATTTGAAGTGCACAAAAACCCTTTTCCCTACTTACTGAAATGAGAATATATTATTTTCCTTTACCGATTCGAATGCTGGCATCCCGGGGAATATCCATATTAACATAATGATTGAGGTCATTAACACCATGTGGCAACCGTCTTGCCGATCACTGATTATAACAGCTGCAGCAAATCACAGTAGTAATAAAACTTACAGAGATCGGTGGTGGATTTAGTTTCTTTGTATGAATTATGACGATTTAGCGTGTTTGCTGTGTGAGTGGTGACATAGTCTCTGGTTGCAGGCTTTGGTACTGATGCGATTGTGTTATCCTCTTTAGCGTTCGTCTCCACCGCCCCTAGTTAGGTAAGTAAATAATAAGCGCACATATGAATATGAAAATTAATAGTGTGGTCGGGGAATTTAACTGTAGTCACTTTCTGGCTTCCTACATTGGCGACTTATAAAATCTGTAGACATTGAAATGCAAAACCAAAGTTGTTCGCTCAAGTGCATCAATTAAGTTCCTCGACCTATCTTTATGTAGGTATATACTAAGTCGAATTCAAACCGATGTCGCCTAAATTTAAAGTTCCCTAAACTTATAATAAGAAACGTCAAACTCGATTTTGTATAGCAATAAGCTGTCAAAATCGAGTTTGACATTTCTTATTTCAAGTATAGTCACTTTTAAATTTAGCGAACACACATTCGAATTAGCCCCACCACTAAGATATAAATGTTAAATTTTATCATAGCTTAAAATATAATGATGGCGATGCCTTTTCATATTTCATAAACATTATAAAGCAATAACTTAATGTTCCCATCCCAGTATCCGTGATTATTTATGACAATTCAACCTTTTAATCGCCGATAAATATTGATCGCAAATGTCTGTGTCACTTATATGTAAAACAAGATGCATACAACATTTGTCTTAATAAGACTGCGGCGAAATGAGCTGGATGTTTTGTATCCTAAAATTCAGACAACAGCGGTTAAAGGGTTAATAATGGATGAGTTTTAGAGTGCCTTCAAAAATGAGTATGAATAATTTGGCTTACTCGGACAAGTATCAGGTTTCTTTTCGACAATATAATGTTCCTTGGTGGAGGTGGGTATGCGCGAGTGGTCGGCGCGCTGGCGCTGCGGCGGCGACGGCGCGCGCGCGCGCGGCTGCAGCGCCAGCTCGCGCAGCGACGCGCTCGCGCCCGACTCCAGCTTGCCCGAGCATTCCTCCGCTGCAATGGGGAAGTTGCATGAAAATCAAAAAGGGGTTTAAATGATATATTATGAAAGTAAATGTAAACAAAAGCATATTACAGAAAAAAGCAGATCATTTTGACTATTCATTTTCATTTGATTAAGAGCCCTATCACCAAATCGCGTTCTGAAAGATTAGATATATTGGACGCACGCTTCACGTCGCCCTCGTCCAATGTACAAGGAACGCTAACGGCCATATAAGATGTATGGCCGTCACATCACATTATGTAGTAATTTGGGAGTTGTAATTAGGTTTATTTTAAGTTGTATAATAAATTATTTTTCCTAAAAAAGTATTAAATTTAAATTATTTATAAACTAACGATTATTCTGATATACATTTTACGTAATAATATTAACGTAGTAAAGAGAAATTTGCGGTTAATTCTTAGCGTTTTTAGTAGTTTTATGGTTTTGCCGTGGATTTTTATTCTACATATTACATACATATTTCAAAATTCCGAGGCCGCTATAACCTACACGACTATTTAAGAGATATCATTATATATTTTTCATTTCGTTTGCTCAGTACAGTAGTTCAATCCACGAGCTCAAAAAAAGTGTCGTCGCGCATTTTTTTAAAAACGTGCTGCGTAATTTCGGCTTTATATCAATAGATAAGAATAAATTGCAAAAAGCGAGGCCGCTAGGATCAATAGTAATAACTATATTCCACCATTCAGCAAGTCAAAGGTGTCTAAGTTTTTCAGTTTCTCGTAATAAGAACGCCAAAGTTGCCCAATTATTGAAAAAATCGTAATATGGCTCTTAAGGGTCAAAATTTGTGAAATATATATATTGTTTTAGTTCTTATTTTAGTTTTTTGGCCATCCTCATCAAATTTATTTCATGTTTTTTGTCTACGATGTTGGTCTAAAAACAGTATTTTCAGAAATAATTGCAGATTTTGTTTATACACCATACATTCTGTAGTCTAACGACAGCTGTGACGTCACAGCTGTTGTCCATTTTGTATGGAGTGTTTTTGCGAGTGGTATCAACAATGACTTTTCAAAGCTTCCTAACTCATAAAATAAACAACATAATTATGTTTTGCCTACACAGATCGGTTTCATACTCAGCACATTCCAATACAAGATGAAAAAAAATGATGCATCTTCCCTATTAGAAACGCTCATTCAAGTGCGCTAAACGTCAAGCATAACTGATAAAACAAAATGTTCATGTATTTTGGTGTTACGGGGGAAGACTATGTCCATCAGTCATGATGGCAGAATGTTAGAATAGTTTTTCTTGTTTCTTACTTGGCAATGAGAAGTCTTCAGAGGACAAACTAGTGGTCGGTGGTGGCGTGCGGTTCACTAAAATACATACACAATAATAAATAGTTAAAGCGTACTAAAAATCGAGATATTATAGCTACAACAATGTTCTAGACGCAATACATGCGCGATTTTTATCTACTCACATGCTCTAGAAGGGCGAAATATTTCTGTGTAGTCATTAATATTTGATATAACAGCACCTGAGTCTTCATCTGCTTCAGTGCCCGAGGTAGACTCCTCTGCAGTCTTTTCATCAAGAAGTGATGTTTTATGCATAACTGAAAATTGAAGAACACTATTAATCATATTTTAATAACATAAGAATTACATTATATGATAGGGGCCTATTGCATGATGAAGTAAAAGCTAATAATATGAGTAATTCATCTAGGAACTTGTAACTTTTGTTGCATAATAAAGTAATGTATTTAAGTAGTACAATAAAAGTAATGAAATACTCATATTATATCAGTACATATTGACTAATAATATTACCTAGTCAATTTCATTTGTTTGTGTTACAATAAAAAGCTTAAAAGTAAAATTATTACCTTTTACTTCTGTTTATTTTAACATACCTTTTAAGGTAAGGCCAAGTAATTTGGAATAACAAATCATTTGGAGAAAATTTGTTTAAAAGGTATGCTAAAGTATAAATTCCTCAGATGATGATGATGACGGCATACTGAGACTGAGGCCGCAAAAGTGTATACATACAAGGTTATTTGTAATTCAATGCATTCCTGGTAAGAAGTCATAGGCAAAGTCATTTGCAATAATTTGAACCCCATATTATTAATAACATAACACATAGGCCCCAGATTTATACAAAATTACTTACCTTCTTTGGGTGGTTTTTCCTTTGAAAAACTTTTACGTACAGAATGCCCTTTTTGGAATGGGGAGAGATCTCTGACCACAGTGGGAGCTGCTGGAGGAGGACCTCCAAATGGATGCACTTTATTGAGATCAATTACTGTTAGTACCACATACGTTGAATGGAATGATCCTGCTATCTGGAAAATTAAATGTATAAATAAATTTAATAAATCTCTAGAATCATCATGTTTAAATAAGAATCCCTCAAGAACAGGGATGTTTATGAGATCTTAATAAGTGAGTTTAGTAAGGTCCAAGGTAACATAAAATCCTTGGATTTAAAATGTAAGAATTTTTTTTAATAGGTTCAATACACCAATATAGAATTTGCAGCCACAAAAGATTACAGGAATAAAAGATTCAGTTTATTGCTGATATAGAAACTTACAAGTTGTGTTTGTGCCACAGTGATGTCTTGTGTTTGCCCCCAATGGCCATGAACAGTGTCAAGCACTCGAGCTGGCTCCCACCCAATCACATGCAATCCATCATTACCACACCCAAGTAATGTTGCTCCATCATCACTGAACAGCATAGCCCTAAAACATTAATGAAATATTAATTAATGCAGTTTCTAGGACAACATTTAAAAATATAACAACAATTTGAACTAATTATTATACCTTACCTAATAGAAGTGTTCTCCTTTTCAAACTTTGACACTAATTGGAACTTTTCCATGTCCCAGAAATTAATAGTCTTGTCCATGCCGCAGCTGGCCAGTAAAAATTCATGTGGATGGAACTTAACACATGTAACGGCCGACGTGTGCTCCACAAATTCCTGCAGCACCTTCCCCACTCGCACGTCCCATACTTTCACAATACCTATTATCAAACACACATCAGTAATATAGGAAGGCCTATTTGGGCTGTGGGTTGTCTATTAGTGAGTCACGATACTGTTTTATATGTATAGATTAACTATCATTAGTTTGGAAATTAATTCAGTACTTTTTTTGGAAAACTTTTTTTTAAAGGTATTATTTATATTGCAAATTTAGGCTAAGTTAATATCTAGCAGAATTATCCAATACTTATAATATTTTTCTTTAGCTAAACTAAAAGAAGTGTCATAAATGCAAAATATCACCATCATCACAAGCTGAAGCAATCCATTGACCATCTGGGCTGAACTGCAGGCTGTTCACTGCAAGCCTGTGGCTGGCATAGGTGACAATACATCCCCTTTTTCTCGTATCCCACAATTTAATATTACTGTCACATGAGCCTGTAGTCAAATAATCCCCATAAGGATGGAAGTCCATGCATTTGATGGCCCCCTTGTGACCAGTAAATGTTCTAAGTAGCTTTGCTGCTTCCAAGTCCCAAATCTTTAAGGCTCCTGTCTGAGATCCAGCACAGACCAAGTCTTCAGAATGACCAAAACAGACGCATTCCACTGGGGTTGTGTGCCCACTTAGGCTCTGAAAATTGACATTCACTAAAAATAGTTGTCTACTGTGTGACTAAATACCCCTTAGTATGTGATTATGTAGTTTTATGTGTGACAACAAATTGTTCTTTTATATTATATTTTTAATCTTTTAGTTCTCACCATCAAACAGCTTTGCCTGCCAATGGCCCATAAATTAACTTTCTTGTCATCTCCGCCAGTGGCTAGGACTTGATTTGACTTGTGTCCCATGGCCAAACAGTTCACATTCGCCTTGTGAGCGACGAATTCTTCTGAAATGTTTACGTATTGATGTAAGTACCTGTCTTAACATTAAGTTTGTCTTTACAAACGAATGCCTTTGTTTTAGTCTAATACATACGCAGCTTCCATGATCTTCTTATTGATTCCATTATGAGTTGTGATGTTTAAACTGCCATCCCATTTATGGAGAAGTTAACCTTGCAAATAGCTACTTGAAAAAGATAAAATACTTTATTCTAAACTGTCATTATAAATTTAATTAATTATGGACCCGTATGTACAGAATATTTGTTTCACAAATTGAATATACACTTCAAATTTGTGTATAAAAGTACTGAACAGTTGTTTTTGATATGACAAAACGAAAACGGAAGGATTGATTTAAGAAAATATGACATATGACGTTTATTGATGTAGTACATGTCTTGTTGACGCAAATTGATAGATACAATACAGCCAAGAAAGATATAGAAAATAAAGCTGTAAGGCTAGCCACTAACCTACAATATAACTGTGCAATATCACTGGTTGCACGATTATATTGATCGTCAGTAATCGATATTGAGCGTCAATATCATCTACTGACGATCTATATAATTGTGCAACCGGTGATATTGCACAGTTATATTGTAGGTCAGTGGCTAGCCTTAGGGTAGCCAACGATCTACAATATAACTGTCGTGTCGTGCGACATGCAAATATGTCCCTAACCATATTAAATGTATGAAACCGATATGCTTCTGGTACGTCACGACACGCCACGACACGTAAGTATGTTTCCGCCTTAACGCCTAGTTTGCCTAAATTGAAGAGTTTGTGAAGTGGCAGCCGTAAAATTGACATATCTTTTCTCTATACTTTACCTACTTAGGTACTTGTTGTCTTCTTGCCAAAGTCAAATAAAATACTTCAACTGGGTATTTGCTACTTGCCTCGGCAAAGTTCAAAAAAATAAGATCTGCTTTTGAAAATTGTTTTTAATATGAATACTGTTTATCCAAAATTGATTGGAGTGCCAGCTTATTTACGTAGCTTAAGGAATGTAATAGTTACTCAAAATATTTATTTGCACTATGTACAAGGTCAAGAGCCTGAACCAAAAATAAGGGAATATTTTTATTACATTGATCATCAAGGGATGGTACGTAATATTATTATTTTATCCTGTGGCGGACTAGCTTTAACCTTTTGAACGCCACGGCTAACGGCATACGGCAAAAGATCGTCTCACGAACGCTGGTCGACGGCTGCAGCCGACGCAGCATATCGTGGCGTCAGGGGCACGGAAAACTGCCGGCGGCCAAAGCCCTGGTATTAATAATAATACGCCCTAGGGCGGCCAAGACTGCTAGCCCGCCCTGCATTTATCGTATCGTGTCCTCTGATTTATTATTATTATTATTTTAACTGGCTTGTGATTTATGATGTTGATGCACAGAGTGAATTTATTATTAATCTGTTCCAGTTGTTTTTAGATGATTCCAAGATGAAAAACTTTACATCCTGCTTCAAAGAAAAGAAATTCTTAGAATTCTTTTTTAAAAGAATTAGATTTAATAATACTGCAAGATATCAAGAAGATTTCCCTTTTTTATCTCTGTGTGGGAGGGAAAGAAACTTCATAAGATGTGATGATGTTCCTATAGTCTATACCCATATAATAACAAAGGATGGCAAAGATTATATGACATTTGGGTATGCCGGTGAATTGCTGCTAATGCCATTTATTCCTGAGAAGATTTATATGCTACCTTTAACTGGCCGGGTTTATCACCCAGCTGTAAATAATTATGGAGGAGTTGGACTGGTGCGCTCAAAACTGTCTATTGAATTGAGCAAACATTTTGAATTTCACAATGGTGATGCACAACCTCCTACACACTTCACATGGAAAAGCCATAAATACATACTGGACCAAGAATGGTTTAGTAAAAAAGTTGATGAGCACAAATTAAAAATTAGAACTGATCCGGATTAACTCCATAATCATATTTATTCATAGAGAATATTAGAAATAATTGTATAAAATATAAACAAGTATCCACAAATACAAAAGAAATATTAACTTAACTTTAACTTATTGTATACTCAATCTTATAACTGAAATTGAAATAATAATTAGCTTATCTCTTATCAATCAATAAGCCACACGGTGGTACTTGAATAACATGTGATGTATTAGTCACTGTCCTGTCTCTGTGATAGCTGAATAAAGTTTTATAAAAATGGGCTGTTCAATATTTTGATATCAATATTCTGCTATTAATTACATAACTGCTTTTTTATCACAGGTGTTAAATATGGCTAAACGTTTCCTTTCAGTAATCAAATGATGTTTCAAACATTTATATAATTTATGTGGTTTCCTCTTTTGAGAATGACTGATAAGAGCCAGGTTGCACCCAAGATATTCCTTGGTTCATCCCCTCATTGGGTGTTAATGGTTTGAGCATCAAATTCCTTGCATTGTCATGGATGTCAGAATCATAGGGTTTAAATGTAATGTAATGCTTATCTTCAGTTGGAGGGTCATCATAAACATGATCAATACTGGCAACCACACATTCTTTGACTTTTTCAGTAAATATTTTTCTGTTAGTTTTGTAGCTGAAACGGAAAAATAAAATGTACTGAACTGTATATAATGATTTTGTGCATAACATTATTAACCTTTTCAATGCTACAGTTGGATGCAAGAAGGCGTGCAACAGACGCCGAGTGACGGCTGTACCCGACAAAATGTATGGAAAACTGCATGCCATGGCATCAGGGGTACGGAAATCTGCTGTCGTCTACAGCCGACTGTGGCGTTCAAAAGGATAGCCTGAAATGATGTTTGTTACTTACGCCACTGAAGCTTCTACATTAACTGATGTTTTCATGTTCAAATTAAGGAATATCACGTGCAGATATTTCAGGATATGCCAAATATGATTCCTTTTTCCAGACCATTGTGGAAAAACTTGGCTTAAATTGAGAATACCTGTGTTAGCATCCACTGCTGGATGATATAAATGTGTAGAGAATGCTAAAACCTAGAAAGAAAAGTAATCATAACTTGATAAATTGAAGTATACATTTACAATTTCTACATTTAGGTCTACTTGCACTAAAATCTTGCGGCGACGCATACAAAAATCATAAATATGTTTAAGATTTTAATGCAAGTGGGCCATTTTCCAGACCAGATATCAATTAGGATGACTTGCATCAAAATTGTAGATATTATTTTAACCGCTGAATGTGTTTAAGATGAAACAAAACATATAGGACTGTCAATCATTAAACACAACTAAGGATTTAACCCCTCATATGCAGGAGCTAAAAAATGAACCAGCCACTGTGTCTCACTGGATCCATGGAATACCAAAACAATAATGGACAAAAAAAAAATTAAAAGTGCACCTAAGAAAATGCATGGGTCCGTGCTAAGCTTTCGATGGGTTAAATCATGAAGTCATCCTAATAGGGATGTTTCCAGGGTAAAAATAATAATAATTCTAATTAGTCCGTCAGTTAGATTATCAAAAAATATTGGACACATATTTTTTGCTTTATCAAATCAATCAATATTGACAAAGATAACATGCATAAATGGTAAGTGTGCAAAGTCATGACGTCACGTGGAACTTCAACGCACTGTCTTTGTCATTTTTTATTTAATTGACAGAAGAAAAAATATGTGAACAATATTTTTTTATAATGGAAATGACAGCCTAATTACTTTTTTTTAGGAAACTACTTTGATATTTAGTCTGAACAGACTTTGCAAACCTCTAAATATTTCTGTTTGCCTTAGTGGTTGACTGGTAACCAAACTGAAAATGTGTTAAGGCATTTAAATCTGCCATTTCTACTACTTTTCTGTACCATGCAATAAAGTTTTAAAAAATATTCTTTACTTACTGGAACCTCTTCATTAGGAAATTTATCTGGTAGTGTTAGAGTGAACCTGAACACACCTCCTTCATAAAATCCAGCACTCACAAAAATAACTCCAAACCACACTGAAAAAAAAAAAGAATTATAATAAATAAGTAACATTTATAATATTTCCAGACAGGGATCAATATCTGCAATGTAAAGTCCTACATTATTTCACTTACGAAACGAGTTTTCATACGACGGAATTACATAAATTCCTTCCAAGTTCTCTGTTTGCAGCATTCGACTGTAAAGAAAATATTATTTCAGGGTAGTACGTACTAAGTATGCACCTATTTACGGCGTAATGACAGACGCTTGCTGATGATTGATTCATTATAAGGTTTTGAATTAATATTAGATTTACTGCAACAATTTTTTGTGGAAATATTTATTACGAATGTAACTTACTATTCTGCCATAATTATATACTCCTGATGAAACATGGAGGACAATTCCCTTATTTCTCTAACATTACTATTAGTCTCATCACCCATTTTCAAATAATTCAAGTTATATTAATATTCAATTGTTACTGTTAGTATACTCCAAAACTACATAAACAATACACAAATAAATTTGTTCTAAAATTAAAACGGAAAGGAGCCATGAATGTCAACTTGACAACAGCTGTTGAGTTTGAGTTTGACGTTATTCACAGATTAGACAGATATGTATCCTACAGTATATATAAAAAATCTTTAAACCGCAACCAAGAGCATTATGGGCGCTGCACATTCACGTCGCAATGCACCGCGAAGTATAATACTTTTCTCTTTTACACATAGGGAAAGTGAAGCTGACAGATATGCGTTCACGAGGCGTTGCGTCCATTAAACGTGAGGATACGTTGAATGGATCTCCCAGCCAAAATCCCAGCCAGTTGGTACCGCACGTCCAACACCCAAACTTATATTGCCCAACCGTCGATGTGTGGATGGTGGTTCGGACACGTTGGCACGAGTTCGGCTGGGTTGGCTTAAGATCGCTCCCGGAGCGGTAATCCGACTCCGAATCAAAGGAGTTCGGACGGGTTCGCAATCTCGTACAAACCGTCCCTCCACACATCGTCCAGAAGGCCTAGCAAACAGGCTTTTGTCGCGCACATGGGGCATCTGTCACTTTGGACAAGGACGAACGCTTTGTGTGCGCGATGGAAATCAGTATGCTACGGGGGCTGATTCGGAGGAAAGTTCGGAGGTCCCCAATTCTCGATGCATTCGAGATAATGTCGATTGCGAGATTAAACGTCAGATTCATACAGTTGTGTCAAACGACTGCATGCACTGACGTTTAATCTCGATTGTGAGATTATCTCGAATGCACCGAGAATTGGGACCCAGGGCATTCGAGATTAAACGTCAGTTCATATAGTCGTTTGATACAACTGTATGAATCTGACGTTTAATCTCTATTGTGACATTATCTCGAATGGACCAAGAATTGGGGTCCAGGTGCATTCGAGATAATGTCGATTGCGAGATTAAACGTCAGATTCATACAGTTGTGTCAAACGACTGTATGCACTACCGTTTAATCTCGATTGTGAGATTATCTCGAATGCACCGAGAATTGGGGCCCAGGGGTTAGACGATTGTCTAGTGGTCCGGTTTGAAGATCGATAGATAGCGGCGGGTCGCGCTGGGTCCGGCGGGTTGCGCGCTAGGTCCAGCGGGTCGCGCTGGGTCCGGCGGGTCGCGCTGGGACCGGCGGGTCGCGCTGGGTCCGGCGGGTCGCGCTGGGTCCGGCGGGTTCGACTGGGTCCGGCGGTTTGCGCGCTGTGTCCGGCGGGTCGCGCTTGGTCCGGCGGGTCGCGCTGGGTCCGGCGGGTTGCGCGCTGCGTCCGGCTGGTCGCGCTGAGTCCGGCGGGTCCCGCTGGGTCCGGCGGGTCACGCTGGGTCCGGCGGGTCACGCTGGGTCCGGTGGGTTGCGCGCTAGGTCCAGTGGGTCGCGTTGGGTCCGGCGGGTCGCGCTGGGTCCGGCGGGTTGCACGCTGCGTCCGGCGGGTTGCGCGCTAGGTCCGGCGAGTTGCACTGGGTCCGGCGGTTTGCGCGCTGTATCCGGCGGGTCGCGCTGGGTCCCGCGGGTTGCGCGTTGCGTCGGGCTGGTCGCGCTGCGTCCGGCGGGTCACGCTGGGTCCGGCGGGTTGCGCGCTGGGTCCGGCGGGTTGCGCGCTAGGTCCAGCGGGTCGCGTTGGGTCCGGCGGGTCGCGCTGAGTCCGGCGGGTTGCACGCTGCGTCCGGCGGGTTGCGCGCTAGGTCCGGCGGGTTGCACTGGGTCCGGCGGTTTGCGCGCTGTGTTCGGTGGGTCGCGCTGGGTCCGGCGGGTCCCGGTGGTTCATTAAATGCAGCCACGATTGCAACAAATAACTTGTTGCCAGAAAAAATTGTTTCTGAATACATCATGGAGGATTTATAATATGTGTGTAGATAAAGTTATGTATGCAACTGTACATAATTTGGCCTTAAAACACTCGTGCGATCTTATTATAAAACTCGCCTGTTGGCTCGTTTCATAAACCCGCACTCGTATTTTAATGCCTATCATTATGCAACCGTTGCATAAACTACTATTTTGAAATACCTAAATACCATCATTCTTACCGATGTTGTCATTATAAAATATCGAAAAAGTCAGAAATTTGCAGCATATGGCCGATTAATGCACAACCTCTTTGTAGAATTGTAATTTAGCCATAAATAATAATAACACTCCAAGGACTTTATCTATGTCGACACAAACATACATGTGACATTTAGTCGTCACCGTTTGGTTAATTAATTTGTGCAGATTTTATTGCGTTTATAAGAAAGACGGTTTGTTGATACAAGTATTCTACGAATTCTACTGATATAATGAACAAGGTATAGGTAATTAAACGATTTGACTGAAAAATTGAATCCTTTACGCTAGTCACCTTGCGAGGGTGCCTCCGGCCCGGGATGAGCCCGGGATCAGCGCCCGCGCTCGCAATTAGTGCAGATTATCCCGCACGTGCCATGGGATTATCAATTATTGCCTCTCATCCGTATTCCTTTTGAAAGTACCTGCGATAAGTCCAATTCATTGAAATTATGTGCAATCACTTTGTATAATGTAACGCGACATTTTGGTCGTGTTTAATTTGGTTCGTAAGTGTTAACTTGATGTGTTAGGTTGAGGTGATGTACTACCTACCTATTATTGAAATAGCAATTAAGGCAGACCGTGCCGACGCTAGGACTGTCATGTACCTATATCGTTATAGTATCTACAAGAACGCAAACGCAATTTAAAACAAAGAGACATTGAAAGCCCGAGCTGCTAAGCGACGGCTTAAAAGACACGAAATTTATAATTGCCGTACCGCCCGTGTTACAACTATATAGGTACTTATACTTACACCAACGTTTTTCATCAAACTTGCGCGGAAAACAATAAAGAACCAACAACATTAATTGAATGTTTATATTATGCCGCTGCGCTGTCGTTAATCTGTTGCTTTCTTTTTATAACATTAACCTATCTACAATGTAGAATACACCAATGATATTAAAAAACCAAAGATGCGTCTTTCAAGCTCAAAATTTAAACCCAGAAAGCAACCCAATTGTGATCATTTCAATTAGTCATGCGCGGACTTTTGGCCGAGTAACACATGTCGTGCTCTATTGAAAATGTTCTTATAAAAAGCCATTCTTGAGCCAAATGTCGGTTCATAATACTACAAAAAAAATAAAACGAAGAACTGACGCTTTATTTCATTTGTAGATACATTCAACGTAAATAGAAGTACTAAAAGGCATTTATTTTGTTCATACATGATCGCCATATTCCAAATTAATGTGTAATATCCGCACGTCAAATGTCACCTAAAGCTGCACTGGCCGAAAAGAAACGAAAAAAGAAGAAAATTAACTAAGTCACGTTTTTAAAACGCGTTGAGTATGGATATAACATGTCTTTCTATAATATGTCATTGGAATACACGCTCAATGTGGGTGGACATACATAATTATGTCATCTGGCGTGCAGCCCTAGCAAGGCTGGCACGAGGATAAGTTAACACCGTCCTCTCCCCACGTTCCAAGGCGCGCCTAAAGCGTGCTCATAGTATCTACCGACAACAGCGGCCCTAACATGCATGCCACAAAGATAAATTAAACCCGTTTATCTCTATGGCTATCTCGTTCGTCGGTACTAGTGTGAGAGAGACGCACTTAGAGATAAGACGGCCTATCTTATCTTTGTGTCATGCATGTTAGGGCCGCAGCGTGCTAACTGCTAACGGTAAAGTAAATTCCGAATATATAGCGCGCTCTCGTTGCTGCAAGCTAGTGTTGAGTTACTCATACATGAGGCACCTCAAATATCACACTCACTTTGTTAGATTGTCACAACACCTCACTTCGTAAAAATGTCCTACTTCAATGTTCATGTCCTACTGATAGCGACGATGCGAGTGAGGCGAAAATCGGCGAAATAGATGATAGCGTAGCCTATGCTACGCTATCATCTATTTCGCCGATTGACAACGTAGCGAGTAACTCGAGTGTGAGTGAGACAAACGAGCGCCGTCCGCTCCGTACAGTGTGACAAGCTGACAGGAGAGCGAGCCGTAACCTCGCCTCATTTGAGGTAGGACATTGTACCACCTCGTTTTGTAAAAGGAGTTACTCTCTCAAACTCGTTTTAATTTCATGTCCTGCCCAACACTACTGCAAGCACACTTTAAGCGCATCTTGGAACTCAGGGAAGTCTTTCTTACACTATTCCCGACGAATGAGATAGAGCGTTAAGACGGCATTAAGTTATCCCCATGTCAATTTTGCTACGGCCGCAGACATGGATCACGTTCCAGGATAAAAATTGTGGTAAAATACTCATCGAGTAGCGTTGGCCTCTACGCCACGCCATGGTGTAAAATGAGGAGGCGAAATTATCATTATAATTAAATTATTATGCGAATAAATAAATTGTTTTAACGAATAAGTATATTTAAGTCTGTTAATCGTGATATAATTTGGTTAGGAGTAATCGTAGTTCAAATAGTTTGGAAGTTGAAGGGATTTCGGACGGGGGTTCGATGTTTGCAGAAGCTGCAGAATCTCACGGTTAATGCACATTCTGTTTACGCGATTCATGTGAGTATAAATCCGCAATCCAATTGGCAACATTTAATTCTTATTGTAAGAAAATTAAGAAAGACGAATTTGACGTTTGTTTAGAAAATTCTCATTTGGAGTTCCATACCTAAATAATAGGAAAAAGGCCTAGTCATGTCGGACCATGCATAATGTAGGGTTCCGTACATCGTAGTCATTTCGCCACCAATGCTACTTTGTCGAACAAAGTAGGTAGGTATATGCCACTAAGCCACTATGCATGCTGTAGATGCATGACGGTTTGGTATAGATGTTTTAACTACATAATAATAGGTACCTATTGAGAAACCAAAGCTTACTTGGTCTTGATAGTTTTACTTTTAACTTCGTTATACATAATTGGTGAAAAAAATGAAAAATGAAAAAAAAAATGTTTATTTATTTCCTTTAAACTTACGTCTAAATGACATGATCGGTTGGAACCTCCTAGTAGGTATATATAACCTGTATCAGGAAGCCCCGCTCCTCCATAGCTACAAGTCTACATCCGGAAACATTATACAAAGGTAAGTAGGTACTTTTTTATTTTAAAATTAACTTTATTTCTTAAGTTTTAACTATTTTAAGATTATGAGCGTGCACGCGCGCGGATGTGTGTGTGTGTGTATGTGTGTATGTGTGTTTGTGTGTGTGTGTGTTAGTGTGTGTGTATGCCGTTAGTTTTGTTATTATAATTTTTATAATTTAATAATTATTTATAATTATTACCACCTTCAATATTTAATATATAGAACGGTTCAGTAAAGACTCGGTCTCATCGTAGCTGAGCAGTTTTAACCAGTCTTACACTTATACAGTTGTAGTTGATGGATATTAGTCTTATTATTTACGTTATTGTATACATATGCTGACTGCGCTTTGGATTGCCTTTTGGCAAACATAGGTATAAGCTTTCATTGAAAATATTTTACAGTTTTTTTTTTGAATTTACAGTGTTGGCTGTTTATTTAGCTGTAAATGACACCTTCATAACAGATTAATAAACGGCCGACCGGCATCAAAAAATTGGTTATCATATAAGTAGAAACCAATAATATTTATAAGTTTGGTTAGGGTCTTAACGCGATGGAAACTAACAAAAGGTAGGTAAATACTGTCGCGCCGTGTAGCTCGACGGTATGCAGCGAGGACGGGGATTACTGAGGATCTTCAGTATTGAAACGCTCTCGTGCCTAACTTCTTTTTATTTTCTAACGCAAGTACAAGTGAGTAGCCACTTCGACGGCCCGAATTGGAATGAACATCTGGACAATCGCATCCGATGTTCTAATAATATTTGAATTTAAAAATATGAATAACAAGTACATCGGTGATGCGCCTGTCCAGTTACAATAAAATACTAGAGCAAAAAGAGGTTGCTCTACAATACCTTGTTCTTATTTAAGAAATTTCGGCTGAGTTGCACCAGCCATGGTCACGGGTAGACTGGTAGCAGCGATGTCATCTTCGTTGTGGGTAATTCAGAAAAACATGAACTATCCTCATCTTATTGCGGAACGGATCAATGAGCACACGCGGCTGCACGGAATCGTCATGTCAACAAATCAGCGGCCCTAACATACATGCTACAAAGATAAATTAGAACCGTTTATCTCTATGACTATCCCTTTCGTCGGCACTAGTGTGAGAGAGACGCACTTAGAGATAAACGGTTCTAATTTATCTTTGTGCCATGCATGTTAGGGCCGCAGGGCGACCGTTTAGGAAATAGGTATTTAGTTGTTGGAGTTACGTGTCCCCACTCCCCACCCCCTGCAGCCAAAACTGTAAATTCATAAAATCTGTAAAATATTTTAAACGACCGCTTATAAGTATGACGAAGTCAAAAGGCAAACACAATAAAATTAATCAAGCAAAACATTTTCTTTTACTCCTCCAACACGCGGCATAATATCATGTTAACACATGTTACTTATTCGCCGTCCAAATCTAAAAAGTGGCCAATCCAAAGAAGGTTCTAATCAGAAATATTATAATATATAATTTATAAAATAAGCTTTTTTCACATTTTATTTATTGTCCTGTAATTTAACGACACACATTTACTACATCAAGTAACAATAGCATAATGCCAATTGCTCATCACCATTTACAAACTGTTGCTATCCCGGTGCAAGGATGTCAATCGTTGAGCAGTTCTCTTCAATTTTACTACTTGAATTTTCATGGACTTATGTTTCTTCAGAACTTTATACAACAATTTAATCGCAAACCGTGAAATACTCAACATTTAGGAGTTCCAGTGATCATCTATGGTCTTCATCAACTGTTCCACTTCACCAAATAATGCTTTTGGAACGTAACTGCTTGAGTTATTACAGAAAATACAAAAATTGCTCTATGCTTGCCTATAATATTTGAAGAGTTCCATCGATTCCTCATAGATCCGCTCATCATAACTCGACTTTGACGACAACGGGACCAAACCGGAGGTAAGTATACCCTCCCGATTAAAAAAATAATTTTCAAAATCGGTTTATAAATGACGGAGTTCTGAAGTAACAAACAAAAAAAAAATACAACCGAATTGAGAACCTCCTCTTTTTCTTTTGAAGTCGGTTAAAAAGTCCGTAAATTTGTACTTGTCATTTTTTTAGGATTTCAATCTTCTTTGGATTAGCTACTTTTTAGAATAAGACAGCAACCTAAGACAGCATCTTGATCTTCTAAATGTATAGGTATGCATCTTTACCAAGAAGACAAAATGAAAAAACATGAACATTTTATGAACAGCGTTCATGAATCAAATTCGCTATGATGCTTCAAAAGCACCGGCCACCCTCGCCTCTATTTATCTAAACTTATATTATGAACTACGAAAAAAGCTACTAACATTGTTATCAATCTGTACTTGTACGAGTAAGACTCAGTTTAAGCAAATTAGAACCATAATTGTGATCAAGATGAATCACCACTGCAGAAGACGCATGTCTTTCCCAGTGCAGCACATATCGGAGGTTTGTGTAATAACCCCGTTGCCGGATGTCTTCGCTCTTTCGTTTTTATTATCAACAAACAGTTTATATTGTTTTATGTAGTAATCTATACATGTTTAACGACGGCCGTTTTCTTCACAGAAAACAGACGTTAATTCGAGGAAACATATGGATGGGATGGCGCTACTCGCTTTCAAAGTGCCGCTGGCGTGCTCGGGCTATAAAACTCCAACATTTGATGTACACGCTCTGCAGCGTGTAATTTAGGACTCCTGTATAAACAAACAGCTTTATTTAACTTCTAACGTGGCATAATTAAAATGTAGATACCTAATTATGTGAATGAAGTTTTGAAGTTTCGGAATCGTCTCACTGCTGCCTCGTGATCATGGCCCGAACCTTTTAAAACTATGTAGTAAAAACCGTTCGGTTTTGGCTATAAAATTATTTATTGGGACAGAATCTGAGCATAGTAATAACAGTAGATATAAGGTGTCGTCCTAATAGAACGCAATTGCGCGATCATCGCTAGTTCGCACGAACTTTGTTCATACTGATGTCGAACAGGTGTCCAAGTTGATCGCGCGAATGTCAATTAGGGTATCTATCTGTTCGACATGTATGTTTGATCGCGCATTCATGCGAACAAATTTCGCGCGAACTAGCGATGATCGCGCAATCGCGTTCTATTAGGACGACACCTTATAGGTAAAACAGAAAACAAAGTAATAATGTTTATTTTGCAAAGGGACATATATTAAAGAAAATAATTAACCGAGTCGTATTTTGTTCATCTTATCTGTTGTGGAACGGGTGCTTTGGCATAGCTTTGTCAGGTTCAATATTTGACCGAGCAAGCGCGAAGCGTCTCTGTTTCTGCTTGGACAAAAATGCTTTCGTATGTCCAGAATTCCAGATGTCCGGCGGATGTCCCGCTGTCCTCTACAGGTCGCATTTCTGAACCGATTCTCGTGAAATTTTGTGAGCAGGTTCGATAATTACATGGTATTTTATTAGCGATCCAGTTTTTCGAAATTTTTCAAAATAGCGGAGATGGGGGGTTACGTATTTACTCGCGAGGTCTACAGTTCACAGAGCCACTACTTTTATTAAAGTTAATAATATGGATCAAAATCGTTGCAAGAACCACAAGAAGCCCCACTCCACGATGCTGGCCAAGTGGCCACTCAAGTGTGCTATGACCGGCCCGCGTGTCTTCGGGAAGCCATACTTACTGCTGTGGTGTTACATATAAACAACTTTCTACTTTGTTTTAACTGAACCCTATCGCATCTTTTCATGCGCAGCTAATTTTAAAGTCGCGTCAATGATATTTATTGGAGCAACGTAGTTACATTTTGAATTTAACATCTAAGATTTGCTATTATAGAGCAATCTCCGAAAGCATGATTATCATAGATAGGTAATACTTATTCAAAATTGTATCTATTATAATAATATTTTGAATTATAAGTAACAGTTGCTTTATTTTCAACTTTTAATACATCAATAACCAGGTATGTAAGTAATACTATGTTGTCTCGTATGAAATGGTCAATAGAATTAATACCGTTGTCGAACTATCCGAAGCGCATCTATCAACGCAGAAACACAATGCAGTTGACGTTGTTGAAAGATTTATTGCAAGTTTGGAAACTTTAATTTATTCGTATTCAAATAAATTGTAACCTACCTGCATTTCGGATAGGATTCATAATAAAAAAAGGCTTTGGTTAAAAATATTTACAAAAACATGCAATGAATTGAAAACCTCCTACTGTTTTTGGAGTCAGTTAAAAATACCTATGTGAAGCATTTATTTTTAGTTATTACGTACGCTTGCTTTCAACCATTATTGGTAGGATGATAATTTATTTCCATAAATATAGATAGAAGATACGTATCGATATACAACTGATTCTCTATATTGGTTCATTATCCAAAGAAATTATCGTAAATTAGGTAATAGATATTGTTTCCCCGTAAAATATTTGACGCTAACAAAGTCCAACCACAAACGAAAAATCGTTTGTTTTGATTAGTATTATGGTATAATAAAAATACCCAACTGCAATAGTGATGTTTTCCAAATGTCGAACGCCGAATGTAATATAGTAGCTTGTACGCAATGAAGTGAATGGGTTCGAGCGCGCATGCTGCGTCGTTCCCACGCTGTGTTGGTACGCGGATTACACGAAATGCCCTTTCGGTGCTTCGCTCCGGCACTGACCTGCACTTTTTGCAAAAAGAATAGCCTGATAAATCACGGGTTCATTGTGCATGGATCTGGAGAGCGTTCGTTTGAGTTCTCTTACACGTCCCGTGTTTTTTGCTGGCTACGATCGATCGTCCGAGATCATGTCGCGGCTACCTGCTCAATTTTGACCGTCAAGGTGCCGGCGGTCACAATAAAACCTGCGATAATATCTGCTGCGACCCAGCTACTTCCGCATAAAGTGTAAAATAAGCTGCAAGATGAGGTGATAACGTGGAGGTTTTGTAACAAAATATTGTTTACCTAATATAGATATTTAGTTACAACACGACCGTCTTACTTTGGATGTGAAAGAATTGAAGGTTTAAAAATAATTAATGTTTTGAGTATAATGGACATGAAACGTTTATTTGAAATTTATTTTCTTCCTACTACGCTTTAATTTCATCATAATGGCCTTAAATACTCGACACAAAGCAGCCCTTACTTGCTCTAGAGCAAATAAAGTTGCATACAAATTTAATTACTGCACTGTTTTGTTTTTTTATTTTATTTGGTTGTTTGATCAAGAAGTTTACACCAACAGCTACCCAATCCGCCCATTCACAGTCCGACGGGACAGCCTACCACTCTTTTGTGGACTTACTGTTAGCAAAAAACACGCCACATATCGGCGGCCATATCGAACTGTGATTGTCTCGTCTAAAATGTTATGCTCAAAGTACTGGCTGATAAGATAGTATGGGTTACAAAAAGATTAAAAAAAAAATGGCATAATATGACAATTAATAGGCTAGATACAAGATTTCTGTGAAAATTTTCGTATTTTCAACTTTAGCTTCAGAACCAATAGACCGATTTTAATAAATAGGGTATCTTAAGATTCGGGGAGAACGTGCGAGTGTCATAGGCTATATAAAAATTCTAAGCGCGCGTCTAAGGGTGCGTCATAACAGGTGCCAAAATCCTTTTTACTTCGCTAGTTGGGTTTAACTGTACCTTTACGTTTTTTTACTAACTTTTAGCAGTAGTAGAAAGAAAAGCAGATTATGCATCTCGCATCAAGTGATTTGTTATTGCGCTCGTGTTTTTAGAGCCCTCACTTGCGTTCGGGCTCCAAACCAACACTCGGCGCAATAATGAATCACTTTCTGCTTGGTGCAACAATCTACTATTGTCACCAAAATATGATCAGGTAGCTACCTATAACTATCCATTATGATATTATGGATAACAAAACGAATTTCGCCCTTAATCATGTTAAAAAGAATAACGTAGAACGTATACCTTAGATTATGTTAGCGGATACATATATCCTCTAAGTTAAATACCTACTACTAAGCAGGAATAAATTAAATAGGTTTTTTCGAAATTATTACAGTGCAGCGAGCGTGTCGTAGCCGGTCATAGCGGTAATTTGGAAGGTGCAATTCCTATTTGGAACGCAGTTCACGCTACTGCGGCCCTAACATGCAAGACACAAAGATAAGTTAAACCCGTTTATCTCTATGATTATCTCTTTCATCGGCATTAGTGTGAGAGAGACGCACTCAAGAGATAAGACGGTTTAACTTATCCTTGTGTCTTGCATGTTAGGGCCGGAACGACTTTCAGAAAGGATATGGATTGCACGTAGAAACTTTAGTTGCACTTACGAAGTTTTGTGTAGGTATAATCCGATATCAGGCATTTCAAAAAGGTAAGGCATTCCCACATGACTGTTAAATCGTATTGACGCCATCTCATCTCACCGAATCCCTTACACCGTGTTTACCTAATTCGTGCATTTTAAAACTATTCGTTCCGAGTTAATCCTATGATCTATTATTTCGTCGAGGGCACGAAGGAATTTTATCTTGCAGGCGTTAACGCTTGACAGCGGCAGTTAATTTTACAGCAACATTTAGAGCGAGCAATCAACTATGTGAGTTGTTCAACGAGCATGAATGCGAACATTTCCGTGACGGCCGGTTAAATTGCCTATAATGAGCGAGGGCGGGCAGGGGCGGCACAGGTGCGCCGCGCGTGCGCAGGCCCCCGTCACTAGCTACAAGTTATGTTGTAAAGCCGTGGGTCAAATGCTCCGTACAATTGGACCAACGTTGTCATTTTCATTAGGCTTGAGAAATGAACATGCAGCTTTGTCGAATGGGGCCCAGCGCCCCCTGCGCCGGCGCCGATGGACATGCGATACCTAATTGCATATAATTTGACTAACGCGAGCAACACGGAAGGGATCACCACCCCTAGCTTTTTTGCTTGAATGCACAAAGCTTCGTTAAGCATGGATACCTGTGATCGAAATTCATTGAAACTAATACTAATTTGATCGTTATAGTTTGTGACGTTTTATCTTAAATTATTAACACTTATCATACCGGAGAATTGAGAGTTAAACTCGCGAGGAGAGGGTTCCGTTCAGTACATGATTATCTGAAATTTCCTATGTTACTTTACATACCATAGACTTCTCATAGGTTTTCCTGTAATCTATAGCTATATTCTGTGCTATAGCTAAAGATCTATTTTCCGTTATTAAAAAAAAATTAGGCCCTGTAGTTTCGGAGAGGGGGAACTGGGGGAATGGTCAATTTCGCCTATTTTCCCAAATAACTTCAAAACTATTTATTTTAAAATTCTAAAATATATAAGTATTTTTAAGATTCTCAAAATGAGCCCTTTCATTTGATATGTCACACGATGTAGTTTGCAAAGCTTTTTTTTCTAATTTGCTCCCCAAAAGTGGCCCAATATCATTGTAATGTTCAAATATCATTGTAAAATTAATTTATTTACGTTACTTGTCCATTGTACGTGTTGCAGTCACTGACTTGCATATATGTACCAAACTTCAACTCAATCGGTATAGTAGTTTCGGAGCAAATTGGCTGTGACAGACGGACAGACAGACAGACACACGAGTGATCCTATAAGGGTTTCGTTTTTTCCTTCTGAGGTGCGGAACCCTAAAAAAAAATGTATTTTAGTTCACTCGATTGTGCGTTGATATCTTTTGTACTAATAATTACTGTCGAATCGAACACATGAAAATTGTTATTTGTAAGTTAATAACCAAGCACCAATCTAACCCTGTCCACCCAATAAAACTGCAATTTATTAAAAAGATTATTTTATTTTATTTACATTACTATCACAAAAATTGTATTATTCATTTTTTATGTATACAATCGATACAATTCACTTAAAAATAAATAACATAACATAACACAAACTAAACAAGAACAGATATTACTATCTACATCATCTTAGCATCAAATGGTATGTTACAAAATATTATGTTTTGTATTAAAAGAAATGTACTTAATTATAGTTAGGTACATTTTATTTAACCTTTTGAACGCCACGGTTAACGGCGAAAAAGCGTGCCACGAGCGCTCGACGACGGCTATAGCCGACGCAGATGTATGGAAAACGGCATATCGTGGCGACAGGGGCACGGAAAACTGCCGACGGTGGCGGTCAAAGGGTTAAGCAAACGCCATCCAGAGTCTATTGCCCAGACATATGCGCAAGATTTAAATCGTTAAATATGACAAGAGAATGACTCCGAAAATCATGGCAATATTAAAATTTATGATCATGTGCATTAACAGACATTCACTAAATGACAGTCATTGATAAGCGGTTGGAAGTACATAGATAACATTTTTAGCTTAGCATTACCATGGAGTGTTCCTTTTGGGATGCTGTATGTTGGAACGAGGGACCGTAGGTCGAAGGTATACCTATAGATAAGAGGACGATATCAACTTATAACTAACATTGCAGGTGTAACGTTCCAGAAAAAACAAAAACGTAAACATTTTTCCTTACTTACTGTCTTACCTACTTCTATCGTCCGTTCAGTTAAAGGTGACCAAATTTATAAAATTTCTATCTGACTAATAAGACGTTAAATATTTGAATGATTTTTTGTCTATGCTGATTTAATTTGAAGGAGATTTACGTCTATAGATAAAGAGAAAGATCAGTGAAAGTCAGTAAATCACCATTAATAAGAAGTCTAATGGAAAGTGAGTTTAATATTATTTGGTCTTTATTTCATTGACCAGAAAAGGTAACTGAAAGTAGTTGGTTAGATGGGTGCCTTGCTTGATCGCATTTTGCCTGGAACGTATTTTTAAGCGAGTTCAAAAAAGGAGGAGGTTATCTATTCGACCCGTATATTTTTTGAAATATCTGAATTTTATGCAAACATTATTGTCTATTGGAGGATTCTTCTACATGATTCGTTTATGAGATGAGTGCTCCTTGTGACTTCATGTGTACGGGGTGCGAAGGATGTGGGTGCGGGTGCGCGGGGTGCGCGGGGTGTGCGCCGTGCGGCGGCGCGCGCGCCTGGTGGCAGCGCTGCGCATGCGCGTGCGAGTGCGCGCGCAGCTCGTCCCCATGCTCGCGGTACGCGCGCTGCTTATCCTCAAAATCACGTAGGCGCTGGTTGTAGCGCTCGATCTGATCGCGCAGCGCTGCGTCCTCGATGCTGGCTCGCTCCTCATCCAGCTCCAGGCATCCAGCCCCATCCAGTCGTTCCAGATCGATCCAGCCGCGCCATCGCACGCACACGCCGTTCATTATAAATCTGGACACTATGTGCGCCTGCCAACAAAGAGCAATATTTATTATTAGGATCAACTGCTTGAAAAAACGTGCCGGCACAAAAAATTAGGCGGCAACCGTAGCAAAAAAGAAGAAAACATTTATCAGTCACATGTTGCGCAGGAGGCTCCTAACATTTGCACATTAATAACACAGGTCAGATTTCTCTTGTTTCAAGTACACATTTTACGGATATATTCGTGAAAGTACTCAATAGGGAAGATGCATTTTTTATCATGTTGTATTGGAAAGTGCTGCGAAATAGAAACCGATCTGTGTACGCAAAACATTATTATGTTGTTTATTGCGCACGAATTATTTAAACGAAATCTGCAATTATTTCCGAAAATACTGTTTATAGACCAACATCGTAGATATAAAAACATGCCATAAATTTGATGAGGCTGTCCAAAAAACTAAAATCAGAACTAATAGCCAATATATATTTTTCACTGATGTTGACCCGTAATAAAATAAAAATAAATAGTCAAAATGGTTTGCTTTTTTCCGTAATATGCTTTTGTTTACGTTTACCTACTTTCATAATATTGATATATTATGAAAGTAAACCTCATTTTGATTTTTATGCATCTTCCCCATTGGCTCTAGTTTTTTTATGATTTTGGTGTAACTATTGTTATTACGTAGAGAAAGAACTTTTGATTTAAAGAAAACCAGAGCCAATATTCCAAAATCATTCACTGTTTCATTAATTGTTGGCAACAAAATACTAGAAAATAGTTTAATATCCAGTGCAACAAAACCACCAGACCAGTATCTGTGACGGACTTCTAACATTCAATTCATGAACTTAAAATAAATTATTTAAACGAGATATTTTTACAAGGCAAATTTTTGAGCAAAGAGTCATATTATCCTCATTTATTTGGCAAGATGTATTGTTTTGGAGGTAAACTTCCATAAACAGGACAACAGAAGGCAAGCGAGAAAGAATCCAGATCGCGTGCTGGCTTTGTTCCGGCATCCGGTTCAAAGAAACCTTTAATTTAATACTGCAACTGTTATTAAGGCAGCAGACCTCGTCAAGGATACAATTTCAATACCTACCTAATTACATCTTTAAGGCACTCTTAAACGGGATAGTTTTTCGGTAACATATTGCTGCAATTCGGGCTATCCTCAAGAGTTCACATTCAAACTGGTTGTCCCCATTAGGTACTGATGTAATATGTAATCTTTTTGGGGATAGCCCGAATTCGAGCTATACATTTTCGACAAATTAGCTCGCTCGCGTAATTCGTTTTTGAGCAGAGGCGTAGGCGTATAACCAAAGGTCCTGGTGCAAAAGAAAGACCAACCTATGTATTGTATTTACATTTTAATTAATAGTATACGGTTAATGAGCTTTGTACTCGTACATTATATTTGGCAATGCACAATCTGTAGGCACGAACGTACCTATTCTGAATGTACGAGTATATGCCTGAAATAGAATTACTTACTATAATTATTAAATGGAAACCAAACTGATAGAATCGCCTACGTCATATTATTCACAGATAATAATACCAATGTTTCCTACCAAAAGGAGAACTGTTTAGAGGAATAATAGTTATTTGTTATACAAGAGTGCAAGGTTGCTTTTTTAACCGCGTGGTAAATTTTGATGACCGAGCAAGTGAAGGATTCTAAAATTGAATCACGAGCGCAGCGACCAGCGAGTGATTCAAAAATTAGAATTCTAAGCTAACGCTTAGAATTCTAATTCGCTAACGCGAGGGAATCAAAAGAGCACTCACGAGCTGAAAAATCTTTGCATTCGAGTGCAACACGTAACTTTTCATTCCACCTCAGCGAGGAAATGACTAAATGCAAAAAAATCATTTGCGCATTATTAACAGTTTCAGTCATTCTGTTGGCGTCAAATAAACTTCCTCGTCGCTAGAATCACTCATTTTAGGTTTTTCACTTGTTTTCAAGTTTCTTGTTTTTAACCTAAGGTTTTAACAATATGACGTGAAAAGAAAATGGCGCGCGCAAAGCAAATTAAAAAAAAGTATACCAAGAAGGTTCCGAGTCTGAGTTTTTAAAAAATTAAAAAAGGTTGTATGATAAATTCGGCACCATGGAGGTAGAGGTAAATAGATTTAATGATGTTTTGAATTCACGAACTTAGAGCACACGATGTTCTAAATTCAATTTACTTTATCCTCTAGCGGATAAAAACGGCTTTTGCACTCAGATATCGAAGAGTACTCTTTCCGAGATGAAAAATACTCTTTCCGAGATGGGGGAATGAAAAATTAATTACGCATAAGAGGAGGGTAGGCGGAGAGCGGGAGTGCAATGACGGCCATCTTGGCGGGTGGAGCGGCGCGCGCCGCGATGCTTTCCAATGGCAACTAACGCTTTTCCCGTATCGATTTTAGGGGGAATGTTTTCCCTACTGTACATGGGATTGTTCCAGACGGGCATTTTTAGATAAGTAAGCAGCGTTATTTCTTACATAACTATAATGAAAATTATCCGAAATCTATACAAAATTATACTATTATTCGATATCTAATCAGAAGAAAACTTTCCAACGCTTGAAACTAAAAATAACCCACCTTTGTTAGAAGAAAAAGCGTACTTCGGCTTTCATACCAGTTAAGTTTATTATTAAGTTAACTTACGCTTATGTTTAGTAGGTAATAGGTTCTAGTACATATAAGTATAGCTCGCCCATGTAAAAAAAGCGCTGACTGCCATACAAAATGTATGACTTAATATCTTTTTACATTAGTCGAGGTATACATATCATAAACAAAACCCTGGTTTATTATAAAAATAGCAAGTTGTAATTTTCTCTATTTTCTTCTAATTACAGAATTCTTATCTTAATAGGTACCGTAAATTAATAAGTAGTTAATGTGAAAAGTTACGTTACCTACCAGTTATCAATGAGCCCTCTTAGGCACAAAGGTGAACTTCATCTGCTCTGTAGGTAGGTACTTACAGTTCGACATTCTCATTCTTAAATGCAGAAGAATAATATCAAAATAATGATCTTATTCTCAATGCATCTCCAAAGCTAACGAACGATGAGGTTAATTCTTGGCAAATTGGCAATATTGTTCTGTTTATGTAATTCAGACATTGCCGTTGGGGTTTCTGTTTCAAATAGGCACGAATTATTTTTAGGGTCCCTTACCTTAAAGGAAAAAAGGAACCTTTATAGGATTATTTCGTTGTCCGTCTGTTTGTCTTTGTGTCTGCCAAAACTCTTTTTCTGAGGAACACGTGGAGGTATCAAGTTGAGATTAATATTAAATACGGTAAAAAAAATGTACAAGTAGAAGAAAAAATCCGAAAATCGTTAATTTATAGTTGTAATAACGTAATTATTATATTTTTAATTATAAGGTACTGGGTCCAATTAGAAATGGTGTCTTCTAAATTTTGAATTCCTTAAACTTTAAATAAGAAACGTCAAACTCGACATTGTTTTGCACCAGGCTGTCAAAATCGAGTTTGACGTTTCTTATTTCAAGTTTAGCGACTTTTAAATTACCTAACGTACCTACAAACACACTTTCGAATTGGCCCCACTGTCTGTTTATCATAAGAACTGGCGCCTCATTCGGGAACGCTAAGTGATTCTGTAGTGACTCGTAAGCCAGATTTCTTATCTCGCTCTTACGCATTACGCGTCGTGCGGAAGAGTCGGATGAGAAATCTGGCTTATGAGTCGCTACAGAATCACTTAGCGTTCCCGAATGAGGCGCCAGACCTACGGCTAGCCACTGACCTACAATATAACTGTGCAATATGACTGGTTGCACAATTATATTGATCGTCAGTAGATGATATTGACGGTCAATATCGACTACTGACGACCAATATAAATGTGCAACCAGTGATATTGCACAGTTATATTGTAGGTCAGTGGCTAGCCTAAGGACTGCCAGCGCTATCTAATCTATTACATTTAATTGTGATCAATGTAAGCAGTACTTAGCTTGAACAGAGTTTAAAACAAGTAAATAATTATCTGTTGATCTGATGCATGTGCTCAGAGTCAACGCTAATAATATTGAAGTTGAAGTAAGTACCTAGAACGTTCAATCCGCTTGTGAGAGAAATTATAAGCCCATTAATTAAATATTATTACATAATACGGGCTCAAGAGCGCATTGAAGCGCGCAGTTAAATGAACCGAATGTAAATAAATATACGTAAGTATTCATACAGAAGCGCAGCGGGTGGCGCGGCCTCTATGCCGAAGGGCGAAATTCAATAACATTGGCACCATATGGGTCCACGTCTATCTTAAATAGGAATATATTAGGTATTCATCATTGTTAGTCTACATACTATCTCTATGTAGATTACATTAATAAAGAATAGTTTAGCTTGATATTCCTTTGAATCACGTCCCTTATCATCCTTATTGCAGATTAAATGTTCCGTGACCCTAACGAAATAACTTTAGAGGATGTGTATTTCTATTAAAATGACGTCTAGTGTTTTAACCTAATATAATATATTACGTAATTAGTATATAGGTGCTAATTCTAGCAGCTGTGAACAGCAAAAATGGATCACGATTCGCTCCAACAGTGTCCACATTTGAGTTAAGTTCCCGGAATGGCTTTGGGCGCTGTTTAATAACCGTTACGAATGCGACAATTTAACATTGGTACTGGATTTTTTTGGCAAAAAGGTTGACTTTGTACGTGTACCAGTAATATTTATTAAATTGAACCCGGTTTACTTAGCACAGTTTATTAGAAACTGCTGTTATTCGGATGTAACGGGACAACGTAGAAAATAGTGATTACAAGCTTGCATTCAAACATGGTCATTAACGAGGACAAGGCCCGAAAAATATATATAAAACCCGTTTCTTTTCCTCATATAGTCATCATTAATGTTGCAGTTTAGTCGAAATACCACAACGTACGTAAGCATGCACGTAGTTACTGGAAATACCTAAGTACGTTAATTAAATCTTACGATAGGTACAACTCTAAGAAAACAAAATACAAGAGATTCCTATTAAGACGCTGACAACAGCCAATGACCTGGAGCGATCGGTCTGTCTGTTTGCATCGGAGTGAACGAGAAGCACTGTTATTTGTATGGGGAAAATCAAAAACGGATGAATTATATAACGAACACACACTACACGTAAAATATAAATTAGTCAAGTTTTGAATATGGGTGAGATGTAATAGTGTTATTAATTATAGACCCATAAGTTAAAAAAGTTAAGGCATAGAACTGTTTAAAGAGGATTTCAGAAGTACCTTCACGATTTTTTTCTATCGTATCGATTTCATCAAATGGTGTTTTCGAATTAGTTAAGTTTTCAATAATATAAAGAATATGAAACTTTTTTTTCGTTTGCGCTTTGCCAAATCAAATAGGTTTTGTTGAAAAACTGTTTAAGTAAAGCCGATTTAGGTGTTGTCAGCGCCTTAATAGTACCTAGTTGGCGTGGCGAAGCGTCAAATATTTCCTAAGGGAAGCCGGAAGAATTAGAACTGTACGTGCAAGTCTGACATTTAGTTAGAGTAACATGGACTTCACGGACAGCTAGCCGTAGCTTTCTAGCTTGGTAAAGCCGTCAGGAATCGGCTTGTAGGGAGGCTCCGCCACTGCTAGTTGCACGCGTAGTTTTCTAAATGTATGCGTTATCATGTTTCAAACCACATTCAAGGAGTGACAGCTCGTATAGCTCTCGGCTTGGACTTTGCATTAAAGAACACGCGTGACCATCGCGTTACCTGCGGTGTTACGGCTTTATGTTCCTTTCATTAGAGAGGATTGAAAGGAATTTATGTCTTAATTTCGGTTATGATGTGAGCCGGAAGAGTGGCTGGACTGGTGACGAATGATGCCATTAGTGCAGCCTGCCCCAGAATGATGTGCTACTATGATTGCTTCAACATAATCAACTTATTCTCCTAACTCTAAGGAACTTCATTTGGGCTGTTTGTATTTTGATGATAAAATACTGTTGTAATGCTTATTTAAAATAATTAAATGAGCCCGTAGGTATAAGCACTTTGCTTCAGTATCTAGGCAACATATTTTTCCTGTTCAAGTAGGTAACATATTAAAATAACAACATATCTTTAATAATATAGAATAGCGTAATTGACGATCCGATCCCACCAAAACATAAATGTTAAAAAGAAGGCCGAGTTTTTCAAACTTTCGGGCAGAAAAAGAGTTGAAATCCAGATCGATGCCAAAATGCAAAACACTATCTATTCTGTATAATAAAACCTACGACTTTTTGTGGTAGTCACAAATGCTACTCTATCTCTGTATTTATAATTATAAAATGTTTCTTTTTAGGGTTCCGTATTCAAAGGGAAAAACGGGACCCTATTACTAGGGCTCCGCTGTCCGTCTGTCCGTCTGTCACCAGGCTGTATCTCATGAACCGTAATAGTTAGAAAGTTGAAATTTTCACAGATGATGTAGGTATTTCTGTTGCCGCTATTACAACAAATACTAAAAAACAGAATAAAATAAATATTTAAGGGGGCTCCATACAACAAACGTGATTTTTTTGCTCGTTTTTGCTCGATATTGATAACGGCAACGGTAGTCGCTTGAAATATTCACAGAATATTTAGTTAAATATTCACTTTAAAATAAATTATTAAATTAAAATAAATAAAATATTTAAGGGGGGCTCCCATACGACAAACGAGTTTTTCTTTTTGCTTGATTATACATAATGGTACGGAACCCTTCGTGCGCGAACCCGACTCGCACTTGGACGGTTTTTTAAAATTTTGCACCTTTTCATGAATATAATGTATGGCGAAGTTTACATTGAAAAGAAAGTGACAAAACAAAGCGACGACATTCGGGTTCCGCTGATCCATGTCGAATATAGTCCCTGTAGGCCTACCAAGAATGACGCGGGGCTAAACTAAGGTTTCTAGATAAAACCTAAAGCAGCCTAAAAAAATACAATGTAAAGTCTTTTGGTGGTTTTCCGCAGTTACCTCTTTAAATGGCACTCAGTGATAGAAGTCTTAAAGCTTGAACGAACTCCTTAAAAGTCGAAACTGCCCGTAGGTCATAACTGGAACGACGCACTGATCGAAAATTTTAGTTTCCTTCAGGCACTATGGGCACAGTATAAACAAGTAAGCAGTATATTGTCTCGGCAGTGTCCTCGAAATAATTACCTACGGCCGCTCGGTAATAATATTAATTATTTCTACTTCGTTCTTATTTCTAGTTTCAAAAGTGACACTGTACTGTATGTATATATATAGATTAATTAGTTATAGTTATAAGCTTATAATATTATTAAATTGCATATAAAATATATGACTAATATCGGGTGTTCAATACTGACCTTGCCGCTTTCTTTCTGGAAGTCACAGCCGCGATTGTTGTAAGGCGAGTGGTCGAAGACGAGCTGCAGGTTGGTGCCGGTGGCGGTGAAAGCGATCTCGGTGTGGCCCTCGCGGCAGCCGCTCGTGAACCGCATCTGTCGCTCCTCCGGAGGCCGGTCGCGGTAGCCGGTATATCGAACCTGATAAGCAAGCATTCTAATTAATGACGATTAATTGTGTTTTAATTGTTACGCCGCTTGCAGCCGTGATTTTGCCGGCATAACACAAATTGTTAAGCTTTTTTTAATAGGTGTTTGTAGGAATTAGGCGGTTTTAGTTGTTTTATAAGGAAGGATGTACTTATTACGAAGACGTGCCTATGGTGATAACTGTACTGTACGGTTACTCAGCCAGATGATTCACGTTAATACCTACTTGCGAATTTATGTAGCTTTAATTTATCATTTATTGAATTTGTCCTGTCTGTGGTATTCAATGGTATTTAGTATTATTACTACGCACTGAAATGACAAATGCGATATAACATGCGACAACTAAATATTAAAAACAGTATCTTACTTCACTTTCCCTGCTCAGTCTTTTGAAGAGATCTTCAGATTCAAACTTCGCCTTCTGATCAGGAACCACTCGTGGCATCTTGAAGATGAATCTCGGTTTCGGCTGCTCGTACAGTCCAATCGAGTCGAAGGGTAACATGCCAGCCAGGGCCGACGGGTCGCTCATGGCGTGCATAACACGGTCCGATCACTGGAGGACTCAGCCTACCATCACTCGTCGCACTGCACTGGCCACTGACTCAACTCTGCCGACTATTCACGTGTAACACTGTGGCGGTTCAGCGCGTGACTGCGGCGTGCGGGTTTGCGCGCGGCGCGCTGCCCGGGCGCTCCAGCAGGGCGGAGCCTGCCCGAGGAGGGGAGCCCAGGCCCAATGAGCAGGACGGGCGGGAGCGGCGCCGCCCGACGCCTTCTCCGCGCGCTTTCGGGAGCTTTCAAGCGAAAAGAGGGTTTTCCCCCCTCGACACATTTCAAAATAAATACTGTAAACGACAAGGCACATGAATGCATAATGATGGTATTATCCGCTTTCGACGTTTCGAGTGTTTTATGTATTTGTATCAGAGCTTTTGTTCCTTTGTAACGAGATAAATGTACGTTATGTAGGTACGTAGGAGCTTTGTTAAAGGGGAGCAGGATCCCGGGATCCGATGTAACGTATGAAATGTGATATTATCGTTGATCGCCATGGCTGTTGTGTTTGATGAATGCCTAATTGTAGGCATACTGCATAGCATAAAGGACTCACACACACACAGGAGTAAAATCATACGTAGATAAGTGCATCCACATTACATTACGTATGATGGGATCTTGTGACGGTTTGAATTCTATGACTTCGGATTGGGGTATTGGTGGGCTAGTTCTATTGGCTCGAGGCCAATTTTCAAGCATTATGCCAGTATTCGCGACAGTTAGTCCAGTGTATTCTTTATTCTGTGACCCAATAACATAGACGAGGCATTTATTTTAGTACGTATAGGATGAAGGACGATATGAACACCGTGTGATAAAAATAAGAAGTCAAAGCAAAAACAACGATTAAAGAAAATATAACCCCATTCCGATTTACTAACCAGATCGATCATCCAATTGTGAAAGGAACGACTATTTTAGGAGCAACTGAGGCAGGACTTGGGAAGATGTAGGTCCTCGTGCGGGCACAGCCCTCACATCTGGTGGGTGCCACGGTTTACACTTTAAGCATAAGTGCCTATGAGCATAACCGCTTATGGCAAAGTCAACCTTCGCATATGAATGTTCCTTAGCCGAATAGCACTTAGAATTTATGCTAACATTGATTATCCAAATCGTCGCAAGGAATAAAATATTTTGCATTAACTTATTAAGCCAGTATTAGCAGGTATTCATAACTTACAAGCAAGCAAGATTTTCCGGACTATTACAAAAATAGACCTAACACACCCTGCTGTTATCGTGGATTGACATTACCATCTACAGCAGAATTCGAGTTCAAAACTGTTGAGTGATACTTTAACGTGCACAGCGGCTGATCTGCGGATAAACGAACCTATTAATTTAAATAAAAATAAATAAAAAGATATTTATTGCCACATTAACACACAACACAAACACATAGGTAATTTTGAACACAAAACATAAAAGAACTCCAAAAGATTCAGGACTCACCGTGTGCTGAAAGCGTTGCGCCCACAGCGCTGTTTTGCAGCCTGCACCTTGGCTCTCTGAAGGTGATACCTATTTGACATACCAGGTAGGGCTTTACTGAATAATATACCTTATTTAGACTTTAATTCAGATGTTCTATATTTGAATGTGTCCCTCATCGCTGATCAGCCGCTGAGCATGTTAGCGAATCACATAGCTGAATGAAAGAATGAAATGTCAACGTGAATCATCGAAGCTGATAAAATCTTTAAGCAACATTTAGACAGAAGCTGACTAAAAGTCTGGATAATCAAATGGCCCGTCGTCATCGCGTTAACAAAAGGCCGGGCTCTTAAACGTATCAAGTTTGCTAAAGTATCATGAACGATCAAGATAACGTTAACTTTAAGTGTTGGCTTTGATGTTACATTTTATACTTACTTAGGGAAGCTATTAAACACTTTACGTCACTGACAAAGGAATGATGCATTTCTTGTCGCATTCAAGAAGAGCATTTCTATGGAGGTCGGTAAAGTCTGATGTTATTAGATTATCGTAACAATATTTGTTTGTTTTCAGGTAGTTTTTCAGCAAACCATATATGTTCTAAGCAGCGGGCGTAACTAAAAATCTGGGCAAATCCATAAGTTTTTTACGGTTGAACAATGTAGGTCGGTCAGTATTAGCGAGTCGGCCGAATGTCATTATGTGTACTGTATTTGTGTTATGACAAAATTCCAAATTTAACATATTATTTTCTTCCTACCTACCTACTACGCTTTAATTTCATCATTATGTCCTCAAATACTCAGCACAAAGCAGCAGTTATTTGCTTTAGAGCAATAAAGTGGCAAACAATAGTAGATTGTTGCACCAAGCAGAAAGTGATTCATTATTGCGTTGAGTGTTAGTTTAAAAACACCAGCGCAATAATACATCACTTGATGCGAGGTGCATAAACTGCTTTTCTTTCAACTACTGCAAAAAGTTGGTAAAAAAAGTAAAGGTATAAGTAGTTAAACCCAACTAGCGAGGTAAAATGGATTTTTGCACCTGGTATGACGCACCCTTAGAATTTTTATATAGCCTATTACACTCGTACGTACTCCCGGATTCTTCAGATTTCCTATTTATTAAAATCGGTCCAGTGGTTCAGGAGCTAAACTATAACATCCGAAAATTTTCACAGAAAACTTGTATCTGTAGATACATTTAATTTTAATATTACGTCAATTTTTTAAAATCTTTTAGTTACCTATACTATCTTATCTTATCAGCCAGTACTTTGAGCATAACATTTTAGACTTGCCCGTCTAAAATGTTATGCTCAAAGGACGATATGGCCGCCGACATGTGGACTGTTTTGCTAACAGCAAGTCCACAGAAAAGTGGTCAGCTGTTCCGTCGGACTGTGTGGGTAGATTGGGTACCTGGTGGTCAACTTCTTGATCAACTAACCAAATAATAAAAATAAAAAAACAGTGCAATAATGAAGTTTGTATGCAACTTTATTGCTCTAGAGCAAAAAAGTGCTCATGAAATTAAAGCGTAGGTACTTGGAAGGAAACTTAATTATTGCACTGTTTTGTATTTTATTTTATTTTGGTTAGTTGATCAAGAAGTTTACACGACCAGCCACCCATTCCGCCCATTCTCAGACTGACGAGACAACACAACTGACCACTTTTCTGCGGACTCTCAAAGTATAAGCAAGACAGTCCACACATTTCGACGGCCATATTGAACTGTGATGTCTGTGATTGCCCCGTCTAAAATGTTATGCTCAAAGAACTGGCTGGAAATATAAACAAAAAAACGGGCCAAGAGCGAGTCGGACTCGCGCACGAAGGGTTCCGTACCATTATAATCAACCAAAAATAAACACCTTTGTTGCATGGGAGCCCCCCTTAAATATTTATTTTATTTTAATTTAATTATTTATTTTTGAAGTTCATATATATCTAAATATTCTGTGAATATTTCAAGCGTCTACCTGTAGTCGTTATCAATGTCGAGCAAAAACGAGCAAAAAAATCACGTTTGTTGTATGGGAGCTCCCTTAAATTTTTCCTTGGTTCTGTTTTTTAGTATTTGTTTTTATAGCGGTAACAGAAATACATCATCTGTGAAAATTTCAACTGTCTAACTATTACGGTTCATGAGATACAGTCTGGAGACAGACGGACAGACGGACAGACGGATAGACGGAAAATCTACATCTTTCATACTCTGAAAGTTTTTTTCTGAATAGTGGGATGAAAATGATGCATGTCTTCCCTAGGGAAGAAAAGTAATTAAAAAAAACCATATACAATGTCAATCTGGACGAGTTACACATGACAAAGGAACATTATTATTATACAAGCAGCCAAAGGAATAGTTTAGCGAGGATTAAAAATTATATTACGTTTTAATTTACTAAAAATACCAATAATCTTTAAAAAACATAATGTAACAAATAATATTTTTTATGTTTGCTTATTTTTTAAATTGTGGCACGTGTTGCTTATAATATTTAAAAAAAAATTGAAAAAGAAAATGTAGCCGGCAGCCATTGTTGCGAGGTTGCGCGCAGAAAGACAATCCAAGTTTGACAGTTACATAGGAAACATTAATATTTAATTAATATAGTTTATTGAAATCGATTCTTCAAGTGATTCTGATTCGGAAATACAATCAAACCGTTCAAATATTACCAAAAACTTTAATTAATACGTTTATTTAAGGATGTATACCCAATATATCGATTTGTATATTTTTCGCTGAAATTGAATAGAATGGTAGTATTAGTCGTTTCGCATAAGTGTTATAAAAAATAAAACCACTTTACCGTTCTTTTAAAGGAGATAAATGACATTTAAGATTACATGTGTTATGTGCTGTGCCTATGTTATTTGTACCGGAAGATGATTAAATTACAAGAAAAAGCGAAAAATGTTTCTTTCCCATAGTACTTTTATAATCAGAAAATGTATTTTCTATAACTTTGTACTCTCCTCGATTTTTTGATGAAAAAAAATTATGTCGTTACCGTTGTTCCCACGGAAATATTCTTGTTTGAATTTCCATGTGTCCGGGCCGTAACGTCAAACGGTAGGGAAAGGCCGCTAGTAGTCTAGTCACTCGAGTAGTCAAATCAGGTTCTAATTTTATTTCAAATACTCAATAATTATTAATAATCACACAATTTGTGTATTTTAAATCATTATTCGTACAAAATTACTCATTGCCGTTATTTGGTGCAAATGAAACAAAACTTAAAAAATAAAATAGATGTACTGCGGATTTGACGTGGCATACATCCTTAAAACAAGGATTCTTTTTTCTCTTTTCTCATAGCTTAGAATAATAAATAACACACCTCATGGGTACCTATTCGAAATAAAAGTGTTCAACTCGGGTTATTGACTCTCAATCTCACTTCGTTCGAGCGCCAAAGTATCTCGGCTGCATCGGGTTTCTTTCATCCCTTGGCCTAACAATCTACTATTTCTTTGTAATCAGCATAATAAATAAGGTTGGTACTATATTTCAAAGAACTTACGAAAAGGAAAACTATCAATCAATGTCAAATTAAGTCAAATTAAGACATTAGAATTCTACAAAATTATTCGTTTTCTTGTATTGTGATCAGGTGCTTTTATTTATAATTTCAAGAAGGCAAATAGATTTAAGGTCTGTTCGCCGAGAAATGAAAAAAAAAGTTAAAAGTCAGGGCTTCTTAACTCATTACAAATAGCGGCCCGCTTATTATTTTTAACGATGATAATATAAAATTAGAGGGAAAAAATATTTTTTTTTCATAGAATATTATTATTGCATAGCCTAACTGTATAAACGCGTACAACCAAACGACATACTCGAAGCCAATGACATATTATAGAAAGACACAAGATAGGTAGGTACGTCATATCCATACTCAAAGCGTTTCAAACATGACGTCATAGATAAAAAAAAATCGTTTCTTTTCGGCCGGTGCAGATTTATGTGAAATTCGACGCGCACATATAAGACATTAATTTGCAATATTGCGATTGTGTATATGAACAAAACAATTTTTTTTTTCGCCGTCGTATCCGCCCGGCGCAAAACCGCACTTGGCAACATCTGCGTCCCTCGTACCACGAAACTCAGTGCGCGCGGCGATAAGCGACGCCCGTCACAGTTTGCGATAGTTAAGCGACAGTCGCTATTTCGAAACGATATCATAATATTTATCAGCTCTCGACGAACAGACCTTAGTTAGTGAGAATTTTGTCGCGAAGACGTTCCCAAATAGACGCCCAGAATGAACTGATTTTTACGAATACCTAAGATTTTAGTTTACTTTCCACCACACCATATGTATAGGTACATAGTTACTTACTTCCCAAGCGAGCACGTGTCGCAGTATAGTGTTTGATCTCGAAGCAACCCCACCCGCGCTCGAGCTTTGCGGACACCGTGCCGCCACGCGTCGCCTCCCGGGTTCAACGGTTGCTAAGTGCAGCAATTTCTTCAAAATCACGCACGACTAAGTAAAATAGACGAAAAATATCAATAGGAATTCATCATCCACCATCAATAGTATAAAATGAATTCCCTTAAGTACCTACTCTATCTGTCTGTGTATTTGTTTAAAAACTTTAATGTAGATAAATGACTAAAAAAACAACTTGATACGAAGAATGTAATAAATGTATCTACTTATACCTTTTGTCACGCAGTTTAAAAACAAACTAGAAAATAAGTACCTATATCAAAATTCTGCCTTTTACGAATGTTAAGAGGACTGTTGGAACGTGTATAGGTTGCCGGTGTAGGTGAGGGTGGATGATGCAGATAAAACAGACAGGTAACAGGGTAGAGGTAATTTATTTTGTAAATACGAGGCACTCTGAAACAACATTATAAAACTTATGAATATAGGTAGGTGAGGCTATGGAATGAGATGATTTGGAGGCTTTGTGTGACACTCTACTTACGATTAAGTGCCTGGTAATTCTTAGTGCCAGGATAACGGGTACAATTGTGTTTCCTTTGTAATTCACACTGCACTTTTTAACTGCGGTTACTATGATTCTAATTATTTAGGTAATTTAAAGTATGTATGTATTAAAATAAAGCTATAATTCTTTATAATTCTAAGACCTTTCTAGGCCGAGCTCTCTTATGAAGTGAAGTTAATTTTCTAAATCGATCTATCGATCTAACGTTTGAGTTTCGAATTTGGAATTGGAAAATAAATTGAAGGAAGAAGAAGAAGAAGATGAAGAAGTCAGTCGAAGGAGTTTTGTACGAGTCGCGATAGCGCCTCGTTACACTGTGAAGTGAAGCAACGGAAAAAATCACCCTTTTCATACAAAAGGCTATAACGATTTCCACCCCTGAAACGTTTATTTAATAAGTAAGTACCTACTAACAAATCAAGGAAGTAATAGGTACTTACTTGATTTAAAATATTAATGTATTTTGCTTCAACTACTTACCATAAGTACATATAGGTATTAATAGTAACGTAAGCCGCATTTATTTAAATAACATAATCATTTAATTAAACTAAGTTCAATCTAAATAAAATCAATAGTGTGAGATTTATCTTCCAAATCCGGTCTCACGCTATCTTGTTAGGTATTTCTGTTCTAATGTAACAAAACCACGGAATCAATTTCCGATAATTTCGGCAGAGACGTACAGTAGGTACCTAAGCCAAATAAAAGGTCTAGGTTACCTACTTACAACGAAGTCATAGAAAAACAATAGGTATCAGTTCTGGTATTTTAATATCACAATCTCTATAAGCACCTACTTAACATTTTCGCTGGCTTAGTGTACATAGGTATACCAGTCTACCAGTTTCACTTTTAGGCCGCCGTATAAGAATAAGATATAGTACATTGTGCATCTAGGGCCGTAAGAAGGGGATAACTAACGAGAGTCTGTTAGAAGCCCGACGCCGATAGGCGAGGGCTTTTATGACTCGAGTTTGTTATCCCCTTACTGCCCGTGATACACACAATGTTTTTCATCACATTTGCGAGGTAATAAAATAAAAATTAGACAAAAAAAAGTATATATATTAATTTTATTCCCATTTCACGTCGTGAATTACCATCAGGTGGGTGTTCATAAACTGAGCGTACGTTGCGATCAGCGCGGGGCAGCTCCGCCGGCTTGCGGTCGCGCGCGCCGCCGGCTGCGGCTCCCGGGCAGCTCCGTCGACCTGGCGCACCTAACAGCCCGCGGGAGTTCTTCCATAACTCCCTAGGGAGTTATGGATTTTGTATGGTTTATAACTCCCGCTGACGGCGGGGCCCGTAGAGGAGCTAAATTGGCTATAGCTGCTCTATACGCCTGCGTATAATAACACCCTTTCCGAGCAAGTGTGATGAAAAAGATATTTATTGCCATATCTGATGGGACCATATCCTAGTGAACGTAATCTAAAATTCTTAAGAGTTAAAGTGAAAATAAACTGTCGTTTTGCTGTGACAGCAATAGCCCAGAATTCAAATTTCTTTATTCTAGATAGATACCTTGTTCTGAAGAAGCGACGGAGATAAGCTAATTTATGCACGAAAGTACACAATCCTGAGAGATTTCCTGCAAAAGTCAGTATTATTTTCCAATCAAAATCTGTATTTATAGTGTGTTAAATGAATAAGCTTAGTAGTGTAGAAACAGATGTAATATAACTAGCATTTCAATAACGTGAGAATTCCAAATCAAAACAACTGATAAATGGTTTTAACCACTTCCTATACGAGACTGGCGATAAGCGTCGTCGCGTCGGTGCCACCACATTTGTATTGTACAGGCAATAGGGCCCAGTAAAAACACATGTGATAGTATTAATTTGTGACATACTCGTAGCATAGTAAAGGGCAATCTTAGTTTGGGACTATAATAGAAATCTGCACATTAGTCTGGGCGCAGGCGCAAGCCAAGTTTCGTCGTTGAAACCACTGTCATAGTGCGGGCATGGGGCGTCGCCAGATTTGTTTTACTTGTAAAGGGGTCGCGTACTCACGGAAAAAACGAAGTGCCAGCAAAGTACCAATTTAGGCAGTGGCGGACTAACAGGGGGGCGGAAGGGGCGGCCCGCCCCGGGTCTCCGGTCTTGGGGGGCCCCCAAATGCCTCCGCGTTCCCCTGATCATGGGGTCTTAACTCGAAGAAGTTATAATTAGTCTTGAAGAGGGGGGCCTCATTCCGCTTTGCCGCTCCGGGCCTCCGGTCTCGGGGGCCCCCAAATGCCTCCGCGTTCCCCTGATCATGGGGTCTCAACTCGAACAAGTTATAATTAGTCTTGAAGAGGGGGGCCTCATTCCGCTTTGCCGCCCCGGGCCTCCGGTCTCGGGGGCCCCCAAATGCCTCCGCGTTCCTCTGATCATGGGGTCTCAACTCGAACAAGTTATAATTAGTCTTGAAGAGGGGGCCTCATTCAGCTTTGCCGCCCCGGGCCTCTGACGGGCTTAGTCCGCCACTGAATTTAGGTTGTCTAAAATTGTACGGCTGCATACAACCGAGACTTAAGTATTTCAAAATACCTATAAATAACAGCTTTGTAAGTTATAGACATGTGATTGCTTTGACTTGTTTCATTTTAGCCAACAGCTTCGCAAGCTCTGTCCGAAATACCTAAGTCGCATGGTTGATATTAGCAATAATTTGTATATTTCTAGCCCTTCCTTTTTTCAATACAAACGCGTTGAAAAACACTGATGTAGATCATTAAAATGGAGAGGAACCTAAGCGGTTATGCTGTAAACCACCACAGTTGGGTCTTTTGACTGGACAACATCCTCAGTCAAAGCAATTTTAAGAGCCGTAGGTCAGACGCTAGAGATTGTAGGGCAGTTGTAGGCGTTGATCTGCGCAGTGCGCAGACTATGCACATCATGCTTTGCTCAAAGCCAGCTCTAATCACGTGTTTAAGAGTGAGCCTTTATTGTGCTCCTATCAACAAAGCTATAAAATATTGTTTAGAGAAGTATTCAATTAAAACACAAGGCGTTTCTTTACCTAACTCTCATTAAACCTTAACTGATAGCTCGATGTGGTTTTTATAAAAAACGGTCTGTTATCTTAAGTACGATACGAAGTGGCGAGCAAAAGTTAGTGTTAGAAACGGTTTCCATGGCAACGGCAATGCTGTCACATGGTCAAGACGGGCGGCGGGGCCGCGGCTCCGTGGCTTGGTGCAGCGAGGCGTGCTCAAGCTGAAATACATCGAGAACAACTCTGGAACATTCGATTGGCTCGAAGGCCACGATACGGACCACGCGTGTTCGTTACGTTGAGTTTGGAGAAATATTTTGTTGCAATTAAACCGAATTAATTTGTTGTTTTCTTGGTCTCATTTATATTAGTTTATCCGCTGATCAGCTGCTGCACACGTTACGAAACACACCACTGTTATTAACAAGATTGTTTTCAGTTGTGCTATGAGAAAATCATTCGCTTAGTACAGTATGCAGACACCAGTGGCGCAGCCTGCCTACAAGCCGATTCCTGACGGCTTTAGCAAGCTAGGAAGTTACGGCTAACTGTCAATGAAGTCCGTTACTCTAACTAAATGTCAGACTCGCACGTACGGTTCTAATTCTTCCGGCTTCCTTTAGGAAATATTTGACGCTTCGCCACTGGCAGACACACTTCCGATCGTTCATTCAAACTATAATAAAAAATATGAAATTAACTTCACTACAATACTTATACATCCATCCATACAACTTTAATAGGTGTATAGAAAGAAAATTGTGCGGATGTTTGGATGAGGTAAGATTCATTCCCATCTTTCGTAAATAAAATACCTACGGAAATACTTTTAATATTTTCCATCCTTTACCATATCGTTACGTTTTACGCATCTTCTACCACGTCTACGTCAGCGGCCCTAACATGCATGCCACAAAGATAAATTAAACCCGTTTATCTCTATGACTACCTATCTCTTTCGTCGGCACTAGTGTGAGAGAAACGCACTTAGAGATAAGACGGTCTATCTTATCTTTGTGTTTTCATGTTAGGGCCGCTATCTCTAAGTGCTTCTCTCTCACACTAGTGCCGACGAAAGAGATAGTCATAGAGATAAACGGTTCTAATTTAATCTTATGGCATGCATGTTAGGGCCGCTGGAGGAATAAATAGTAGATAGATATTAACAAAGGTAAAACATTAGTTTGGCGGTGCTTCGGCTGAACAATACTCCAGATGTGTATCATAACGATTAGTACCTAGAAGCAATTAATATAGGACCTTCAAAAATATGGAAGAAGTATGGTACATAATTAACAAAATATTGTTCTTTTACTAGGTTTCTTTTATGCTATGTCCGCCCTATCAATAAACCGCTATTTTACTCGTAAGGTTCGGCCGTTAGAAGATAACACATTTTACATTTGGCACTGATCATGCTCAGGTATGTCCACGGTACAAACATGCAAACAATGGTAATACTTTGTGTTTAAAGTTTTCTGTAGAGACAGAGTTTCTTCTGACACGCCGTAAAAGTATTAGCCATTGTGCTTTTAACAAGAACGTCATTTGCATTGTTTAGACGTTAGAAAAACAGACGAGCAAATGTAGTCCAAATTCCCACCTTGCTTGAGCAAACCCTTTCATGTCGGCGGCCAATAAATCAAAACATTGTTAGCGTACCGGTTCATTTCCATATTTGCTCAGCGACAATGACCGAGACACATTTAATTAATTGATTATTAAACCTTTTCATAGTTGTTAGTTGTGAAGCAAAAACTATGCATTGACCCCCAAACATAAAAACAATAATAGCTATTCACTTAGAAAGGGTTACAACGTGTTTCTATTAACATGTATTTTAATGTGAGGCGCATAGTGGGCAGTCCAGTCATTTGTTAGGTTCTTTTATTTTTCGCCACCCTTCGAACAAATTACCTACAGCTTTAGAAAGTTGTATTAGCCGTTCGAAGCAAAAATTCATTACATCTCTGTAACAATTATCCTTGTTTCAATTTAATTTAAAAATAGATATAGGCTAAATTTGTCACTTGGCAGAACAGTGTAACATAAAGTTAGTAAGGTGACTTTTGCAACGCGGGCAGGCCGCCTGACGCCAAAGAGATCCGCCGGTCGTAATCATAAACCGGCAAAGAAGCCGTCAAACGTTGTTTATGCGAGCGAATCCGGCGCGCTTTGTTTTCGCCGGCCGCGTCCTCCCAGCGACACCCTAATAAAAGGCGTAGCAAAAACTGCACTAATGGTTTCTGATCCCATTTCGAGGCAATAAAATGCAACAAAATTAGCTTTGTTAAAGTTTGTACGAACTGTAAACATTCTCAATGCAGTAACAGCAACGGACCAGTCATCATAAAACAATTGTTTTTGAGCCCCCAACCTTCAACTATTGTTGTATAATAAAAGCGCTTGATTTTTCTTAGAAAAGGCATTTTATACCATAAAATAGGTTTCTTTCTAATACTAATATAATGCTATTTGTATCTATTGAGTCTGAGCCTGAGCTTGCCCAGTTTATTCTCAAAACGGGCTTGGTACCTAATTCGTGTTTATAATAACAGGCCGGAAATAAATTACTTAACCCTTAAGGTCGCAACTTTTTTTTTGTAAAATTATGATATTTTACATGTTCAATGGTTTATTTAGACTTAAAATACACAGTGAAAAATAATATAAAAATTATTATACTTATGTTTTTTTTTAAATAACGTGTGTAGTATAGTATACACTGCGTCAACTACGGACAAAACACATTTCTCACAGCTGTATAGAATACTATAGACTGCGTCAACAACGGACAGATTTTTTTTTCGCAGCTGTATAGAATACTGTACACCGCTACCTATTCGTTACGCTCATGGTATGAAACAAAACAGTTTCTGGTCTTTACATAAAATAGGTGGACATTACATTTACATATAGTATTAGTCTGGCCACCTTTGCAAAACTTTATCACCGCTTTTCACCCCTTTAGGGATGGAATTTCAAAACATCCCTCCTTAGTGCACCTCTAGGGTACTCGAGGAATGTCTCCTCCAAAGAAACCTCTAGGACCACCCGTTTAGGCTGTGCGTTGTCTATAAGTGAATCACGGTACTGTTTTATATGTATAGATTATCATTTCGTCGATGCTAAAAGCATTTTCTTCTTTGACAGATAGGCATCTTTCGCGTACTTTATCAAGAAGGGGTCGTCATTTATAGTACCGATCTGATGTGTCTGCTTCACTGTTGTTGGCGAAGTGTATATATCGCCTTATTTGCTGAAACCTCTTCAAAGGCATTAAATCGGCTATTTTGTGATACCTCAATGAAGAATTCCAGTAGTCTTTATATGACGGCATGTCCACGATGCCCATCAGAATATTTATAGCCAAAAAGTCCTTCATTCCTCCTATAGTAACTTTGATCGAACGTCCGGTTTCCTGTGCACTATATAAATTTGTGTTTGTAACCATATCTTCAATGAGACTTTCCGGGAAGAAATAGTAAAAGTAATCCAGTGGAGACCAGGTTGAAGGAAGTTCCTCGGTAAACACAGGCTTAGGTATGTCAGCTCGATGTTCCAGTTGAGTTTTCTTCCTCGTAAAATTAAGTTTCAGTTTACAACGTCTTTTTTGGTTTTCCGGCCTAGTTGTTTCCAGTTTGCCTTTACGAGAACGATTGTTTGTAGATGTGGGGGTGTGCGTCGAACTTGATATTAGTGAATTAAGTACTTACAGGGTTTTTTTGCCTTATTGTTGGTGTTTCTGGCGGTGGAAGACTTGGTGTGTTCGTATCGGTTTCTTTTATTGATGGAAGTGAAGGAATAGAGGATATTGACGGTATTGCATTATAATCACAGTGTGATGGCTCTGGGAATACTTCGCGTAGAATGGGTGACATCGGGCTGTTGGGGCTGCTTTCTGAGTTGTCAAGTAAATTTAATCTTTCTAACGATGAATCTATGGATGGTGCTGGTGAACTGGATCTTGAGGATGATTGCGAGATACTGGCAGCGTTTGGTGGAGGACTAAGAGGCTTTTTTGGTAGTCTTATCTTCACTACTAGAATCACTTGCATATGACTCTGCGTCGATATTAGGAACAAAAGTAAGGATGTATATAAGGATTCGCCTAGCACGGGTACGTTGTGCAGGCTGAAACAAGCAAAGGAAGCATGCTAACCAAACCCTAAAACCATGCAAATAAAAATATAACGGGTGCGTTCATACACCAGGTGAATAAAAATATTTGAGTGAATAAAAAAGACGTCAAATCAAACCAAACTGAAGAGATACCCATCAGAAATATTGGTATTCACAAGTTGCACTGTATAGTATGCTATACACAAAAGAAAATTTGTAAAAAACTGATTCGGTGGCAGTGTATATTATACTATACACAACATTATTAACCTTCCTTACTCATGCAGTAGCAATGTATAGTATACTATACGTGTGAAAAAACGGATTAAAATCCAGTGCAAATAGAGTTCATCCCTTAAAATTGTTATAGAAAAACATAATCTATATTATAATTAACAATATTCAGGTAAAAAAATAGACATCACACAGCATTTTATATTTAAAAAAAAATCTTACCTTGACTGACTCCAAAGCTATCTGCATTGCTCCTTTAAATCGTGCAACTGGTCAAAAATTTAAACGGCCGTCAGCCGTCACTGTGACTTTTTGACATTTTAGATTCGTTCAGAAACGCGTCAAATTAGAATGAGGTGTATTTTTATGTTTGAGATACCAAAAATATTTTTTGAAAGTAATGTATACTATACTATACAAAATGAATAAGGGTTAACAGGTGTACATATATTAACTAGGTATGTATATTATTAATTTATCACAGATATACATATATGTCATTACTAGCCTGACCATCATAAGAGGTATAATTCGTGGAATGTAAGTTACTCTTTGACCTTGAATGCGCAGAACACATTTTCGGGTCTCATGTCAATCGAGGTGCGGTATGAGGTGCGACGCTTTTTACTTGTACATGCGCGGACGGCCGCCATTTAGAAAGAAAGAAAGAAAGAAAGAAAGAAAGAAAGAAAGAAAGAAACATTTATTCACTAACAGAAGACACACAGAGTGACATAAATATAAATTAAAACAATACAAAACAAAATGTGGTGTGTGTGTCCTCGGGGCTGTGAATGGGACACTGGCTCAGCATAATGCTAAGGTGTAAGACACCAGCGGCCCTAACATGCGTGGCACAAAGATAAGATAGACCGTCTTATCTCTAAGTGCGTCTCTCTCACACTAGTGCCGACGAAAGGGATAGTCATAGAGATAAACGGGTCTAATTTATCTTTGTGGCATGCATGTTAGGGCCGCTGCAGCGCTGATTTTCCGCCATCAGCCAGCACCGTCTGTCACTCACGGAGCGCTATACAAATACACTACATGCTAATAATTACTTATTTACTACTACTTAGATGGATGGGTCATTCATATATACTTAATATTGTGATAATGTGTAATAATGACAGAATAATTACTAATAAATTACTTGTTACAGCAGCATTAAACTAATAATTTAAGTTCAACTTCGGGATTATAGCGCTGCTAGCGTCTTAAGTAACGTGCGCAATACAGAAACAACATTATTTTCGTAAATAGGTGGGGTTTTCTATACGTGTTACTAATAAAAATACTACTAATTGTATTACTAACAGAATTATCACTCACTGACTAAAATTATAGCTTCCTTTTAGACAGACAGACAGCCGCTAAGGGACTTAACAAAAGTATGGGAAACTAGCTTTTACCCGCAACTTCATCTACGTGGAAATGTATCTTTAAATTATAAGGATTTTGTCATTTATTTAACTGACATTTTAATATTTTTTCCTCAATTTCGGGTTCTCACTGGGCACGCCCGAACTTACCGTTAATCAATTTTCTAACCCCTAAATCACCCATTTGTGGGTTGCTTGTATTAGCAAAGTAGCCTATGTTCTTCCCCAGGGCTAAAACTATCTCCATACCAAATTTCATCAAAAGCTGTTCAGCGGTCTAGACCTGAAACGCGTAGATACATAAAAAGACATCAATGAACTCCCATCCGGCACGCACAAACTTGCCGTGAATAAATATGTGTCAGCCGCTACTTCATCCTTTAGGGGTTGATTTTCTTGAAAAAACCGGCCAAGTGCAAGTTTGACTCGCGCACGAAGGGTTCCGTACCATTACCAATAATCAAGCAAAAAAAATATATATATACTGTGCTTTCTTTTTTCCCCCTCCTTTTTTTCTAAAAGTTTTTAGAGCCTGTCCTGCAATATCGAAAACCGCATTTAAATCTGTCCACTAATTTAAAAATTTACCGTGCACATTACAATCAGACAAACCGACAAAGCAACAAACAGACATGAAATTCAAAATCTATAGGAATGTGTGTTGTGTTGTGTTGTGTTGCTCATTGAAAATGAAAATGAAAATGAAAATGAAAATATTTATTTTGCAAGTAGGCCACCTGGGCTCTTTTACATGTCTGAATCTATCAGCGCTTCGAAAGGTGACATCTGCTGAGAAGAAACGCCGCAAGAAACTCAGCAGTAAGTCTTTTTTCAACTTTGGCAGTACAGTTTTATCTAAAAACTAAAACAAAATGTGCAACATAAAAACCTAATGGGTACAAATTAATTCTAATAAATAACTAATAAGGGAGATGTATAGTCTCCGCGTCTGGAAAAGTTAAGTGACTTAGAGATGTATAAAGTCTCTAAGGGTCATAATAATAAAAAAATAAATTGAAGCCAAGAAACATCTAAATCGATTAATCTAGGTTAAATGGAGGTGTAGACAGTCTCCACGGTCAAGTATAAAGATGGAGATGTAAGGTCTCCAAATATCAAAAGAAACAATTTGAAATATAACATTTCATGTCCTAATAATACAAATATACGAATATGAAAAACTATCAAATATAGTATAGAGAACACTATGAAGTCTCTCTAGTCAGGTTCAGATATCGCACAAAACTAATAAATTAAACACTAACCAATTTAAATGGTCCTTGCGAGCATGAACCGTCCGGACCCCACAGATAGCACCCGTTCACAAGGATGACGCGTATCTCAGCCATCGTCTCCCTCAACCATGTTTTAGGGAAGGTGGCGACCCGATCGACGATTCTGAATGAAGCCCCTATAGCATTTTTTCATTATTTTCAATGTACATATATTTTCGACTTTACGATTTTATTATATGTACCTATAGATAACATATATATTAAAATTACATCAGCGATGATCTCTATCGGCATGCCTTGAATGACGCAAGTCAAGTCATCATCACAGCTTCACAGTAATCTTACGTGACCGGCGTTGTCCTATTGTGTACATACCATTTAAAGTTAGTACCTACGCGGCCAACTGTTCGTCATCAAATTTGCAATACGTGCGCACGTGATGTGATTGGTGATGGTGATGACTGACCGTAGAAAACCAATGATGTGAGCGATATGGTGGAAACACCTAACAAACATGCGGTTTATAAATAGATTTATTAAGAGTGTATCAATTTACATCAGTTACCTTCAATCGTGTGATGATAACCTACTTGTGATAGCATACATTTAAATGAGTTAAACTTCCCTCAGACTACATTGATCGACTTAATCATTAAATTTGAAGAATTTAGGACATTATAGATAATTCACTGAAGGGTTCTATTGATTATTGTACAAATAGATATATATTTTTTTACCGACACAAAATAGATAATAGTAGCTAGCGATCCGGCTGCAAGAAATGTACTTTATGTACTACGATGAGATATTTAAAAAAATCCGTGTCCGACCATGCCCAATGTAGGTTTATGTACTACTTTTTCATGTCTACATCTAACTAGAATTAGCCCCCGAGCCCTCAATATTAATTTTTTGAAAAAAAAAAATTAAGTACCTACCTACTTACTGCCACAATCTACGATCGATTCATCCATACTCGTCTTATTTGGTAAACAAGTTTCTAACCTCAAAATCTCCAAATTTTTGGGTGAAACAGCAATTTTATCCTAAATAAAATTGGCAAAATGACGTCTAAAATATGGTCTCCAGTTTCTGTCCTTATGCTTAATGTAGCAAAATCCCACGTTATGCTTTTTTCAGGTAAAAGTATTGTAACAACCCGTGACGATAAACAGTCCCATACCACTGTGTAAACAGTGCAAGTTTTTAGGGTTCAAGTTGGATGTAAACTTAAACTGGAAACAGCATGTCGATTTACTGTGCGACAAATAGCATGGCACTAGCGAAAAAAAATCCGCGCATTATCGGCCCCATATACTTACCTACTATGAACTCGGTGGCCTAAAAAGGAACCCAATGACTAATCATCATTCAAACACCGTCTAAAAAACCTTTTGTTGAATAATGCCTCAGTAAGTGAATTTCTTGATACAAAATAGTAATTTTGTTAAACTATAAATCAATTGTGTAATTTCGACATCATAATTTTATATTTAGAATTAGTGTATTTATTTGAGATTGTTTAGAATGATATATTTCGTAAGTATAACTTTTATTTAACTGACGATAATAATATGAATTCTTTTAAAGTGACTTAATTGTAGGTAATATTTAATTGTAATGCCATAATTGAATCTCACCTATGGAAATTAACGAGAGATAACTTGCGCAAACTCCTATCCTATCTGACCATGTCTCTGTAGGTAGGTATGTAACGTCGAGTGTGATACGACCTAAAAGGTTATTATTATATTTAATTTGCTCGAAAACTATAATTATTTGGAACTTCTTTTTTTCGGTAGCGTCCCTTTTTACAATTGCAAATTTTTGGTAATAATCAAAAAATCACGCTGAATCCTTTCCCCTCTATCATAAATCGCCTTTGACCCCATTGCTTGCCTTTCAAAATTCGATTCACTTCAATTCATGCCATCATCGATTCTAAATCGATGCATACCATACCTAACGATGGCCTTAGAAGACAAGCCTACGCAAATGAGAGAAATACATACAAAGATTGTCTCGGAAGTGCGTCATCACTACGTGTCCAAACGAATGGCTTTGCGAATGGAATTCGCCGAAATATACTTACGGTTTCGAAAAAATTTTTAGGTTGTTGAACTACTTAAGTACACATAACCTGTGAAAATTCTAACTTTCTACCTTTTGCCGTAGCCGAGCTAGAGGGAGAGTAGACGATGTTTTTTGTATTGCTTCAATCAATTCTTTAGGGTATTATCGATGAATTATCGAGTATCGCTTATTTTTTATGGGTAGCTTATACCTATGTGACGAGTTGTGGGACGATGTGTAACTCTGTTCAGGCTTCCACACTGGTTCTATTTAATGATAAATAATGTATTTTGGAAATGTAATATGTCAAAACGATTAATAATAAGTAATATGTTTTCATTGAATAATCATAATCACACTGTTTGAAATATTTTAATTTACTAGTTTAAAGGACTTATGTTACTGGTCATCTATGGATTTTTATCTGTAATCTGTGCTTAGCGCTAATAGTAATAGGTACCTGATAGCATCGGGGAAAAATATTATAGAAGTATGTATATCCATCCATACTATCCATACGCTATACTACTAATATTATAAATGCAAAAGTAACTGTCTGCCTGTATGTCTGCCTGTCTGTCTGTCTGACTGTATGTCAGTCTGTCTGTTACGTTTTCACGGGTAAACTGCTGAACCGATTTTGATGAAATTTGGTATGGATATAGTTTGAGCCCTGCCATGCATGTTCGGGCCGCTGGGTAAGCTACATTTCTTTGAAAAAATAACCCCTTACCTCGCAAAATAGGGAGAAAATTTATAAACGGCAAGACCGTGCATGCCCGGTGAGAGCCCGCCCAACCAGCAAAACAGTCGTATAAGTAAATCTTATTACAGCTAATGATCGAGAAATAGTCGTAAAAAGGAGTTAAAGATGCCAAATCGTCGTATAAAAGAACTATACTCAACTCTTTAGCATTTTCGCATTTTAGACGTAAAACTATGTCGACGAAACGTTTACTCGACATCTTTACAGCGCGTTTACTCAATTGACAACAAAAATGTGGAATGCTCTCCCGGCCCACGTTTTTCCCTCTTCTTACAAACCAAGTGTCTTCAAAAGAAGCCTGAAGAAGCATCTCCTAAGCCGGCATAGTGATGGCGACAGACGCCGTACTTAATTTTGGTTAAGCGCCTGTCGCCCGCACTCATGGACTCCACTTGCCGCTTACCAAGAGGTGGAAGAGGAGACACATGTCGTGCTCCAATAAAAAAAAATGTATAAAGGTGTCAAATTTCACTTTTATACCACTGCAAGTTCTAAATTAGCTGTATAAAAGCTTCTAATTTTCTAATTAGCTGCTGAAGAAGTCTTTTATAGCACCATCATTCGACATTGTTCCCGTGGAAGCATTAAAATGGTAAAAAAGCTGCTTATATGACCAAATAGCATCTCAGTTACTCTTAAAGCACTAAGTGTTATATAAAAGATATCAATTCACTATTACAGCACCTGCCGAGAGAAAGTTCTAAAAGTGATTGATATAGCACCTACAGCATTTCAAATGCACTTTAAATGCCATTATGCAGCAAAAAGTAGCATAAATGATCTTTGAAATCTTTTACAGCACCAAACCATAATGGCGTCTGCATAGTAAATGTAAACAAGAAAATATATTTTCTATTTTTCAACTAAAAGTCGAGTAAAAGTCGTAAGATAGCAAACGTACTTCTATAATGGCGGAACAATTCCTTTTGATATTTTAATTTTATAAATAATTTCTTAATATCTCAAAAATAAGGAGGCCCATTAAAATAATTACTAGAAATATAAGGAAGTTAATCGAAAAATAAATTTCGCATTGAAATTTAGTATGTTACATGAATAATAGCTAACACCGAAAACATATTATTTGAAAGAACATGGCTACCATTCTATAGTTGGCAAGTAGAACATATTAAATATTTTGTACTTGTTTTCTGACACAAATTATTAACACACATTTATGAAAGCAGCTGTAAATACTTCGAACACCTAGTGCTATAAAGCTCGCCTTGTTGCGATCAATCGACTAAACAGCTGAGTGAATGCAAAAAAGTAGCTATCACAGCACTATTAAGTCGAGTAAAAGCATTTTCGTTGACTAATGGTGAAATTATTGCTATTATAGCATTAATGGTACTGTATGTCGCTTGTTCTCGACTTTTATAGCATCATTTGGTTCTTAACTCGACTATTTTACGACAATTATAGCAAATTTAAGCGGAGTAATTTGTGCCCAAATCGCGTCGAGTAAACGTTTCCAGATCTATTTACTCGACAGTTTGAAGACCCTTTTCTCAGCTTTAGGTGAAAATAGGAACGAGCTCTCAACTTTCATACGACTTACTTTTGCTGCTTGGGCGTAATTTTAGGGAAAAAAAATCCAAACTTAAAAGTCAGTAATTTGAAAATTCACTATATTTTAAAGTACACGGCAGACGATGTAATAGGTAATAGCTAGTATTTGTATAAATGAGAAAGAGTATTTTTGTTCCCTCATTAGCTATTATTAATTTAACAGCATAGGAGGCCGCATTGTAAGAAAACATATAGGTACGATATCGCTTAGGCGAAGTCGAATAGAGGCCCGTGTCTAAAGGCCCGGGCACACCAAACGCGGTTGCGGCGCGTTTGCGGCGCGAACGCGGGCGGCGGCGTCAACGCGTTTCGAACGCGGGCCCGCGTTGCTCACGCCCCGCGCCGCTTTCGCACTGCTTTCGCACCGCTTTCGCGCCGCGTTCGCCCCGCTTCGCGCACGCCCCGCGCCGCCGCCGCTTTGCGCACGCCCCGCGCCGCCGCCGCTTCGCGACGCGTTCGGTGTGGCTCTGGACATGGCATTAAATACAACTTCGCGTGCCCGCGTTCGCGCCGCAAACGCGCCGCAACCGCCTTTGGTGTGCCCGGGCCTTAAAGGAAAACTGATAAACGAATCCCACGCAGACAAGGTCGCGGGCAAAACCTATTACTTTACTTACCTATACATTAAAGTGTTTCCCAACGAAATAGTTTTTTTTTAATAACATTGCTTATTTTCAAACACGGTACATAACCGCCTGATCAAATCGTCTGCAAATGAACCCTACTTAAAGTATTACAATGGGGAATTAAGTTGCATGAAAATTAAAATGAGGTTTAAATAATATATTATGAAAGTAAATGTAAACAAAAGCATATCACAGAAAAATGTAGGTCGTTTTGACTATTCATTTTTATTCGATTAAGGGTCAAAATTAGTGAAACATATATATTATTTTTAAGTACTGATTTTAGCTTTTTGGACGTCCTCATCAAATTCATCCTTTATATCTCGAAGTTGGTCTAAAAACAGTATTTTCGGAAATAATTGCAGATTTCGTTTAAACGCCATACATCAATACCTAAAACTAACAATTGCTCTGTGATGTGTAGGTTAAGTTAGAATAATAACTGGAATTTTAGTTTTGTTTCAATTGATATCGTTTTGATAGTACAATAATAAATAGAGCAAATGCAAATCATAAGGTACGTAAAAAGCCCTCTAACTTCGGTACCCAACCCACAACTCATTCTCATTCGTACCAACAGTTATTCGTTGCATAACACATATTACAACACCCAAACAGTGCCACAAACGCAACAATATTTAAATTAAATGAAATAAGGAAAACGTGCGGTCAAACGTCGACAGGTTTTTACGTAGTTCCAAGAAGTAGATTGGAGTCGCAACTTCGTAGAGCGCCGCTCTCCTGCCTCCAAAAAAGGCGTAGAGCGTATGTTGCGTTCATGATTGCTATAGGTACTTACATCGGAAATTCCTCGCTAGTCACCGTCACCGTCACTGTTGTCAAGGCTTCGGCGCCGGCGCCGGCGGGTGGTCGCCGAGCGAGCGCCGCGATCTAGTCAGTCGTCATTGTATCTCGTCACGGTTTTCACTGACGCATTCCTATAGACTAATCGCTATGGTTACGAACATTATGATTTGACATTTGCCGCATACAAAATATGTCAAATATAACCATTCTTAATCAAAACGTTCGTTCATCATTCGTGTGCCACCATTTTCTGAATATAGGAACCGGATACAAATAAACTAGGTTAGAATATATGTGAATCACCTATAACTACAACCATTTTGCGCGTCATATAGCCTATTGTCATAAGAGCATCACACCGATTCTCTTACGTACGCAGCGGCTGATCAGCGAATAAACCAAACTATTAATTTAGACTGTAATAACAAATTCGTTCGGTCTAAATTTGAATGTGTCCCTCATCGCTGACGTTAGAGAATCACATGGTAGCCGTGTGATTTTCTGATACGCAAAGCGCATCACTCGCTGACTATTTAATTTAGTAGGCTTCGGTCGCAAAGAAAGCCGGTTTGTATGGGATTTGTCATCGAGACCTCGTCGACCAGTTACAAATCATGATAGGTGCCATGTCGTCTGATGTCATGTGATGTGACTAAATAAAGTGTCACTAAAAACTAGTGTAATACTAGAAATTAAGTAGGTAATTGTTTGAGACTCCTAATCTAGTCGAAGGCGTTACTTAGTTTGATTATGCTCGAAGAAATCTAGGCAAGTCGAGTTTTGAGTAACGACGAACGTCAGCAAAATGCCTCAGACTATGTGGCACTTAATTGTTCACCGCATTATAACTTGTATTTAGATTGATAATTTTAGCAGGTTATCATGATCTGTGTAATTATTCTGTGATTCTGTGAGTTCTTTGAATCGCATCTCTTCCTTCATAACTACGTATCGATGGTTTAACAGTTCAAGATAAGCAATAATAATCAAGTCAGAATATCACCTCAGAATAAGGTCCGACCGAGATCTCGGTCTCGGTCTCGGTCTCGGCAAATCTCGGCTAAAAATCGGGCCGAGATCTCGGTCTCGGTCTCGGCCCAAAATGGCCGAGATTCTCGGCCGCGGCCGAGACTCCGCGGCAATCAATTTAAAAATGCTTTTCGGTCGTATAATATTGCTATTTTCCATTTTTGACTATTAAGATTGTTTGTAGTACATGGCAGAACGTTTAAACCATAATAAAACCTTTTTTTATCATAACGGATGTATTTTTTTAGTTATAAAACAGGACAAGTGCGAGCTAAACTCGCGTGAACAGGGTTCCGTTCCGTATATGTTTATCTGGAACCTTTCCTTTAATTACCACAGACTTCTTATAAGTTTTATTGTAATCTATGGTTAAATAAGTCCTGTTTTTTTTTATTTATTTCGCGGCCCAATATTTTCGGAAACAGGGGGCGGGGGGGGATTGTAAATTTTTGCCTATTTCGATTAATTTTCAAACTATTCATTTTAAAATTCCAAAAATATATAAGTATGTATTTAAAATACTCACAATAAGCCCTTTCATTTCATATGTCACATGATATAGCTTGCATAACTTTTTTGAAAATTTTCTAATTTACCTACCGGCCAAATGTGGTCCACATATTTAAAATTCATTTATTTACGTTACGCGTCCGTGTTGTGGTCACCGACTTACTGTTTCGGAGCAAATTGGCTGTGCCAGACGGACAGATGGACAGAGGGACAGACAGACGGACACACTAGTAATCCTATAAGGGTTCCCTTTTTTCCTTTTGAGGTAAGGAACCATAAAAAACGCAAATGTAGAAAAAAATATACAATTTTTCCGTGTCTCGGTCTCGGTCTCGGTCTCGGCCGAGAATTTATTTTATTCTCGTTCTCGGTCTCGGTCTCGGCCGGGATTAAAAAAGCAGTCTCGGTCGGACCTTACCTCAGAAGGTCTAGCTGTAAATCCTTACGCTTAAGTTCCGACTTTAATAATCATTTTTTATGACACCTACCTTATCATACCTAGAGTAGTCACTATCATAGTCACTTTAATACATAATTACATACATACATACATAAAGGAGTAAAAGCAACAAGGGACGGTAGGTGATTATTAACGTGTACAACAGATGCATAAGATGTTGACTGCACCTAAACACGTACAAATTCTTGAACGTCAATCACAATGTAATATGTTCCTAATTTAATTTATTAAGATTAAAAGAACAATCAATTTTATAAACTCAGCTGATTCAGTCGAAATTGAAAAAGTATAAAATACCATTAATCAATGTTTTTTACAATGCACTCGCTGTGTCGCTTACACGTCATTACAGAAGCTTATTTTGTTAGGCTCGGACGGCACCGTTTATAATGCGTTATCTTCAAATAAACACATTAACAAGTTTAATAATGCCGATGATTAATGTGCGCAGGATGACGCACACTTCGCGCAGAGGGCTGAGGGAGGTGCGTACGCAACAGTTCGGCTGCTAACCGTACTGCAGCGAGCCCGGACCGGCCCCGGTCCCGCCCGCCCCAAATGACCAGACATTATTTAATTGAAATGGAAGTGAAAGGGTGACAATTGTCATACAAAACAAAAAAAGGGTTCCTTTTTTGCAAGAATGTTGCGATGAAATATTGCGCCAGCCGTGCATAGCAACAGTTGTGCTCTATTTAGCACGTTTAATAGATAGTTGTTATTAATAATATATTTTCAAAAGAAGTTGCACTGAACAACGGCTTGTTGTAAATATAAAATGCTTAGGTACTTGTTTATCGAAGGAATTTTAAGCTCCGTAATAAATAAAAAATATTTCAAGCAAAGTTACCTTTAAAGTTGAGCTTAGCAAACAGCCGCAGGTGAAATACAAATAAACGACGAGTGTTAAAAGGAACTATTAATCACGGCATAAGATGTTTACGCAGTTACCTTCTTGTAACGAATAGGTTAGGCGAAATGTCGAAAAGGATCGATAGAATCAGTCTGACATTCGCTAACTAATGATCTCGGGCAACAATGCGCCCGCGCCGGTCCCCGTCGCGCGGCGCGGAACACGTATTGTTATCCAGCATTTATAACACTTCAATGTTTGATTTGTGCGAATTTGCGACATGGACAAAAAATCGATTGATATGTCACGTTTTTATTACTGTTTGTATTGCTACCTGGGTCCTTTATGCGAAGTGAGAAAAAATAAGGGTACTAGGATTGCATTGCACGTCGACAGATCGAGCCTTTCACGCCACTCGCCGAGATGTATGACGGATTCACGACGAGTGACTGCATTGTGCCGCCGGACGTGTCGTGAAGGATGCATAATCGATGCTCTTTCGGAGAACTTCAATTTTCATTGACAAGGGCAACTAGCCATACCTTGCACGGTGACGTAACTTTTTTTAAATTTAACATAATATTGGGGTCAATTCGGAAGTGTGTTCGCTAAATTTAAACGTCGCTAAATTTGAAATAAGAAACGTCAACTCGATTTTGACAGCTAAGTGCCATACGAAATTGAGTATGACGTTTCTTATTTCAAGTTTAGTGACGTTTAAATTTTGAAAACACCATTTCGAATTGGACCCTGTGTAACTTCATAATATTTCGAGTTTTGCACCACCTGCCAAAGTAAAACTACATGTTGAGGTTATCTCGACGAGATCGTTACTTAGCGATAAGCCTGCTTATTTCTCCCTTAATTTTTTAATTTGACGTTTTCTGTTCTTTGTTTTTTTCTGTGTTCAATAAAGAGTATTGTTTAGTATATATTTATACGAGTATAGTATTAATTAAAGAGGAAATGCAGTCGCCCCTCTTCCTATTTTAGATAGAGTCTTTAAAACGAAAAGGAAAAAATACATACACACATACCAGTAGTTGATATTTACTTTTTTGTATAAAATGATTGTTCTAATATCATAAACCAGAGAGGAACAGGCGAAAGCGTTATATGGAGAAGTGGGTGAGGGTTGCGTTGGATCGCCCTTTCGTGTGCCCTTTGGTTGCTACTGAAACTAATCTTGTTGATGAAGAACCTCGGGAAGCATCTTGGCTGAAAGACTATGCTGCTTTGCTTTCCCCTGCTTTATCCTAAGGCAATGAGAGATGAAAAACCTACCAGGTACGAACAGACATGTAAAGTACTAAATTACGCGCATTTACTCCACATACTCTAATGGGTTTTGTGATTCCAAAACTTCGCGCAATCGGTCGGAGTTGCCATTTAATTAAAATGTGCTCTGTACATAAAATATTCCAGATAGTTCGATTTCCTGTAGAATGTTTATGTATAACTAGACGTAACTGCGACTTGAAAATGACTTACCCTCTTTTAAAAATGTATATGGAAAACGTAACTGGAAATTTGTCATCAACTAGAGCGTAGAGCGTAGAGAGAACTAGAGCTCTCTTTATAACGTCTTTCTATACAACGTAAAACTTCCTATAACGTAGACCTTAGTTCAACTTGGTTGGTTTACCTTAAAACCCATACATTACAATCTTTATATCGCAACAGCCATTCTCTATTACGAAGAAATACGTTCATATTTAGACGTCAGTCAATATATTTTATTAGCATTACTAGCGCCTCATTCGGGAACGCTAAGTGATTCTGTAGCGACTCGTAAGCCAGATCTCTCATCTCGCTTCTACGCATTTCGCGTCGTGCGGAAGAGTGGAATGAGAAATCTGGCTTACGAGTCGCTACAGAATCACTTAGCGTTCCCGAATAGAGGCGCTGTTTATGTTAACAGTTTACTAAAGGCTTCGACTAAATCTTCGAGGTGCCGAAAATTCTAAGAAAGACACCTGAAGTCGTAAACAGCTGCTTTATTATTGTTAATCGGCTGGAACACGTGTGATGTGACATTACTCTTGGATTACATTGTCTTTAGGAATTTTGGCCCCAGTTACTAAATACACTAGGCAACTCTAGTATTATCCTTTCGTTGTCTTTTTTTCACTTCACATCACGGTAACTCTCTATAATGAAAAAAATGCTCGGTCCCTTGAGTTTCTTTAATAAAGAGTTTACACTGTATATTAAACGATTGGTCTAGAGACGTGTGCCACAATTTAATTGATAACCCGCAAAAGTGCAAACGTGTTATAAAAGATATGTATCTGCCACCTTAATTTAGTACTAGGTATTACTTGTATAACAAACCTAAGATTACCTAAGTTAGTAGTATTGCAACATCTGTGAACGAGTGACAACCATCGACAAATAAACCGTACGCGGTTTCGCTCGCTGTGCGGCCATTTTTCTTGGTAAAATATTGTTTTTACCTGGATAAAAAAAATACCCGGTTTTTCATACAAATGTGTTTAAATCCCTACGTGTTAAAAATAACAAATTTTATAGTTTTATATGATTATTTTCTAACAAGTAAGTAACATGAAAGAAATTAATGCATGCAACCATATTTTAAGGGCGTGAGGCGTGAAATCCAATTGTCGTCGCGAGCTACGGTAACCATATTGATATTTTAATTAGATTTACAAAGTGCGCTGAGCGGAGCCCCGACACCCAACTCTTTGAACCGGCGTAATGGCACCCCGCGGGCCGGTCCAAGGGTTGCCGGAGCCCGCTTTGTGCACACTCAATATTTACTCCCAAATGCATTACTGCAACAATGCTAACTTAGTTTTTTAAGTTTTCGACGCAGCTTCCGTGTTATCGTTTTCAATGGCTTTGGAAATGTCGCTCAGGGTGTAATTATAGGGCACCCAGCAGGTTGCTTCGAGCCCAAAGTAACGACTGCGAACGAATCATAATTGCTTCTCGTCTATAAAAGATTGCTGCCCGTAAAAACCGTGTTCCATGCTTCTTTTGTCATAGAAATTAAAAATTTGCTCCAGGATAATTACTGTAACAGAAATAACAGCACAATAATTACTAGATGTTGACAAAAACAATGGAATTCTCACAAAAAATGATACTTTTTGTGATACCCGTGATCTTGGCATATAAGACATTGGGAACATTTGAATTTCTATGAATTGAAGATTTTTCTTTGAATATTGATGAGCTTCGGAGAAAACTTAAAAAAGTATATACCTACTGTCAAGTAGGTACCTACTTCCTCAATAACTGCGTCTATATGATTACTTCTACAAGCGGAGAACAAATGATACTCAAATATAAGATGCAAGCGAATCTTAGTATCAGTAGAAAAGTATGATTGTACAGTTGAGGTCATAAATATATATATATATATGTATGTACGTTAACAAATAGGCGAAAATATCTGAGCGCTCTTACGCCATCGACAATAAGTTGTGTAAGTAAACGTATTTTAGAAACACTTTGTCCGCGTAGATGCTTTGACCTCAACTGTACCTATCCACATTAGCAGTAGCTGTATATACAATTGGCATCTGTATATTTATATTTTTGTTATAAAAATGCGATTCCGCCAGGCCCGTGCCCCGCTGTGCCCCGCAGCGCGCGTCGTCAGCTCACGCTGGGCCGTCGGCATACAGATCTCTAATTGACACACTAAAAAACGTCACCAAGCACAAAGCATATTTATTATTCCGTGCTCTGCAAATTTTCGAGGTCTTTTTTTTTGTAAGAACGTCACTTTTGTCTTTCATTTGTGTCCGCTCTCTTGTTGCTTACAAGTAATGTCAAATGACGTATCTGCATCATTTCGCTGAATAGGTACACTTTTAGACGATTAAGTAATTTCAGTTTATCTTTTCAATTTGATAATTAAAACGAAGTAAAGTAAATATAGGTATTTATGAAAGTCAAACCTTGCAAAGCCTAGAAATCTTAAAAAGAGAACTTTACGAATATTCTTTGGAAAAATAATTAGCGTTTAAGTGAGGGCAATATTAGTTATGATGCAACGCCGAACGGGCCGCCCCGCGCCGCGCCCGGGGGCAAGTATCTGCAGAATGCGTGTAATTATTTATTTGCCCTCCGAACCCTCGCTGCGCTACTCCGACCTTTTCAATAGCCATACAAATAAATGAATGCAAAGAGAATACAATAGTAAAATGAAATCCAAGGAATGTGCACTGCACTACATTGCTTTTTATCCGCCGCTAACCAAAAGAGTCCGATAGCGAGGAGGGCACGGTTCAGCATGCTAGGCTCAGGCTTTTTATCATCTTTGGATTGAATGCAAAAACGTAGAGATTATTTAATGTTAGCCAGGAAGTTCCAGATTATACGATGTTAAAAGATCGTTATAAAAAATCTAATAAAACATAATATAAACATGCAGGTAAGTGGCCGTTTTTTAAAATCTTCAACAGAATGAGGAGCTTAAACGGTATCGTTTTTCGGTAGTACAAAAGAGGCAGCGACGCACAATGCCCTCTGATAAAGCCGAAGACAAATACCTCGCGCTACGTCGCTACTATTTTGACATTTTAATTTCACCCCTTGCTCGAAATCCTTTTTGAATGGCGTCGGGGGCGCGACGCGCTTTGAGCTGTACTGATACATGTATCGCAGACGCGGAGAGCCCTGATTGACGTTTATCGCTCGGATTAAAATACAATTAAATTTATTTTAAATCGAGCAAAAAGTTTTCAACTGCTAACCCTTTTATGCCTCGACACCGACACAACGTACATAACAATCGGCTAAATGCAAAGATGGCAGCGACGTAACTTAGACCGTTATACTGAATGGCTAGAGCAAGGCTGCTTAGAAATATTTCATGTCGTAAATTGCACAGAAGCGTCAACAATAGATTAGAATTTATAGATTTGTGTGAGCATGTGTGCGTGGTGCTCGATTAGAGGTAATTTGTGTCAATCACGAGCATTGTGCCGGCCACGTCCGCCCGCGCGCCGTCGGCCATTCGCCCTAATTAAAAGCCGAGCCCTCGTTTTCAAAAGTCAATCGCGGGATTAATGTTTGACGTGAACGCACCGTTTTTAGACAAAACTTTTGTGCACTCTAAGGGACTGCTATTACGCCGTCAATCCATAAGAGATTAAATGTTTTGTAAAGCCTCGAAGCGTTTAATTTAGGTACACACCAAATGCCATATTCGAAAAAACTAAGTACTTATCTACAACGTGTTTGTTAACTTATATCCAGGTGTCGTTCGTTATATTACTCATGATGAAATAAAAAAAGTTGTTGAGCTGCAGCGAAGTTAGACTTAACATTACTTATTAATTACATACCTATAGTATATACATATAATAGTTTCAGAGTTCATTCTCATAGTCAAGACTGTGCGCGAGCTACACTTTTTTCCTACAAAAAAACGTATTCCCGTATTTTTATTATGTTAGTGTTAGCTTTTTAAAGAGCAGGTATTCCAAAATGTACTAATCCGGCGTTTAAACTGCTGAATTACAACCATAAATGAAAGAAATACACATCGAAATGAACAATTTCTTTGTCTGTCTGTCAAAATCTTCGAAAATAGTCATGTTTTGAAGGATAAAATAGAAGGAATATTACATGAAACCTTGTTTTGGTCAAAATTTTGTAAGCATAGTGAATTATTTTAAGATTGCAGTAGTTGTCCCTGTCGATCAGTAGGCTTTGATGCTTTGATGAACCGCGCCGCCGCGTAATACGGCAGGACAATAAGGTCCGACCGAGATCTCGGTCTCAGTCTCGGTCTCGGCAAATCCCGGCCAAAAATCGGGCCGAGATCTCGGTCTCGGTCTCGGCCCAAAACGGCCGAGATTCTCGGCCGCGGCCGCGGCAATCAAGTTAAATTTTAGCGCGCGGTTTACCGCGGTGGCGCGAGCTTGTATTGCGATTTTGACCTGTCGCCCCGCCCGGGCTCGTGTCGTGCGACTTTACCCGACACCCGCAACAGATAGACAGACAGACACACTAGTAATCCTGTAGGGATTGCGTTTTTTCCTGTTAAGGTACGGAACCCTAAAAAACGAAAATATAGAAAAAAAATCAATTTTTCCGTGGCTCGGTCTCGGCTGAGAATTAATTTTATTCTTTAAAAAAGCAGTCTCGGTCGGACCTTACATGACAATTACCAAACAGCTATTTTTCAATATTGTCATAACCTGCACACAGTATTAATTCTCCGTCAATAGTTATTTCCTTTACCTATGATAATAAGGTAATCAATAAGGGTAATAACCAGTTACGTAAGTAAACCCCTGGGAAACTTCCAATGTTATTGATTTCCGAAGCCGAGCGAATATTGGCGTGACATTTTCATTACAAATAATAACTTGTTTTATCGCCTACACAAAACCAATTCCGTGACTCAATTTGTTTGCATTTTCGATTTGCACAATTCTTGATTTGCGGTGAACATACATAATCCTCTCTTCTTCTTGTATACGGGCAAGGGTATGAGAGAAAAAGAGAGGGTGATAGTGGCATTCGAGGGGTTGCATTAGTCGTGGAGCATAGAAGCAACCCTTTCACTGCAGCGCCTGGGACTGGTAAACGGTAATTTGATTTCACGCACGTCTGATGATTAATGTCAGTGCCTTATCGCTCCATATTTTACCGATTTAGTTGAATATTCTTTTTTATTGTTGTACATTACAACGTGTGACTACAACGTAATCCGGATTTTTAAGCTGTGGTTGTACAAATACTTAACTATGTGCGATATTGTAATGGTCACTTGGAAACATACTTTATTTTATTTTATTTTTTTGCGATACACCTCAAAATGGTCAGTTTCCGAGCTGTTGAATATTTTATCGTGTATTTTGTTGTTCGGCGATAATGATCACAACATGATCGTACTTAATTAAAGAGCGCCACGTGGCATAAAGTGAGATAGGGTTTATGAATTCAGTCTAAATTATCTATCAGCAATTTACATCCCGTTATGCTCTCGTTATTGCTATTAAAGAGAACTCATGAATTTATTTAATGCAATTAATATGTATGCCAACCATATGAAACTATTTCTAGTTAATGTTCGATTAATATTCGATTTTATTAAGCAGATATATTTAAATAATAATAGTAGTCCAGTCAGTCAAGACAATTAATTCATTATAATTCCAAAAGTTTTCAAATTTTGATGTAAGGTCGGGAGTGGTATTAAAACAAACTATAAAATTTTGCAACCTGCTCTGCGGTCCGGAACATTGTTAAAAATGCAATAAATGATAATTTGCTCAGTTCTTGAGACCAAAATTCCAAAAGTTCTGCAAAGTTGGAGTGGTGTTAAATATATTATTTTACATCACGTGTCAAATTTGCAACCAATTTAAGTGTACGGAACATTTTTTGTTATTAAAAATTAATGTTTTTCTTTATTAAACTGAAGGAAAACGTTCCAAAAGTTCTGCAAATTTGACAGATATATCGGAAAAATATACCGAACGATTGTATAAATTTGCAACCTTTTACGTTGACCGGAACATGTTTATTTATAATTCTTTTTAATTCGTGGTCTTTTTTTCGAGTAAGGTGGTCTCTGGATAATTACAAAAGTTTTGAAACTTGGTTGCAAACTTCGAAAACATCTATTCTGATGTATTTACAAATTTGCAACCTCATACGCGATCCGGAACTTTATGCAATTTGCAAAAATGTATTTTTTTTATTTTTTCACCTTCAAGAAAGTTTCAAAAGTTTTGCAAATCGAGGGGACTGTTTACTTTTGGGATTAATGTCAGTATTTGAATTTGCAACCATATCCGGAATACGGAAATATTTGCATCATGTGCAAACGCGATGAAGGTGGATCTCACTCAATCCGACGACGAGGATGAAGAGCCAACTAAAGTGGAACAATGGTGCGCTCAGAGCGATCGTTTAGGTCAACCGCTGGATACGTTCCTTGATAATGAAAGCAGTGACGTAAGATCAGATGCAGAAGACGGTGCACCGGATAATACAATTGTGGAATGTGAAATGTCATCGGAATGTACCACGGAACTGGAAGAACATTATGGTGATCCAGGACCCTCCCACACAAAAAAAATCAAGCGCTCATAATTATTTCTTTTCGGATATGTATTTCTACAAAATTCAAATAAATCAGATTTTCAGTAACTTTAATTACAGATTGTTACATTCAACATGCATTCAACGTTTTATCGCTAACTTGTAAGGTTTTAACACTTATTAACTGACCTCATATATTGAAAAAAGATATTATTTACGGACAATCTATTCGTAATGTGAAATGTGAAATGTAAATGAAATGGCTCGATTTGCAAACCTTTTGCAATTTTTTCGAAAATGAAAAATGCCATAAAGTTAAATTTCCGACATCACACAAGATTCCGGATTGCGTGAGAGGTTGCAAATTCAAATACTGACATTAATCCCAAAATTAAACAGTCCCCTCGATTTGCAGAACTTTTGAAATTTTCTTGAAGGTGAAAAAATAAAAAAATTACATTTTTGCAAATTGCATAAAGTTCCGGATCGCGTATGAGGTTGCAAATTTGTAAATGCATCAGAATAGATGTTTTCGAAGTTTGCAACCAAGTTTCAAAACTTTTGTAATTATTCCGAGACCACTTTACTCGGAAAAATGACCACGAATTAAAAAGAATTATAAATAAACATGTTCCGGTCAACGAAAAAGGTTGCAAATTTATACAACCGTTCGGTATATTTTTCCGATATATGTGTCAAGTTTGCAGAACTTTTGGAACGTTTTCATTCAGTTTAATAAAAAAAAACATTAATTTTCAATAACAAAAAATGTTCCGTACACTAAGATTGGTTGCAAATTTTATACGTGATATGAAATATTATATCGAAAACTTCCCCAAGTTTGCAGAACTTATGGAATTTTTTTCACGACCATACAGCAAAAATTAATTTAATTGCAATTTTAACAATGTTCCGGACTGCGGACAAGGTTGCAAAATGAGATTTACTGTCGTCCCAATGTACCATTCACTTGACCGAAGTTTGAAAACTTTTGGAATTATTATCAAATTTTCAATTTCGAATGTCTATAATGACTGGACTATAGGTAAACTCTTAGGCATATTGTAAATCACAAAAAACATATACTAACAAGATTTTAGATGCTGTACTGTAAGTAACTTTTTTAGGGTTCCGTACCCGAAGGGATCCGACGGGATCCTATTACTGAGAAGACAACGTTGGTCCTTCCGTCCGTCTGTCAGAGGCCTCTAGCTCAGCAACGGTAAGAGGTAGAAGGTTAGAATTTTCGTAGAATATGTGTAATTATGGCAAGAATCTAGCAAATAATAAAAATATCAAAAAGTTTTAAGCCTGAGAAGCTCCCCATACATTGATACCCTAAAAATGGACTGATTTTAGACCAATTTTGTTCCAGCTGTATTATCAATTTTGACCTGATTTTAGTTTATACTCCATAGTTGAAGAACAAACATCAATTTAATCATGTTCTTTTATGGTTCACGGTGCGCGAGTCTGACTCGCACTTGACCGGTTTTTGTGGTTTATCAAGCAGCAACCATTTAAGAAAATGCAAAGGAAATGAAACGCAAGTCCTAGACAGTAAAAGACGACTGTATTTCGGACTTGCGTTTTTGCGGATTCGCATTCAATTTGAATTCGAAGCATTTTTTATGTTTTCAAATAGTCAGTTATCAATCGTGAAATAATATAGAATTACATCTCCCTGCCGCGCCGGCGCGGCTGTTCGGCTTCGGTGTGACTGACATATTTCGTGTAATTTGTTTGCTTTAGAAGATGTCCCTACACATACTTACTTCTTATATTAGTATGGAGGTATTTAGCAGTAGGGTACACACGTTTGCAGACGCGTTGACGTGGCGTGGGAGGTTCGTATCGATCGGACTTGCCACGCGAACGCGCAGGCGTGGCGTAGCCTGTCTACGCCATGAGGGCCGTAGCGTAAACGAAGCTGCTACATTTCTTCATGCTTAGTTTGAAAAATATAATATCATATGATGATATGCGCAGACAATATTCAATAGACTCGTATCATTCATATCATATACTACCTACTTACGAACATTAAACATCTGCATTCTGTGCTTAAACCTGCTGTTTAAACCTACTCAACCTCCAGATTTCAGTTGAGCAGATAAAAGATCTTATTCTAATTGTATCTACATTGACTGAATAACAAACGTCTTGATTTTAAAAACGTTATTTTATAAGCAAATAAAACAAAGTTGTGTCGAAGTTTTTTAGGAGGCTTGTTGTTACCGCTGTTTGGCACACTCAAATCCTCTTAACTGAAAAGGATCTCCGCTTTGTCCGAAGAGATCCCAGCATAATGTTCCCATCTCGAAATATGTGTCTAAGTAATCAAATAACATTAATGCCCGCCTAATCCTCGCTTAGTGCCTTTGTCCTCCAGTTTCATGCTCCGCTACGCCCCCGCTCAAATATTTGTTTATCCACTATGTACCTATTTTTATCGCGATGAGCTTTTGTTAAAGGCTGGAATGCTTTTTTGTACAAAAAAACTATTTTTATCTAAAAAAACGTCCGATTTCCAAACACGTGGCGCATGATTGATCACGGACGCGAGCGATACCGCCGGTATCGATGTCAATGAGCCGTTAAACGGAATAGATATGACTTGTTTTAAATTCATAATAAATGTAAATAATTCCATTCTTTCCATTATATAAGTTTTCGAATTCAATATTCGCTTTATTTTAAGCCCACGATCAATATGCACGGTTCGCGCGTGATCCCTAAGTGTGAACATCTGTATTTGCGTATTGCGCTCCCACTCGGGTACCTATACGCATAAAGCCGTATTCAAATAACTTTAATCGCTTAAGTACACAAATCCATTCTCGCGACAAACGAATTATAATTATTCATACGCGGCGGCGACCGACAGCGCAATCCTTTCGATCCATCGGGCAGTGTTTGCATAATGGCACCCATTTGATTAAGACTCTAAAAACGACATAAAACCATGCGTTTCATTGATAACTTATAACTCTGTCATATTCATAGTAGACTACCAGTACTTGATGATAATCGAGCCATTTTACTATATACCGTAACGTTTATGGTTTCAAGTAAAATGAGGCCATCTACTATTTAAGTCACAAAAAATCTACCCGTTGTCAAATAATCAAATTTATCTATCATCAAAACAATGTAACCTTTTTTTTATCTATTGTACCAAATATAAAGAAAGCGATTCCACTTAGTCGAGCAGAATTGCTGAATCAAATCGTTACCACCTTTTTCGCACCAAGTTAACTGTTGGGTAAAAGGGCTTCAATTAAAATAACAAAACAATGTGACAGTTACATACGATTTAACCCTTTCAATATATGTTTTTTAATGGTGCCGTAGTTAAGTAGGTGATCAATAACGGATGATCACGGTGCCCGTGCGCAGCCGAGCGCGGCTCTACATTTCGCGCACGGTGGAGCGCGGCGCCGTGACGTGTTCTCGTGTGACATCCATCATGTCGTCGGGAGCACCATGACGACAAATTAGTCGAACAAGCCGTGAATTAAAAAATTCGCTCATTTTGCCACCGTAGTACGTTTATATGTATCTTTCCGCAAGCTGTCGTCAATTTGTTTACAGGACCGCCGACGAGCCTGCTGATGAAAAATGGTCTCCCCAACCTATGGACATTTCCAACACCACAGAACAGCCAAAGCATGGGGATTGATATAGAAAAAATAATCGAATGCACTGTATATGTACCTAATGCTTTACCTAATATGGGATAAAAAATATCCGTAATTTTAAATAGACTTATGGCTAGGTTATTTATAAGGCATTGGTAAATTTTATCTTATTGAAACCCGTTCATCTAAATTACTGCGTCGCCAAGGAAACATCGGCCAGCGTGACTCGGATAGGTACAATTACGTAATCGATCAAATCAATGAAAAAAATATCTATTGAAACATAAACAACAATGGTCTTGTCCTATCCACCAGATGTGCGATAAACGCTATCAAGAGGGTTAACCGTGACCTCATAAAAAATGGAATTTATTACATCTCACGACCCTTGCTCCGAAACTAAGACAGCGGAGGAAATAATAGAAAAATATCGTAATTAAAATCCAACCCTTCCTGTCGTTGCGCCGTTTATGGAGGGATAAAATTGGAGCGAGGCGCGCGTGACCGATGCGATGATATAGTGTGCAGCAAGTGTACGAGTGGGCGCGAGAGGGCGAGGAGCCGGGCGCCGCGACATGCTGCGCCTGCGACGCGCGCGCGCCGGGTTAAGCGATCTTTAATTATCCCATCATGTCGTTTACGTCATATGTTTCTAATTAAAGCATAAGGTTGAATCCCTATTTCCGGTACAACTTGAACGTTTAATTTCGTTAATTGTAAGTGGTTACCTGTGTATTTATTTTTTACTAGCTGTGCCGGGCGTTGTGAGGCTCTTTTTTCGTTTTGTTTCGTTATCGTATTAATAGTACAGCAACACATAGGAGACGAACAAATGAGCAAACAAACAACCAAACAAACATATTTATATAGTAAATTAAGAGTTTAAATGCATAATTTTAAGGATTTAGGGAAATTTGTTACTTTTTAGGGTTCCGTATCTCAAAAGGAAAAAACGGAACCCTTATAGGATCACTCGTGTGTCTGTCTATCTGTCCGTCCGTCCGTCTGTAACAGCCAATTTGCTATGAAACTACTAGACCGATTGAAGTGAAATTTGGTACACATTTTTGGGGGATACATTTGAAAATTAAAGAAGAAAAGTTTTGCAAACTATATCATGTGATAATAAAATGAAAGCGTTTGTCGTGAGAATCTTAAATACATATTTTTTATAATTTTAAGATAAACTTTAGGAAAATAGGCGAAAATTGACCATTCCCCCCTTATCTCCGAACCTACTGGGCCTAACATTAAAAATAATAAAAATAATAATACAGAAAACAGTTCCTTACCTTTATATTAGGTACAGGAAAACCTATAAGAAGTATAAGGTATTTAAAGTACCACAGGAAATTTCAGATAATCATGTACGGAGCCCTCTCCACACGAGTTTAACTCGTACTTGTCCGGTTTTTTTCCCATACTAACTTCCAACCCCTCTTTTGCCCCGTTCCAGTTTTATTTCCAAAGTTTCTATAGCTCATCTCCTGCCTGAAGTTGACCTTAATATAATTTAGAAAACCGCATAGAAATCCGTTCAGAACTTTCAAAGATTATCGTGCACATACAATCAGACAAACAGACAAACAGAGTGTATGTGTTGCTCATTCTGAGGCCCGCATAGCATTTATTCATTGTTATCTTCAACGAACAGACTTTTTCCACTTTACTATTTTATTATATGTACAGATGACTGTACTGACATCAAATAAAAATAGTTTCTGTATCGAAATGAACCATGAACAAAAGCGGACAACAAAGCAATTTACAGTGGATGGTTATTAGTGGTAATTTGGTGCGTCTGTTGGTGAATGGCAGAAGCTCCGTCTCCGACGTGAGGAGGCGTCGGCGCAGCGAAGGAGCCCGCGGACGGACCGTCACGTTTTATATTGCCCACAAACGTAAATAGTATTTCTTATACAAAATTGAGGTAACCAGCATGTCTAACGAAACCAAGCTTGTTTATGACCCTACACAGATTTGTCTGATCGATTTCTGTAATGTGCTTTAGAAACGGAGGAGTCTAGTATTACTTACTTGTAGCTTTACGTATGTAAATCAGGCGCCTCATTCGGGAACGCTAAGTGATTCTGTAGCGACTCGTAAGCCAGATCTCTCATCTCGCTCTTACGCATTTCGCGTCGTGCAGAAGAGTGGAATGCGAAATCTGGCTTACGAGTCGCTACAGAATCACTTAGCGTTCCTGAATAGAGGCGCTGTACATATAAAACAGTATCGTGACTCACTTACCTATAGACAACGTACAGCCTAAATGGTCCTAGAGGTTTGAAATTTGGAGGAGATATTCCTCGAGTACACTACGGTGCACTAAGGAGGGATTTTTTGAAATTCCATCCCTAAACTGGTGATAAAGTTTGTATGGAAAATATCGCGGGCGAAGCTGTGGCGGGTCGACTAGTGTCTTATAAAACGAAGTTTTTGGACAATGAAAGTTCTCAGAATGAGGATCCAAAAAAATCCATTTGGAAAAACAGATTAACAGGCAAATAAGAAATAATAATGAAAAGCCACTGAAATATTTTGTGTGGTTCTTCCAAATGTTTGTTCTAGTATAATTATGCAACTATATAATGGAATAGATAATTTAAAGTAGATTAAAAATGGTCGTAGCTATTCCGTCAATATTATAATTATTATACAGTCCAACCAACGAGAATGCTATCATAATGATATTGTTTGATTTAATACTATAACTGAACGTAGTTTTCAAACGCACTTACACTACACTCACTTATGAAAATACAACAGAGGGCCTAGCACACTAGATTTTGTCGCGTACATAAAGCATCTGTCACTTTTTAATTAACACGTGCGTGCGAAAGGGACGAATGCTTTATGTGCGCGATAAAAACTAGTGTGCTAAGGGGTCAGATATTGTTAAAAAAAGTAACGTAGGTATAAGCTGTTTATAGGTATGATGTAGGTAGAGACACTTCTGTGATTCTGATATGGCAATGAATGAATTCAAGAAAGTACGAATTTAACAGAATACCGAAGAAACAAGATTAACGCAAATAATGGAAGGTTTTTTTCACTCAGAATCTCGATTACATTCTGAAAGAGCTCTTTGTGACTGTATTCGGGTATGGATCTTCTTTTATCGAATTACTAAACATAGAGCCAAACATTACAATAAAAGCTATCATAAAAACTTGAACGTGTACAAAAGATTAAGTAAGAATAACATTAGATAAGTTGTGTTATGATATGCCGCCTCTGTATCGGCGGCTCTGCTGACTGAATATGATCCTTATTTGTTGTAGTGAGGGTCGGTTTTGTAGCCAAGTGTAGCCGGTCCGGTAGCGAGGTGCGACGCGCGAGTTGCGACGCTGTTTGTTGCATGTTAAAGTATGCGTGAACGGGGATGTTCAGTAGAGTATTGATTGGTATTCAATAGCAGTGGCATGAATGGCCGTTTGACAATACGGCTGCTCTGCTACCTTAGCTCGTATGAATTATAATTATTGTAACGTCGTTCTAATATGCCAGCAAATCCGTATCATTTATTAATTTCTAGCCCAAGTTTAATAAAAGCACTTCACGTTGAATCATGTCGATTTCCACATAATTTTGCAAAAGTAATAAAATTTATAATATTCATTAGATACCCAGAGAAGCAGTTTTTAACCGACTTCAAAAAATGAGGAGGTTATCTATTCGACCCGTATATATAATATATGTAGTAGGTATGTATGTTTTCGCATTACCTCTTTTTACCTCGTGAACCGATTTCGCTGATTCTTTATTTTTCATTAGATAGAATAGAATATGACGCATTACCAGTAGGGCCTGATATTATTCCATGACCTCGCCCTATAATTGGAACTGTTTGTAAATAATGAAGTGAAGGCGCTAGAAGGAGCGGGGCGCGGCATCGTCTACGTCGGCACCGCGAGGCAGCGAGCCGCAACGGAGCAGAGTACCATTAACATGAGTTTATGCAAACCGTTCTAGTAATAGAAAACTATCGCTCAGTCCCTTTTACTTGTATCGGCTACAAGCAGTATTTCCGATAGATTTCTATTACGAGAAAGGTTGTATAAACTCATGGTAATGGTACTGGCAGCACGCTCCGCCGCGCGGCAAAGCACCGCCTCCGCCGGTGGTCCAGGCGCTAGCTAAGTACTTCAATCCCGAGTACCATTCTCATCCATTTAAATCTCTCTTTGTAAAACTGAATACTGAATGGAAGAAAATCATTGCAACATTGTTATCTCTTTCTCAATCGAGTGCAATCTACCGTGGACTCTTCTTATTGAGCTCAGGCAGACATTGCGACGTCACACAATCACAAATGAAAAGCGTATTGGTCCGCTTTATTATGCTTCACCAGTTTTATTGAGTTAATCAACACAAAGGAGACAGCTTTGAATATGCACATAAAATGACTCGTCAGAAATGTAGATAGGTAGGTACTCTAGGTATCTTTCATTTCATCATTATAGCTTTAGAGCACGAAGCCACTTAATGCTTTAAAAAAAAAGTTGTATACTTACACAATTAATTATTGCATTTGGTTTTTCTTTTTAATTTATATTACTGACCAAAAAGGTTCTTTAAATACAAAAGTGGCAAATAAATATGCGCCACTGTTTTTATGCACTACCTACCTATGTAGGTACGTATGTATGTAGGGGAGACCTAGGAGAGTTGTGACAATTTTTAATTTATGGGGCATATCTCGCTCAAGAAACATTCCACAGTTATGACCTATGTGAATTAATGTACCACCATTCCTTCCCTTTCCAAAAAAGTCATCAAAATTAATAAAAGTATTACGGTTTCCGAGAAAATCAACAAAAAGGAGGACTACTCCCTCTGTCACAACTCTCCTATCACCGAGGTAAGTTGTGACAGCTACCGAGGTAAGTTGTGACAGCTTTTTATTTAGACTATTTGAGTAATAAAAATACCATTACACATATTATAAATAAATGAAACATTATTTATTTTGCAAAAAGTAATTTAATCACCTTTTAGTACATTAAGTACCAATAAACAACATAATAACATTCCCATAAAAAGTAATTATATCTTATAAGTAATTATGGCATCGCTTTGAGATCAATCATATTGTAATCAGTCAAAACTCTTAATGTATTCTGATAGGATATTATGGCAAATGTATTGCAGCTCGCCTCCAGTAGGTACATTCAACGTGTAACCAGCCTTTGCATTCTAGGCATTGCACCCACTCTTCATTAAATCTGCTGTTTGCATGCTTCAGGGTAACCCAAGCAAAAACAATTATTTTCTACTTCTTCTTCGTCATCACCTGTTCTCTTCATCTTATTAGTCTTCTCGGCTTTTTTAGGTTTCTTCTTATCTTCGCTTAAGACACGCTTTTTCACATTCTTCGACTTCCCATTAGCAGCTATTTCGTCCTTAATAGGTGTGTCAGTAAGCACAGAAGATTTGATTTGCTCTTCCTCTTCTGTAAATATCGTCGGACTAGTATAACCCATGATGGACCCACGCCTACTGGGTTTGCTTGATAAACCATTTTCTTCTTAATATACCTTTTCAAAGATATGTAGTTTTAGATTATATATATATATATATATATATATATATATATATATATATATATATGTAAACTCTTCTTGTATCTTCTCTTATTTATTTATATATATATATATATATATATATATATATATATATATATATATATATATATATATATATATATATATAAATAAGAGAAGATACAAGAAGAGTTTAGATTGTGAGAGGACGCGACATCTCTTAGAGTTTCACCTCTTAATGTAACCTCATCAAAGGCCTTTTCGTATATTTCGACACTAGCAGTGCTTTTATCAGTCTTTCGTGCATTCTGAAACGAAAAAACTAGTCTACCAGTATGCAACATCACACCACAAGCTCAGATACTTTTTTTAGCGAAAATGAATTTTTTGAGGCAATCTTTTATTGCGGACTATACTTGCAAGATTTAACCTTAATATACTAATGTACAAACACAATAACAGATATTGAAAATTAATAAAAAAAAGTGTCGAAGTAACCCAGCAGAAAAATGTCGTCAAATAGGAGAGTTGTGACAGCCTGTCACAACTCTCCTAGGTGTTCAAAATTACGACTTGACCCGAATAATAATGTATATTTCCTAAACACAATGCAAACACTAAAGATCAATGCAACGCTTTGAGACTTAAATAATCATACAACTTAAGAAAAAATAACACAACAATGCGCATGTAATAAGACATGACTTAAATTCAATCAAAATTTTGAAGAAAAACTTACTTTTCGCTTTTTTTTGCACGCATACGTCGTAATTCCTCAATTGCTTATCGTGCACCGCCGGCGGGTACCCAGCCAAGTAGCTTGTCTCTAAAGCGACAAACGAACGTTGTTGCTAGCAGGCTAACTATTATAGATAGCGAGAAATCGTCTCTGTCACAACTCTCCTCTGTCACAACTCTCCTAGGTCTCCCCTACGTTTCAAATAAGGAAGGGCAATCACGGACGATCGGGAGGTTTTGTACCGATGATGTGAACTTGGCGGCCACGACGTTGCAATGTGAATGCCTAGGCAATAATGTAGGTAGGTATTCCTACATCCAGAAAAGAAAGAAATCTGGCTGAATAAAAAGAGGACGCGAATCGTGTGATACACAAGGCCTACCAACTATTATAAATTCAGTTTGAAAAAAAAAAGTTACTTACGGAATCAAAAATAATTTTATTATAATTACCTAATGCATTTTTTCTTCTGGAGGTTAGGTCTACAAACACCAGAAGAAATAACAAATGAGCCTAATTACGATGTCCAATCATATAAATAGTAGATTGTTGCACCAAGCAGAAAGTGATTCATCATTGCGCCGAGTGTTAGTTTGAAGCCCGAACGCAAATGAGGGCTCTTGTAACGGAGCTCTTGTTATATGTACTGGAGATTAAAAACCACCGTCTACAAAATTCTAATATTTTATTAATAGCTTAAGGATACTATTACGTCTAACTTAATCTACTTAAGTATTCAAAATCTGGGTCGTGAGTCTAGATAGCGGTGCTATGTAGTCTGATGACTATTTAAGGCGAAGGTTGTGACCAGCCTGCTAGTGTGATCCTTCTTCGCTCGTCGCTGGACAGCCCCAGCCAACAGGGTGCAAAGCAGATGCGCGGACAACTTTCGTCTTGTTTAAGACTGTGGTAAGAACCCTGAAATGCCAATTGATTGTTGGCATTAGTATTTAAATTTACTAATACTCGTACTGCTAAAGGAACCTTGTCCCAGCCAGTTATTAATGATAATCTGAATTATAATATCTTGTTAAAGAATAAAAATAACAACTCACCCTAGAGGGGTATCCCGCACAACACTCAAATTGGTAGGTACGTACGTATAGTAGGTAAGAAGTTTTGCATCCACTAGTTACGTTAAGTTTATATAGTACCTAAGTATATGATCTAGATTCTGTGGCTTCAGTCAACAACTGAGCCAATCGAATATCCAGGAAGAAGTGTGTTGATCAACGCGCGCTTGCAGCTAGCGGCGTTGACCGGTGATTTTAGAGTTCGCTTGGGAGTGTTCTCGCGCCCTTCGCGAGTATCTATTATTTTTAAGGTTCCGTATAGTATTTACACATGTACATATATACATAGAATCAACGTTATCTGTATAACGTTACACTCTATAAACAAGAGCGCAATAATACCTACATCACGTGATGCGAGGTGCATAATCTGCTTTTCTTTCAACTACTGCAAAAATTTGGTAAAAAAAGTAAAAGTACAGTTAAAACCCGACTAGCGAGGTAAAAAGGGTTGTTTGCACCTGGTCTGATGCACCCTTAGAATGTTTATATAGCCTATGACACTCGCACGTTTTTCCCGAATCTTAAGATACCCTATTTATTAAAATCAGTCCAGTGATTCAGAAGCTAAAGTAGAATATCAAACATAATAATACCAAACGTAATATAGTAGAACATTTTCATAGAATACTTGTATCTGTTCAATTCATGTTCACATTACGCCAATATTTTTTTAATCTTTCCTATACTATCTTATCAGCCAGTACTTTGAGCATAACATTTTAGACGGGGCAATCACAGTTCGATATGGCCGCCGACATGTGGACTGTCTTCCTAACAGCAAGTCCACAGAAAAGTGGTCAGCTGTCCCGTCGGACTGTGAATGGGCGGATTGAGTAGTTGGTGGTGTAAACTTCTTGATCAACAAACCAAATAAAAAAAAAACAGTGCAAAAATGAATTTTGTAAGCAAATTGATTGCTCTAGAGCCAATAAGAGCTGCTTTGTGCTGAGTATTTAAGGCCATAATGATGAGATTAAAGTCTAGTTGTTAGAAAAATACATTTATTTCTTGTTGTGAAAAATCAGATTATGACCTTGATATGAGGGGATTTATTATTGCACTCCAGATAATGGATCACTTTCTGCTCGGTTCAACAATCTACTATAATATAGTATATTTGCATGTACGAGTATATACCTACTTACATAAGAATTAGGGACATGTAATAGTGGGTTCTCTAGTAATATTAGTATTAAATATTAACCACATCTATACGGTGTAGGGTGTAGCAATTGGCAAAACCATGTCCATCGTTATGTTTAGAAGTTGTTTATCTTAAAATATATGATAATTAATTATTATGATAATGTCATGCCTATGCATTGTATTACAACAAAATAATGGTGACATGGTGCGTATACAGGGACAAAGGAGGCCTGCGCACGCGCCACTTGATGCTCGTTAGCGTACACTCATACTATACCCGCCACACTGCGCTAAAACAATACAAACCTACGTTGCCATTATGCTAATTGCACATAACCATTGTTTGTTTTGAACTTTTCATTCCATTTAGTCCTTTGAAAACTTTGCCAATAGAAAGTTAGCAAATTAATTGAGACGGGAGTGCTGCGCTTGTTGACGCTCGCGCCATTGTTGCGCAGCGAGGTTATAAGGACGCGGTTTCACCGTTTTGACTCGCTCTTACGCATCAAACCGTTTGTATGCAAATAGAGAAATGAATTATCCTTACGATATGTCGTCGTCTTCACCGCTAAGTAATAATAAATACTTATCCTTTGTTTGTCAATACGTATCTCTTGGCAAGGACTCTTCGCTTTCTAACATCTTCGTTTATTTAATTTAGCGAGCGTCAGCAGTACAGCATCAGACTGACACAGGGATAAGTTACCCCGTCATATCGCTTCGGAGCAAAATGCACAAAACGTAAAATTTACACTATATGCAAAACGTATACATTGGTAAACGAACTATACGCAACGCATATTTCAAAACACTCAAAATGTACAAAAGCAAAAAGTACATTCTCTAAATATACACTACACGCAGAATGCACAATACGGAAAATGTGCAATACGCAAATAAGTAGTTCAACACGCAAAATATACAAAAAACGAAAAGTGCGTATCGGTGTTCAGCAATAGCTGGTAATCATCAACATATACATATAACGGGTCATAGGGTTTTAGGGTCTTATGACTGGCATTTATATTTTCATTTAAAGAGCAGACGGAGTCGAGGGTGGAAAGCTAGTTTTATATATTCAGTTAACTCATTTGATAGTTACCAGCTATTGCTGAACACCGATACACACTTTTCGTTTTTTGTACATTTTGCGTGTTGAACTATTTGCGTATTGCACATTTTCCGTATTGTGCATTCTGCGTGTAGTGTACATTTTGCGTAATGTACATTTAGAGAATGTACTTTTTGCTTTTGTACATTTTGCTTGTTTCGCAATATGCGTTGTGTACATTTTGCGTAGTGTTAATTTTACCAATGTATACGTTTTGCGTTTAGTGTACATTTTGCGTTTTGTGCATTTTGCTCCGAAGTGCGTCGTATTTTTCTGACAATGTGAGAGACTGTGAGAGACGCACTTAGCGATAAGACAGTGTTTACTTATTCTCGTGTTAACCTTGCTATTAGGCCTACGGTAGACTAATGAAACTTTACGTGGTAGTTTTTATTAGCTAACTCACACGGCCGGTTAGTCCAACATGACCAGAAGCTGGTTCGGTCGCCAGCTTCTTACAAACTACACAATATGCCTGGTAATATGTTCATAAGCGCATTTTTTCCAGATTCAGAATGAACCCGGGTAATCGGGTTGCAATTTGCTTTGGCCTTAATGTCAATAGCAACATGAAACTGATATCCGCCAGCAGGCAACAAACAGGCGGGATCCACGACAATAATGTCGGCAATTAAGCTGCGCCCGCGCCGAGCAGCGTTTAACTGCTGGCTAATGTGTCTATTAACAAATGTATTTGCCGTGTTCGGGCGATCGTAAATTCTGGGAACAACTGGAGCAGTTGGCTCTTGTCGTCGCTATTCTAATATATCATCCCGGTTTAAATAGACACTTATCTGTAGGATGACTCTGTTTAATTAAACAGGAATTAGTTACGGCTGAGTGCGAGAGCAGTCGAAACATGAACTGAAACTTTTTAAATTATACTTGTCTACCTACGTTTTAGTTAGTTTCAAAATGAAAGAGACGTGCTTGACCTAGAGTACGAGTACATTCAAGCACCACGCGTTCAATTCACTCGTCGTATGGTATCAAACGCATCAATTACACAAAGCCATAGTATAAAGATAGGAAGTAAGTTATCTTCATACAAACGCAACGCGCGCGGCTTGTATGTGTGCGCCAAAGTATCTATTCTCGTCGCACGCACACTTTGACAAAATCTCGACACGTTTCTCAGTGCGCCAGTCGGGGCTAACACCGCACGAGGTTCGCGCGTCACGGATTTTCGGCACCGCTAAATAAATGAAAAATGTGTGATGTGTTAAAGATTAATAATTCATCAATTCCAGAATTGTCTCTGTTCAGATTACCTATTGAACAGGAAAGGTTAGCAAATCACTTATTCTAGCATATAATTTTTACTTGAAGACGAGATACCTGCTTACTTATTTTTTGTTGTATTAGTTTTCTATTAGGCAGAGGAAGTAGGTAGGCCTACATTCCCACTAGAATGTATTAGGTACTTTTGATCTGTCAACCCTGAGACAGTAGGCAATTATATCTTTATACTATCCTTTACTAGCCTTTAACTAACGGGACGGTCCTGCAATTATCGACCGAACGAGCGAAGCGTCTCCGTTTCAGCTTGGGCAAAAATGCTTTCGTATGTCCAGCGTATGTCCGTCGGCTGTCTGTCCATTTGTTCTCGTCTACAGGCCGCAGTTCTCAACCGATTCTCGTGAAATTTTGTGAGCGGGTTCGATTATTATATAGATATTTTTTGTCGCTTCAGGTTTTCGATATGCATCAGAATGGCGAAGTTATGGAGGTTTTTGCGATTATAAAATTATTTGCAGTGTTGGTAAACTGACTACAACCTATGTCGATGTATCGGGATATCAGTTTTCCAACGGCAAAGTTAAGTTTGTCGCGAGATCTGCAGCTCACGGAGGGAGCCACTAGTTTATTAATACACATGAGGTGCAGGTACCAGAGGAAGCCGCTATACGAAAATACTTAATTTGAACAATGTAAGCCGAAGTTGGCAGGACACGGAGCAATCGTTACCTATTTATCAAATATAAGAGTCTAACGGCTGAAGTTATGTTAACAATACCAAAAAAAAAAAATTCAACATAAAACAAAACTGACTCCAAAAGCCCATTGAAAAGTAAGAAATACTTAATGTCTGATTTTCTTTAGTCATTTAGGAAATTACAAACATCAAATATATTGTTACATACATCGAAATCGGCATCAAGTAAATGTGTTAAACAGTATGGGCGATATACATATATGTACCTACTTAGTTACTTAATGTCCTTTCCAACGACTACGATATATTTAATTTATCACTTAACGAAAGATATATTCAATTCATGTCAATCGAACGGATCATGGATCTCATCATCAGACTCCAATTTTGACCCAACTGGACAAATGTATATAGCTCTAGGTAATCTAACGATTTAAAAAACTGGTCAAGTGCAAATCTGACTCGCGCGCCGAGGGTTCCGTAGTTTTTTATGAAAAACTGCACAAATGCGAGTTAGACTTGCATGGAGAGGGTTCCGTAGGTACATGATTATCTGAACTTTCTTATGTTACTTTAAATACCATGGACTTCTTATAGGCTTTCCTGTAATCTATAGGTAAAGGACTATTTACTGTATTTTTTTTCAAAATTTAGTAAATTTCAAAGTTTTGTATATGGGGGAGAGGTTTTTCGACTATTTTCCTAAATAACTTCAAAACCATTTATCTTAAAATTATTTAAAGAAAAATTTGTTCCTCACAAGGAGCCATTTCATTTGATAAGTATGTCACAGGCCAAAGTTTGCATATTTTTTTTATAATTTTCTAATTTACCCCCATGTTTAAAATTAATTTATTTACTCTACACGTCTGTATTGCGTTCACCAACTTACATATGTGTACCAAATTTTAACTCTATCGGTCGAGTAGTTTCGGAGCAAATTGGCTGTGACAGACGGACAGACAGACAGACACACGAGTGATCCTTATAAAGGTTCCGTTTTTTCCTTTTAGGTATGGAACCCTAACAAAGAAAAAAAGCCGTTAAAAACTGGATAATCATTTAAAACGTACCTATGAAAAAAGTCAAATAATACAAGGAATAACTCTCGCAAGCTGCTCTGTCTCTATGCAACCGTCGAGTGTGATACGACTTTGCAAATGTTTTTTGGTTTTATTTTGTAATGTAGAAAACCATAAATATTTAAACTTCATTTTATTTTACTTGTAAATCACCTAACTTTCTCTGGGCATGAATAATTCGAGATTTTTGTGACGGGAAATAGTACAAAAAATACTTTTGCAATGCTGAAACAATGCCCTTTCATATGACATCTATTATGACCCTATTCCTTAACCTTCAAAATTCGATCTACCTCCTTAGACCCCTTTTTCAGTAATATTTTAAATATAGTTAAACATTTTATCCCACAACGCACGCACACAAGTTTTATGACTATTCCAAAAATGTAGTGACTAAGATAAATAAGCGTGACGTACAGACGGACAGAGAGACAATGAAGTGTTTACCTTTTAGGTACGGAACCCTAAAAAACACGCGATGAATATGAGAACATCCTACTTTTTTCTTGAAGTCCGTAAAAGCCATTTCTTCCAACGTTTAGCCTGAAATGTGGCATTTAAAATCAGCATCAATATGTGAAGATTTTAAAACAACATTCTTTCCGAGCATCATCTGTCTCCGAAAGCAATTTATTAAGTGTCACGGCGCGCCACCCGCGCCGCGCCGGCACGCGCGCCCTTCTCTTCCTAATAACTTAACCCCCTTTTGTTTTTCTACATAAAGCTCACAATTTATTTATGAGATCTCCTGATTATGTCGCGGCACGCGCCCCGGCCCAAAGCCGCTCGGCGCTCAATTAAAGCGATCATATGCAGTTATCAATTGAATCATCTCTAATGTTTGTTTAAAAAGGCTTCCACTTAAACATAAGTTTCCTAGATTAAGTTGCTGTTAAGGATACTTAAGCCTGTATTAATTGATAGATCAAGTCGACCTTTTTATACTAAAAATCTCTCTTGAGTGCGATGTGACATGCTCTTGAGCGATTATTAATACGCTAAATAATATTTTTGTTCGGGTTATCTCAGGACAATAGTTACACTGAGAAAAATTTTGATGCTATACCTGCATTACCGTAATGTATTCGCAGCCAAGTCCAAATAATGTCGAAGCATCCGAAATAATGTTGATTGTTACGTGGCGTTTGTAGTCCGCAACATTATCTATGTAGCCCGCAACATTATCTATGTAGCCGAGTCTCTACTTACGTTAGGTACGTTTTTCTCCAGAATTACGTACGTGGCATCCAGAATTACGTATGTCGGTACAGTAATTTTTTCTCAGTGTATTGGGTACCTACCTTCACTATAACCAAACATGAAACTCAGATCAAAGATAAAAATAGCTATTCTTAACGGTTATGTATCCCAAAATCATAGAATCAGATAACTAGAAATTTAAATGATTTTAGGATATTATCAACTTTAGATTGTATAGATATTTGACTCCAACACAGCACGCAGCTTCACAGTCATTAAGATTTTTTTATGGTGTAAAACCCTTGTCCTATAATATTTAGCGGCTCGCCCCCCGGACTCAATATTTTGAAGTGTAAACACATGCGTTTGGAAACTTTTTAATTCAATTTTTGTGACCCCAGCGGTAATGAGATGCTACATGTTGAGATTTGAAGAGTCGTTCATTGAATTGTCAAAAATACGAGTATGCCTTTCACGTCGAACGCCGTGTGAGTGTCGCGTTGCTTGTCATTTAAATAATATGCCATACAAAGCAGGGTGACACATCGTGACGGGCCATTGTCGCTGTCAATACAATCGCACTCCCTCCAACCCGAGCCCCGTTAGACCTACAGCTTAATAAAATATTAAATTGTAAAAATATCCTCCTTGTTTTGACTTTAAATGAGTCTCGATTTTATTGATTTACGTAATCCTAAATATCTATTGTAACCGGTCATTAACTTCAAATTACCACCAGCACATGGCGGCTGTTTATAAAAAATGCAATTTTATATCTTACCTTCCAACAAGAATCATCAGGTTGTCTTATTATGCGGGCACCGCAACAGAGAAAAGTTTGTGGTTTTGTAGTCGACCGTCATCGCTGATCTGTGCCGTAATTTCGCGGTTTGACTTGAACATGGACATTTCCTTGGCGGGCCAGTACGGCTGTAAATCAAAAAACTCATTAGAATCTTGACCTCAATGACGTGATGTAAAGCTAAAATGACCACAGTGGCTGAAGCGACCGCGTCAAAATTCTATTACAAACCAAAATCGACGTGGCGACAGACGGAGCAACCAAGCCCAAAACAGCTTGCCACGGTTTATAGCGGTATCTAGAGGCAAAAAGAATGCTGTCCCTAATAGATATTTTTTGTTAATTGATTACGTAGGTAGGTAATCAATTAACAGGTACGCAGTAACGCAGGTACCCACTGCGTGCATTTAAGCTAGCGATCAGTGGCGCAGCCTGCCTACAAGCCGATTCCTAGAAAGTAAGGTCCGACCGAGACTGCTTTTTTAATCCCGGCCGAGACCGAGACCGAGAACGAGAATAAAATAAATTCTCGGCCGAGACCGAGACCGAGACCGAGACACGGAAAAATTGTATATTTTTTTCTACATTTGCGTTTTTTATGGTTCCTTACCTCAAAAGGAAAAAAGGGAACCCTTATAGGATTACTAGTGTGTCCGTCTGTCTGTCCCTCTGTCCATCTGTCCGTCTGGCACAGCCAATTTGCTCCGAAACAGTAAGTCGGTGACCACAACACGGACGCGTAACGTAAATAAATGAATTTTAAATATGTGGACCACATTTGGCCGGTAGGTAAATTAGAAAATTTTCAAAAAAGTTATGCAAGCTATATCATGTGACATATGAAATGAAAGGGCTTATTGTGAGTATTTTAAATACATACTTATATATTTTTGGAATTTTAAAATGAATAGTTTGAAAATTAATCGAAATAGGCAAAAATTTACAATCCCCCCCCGCCCCCTGTTTCCGAAAATATTGGGCCGCGAAATAAATAAAAAAAAACAGGACTTATTTAACCATAGATTACAATAAAACTTATAAGAAGTCTGTGGTAATTAAAGGAAAGGTTCCAGATAAACATATACGGAACGGAACCCTGTTCACGCGAGTTTAGCTCGCACTTGTCCTGTTTTATAACTAAAAAAATACATCCGTTATGATAAAAAAAGGTTTTATTATGGTTTAAACGTTCTGCCATGTACTACAAACAATCTTAATAGTCAAAAATGGAAAATAGCAATATTATACGACCGAAAAGCATTTTTAAATTGATTGCCGCGGAGTCTCGGCCGCGGCCGAGAATCTCGGCCATTTTGGGCCGAGACCGAGACCGAGATCTCGGCCCGATTTTTAGCCGAGATTTGCCGAGACCGAGACCGAGACCGAGATCTCGGTCGGACCTTACTAGAAAGCTACGGCTAGCTGTCAGTGAAGTCCATGTTACTCTAACCAAATTTCAGACTCGGTTTAACGGTTCTAATTCTTCCGGCTTCGCTTAGAAAATATTTGACGCTTCGCCACTGCTAGCGATGTATCGATTTTTTAACTAATAGTGAATTACATGTTATCATATAAATAAAATCGCTTGATCTACTGTAGGCGGGGTATATAAGTAATAAAACGCAAGAAAAACATGGCGCACTCATTGGACTGAATAATTCAAGTCCATGAGCGCTCTTCGCATGGCTGGTCACACTAGGGATGGTCAGGAGTTGGTAAAAGAATTTCATCCGTTTCAAAAAAGAAAATTTTACTTAAAGTTTTATTAAACGATAATGAAAAGCACCGTCGAGTAACGACGAGCGAAGCGAGTTATTCAAATACATGGTTCACCTTCACTTTGGTTGGAATGACAACGATCTATATAAATATTTATTATATTTAAAATTCCGCTTTAAAGTTATCGTATGTTCCAGGGTGTAAGCTATACCAATTAGGTTTTGCCCGCGATATCCGCCGAGAACTTTCCTATCGCGATCCTTTGTGTGATGTAACTACAATTTACGGTTTTCGGACTTTCCCTTTATTTGTGCTATAAGACATTACTTTTTGCCAAATTTCACGGGATTCCCTTGCGAGTATCTATTCTCTATTTTTATGTGGCATAAACGGCCGTATCTTTTGATTGAGTTGCCTTAGAAGGTTGATTTTTTTACAGCTCCAAGGGACTGCAAACCTGAGTATTTGATATTAATTTCAACTTGAGACCTCCACGCGTTCTTGAGAAAGAGTGTCTTGACAGACAGACAGACAGAAAGACCGACGGACAGACAGACAGACTGACAGCGAAGTGATCAATACCTCAAAAGGAAAAAAGGAACCCTTATATTATAGATAAGGTTTCCTTTTTTTCCTTTTGAGGTATTGAATCCTAAAGAAATGGTGAATTTAAAAAAAAAATGTATATGTTATGTGTTTTGGCAAATATATTACCTACTTAGGAATTTGATACCCATGTCCAATTTAAAAAAACCGGACAAGTGCGAGTTAAACTCGCGTGGAGAGGGTTCCGTTCCGTACATGATTATCTGAAATTTACTATGTTAATTTAAATACCATAGACTTCTTATAGGTTTTCCTGTAATCTATAGGCAAAGAGCTATTTTCTGTATTTTTTTCAAAATTTTAACACAGTAGTTTCGGAGATAAGGGGGGGGGTAATGGTAAATATTCGCCTATTTTCCTAAATAACTTCTAAACTATTTTACTTAAAATTCGAAAAAAAATATATTTAAGATCCTCACAATAAGCCCTTTCATTAGATATGTCACACGGTGTAGGTTGCATAACTTTTTTTTTTTTCTAATTTACCCCCCAAAAGTGTCCCCCATGTTTAAAATTCATATATTTACGTCACGCGTCCGTGTTACAGTCACCGACTTACATATGTATACCAAATTTCAACTCAATCGGTCTTGTAGTTTCGGAGCAAATTGGCTGTGACAGACGGACAGACAGACAGACAGACAGACAGACACACGAGTGATCCTATAAGGGTATCGTTTTTTCCTTTTGAGGTACGGAACCCTAAAAAACGTAATAAAATCATCTAGATCTTGGCTCTATCTTTTTCTCCATACTTACCGAGCGGTGTAGGTACTGTTTGTAGAGCTAATAAACTTGCTTCTGTTTGATTATCGGCTAAGGATTTTACTTATTTCGTCGTCAAGATAGATTCCCAAACAAAGTACCTAAATCATTGAGTCGAACTCACCTGCAGCATTAGCAATGGCCTGTAAGTTGCCTGTAAGTGTCGTTCTTTTTGGCTTGAAACTAGATTCCTTTCCTCGTTGTTAGTTTTAGAGCCAGAAATCATACTATACATTAGCTGTACTTCTAATAGGTTTTGGCATTATAACACACAAAAATGTTAAATTATACGCACCGAATAACATGTTTTGACGACTGATGTATAATGTACTGACGTTTGACAGAATCGTATATTGCAATATAAAGATTTCTAGTTCAAGGCAGATGTAGGTATCGCCACGAGAGTTGAGGTCACGCACACCGCGGCATGTCATGTGTGGACAAGACAATTTCGTTCGAATTTTAAAATTTGTGTTTTGTTTTGTATGGTATTGTGTACTTGTGTTTGTAATCATTCACCTCAACTCTCGTGGCGATACCTATATCAGCATTCGCTGGCCAGACTAACAAACTTCTTTAATCTTTTGTTTTTGTATCATGATACTGAATTCTTGCATGAATACAAAATCCAATCAATCAGTTTCATATTTCAGAAATCAAAGCATGTCCGTCGGATCACAGTAGTGATCCTGCGAGTGAAACCCGAAGCGGCTCCCGGCGCGGTCAGTCGAGGCATGACGTGGATGGATGTGAGATGGACCACACGTGTGCGGCCTGTGGCGTAATGTCTTCCGCTTGGCTATCATCGGCTCCACGATGGCACGGGCTAGCGGGCTAGGTTACTGTAGTCAATTATTGGTACAAATAAGCCTAGCAAACATTTAAAGTCAAGACAAAAAAATTGTACTTACCTTTGTAATTTTGGAGAGATGTGTCCTGTTTAACGGATACGCTAACTTGACGTCGAGTTGGCGACCAAGGGGGCTAGCACGACATGCCCGCGAGTCGTTTGTCGCTCACTGCGTCTCTGTCAAACTAGTCAAGTATGTAAGGGATGCACTGAGCGACAAACGACTCGCGGGCAGGTCGTGCTAGACGTGCAGGAATTGATTTGAAACCGGACTTTCGTTTATCTGTAACTTAAAAAAGTGACTACATAACTTAAAGCAATACCTTACAATCGTACATTCAGTTTTTTCTTTATAGATAAACCATTTTGTTAAATCAAATTAACTTTAATAACGCCTTACCAAATTATGGTTAATTCTGAAATAACCGAAGTAGTTTGGAAATCATTTTTTTTCTGTGTTGTTATACCTATATAATTTAAACCTCAATTTATTTTATTTGATATTGAATTATGGTTAATTCTGAAATAACCGAAGTAGTTTGGAAATCATTTTTTTCAGTGTTGTTATACCTATATAATTTAAACCTTCTTAAAGCGGCAATAGAGTGTATGCTCATTAAAAAACTTTATTAGCCAGGTCTTTTTATTCTCTTAATATTGTTATTCTGTAAATGCCACGGAACTCTCTTAAATAAATTTTATGCATAATGTTGGCCATTCCCTTATAACAGACATAAAGCATGTTCAAGATCATGAAATGGACCGATGGCAGCCGCGGTTGGAGCAGGAAACCGCAAACTATCCCGTATAGATAGATATAGTATCCCAGCCAGTTGGAACAATCTTTTTTTAGGATAAAATGTTCCTCCTCAACGAACAAACTTAGAGTCGGTAATGCATTGAAAATAACTACCTCATAGTGTTATAATAACTAGGCAATTCTAGGGTATGGCTTGAATATATAAAAATACACAGCCAACGATATTGGTTGATTTTTAGGGTTCGGTACCTCAAAAGGAAAAAAGGAACCCTTATAGGATCACTTCTTTGTCTGTCTGTCCTTTTTCTCTAAACGTGTGAAGGTATCAAGTTGAAATTAATATCAAATAAGTACTCAAATCTGCAATTTCCTGGAGCTGTGAAAAAATCAACCTTCTAAGTCAGCGCAATCATAAGATACGGCCGTTTATGCCACATGTTTTGATACTTTCAAGGAAGGGAATCCAAAGGGAATCAAAGCCTAAAGGTACCTACCTACTTTCCGTTGACCCAGAATCATTAAATTTGGAAGAAGCAGTGTCTTACAGCACAATTAAAGGAAAAAGTCCGAAAACTGTAAATAAGTAGCTACATCACCAAAAATAAATTAGTTTAACGGAATAACCTTTGCAAGGTCGTATCACACTCGACGGTTGCACGGAGATAGCAGTTTGCGAAACTTATTTTTTGTCCTATTTTATAGGTAGGTTGTAAATGGTTACTCGGTTGTAAAAGCCATTTTTTTAAATTTTTAGGCTTCCGTACCTACAAGGACTGTCTGTTTTTCATAGGTAAGTACGGGACCCTCGGCACGCGAGTCAGACTCATATAATTTCGCTTTGCCGAATCAAATAGTTTTTGTTAAAATACTGTTAAGCCGATTAAGGTCTTGTCAGCGCCAATGTATATTTTCCTTCTGTGTAATTTCTTTGTAATATATCTTTAATTTACAGACATATGTCAGTTCTACAGATATATTAACGTAAGTAAATATATTTATATAAAAAGGACACGGTGTACGTACAGTAATAGCATTTTATAGTGATGATTTGCGATGCGTAAATATTATAAATACCAGCCAATTGCGATTCGGTCTCGGGCTCGTATCTTTCATTGCAACGTCAACTGTGGTACGAGCTTGCACAGGTTATCTCGTTTCACTTCACTTTCTTAAATGACATGCATATCTGGAACTTCGTGTTTTATTATTCCTGGAAAATATACCATCCTTTATTTAAGCACGAGCATTTTAACAATCACAATATTTTAATGAGGACACCTTATTTTGGTTACGATGATAAATAGTTATCAACGCATTTATAAAAACTTTACATTGACTACAAACGATATAATAATTGTAGCTAACTGTATGCATCTACCAAATTTTTGTTGGACTGTCAAATTACTACGGGGGCAGGTAAGTATTTATAAACAGCCCATCCGCCCCTTTTCATTCCCTATTTACCCCTTACGAGTAGAATATCCAAAAACGCTGAAACAAATAAGTGATAATTGATAACCAGAAGTTTTAAAATACATATTAATTTCGTGTTTCTTACTTTTAAACTATCGGGAATTTTCCATACAAACTTTCATCACAGATTTTTGCCCCTTAAAGGTAGAATTTCCAAAAACGCTCAGATAGTTAAATGGTTATCTGTAACCAAATGCTTAAATATTTAATTTCGTGATTCTCACAAACGCTTCACAAGTATTCAACTACACCATCTAGGACCAGTGTCTAGAAATAAGTTAATGTGAAACGGGTGGTAGGTTACCCGCCCTAGGCGGCTAACTGAACAGTTCCGCACGTTACCAACAGATGGCGCTCCCTGTACTAAGACGCGTGTATCCCGCGGTACAAATGTTTGCTAACATCACTACACGAACTATAACGAACATGGTTGTACAATTCTGGGGTCCTAGTCAAAAAAGTTAAGTCGAAAAAGTGTGATTTTTAGGGTTCCGTACCTCAAAAGGAAAAAAAGAAACTCTTATCGGATCACTCGTGTGTCTGTCTGTCTGTCACAGCTAATTTGCCACGATACTACTGGACCGATTGCGTTTTTTGGTTTACTTACATATGTAAGTAGGTATTTGTGAAAACGGCTATCATCGCTAATGGTCGCCATCTTAGGGTGACCAGGAGTAGCTTTTAGCCGGACATGTTTGCCTTTTTACGATCGTGTCTGGTCGTTTTTTTATATGTCCAGCCATTCTGGCTTGTTGCCATTTTGTTAGGATTTTATGTAACTTATCGCACGCACAGCGCCTGGACTGCATAGCTAGGCTACGATTTTGGTTTATACCATATACATGCTACATACATATATAGATTCCATAGTTAGGAACTCAAGCAGCAGTAAAGTTATATAATCAACAGATGGCGCCACTATAGAAAAATGGCCGACGAGAGGGCGCTAAATCTCCCGTAAGTATCTATATAATTAGTATACTTTACGGGCGAAGGCTACCCAGCCTGTATTTACCTCAGTACTTATATACTGACTTATCCAATCCACCCTACACTTACCTGCATTACACTTAGCGCGGAATATGAATCACGATCTAAATACTGTGGTAAAATTGGTAAGGGTGATAAGTTCACCGTCACAAAATATCAATATGGCAATATGATTAGGTGCACATGGTACATGTAGGTATTTTAGTTATAATTCTTGATTTATATTATAACAAATAAATCCTGCGGATGTTTTGTGAGCGCCATCTACTTTGCTAAGGTTGTACTCTGGCTCTAGGAATCGTCCTCGTGTTATCAATATAGCCAACATAACACATGCAGTCAAATTTATGGTTGACTTGATTAAAATTCTTGTCTTAGTGAAAGAAACATAAAGTATCTCCTAATTCTCCAATTTAAGTAATCTGTGATTATATAAAACCATTTAAACCGATGAAAATTAAAACCAAAGATAAGACTAAAAACTTTGTAATTTAAAATGAATGAAAATACCGGTCTTGTACCTACTGTCTGTGCAACCAGTGATATTGCACAGTTATTGGTACAGTAGATGCAATGTAGCTACAATATAATTTACTGCAATATCACTGGTGGCGCAATTAAATTGATCATCCGTAGATGATATCGCCGGTGAATGTCGTCTACTGACGATCAGTATAATTGTGCAACCAATGATATTGCACGGTTATATTGTAAACAAGTAGCCTTACAATGCTCCCAACAGTTCGAAATTGATTTTTTGGTATTGGTGCATTGATTTTACCTTTCAAATGCCAACCTGTCTGTCCACCTTTTTCTCTAAGGCTAGCCACTGACCTACAATATAACTCTGCAATATCACTGGTTGCACAATTATATTGATCGTCAGTAGTCGATATTGCCCGTCAATATCATCTACTGACGATTAATATAATTGTGCAACCAGTGATATTGCACAGTTATACTGTAGGTCAGTGACTATACTAGCCTAGAGCACCGCGAGGCGAGCCCGAAACGATGAGTTCATAGTATACACGTGCGTGCTTGCGGTCAATTCGGAACGGAAGATATCATACCACCATAGCGCGCTCTCGGAACTTAGGGCATGTCAAACACAATGTCAAACTTTGACTGAATTCTAAGGACTTTGTTGTTAGATTTATTTTACTATTAATTAAAGATCTGAAAGTTACCGTCATTATAAAATGGATGTAAAAAAGTATACGAAACCCAAGTTACCAACAACTCAAAACATATTGGAAGACATAGCTAATTTAGATGACAAAGCATGTGGTTCGGTAAAATTGTCCTCAGACGACGACATATTAAGTAAGACTTACACTTGTTTTCAGAATATAGAAAGTTTGAAGAGTGATTTAAATAACCGGAGTGAGCTAATAATTAAGTTGGAAGAACTTAATGAAAAACTGCAAGACAATGTACAGACAATGAACTCACGAAAATATGTTTTAGAAACTAAATAGGGTAATAAAAATCTGATATATTTAGCATTTAGTTTATTATACTTCCAAGTTGAAGCAAATCATTTTCCGTCACTTGGCCTAGGAAAAATAAGCATACTAAAGCTGCACCCTGTTCTGCAAATTTTTTATTTTTTTCCCAAAATGATGAAGCATACTTTTTCCCATCAAAAGTTAGTATTGTCTGAAATAATTTGAACACTTGTCTTGTTTCGTAAATAGGAAGGTCATGGCCATTTTTCCCAGCCCATGCATGAAGTCTGGCTTTAGGCAAATTTAAGTTATTAAAATTTCCTCGAAGAAAACAAACCTGCAATCCAAGTTAAAGAAAAATCATATATTATAACTTATCATAAAAGGGTTCTCAATACAACCATGTTTTCACAGTAAGAAAACATTGTTGTATCTTGTGAGAGGACAATGATTTCTTAAATTACTGAGCTTCAACATAAAAACATATTTATATTGTTTGTGACTTCAGAAAGTTAGCATGGCACCTGAAACTATATTGAAGTCACCGCCCATTTTTTCATCAGAAGTCATGATTCTTGGGACTCAAATGCAGTATTTACATAATACCTACTTACTTTTTTTTGGTTAATACCATCAAGATCTGAGTCATTGACTTTTAGTTTCTTGTGTGGTGGCTCTAAATTTTCAGGTGTCACCTGCCACCTGCCTTTTATACCCATCTTTTGGTACTGGGACTGTTTTTCCTGGCAATATTCTTTTAAATCCCAAAGCACACTGCAAATCAATACAGGAATATAACATTTATTAAATATACAACAACGCTTGAAATTTTTGGACATATTGAGATATATATATATATAGTTAGAATCCCCTGATTTTTCTGCTTCATTTGAGCTGGGTCTTGTGTCTGTGCGATGAATTTTGTGTTGCTTAGTCCGATGTTAATTTATAGAGGAACAAGTGGTTTTTTTTTTTCAAATCACTTCATTTTGGAGCACTTAACCCCTCGTATGCGGGAGCTAAAAAAACCGGCATTCGCGTCTCATTGGATTCATGGAGTACCAAAAAAATTATGGTCAAAAAAATGCAAAAAGTGCACCTAAGAAAAAGCACGGATCTGTGCATAAGCTTCCGATGGGTTAATACATTCAGTGCCAAAAACCCAATATCGGGTTCTCTATTACTTTGTCGCAATGCCAAACGGCCAGTTAGTCCGGTTTTTACTATAGTAATTTCATTTGGAGGCAATTCTGTGGCCCCTGGAACGGAACTCAATTTTTGGGCCGGCAATGAAAGTTTGATTTATGCCTTGATCACAACAAAAACTTGTCACAATTACAAACCATATTTGTTCAAGTGTTTGGCACTCCAAAAATTGTCTCCCTCTTGGTGTTTCTTGCAAGTATCTTAGAATATTCTGAATGCAATACTTTGTATTTGATGGGGAGTTATCATAATCAACAGCAAGCTGGAGGTACTCTTTGATGACAGTATCCATGGGCAGTAAGCCTGCTATCCTGAAGATAGAGCAGTTCCATTCAGCTGCCCTGGCAAGCATGACACTGGTGCAACCAGTCATTTCCTTAAATTTGAATATATCACTATGTTTTTCTATTTCCATTGAGCCACCACTGCAATGTAGGAAGAAACAAATCAATTAATTATTAATTAAATAAAGGTTGAACTTGATAAAAAGTAGTCATAATATATATATCTATTTCTGTCATTACAATACCAATGCCACTTACTTGGCTATTACTGGTATTGATATCCTCTCTGCGACATATCGAATTATATCTGTATGTACAGCATGTTGTGGTCTCTCATCTCTTGTCCTGCCATGGATGCCAATTGCTTTTATACCAGAACTTACAAGTTTATTCACAAGCTCCAGAGTTTCTTCTGGGGACTTTAGTATCCGTATTTTACAAGTAACAGGTATTGAGAGATTAGTGACTAATGTATTTAATATGTTCCAGGCCTTATCTGGCTTCTCCATGAGAGCTACACCCATTCCCCCTTTAATGGAAAACTCTTTCGGGCAGCCCATGTTAATGTCTATTGCAGCCACATCATTTTCTCTGAAACATTAAATATATTCATATAAAACATGCAGTGTTGTGCATTGATTTTACGAATTTTTTGCAATGTTTAGAAACATACACCAATTTAGCTACTTTCAATGCTCTGCCAGCATCACACGTGCCCAATTGAAGAACAACCTTTTCTTTTTCTTCAGCGCAAGTCCTAAACACAATAGTACCATCTGTTTGGTCAATATAATCTATTGTGTTTAGTATGTCTGAAACACAACACATATATTAAGTAATAAAATATAACAAAGTATCTTTACAATATGTAAATATAAGTATCTTAGTAGGCTTCCAAAAAGTCTGGTTCAAGAGTTTCAAATATAAGCAGATGATTCCATCATCAGTTCAGATAATAATATAATAATAATAATAATAAATCAGAGGACAATCTTTACACAAATCAATCTAGCCCCAAAGTAAGCTCTAAAGGCTTGTGTTATGGGTACTAGACGACGATATACATACTTATATAGATAAATAAATACTTAAATACATAGGAAACATCCAAGACTCAGGAACAAACATTCATGCTCATCACACAAATATTTGCCCTTACCGGGAATCGAACCCGGGACCGCTGGTTTCGGAAGCAGTCACTACCAACTAGGCCAAACGTGTCAGATAAACAATCAGACAGACTCATCGAGAAACTTGCTCCTTACTTTAAAAGTCAGTTAAACATATTATTTCCATTAAACAAAAATGTTATATATAAGTACGTCCTCCTTATCTTTAACTAGATGAACACTTGCCATTTATTCTGCGTTTCGAACGCAGAAATTTCCAATCAATGAGTTCTTCCGTGTAAACAATGTCGGCGCCATAACGAAGTGCCAATAGTCTCATGGGTAATGTTCCTATTCGAACCATGGGTGCGAGGACTAACTTATTTTCATAACATAACATTTTTATTTAATATATATTTTCAATTAACAACAAACATAACCTATTTGAACATAAGGAAAGTTGAAGTGTCTACTTCGGGTCCGGTTAATGTACGTCCCGATAATGCTCGACCCGATGATGCGCGACCAGATAATTCGAGACCACAAGGTATTACATGAATTATTGGGTCGTGCATTATCTGCCTGTACAAAACTTGTTCGAGACGATAATCGGAAGCCAGTAAGGCTAGCCACTGACCTACAATATAACTGTGCAATATCACTGGTTGCACAATTATATTGATCGTCAGTAGATGATATTGACGGTCAATATCGACTACTGACGATCAATATAATTGTCCAACCAGTGATATTGCACAGTTATATTGTAGGTCAGTGGCTAACCCCAGGCTACCCACTCTTGCAAATACTTTTATTTTATTATTTAGGTTCTGCTAACATCTAAAAAAAGAATAAACAAAAAACATGTTCCCTCTATAAGGTACTTAATAAAGTAAAGAATCGAAGATACGTATTTATATAAAAATATAAATTTCATAGGGTAGATATGTTCTAACACTGTTCTATTTTTGTGTATAGTAAGCTAAGCATCCGCCATCTCTTTTTCCTCCAAGGTTTTGGAATCTTTTTGTACAATATGTACGTAAAAAGTATAATGATCAATCGCGGACAAAGCTGTCGCAGCACATCCTTCGTCTTCTACGTTTCTAGAGATGTGTCAACTCGGTTTGCCAAACCGGTCCAAACCGAGTCAAGCTAAAGTCGAACCGACCCGGTTTGTTAGTCCACTAACTCGAGTCTATAAAGAGCAGCGGACCGCAACAACATTCGAACCCGCTCGTCGACAGTGCGAGTGGGTCGGGCGAACGGAACCGAACCGACTGCGCGCGATTCCGACTCGCGCGAGCGGGCTGGGCCGGAGCAGGCGAACCGAATGGGAAGCCGAATAAACCCGATTTCTCCCGAACAGGTGGGCGGGCTACGACGACGACCATTAGTAGACCTTATCTCGTTGCAACAAATTTTACTTAAATTCGTTCAATGGTACGGTGGCGTGACACTTGTCCTTGAGCTGAGCGCTAGAACTTAATTTGATTTTTGCATTTTTGAGTTTTGGCTCACAAATGTAACAATAACCTATAAACAGTATAGGTTTAAAATCCGAACAAGTAGGTCTTTAAATTTAAATTCATGTCAAACGTAATACTACATTAATACGTTTAGGACCGTCATAGCAACTCGGTTTGATCAACCCGGGTTGAAACCGGTTTACATAGAAAGTCGAACCGTTCAACTCGGTTAGTGATATTTACGGGTTGGCACATCTCTATACGTTTCGGCGGCAACTGAGCTATGCGAGCGTGAAGTAAAGTGCCACTCGCCGAGGCACCACTCGCCCAGCACCTCGCACGAGTGTGAAGTACCGCCATTAAATTAGCTGACATACTTTGTTTAAGTCGGAACGCACCGCAGTCAAATTGTGCGCATTGTGGCCTCTCCAATACAGGTGGAGCTATCATCTTTGCAAAAAAAGTCGTAATTATATGACTTGACTCTCTGTCGTCTGTGTTGACCATGACAGTGACAGTTGATCCTTTAATCTTTGTATAGTTTGTGATCTTCGTGCTTGAGGCACAGAGTTAACAATATTCGGAATACGGGCTTTATTTGTAGAAGAATTTGATCCGTATTCGTAGTTCATTTTGATTGACATGTGATCAGTTTCTTATTAACAAATAAACAACATTAAAATATCATATATTTAACTACTACGCCATGAAGCCGACCGTAGCAGCTGACGAAATGTTCCCTGAGGGAGTAGGACCCTGGATGGATTTGGATGACGTGCGTTCAGTCTTTTAATTACTACTTCACACTAAAGTTTAGCTTCGGGGTGCGTTTTTACTGAAGCGAAGTAGAGACGAAACATGTACCTAACTATTGTCGGGGTTGGAGAATTTTTTGCTACGCCAAGCACCAGTTCCACTGAATATATAATAGTTAGATTACACCTATAATATATGCTCCAGTTGGAAGCCCCCTCCAGGGTGTAAAGGAAATAACATGACAAATGATAGATTATAAAAACAGTAAATTATTAATTTAAAATGTGAGATGAAAATGCCCTTGTACTAATGGCCCCTAAATCATTTCAGTCTAAAGTTATGTATTTTTATAAATAAAAAGCTAAGCAAGGCGAGTTTGAACTGATTCTAAACTTAATTTATTCTTATTATTCAATCTGAGAATCATTTAATTTTTGTCTTCCTAAAGGCCCGGGCAAACCAAACGCGGTTGCGGCGCGAACGAACCAAAGTGGCGCGGGACGCGGGGGGGTGTGGCATGGTCAATCCACCCGCGCCGTTCTACAATGGCGCGGGCCCATGTTCGCGCCGCAAACGCGTTTGGTTTGCCCGGGCCTTTAATCTACAAAATCTTCAGACATTGATTTGGTTGTTTCAGGCTGGTGGTCCATCAAACCTACTCATGGATTTGGCAGCAAATGAGAAGGCTGTTCATGCAGATTTTTTCAATGGTATTGAGTATAGCCTCTGGACAAATTTTTTAAAAGCTTAATTTTTTAAATTTTGCTTTTAGTGAGTCACTTCCACTAAAAAAGATTCCAGTTTACTTGTCATGACCAAAGTTAAGAGCCACAACTTATTTATTATTTTTATTTCAGATTTTGAAGACCTATTTGATGATGATGACTTGAAATGAATAACCTAATGGCATGTGACTGAATAAACTTAATTATTTAAAAAAAATGCTTGATTTTACAATCCCATAGTTATTATACTGTATAAAAAATGATGCTCATATTTTGAGTAATTGATTAAGTACAGCATATTTTTTCATAATTAATAAAGTTAGTTTTTATTCTTAAATCTTTATTAGCTACCAGTTGCAGTGCCATAATACCATCTATGACATATGGTTATGCCAATTTTAAAGTTTATTTTCCCCTTTCACCTATAACCTAGTACACATTAGTTTTATATCCCTAAACAGTTCTAATGTTCTTTTGGTACACTTGATTTTCGGTCAGGCACCTCATTAACGGGCTCGCTAAGTGTTAGGAGAGGCGGAAATCATCACAACTTCCGTGCTGTTTACTGGAAAACCGCAAATCGCCAATGTGCGACCATAAGTCATATTGCCGGGCACAGGACTCCTCTCATAGTGAGAGGGACCGGACAGCAGCCGCGCGGGCTTAGGGCGGATTGGGGGCTTCACATACATCTTTGAATTACTTTGCACATACATGCAGGTTTCCTCACGATGAATTCGTTACTGAAACGATTATGGTAAATATAAATTAAAATCCGCAGACGAGACGCGAAAATCTCAAGAAGTGCGAGCCGGGATTTGAACCAGCAAACCTGTGCACGACAGACCGTTAGACCATCACGCTACCACTATACTCATGAAGACGTCATAGGTATAAAAAAGATAAACCAAATTTGTGTGATCCATAAAATCGATATTTATTTTCACTTCATTTCTGATATTCGATCATTTATGTTAGCAACATATTGTTTGACCACTTCATTGTACAATAGTTGTATAAAATGGCCGCAACGGCCGTCGGACATTATGATAAAATTGTGTATGAATATAAGTAAAGCCCATGGTGATATAAGGAGCGCGGTGCGGGCGCCGCTACACGTCCACGTCGGCGTCGCTGCTGTCGTCGCTGAACTCGTCCCCCGCCCCCTCGGCCGCCGCCGCCCCCGCGTCTGCGTCGGCCTCCCCTTCCCCCTCCCCGGCCTCCTCTTCTTCAGCAGTATCGTCCTCCTCTTCTTCAAGCATACTAGATAGCTTGGAACTGATGCCCCTGCCCATTTCTGAAACAGGAAAACGATAATGACATTAACATTTTGAGCATCAACGACGGATATGTCCGCTCTTCAGGTAGACCGACACTGACGGATGTATTCATTAGAGCATACTGTGTAAAAGATGATAGTGAGATTGTAAGGTATTACTGCCTTAGGGTAATGTCTGGGAGTATTGATGACAGTAAAAATCAGCTGCCAGAATTTAGTGAGGTGAGTAGCGTTTTTACGTACCTCGATTACCTGATAGCTAGAAAATGGCAGTCTGGCCAAGCTAGCAGGTAGGCATTGGATCATAGTACATACCAACACTACTCAATCGCACACATTTTGTTCATCAGAAAATAAGTGACATCAGGCGGCCCTGGGATCGTGAACTATACGATTTTCTATAATCTAAATCTTGAAATGTCAATAATGTTTTGTGGCGGCTAGCCTATGGGCCTTGCGTTCTTGTCATGTATGCGCGGCTAAAAGGTTTATCGCACTGCAAACGCCACCGCGATTTATATTATACGGGATATAAAAAAGAAACGCACTTTCTAAGTGCTAGCCCATACCGAATAATATTGGGCTGAAACATAAGCTTAACAAGTAAACTCCTATATGTCATGATAATTTACATTTAAATTAAGCCTCATTATAGTTTATACGTTTTAGATCGACGACCAAAACTTCAATGAGTCTGGTATGGGGCCTTCATGGCGCGACTACTAGTTTTACTTACTCATTTATAAGATAATACTTACGCTCTACATAATACTCTAACGATTTAGGCACCATACTCTTTACCCTTTCAATTTCCTCTTCTGAACATTCACCCTTATCTAAACCTGAAATAAAATAATTCACACATATTATAATGCTTCTTGGGTCATTATGTTACCAATTATGGTCAATGCTCCTCTGCTGCACTGGGAGTGGAGGAATAGCATAGAATGCGTGGAGATGCTTATCATCCTGGCATGTCGTAAAAGTCGACTAAGGGACAGGTCCTCTCCAACATGGTGGACTATCTGTATGGGCGATGGGCTGTTCACCTGTCACCATACGGTTCATCATACCATCTTAGGACTAATCAATCGAACGTGGCCACAAATAGTCTTGTGGCTCTGCCCTCCCCATTAGGGATTTCGGGCGTGATGCTATTGTATGTATGTAAATGCCGCGTTTACACATTCGCGCATTGAAGGTTTATGGACTAGAGTCGACAACACGAATGAAATGTTTGCACCGGCTGAGAGCGCGTTTATAATATGTCAATTTTCAAATTGACGGGCGCTAATAGATTTGTGTACATAGTTTGTTACGTTCAAACTAGTGAAGCCAATTAATATAAAGCGTGTAATAATGAGATGATTTAGAGCATGGTATTACAATACAAGGCAAGATAATAAGGAGCATTTACCGTAAACAAATATAATGGAATGAGGCATATTTACCATATAAAAGACCCATCCTTTTCAATATGTCTATGTCATCATGTATCTGGAACCTTTTGTTGAAATTAAACATATACTCTGTTCTGAAAAGGAATATACAATGTGCAGAGTTATTATTGGTAAAATATTATCCATAATGAATATAATTTTACAGCCTGATCAATACGATGCTAATTGACGACGCGGTTAGCCTAGTTGGTAGTGACCCTGTCTCCGAAGCAAGCGTCCCGGGTTCGATCCCCGGTAAGGGAAAATATTTGTGTGATGAGCATGAATGTTTGTTCCTGAGTCTTGGCTGTTTCCTATGTATTTCAGTATATATTTCTCTATATAAGTATGTATATCAGTGGCGAAGCCTGCCTACAAGCAGATTCCTGACGGCTCTACCAAGCTAGAAAGCTACGGCTAGCTGTCAGTGAAGTTCATGTTACTCTAACTAAATGTCAGACTGGCACATACGGTTCTAATTCTTCCGGCTTCCCTTAGGAAATGTTTAACGCTTCGCCACTGATGTATATCATCGTTTAGTACCCATAACAAGCCTTTAGAGCTTACTTTGGGACTAGATCGATTTGTGTAAAGATTGTCCCCTGATCTATTTAATTAACACTTACTTGTCATTTGATATACTACAGTCGATAAGGGCTTTATCACTAGTATTCACAACTATGAACGGCAGATGAATGGCGGAGGATGGAGACGGTTTCACACCTTTGCTTTCTGCCTCCTTATTTCTATCTATTAAACTCTTAAATGAAATGTGCTGAAAAATTAAAATGGTGTTCAATTAATTCTATCATAAGTTTCTTTGGGGTTCTACATAGTATTAGTTCGGCATTTACTCTGAGTCCTATTTTTTTTGTAATCAGCATTAACACATTCACTGCTGGCACTGGAGTTACGCTTTGCCGCCCAAAATGTTCTCAAACACGCAGGGCGAGACATCGCATTGCGTTAGAAACTCAACGGCCGCGCTCGGCGTGTGAACTGACATTGTTTGCAGATAGGTATAATAAAATGTGAATGATTCAGCTTCCACATTTTCTTTATTTTATGTACCTCGTATATAAGTTACTAGAAATTTATATGGCCTGATTTACGTCGGAAATAATATAGTGGTAATATTATTGAAGGTCTTTTGGTTGATTGGTAGAGACATACATAATGCATTAAGGCCGCTATTATCTACTTAGGTACGTTTATATAAATAAATAGGGTTAATAAGTTCTGCCTATTCTTACCTGTAATAAAAGTTCTTGTAGTTGTTGAGTTTTCTTCTGAATTTTTTCCAGTTTCGATTGCTTTTCTTTTTCTAATGCTGTGCATTCTTGTACTGAATTAGTGGGAAGCCCAAGCCACCGAATTTCTTTTTTTTCTTTTGATATTATGTTCATTGCCATTAAAACATTTAATGCATCATATACCCTACGACGTATGTTCTTTTGGTCATATTGCTGAAATGTGAAGTTCTCTGAATTACATTTTTAGTGTGCTATATCTTATAACGAAGAGTCGGCAGCAGTCACATAGCAGCTTATTATTGAATTATGGTCATCACCACGGGTGTATTTACCCAAGCGCCAAGGGGGCCATGGCCCGGGGCGGCAGGCTGCGAGGGGCGGCGAAGCCTCGGGGCCTTCTTTTGGCGCCTTTTATTGTCAAGGTTATTTACAATCTCTTTTATTGGATATTAATGGAACGGCAAACCTAACTGGGCCGAGAGCCAATTTTTTAAATACACCTATGGTCATCACCAGCCTTCCTCCTAAGACCCAGCGCCCTTTATAAAGAACAAAATCTATAGTCGTTTTTGACTGTCTTTATTGACAGGGTTCAAAATTCAAGTAACACAATTGACATTCGGGTCTCAGGAGGATATGGATCGGCCTCTTCTCATAATGAGAAGGCTTGGGCAATAGTTTCCACGCGGGCCCAGTGCGGATCAGAAACTTCATACACATCGGTGTATTCTTCGCAAATCGTTTACGGAAATGCTTGTCGTAACGTACTAAATCAATTCCGGAAATATGTTCCGATAAACTCAAATGGCCGAATTCAGAAAGGCCACTTAAAGTGACGTTTCTGTATAGGTTGACAACCAGTTGAGGGACATTTAACTATTTAATATCTATTCAAATGCTTAAGTGTGTGATCTCAGCTGACGCCAGCTTGACGGTGCACAATATTTTACCCGTGTTTGGTATGAAATATCTGTTTCTATTAGAGCTACAAAGTTGAAAATTCGCGAGCCAGGGGTACTATTTGGGTAAACATTTTTGGGATATACAACCTTTTTGGGAGTAGCACCATTCTGAAGATCTAGACTTAAACGTCTAGCACGACCAGCCCGCGAGTCGTTTGTCGCTCAGTGCATCCCTTACATACTTGGCTAGTTTGACAGAGACGCACTGAGCGACGAACGACTCGCGGGCATGTCGTGCAGGTATTATTTTTTTTGTACCAGGTACTACTTAGGTATTTTTTTTTTAATATGCAGGTCCTGGATTATATACAAAGGGTACGCCAACTTGACGCTCACCAAAAATAGTACTTAAGGATGTATACCACGTCAAATTCGCAGTAAATCTATTTTATTTTTCAAGTTTTGATTCATTTGCACCAAATAACGGCAATGAGTAATTTTGTACGAATAATGATTTAAATATACAAATTGTGTGATTATTAATAATTATTTAGTATGTGAAATAAAATTAGAACCTGATTTGACTACTCAAGTGACAACAGCGTTAGCGGCCTTTCTCTACCGTTTGACGTTACGGTCCGGACACATGGAAATTCAGTCAAGAATCTTTCCGTGGGAACAACGGTAACATTTTTTTTTTCATCAAAAAATCGAGAAGAGTACAAAGATATAGAAAATACATTTTCTGATTATAAAAGTACTATGGGACACAATTTTTTTTTCCTTTTTTTCTTGTAATTTAATCGACTTCCGGTACAAATAACACAGGTACAGCACATAACACATGTAATCTTAAATGTCATTTATCTCCTTTAAAAGACCGGTTAAGTGGTTTTATTTTTTATTACACTTATTCGAAACAACTAATATTACCATACTATTCAATTTCAGCGAAAAATATACAAATCGATATATTGGGTATACATCCTTAAGCAATAACAATTACAAGTGTCATACAATTTTACATACTTGACTGTCAGCTGAACCATGTATACCAGCTGCAAATTCCAACACCAGCTCGTCAGCAACCTCATTGTATGACGTGAACCCTTTAGTCCTCACTTTTTCACATACTTTCATAGAAAAATGTCGTAAACCTTTTCCTACTTTATCAGCATGCTTACGCCGTTTTGTTGTACTGTAAATGAACAAAGAAACTTTAGAAAGAGGAACTAAAACAATAGTACATTGTGCATCTAGGACCGTAAGAAGGGGATTACTAACGAGAGTCTGTTAGAAGCCCGATGCCGTAGGCGAGGGCTTTTAATGACTTAACTTTATTATCCTCTTACTGCCCGTGATACACACAATGTTTTTCATCACATTTGCGAGGAAATTAAATAAAAAATTATGCAATATATTACATATTTTATTCCGATTGTAAACGAATAAACTATATGTCGCATTCACCGCCGGCGCCGCGCGCCCTCGCCGACCTGTCGCATACATAACTGCTCGTGGGAGTTCTAAACTATACAAAATCCATAACTGCCTTTGGGAGTTATGGACTTTGTATGATTTCTAACTCCCGCTGACGGCGGCGCGTATAGAGGAGTTAAATCGGCTATAGTTGCTCTATACGCCTGCGTATAATAACACCCTTTCCGAGCAAGTGTGATGAAAATAAACTAGCCGTCTAAAATGTCTTGACTATGTGAGTAACTTACTATTCTGCAGGCGGATCATTATCGGAATCATGCCTTCGCCTTGAGGTACTGGACATAGTCGGCAAATTGTTGATTTTAGTATTTGTACTTGAGCTTGTTTCAGGGTTTGCTGACAATGACGCAAGATTAGGCAAAGTATCAATAATGTTTAGCTCAGTAAGATTTTCTTCCTGCTGCTCCTGTAAACACGCATTCATACACATACATTAACTAAGACGGTAAATAAATAACACAAATATTGATAATCATTAGGCAGTTCTGGTAGTTGAACCCATAAAAAGGTGTCATGGGTGGGTGCATTTTTGCAGGGTTTCAAAATATATTTGTACCGGAAAAAATATGCACAGATACAGTCTAGAAATATTCAGATTTAGTTTTAAAAGTAAGACATGTTTAAAATAATAATTAATGAAAAAAGCATTTACTATCCGGTTTCAATGAGTATAATACTAGGGCTGGTTTCAAAAAATAATAACAGTTTTAACAACTATTTTGGTTAAGAATCCTAATCTTGACAGAGTTGTGCTCCTAAATATTCATAGAAGAGAAAACCAGTATTAAAAGGTATTTGTGATTCTTAAACAAATAATGCTCTATTAACTGATACTACTGAATAGCATCATCAGGAAGACTCATTGTGTTAATGCAAGACCTCAAGGCCTTTAGCCCAGAGCTCCTAAGCCTTTAGACCAACTTTTTGCAGTAATTGAAAGAAAAGCAGATTATGCACCTCGCATGCATGAATTGATTGTATTATTGTGCTAGTGTTTTTAAAGCCCTCGCTTGCGCTCGGGCTCCAAACTAACACTCGGCCCAAAAATGAACCACTTTCTGATCTTTAGTTTTACCGCATATTGTTTTCCTATTCCCGAAACTTTCATGGCGACCCTCGTATCAATTAAATAATATAACTTAACAAACTAAATTGTTACCATACTAATTAAAAAAACATCTTACTTTAGGTTCCTCCTCAGGCTCAACAGGTTCAGTTTTAGGTACAACCTTCTGCAAGCGTGCAAATGTGTCGATCGGCACCTGCACCAGTTCTGAAAAGTAATAAAAACTTGGAATTATGTCACTGTAAAAGAGGCGTCACCGTGTAATAAACATGGTCATTGCGCTGAAGCTGGGCATATTGTGCTTTTTAACCGACTTCAAAAAAAAAGGAGGAGGTTGTCAATTCAGTTGTTTTTTTTATGTTTGGTACTTCAGAACTCCATCATTTATAAACCGATTTGGAACATATTCTTTTTTTAATCAGTAGGGTATACCTCCAGTTTGGTCCCGTTGTAGTCAAAGTCGAGTTCTGATGAGAGGATCTATGAGGGATCGATGGAACTCTTCAAATATTATAGGCACGCATATAGCAATTTTAGTATTTTCTGTAATAACTCAAGCAGTTACGTTCTAAAAGCATTATTTGGTGAAGTGGAACTGTTGATAAAGACCATAGATAATCACTGGAAGTCCTAAATGATCAGTATTTCACGGTTGTGCGATTAAATTGCTGTATAAAGTTCTGAAGCAACTTATGTCTATGAAAATTCATGTAGTAATATTGAAGAACCAGGAGAACTCCTCAACGATTAACATCCTTGCGCCGTGGATAACAACAGTTTGTAAATGGTGATGAGCAATTGGCATTATGCTATTGTTACTTGATGTAGTAAATGTGTTTCGTTAAATCACAGGAACAAAAAACTTACTTTTCAAAGGCTATTTGAAGTCGTTTTTTATTTATAAATTAAATGATTATTTTTGGAATAGTTACGGTTTTTAAATCTAGGAAGTTGCTATTATCGAATGGCAGGTCAGAGTAGTGAAGCGCGCCTTTAAACAGACTTCAAAAAAGGAGGAGGTTCTCAATAGCATGTAGTGTATTTATATGTATAGCGCTCCGTGAGTCACAGACGGTGCTGGCTGAAAATCAGCGCTGTAGGTGTCTTACACCTCAGCATTATGCTGAGCCAGTGTCCCATTCACAGCCGCGAGGACACACACACGACCATTTTGTTTATATTGTTTAAATTTTTATTTATGTTACTCTGTGTGTCAGATGTTAGTGAATAAATGCTTCTTTCTTTCTTTCTTCCTTTCAATTCGTCGGAATCATTTATGTTATTAATACGGCGTTCACGATCTTCGATCAACGTCAAATCATTTGCGAATTTAATGACTTAATCGTATGATGAGGACACGTTAACCTCCTGGATCCTGGAGGTATAACTGATATTTTCTTCATTTCTTCAAAAAATCGATTTAGTAAGTATCCGTTAATGTCGGAAAATTTGTAAAAAAAAATGGAGTTTTCCCCTAGATATCTTCTTAGCCATTACCACTTGTTAAGCCGGTTCGACATTTGGCTGTAGATTTATTATGTTCTCAAGTGAGGACTGGGGGGGGGGGGGGGGGGGGTTTAAACGCACAATAAAAAGCTGAAGTAAAGAAAGAAAAGTAAGAAAGTGTGATCTCATTAATTATTTTATTGTTTTTGCTATTTACAAAGATTATTGATTTATTTATGCACTAAGAAGCATCAGCTGGTCAAGCTACAGTAGTTACACTTGTTTTTAATTGATAGAGTATACCTCCAGATTAAGGTCATGTAGCCTTATTTTGGGATTTCTGAGGAATCAACGGAACTCCTCATAATATTGTAACCAAAGAGAATTTATTCAAAGGTCATGTCATGGCTGATAGGAGCGCCCGTTGATATCAATTTATTTTCGCGATTATCCCAAAAACTACAGTTCAGAATTTTAAGAGCTCTGTTGATACCTCATGGATCCTATCATCAGATCGTTTAAAAAAAGAATCGCCTAAATCGGTTTACAAATATTGGAGTTTTGAAGTAACAAACATTAAAAATCTATATATAGGTACTTATATAAAAATCTCGTGTCACGGTGTTTGTGGCCGCACTCCTCCGAAACGGCCCGCCCGATTTTTGTTTTTTGTTTTTGTATATTTGGTAGGTATGAGAATAGGTCGTAAAGTATATTTCATACCGCTAGGTGATTAGGGTGTCCACGCGGACGAAGTCGCGGGCGGAAGCTAGTAATAATATAAAAATATTTATATACGGGTCATATTAAACTATCGATGATGTTCCTAAGCTTTTTTACCCGAATTAAATTTTTACAAACACGGTTGTCAGAATTTTTGAAATCCAAATGGATCATAATCCAAAAACTCATTACTCCGCTCCGAAATTTCATTTACCCGAAATATCATTTGCCAGATTATCTACATCCAGTTTCAATTTGCAACTTTTACATTTGACATTCATTGCCCATCTTTTCATAAACTCGATGTTACAAAAAGTCAAAGTAACTTTTTCTATAGCCACCATATTATCATTGGTAAATTCTGCGAACAGTTTTCAGGTTAAATGAAATTCAGGTGAAAGAAATTCGGAATATAGACGGGTTACATAGTTTGGTTACTTTACACATAAAATGTGTACCTATATAATGTGTACAATATAAATAGTTATGTATATCATTATATAACACATTAGGACAATCGCAATAGGCAGCAAGCGAGCGAGCGACATGGGTCTAAGCTGAGCAGAATCGACTCTGATAGGTTAGGTTCCGAAGGCTAAGGCAGGAGTGCAGCGAAGCCTCCGCCTAAGCCTTCGATGTTAGATCTTTTTTTGTAACAGACAGGAAAATCTGACCTACCTGCTGTATTGAAGTAAACTTACAATCAATTAATCATAGTGTCTTTACTAAAATCTTTAGCCAAGATATAGTACAAATGATTTACTATCCGTTAGATGTCAGACCCCCAATTCTCGGTGCATTCGAGATAATCTCACAATCGAGATTAAACGTCAGTGCATACAGTCATTTGACACGTGTATACACGTTTGTATTATTTGTATATTTGATAGTTTTTCATATTCGCATATTTGTATTATTAGGACATGAAATGTTATATTTGAAATTGCTTCTTTTTGATATTTGGAGACCTTACATCTCCATCTTTATAATTAATTGACCGTGGAGACTGTCTACACCTCCATTTATTTAACCTAGATTAATCAATTTAGATGTTTCTTTGTTTCAATTATTATTTTATTATTATAACCCTTAGAGGCATCATACATCTCTAAGTAATTTGTCCAGACGCGTAGACTATACATCTCCCTTACCTATTAGTCATTTATTAGAATTAATTTGTACCCATTAGGTTTGTTTTTGCACTTTTGTGTTAGTTTTTAGATAAAACTCTAATGTCAAAGTTGAAAAAAGACTTACTGCTGAGTTTCTTGCGGCGTTTCTTCTCAGCAGATGTCACCTTTCGAAGCGCTAGTAGGTTCAGACATGTGAAAGAGCCCATGTGGCCTCCTTGCAAAATAAATATTTTCATTTTTATTTTCAACTGTAGGAATCTGACGTTTAATCTCGCAATCGATATTATCTCGAATGTATCGAGAATTGAGGGGCCAGGCCCCCAATTCTCGCTGCACTCGAGATAATCTCACATTCGAGATTAACTCGAATGCAGCGAGAATTGGGGGCCAGGTCTTTTTATGTAACCACGTGATTCACGACTTAACCACTGACATAGGCTCCTTTTTAGGGTTCCATACCTCAAAAGGAAAAACGAAACCCTTATAGGATCACTCCTGTGTCTGTCTGTCTGTCTGTCCGTCTGTCACAGCCAATTTGCTCCGAAACTACGTGACCGATTGAGTTGAAATTTGGTATACATATGTAAGTCGGTGACCGCAACACGGACGCGTGACGTAAATACCTATATGAATTTTAAACATGGGGGCCACCTTTGGGGGGTAAATAAAAAAATTAAAAAAAAAGTTATGCACCCTATATCGTGTGACATATCAAATGAAAGGGCTTATTGTGAGGATCTTAAATATAATTTCCTTTGAATTTCAAGTAAAATAGTTTAGAAGTTATTTAGGAAAATTGGCGAAAATTTACCATTCCCCCTTATTTCCAAAACTACTGGGGCTAAAAGTTTGAAAAAAAAATACAGAAAATAGTTCCTAAACCTATAAGAAGTCTATGGTATTTAAAGTAACGTAGTAAATTTCAGATAATCATGTACGGAACGGAACCCTCTCCACGCGAGTTTAACTCGCACTTGTCCGGTTTTTAAGACAATCAACCCCTAAAAGCGTGTAATAGGGGCTAAGTAATTAATTAACAGTAAGTCCCCAATGACCCGATGGTACCGGCTATGTCCTTCCCCAGGGCTCAAATTATCTCCATACCAAATTTTATCAAAATCAGTTCAGCGGTATAGCCGCGAATGTGTAACAGACAGAGTTACTTTCACATTTATGATATTAGTATTTATAATAAAAACAATAAGTGTGGATTAATCCAAACCTGTAAACTTCCAGTAAGTTAATGTAACTCCTCTACTTAAGATGATCATCTGGAGTAATGCAAGGCAGTTTTTACTCTTCAGCGATATAAATGGATTGCATGCATAGTTATAGTTTTGTAAAATGAACAGTGCATGAAACCATTGCCTATTTATTATTTTCTGTTGTAATTTCGAGGTTAAATAAATAACGTAATCCTATTAACATATGAGTGTCATGGAACTACTCCTCTGCTGCACTGGGAGTGAAGAAATAGCATAGAATGCGTGCAGATGCTTATCATCTTGGCATGTCGTAAAAGTCGACTAAGGGACGGGTCCTCTCCACCATGGTGGACTATCTGTATGGACGATGGGCTGATCACCTGTCACCATACGGTTCATCATACCATCTGAGGACTAATTAATCGAACGTGGTCACAAGTAGTCTTGTGGCTCTGCCCACCCCATTAGGGATATCGGGCATGATGCTATGTATGTATGTGTCATGGAACTAATGAAGATAAATACACAGAACTTTGCAAGCTTACTCAAAAAGTCTCTTCATGCATGTAGAGATGGGACTTGATAGAATTATTGATAATTGCAAAGGTACTGGTATATAAATGGTAAGGCCTACATTTGTTTTTATTTGGTAGTTATTAAAAACAAAACCAAGCCATTTGTAACAAAACATTGGTGCCTATATAAAGAGTCTAGTAAGGTGAGCATATACGTATTATTTACACAAAAATTAATAGATCCCCAAAATATGACTCCCTTAATCATGTGAACAATAGCAACTATCCAAGATTAGTTGCTAGATTCATTAGTGGTTGCACATCCAAATCTAAGTCTCCAGAAATAGAGGAACCGAAGCAGGTTTCCAACAATTGGTCTATTTTTCTCAGTAAGACAAACAATGTAATTAATTATGAAGTGAAACTCGACATAGAGTTGCAACCAAAGATAAATATTGAATACAAGTATATTAGGTAAGTTAACTATTATGCAATAACATGTTAAACTTACTTGATGCACATTTAATGCCAGTCAACTTTACAGTCCTGTAAAGTGGTGCCTGTGAAAAAAATAACATTACTTCGTAAGTAAAGTTTAAGATGAAAGCTAAGGGGTTTTTAAAGGTTCATCAGATGAAATGTCAGATCAGTAATGTCCAAAGGTGTATTATAATTTACTGATATTTAATCCAATAATTTTACTAACCAGGGGCCCATTGCATAACTACTTGTAATTTGTAATACAAGCAGAAGTCTCCTTCTAGTAAAAGAAGTTGAAAAGAGGCTTCCGCTTGTATTAAAAGTTACAAGTAGTTATGCAATGGGCCCCAGATCTTTATAAACCCTGACTTATAAAACACACTGATTTACAAAAAAGTTACAAGCTAGGTATCAGTGAGAAACTAAATTATGGTTTACATCAAAGAACCTTGTAAACCAACTTAGAAGCTAAGTATATATAAGCATTTAAACATGAACTCTGCTACAAAAGCAACAACAAATTAATTCATAAGTACTATTGACCATGTTATAATGAGACTAGTGCATGACCTTAAGAAGGAATCATTGATTAGCAGGTGATACAGGTTTACAAAATATTTCTCAGGATTTAACTGCCTTGAATAGGAAAATCAGAATGATAACTGCCTTCTGTGAGCACTTAGACAGCACCTGGATTGATGATTTGAATTGTCAATAACACTCAACTGAGTTATATATTTATTGTAAAAAACTCGTAAGTAACTAATAACATAAAATCCTGTTAGGAAATGAAAGTAAATTTAGTGAAATTAGATTACCTGAGTGTTGACCTCTGTGGTGTTTGGCAGCTTAATTATCTTTACAGGATTTGGATTAAGTTTAATTTGACCAACAGTTTGATTTGTGTTCTGCACTACTTTAACCATTTGAGGCTGTCCTAAAACAAGTAGATTTTCATACTTAGCAGGGGGGTTTGAGATTATGTCCTTTCATTCTATGTTAAAGCCTGAAACACCTTGATGAAAGTAAAACGTAATAGCATACAGTGGCTAATTAAGTGCAGGAACAATTTAAAATAAGTTTTAAAGGTTATGCCACAGCCTGTTTACACACGAAAAGGAAATGCCGGGATGGCGCCGAAGGCGGTTCAGGCACTATCTTGTATAAACATTAACAAAAGGATTTATTGTTCAACCGTAACAAAGGATTTCGCATTGAATGATCTATCATAATAGTTATAGAATTTCAAGCAACAATCATATTATAAATAAAGATAAACGAAGGAAGACTAGTATAATTACTAACCATTAGCGTCACGGATTAGAAAATTTACTGTACTACTTTTCTGGGACATTTTCTTTGTACTCTTCGCAATTGCATACCCATTTACATTTCTCTCACGGGGACGGCCTAACAGAAATATGAGTTTGTTGACGACCAAACAAATTAGTTTTATACTGTACGCTCAAAATGGCGACATATAATTTTGGTACCAGTTTGATTGAAAGCCACTAATCGTAAAGACAAATTGAACGCTTTCCAAACCACATTAATGTCTTGGGTTTGTTGTTAACTTTTACGCAACATGATCACTATTTAAATAAATAAAAATACAAATATAAACGCGGCAACAAGACAAACTCTACAGTTAAACTCATCGAACGGGCCCAAATACCAGCTGATTGGATTGGATGACGCTGTTCACGTGGTACCCGTATAGTCTCACGCCCGGGAATTTTATGTCCGTACCGGAAAAGGCGCGAAAGGAAAGTGACATCTCTTGAACATTTTATGAACGATGAAGTGGAGAATAGAAAAAAAAACGTAATCTTTGTCTGTGTTTGTAATGGCGCCTTTTCATATTCGGCCAACATGGGCGAATAAATGGCTGAAAGTGGGGCGATTGTGTAAACACGTGTACCATCATCGGCACGAATTCCTCTGAAGTACCGACAACTGACCGATTATTCACGAATATGGGCCATGTTGGTCACACATGGACGATTATACTGTGCACACAATCGTGCGTGCCTATATTCGCCCATGTTGGCCGAATATGAAATAGCGCCATAAGGTTCGTATATTGGAATGCATAATAGCTGTAATTCACGCTCCTACGAAGCGCTCGGCGAGTAGTGCCGAGGCGAGTGCACTCCACTTCATGCGCGCATAGCTGTTGCCGCTGAATCGTAGAAGACGATGGAAGTGCCGCGACAGCTTTGTCCGCATTTGCTTATATGCTTTTTTATACCTGCACTTGACGCGCGCCGAGTGGAGGCGAGTGCAGGCGAGTGCTAGTGTGAAGTAGGCCCGCTCGGCTCGACTCGTGTGCGCTCGCCTCGCCTCGTCTCCACTCGCTATAGTTGTCGGTTTTTTGTGCAAGATCAAAGTGACGAGTGAAATTGCGAGCGGCCCCACCTCATACCTGCACTTCATGCGCGCCGAGTGGAGGCGAGTGCAGGCGAGTGGCTACGTGAAGTGGGCCCGCTCGGCTCGACTCGTGTGCGCTCGCCTCGCCTCGTCTCCGCTCGCTATAGTTGTCGGTTTTTCGTGCAAGATCAAAGTGACGAGTGAAATTGCGAGCGGCCCGACCTCACGCGCGCGTACATTAGTGTGCCACAGGTTATAAAATACTTCACGTACGATTTTCCTTTAATATAATAAAACAAAATTAAAATGAAATAACCCTCTTCGGAATAGGACATAGGGTACTATTTATCCCGGAAAAATCAAAAGTTCTCGAGGGAATAACTATAACCGAATACCGCCCGGAAAAAGCCACAGGCAAATGGTAGTTTTAGATATAGGTAATATTAATTTAATGAAACTCTTTTCTTTTATTATTTAGGTTCTGCTAACATCTAACAAAAGAATAAACAAAAAAGCATGTTCACGCACGTACCTCCATTAGGTACTTAATAAAGTAAAGAATCTTGATACGTATTTATATAAAAATATAAATTTCAAAGGGTAGATATGTTCTGACACTGTTCTATTTTTGTGTATAGTAAGCTAAGCATCCACCATCTCCTTTTCCTGCAAGATTTTCGAATCTTTTTGTACAATATGTACGTAAAAAAGCATAATGCGCAAACGCGGACAAAGCTGTCGCGGCACGTCTATCGTCTTCTACGATTCAGCGGCAACTGAGCTATGCGCGCATGAAGTGCAGTGCCACTCGCCACCACTCGCCTCGGCACCACTCGCCGAGCGCCTCGCCCGAGCGCCTCGTACGAGCGTGAAGTGCAGCTATCACGCGCGCGTACACACCACAGGTTATAAAATACTTCACGTACGATTTTCCTTTAATATAATAAAACAAAATTAATATGAAATAACCCTCTTCGGCATAGGACACAGGGTACTATTTATCCCGGAAAAATCAAAAGTTCCCAGGGAATAACTATAACCGAATTCCGCTCGGACAATGTCGCAAGCAAATGGTAGTTTTAGATATAGGTAATATTAATTTAATGAAACTCTTTTTTTAATTTATTATTTAGGCTCTGCTAACATCTAACAAAAGAATAAACAAAAAATCATGTTCACGCACGTACCTCCATTAGGTACTTAATAAAATAAAGAATCTTGATACGTATTTATATAAAAATATAAATTTCATAGGGTAGATAAGTTCTAACACTGTTCTATTTTTGTGTATAGTAAGCTAAGCATCTACCATCTCTTTTTCCTGCAAGGTTTTCGAATCTTTTTGTACACCGAGCCGAGTGGGCCGAGCGGGCCCATTTCACGCTAGCACTCGCCTGCACTCGCCTCCACTCGGCGCGCATGAGGTGCAGGTATAAGGGTTTTTAAACCAACCGAACAAACTGAAATACATTTTTGCAGGAGCCGTGGCATAAAGCAGCAGCACAGTTTAACAATCATTAAACTGTGGTATTGGTATCTCTATATGGATTGTGGTCAACATGAACTCGCCAAGACCGCCCTTTAGGCCCATCTCGTAACCAAATTTGGTAGCCAGCTTCGAAAAGGGAAATATTTTTTCCCGTATTGTAGCCAGTTATTAAATCAGAACGGTTTTCCCACCTCGTACCCACCAAAGGCAGTTACGGCCCCAATTCTCGGTGCATTCGAGATACTGTCACATGCGCGATTAAACGTCAGTAGTGCATACAGTTCTTTGACCCAACTGTATGAATTTGGCGTTTAATCTTGCAGTTGAAACCTTGTCGAAACACCACACAGAACAGTCCGGTTTCTTTCCAGTTCCAGTTTTAATTCTAATCTGTGGCACTCTGTGGCAGACAGAAGCTCTTCCCAATAAATAAACATAACCTTTCTATCCTATTCAATTATTTATTTATTTTAGTTTAATGAAGTGAAGTACTATTTGTCAACCGGTGATTCTTCGCCAAAATCAGTATTACTAGGACTAAAAGGTGAAACTATGTTGTTGATAGTCTTATGTTTGTTATATGTAAGTAATACTAACTCTGTAAATCTAAGTGATTTGAATGTACCACCCGAGCATATTCCTTACGTATTCAGCGCTTATCCTAAAGTCGCAAAGTCTTGCGTGGATGATTTGCAATGCCCATATAAAGCGTTGGCCGGTATAAATGCCTGCTGGGGATACGAATCTAACTGTAATCAAAGCGATTCTTATCACGTTCGTCCACGGTGTCCTGGCGACCATCGCGGCTGGGTGAAAACGAAGGAAGCACAATATGACACATTTTTCTCCCAAGCAGACTTTGGTAAGTTTAATAAAGGATTATAATAAGCATGGGTACTTTTTGATCACTAGCTAATTATTGGAACATAATATTTCAGTTTCAAGATTTCATGATATTCTAATAGTCCTAATATTCTTAATTTATTTATGAATTGATAAAAGGTATTCGATTTACTGAGTGACAACATAAATAAAGCATGACAATTTTATTTACTTATCGCATCACACTAATATTATAAATTCAAAATGTTGTTTATGTGTGTGTTAGTTAGTATGTTTGTTACTCCTTCACGCCTGGATGTATTTGGATGAAATTTGGGTAAGGGATTGCTTATACCCTTGATTAACACATAGGCTACTTCTTATCCCGGATAATACAAGATTTTCCAAGGGAGTAACTAGAGTTGAATTCCATGTTCATTTCATTTCAGAAAATATGTATTAAAGATTAATTAGTCATCATCCTTACTTCACTATCACCATCATCATGATTTCAACCTGGGGACCTCCACTATTGGTGGACCACTTAGGTCTCTTCAAAAGACTTCCACAACAAATGATCACACACTATCTGTATTCAACAGCTTCTAGAGACCTTAATATGGTCATTAGTCTATCTTGTGAAGGGCTGGCCCATGCTGCATCTGCTGGTCTGTGAATTCCGTGATCTTCACTCGAAAACCTTTAAGCTCATTAGCCATCAACTCTTTTTGCTATGTGCTTGAATTGGCAAGTTCTAATAGCTATGGCAGTGACTCTCATTAATCTACAGATTACCTCATTTCTGATTCTATGAGAGGCTCTGGACATACCTCTCTCCATAGCATGTTGACTGACTTTGATCTTGTTCAAAATGAATTTCATCCTCACTCACGCATTTAAAATATCAATTTAGGTAGTTTTTGTATGTACATAATTTTTTTCATTGCTTACACTGCTTTTGCCCACAAGTTCTCCTGCTTAGAATACAATCATTGTTACCCTGCATATTTTACTATCCATACTGTTTATGAACCAACATTCATTGACTAGCAATCATGACACAAACAATCTCTGCTCCTGAAGTCATTTTGTGTGAGAGTTAGGGAGCTTGGCAATCAAAGTGTTAAAAAAAGAACCCCCCATATTTCTTTTAAACTATCTATTAATTAATTGATAATGAAGATCATGATCTTTTTTAATCTTGTTTTATGTTTCCTCTTTTCCAGGGTATGTTAAAGAACAAATTAATGAATTAATGGTTATGTGTGAGGCTTCTTACCCTGATGACTCTTCCTTAGAATGCTCAAAGTATTTAAGGTGAGTTTGTCCATAACAATGTATGTATTTTCTAATATCAAATATTTATTTGATTCAGCTTATTGTTTATCTGAATCAAATAACACATACAAATCCAAATCAAATATCATATACTTCACAAAAAACAATAATTTAAATAAAAGGACTGATTGTTAATGATGCCATCTAGCGTCTCAGTGATAGGATAATGTGTCTTTTATTTAATCATGGAGATCCATTTCAGGGTTAAATTAGTTTCTGCAAGAGATTACTACTCTATGAGCTTTAATATTTACCAATAAGATGGTGCTAATCCTATATCAGTGTTTTTCAACCTGTGGGTCGCGACCCCCAGGGAGTCGCAAACCCTTGCTAAGGGGGTCGCGGTTCAAGCCAGGTTTTTAAATACCTCATCATTGAAACCACTGACATAGTATTAATACGGTCATGCGGTGCAGTTTTGTGCCAGATTTTTTACTAGTAGCCCCTCTACATACTCCAAAAGGTTGAGAAACACTGCTATATATAAAAGTCCCAACCAACGTGTTAGACCCTTCTTTCTACTGCCACCTTAGCACAACACACAGCATTTGTTGTATATATAAATGAAAATAATTAAATGATTCATTGGATGTAACCATTAGCCCTGCCCTGTCTAAATTCTCGAGGAAAACACCTGAAACCGCAACATTATTTTGGTATTGGTAATTTTCTGTTTTTAATTTCCTTTCTTCTTAAAAACAGTTAAAAAGTATATATTTCTAAAATAGTACAGAGTATCAGCAAATCAAATCATATCAATTAAAGCTTCTTTGAAAGCTTTCTAGTCTAACTGTTGGTTTTTGTTACAGATTTTGCAGAGGTCGTAACTTGATGCTCAATTTCACAGGCCTTGTTGGTCGTGGGGACAATTTGCGCTATAAAACTGATATACTTGGTCCTGGTCAGATAGGTACCCTTAATTATTATCCTAATCCTAATATTATATTATAAATGTGAATGTAAGTTGGTTTGTTACGCTTTCACGCGAAAACTACTTAACCGATCATCATGAAACTTTGTACTCATATTCTTGGAGGAATTAGAAGTAAAATAGGATACTCTTTATCCCGGAAAATTACAAAGTTCCTGAGGGAATAACTATAACCGAATTCCACGCGGACGAAGTCGCGGGCTTAAGCTAGCAATACAATAATTTACAAAATGTTGTGGGCTAAATTGGCCCTGTATTTCCATGGCTAAACATGGAAATGAACCATACTGACAACAATAAGTTTTCCATTGTCCAGTCCACTATTGGACAATGAGAAATAATAAATATACTTTATTTAATGCAGTAACTTGTCCACTAGATGTTAAACTTTTTTATGATCTGTAAGTTGTGGAGATCATAAAACCAATATGTATCATACCATTAATGATAATCATATTATCAAAGTACCTAAGTAAGTAAGCATCTATTAAATTCAAGTACCTATTTTTTGAGACAAGTTTATTTGATAATTCCAGGGGGTTTCTGCAAGTTTTACTCAGACAGGCTCAAGAATGAAGCGGAGCATTTTAGTGCTTTACAATCTTGGGCTTCTGAAATGGTACATTTTGTTAGAACACCTTCAAGACCTGTGGCTGATGGATTATGTGATATAACAATTAATAAACCAACATATTTCATGAAATTGGATGCAAGTAAGTTATTTCTAGATATTTCCTGTCTTTTTATTTATATCAATATGGCAAAACCAACTTTTCTTCCTTCATTATGAATGGCAAAATAAGAACTTCCTGAACTTTAGACTAGCACTAGACCATTATCTTATAGTAAATCTAATCCCTCTTCCTAGCGCTTTTAACAGTCTCTGATACGGGGTACGCTTTGACCATAATCCCAGATTCAGCAGATCGGGGTTATTACAGTGGAGCGACTGCCTTCTCACCTCCGTAACCCGTGACAGGGGAACCCCAAATGTGCAGGTTTCGTTACGATGTTTTCCCTCACCGTAAGAGCATCGTTTAGCGCAATTCGCAGGCAGATAATGTACATAAGTTAGAAAAACTCATTGGTACATGGCAACCGCTTGGATTCGAACCCGGATCTCACGATCACGAGTCGACATTCTTAGCCATTAGGCCGCCAACGCTCTTATAGTAAATCTAATGCATAATAATAATGCAATAGGCCCCTGCCTGTGCATTTGTAAGCATAGACTCCGAGAATACTAGAATCCGAGCTACGATTCATTGTCAGTCCTCTTGTTCTATTCGTCTGTGCTAGCATTAATGATTTAATTCACTAACACGATGTTTATTTCAACTTTCCAGCGGTGAATATGTATCATCACTTCTGTGACTTCTTCAATTTGTATGCTTCACTTCACGTCAATTCCACTCACGCAACCACATTTTCAAAGGATAATCACATTCTCGTTTGGGAAACGTTTACATACGGCTCAGCGTTTCAAGATGCTTTTAAAGCTTTTACTTCCAATCCTATTTGGGACTTGAAGAAATTTAGGGGGAAAGTTGTGTGTTTCAAAAATGCTGTTTTTCCTCTTCTGCCCAGAATGATCTTCGGTTTGTACTACAACACTCCTTTGGTAAGTTTATGTTACCAGTGTTTGCAAGATAATAACGAAATAACATTTATTCAGGACAAAAAAAGCTTAAACTATAACATCGTTATTATTGTTTATCTAGTCCTCATATAATATGATAAATAATGTTATGTATGCCTTCATCTAGTATCGTCGAACCAAGCAAACATCTAAGTTTAATCATTACAAGTTTTTTTTGGCTTTATTAATGAAGCACTATGCTTTCTTTTGCTGATAATACTGGCCTCCCCCTTCATCGCCGTTATGATTTTAAACATTGTTTTTTTTTCAGATCTATGGCTGTGAAAGAAGTGGTTTATTCCACGCCTTTTCAAAGCATATTTTACATTCATTAAACATTAAGCCACATGTTCGTAAAAATGACAAAATTAAAATAACTCTGCTGTCTCGAGGGACAACTTACAGATCAATATTAAATGAAAAAGATATAGTGGAGGCTTTACTCAAAGTAAAGGGATATCATGTTGAAAGGGTCGTCTATGATAAGACTATGCCTTTTGCGAAGCAGCTAGAAATGACTCATAACACGGATGTGTTTATCGGCATGCACGGCGCGGGGCTCACCCACCTTCTCTTCTTACCGGATTGGGCGGCCGTGTTTGAAGTGTAAGCAATAATGTCAATAAAATTGTAAACATTGTTTTAAGGCACTAATATTAAGAAAATCCTTTTTTAGGGTTCTGTAGTCCGACTAGGAACCTTTATAGTTTCTCCATGTCCGTCTAAATTTCTGTTTGTCTATGTTAATGTCACAGTGACTTTTGCTGCAATACTATTTTATTTACAAAGCCAAAATTTTGTACGATTATTATTCCGCGATTATTATTATGTTGGTTCCGCGCACAAAGATAACTAATAAAATCGGGTAAAACTTTATTTTAACCTTTTGGCCGCCAAGCATGTCTGAGAAGTAACACGAATTTCAACTTTAAGTCAAGGTAATGAAGTTCTTTTTTACCTTGTATAGCCTGTCACGCATAGTCGACAACGGCGGCCAAAAGGTTAATGCTTGCTCTCCTACATGTAAAGCAAGGGTAAACAAATGATTTTTATTCTACAACCTCTGTAAAAACTATAATGGGTATGTTCTAACCAAGTTTTTGATTTCGGGCACCGTTTAGGAAATACTGAGCTCTAAAGGTGTCATTTATTTTGGGGTTTCGTGTTCCAACCATCTAAAGCCAAAATTGTAAGTTCTAAAAATCTGAAGACAGAGAAGAAAACCGTACTAGTGTTTTAAGGCCTATCATTATGCAACCGTTGCATAAACTACTATTAACTGAAAGCTTATATAACGAAATTAAAAGGAAAGCTATTATGAAAAAACCGGTCAAGTGCGAGCCTGACTCGCGCGCCGAGGGTTCCGCAATTACGTATGAAAAAAAAACAGTACCTTGTAAGTAAGGAACCCTAAAAAAGAAAAAAAAAGCTATTAACAACGGGGTAACCATTTACAATCTACCTATGAAATAAGACAAAAAATAACTTTCGCAAGCTCCTATCTCCGTTCAATCGTAGAGTGTGATACGACTTTGCAAAGGTTATTCCGTTTAAGTATTTTTTTTATGTGATGTAATTACAAATTCACGGTTTTCGGACTTTTTCCTTTACTTGTGCTGTAAGACACTGCTTCTTGCCAAATTTCATGATTCTAGGTCAACGGGAAGTACCCCGGGTCTTGATTCCCTTTGGATTCCCTTGAAAGTATCAAAATATGAGACATAAACGGCCATATCTTTTGATTGCGGTGACTTATAAGGTTGATTTTTTCACAGCTTCAAGCGATTGCAGACCTGAGTATTTGATATTAATTCCAACTTGATACCTCTACGCGTTCTTGAGAAAAAGGTCTTGACAGACAGACAGACAGACAGACAGACGGACGGACGGACGGACAGACGGACGGACGGACAACCGAGTGATCCTATAAGGGTTCCTTTTTTCCTTTTGAGGTACGGAGCCCTAAAAAGTAGGCTTCGTTCATATTCATATTTATATATTTATTGAAAACATAGTTATAAGTCAGTATTTTAGATATTACATTTTTATTCTTACATTTATTAATTTAACATTGTTTGACAAATTTAATTATATTAAGCATTAAATAGTTATTTACATCATCATTTATAAACTCCTTGACTGAATAATATGCTTTACTGGCTAGTAACTATTTTAACCTAATCGTAATTATTTTATCACACAACTTTTTATTTTTAATTACATTAGGAATGTGGTTATAGATTTTGGGACCTATGTACCATAGGTACACATTGCTGTGATTTCTTTAGTTTGTGTGGATGTGGAAGAATGTCATTTGAGTGCGCGTATTGTGATAGCTTACACTCCTCTTTTTAAAGTGTTTTTGATCAGTTTTAGCTACTTCTAAGATGTACAGGTACATTGGGGCCAATTCGAACGTGTTTTCGCTAAATTTAGAAGTCGCTAAATTTGAAATAAGAACCGTCAGACTCGTTTTTTGAACCTTGGAGCTATACAAAATCGAGGTTGACGTTTCTTATTTTAAATTTAGGCAATTTTAAATTTAGCGAATACCGTTTCGAATTGCGGACCCATTGGTTCATTAGTAACAGGAGACTAACCTGTTAATACCTATTATTCTGTAAAACATTATACCAAACCGTCCCACGTCCACAGCATAGACTGTGGCATATACTTTGTTGAAAAAACATTGCGTTGGGTGTTTGGGTGCGAAATCCTATATTGTGCATAGTCCGACATGCACTTGGCTTGGTTTTTTATGAAAGTTACTGAGCACTAATATATATACTACTAGGTAATTATAAAAAATCCAACATTACATTTTCAGATACAACTGTGAAGATCCTAATTGTTATTCGGACTTGGCCCGGTTGCGAGGACTTAAGTATGTCACGTGGCAGGATAAAACCAAGCTTTTGCAGCATGATCAGGTGAGTTTAAATAATCTATAATTAAAAAAGATTAACCTTTTGAACGCTCCAGTCGGCTACTAGCCGACAAAATATTTCCGTGCCCCTGACGCCACTATATGCCGTTTTCCATACATTTGCGTAGGCTACAGCCGTCGTTGAGCGCTCGCGGCAGGCTTTTTCGCCGTTAGCCGTAGCGTTCAAAAGGTTAATTAAGAACCTCTGTGACATTACGATCGATTTTTCAACAACTGGGTAGTTGACTATAGTAACAATTATTAAAATATCTCTGTGGAATGATAGCTTAACCCTCAACAATACATATAGAACAGGAGTCATGTAAAAATACCTCAAGATTTTTTATATTTTAATAATTTGAAATCATCATTTTATACTTCTAAGTCACGTGACTTAAAACACTAATCACGACGGCTTAAAATCATTGCAATCGGCTGCGTTCCTAATCGCGCTCGCTCTCGTACCGATTTATCGGGTCGTACATTATTGGCTCCCGCTACTTTACATTTATGACAACTAAACAAGAACCGAATTTTCCTAAATTAGAACAAATCAGAGAAAACCTTATTTAACTATAATACCATAAAGTTATCACAGTTATTTAATGTTCTGATGCTACCCTAGTCTCGAATGATTTGAATAGGATTCCCTGTTGTCTCTACTGTACCATAGTGTTGCTATGATCTATAAATATGTTTTTTCTCGAACGTTTGTGTTTGCAGGGCCACGGTCCTGGTGGCGGCTCGCATGCGAAATTCACCAACTACTCGTTCGACGTCGAGGAGTTTCTGCGACTAGTAGAAGTATGTGCGTCTCATGTGAGAGAACGACAAGACTTTAGAAATTTCATCGAAGCTTCTGCCAAACAGCGAATGCATGAAGAGCTATAGTTAGTTTTACAAGGTTTGTTGAGATTCAGTATATCTTATTCTCTAGACTGAATTCTTAACTCAGTGAATGAAGAGGTACAATGCTAGGTAGAATTTATCATTGTAGGCTGTGGTTGATATTTTTACCCGACTGCAGCGAAGCAAAAAGGAGGGTAATGTTTTTATAGTATTGTTGACATTCCAAATATTGAAGAAACTTTTAATTTGCATAATAAATAAGATCATGACTAAGTTTTATTAGGGTTCTACTTAAACAAAGACCTCTCAACTAGGACCTCTTATAGCTGGTTCTAGCTATCCGTCCATTGATTATCGCTAATAGTTAGTTAACAAAATTGTTCATGCCTACGGTTTTGTTTAGGACATTTAACCTCCATGAAATAAGTGCCGTTTGACAATTATTCCAAACCGACAATGTTTGTGTATAGGTGTGTTTACAGTAAAAAAACCATGTGACCAGTTTAACCGCGGACGCATTCGGCGTTAGTTCGTACAGAGTAAAGCTTAACGCACACATCCACCCGGCACAGTATACACTGCCTCAACTCGAGCCGTTCAGTATTCTTTGTATGAAACTTCATACTGTAATGCACACTTATCAGCATCGGAACGGCATCGCCTCGCCTCGGCACAAGCTCGTGAACAGCACGCGGCGTGGGCCACTCACGGGCACCGCGCTTGCGTCGGCGCGTCCACCCGCGGACGCCCCGCCGGCCGCTTGCCTCTCCGCACACCCCGCACCGCCGCATTTACAGTAGGAATTATTTTTCTTGTCCCGATCGCATTAATTACTTATCTGCCAAACAAAGCCATTGTTTTTCATAGTGAAGTGTAACAGCAAATCGCTACTATGAAATAGAAGGTCGTAACTAAAAACACTATTTCACATAGAGGGCGACTTTATGTCTAAGGCAAGAAGGTTCACATTAAAACACAGGGCATGTCAGGTGTTGAAGATTTTGTATTTAAAACAGCAGTAAAGTACAAATTGACGCGTAGAACGACTAACACAATTTAATACTCGTTTACAAATATGAATATATATATGTCGGCGAAATACACAAAAGGGGTGGCAATCGTGACGGCCGAGGCGAGCGGGCTTACGTGCCAGGATGCAATCTCAGGCAATTCACCGAGTAGGAGGTATCAAAGCATAACGAAACGATAGTCCCAGGGCACGTCTGCACTCGACGGCGACGGCGACCAACTGCAAAGTGTGCCTGCCGCAGCAGTCAAGTGACCGCCATGATTCTGTTAAGCGCGCCTAACGTGTTGTAGATGGCTCTGGTGTTGATTTCCTGTGGCGTGCTTTGTTTCGTTGAGCTTCCGTAGTCTTGACCATATCCGACATATACATAATAATTTCGGATTGAATATACATAAGTGCGGCGGCGCAGGGTGTGCGGAGAGGCAAGCGGCCGGCGGGGCTTCCGCGGGTGGACGCGCTGACGTAAGCCACCCGACCTAAGCGCGGTGACTGCGAGTGGCCCACGCGCGCTTGCTGTTCACGAGCTAGTGCCGAGGCGAGGCGATGCCGTTCCGATGCTGATAAGTGTGCGTGCCGCGTGCGAGTTTACGTTAGAATATTAGATTGTAGGCCCAATTCGAAACGATGTCGCCTAAATATAAAAATTCCCTAAACCTAAAAATATGAAACGTAAACTCGATTTTGTATAACAACAATCTGTCAAAATTGAGTTTGACATTTCCTATTTTAAGTTTAGCGTCTTTTCAATTAGCGAACACACTTTCTAATTGGCCCCTGTGGTGTATTTAAATTGCTAAATATGCAAAAAGCGAAACTCGTAGAAAAACAAATTATGCTCGAAACAGTGTTACAAATTGTTTGCATAGAGTCTACAATGATCGTTTTCTGCTCTGCTCGGAGATACATTTTGGCGTATGATAATAAATGTAAAATTTATCTTCATCATCCACAAAATGCTTTTTTATTCTATGATTTCTTCTGTTCTTGTTCCTCTTCATGAAGCGCTAGGGCTATCATAGCCATCTCATGTAATGAAAACTGAGACATTTATAACACGTGCGTTACGCTACGTTCAACGTCAAACTATCGAATGTCGCAATTTTCCCGTTAGGATCGTCGACGTTGACCGCTAGCCGTCAAGCAGCCGCCTTGCCGTAAGCGCGATATCAGCTTGCCGTAAGCGCGTTGTCGCCCGGCCGTAGCCGCGCTGGCACCTCGGCGGTGCGGAGCCGGTTCCGTCACGTGCTTGCGTGTGGTTGACGCCTGGTTGACGGCGAGCCGATGAGGCGAGGCGTGCCGAGTCGGTGCCGGGTGGATATGTGTGCGTTAAGCTTAACCTTTTGGCCGCCGTTAACGACTGTGCGTGACAGGCTATACAGGGTAAAAAAACCTTCACTACCTTGACTTAAAGATGAAATTCGTGTTACTTCTCAGACATGCTTGGCGGCCAAAAGGTTAAAGGTCGTCGTTTCAAACTTCTAGTACTAAACTAAAGTTGATTCGCAAATTCTATTCCTTCTACCTATATATAAAAATCTCGTGTCACCGTGAAACGGTAGGTTTGGTAGGTATGAGAATAGGTCGTAAAGTATATTCATACCGCTAGGTGATTAGGGTGTCCACGCGGACGAAGTCGCGGGCGGAAGCTAGTTTAGTTATAAAAATCTTGTAAGTCTGAATCTTGTAAATATCTGATATTTTGCAATGTCTGAAAATTACATTTCAGATGGATATGTTGGGTCAAAAACAGATAATTCTATATAGATATCGACAATCTGGTTGGCGATTATCTGCACTCCAAACTAAGAAAATTTGTCTTGTACCGTATGTTAGGAAGTTGATATCAATGGCAGTCAGTGCCATACGGTACAAGACAAAGTTCGTAAAATTTAGATAAAAAGGGAGAAAGATTGGTTATATCGTGACATCTCTTCTGTAATCTCAAAATTGTATAAAACAAAGTCGCTATCCGCGTTTGCCTGTTTGTCCGTTTAGTTTTTCTAAACTATGTAGTAACGGTTTTCACTGTAGAATCTCTAATTAAATTAAAAAATATAAAAAAAAAATTACGATGTAACCAAGTCGTAAAACAAAGATTTTCGGGCGCTTACATAGCTTACGCTGGCTTAACCGCAGGAGATACATTATAATAATAATTAACTAAAGAATTGTAGGTCTTGAAAAAGTCCGCGATGGAAATTATTCTGCATCTAAAGGTTAACGCACAGTAACTATTTTTATCTTTAATATTTTTTTAAATAGAGAGACTAGGTTATTTTCGACGCTATTTTGACCAATATAGTATTAATCCTTATCTATGCAACATAAGCCTTTAACTCATTAGTTAGTCAAATTTAGATATAAATTGTTCTGTACATCATGTAATTTAAATTATTATCTTGGAAAATGTCGAAGGTTGAAAAATCAATCGCAACAAAAATAGCCGAGGCCCATGTACAATAATAACCAACGCTTATCTACATCGAATTAAAAAAATTACCTGTTAATTTTGAGTCTAAAACGCACCCGTACGAAGCCGGGGCGGGTCGCTTGTTAAAGATACTTGAACATTCGACCCTGAAAGTTTTTAACAACGTTTAATCATGTATTCACCACACATGTCACACAATCAGAACCAATTCGAAACAGTGTCGCCTTAATTTAAAACTCCCTAAAACTTAAAATAAGAAATGTCAAATTAGATTTAGTATAGCACCAAGCTGTCAAAATAGAGTTTGACGTTTCTTATTTCAAGTTTAGCGACTTTTAAATTTAGCGAACACATTTTCGAATTGGCCCTATTACACGGCCCCATAGCTTTTCACGTAAAAACGTATCCAGCGAACAATACTAAAGATTGAATAAATAAAAGAACCTGGAAACGTTACATATATTGTTGATTTATTGATAATTAAATACATCGAAATCGGTGTCAAGTGAATGAACACAGTATGAGGGATGTAAAGTCTGTTCGCCGAGAATTGATAAAAAAAAAACAGGTCTTCTTAACTCATTACAAATAGCGGCCCGCTAATTATTTTTCCCGATGATAATAAAACATTAAAAGGAAATACTATATTTTTTTCATATACTATTAATATTGAATAGCATGTATATGTTTCATTGCTGGCATATCATCGGACGACGACCATGACGAAGTCTCAGAGTCTGAGGAAAAATCAAAGTTGGTGACGTTTATTATGATCCGTTCAATTGCTTCGTCTAAAACAACATGCGAACAGCCTAACGACAAACTCGAAGCGTATCCCAGAACGGAATGGTAATATGACCGTCGCATGTGCGCTCGCCCGCCCGGCGTGGAGCCGCACTTGACAACTACTGCGTGCCTTGTACCACGAAACTCAGTGCACGCGGCGATAAGCGACGCCCGTCATACTGTTTGCGTTTTTCAGTGATTATCAAATGTGATTTAACGACACACATTTACTACATCAAGTTACAATAGCATAATGCAGAGCGTGCTCATCAATCACCCTTCACAAAATGATACTATCCAATTAACAAGGACGTCAATCAATCGTTGAGGAGTTCTGTTTCTTCACCACCGGTTCTGTTTTACCACATGTATATTCATGAGCATAATGGCATTGAAGCCCTCTATTGGAGATCTCTAAACTGTCTACGGATGGCGCCTCTCACCGCATCTCTTAAACCGCCTCCGAAAGCTTCCAATGAAAGAATCGTTCCTATCGTGCAAACTGGTCCATTGAAGAAACAAGTTGAGGGAGCTCCCGAGACGCAAGGGTAGATAGTCTTGTGATCTCTGGTCTATTTAGGCATTCTAGGTTTTAAGGCTGGGGCAAACCAAACGCGGTTGCGGCGCGTTTGCGGCGCAACCGCGTTTGATTTGCCCGAGCCTTTATTCTATAGATTATTCCAGCCTTTTTTTGTGCCAGTCTGGAGTGGAATTAAATGTGCTTATTATCATATTTTTCTGTACTGCGTTTGGTTGTTTGATTAAATTAATAGATACCTAATCTTGGACACACACATTTATCTTGTCCCAAACTAGGATTCTATGATGGTACCAGTCAACGATACCAAAAATATAAGTTGCTTCCCAACCTTACCTATACAGAAATCTAATCAACACCCATGAAATAATTATCATTGAGGAGTTCCGGTGGTCATCAGTTCCACCGAATTATGATTTTGATTCTGTGATATGATGTCTGATTCATCAGACCTCGACTTTGATCACAACGGGACGAACTTGGAGAAATACCCTATCGGTTAAAAATAATAATCATGCAAATCGGTCCAGCCATCTCCAAGTAATCAGTGAACATAAATATAAAAAAGAAAAACAAATATACGCGTCGAATTAAGAAGCTCCTCCTTCGGTTTTTTGAAGTCGGTTAAAAAAGGGGAAGAGGCTCTCTTTATGTTAGAAGCATACAAATTCCCTACTAATTTTGGCTAGACTAATAGACTTGGTTCCACTTATTTTGGTCGGAAGACTGAATTTGCTTGACAAGCGTGAGTTAAACTCGCGTGGAGAGGGTTTCGTACATAATTATCAGAAATTTCCTATGTTACTTTAAATATCATGGACTTCTCATAGGGTTTCCTGTAATATAAAGCACTATTTTCTGTATTTTTTCAAGATTTTAGGACCCGTAGTTTCGGAGATATGGGGGGAATGGTCAATTTTCGCCTATTTTCCTAAATACATAATTTCCAAACTATTTATCATAAAATTATTTAAAAAAAAATTATATTATCACAACGAGCCCTTTCAATTGATATGCCATGATATAGTTTGCAATTTTTATTTTATTTTCTAATTTAAGTGGCCCCCATGTTTAAAATTCATTTATTTACGTTACATGTCCGTGTTGCGGTCACCGAACTAACATAATGTATAGCTTTAAACTCAATCGGTCCAGTAGTTTCGGAGCAAATTGGCTGTGACAGACGGACGGACAGACAGACACACGAGTGATCCTATAGGTAAGGGTTCCGTTTTTTCCTTACGAGGTACGCAACCCTGAAGTTTGTTGGTTCGTCTCCTATGCATTCCTATACCATTCATTCGATTACGATTGAACTTTGGGGAGCTTTCGTGCGCACGCCCGGGAAGGTTTTGGACCAAAAAAAAGGAAAAAAGTATTGTAACGCATAGTGCATTACAAAAAATCTTCTTAATCATAATTCTAAAACAAAATTTCAATTATAGTGTATTCGTACGTTAATTCGGTACTAAACAAAAGTTAAAGTTAATTGTATGCCATTATTTATCATTATGAACCCTGGACTTGTAACCCGTTACTTGCTTAACATGAATGTATGCTTTCATATTGTTATTCTCGAAATCGGCAATGGATGTTGTTGATATTATCTTGTTTATTTATTATTTCGCGAGTGCACCGCTAGTTTAATTGTAACAGCGCCATCGAACGTAAGTTTCATAATTACAGTCCGCGATATTCAGATAAATCGTTCGTGAGATTGGACGAATGCGCAAGCCTCTCGTGCGTCCGCATGACTTATTGTGGTGTACTGTTACACTTCATCACGAGGTTGATCATTTTACAAGTCAATATTTATTTTAATGTTTATTATTTAGACGTTAAAATTTAGATATAAATGCTAAGTATACGTAAGGCATTGCCGTTGAGTGATAATAGATTTTTATACTATTGCGATTAATGACATTAGCGTAAACGCTTCATGGTTTACTGTCATTAGGTACAACTGGAAAATCGTCCACTTGAACTTCCACGTCCATTATTCGTTAATTAAATAATTCATTTACAACGAAAATAAATTTGGTTATAAATACTTTTCAGCATAATTACATTTAGACTAAATTCACTTTGAATACTATTACTTTTGACGCAACTTCAGAATGGTTATTTCACGTGGACGATTTTCCATTTGTACCTTATGGCAGTAAACCCTCTTAATGTTACCGCTATAGGGCTCAGGCAGAAAAACCATTTTAACTAATGGAATGAACGAAACTAATGACACCTATCATTGTGTGAGTGCCGTCCTTAAACAGGGCCTCCTTATAATTTGTGAAAAATTGTACTTTTTCCTCGTTCAAGTTAAAAAAACTTAAACTGCTTAATATTATGACTACACATGTATGTCAGCGGTTAATGTTAAGATTGAAATTTGTAGGAAAGATAAGTAGAGTTGATTACTTATTACAAAGTTTAGTTAGACAACTGACGTGACTATCATGAAGTTCTCATTTAATTTATTATTTTTAGGTAGGAGATTTTATGATCATAAAATTTTAGCAGGTTAGTTTAGTTAGTAAAAAGAATCATAGATACATAATAACTACATTAAAGCGAAGTTGTTACAAAATACCTTTGTCTTTGAAGTTATACCATAAGTTAAAAGACAGGTTTGTCTAAAACACTATTATTACTTATTCAACCAACCTGTATGTCACCATTTTGTGATAGACACAGACATTTCATTCACTCATTCAATCCATTTGTGCCAGCTTTTGTGAACCGACCTATACCTAATAACTATTGTAAATTATTTAGATGTCCTTGACATGTTTGGACCTGAAGTTAAAGGGGTTTATTTTCCATGTTAAAAAAATTGGAAGAGAAGTGGTGACTCGTATAACAATTGTATAATTCGCAGACAATATTTACAGAAGGAAATTAATGAGCGCCGCGCGCGCCGCAGGCTCGGCGCTCGTATAATTTTGGCGCAACCAGATTGTATCTCGAAATAAAAATGAAACAGCTAATTGAAATAATCTCAGTTTGATACAGTATTATATACAAATGATCTTTTATTTATTAGCTTTAACTTTTATTATGCTACTAAACTTAATTGTCATACTTGTCAAAATAATGTTGGAAACTTAAATTGCATATAGGTTACTATGCAATTTAAGTTTCCAACATTATTTTATATTTATTTTATATATAAGCCTAGTGCATTCATTGTAGGTACTGTATGTTTTATTTTATTTGGAAAAGTTGTACCAGAGCCCAGTGCATAATAATGATTGTACTTATAATAAATTTATTTAAGTAGTTCTAATACAGTTAATACTTGTACCAATCCGCAAATGTACCTATTTAATAAAAAAAATGATGTAACTTGTTATGTACAAGAATAACACCGCAAAAGACACAGCTTTAGTTATACATTATAACATACGTGGATCGGATCGGAACATGTACAAACAACTTTTTTTTATAACTTTTTATAATGAGTGATAATTTAAGATAAATTGATAAATAAAATAATTTTATATACCAGTTGGTTTTTATACCCTACAAATTTTCGACAATCATGTCATTACTTGAAAAGCGTTCCTGCTTTAACCTTTTGACCGTTAAGCATGTCTGAGAAGTAACACGAATTTCAACTTTAAGGTAATGAAGGACTTTTTTACCCTGTATCCGCTGACGGCTGCAGCCGACTGCGGCGCTCAAAAGGTTAAAGATGCCTCGGCCGGCACTGTTGGGTTAAATGTAGGCTCATAGCATTTTGTATGATTTTGTTACAAGTAAACCCAGTAGGTAGGCAGGTAGCGTAGGTCAGGCGTGAGGGAGGGCGCGGGTGGTCGCGCGGCCGGCGATGCGCGGACGCCGCTGATTCATGTCGCTGATAGCGATCGCAGGCGCCGGCGCCCAGCGCTATTTTCTATATTTATCACCATTCGCGTACCGTCCGTATTTACACTACTGAATAAGGGCACTTATAATTCAACCTGTAGGTGTAAAGTCCACTCATCTTTTTTGGCAAAATTGAGATTTAATTGGGCAGTGTTTAAGGTAGACAAATAGTATCTTTGCTGGCGTAGACAGACTGACTCTCGAGATAGGATGCTGACAAAAATGATGTTTATCCCAGAACATACTAGTACCCAAATCGGCGTGTTTCCTGAAAAATTCTAATTAGTCCGTCAATTACATTATAAAAAAAGTATTTATTATATATTTTTTCTCTTGTCAATTAAACAAAATTCGACGAAGATAGGTATATTGCATTGAAGTTCCGCGTGACGTCGCGACTATGCACACTTTTTACCATTAAGTGACGTCATGAGCCCCCACTACCGAACTTAGATGCGCGTTATCTTTGTCGATTTTGATTGATTTGATAAAGCAAAAAATATGTGTTCAATATTTTTTGATAATCTAACTGACGGACTAATTAGAATTATAATTTTATTACCCAGGAAACATCCTTATTGCTCTCGAAGTTTCAACTTTGTAGCTCATAAAGTGAGATATTATAACAAACATTGTGACCCGTCAAGGTAGGGTTCCCGGCCGAGATCTTGTGACAGGTTATTTTTGCGGTGTAGACATCCGCTAAGAAAAGATTTTACGAACATCCATTCCTAAAGGGGTGAAATAGGGGTTCAGCGTTTGTTTGAGATTAATACTGTGGTGTGTTGGTGCCACTAGTTATCTGTTCCACTCACTCACTCACTGAGTAATCACGAAATCTCAGGAACTTACCTAGGTTGTAGATATCGACTACGAAACGGTTTTACTAAAATACACCCTGAACAGGTGAAATTGGGGTTCAAAAGTTTTTATGGGAAACGCCGCGGTCGAAGCCTGTGGTGGGGCAACTAGTGATCTATATTACCATTCAATCACTCACCTACTGACTAGTCACGAAGTCTCAGGAACTACAAAGCCCAAACTTGTTTGGCATGTAGGTAGGTAAGTTATACGTTTTGCTAAAATCCTCCCTGAAGGGGGTGAAATAGAGGTTCAAAAGTTTTGTAGGGTAAATACCGCGGGCGCAGATATAAATAAATAAAGAATTGCAACTTATTCGGGGCTATGTTCGTACCGATTCCCGCTTGCGTCCAAATCAACACAAACAGGCAAGTTCAGGTGCTGAACTCTCAAATATTTATGATATTCGAAAAAACAATATAAAACGGAAGACTTGACTTTGACTTGCATAAGTAGGTTTTAAACGATTACCCGGTTATTAATAATAGTTATTTTTTACGGTTCAGTACTAAAAGGTACTGTCTGATTTTCATGGGTAGGTTACGGGCCCTCAGCGCGCAAATCAGACTCGTACTTGACCGTTTTTTTTTTAATACCAAGCATACGCCCCGCCTGATGATAAGCAGCCATCGTCGCCTATGGACGCTCGCAATACAAATTAATGGCCATCACTCATACGTTGCCGACCCTGTAAAAACCTGCTCCCGCGATTTATCAAGAACTCCAGGCCACCTCCAGGCTTAGGTCATTGGTACTGGTACCTAATACTGCGGCAGTCCTTACGGCTCATACATATATACCTATTTGCTAACGAAATCCTATTGACTTAAAGTTGCAATTAATCGGAAAGCATTTTCAGGCTGGTAGGTGGGCCTCTATTCGACATTGCCTTAGCGATATCGCGTAGGTACCTATGTTTTTTTTACAATTTGGCCACCTTTGCTGTCAAGTTAATACAAGCTACCATATCGTAGAAAAATAATTTGCGATATCGCTGCTTTCAGGCACAGTTTAAGTATCATTGTAACACTGCTTTAGGTTTAGCAATGTCGAAAAGGTTATATGTCGTGGGTTGTTGCGCGGCAGAAATCGAAACCATTTTAAATAGTTGACTGATGTTTTTTTGGGTATCCTTTATATCTTGGTAGTCAGCACTTGGATTTTCTATAATTGATGTGCAAAATACATTCGACTAAACGTTATTTCTATTTGCCCATTCGCATTCAAAGTTCCAGAACGTAGCTTATTTCCGTTTATTTAAATAACGAAATCACTGTACTCGTATAATAAACTACATTAGTAAGTAAATACGTTACACTTAAGCTATTATAAATAGCAGTGGTTACATAATGACCTACACGATGTCAAGTGGATCAACGGCACCTGAGAATGCAAACGGTGCTTCATGATGCGAAGAAGAGTTCATTTCTCTCGCTACAATAGATGTTCGGATCGAGGCAACAAACAGAAGGTAACAGAACGAAGACAAACATTCGTGGCTCTTTCAAAAGCGTACAATAGTCGTCATCAATTACGGGCAATAGATCGCCCAACATCATTTGTCCGTCCGTCCGTTACTTCACTGGGGCATTCCCACGGCTCGGGACGATGGTTTGTTGTCGGAATATGTCCAACGATAAAATAGTAATAGAAAATTGTTTCTGATTGCCCTCGCTCTCTTCCTAAGCGCCCGATTGAGATTTGCGTTCCCGTTTTTATTGTTTCTATCTTCTTACTAGGTTATTGATTTCGTGTAACTGTTGTTGTATTTGATGTTCATATGGTAAGGAACCTATTTAGTAGTAGTGAGGTTACTTAGTAGCTTTCTACACTGTATTTGTATTCAAGTAGGAACAAAACCCCGTATGTTGCATGAATTCACAGGATTTAATCCCAGGATTATAATTATGCAGAACGATGCATACCGTTGTTCTCTTGATGTTATCAAGAACAAGACCGAAGAGAAATTGCTCCGATCAAAAGATAATCTCGCCGGAACCAAAATTGCTCATCGATAGCGCGTCTTGCCGCCAACAGCCCACGCCCAACTTCAATGCTTAACTCATTTTTAATTTCAAGAACTTTGGTACGTGTACGTTAAAATTGGTAATTTATTTCGTCAACACCCAGAACGTGTCGTGAAGCTGTAACTTTAGAGCATATTTTATTTATTGACGATAAAGCCATAGTAATGTGACTTTATGCCGAATAAAATATGTATTTGAAAATAACGGTAACATATTTTTTCCACTACGACGTCTGAGGTCTAGGGTCTATAATTTCAACATGTTTGTTTAGTGTAATATTGTTTGGTAAATAAATACACTTTGGAACTTGATGAGCTTTTCTCAAAAACTCCTAAATAATATTCTTAAAGGCTAACTTAGTACTTTTTTAAGAACTGCTCCTAAGGAGAGCCCAAGAAGTCGTTTTTTTTTAAAACAAAAACTGAAATTAAAAAGCGACACATTACACATATGAAACATTAGGTATATCATAGAATGCTTAGCTTACTCAAAACAAATTCAATTTACCTAAGATATTTATTGACAATACATAGTTACGAAAAAACCCGGTCAAATGCGAGACTAACTCGCGCGCGAGGATTCCGTACTTACCTATGAAAATGAAACAGTAGATACCTTGCAGGTACGGAACCCTAAAAATTAAAATAAAAATGTTTCTAACAACGGGGTAACCATTTACAACGTACCTATTAAATAAGACAAAAAAAACACTTTTGCAAGCTCCGATCTCCGTGCAATCGTAGAGTGTGATACGACCTTGCCAAGGTTATTCCGTTTAACATTTTTTTTAATGTGATTTACTTAATTAAATACTACGGTTTTCGGACTTTTTCCTTTACTTGTGCTGTAAGACACTGCTTGCCAAATTTCACGATTCTACGTCAACGGTACCCTACCCTACCCTAGTACCCTATACCTAGCTTTTGATTCCCTTTGAAGTCCATTGAAAGTATCAAAATATATGGCATAAACGGCCGTATCTATTGATTGCGGTGACTTAGAAGGTAGATTTTTTCACAGCTTCAAGAGATTACAGACCGACCGATTGCTCCACGCGTGCCTGAGAAAAAGTCTTGACACACACACAGACAGACAGACAGACGGACAAACAAGTGATCTTATAAGGGTTTCTCTTTTCCTTTTGAGGTACGGAACCCTAAAAAGTTCATAACGCTTCTTTTCCACCGGCTACGAGAATTAAAATTTGTATAGCAAAATTTAAATTCTCTCTTGATGCATCTTCGTGGAAAGGGTCTGGGCCGGCGAGATTTCAATTCTTCGTATCATCTCCCCTCGACAGTGGAATAGGAGCTTTAACCTTCTGACCGCCACAGTCGGCTGCAGCCGTCAGCAGATACAGGGTAAAAAAGTCCTTCAGTACCTTGACTTAAAGTTGAAATTCGTGTTACTTCTCAGACATGCTTGGCGGTGAAAAGGTTAAAGTGCTCACGTTCAGATTCGCCGAAATTAGAAGAGTCAACATCAGGTACAGTAGAAGATTACTATCCCTGTTCAAAATGTTCTAAATCAAATTGCATATACTAATATTATGTTTATATCCGTATCCGTAAACTTCATGCCTAGCAATAAGGTCGTTTTTGAGAATCTTGGGATCTTGGCATGCATTGGTGACTATTTGCAAAGTGATAATCATCATCACAACGAGCACTATTAATTACCTCTACCTCTACGCTGCACATTACACCCTCATCTGAACGGTTCATATACTTCGTCTACAGTAAAATGAGCGCTGACAGCCATATAAAATGTATGGCCGTCAGCGCTCTTTTTACTGTAGACGAGGTATACTTATTAGCATAGCTGGACACCGTTAATCAAATAGTTAACTTCGTTAAACGTTAATCCGTTACTAAAAACCTTAACTTCGTAAATCGTTAAAGCGTTACATTATGGATGGAAGTTAACGTTAATCGTTAAGTCGGGACAGAAATTGTATTTTATGTCTTTGCGTTAGCGATTTGATTGATTGATTTGTAGGGTTTTGATGGCCCCATCAATGTCTTAACGTTAGCGATTTAATTATTAAAAAATGTTGGTATATCTGAGATAAGCCGCGCGGTGTACTTTTGGCAAATAGTAGGTACTTAATTAACGTTTAACGGACTTTAATTGTTTTAACGGAAGTTAATGAGTCCGTTAACGATTTTTAAAGTTAACTTAAAAGTTAATCCGTTACTCCAAATGTTAACTTCGTTAATTAACGATTAACGGATTAAAGGTCTTGTGCCCAGCTATACTTATTTATTAGATACGTAAGTACCTAGTGGTCGGTAAGATAGGTTAGCTATTGATAACATGTAACCGATTCTCGGGAAGCACTTGAACTTCGCTTAAAACGCTTGGCATTCTATTAAAAGTGCGTCGTGCGTCCAGTAGCACCCTCATCATTGTTATTATATTTTCTATTAAACTTAAGCATTTGATTAAAATCAGAGCCACACAAGCTGCGGAATTAATGTTAATAGGTATTTACCACGAGCATTTCGGTGAAGGAAAAACATCGTGGGGAAACCCGCACACATCTGCGAAGTACCTAATTCAATGATGTGCGTGAAGTCCCCAATCCGCACTGAGCCCGTGTGGGGACTACTGCTCAGTCCCTGTCACTATGAGAGGAGGCCTGTGCCGATTTTTGGTAGGTGATATGATAATAGAATTAAAATTATAAATTCTAATAATATATATCCAAAACAAGTGCTGAATGCAATAATAAATTTATTATCTTATTGCGTAATTTAAGCGAACAGGCGCCTCATTCGGGAACGCTAAGTGATTCTGTAGCGACTCGTAAGCCAGATCTCTCATCTCGCTCTTACGCATTTCGCGTCGTGCGGAAGAGTGGAATGAGAAATCTGGCTTACGAGTCGCTACAGAATCACTTAGCGTTCCCGAATGAGGCGCCAGTTCTTGTGTATACGATTAGCTTTTGCCCACGACTTTGTCCGCGTGGAATTTGGTTATCACGCACGGCATCATTTATCGAGGAATAGCATTTCTCATATTTCATGTATTTATAAAGATTCCTGAAAATCCTTCCATGATAAAAAGTATTCTACGTGCATATCCATATAACGGTGGTGCGTTATGCATTTATGTGCCAATTCTTATGGAAATCTGTTAAGCCGTTTGGCCGTGAAAACAGTGCAGACGAACGAACAAACAAACACCTTTTTGCATTTATAATACATATTAATATTAGTATTTAGTATTTATGGATTATTACTACCTATATGTAATCGGTATCTCGGAAATGGGTAGGTATAACGATTTCGACATTATTTTGTATTTAGATAATGTTTTAGTTTCCAAGTTTATCTAGCTTGGTGTCGTCCATTAGGAATCAAGAAAGAAAGAAGAATCATAATATATGTATATATAAGTATATATAAATTTAAATCTGACAAAGAAAATAAAATTGATTGATTGATTGAGTGATTGATAATTGTTATTACAATCACGTAAGATTGTTCAGTCTATAATTAGGGCTCTGTAACCTTAACTGTCTAGGGGAGACCGAGGTAAGTTGACATAACGCCGATTTCTCGGAAACTGTAGGCACCAGAAGCCTGGCGATATCGTAACGCGAGGCTAACTCATTTCTTCCCCACACTAACTCGTCAGTACACGCTGCGGGTATCGGACGAGCGGTTGCGGAACTACAGCGTCCACGCTCAAAAATTGCCGAAAAGTAATATTTTTATTATATTTTCGATACTGTTTATTTACAAGTTATATGACTTATTTTGACCTTTGTGTATAGCACTAATGTAATTTATTTAAGTAAGTTTTATAGTTTAATGTAATTTTTTGGTTATCATTATGTCCTGTAAGTTTAAATCGTACCTAACAATATTCTAAAAGCCGCGATTTTCGAGCTTGAAGTAAGTTGAAACAACTTGTTTCAACTATCCTTATTGCCGATTAAATGGTTTATTGTTCCTTCATAATAAAAATGTGTTTAATGACTGATTCATTTAAGATTTTTTCTAGTTTAAAGACTTATGAGAACTCTTAGAATTCAACTAAATGTGCCTTACTTCCTACTTTAAAAGAGTACCTACTAATAATTAGTACGTTGAAGAATATTTTAGATTGTGATTAATTAATAATAGATCTCTCAAAAAAGTTGCAGTACGTTGCTAATAGTAGTTTATGCAACGGTTGCATAATGATAGGCCTTAAAACACTAGTGCGGTTTTATGAAACGAGCTTTTAGCGAGTTTCATAATAAGATCGCACGTGTGTTTTAAGGCCAAATTATGCAGAGTTGCATACATAACTTTATCTACACACATATTATAAATCCTCCATGATGGGTTCAGAAACAATATTTTCTGGCAACAAGTTATTTGTTGCAATCGTGGCTGCATATTTCCGATATCCGGCGCATTTTCACATCACACACACTCCGAGAAGACTACTTACTATTCAAATTTTCAACTAAAATGTAAATTACAAACAACTTTTTCTATTCAATTCAAAAACAATTCTACTTTCGTTCAGCAAAACGCCAACATGGCGATCCTCCGTCAAGACCATTTTTTTTTAAATCATAGACAAACGGATGAAGTCTCTATTCTCACGTCACTCGAGATCAAATATTGTGCAGTTTATATTAAAAAACATACTGAATTGACGTTTCGTATCAATAACTGTTTTAATATCTATGGATACTAGAATAGAGACCACTTGAGTTTTGACAGCTGTTCCAAATTTAATCTCTTTTCTTTACTAAAAACGATAAAGAAGTCATGTTATTTCTTTATCGCAGCACTGGTTTTTCCTAATTGTTTGTCAACATGGTGGTTTCCTAAGGTTTTTGATTAACCAATGGAGGTTTTATGATATGGGTGTAGATAAAATATATTTTTTATTTAAATAAAAATTAATAAAACGTAAAATAAATAAATAAAACGCCCTTAATTAATGATTAAATTCAATCAATAGTATATAGCATAGCTTGTGTCAATTTGCCCCAGTAGGTGTTTCAACTTATCTCATCACTAGAAGGGTGGAAACAGATGAAGTTGTTGCCTAAAATGAGTTTTTTCATTTAATTCTGACTTTTTAACGTCGTTTTAATTATAATTCAAAATAAAGTATATAATTCGCTACATAATGCCATACATTTTATAGTTCTAGCTCATTATCCAAGGCAGTTATGACCTGAAACGTAAATGTGTCAACCCACCCAGGTCTCCCCTAATGATTTTACGCGTAAATAAGCAGAGCAAAATCAAGCTCATGTTTTACTTGCATTGCAATATATCGGTTATGATCGAGTTGCCTACAAAGCAAGATGCCTAACAAGCTAGATGTCTAAAAAGCAAGATGTCTCAGAAGCAAGATGCCTCAGAAGCAAGATGGCTAAAAAGCAAGATGCCTACCAAGCTGGATGTCTAAAAAGTATTTAAGGGTTTCGTAATGAAATTTCCTATGTTACTTTGCATACCATAGACTTCTTATAGGTTTTCCTGTAATCTATAGGTAAAAAATTATGTTCTGTATTTATTTAGATTTTTTAGGCCAAGTGGTTTTGGAGATAAGGTAGGGGAATGGGCAATTTTCGCCTATATTCCTAAATAACTTCAAAACCATTTATTTTAAAATTAAAGAAATACCATGCAATTTGTCTTCAAAACTACTTAGACATTTTGCTTGGTAGTCGTTTTAGCAAGTAGACCGTTTGCCTAGACGGCATTCAACCACTTAGACATTTTGCTTTGTAGGCATTATACCTAGGCATCTTGCTTTGTTAGGCATCTTGCTTTGTAGGCAACTCGCTCATAATCGCAATACGACGTTTATTATTAGCTCTTTAGATCTGAACTTAACGGCCGGTTTTCGATTATTCACAACGCTAGCGAAGTTCAGTAGAGCAGCGCATTACATATATTATTAGCCCCAGATTTGGGTCACCTCACATAGCCTCATTCGATCGCTCGGCCAATAAATATCAGATTAAAGTGCCGCTATTGTAGCCTTCACGCACAAACTAGTACCGTGGCTTTCAATAACGGTTTGCACTATGCAGATTATCACTGTGGCGATAACCACGACGTGAAAGCGATACCGCGACACGAGGCAGCGCGGGCCCGGCGGGTGCTACGGCAGGCCCGCGTCCGGGCAAGTGCCTTGCGCCCGACGTCCAACGCGCCAACGCCACTCCAGCGTACGTGTGACAACTTTTCAACTATGTAAGTACACACATAAATCACACGAAAAATACATGGTAAAAAAGTACATGATACACGTGAAATATTTTACTAGTAGCTGTTCTAAGTGTACGTGTAAAATGTCTTACGCAATTAAAAATAAATAAGAGTTAAATTTCGTTGTTACAAGTAAATAAATGAACATTGAGGTCAGAAAAGTATGACGAAAACTGATAAAAAGATCCAAGTGAGTATCTTGTGGACACAACAATTCAAAACCCACCTAAAAATATCGAGAGATTGACGTTTAGCCTAGAACTTGTCACCGGGTGGATGATGGGTCCAAATGAGGTTCATTCAAAGCACAAGAGAATGGAGCTACGCTTGCGACAGATTATTTCCTAACTCCGCCACCGCCCGCGTGGTCAATACGGCGCGTGCCGGTTGCAGCAGGGCGCACAAAGGACTAATCATTAGCAGTGAATTGACCATATGTGTGTTTATATCTAGTTAATCCTACGAATATCGCAAAAGCGTTTTGGATGTTTGTTACTCAATGAACCTCAGCGATCCAACTCATTGAGATATTAGTGAGTTCGTATTACAAAAGTTACTAGCTTGCCTACTGCCAAATCAAACAACACGACTGGCGAAATAAAAAACGTTTGTATTCGAAGATATAGATATCTTGCATTCTTAAAAGATCAAAGGTGCGCATTGATTTTGTGCCAGTCAGCTTAATCTTGAGTTATCTACGTACGCAGGTACGTAAAAAGTGACTGAATGACCCGATATGTCAAGGTATTGATATATTCCAATAAACGTCGGTGTGCAAGTAGCACTCAATTAAACGCCAAGGTCGGCCTGTCAAATGTTTAGAAAGTATTTATTCAAAGATTGCAAGTGCTACGAGCTATTGTTGATGCTCCGAATGATGCTTTTCATAACATGATGCATGACCATCACACCTCGGCGAATGATAAATAACTTGCATTGAAAGCGAGAACAGTGGCGAACAAATTCATAATTTAAACAACTAGCCAATTGGGCAATTTATTTCTATTAATTAAATATCTCAGCCCTCGGGGTACTTAATGCCGGCGTTCGCATAGGCAATTTGGTCGTTTTGTTGTGCGATGATTTCAACAATTTGTTCGGCAGGTGTCTATCGTTAGCCTTTCGGAACACACTATCCGTTTCCCAAAACACCGGTTGCCAAGACAGCCGTTCCCGTCATTACCGTTTCCTTATTAATCCGTTTCCCGAAATATGTATTTCCCATAATGAGTTTTTGCCAAAAGACACGTTTGGCATGATATCCGTTTCCCAAAAAGACATGATCCCGAAACCGTCCTTCCCGTCACTACCATTTCCTAAATAGTCCGTTACCCGAAATATGTGCTTCCCAGAATTTGCTTTTGCCAAAAGATACATTTGGCATGTTATCCGTTTCCCAAAAAGGCCTGATCCCGAAACATCGGTTCTCGTCTTTGCTGTTACCTCAGTTGCTGCTAGTGTAAATTAGTAAATTAAAAAAGAAGTTATGATAACTACCGTGTGACGTATAATAATAACAATTTTAAAATAAATGGTTTTAAAATTATTTACCATGTTATGTACATCAAAAACACCTTAAAATTTACAAAAACAAAAATATAAATTAGTACAAAGGCGAGTAGTCTTGTGGCTCTGCCCACCCCATTAGGGATTCGGGCGTGATAATATGTATGTGTGTTATTTACCACATTACCGCCATTTCCCCCTTACCTCTGACACTACTGAACCAACAATCATTTTGTTTTTACCGAAAATAGTGTTTTACTTATAGATTGCAGAAAAACCGATATGATTTTAAAATAACACGATAAATAACATATTCATTGCACGAAGCCCTCTACACGTGATTTCAACTCACACTTGTCCAATTTTCGTAATATAACATTAACGTTTCAAATGTTACTAGACACGTCTATAATTGTCCGTCTTAGAGTTACTTAATCATGTAATCCCAGAAGATGCTGAAATTCTTTAAATAAATCCAAAAGTCATTCGCCTTTGAACGGTAATTAAAGATAAGTCGGGATTTCTTTACGGGTGTCATGAGAAATGGGTCGTTTAGCATACGGATGCTATGAGAAACGGATCTTTTGGCATACGGATGCTAGGAGAAATGGGTCTTATGGCATACGGATGCTATGAGCAACGGATCTTTTGGCATACGGATGCTAGGAGAAATGGTTCTTATGGCATACGGATGCTATGTGAAACGGATCTTTTGGCATACGGATGCTAGGAGAAATGGGTCTTATGGCATACGGTCGAATAAGGACACTGTTATTTTGGAACGGGTGTTTTAGGAACGGATGTTTTGGGAAACGGATACTTAGCATATTCCGAAACGATCGTTAGAGCTAGCAAGCTGATAGAAGAGTCGAACTAATATAATTATATATATTTTTAATTTCTCTTGTCTTCTTTAATCAAGTTCATTTAGAGATAATCAACTTGGATGTTCTTGTACCATTTTCATAAATACTATATAGCTAGGTTAATAATTTTACGTAATATTCGTACGTTTTACACAAAGCGTAGGTATTATTACAAGTGCAAAGTCTGATAACCTGATCAGACTCCGCACTTGTAGCTCAATGGTGGGTGTCATCGGTAAACAAACACATGACTCCAAGAATAACTTTTCGGCTCTTATCCACGTGCGAGGAACAATTCCCGAGTGCTCCTTTTTCTACCAACCTCAAGTGTTTTCCTAGCTTAAGTAAGCATTGTTGTGACAAGAACCTTTTATTTTGATGCGTGATACGTTGCATTATGAGACTTATTGTTCATTGTCAAGTGCTATCGGTGTAGTGACTCGCTCGAACTCTGTGCGCCCGCGACTTTCACTCGACTTGATGAATCATTCTATTAAGGCAATGTTTGCGTCTAGAGCAGGTAATGCTCAAATTAATAATTATGTTAATGTAATTGTCGCGATCAGAAAAGCGGCATTGTAAAAATACATGTTGGAATAGGAAGTTCAAAATTCAATGATACAAAGAATTAACTTTTTCGTAGTAACTTTAATTGAGTTCTATAATAAGGTAACTGCCTCAATAGGAGCTTCTATTGACGACCTTCCATTTTTACATAGGTACTTACCTTCTTCAGTCCATTTCAGTCAGTCTTACAATATAGACCACCCACGACTTATTTCGCGTTGATACATACAGCTAGAATTTTGTACGTTTTTATACAGTAAGGTACACTTCACCAATTCCTTAGGTACTTCCATTGAATTGGGTTTGGACCCCCATTTCACCCTCTCTAAAGTAGTTTATACTATAACCTTTACCAGAGGTGCGATTATCTGGCTCGCCAGCCCTCGGCTCGACTTCTATTTTGCTGGATCTTGGCAGCTAGGTCAATCTCTAATGCACAGAGCGCTGCTCCTACTAACGGGCTAGCTCACGCCGCATAGAAAACCGGTTAAACAGTGTTTGTGCAAGTATAGGACTCGACGTTGAGCGTTCGCCGCCAATTAAGAGAATCACATTCTAGTTTTCTACACGATAATTTCAGGCTCTGCATCAAGTGTATCGTTGCGTACTGTACTTTTTGAAGAATCGCATCAGATATATCTTAAATTTACATGCGGATCCCAAACACGTATTGTGCAAAATATTGTGACGGTTACATATAGACGTTGACAAAACTAGCTGTGTCTTAAAATTCTATAGGTATGTACCTACGTAAGTAGCCGAGACCGCCGTGTCTCAAGGCTATAAAGTTTCCTGTTGTTTCACCACCGCCTACTGGTAATTCGCCGTGCAATATTTCCTCGAGTGAAATTCCAGTCGAATTTGAAGGGACTCGAAACTTTAATATCGTTGCGTAAGCTGTTCATCATCCCTTTCATTGGTGGTCATGTAACTGGCGTCTGACGTTATAACTTTAATTTGGTTAAGACATTTATCGCGACTGTATTTCATAAAACATAATTATTATAAAGGCGATTAATTCTGCGTAATATGAAGTTTACATGTAAATGGGACTTTATCTCGTAACTTAAAAATGTTATTATTTACCTATTCGTTTCGACCGTATTGCAATGTCCGTGGTCACGAGGAGTGTACTCCTATATGTGCTTAAATCGCAAAACCTTAAAACAATGTAATATGAAGTTGAAAATAAAAGAAACAATCTACTTGTTTTGTAATTTTGGTATCTTTGGTTTACAAGTTTTCTAATTTTGTTTTCTTTTAAGTGATAGATGGAATGTAACAAATAGTTAGTGAAGCACGAGCGTAAGCATTATTTGCGTATTCAATAACTGTGTTGGAACGGAACGGGTTCCAAAGACTTTATGGCACTGAGGACACGTCGGATACTAGAGATAAGGCGGAAGGCAGCGCGTGTCCTGCGAAGCGCCTAATAGCCGAAACCGCTGCAGGCGCAACGTGCCTTACAGTTTAAAATGAACGTCAAGCCATCGATTTGCATGAATCACTGTTACCATTTTCAATTATTTGAACGGCATGTTGAAATCTCTTAGACAAAAAAAATGCTCGGACAGGTGAATGAGTTTTATTTTATGCCGTGCCATCGACTTAATAAAACAACAGACTTCAAAAAAAGGAGGAGGTTATCTATTCGACCCGTATACTTTTTTATGTATGTTCCCGCATATTTTTTACCTCGTGAACCGTTCCTATGATTCCTTATTTTCAGAAATGGTCCTGGTCCCTAAGACTTGACGTGGTCTGATGATGGGATCCATGAGGAATCGATGTAACCCCTCAAATTTTGTAAGTAAACTTATAACTTTTGGCCGTTTTCTAATGTTACTGATGTATTTGCACTAGGTCAGCATCATTTGGTCAAGCTGGGTGATGGAATCCACGGATGACTTCATGGAACTCTTCAGTGCTAGGCAGTTAACGGATAATGATGGCATTTTTTACTTACTTGTGTACTATTTACTTGTCACTGTTGTTACGCAACTTATTGTCGTTAGAACGCATCTGGTAAGTCGGAACTGATAGTGGGGTTCGCAAAAGAACTCCTTAACGGTTAACAGTCTCTGCATTCTGATGACAATATTTGATGTAAGTCGATGAGCAGTTAACATAATGCTAGCATCATTTGGTAGGTACTAGTGGATATAATGAAGCTATAGTATCGTACCTTTATCACTAAAAAGTTAAAAATAAAATTACTTTTAGCAAAAAGAAAACCGACTCCAAGAATCTTTTAAAAGTAAGAAATAATGAATGGCCTTCGTTAGTAAATTATCTAGAAACATCAGATTTATTTGTACATTAAATATGTCCTAATCGGTGGCAATTAAATTAGGTATACATGTCTCATACTGTGTTCATTTACATGGGAGCCGATTCTGTTTTGTGGTAAAGATAATTTCATTTCATGTTTGTTACCTCAAATCTTCAACATTTGTCAACCGATTGTGATGATTCTTTTTTTAACGATACAGTGTACTTCCAAATTGATAAAGATATCTACCCACCACCACCCAATAAAGATAAATAACAATAATGCGCTGCGGAAAAAAATTAAAAACAATGACGGAAAAGTTCGCGACAAACTAGTTTTTAATAAGGTATTATTAGGTTTTATTTTAGGTAAGTTTTCCTATAAGTATGCACTCTGTTTTATGAAATATCATGAAGTCCACAATACGAAACGTGCTGTATGTTGTCACAGACAAGTGAGCTTGGTACATACATAATTCATATTTTAATATGTATGACATGAGCATTAAGGGAAAGCTGACGATGTGAATAATTTTTTACTGCGTTGATTCATTTATTATTCGAATTTTGACTTCAATGAATTATGGTCCTTTATTTTGACAATAATCTTTGTAAGCACCAATCTTTTGAATAATACTTACTTTCAATTTCTTTGATGTTCCTTTTAATTTTCAAATTGATAAGTTATTATGCTCTTGCATTATTATTACTTACTGGTTTTAAGACAAGAAAAGAAAAATGATTGAGCATAAGCACTTTGAAAAAACACATTAATCAAAATAATTTATTTTACTAAAAGAAAAAACGTTAATTATGTACGTTCAATAATGCTGTAAGAACGAGTAGGTACTGTTTAAGTATTATCGTTGGCCGGTCGTGTATTGAATCTTCAGTCATTAAGATACTTCAATGAAGTCATTCGATCGCCCAATCAAGTGATGTACTTACGTTACGTTGGTAAGTGTGGCGAGGGGCCGAGCGCGCCTGCGCCGCCGCATCTTTCTGCGAATAACTTGACGACTACTATAAACGTGTTATTCAATCAATTAAATATTTATGTGTGCATCTGTTTGGTAACACGTCACGTCATTGAATGACATCATAATTAAGACGCAGACGGTGTTCATTATACAAGATCACTTAGTAAAATCTTTTCAGCGTTCACAACGTTGGATTAATTGACTAACTCATTAATTAACTCATTTCATGTGTTGTACAGTTGGCATCATATTAGATATACCTGAAGGGTTCTGAAGGTCTTGAAGGGCTCAAAACTACATTGTCCGTTCTTACTTCCAGATAATGCTCAGTTTATTATTGCCTTGTCCAGTAGTGGACTAAGATAATACCGGTGAAGATGGTGATGATTCATTCTAGGTTTAAGCAATTTTTAACCGACTGGTTGGATACAATCTTTTTGATACTGATTTTATGATGATTGGATCATCCAACCCTCTTTAATGATAATGTCTCATGAAAATAATTTACCGTATTCTCCTTTTCCATGATAATTTATTATTTCATATCTCTTAACGGCAACTAGCTACCTACTTACAATAATATGTTACCTACTTCTAAGAAGTACTCGAGGCATGATGAGTTGGATGTTTTACTTACTTTCTGTTGAACGATGTCGTGGAAAATTCACCGTAATTGTAATTAAAATATACTTACCTAGGAAATAATAGGCACAACCTTCACTTTAACAGGTTCGCTGGCATAGCGTTCATATTTTCTGAATGCACGGACTGTGACTATCTTTATGTACCTATGTATAAGTTAAAGTGCTAGGATTTGCATTGGTAATAATAAAAAAAACCCTCATGTAATTTGGATGGACTAACTTTACTTTTTTACATAACACGCAGAGGCTTGTTTTTCCACATGTGCCGCTTCGCTTGATCAATAAATGCATTTTGTACTGAGAATATTTTTAGAGATTTTAAATGAAATTAAAATGAAAATGAGAATGAGAATGAAAATGAGAATGAATATGAAAATGAAATGAAATGAAGATAATGAAATGAAAATGTTTATTGGTAACATTTGTGTTTGTGAATCGAGGCCACGAGGATTCCATTTTGGACATTTTTTCCACGTGTCCAGGACTTGCTCCTCCTTTAGTTACGTGTAGCAACGCTTATTTGCGATATAAATCCGTAAAATTAAGTTAGAAATTCGTAAGTGGAAAGCATTACCCTTCTTTACTCGACGTACGGGTACAATTATATGTAATTGCTCTCCAGTTACCGTTCACGTCTAGCTGCCGCCCCAAGACTGCGTACGCGTCCACTGCCCCAACTCGCTTTCAATTATAATTAAGAGTACTTACGACACCTACCGGTCTTAAGGAGTCCCCTTAACAGTACCTATTTATAATTTAGTTTACACGTTTTTGATAAAAAAAAACATCGTGTGCCTAGTTATACATTAAGTAGTCTATACATATAATAAAATTGTAAAGCGGAAAAAGTCTGTACGTTTTACATAATAATGAAATGGGGCTTCAAAATAAGCGACAAAAAACACAACAAAACTGTTTTTGTCTGTTTGTCTGATTGTATGTGCGAGATAAACATTTAAACTACTGGCAGGATTGGAATGCTTATACTACTTCCATGCCCTGCCTGAATATAGGCTATAGAAAGTTACGGAAATAAAACTGGAAGGGGTTAAAAGACGAGGTAGAAGTAAAAGGAAGGGAAGGGAAAATGTAATAAATTTCCCTAACCCTGTAACGAGGCGCTATCGCGACTCGTAAAAAACTCCTTCGACTGACAACTTCTTCTAATTCTTCTTTCAATTTCTTTTCCAATTCCAAATAGATAGATCGATTCGGACAATTGATCTTCACTACATAAGAGAGCTCGGCCTAGAAAGGTCTTGGACTTAAAAAGAAATAAACCTTTATTTTATTACACACATATTGTAAAATACCTAACTACTTAGAATAATTAATAACCACAGTTAAAAAGTGCAGTGCGAGTTGTAAAGGAAGCACAATTGATTACGTTCCCGTTATCCTGCTATAAATAAGGATTCACCAGTGAGGCACTTAATTGTAAGTAGAGTGTCACACAAAGCCTCCAAATCATCTCATTCCCTAGCCTTACCTACCCATATTCATCAGTGTTTATACCATTGTTAAAGAGTGCCTCGTATTTATAAAATAAATTACCTCTACCCTGATACCTGTTTTATCTCCATCATCCACCTGCATCCAACCTGTCTACGTTCCAACCCCTTGAAATTATCCATTTAAATCCTTTATAATACTATATAAATGTATGTTTATTGTTTGTATGTTTGGTCGTTTCCTATGTGTTCCCATACCATGGATTCAATTACGATGAAACTTCAGATAGATAGGTGTTGCGCGCGCCCTGCAGGGTTTATAATTATAACCTAAAAAACAGCATTGCAACCCATGCCGGGCACGGCTAGTAAGCAAATATATATCGTCCATACCAATAGGCTAGTTTCTTAAAACAATCTAATTAGTCCATCTCTTAGATTATAAAAAAATATTGAACACGTATTTTTTCTTTTGTCAATTAAACAAAAAATGACGAATATATATGCGTTAAGAGTGCGTGGAAGTTCCGCGTGACGTTACGACTTTGCACACTTTTTACCATTAAGTGACATCATTAGCCCCCACTCCTGAAGTTTGATGCGCGTTATCTTTGTCAATTTTGATTGATTTGATAAAGCAAAAAATACGTGTTCATTATTTGTTGATAATCTAACTGACGGACTAATTAGAATTATTATTATGTTTACCCAGGAAACATCCCTATTCATGCTGCCAGAGTACTAAGTAAGTATTCTACTTTATTCAACTTTTATATAGTTAGGTATTTAACTTGTTTTGACAAGGTTTCGAATTTAATTTATATTAATAAGCTTTTACTGTTATTAATAAAAATAATACATAGATCCTGCATAAATCGTTCATGTATTAACTTTACTTTGTGAAAGGTACAGATATTCAAATTTAAATCAGTTTCCAAATAAGTCTAAAGTCATTTCATTAGAGAATAGAACGACACCCTAGTGTTTATGGAGCTAACGGAATATAAAACGGCTCATTAAATTTTACGATCTTTTTCGCCCTTGATTGTTTCCTTATTCGCGGGACTTAAACATTTGTTAGCATAAATAGATATAGTTTATAAAAAATATGCAGTAACAGTTGAGTAAACGGTGTGTGCATCTCGACCGCGGAATACCCATTCTCTACTCGTTACGGCCCAGACCTGTCGCATTCTCATATAATCGGGTGCGATTAGCGCACTTGGAAAATTTACTTAGAAGTATGCTCGCCGTCGCCGAGCGGCCGCTGCACCAGGAGATGGCAATTAAAGCAATCATAACTTAAACAAAACAAGAATAAGCTCTACTTAACGCTAAATACCCCTCATAAACGTAATTACATTACCATACGAAGACATTTCCGTAAATATTGCGTTGTACGTTGTAATGTATGAACGCGGACGCTTATAGGAAAGATTGTTATCTCCGGTCCGTGGACTATATGTGTATATTGTACTATGACTTACTAGTAGTTTGTGCAACATACTGGACTCTTGGAGCACACTATGCGTTACTTACGTTTGTTGTGTGTGTTGCGACATACCATTATCTGAGCAGTAGGACCAGCTTGTTCTACCTCGGTGGCTAATTTTCTGATGAGTTTATCGAAGACATTGTATAATGTGATATTTTAATGTCAATGTCAATCAATCTTTACTTAAAATATATAGTTTTCATCATTAGCGTTTGTGATATTTTTTATCACATGATATAAGAAATATTGTGTTATACGTAGTTGAAAAAAACCGGTCAAGTGCGAGCCTGACTCGCGCGCCGAGGGTTCCGCAATTACGTATGAAAAAGAAACAGTACCTTGTAAGTACGAAACCCTAAAAAGAAAAAAAAATGCTTATAACAACGGGGTAATGACAGTGTAATGTGAAGGTGAGTCTGGCGTGCCATTTACAACCTACCTTTGAAATAAGACAAAAAAATAATTTCGCAGGCTCCTATCTCCGTTCAATCGTAGAATGTGATACGACTTTGCAAAGGTTATTCCGTTTAACTTTTTTTTATGTGATGTAATTACAAATTCACGGTTTTCGGACTTTTTCCTTTACTTGTGCTGTTAGACACTGCTTCGTGCTTTTCATGATTCTAGGTCAACGGGAAGTACCCCCTATAGGTTTTGATTCCCTTTGGATTCCCTTGAAAGTATCAAAATATGAGACATAAACGGCCATATCTTTTGATTGCGGTGACTTAGAAGGTTGATTTTGTCATAGCTTCAAGAGATTGCAGCCCTGAGTATATGATATTAATTTCAACTTGATACCTCTATGCGTTCCTGAGAAAAAGGTATTGACAGACAGACAGACAGACAGACAGACAGACAGACAGACGGACAACCGAGTGATCTTTTAAAAGGGTTTCTTTTTTCCTTTTGAGGTACGGAACCCTAAAAAACGATTTTTATTCTGCTGAACGATTATTAGGTGGTTATCAAATCAAATCAAATCAAATCATCATTTATTTGCATAAAAAAGGGTAAATTTACAAATGTCATCTTAGATGTTTGTTCTTGTTCGCATGTATCTGCGGTGCATCTCAACACTTGTTTGTTTCTTCTAGTCATAGTTATGATTTAAATCTCCATTAAGGCAGCAGTGCGCTTGCATCGTCTATTGTTTGTTGGACATTATGCCTCAAATATGGTGCGCACACCTGTTAACGCTATCCTAATCCGATACCTTTGATACTATCACTTAACCTAGTTTATTAAGTCACTCCTTTACACCGAAGGATAACTAACTATGCAACAATACTTACAGAACTATACGTTGAAACTGATAACCAACCTCGTTTACCTATCTAGTTTAAAAGTACTCAACTAAACCATTGCAACCAACAAATAGTAGAAAGCAAGGTTTAGTTTGTGCCCGTATCGTGCCTTTAATTTTGTATACCCTGTGCGAACACAGCACTTAGTCGTATAGAGAAATAGTTACGTCCAGAAAAGGATCGGCTACACTTGTGTCGATGCTCTTAAATTGGATGTGCGTGAGAAGTTAAATCTGGTGAGTGTTGTAGTTGTAGGGTTGTCGATTTGGATGCCGTTACAGTGTTGTGTCGTCCGGCCGGCGGCACGGCGCTGCGGCGACCAAGGTGCGACAAGGGCGTGCGACGGACCGTTCCAATTTACGGGTCACGAGCGGACCACTCGCGCGCCGACCTATCTGCTTTTCCTCTATAATTGAACCCAATGGCGTGGGAGACTAGACATGACTAAATAAAATATTCCATATCTACACAATTGTCGTCTTATTGTATTGTGTGGTGACACCATTTATCTATGCAGCCTGCGATAAATTATGGATTACCTACATTTCGCAGGTATGAGATGTTGGATTGATTCATTGATTAAATATTATTATAAAAGCTAAATTTTAAAAGCCAGAATAGTAACACTGATAATATTATAGTTCTCGCGTTCTCAGTGACGTGTTATTAATAAGAATTATATAATAGGATATAATACGTATGAAAATCCTCATGTGCCAGTAAGCACATCCTGATTATTGGCGAACATAATATGAACATTCAACTTTATCATAAACATAATAGTTAATTATATTGTAGTTTTGCAAACAAGAAAATTATTTAAAATTGATATAATCTGAACAACATTTTAAGATTTACTAGACCTACTAGTTACTTAACATTTTATTATATAAAAATCTTATGCAAACGCTATGTATATGATCGTGTGAATCATTTTGTTGCTGATTGTAAGTGTTCAGCCTGGTTAAAAATGCCAGGCTACAAATGGATTATGTTTCCTTACCGAGCTTCGTAAGCCTTTTTTGAAAGTGCGTCGGCGTCGGCGCCGGCGCGGCGCAGGTGCGCACGATTGTAGCGGTTTGAGCTTCGATACTATTAAAGCATTAACGTAAATAAGTGTAACCGTGCACACTTGTGCTTAGTGTCTAATTATTTAGGCATAGTTTCTACAAGTGCGTATAAGATAGGCCCTTAATCAGTAATAGGTACACTACGCTAATGGTGAATATAATATACATATATGTTATATATATTTATAATAAACCTAAATACCTAAATACCATATATTTAATATACCAACACATTAAAATAGTAATAAATCGTATTAAATCTTATTGCATTAAAATATAAACATAAAAAGTAAAGTATGGTAAATATATATTAATTTAATATCTATAGTATCAAATCGACATCATGCAAAGAATTAATCATGAAGGTTTTCAAAAATGCTTCTTTAAAATATGCGCTTAATCGACAATTTGGTCTTGGCTTGCCTTATATACTTGAAGCGGGTATGCCTTGCATAGACTTATTGCCTGAAGGGCAAAAGAATTAGACATGCACCTAGTGCGATGAGAGGAACAGAGAGTTCAAGGCTACGAGACAAATGGAGCTCACCAGCAGGTCGAGCTGTTTCAAATTGAAATTGTACATCTTGGTAAATTTGGTGCAGCTGGGTGGAACAAAATGGAAAAAACCGGCCAAGTGCGAGTCGGACTCGCGCACGAAGGATTCCGTACCATTATCTATAATCAAGCAAAAAATATCACGTTTGTGGTATGAGAGCCCCCTTAAATATTTATTTTATTCTGTTCTTTAATATTTGTTGTTATATCGGCAATAGAAATACATCATCTGTGAAAATTGCAACTGTCTAACTATCACAGTTCATGAGATACAGCCTGGTGACAGACGAACAGACGGTGAGCGGTGTCTTAGTAATAGGGTCCCGTTTTACCCTTTGGGTACGGAACCCTAAAGACCAGCCTAGTGCATGTCGGTATATGCACCATTTCGGGTTCCGTACTTCGTAGTCACGTCTGCATCTGGCCCCCAATAAGCCCCCATATTTTTTTGAACAATTTATATTATAATGCTATTTTCAGTTAATAATAATAATAAAAGTTGGGAAAAAATTAATATCCCATTCCACTAAGGAATGGTATTTTTTACGTGATTAGCTATGATAAGCAGCGATCTGCCGCATATTATATTAAAGTGCAGTTACACGAGAAACTTTTCATAGCAATTTATAACCGGCAACTATAGCTGCCTTACTCTAGCTTACTACGTTAGAGGAAGATGCCTACTCTTCTGCTGCACTGGGAGTGAAGAAATTGCATAGAATGCGTGCAGATCCTTATCTTCCTGGCATGTCGTGAAAGTTGACTAAGGGACGGGTCCTCTCCAACATGGTGGACTATCTGTATGGGCGATGGGCTGATCACCTGTCACCATACGGTTCATCATACCATCTTAGGACTAATTAATTAATTAATCGAACGTGGCCACAAGTATTCTTGTGGCTCTGCCCACCCCATTAGGGATTTCGGGCGTGATGCTATGTATGTACGTAAGATGCCTATAGTTGCTGGCCACACATTAGTGCCGTAAAAAAGTTGCTCGTGCAACTGCATTTTTATCCGTTTTCACCCAGAATTGAATCGCGACCAAAGAGGATTATAAACTCCAGCCTACGGATTGCGACTGCTCGGTGCGGGAGAGCAAGAAGCCGCACTGATCAAAGCACTACGATTGATTTTGTAACGATATACCCTCCAAAATTTGTGTTCGCGTCGGGGAAATATGTAGGCATAAACCATAGCTAACATATGAAGTAAGTTAAATGGTTTATGTGGTTAAAGATGCAATATTTTGTAAAGTTTGGTTGCTGTTCGTGTTTAGCGTAAACCTGGGAAAGCTCTTAAAAATTTAGTTTTATTTCCTAAGAGCCACCACTGAGCATTGGAATCCGTTCTTTGGATAATTTTAAAGTATTTTTCAGTTTTATATCATACTAGTGGATTCGCCACAGCTTCACCCGCGGTATTTTCCATAAAAACTCTATCACCCCTTGTCACCCCGTTAGGGTTGGAATTTCAAAAAATCCCTTCTAAGTGCAACTCTAGGGTACTCGAGGAATGTCTCCTCCAAATTTCAAACCTATAGGACCACCCGTTTAGGCTGTGCGTTGTCTATAAGTGAGTCACGGTACTGTTTTATATGTATAGATTTGCACTTCAACCAGACCTGGTGAATAACCTTTAATTAAAAATATATATAAGTATATGTAAATGCTCAAATTACGCTGGCACTATTAACTTGGACGAAAAAATCTTGGTGGGATAATGACCCAAATATTGACACAAAATAAATAGTTTTGTCTCACTTACGTCTACGGTCTACCTTAAGCAAATGTGAGAGAAGTGAACACAAAGAATGGACTGTAAATGCAAATGTTTAATGATTTCTTAATATAAGAATACATAGGCAGTAAGTCTCGTGAAAATTGGATCTACATGTGACAATTTCTTTACTTTTACTACTTTCTTTTCTTTTAAAAGAAAATTAAAACGAAGGAGTTTGCGACAGTGAAAGTTTTCTATAATAAAAAAGCCATAATATAAAGTACCTAATGGCCCGATCGTACTAAGTTATTGGACCGTCTACAGTCGATACCGCAAGGAGCGCAAGTCCAAGAAAGTGAACATTTTTACTTAATTGGGTTGCGCTGAATTTGGTGTAAATGCACCAAATTTAGACAAACGGGCAACCGTATAAGACAGTGCTGAGAGCGCATTATAAGGCGCATAAACTGCGATACGGCCGCTCAAAAGGTTAAGGGCACAAGACACCACGTGGGAGGTGCCAGTTTAAGAAACCCGAGATCCTGTCTTGTTCACAAATGGCGTCCATTTTCACCACAACATTGTACAGTAAATACATTTAACAGGTCCTTTAATATTTTTTGACGTGTGAGTAGCATTAAACTTACTTAGGCTGGATTTTATAAAGATCCGTTCGATCAAATTTCGGTCACGCATGTCAATACTTGTACTGATTTACTAAAATTTTATTCGACATTTTGTCACACAGAACTTTATATAATCCGGCGTTAGTTGCTAAATATTTTCGTAGAACAAAACTGGTTGCTGGTCCAAAGACATAAACCTATAAAAAGTAAACTGGAGGTCACTTAATTTACAATGAACCATAATTTCTCTAAATTAAATCTGTTGCAATTTTATTGAGCTGAACATTTCATTGCAAAAAATTATAGTTAATTGTGCGCAAATAAATCTTAAGTTCTCCTTTCCTATTTTATTTATATCAATGACATACAAAATCAAGCATATTAAATATAACAGCACTCTTTATAGGTGATGCGATCTATAATGATCCATCGTGAAGTGACTACTCCTCTGCTGCACTGGGAGTGAAGAAATAGCATAGAATGCGTGCAGGTGCTTATCATCCTGGCATGTCGTAAAAGTCGACTAAGGGACGGGTCCTCTCCAACATGATGGACTATCTGTATGGGCGATAGGCTGATCACCTGTCACCATACTGTTCATCATACCATCTTAGGACTAATTAATCGAACGTGGCCACAAGTAGTCTTGTGGCTCTGCCCACCCCATTAGGGATTTCGGGCGTGATAATATGTATATATGTATGTATGTGAAGTGACTAGGTATATTACTAAGGCAACGTTCACACAGTCAAATATTATAAGAAGGGTTGTTTTATATGGCAACGAGTAAGTGTTGCACGACTCGGCGAGGCCAGGATAGTGCATTACGTGTGAGTGCGCAAGCGCGGCGCAGTCGTGCACACGAGTCGGTTCATTATCGCCCGTGATGCATTTGCTGCCGCGCCGCTGCCGCCTCCCGTGTCCCGGCATCTAAGCCCACCTACCGAATTAAATCTTTACCGCCGTACATCGTGTTGTCTGGAAAACATTCACTTAGACATACTCCTCGTATAAAGCTTTAAAACCATTCATTTTGATACAAAAATTAGCACAATTAAAAGCATAAAAATACTTCAAAACATAGTATGACGTAGATAAAACGTAGAAGTTAATTCATGACTTTTATACAGCATACATATTGTTTAGAAGCGGTAGGTTAACAGCACCTACGTAGGTGTTGTTTCAGAAACAACTTCACAATTTGTTTCGTTTTTCAATCCACAAACACTAACCTCCGAGGTATCTGAATACATATTATCACGCCCGAAATCCCTATTGGGGTGGGCAGAGTCACAAGAGTACTTGTGGCCACGTTCGATTAATTAGTCCTAAGATGGTATGATGAACCGTATGGTGACAGGTGATCAGCCCATCGCCCATACAGATAGTCCACCATGTTGGAGAGGACCCGTCCCTTAGTCGACTTTTACGACATGCCAGGATGATAAGCATCTGCACGCATTCTATGCTATTTCTTCACTCCCAGTGCAGCAGAGGAGTTATCTGAGGAGGTATCTGAATGCCTATAGATATTTTAGTTTATACTTGCGTACATGTGTACCGCGAAATCTTCAGGCTTAGGTCACAAGACCTGTACTATTAAAGGCTTCGTCAACCAACCCCGAGCAGCCGATTCACCGTGGTCTTAATTCCGTTCGATGATTTACAACTTGTTAATAACACCGCAAGTTAAACCGCATGCCATAAATCAAGATCAGAACTGTGGCTTAAAACGAAAATATTGATTATAATGCCGGTTTACGTGGTTCGCAATTTATATGTAACAGATTTTTGTGAGATCCTTTTAAACTTTTTACTTTATCGTATTATGTTTAAGGAAAGGAAGAGAAGTTTACAATCGTATGCAGTACAAGCTTACTGAATAGGCTAGTTTCCTGAAAAATTCTAATTAGTCCGTCATTTACATTATAAAAAAATATTGAACACATATTGTTTTCTTTAGTCAGTTAAACAAAAAATGACGAAGATATAGTGCGTTGCAGTTCCGCGTGACGTCACGACTTTGTACACTTTTTACCATTAAGTGACGTCATTAGCCCCCACTCCCGAACTTTGACGCGCGTTATCTTTGTCAATTTTGATTGATTTCATAAAGCAAAAAGTAAGTGTTCAATATTTTTTAATAATCTAACTGACGGTCTAGTTAGAATTACACATTTTTACCCAGAAACATCCAAGCGCAAGTATCCGTTTGCGATTTATAATAATTATACTTTGTAAAGTAATATAAGTACGTAATTTAAACCGACACGACACATTCAGCTATGGGGCGGTGTGAAACAGAGCAATATACACACAAACTTACATGCTAAATCCGTAAGTGGAAAAGTTATGTCATGAGGAAACTTTTATCAAACAAAACCTGAATAAGGTACTTATAGAAATGTGCCGTCCTCGATTTTTTTTTTCATTTTATATGGGGAATATTCTCCACTGGAAATAATTTCCCATACAAAATGAGGAAATATTCCGAAAGTTTCCAGGACCGGCAAATCTCTAGGTACATACAGCAACAAAGATCAAACTGCAAATGCTGAAAGCACAATTCGTTTTTCACCTAGGAGGAGCGGCCCAAAAATTTTTAGTCAAACAGCTAATAAAGAAAATATTTAAAAAGATTATTTATAATTTTTCAAAGTATTCTCCTGCGACATCTATGCACTTATGCATTCGACTGAACCAGTTTTCGAAATAGGTAAAAAAATGTTCTTGTGGAAGGTCTAAAAATGTTGCCTAAACTCGTTTACTGCTTCGTTCGCCGTCCCAAATTTTCGTCCCCGCAATGATTTTTTCAAGGTGGGGAACAAAAAAAAAACACGGAGCCAGGTGAGGACTGTAGGAAGTATGTGGTAGCAGCAGCACACCTGTATTTTTTTAAACTCTATGGTTCTGGCAGCCGTGTGAGCAGGAGCGTTGTGTTGGTGTAAAATGAGACCTCGCTTTCCACTCCTTGGACGACTGTTGCTCAACTCCTCCACACTTATGGCACAAAAACTTCGCTATACCATAGGATATTAACCGTTTTACGATCTTCTAGGGTGGCTAAGGCGGTCCACTACGTCCAAAAAAATCAGCAATATTTTTTTTGCTGGCACTCCGACTGCGAACTTCTTTAGTCGGTAAATTGACTTCTTAAAGCACCCATTCCGTCGATTGCTGTTTTGTAATTCATCCAAGATTCGTCGGATGTCTCAATGTAAGTCATCTGTTGTTACCTCCATCGAATTTATGTAGCATAAAATGGCACCAGTCTACACGTCGATCTTTTTCTCCTGTGTGAGATAATGAGGTATCCATCGCGACGCAACCTTCCTTACTTTAAGGCGATCATGTAAAATGATGAACACTGCCTGGAATCCAACCCTCATTTCATCCTGAATCTCAGCCTTGGTAATGTTAAGACATTCTTTGATTAGCCACTCCACGCTGATAACGTTTTCTGGAGTGACTGCCGTTGGCGGTCGCCCCGGTCGAGGGCCATCTTTGAAGTCGCTCCACCCATGTTTAAATTCACGAAGCCAGTAAACGATGGTGGCAAGTGATAGAGCTAGTTCCCTAAAGGCACTGATTAAATTTTTATGTGATTCCTTAACCTTATATGATAACCCTCGTTTAAAATCATAATATGTATCATAGCACGAAATCCTTCCCGCGTTACCTCCAATTGTTTAGTTGACATCATTGTTATGACTTGTTTCAAGTTTCTGTTATACAGGATGTCCCGTTAATAGTGGTCTAAATTAAAACCTCGTGTAGACAACCATATGCTATTAAGTAAAATAAACCAGAATAGGTTTAGTAAAAATAGCACGGTTTTCGAGATATTCAGATTTCAGTTTTCCGATTGCTATTTCCTGAGATAAAAGAAATATTCTAAAAATCTTACTTAGGTACTTACTTCTGATTAAATGCGCTATAAGATGTGTATCACAGTTTTTCTACAACGATCACATTTTTTTTCATTAATCTAAATCAAATTAATAAGTTCTAACCAGACGAATTCATTATCCATGATTGAAGACCTGTGGTGAAACAAAAAATCACTACAACCCTAGTGCCCATTAGCACAGTACAAAGAGATACAGTAGTCCGACGCGTTTGATCTCGCGGTAAATGCCGACAACGTCTGGACAGTTTCGAAAAGGCGAAAGTACGCTAGGGTTGTCACAAGTAAACCATATTTATATAATTTACCAATTTATTTATTGAAGACGATAGTCACCATCATCATTATTATTAACCACTAGCTTTTCCCCGCGACTTCGTCCGCATCAAATCGTTCATCACTTTAACCTGGGGAATAGTGCTGCTTTTTCAGGATAAAAAGTATTCTTTATAACTCTTCGAGTTTCCTACTATCGCTTTGCCATAAATCACAAAGAGGATAAACGAACGCGGATGGAGCGCGGGCAAAAGCTAGTCTTTTAATTATACTTATTTCTTCTCACTATGTACTACTTTTCTACTAGACGGTTCCATGAAGTTTTAGCAAGTTTCTATGAGGCTTCTAGAATTTTCTATGAAGTTTCTAGAAATTTCTATGAGGATTGTAGAATTTATGATGAATTACTTGAAGGTTCTTTGAAGTTTCTAGAAGGCTCTATGAGGTTTCTAGAAGATTCCACGAAGCTTCTAAAACGTTCCATGGAGATATGTAAAAGGTTCTATTAAGCTTCTGGAAATATCTTTGAAGTTCGAAGAAGACGTGTCTAGATAGTTCTATGAAGTTTCTATGAAGTTTTAAGAAGATTCTATGAAGTTTATATAAGTATACCTGAAGTTTATAGAAGATTCTATGAGTTTTCTAGAAGATTCCATGAAGTTTCTAGAAGATTCTATGAGGTTTCATAAAGCTTCCATGAACTTTCAAGAAGGTTCTATGAAGTTTCTGGAGTTTTCTATGAAATTTTAAGAATAAGAATAATTATGTAGACAGTTCTATGAGGTTTCTATGAAGGTAATAGAAGGTTCCATTGTATTCCTGGAAGGTTTTGTAAGGTTTCCGGAATTGTATGTATAGTTGCTGGACGGTTCTATGAGGTTTCTAGAATTTTCTTTGAAGGTCCTAGAACGTTGTGTGAAGTTTTTATGTCTTAGAATTATGGTAAATCAATATTTTGAATTTGTAATAAATAACAATATTAATATAGCATGCACGAGCGATAATACAGGTCCCATGCTACGGAGGCCAGTATGGGTCGCCCCCTCGCCCCGCACACACCGACGATTGCTCTGTCTAGACGGCTTCGTCGGACCTCTGTGTCTAATATCTTAACTCTGTAAAATTTGCCCTTTTAATGATAATTCAGACACAAAACAATAGTAGTTTATGCAACGGTTGCATAATGATAGGCCTTAAAACCCTAGTGCGGTTTTCATGAAACGAAGTTTAGCTAGTTTCATAATAAGATCGCACGTGTGTTTTAAGGCCAAATTATGCAGAGTTGCATACATAACTTTATCCACACACATATTATAAATCCTCCATAATGGGTTCAGAAACAATATTTTCTGGCAACAAGTTATTTTTTGCAATCGTGGCTGCATATTTCCGATATCCGGCGCATTTTCACATCACACACACTCCGAGAAAACTACTATTCATATTTTCAACTAAAATGTAAATTACAAACAAGTTTTTCTATTCAATTCAACAACAATTCTACGTTCGTTCAGCAAAACACCAACATAATGGCGGCAATTCGATCCTCCTTCAAGACCATTTTTTTACATCATAGACAAACGAATGAAGTCTCTATTCTCATGTCACTCGAGATCAAATGTTGTGCAGTTTATATTAAAAAAACATACTGAGTTGACGTTTCGTATCAATAATTGTTTTAATATCTATGGATACTAGAATAGAGACCCACTTGAGTTTTGACAGCTGTTCCATATTTAATCTCATTTCTATACTAAAAACGATACGAGAATAACATTGCAGCACTCGTTTTACCTAATTGGTTGTCAAAATGGTGGTCATTTCCTACGGTTTTTGATTACACTATGGAGGTTTTATGATATGGGTGTAGATAAATGGTATGTTCTGCTTAAAAAAGAAATGATTATAATTTTATTATGGCGAAGCGGCTATTTTGTAAAATCGACGAACAATTTTTTTAAATTGATTTTAATGTTAAATTACAGTGAATATTAAAACAAACAGAATCTGAGGAAATAACTTAAAAAAATAAATCCAAAGGCAATTTTATTTAATAATAAATCACAACAGGTGTTAATGATGCCCACCACCAACTGAAACCAGGCTCTCCACTGCCTTTTAAAAGCTTGTTTGATTTTGTTTACGTAGCGCTACTTATTTGTTGTGCAGTAGTTTAAATGCATTTGCGCAGATTTTGAATATTTTTAACCGGCTTTTTTATCCCATCTCCTTCAGACATCCCCACTACAAAAAGTCCCGCGGGCTACTTGTAACCAAACAACTACTTAACTGGATTTCAACTAGAATGGCGATAATTTAATATTTGGATCAAGAATCCAGCTAAATTTATTTATTGTATTCACCGTATTAGACATACCTATGTTAGAATATGTATTTTCAAAATTTTATTATTCGTTAGATAACATACATACATAAATACTCAACAAGATATGGCAATAATTGTATCTGCTTTTGATTTTTCTCTTAATTTTATATATATTTTAAGTTTAAAAAAATACATTGATATATATTTTTCAGCTTATTATGTATGTTTTTAGAAATCTTTGATTATCCGGATTATTATAGATATTATATCCCGGAAAGTTTAATAATTATATCTATGTAGGTATATACTCTATTGCACTACGCGCTCTATCAGGCCCCCAATTCTCGCTGCATTCGAGATAATGTCGATTTGGGGGATCACCGGTTCAAAAATTTCAAAATAGTAGAAACCATATAGATAACACCTTTTAACACACCGAATTCAATACTGCGCAAATCTAGTTCAGGACCTCTGCACCCTAGATCCCCGCTAGATTCTGGCTTGCATATCTATATATCCTCCTAAAACTATAAAACAATAAGAAATTTGGTTCTTAAATGTGGCGGTATCTTGTTTGATGGTGTATGCTAGATTCATAAACAGAAATTATTAAAAATAAGGTACCTACCTACCTACGTACTTTAAAGAAAATAAAAGAGAATCATACGTTTGCGTTTTTTATATAGTTTAGCAAAGTTTACATAAGTAGATGTACACTGAAGATCGCATTGAGACTAATTTAATGAAATACAAATGTTTTGTACGTATGTGATGATAATTATTTGTACGGAACCAGCTCTGTAAATATACAAGCCCAATCGTACAAGTTCTCGGGCGATCATTAAGACGGTATTTTTCAAACAGACTAATTGATTCGAAATGTTTGATGCGTTGGGCAGGTTTCATGCGCGGGAGTCATTACCAGGGTGACAGATGTGAGTAATAAATACAATTTTAACACGGTTAGGAGAAAGAATCATGCTCGAGAAGATATATCCGCGTCCGACATAATTAGTAACGCAGGTGTAATTTGTGTGGAGTTGGGCGTTCTGCCTTATTGGTGTTTCTAATTATGAAAGTTAATTTAACCGCTTCATATCGCGCCCGCTCTTGGCTCTCGCGCGCTATCTTTAATCGGATTGTCTGAGTCAATAAGTTCTATTATATATAATCATAAGTGGTTAAGATTTATAGGAACTGAGTTTTCCAGGTGATTAAAAATCGATTTAGCGCTTTTAATCCTTTTTAGGGTTGCGTACCCGAAGGGATCAACGGGACCCTATTACCGAGCCCACGACATCCGTCCGTCTGTTAGAGGCCTCTTGGCTCAGCAACCGGAGATGGATAGTTCGAATTTTCGCTGATTGTGTATTGTTCTGGCTTGAAAACTGGCAAATAATAACTTAGGAAAACTTTGTTCCACCTGTATTTCTAAAACGGCTTAGATTAGAGCTAGTAAATGCCTGATTGTAGTAAGTAAACAACATATATTAATTCATTGGCATTCTGTTTCAGATGGGTGCCATCTATTTGGCATAATTTTTAATGTCCGAAACGTATTAGGCGTAACAAGTTTCGCATATTTTATTTTCGACGAATCTTAAACTTGCCTAAATTTTATTTGGCATAATTCGTTATTATTCGAATGGTTTTTTTCCCGAATATGATATTAGCATAATATTGACATGGCCAAATTTTATTTTGCATAATATTGTTTACCCTGTATGTAATTTAGCAGAATTTTGATAGCTCGAAATCCTGTCCGAGTGTAGTTGTATAACAAGGGGGGAGGGTGGTTAAGCCCCCCACAAGGGCGGGTCCGGTGGCGAAGGCCCCTACAATGGGGGTTCGGGGGGCGAAGCCTCTCCACAAGGGGGGCTCGGGGGCTCCCCTTAGTTAAAAAGAAAAGGTTAGTAAAAATTGTATTATTGGTAGGTTAGGTTAAGGTTACTGTACCTATACCTCTACTCTCTTTTATGTGGACTCAAGTGAACTGACTGTCAAAACTCTTATTGCATTATAAAAAGTATTTTTTGCTACGATAAGTAACTTGACAGATCACCAAAACTTTGGTAGAATTCGTTTGTAGATAATGTAAAAATTCAAAAATGCGTAGGTTTCTTGAATTAATACCGAAATAAAGGGAAATATGGATAGTAAAAGCTCCCGGGCGGGCATACATTTTGACTTAACAAAAAAAAATGAGGTTGAGGGAGTAACTCATTTTACAAAACGAGGTGGTACAATGTCCTACCTCAAATGACGCGTGGTACTACGGGGAGTTTACGCCTCGCCTCGTGTCAGCGTATCACACTGTACGGAATGAACGGCAGTTGTTTGTCTCACTCACACTCTGAGTTACTCGCTACGCTGCCTACGCTACGCTATCATCTTTTCATTCATCATTTTGTCTCACTCGCATGATTCGCTCGGCTCATCTTCTATCAGTGGGACATAAACATTGAGGTGGGACATTTTTGTGAAGGAAAGTGTTGTGGCAATCTGACAAAGTGAGTGCCTTATGTATGAGTAGCTCAACACTACTAAGTATACCTATACAAATGGTGGGTTCGGAACTCTTTGATGAGTTGGACTCGCATTAGACCAGTTTTATTTCATTCTCAGGTGCGAAACGATAACAATATACCTCCAACTTTAAGCAATACAAAAAACCATTGTTTTTTGAGGTAGTAAAGTATTTGTGGTATAAATTTAACTTAACATGATTCCATTTCATTTAAAATTACGACAAAACGTGTGTAAAGATAGGCTTTACAAATTTATTACCCTATTAGCGTAGATTTACGCTACACTATGAACCTGTCAACTTGATACCCAATTACCTGTGTTCGTCATTGGTTGGAAGGTGGAACAATGAGGTGTATGCGTGAGGATATATGCGCCCGCGCAGGCAGAACGCGATGCTGCGCGCAGTCGAGGTGAGCTTTGAGGTCACTGATCTGACCTGCGCGTGGGCGCGCCCGTTTCCGCCCGCAAAACCGAATCATTGCGCTGTGCACTCCTAATCTCCAAAGATATAGTGCTCGATTTACGCGTGTCAATAATTCACCAGTCCTGCTTCTGCTCACCGAGGAGCTGGAAGCGAGTGACTTCTGATATGGAGCTATTTGTGACACTGTATTGTCTAATCCTCAATTGCTATTTGTAAATTAAAAAAGTCATTAGAAAATAATAATTAATGGATTGTTTGCTAGGTTTTAGATAGCAGGTAACAAGGGCGTAGCAATGTTTTTTTTCTGAGGGGGGCAGGAAAAGAAACGACTCGTAAGAGATATAATAGTAGATGTCCCTATTTCAAGTGATCGATCCGTTTTGGTCCAGGCCCTCCTCTCCCCCTCCTTGCTACGCCCTTGGTGGGTAATCATTTAGTTGAATGCATTATTATGGCTGGCTTAATTTACAATACATAATTGTTAATTAAAAATAAGACATAATTGCAGCTCGGTACATACAAGAATAACCTCCATCTTATTTGAAACGAAAGTTAACAAAACCGTGTGGGTATGAATATTTAGCTCCAATATAACGGGCATACATCATCACTGAATACAAAAGAAAAGAGGACGACATTAACTCAGTGTCTATATTATAATAACAGGTGTTTACAGAGAGCCAACTCACGTGGCTATAATTTATTGGATGTTAAAACGTTTTAAGAGGTCACGATGCCTTACATTAGTGCAAATGATTTTTTCCGGTTTCATTGTTAGTTAGCTCGTGCATTGTTCGTTCGTACACTATCGCTACAATTAATAGTTTAAAACAATCACTTTTACAATGGGGAAAAGCGCCGTTAGTTCACTTCATCTGCGTCAAGAGCCGGTGCCGAAATATGTTTATCGGCCATCTCCGCGTGCCGAGTCCTCGGCCGCCGGCGCTCGCTAACTGAGGAAGCGGCTTTTCTTCAAGTTTTACACTATTGTTTGATTTTTTTATTTATCTTTATGTCTAATTTAGTTTTAAGGGTTCCGTACCCAAAGGGTAAAAACAGGACCCTATTACTAAGGCTCCGCTGTCCGTCTGTCTGTGCGTCCGTCCGTCCGTCTGTCACCAGGCTGTATTTTATGAACCTTGATAGTTAGGCAGTTGAAATTTTCACAGACGATGTATTTCTGTTGCCGCTATAACAACAAATACTAAAAACTAGAATAAAATAAATATTTAAGGGGGCTCCCATACAACAAACGTGTTTTTTTTGACGTTTTTAAAGATAATGGTATGGAATCCTTCGTGCGCGAGTCCGACTCGCACTTGGCCGGTTTTTTAATATTTGTTAAAGACTGCCATTCGCCTATTGTTTTTAAGTGTGGAGCAGTCAGCCCGGCGGCAGTGGCTGTAAGCAGTTATTCGTATGAGTTTACTCAAAACTAGTCTACCTATTCATTTAAATCAAGAACGAAATAGTCTAAACCATCTGCAGCTAGCTACACATCGTTCTCACCGTAACTTGAGTAGAGGCTGTATAGGAAAGATACACTTTTTTATTATTTAAGATATTTTTTAGTATTGAATACAATCTTACTTTACCATACTTATCCAAGTACAGTAATGTTACGGATGTTAAGTAGGTATATCACATGTTCTTATAAGGCTGTATTTGTTATTGTAAGTAGTATTTACTAATGTCGTAATAGTTATCTGTTATAAGTCCTAGGCCTGTATTCAACATTGCAACAATAATATAGTAGCTGTTATTAACTTGACAGTAAAGGCAGCCGCATCTAACGTAATGTCTGGCAACGCATCTTAAACAAAATCTTATTTATAAAAAAAATATGTATGTTTGTTCGTCTCCTATGCGTTCTTATATCATTTATCCGATTACGATGAAACTTCGGTGAGTGTTATCGGGTGCAGGGAAGGTATGTAATCAATAATTTTGTATATGTACCTACTTAGAAAGAGGCATTGTAACGCATGCCGGGAACAGCTAGTAAATTAATAAAATATTAATTTTGGAATGTTGTGTTAACCTTTATATTTATTGATTCTTCCATAAAAAATTAGTCATTTTGATTTGTCGTAATCCATCCTTTTTCTTAATTAACATAATATATATCTACACTATTTAAGTCTTAAACACGTGGGTGGATCGCTTGCTTTTCTTCGTCTGCCATAAATCAGTTTCCATATTGTTTTATCTGTGCCAGACATAAAAACCACATTTGCATACACATGTAGACAACCACAATGGTCGATTTAATTACGGTTCATTTTTTGTATGAATTAATAGCAGGTCTAAATATAAGAGAGGGTCTTGTTTTTAACCTGTTAAAGTAATATGCATGTGCAATTTACTGTTTGTGTAGATTTCTAATTTTTGGCATTAAAATTTGAATTATTGTCTAAAGCTCTCAAAAATCAAACTAAATAAGTATTAGTGAAAAGGCCCGGTCAATTTGCAGGCGCAGCGTACCGAGGCGCGATCTATCCCGCTCACATCAATGCAATACATCATAACGACGTCGCACGTCACACGCCCGCGCGACACGCGTGACGCGCGACGCGCGTGACGCTCGAGTTTGCGCAAATGCGATGCCATTATGTTGTATTGCATTGGTGGGAGCGGGATAGATCGGGCCGAGCACGCTACGCCCGAAAGGCCTAGTTTTCGCAAACACTAAAAACGGCTTTAACAGTTCTAGAATATAAAAAAGATTTCTACATACAAGTTATAATAAAACAAGCGCTAAAATCAGATATTTTGTGTCGCATCGATATGAAGCTTAGAGAACTTTCATAAATACTTATGTTGGTGGTAAGCGTCTACACTCCAATATTTTTTGGCACCGGCCCATTGTATGCAAATGAAGAAATGAATGTTTTCACTGCAACAAAACTGACTAACGGTTCTCTTAAGTGAAGATTTGTCAGCCAATAATAATTATCACCGGCTTGTAATAAATACCGCATGCAAGTAGATACGGCAGTGGGCAAACGTAGGAAGACACATTTAGACACAATAACGTTCTGAACTACTTATGATCATGTAAGTACGAATGTCAGTAGCAAAATTCCAAAGAAGCATTTTAGGTAAGAGCTCGTCTAATAAACGTCAATTTCAATCGCTTTTTTCTATAGATATTTCAGTTAAATCATTATGGGGAACTTCTAACTTTATTTAAATAAAGCTTGGGTTTGTAAATTCATTATTTTTCTGAAGATATATGTTTGTCTATTCTATATATTTTTATATAAGTATGTAAATTTTTTGTAATTCTTGTTTAGCGTCGAATTGCAGCGAAACAATTTCACAAGCATAAAAATTGGCATCTTACATACTATTTTAAATTTTCATAAATTTTACTCATTTTGATGAAATGAAATCGGGATCGCGTTAAATTATGTTTTATTTAGCTCGACTTTTCGTGTATTGGTTGGAATCAGGACCAAACCACTGGATGATCCCAAATTCTCTCCACGGAACGGAATTTCTGCAGTAGATTAATGCCTACGTGAAGCGATTGATATTAAGAAATATAGAACTTTTTCGTATTTGAAAACAAATACTTTTAAGCTATCGTCTTCGTGGCATCCGACTTCAAAAGCATTATTTCATATGGCTGACTTTTTTGGGGATTAACTAGTATCACAAAGGGAACACTTTTTTAAGGAAATATAAACCTTACCTATTTAGCTATATTTCACTCTGAGCAATTCTTTTAAATGACTAGATAATTATCCCCGAGGCAAATTATTTCTTCAGCAACCGACCGTGTCATTTTGAAAAGTCCACCTTCGGTTGCGAAACCAAATAAACTCTCCGAGAGATGATAAATAGTTATTATGATATTGTTTCTAAATAGCGTCTGTCGCTTATCTATTGCAAACTGTATGACGGGCGTCGCTTATCGCCGCGCGCACTGAGTTTCGTGGTACGAGGGGTGCAGATGTCGTCAAGCGCGTCGTCGCGCTGGGCGCACGGCGGCGAAAAAAAAATCATGCAATGCAAATTAATGTCTTATATGTGCGCGTCAAATGTTACATAAATCTGCAGTGGCCGAAAATAAACGAAATACTATGGATATGACGTTTCTTGTGTCTTTCTATAATAATATGTCATTGGCTTCGAGTATGTCGTTTGGGTGTTCGCGTGATGCTTTCTGTTTATACAGTTACATAATTGTTAAAAACTCTTGTTGTTATCGTTATTTGTTACTGTTACACTGTTTTGTTGTTCGTTATATTATAGTCTCTGAGACTTCGTCATGGTCGTCGTCCGATGATATGCCAGCAATACGACACATACAGGCTATTCAATAATAATATTCTATGAAAAATATATATATTTTTTCCTTTAATTTTTATTATCATCTGTAATAATAATTAGCGGGCCGCTATTTGTAATGAGTTAAGAAGCCCTGATTTTACTTTTTTATCAACTCCCGGTGAACAGACCTTAGTTACTGTGGAACCTATTGCCTATAACATTTCGGTTTATAGGTGCTCACACTTAACTTCGAGGCTACGTTCGCCACTAACTAGGTTTACGATATATCCTTTATTCGCCATGCATATCTGTAAGTATTATTTTTTGGTTTGAACTTATTCAATATCGAAGACGTTTGAATATTAAACTTGCTAAAGTTGGCAAAAAGTAGTAAATCATTTCTGAGAAATTGTATTGTTTTGCAATAAATTAGATACTTACCAATACATAATTACAGATCGAATAGACACAATGTTTAAATCTACCTGTAAAGCAAATTCCCATTTCTAGGCCATAACACGGTAAAAGATGTAAATCGGACAGGGATGTTGGGAATTAATTCTGACCTGGACCGGCGATCCCTGGGTTTCACCTACTTATTTACTGTGTTATATTTATATAACTAAATAGATTTGTTTCAAATTGTAGATATCATTGTTCATGTATATGTTTTGAAAAACTGATAGCTCGCCGAGTTTCTCACCAGCTCTTCTCAGTAGAGGTATTTTTTCCGAACCGGTGATAGACTTTTTGACCTTTATAAGAGCTGGTAAAAGTTAAATTGAATACAGTGTGTTTTGACTTTGTCTCGCACGTCATGAAGATAAACACCCGCGTTTTCAGTCTGCTCGTGACCACGGCCTGGCTGAAACGTCAAGGTTAATAAAATATAATTTAACGAGATTAAGGCCCGTTTTACTTCATCAAATATATTTACTGACTAGCTTTCGCCCGCGACTTCATCCGCGTGGAATTCTTTTAGGTGCTTTTTTTCGGGTAATAAGTAGCTAATGGCCGAGATTCTCTTGCCCTCCAGGACCGCAAAAAATCGAGTCGTTGCTCGGTTGCACTACGTCTCTTCGATAATTATCAGTTTCGGTTCTGTTTCGTTTCACTTTCGGTTTACTTTCAGTTCAGTTTCAGTTCAGTTTCGGTTCTATTTCGGTTCAGTTTTGGTTCAGTTTCGGTTCAGTTTTGCTTCAGTTTCGGTTCAGTTTTAGTTAAGTTTCGATTCATTTTGGTTCGGTTTAATTTCTGTTCAATTTGAGACTGTTGGTTTTTGTCCAAGAACGAGTAACACAAGTTAGTTTTCGAGGGTTTTGGTTCTCTTTCTTTAAGAAGTTAAGTAACATCTAAATCATATACAACTTGTACAGATTGCAGGAAAGCGAGAGGAAAGATGATTCACATCAAAAAAAATGTATATGTATTTTAAGATCATTTACTTGAAATCTTGAAGGTTTAAAAGCTTGCCTGGGATTTAAACTTATTCTACGCGAACGGAGTCGCGGTTACAGCTAGTACACAATACAATTAATTCCTGAGTCGCGGCCGCGTCAATGGGTATGGTATATGACCTATCTGAATAAATAGCCGCTTAGTGGAAAGTAGGCCATATGGAATCGTTATGAGAAATAATACCTTTTGAATTATGCATTATTAATCACACGTTTATTATCTACCGATATAAGCCTTTGGATTCAGAATTAATGTACACAGCTGTAATGCTTTAGATAATTCCAGATTAACTTAGTGAATTGGCTGAGTAAATTAGTTTCGTTCGATTATAATATACTTGACAATCTTTTTTACGTGAGCACGTACACACGAATGTATAACGATCGCCGCGCCACTGAGGCGGTGTTTGGAGGCCTGCCGCGACAATATGACCATTTTAATAATTTCGGGGCAACACGAACCACGCTTCCATACCACATCTCCATTATTTCTTATAGCTTCTTTCTTATTACTACGAAATAGTCCCTCAAATATATTATGCGAAAGTGTGTTTGTCAGTTCCTCCTGCATACATATCCCGAGGGAATAGCGATACGGATTCGTCGCGGGTAAAAGGCAAAAGCTAGCGTTATAATAAAAACTAGGAGATACGTGACTAAAACGTAAAATTATTTGCGTAGACAATGATATATTCCTCCTCTGCTGCACTGGGAGTGAAGAAATAGCATAGAATGCGTGCAGATGCTTATCATCCTGGCATGTCGTAAAAGTCGACTAAGGGACGGGTCCTCTCCAACATGGTGGACTATCTGTATGGGCGATGGGCTGATCATCTGTCACCATACGGTTCATCATACTATCTTAGGACTAATTAATCGAACGTGGCCACAAGTAGTCTTGTGGATGTGGATAATATGTATGTATGTAATGATATATTATTCTTTCAGATAATTGAAGATGATGAAATTTAATGAATTTATCGTCGCTGCACACCGATATGCATAAGCTTCGCTAGTAAAACTACTATTAGCTGTGCTCCCGGCACGGTATCGCAGTTTCATCTGAGATTCCTCGAAATCTGACGATGCGATAACGCGGAAGAAATCATAATTTCGTCAACTGAAAGTGATATGCAGGCTGCGTGCCAGTGGCTGTGACTAGCGACTGATTCAATTAGTGATTGTGCGCGATCACTTGTCGCCAACGCCCGGCGACCGGCCCGGCCGCGCCGTGACGACCACTCCGCACCGTTCTCTTCTTGATGCGATGATACGATCTACTTTTCAACGAGACAATGTCGTGATGTTTTAAGCTATGATCTAGAAAGTAAATGGCTTATGATTTTGGGTTACCATTAGGCGACTATTTCTCGAAATCAACCAAATTATACCATGTGTTGCGGTAAACACACCAATTATTTTTTTTATTTACTAGTCGTAAAGTGCACGCAATATAAACCATGTAAGTTAATATATGTCGATCTCAGCCGTTAAAGACATCACCAAAAAAATTAAATTGTCATAAAGTGCCCAGGAACGACTTCTTGACAACTGACAAACACAATCATGTCGAACAAAACCCAGCTCATCAACTTGGATGTATATTCAAATTAGAAACGAATTGTTAAACGAAGTTGCAAATAATTTTGCTTCTGATAATTCTTAAGCCCGGATAGACCTTTATGATATTATTATTTTAAAATGCTTAGAATATTTGTAACGGTTCTAAGATTATTATCTGTCATCATTATCCGATTAAATGCTCACTCTAATTGATGGAGTCAACTGCGGAGTAAAAAAGTTGTATTAAAGCGCTCTGCGCTACATTAATCGAGTATTTAAAATATATGTATACTATATTTTACTATGTGGGTTTTCAGTGGAATTGGTCACAAATGGAAGTTTCATTTGCTGTTTATATCTGATTGCGATGTAGTGGTATTACTAGTGATAAATTATTTTATCTACACCCATATCATAAAACCTCTATTGGTTAATCAAAAACCTTAGGAAATGACCACCATTTTGACAACCAATTAGGAAAAACCAGTGCTGCGATAAAGAAATAACATGACTTCTTTATCGTTTTTAGTAAAGAAAAGAGATTAAATTTGGAACAGCTGTCAAAACTCAAGTGGTCTCTATTCTAGTATCCATAGATATTAAAACAGTTATTGATACGAAACGTCAATTCAGTATTTTTTTTTAATATAAACTGCACAATATTTGATCTCGAGTGACGTGAGAATAGAGACTTCATCCGTTTGTTGTTCCTATCGGCTCGTTTCATGAAAACCGCACTAGTGTTTTAAGGCCTATCATTATGCAACCGTTGCATAAACTACTATTACTACATTTGGATAGATAGGGTAAATCAGATGAAGGAGTCGTTTGCGAATGTAGTCGTGCCGTGTTCATTTATTGTTCCAAATTTAAAACAAAGAAACAAAACGCGTACACTTTTTCATATCACTCAAAACAACTCCCTCATTCGTTTACCTATACCTAAACGTATATCATAGCTTACACAAAAGCAGCCCAGTTGCATATTTAAATTTAACATACCAAGCCAGTTGGATGGTAACTTATTGATTTACTTTTTATTATAGATGGGTTTGCACTTAGCCTCTTAATCTTAATGTACAGCGGTTGGCTAAACCACTACCGAAAAATTATTTAATATCCTAGCTATCCCTTCCAGTAAATCCAAAACGTAAAGTCTGTTCGCCGAGAGTTGATAAATATTATGATAACGTTTCGAAATGGCGACTGTCGCCTAACTATCGCAAACTGTATGACGGGCATCGCTTATCGCCGCGCGCCTTGAGTTTCGTGGTACGAGGGACGCAGATGTTGTTTCGCGCCGGGCGGACGGTGGCGAAAGAAATATATTTGTTTTGTTCATATACCTACACAATCGCCATATTGCAAATTAATTTCTTATATGTCCGCGTCAAATGTCATATAAATTCAATAATCTGCACTTGTTTCGGCCAAAGAAACGAAAAAAAAAAAACTATGACACATGTTTAAAACGCGTTGAGTATGGATATGACGTATCTTGTGTCTTTCTACATATAATAATGTCATTGGCTTCGAGTGTGACGTTGGGGTGTTCTGCTCGCTTGTTGCTTTCTTTTTATACAGTTAGGCTATTCACTAATAATATTCTATTAAAAAAAATATAATTTTTGTCTTTAATTTTGTATTATCATCGGTAAAAATAATTAGCGGGACGCTATTTGTAATGAGTTAAGAGCCCTAGTTAAGCCCTAACTTTTTACTTTTTTTATCAACTCTCGCCGAACAGACCGTAGTTACTCCAACTCCTTTTGGGCTGCTCCTGTACGATTATGGTATCATAATTAACAACTAGGCAAGTTCAGTCTATAGTCTCTTAAATTGAACTAGAAAGAAGACTTACTTGGCTTCACTCTTGCTCGTGATTTCAAAAGATTTGTACTTTTTGTTTATGTTTTGATTATTAGTGAGTTGCATTCCGAGGTAGTATTACTACGTAATACTATTTCGGCATGTAGGTCACGCGAGGCCTCTAATATGAACTCGTGTCGTGGAGCGCAAAGTGCATCGAACAGCAGAGTTGAGTCGGCGATTTTCGATGCGTCGACTGCTGTTGTGAGAACACCCGTTGCGCCGCGCCCCACCCCCTCCCTCTGCCTCGGTAGAGGTGACGAACTGCGTGAGTGCGTCGACACCTCGGCGTAACTACGCAGCAGCTACAAGCAGACCTGCCGCTACACGCCGTTGTCAACCAATTGACCTGCCGAAGACTGGTTTGAAGGTGGACAGCGATGGTTTCACTAGGGTGGAGAGGAAGAAGAAACCCACCCCAAGAAACCAGTGCGGATCTGCACCGACTGGACCGAAACATCTGTTGCGTCCAGCTACACCGACGACGCTGCTGTACGTGTCCCGACTACACCACTCTACAAAGGCGGAAGACATTGTAGAGTATGTGCGGATCAAGACCAAGCTAAACCTGAGGGTCGAGCGGTTGGAATCCCGCCACAAGGTGAATTTCGCAGTCACCGGCTGAGATTTATAACATGGTGTATAGAGAAAGATTAAAATAAAACAAATTATGAATTATTTATGTATGTTATATTTTAATATATGCATGTTAAAAATTGTATGTAGGTATTTATTTGTTCTTATTGTTATTCATTGTAGTCATTCACCTTTCAATTCTGCAATCAATTCATCCTACTTATGCAGACATTTCATCACTCAATCACTCATTTCATCACTTAAAGGGATAAGTCCAATTTTTTACATGTACAAATAGATTTAGCTTTTTTGTAGTGTTCGTGTATTTTTATGTTTATTTTACATGACCAGTATACTATTATGTATAAGTATTACAATAATCTAAAATTTTGAATTTTCTCATCATTAAACCGGCGAATTTTCCTTCTTGTACTTTTGTCGTTACTTTATAGATGAAAATGTAAAAAAACTCCCTTAGCTACCAGTGTACTTAGTTTAGGGAGTAAGAAAAGAACGTAGTTCCTTCACAATGGAGCTCTTTTACCACAAGCTTAGTCCCTGAACTTGCGTGCAACGTGCTGTAGCTAGGTATGCTCGGAGTTTTCTACACGAGATAGAATCAGATATAACAAAGTCCATAGAAGAGCCAGAGTAACATACTTACAACATAGTAATCAGAGTTTATAATAAAAAATTGTAGATGGTTGAGCGCTTAGGGACTTCTTGGAGAACTAGCCGTCGGTTCTAGTAAAGGTTCTGTAATACGGATCACCCACCGAGAGACGCAGCGCAGGCCAGTCTTATGGAGCCTTATTGGTTTATGACAGACGGAAATCGATGGAAGTAGTTATTGGACGTTTCGGATTGAATTCATAGTGGAATTAATTTAGTCAATTCGATTTTATCAAACGACATAATAGCTTTTTAAGCCCTTTAACTCGTATTTAAGCCATATAAACCATAGTCAGCATGGTAATAATCAAAAAAGTCTGTGCATTCAACAAATGAAGTTTAAATAATTCTATATTCTCGGTCTATTTAAATTAAAGTTACTAGTTGAATTGTCTTTGATCAGAGCAAACGTAAATTTGTCTCTGAAGATATACGGAGGGCGTCGTCCAATGGTTCAGTGCAATTATTGTCTTGTCACTCCACCGGAGTTACGCGCCATCCACCCGGAACATTTGCTTTATGTGAGATTACGGATCCTGGGAATCGATGCGCGCGCAGACACAATGACATACATGGTCGGAGTTCAAACTATTTATACCAACGTATTAACGATTTCTTTAGATCATGATTATCGTTACTTATGACTTTGATGCGTTGATAGTTATCTTGAGGTGTTAGTTTTATTTATAGCAAGACGTTGCTTGGTTTTTTTTTCACAAATTACAAAAACTGACCAAGTTTTTTGCAAGAGTTTGGCTTGCTGTCAGAGTTTCGTCAAATATCTTTTCCATTGCCCTTACCTCGTCCCGTTACAAAGGGTCAGTTAAACAAAAACATTTCCTTAAACAGCATAAAATTAATTTCGTTTCTTATGAAATATTAAGTCCAATTTCGACTGCTAATTAGGTCAATACATAACTCGATGCTAATATGAAAATAGCTACACATCCAACAAGTTGAAAACTGCGATGACACTGTAAGAAATAGGTAAGTAATCCATTTAGGGATAAAAGGAACTCCAAAAGCGGTGATTGCTAATACAAACAGAATCATCACAGAGCCATAATAAAGATAGCAGTCACAATGCTGAACTCTAAATATAGTGCCGTAATTGACTTTTGTGAGCAGGTTGTCGAGGATGACGTCACATTTCGTGAGAGCACTCGTGGGCGGGACCATTTTGACTTTTGGTAATTACATTCGGACACCTTAGACGGACAGTTAGATGAAATAGGCAATTATGTTTCATCATAATGTACTATTCTAACTAGAGGCTTGTTTCTTTCTTGGCATCTAATGAGAATGAGTGTTGTGGCAAAGAACATTATAAGTCCTTTTTTCCTGGAATGGTAATTTATTGACACTAGAGCTATTTAACAATGCACTATTAAATATTCCTTGTTCTGCGAGTCGTTGTTGAGTTAAGAATGCTCTACGAGTACCTCTAGCTTAAAATACATAACGGAACTCTAAAAGGTCAGCTTGCTCTAATATTTTTGACAAGTTATGATCTCTGTCGTCGAGATTCATAAGCTTTTTAACCAACTTTAAAATAGGTAGACGATGTTCTCTATTCAATCCACCAATACCTACACGTTTTGTGCACCAAAGTTAGTGTATTTTTTTACCAGATGCATCGATATCGATCTTTTACCCCAATTCCTAACCAAAATAGAACGTAGAATATATGATATCGAAGACAAAATATTTACATTACGATGATAATGATGGGACTTATATTGCGATACAACCCAGCGCTGAGCTGCATCTATAGGTGAAAACTGAAATACTCTCAAAAATAAGCAGCCCGTAGATTATGATGAGATTTGATTAGTTTTCGTAAGCTACCAAGTTCATAATTGATTGCCATAGCACAAATATATTTTGCAAAAAAATTAGCTCAGATAACGGATGCTATGTTTAATTAGGGTTCTTTACCTAGAAGGTAAAAGGAACCCTTATGGTGAGATTTTCATTGTCTGTCTGTCTGTGCATCTATGTGTCACCGCCAATAATCTCAGCAACTGGTAAGGAATGAAATGTGGAACAGTTCTATAAATGGGGCAAAGAAGGAAGTCGGATTTTGAAAGCTATAAAATGTGCGAAAAAAACAATCCCGGTTATCATCGGCCTTTGCCTACCCAAAAATAGGAACTAAGGCATATTTTACAGAAAAATAGAACAAAGCTTCGAATATGTATGGTTTACGAGACTAAGCGTAATAACCCTTTGCAAGGTGGTTCACACTTGACGTTGCATAGAGAGATAGGAATTTGCAGAAGGACAACTCGTTTAATTTCATAGGTACGACACCCTTGGCGAACTCTTACTTATCCAGTTATTAATTAAGTTGGCAATGCTCATGAAAGCCTTGAAAAATAATTGTCGATGCAGGACGCGAAAATTCGGTCCGCAGATGGTGCTATCATAAAAGGTTCATCCAGTAATATTATAAATTTGAAATTGTTTTTGTTTGTTAAAAATTATGGCCAAACGGCTTAAGAGGTTGCCAAATATGTAGCCTGGTATATGGAGATGGACATAGAATATTTTTATGCCGGTATCCTGGAAGAATCTTTATGAAATGAAATACAGGAAATATGAGAATTGCATTTCCTCGTTACATATTATGGCGCTGTCTGTCCTGAGAAGTCAACGGTAAATCTTTACTAATATAGATGCGAAATTGTTTTTCTTTGTTTGTTTGTTTTTTTGTTTGTTTGTTTCTCTGTTCTTCATTCACGTCAAAGCAGGGCAACGGAGTGAGAGATTTGCATAGCGATAGTTGAAAGGCCCAATAATGCACAGTACCTATTGCGGGAATAGTAATAAACGAATTCCATGCAAACGACGTCGCGGGTAAAAGCTCGTATCTTAGTAATTAGAAGATGAAGCAATATAATAATCGTACGATGCTGCATGTCGGTTCAAACCAACAGATCTCCCGATCCAAAAAATGAGCTTCTTAGAAGCTCGAGCGTAGATATTATCACACAAGTAATTTATGGTCCAAATGAGGGAACGTCGTGCGCTCACCGAACGAGATCGTTGAAATATTAAGGCATAAATTATTGCGTTAGAAATCACTAATTGCGTCGTTATATCGATCTCCTTTGTTTCACAACGCGAACAATAGAAAAGGTCAGTGTGAAATCGGTCCAAAAGCGTCTCCCTGTTCGTAAAATGTACTTTCTCCACTAAAACATATTTCTATGCGTATAATACCTACTGACCATGTTATTATGTTTGTTATTCGATGGTTCTATTATTTAAAATGAGACAAATAAATAATAAAGCTTTATACCTTGTTATCTTAAATACTACCAATAACAACAATGACGTATAACTTAATTAAAGTGGAAATTTTATTATATTTATTTGTTAAAGTATTAATAGAGTAGAGGCGAGAGTGGTGTTCGCTACCCGTACTTTGTTGTTTGGTTTGTGTGTGTTGGTTGTCGCTGGCGGCTGGTGTGGGTCGTGCGCGCGCGCTCGTGGACCGATGATCATGCCCCGCAGCCTCCCGACCGCTGACACACGATCTATTTCCAATCGATCTACAATTCACCTCATTTGCATGCTTATTTCGTTAGCAATTCTTTTGTGCGGAATCTTAAGTATAGTCTTTGGCAGTACCTCCATTTCGCCGTGTGCGTATATATTTACATTTTCTTCCTTATCTAGTTCAAGACAAGTGAACATAAGTTCATTATTTTTATTTATATATTTAATTATACTACCAATTACAACACTGATAACTACGACATGTTGCTAAATTGATTGTGAATTCATTATTAGCAAAAGTAATGGTTACATTATTTTATTATAATTATTATGGATTAACACAATATCTTAATTAAAACTAACTTTCTTTTATTGAATAGTAATCCTTAAGATATACTTACATGCGAATTCAGTAAGGTAACTATTTAAACGATACTTCGTTTTCATCTTTTACATGTAAGATATCTACGAAAATATTAATAATGTGCGTCATACATTGAAGTATAATGTACTATATAGATAACTAGTCCCAGAAAAGAGACAACTTGTGGGCAATACTTACCTTATTTTTATATAAACCTCTAATTTAGTTACATCATTAAGAATATTAATGATCGCCAAACTGTAGCTAGCCTTTGTTTCTACGTCTTTTGTAACGGTTGAGAATGTGAAAAAACTTGTGGCATTTGACTCCGGGATAGCATTTTGTTTTTTATAGTTCTCCGAATTGAAACAAAGAGTCTGGCTTCCTATAACTATGGTAGCCTACATTCGCCGTTGCGTTACAAGCGCAGTGTGGCCAATTTAGCAACTTTATAGCAAAATTTAGCATCATTTCAACTGATTTAGCCTTTAAAATTTCCATTTAGCTTCTTCCACATTTTCTAGCAACTTTTGTTATTCGGGATTTTTGATGAAGTATATTTTGGATAATATAGAGGTCGCAAATGTCATTTAAATATTTTGTTGTTTGAGACACTAAAGCGTAACGCACACAGAACGCGTGCGCGAGTCGGGCGCGCGTGTATTCTATTGGATGTATATGGACGACAACACACAAGGGAGGTTAGCACGACATGCCCGCAAGTCGTTTGTCGCTCAGTGCGTCTCTGTCAAACTAGTCAAATATTTAAGGGACCCGCGCTCGCGTTCTGTGTGCGTTGCGCTTAAGAGGAGTGTGAACCTACGGCTTTTCATACAAAAGGCGATAACGATTTCCACCCCTTCAATATTAACCGATGTTCATCAATTTTTGATAGGTTGTCAGTCAGAACAAAATCTAGGTCTATACGTTTTGATTTTTTCACTATAAGTATAATTTAGTTTAATAGTGTTTTCAGTATTCTCATACAAAACTAATTTCGGCATTATTTGACTTTCGTGATCATTAATCAAAATTCGAAAAGCGTATAGACGTAGATTTTGTTCTGACTGACAACCTGTCAAAAATTGGTCAAAATTGGTTAACATTCAAGGGGTGGAAATCGTTATCGCCTTTTGTATGAAAAGGGTGGTTTTTGCCTTTGGTTCACAGTCCTCTTAAAATAACCATATCGTGTGTCATCAACTCTTTCCCGGCAAATGTAAAAAAAAAATATAATTGATTATTTACTCAGAACTATTGAAGATTTCAAAAACATCAACATTTTGACTACCTACCACAGTTGACCTAACTACCTACATAGGATGAAATTTTGCAAAACACCTCGTTATAACAAGGACTCTTTTATGATTGAGATATAAAAACTGTAATAAAACTGTTTTACTACTTTGGACAATTTAAATTTTGAATTAACTATTATGCATAAACTAACTTAGGTACTTACTTATTATAAATGCTAATTATTTTTTGCATGTCATTCTATCACAGAACATGCTGAACTTACTTGCCTGATTTTATGATCATTGTAACCATGTTTTCTGAGCAAATAAATATTCTCATTCTGATTCTGATTCAGAAATTTGGGAGTTGAATGGATAAAGCCAAATAGTGCTATCACTACTAATATTATAAATGTGCAAGTGGGTTTGTTTGTGTATTGGTTTGTTGGTTTGCCCTTACATGCAGCAACGAAAAAACGGAACGATTTTTGCAAAGAGATAGTGTATAGGTACGTATGGTCCGGAGAGTGACTAGGCTACTTTTTAGCCCCAAATAATGCACATCCAGAAGGAACATGCGATAAACGAATTTCATACGGACTAATAAAGTATGTGCTTGAGAAAATGAAAAAAATAAAAATGAAAATATTTATTTTGCAAGTAGGCCACATGGGCTCTTTCACATGTCTGAATCTACTAGCGCTTCGAAAGGTGACATCTGCTGAGAAGAAACGCCGCAAGAAACTCAGCAGTAAGTCTTTTTTCTATTTTGACAATTTTATCTAAAAAACTAACACAAAAGTGCAACAAATAAACCTAATGGGTAAAAATTAATTATATTAAGTAACTAATAAGGGAGTGACTTAGAGACGTTTATGAGAGTTTATGAGATGTTTATTTTTAATTTACTTATTTTGTATTCCATCTTGCATCCAATGATCTACTATTTATAAGTAGTTAAGCTAAAGTTCAGGTGCACGAGCACAGTTAAGTAAGACGTCCGGCGCTCGCGCACGCTCGTGCCGATCCGCCGCTAACTATGTAGATCTTCCCACGATTTAATGCTCAACCACCTTCGATTTTTTCTAATACGGACCTCCGTCAATGTGGGAAATGAAACAGTAAAATCAAGTGGTATCGAATATTTTTACTTGTGTTATTATGTATTTATACGGTTTATACCCAGAATGTTTTTGTCTATTGTTTTAGATGCAATTGGAAAATTGGGGGTATAAAAAGGGAGACGATTGTACGTTATTTTTGAATCAAACAGTAAATAGTTATTTCTTTCATTTTGATTGAAATATAAAGTACAATAATCTCATAAATTGCACTTGTCCGGTTTTTTTTTTCAAGTATGTTGTTAGTACTCGAAGAATCAAATGAGACGCGAATGCTGATTTGTTTTATCATCCGCATACGAGGGGTTAAATGTTATTAGAGGTACCTATTTGCGAGATTGTTGAGGCCTAGTTGGAATAAATGGCAGGATGGATGTGTTTGATCATCCATCATGACAAAATCGAAAGGTTTTACAGAGAAGCAATTATTAACATTTTTAATTATTTTACTTTGACGTAGGTATCAGGTGGAGTCTCCATGCATTTATGTTCTTCGACTAACAAGTTGTAATAGCTCACTACCATAACTTTAATCAAATCAAGATCTCAAAACGATTACGACACAAACAAAAAAATCGCTTTTTTTCTCTTATCATATTCCTCCTACCAAATAATATTTTCTGCATGTGATTTTCCTATTGAGATGGAAAAAGTGAAATACTGTAGAATAATAACTGTATTTATAGGTACCTATAGAAGATGATCTCAATAGCAGGTATTCCGTGTGATCGGGATAAGAATTGTTTTATGCTTACGTAATTTTAGCGATGTTGTATTGATAAAGTTGAACGTGACTTAGCCAACTCTGCTCTGTTACTTAACGGCCAATTCGGTATTAATACAAAAGAAGTAACAGATAATCTTAAACTCATTTGTATCATTAATTTTAAAATATGCATCAGTGGAAATTAACATATAATGAATGGCCTTTGTGTGAACTTGCGTAATCATGTTCATATTTAAAGTTAGTTATATCGTTAAATAGGTCCAAATAATCTTGCTAATCGTTTTTATCATTTCAAGGATACGTACTAACATAGTAGGTATTTCAAATGGAGCAAGACCGAGAGCTGTCCGTTTCTTTTTCTTCTTCGCCGGGAAAGTAGAAGAAACTGTATTATGTAATATTTTACATTTTTGCGTGTAAGTTATGCTCATGTTCTCTTGTTTCCTGCGAGCCATCGCCGCCGCCGCCGCCGCAGGCAACCGTTGCAGGCTGCGGTCGGTGCACCGCTGGTTCCCGACACCCTATACTAATTAGATAAGCACCAACACGTGTCAGATTCGCGGCCTGCTACATGCACTGCTTTCTCCCGGTGACATGTGAGCACGCGGTGACATATCCTGCACTGCAATAACAGTTTTCCTTCCCCTGGTTTTTAATATTTTTTATAGCTATGTTAATATTTGTTATCAAAATATCATACGTAGGGAGGGGTATTATCTAACATGTTTTCGTCATGGCTGTTGCAAATCAGAATGCGAACAAACGAATATGGTGCGACGAAAAAGTGTAAGGGCTAGAAATAAACAAATTATTGCTAATATCAACCAAGTGACTTATTTCGGACAGAGCTTGCAAAGTTGTTTGCTAAAATCAAACAAGTCAAAGCAATCACATGTCTATAATTTACAAAGGTGTAATTTATTTTCAAATAAGTCTCGGTTGGTTGTATGTAGCCGTAAAATTTTAGCCAAGTCAAATTGGAAAACGGAAAAAACGAAGTGCCAGCAAAGTAGGTACTTTGCTGGCTCTTCGTTTTTTCCGTGTAACCTGAGTAGCTGAAGGTAGCCGTATCCGACTGTAGACGTTAAGGATTTGTAATGTTATAAAATGGTTACTTACAGCTTCAAGAGCACAGCATCCTTGTGCTCCAAATAGCCTTTATGTTCCTAAAAGATAAAAATGTGTTTATTTTCCGATCGATACCGACACCTACACGGATTTAACGCATTAGCCAAGACTACACTTTATTCCTCGACATTTGGCACCGGACGACAATTAAAATCGTTGTTTTATTACCAGTAATAGTGTTTGCTTACTTAATAGTGTATAATGACTCGTGGACGATTTCTCATCGGTGACGTCGGTCGCGGCGCAGGCGCACGCAGCGCCGGTCGCGCTAATGGCGGCTGATCTCGATGTACGGCTCGATAAACATCGCGGCCGCATACTTAATGCCTTCTGACCGACACAAAAATCATCCCTCTATCAATTTAATGGTGACTCTCTTATGTACTTGCTTTGTGAAAGCTTATATATCCTTCGGCTTGAGCTATAGTTCAAGCGGACCCATAACTAACAGCGACAGTCATTACTGGTACTACGATATTGATGTAATATTGCTCCAACACTAGATCAGATATGTTATAAAAATATGATTTGATACTATAAGTTTATCTTGCCATGCTTTGTGAACTGTTATTTTATTATATTACTAGCTTCCACACGCGACTTGGTTAGGTTCGGTTATAATTATTCCTGCTGGAATTTTTCCCTCCTCTGCTGCACTGGGAGTGAAGAAATAGCATAGAATGCGTGCAGACGCTTATCATCCTGGCATGTCGTAAAAGTCGACTAAGGGACGGGTCCTCTCCAACATGGTGGACTATCTGTATGGGCGATGGGCTGATCACCTGTCACCATACGGTTCATCATACCATCTTAGGACTAATCAATCGAACGTGGCCACAAGTAGTCTTGTGGCTCTGCCCACCCCATTAGGGATTTCGGGCGTGATGATATGTATGTATGTATGTAGGATTATTTATTTCGAGTATTTGTACCAAATTTGAAGTAGATTTCAGCATATATGAAATGTTTTTCCGTTAAAAACTTTCAATACACTAAGGCATCACATTTTAGGGGAGGTTACATTTATTTCTTGAACGGTTACCTAATTGTTTGTTTTGAGATGCATTTGTACCAAGTTTCAAGGTAATAAAGAAATGGAATCAGTTTTTCCAATACAAAGTTTAACGCCCCAATGCACTCCTTTTTAGGGCTAGTTTAATATTTTTCCCTAACCTAGGTATACCTAATTGTTTGTTTTGAAAAGTATTTATACCAAGTTTCAAGTTAATCAACTCATTGGATGCGTTTTTTCCATGGGTACTAACTTCAACCCCCTTCCAGATTTATTTCCGGAACTTTCTATAGCCTATGTCCTGCCTGTTTCCCTTAATATAATATCAGAAACCGCATTCAAAATTTATCGCGCACATACAATCAGACAAACAGACACATGAAATTCAAAAACCTTTGGGATGTGTTGTGTTGCTCATTCTGAAGCCCCCCATAGCATTTTTTCATTCTTATCTTCAATGTAAGTACAGACTTTTTCCACGTTAAGATTTTATTATAATATTATAGATATTGTTTATATGATTAATTTAGGTAGTAATAATATGTATTTATAGAGTACCTATAAGTGTGCCCGGCATGCATTACAATGCTTTAATTTTTTTTGTGTCTTAAACTTTCCCCGGCCCGCGCACCACTACTCACGAAAGTTTCATCGTAATTTACATTACGATGAATGGTATAGGAATGCATAGGAGACGGACTAAGAAACAAACAAACAGACAAACATTCATTTAAATGTAGTAGAAGATAGCAGATATGCATAGTCCAAGTGTATGTCGATCAATGCAACACTGGCTGGATTCCTTAAGCAACTGGCAATAATAGCTCACGCCGCGGCCACCGACTATAACGAGGGCAAACATTTTTGAATAACTAACAAATATTTCAATATCGAATGAAGCCATCAACAGAAACTAACGAACGCCTAACTTCCAGAGGCCGTCAAGCAATTGTTATGGCATTCCGTGAACTGCACTTGAGCAGTCTTGTTACTTTAGCTATAGCGATGTTTACCATATTTGCATCCGAAAAATATGCCATTACTGAATATTTTACTTTGCGTAAGACACATCGATCGATCACAATTTGCCACACTGTCATTAAGTGAAATGAGGGAAAATATTATGTGCATGATATTTCGACAGGAAAAAGGCTTGTTTTTGTAAGTTGCACAACTGTTTATTTTTAAACTTTGTAATGTCAGGAAAGCCTTGTCATACACATCATTAAGGGTGTATTGAAGGATCTTTGAGCATTGTTGATCATTCATCAACTAGGTAGCTGTCGGATTGACGTGGTAATTATAAAATTAATAATACGAAAACTGAAATTGCACGAGCGGCGTCAGTCCCCAGAGATCTTCTTACTAGTTATTTCCGGTTGAACGAAAAAGAACAAGTTGTGGATCGGGTTAAAATAGAAAATTGGTGTTTTACTTGTATCATTGGAATACCATAATTTACAATCAGACGATCTCGAGGGAGTTTAGGCAATGGACACTTTCAGAAACTTTTAAATTGCAATTGGCTTTAACGTGTTTAACCATAAATAAATATAAAAAATAATGTAATTTGTCTCAAAGTATCAGTTTAATAGAATCAACAAAGTTGAAACAAAGACTAACAAAAGTTAAAGGCGTAATAAAGTAGTATATTTCATTTAGGAAACTGGTTGGTCTATTAGCTGCGTGGTGAACTAAATTAGTTAACGGCCGGTTGAAAGTTTGGACATTTAAATTGATGAGGTCGTATAAAAGCGTCGCAGAGTTCCCGCGACGCCGCGCCGCAGCGCCGGCCGCGGCGTGACTCGTGCCGCGCGCCCCATAAGTCCTCGCTGCTACAATGTTCGGATGAATGCATGTGCTCGTTGGTTTGCGGCTAGCACTCTATCAAATTAATACCAACCAACCATTCACCATACCTTCACGCCTTATTGCAATTTTATATCATGAAATTCCAGCGAGGTTACTTTATTTGTAAAATTACGACTGGGTAATTTGAAATGCATTAATTATTTATGAAGATTTGCAATGCCATTAGCTTACAAAATGATGTCAAATATAATAATCATTAGGTTAGATTATGTATGCTAGAATCAAACGCTGGAAGACGTTGGACATGGAGGGTGTGCGATCGTTCGTTATGAAAGTCTTTGAGGGAGACCTATATCCAGCAGTAGACGTCCCAGGGTTGAAATGATGAATGTAGGCTAGGCATACACTTCGCTCACTACTGTGATACAATATGTAGGATGGTTTATGACGAACTACACAACAAATCGAAAAGAAATAATGTTTTCCCCATAAATCATGGTCATAAATATTGTCTTCGTCGTAGATGTATTACCTACTCATGTTCGTTTTACTCGAGATAATAAAGATAAGACTTTTTATGTTATTGAGGAGAACACGTGCCACCCGTGATTTAACGATATTCGTATAACTAATATTGATAAAGTTTTACAATGTAAGTTTTCTGTGAGTCCTGTTATGGGTTAGTGTTATCTTCCGGTCAGCGACACTGAAATTAATAGACTACAAATCACCGGTGGATTCAGTAAATCACAGTGTTTATGAGTCATTCAAGTCGCCGGTGTGAGGCCGAGCGACCTCCGCACTGATTTGCAATCTCGATTCCTCGGCGCGGCTCTTCAATATGCATCTACGTAATATCTATCGTCATACAAAGTAGGTAATAAAATTCACGCATCTAAATTATTCCTTAAAGTTTGTTTGCATTTCAGTTAATATTTAAATGTTTCAATTAAAATAGATCGATTCTAGCTCCTGCATTATACTAGCAAAACTAGTAGCAGGTCATTAAAAGGCGGTTGTATCTGTCTTCGTAGGCCTTTGTAAGAATTGAATATGAGCCCTTTTGTAGAAAGTGTTCTATGTGCGTTGCCGCAGAGCTTCCAGTTTTGGGAGCGGGCACGCACGCGATGACTGGCTTCATGAATATTTAGATGAGCAGAGCTTCATTAGCGCAGTCACTTGTTCGTCGAAGGAAGCGGGCGTGTCGGGATTGTGTTCTCCCTGTAAGCCTGAGCGTCGCCGTCTGAGCACCTTCTCGGCTCAGCTTCGGTCGTGGGTTCATTGAACGCATATAGTTTATTTATATTCCCATAATCTTATTATATTCACAGAATATTTCTCAATATCTCTATTTAATTCATAGAAGATAAATCGTTTTACAATAATCATTTACAGTCATGGATTTAAAGCATCCAACAATCCCAACCTGATACGACTAACAGAGACGTTACATGAATAGAACAAGTTTATAATGCACAATCTCAAATCTCGGACTTTTGAATACATTTTAACTTTATTTATTATGAATTATTATTCGCTTTGAGAACTTTACCAATTATTACAATAACTGGTAAACAATTAAAATGGGTCTCTCATTTCCAGGAAACAGCCTGCAGCCACTCAGGTTTCTGAAATTAAGTTTTGTTATGGGGTCCTATGAACTTTCACCCCATAAATATTCATCGTTTCCACTGTTAACTAGTTAACCTCTCGCGAATCATCGCCATTGTTCCGACGGTGAAATGAAAGTTCTTTATATGCATATTACATCTCCGAGTCGGCAGATTATCACGTCAAACTTAGGTAGGTATATAGGTAGGAGCTCGTATTCTTTCGTATCAAAAAAATAGGTATTTACTGCAGATAATTTCAGACTCAAAACCTACTTGAAAATATTGACCAAGATATCTAATGATTATACTTATGACCATGCCATTTTTGCAAGCTGAAAGCACACAGAGGGTTTGCAGATTTGTGAAACCAACCGTAACTAACCGACTTATGGTAATTTAAAACAAGTATTTAAGGCGAGCATTATTATCGTAGATACTCTCCATACATGTGTATGACGACGCGGTTAGCCTAGTTGGGAGGAGCCTCCGAAGCTAGCGTCCCGGGTTCGATCCCCGGTAAGAGCAAATATTTGTATGATGATCACGAATGTTTGTTCCTGAGTCTTGGTTGTTTCCTATGTATTTATTTCTCCATATAAGTATGTATATCGCAGTAGTACCCAGAACACAAGCCTTTAGAGCTTACTTTGGGACTAGATCGATTTGTGTAAAGATTATCCCCTGATTTATTATTATTATTATTTTATTCTGAATCAATCTGCATTTCTGCAAGAAACCGATTACCTAGTTGGTTAACACTTATCGAATGTATTTTGAAATAAATGGGCGAAGCGAGACGCGTGCGCTGTTGAACATGATGAGTTCTTGACGTTGTCTTATTACAATTGTGAAAGTAAGATATTTAAGCGGTTGAGCTCTGTACCGTTGACAGGGACAAGGCGCGGGGACGGCCGGCGTGGGCGCGCGGCTCCCGTACCGCCCCGACAATACGCTGCGCCCGCGCCGACGCCGCCGCCGCTTCGCTGCGAAAACTACAAACCCATTGTGCTGTACCGTACCTTGACTGAGCCTTCATTAAATCTTGACTTGTACCATAGTTTTGTATGTATTTTAATTCGTTATTTTATAAATCGGAAGCATCAAGTGGTCGTTGTTATGGTGGTCAAGGAATCATTTAGTGGAAAGTTTTATTAATGTTAACTTTATTGCATAATATAAAATCCAGATGCATACTTCTTCGCAATTCTTAATTATTTATACTTTTAGTTTCCTGTTGTTTCTGTCTCATACTCTGGCTGAAATATTAGTATATCCTGCATAATGTAGGTGTATGTATCTTTATGTACGTGTTTATGTTTGTACATCTTTATTTATTTATGTATGTATCAAGTGACAAAATAGTTTAATATGTTTATAATGGACTCAAGGATCCAGCGCGCAGCAGCGGTCAAAGATCGCAGTCATATTCGAACAGCTATAACAAGAAACAGGACGTTGTTCATCAGACAAGATCATAAAACGAGCCCTAAAATGTTAAACGACTGCTCAAAATTGGTGGTAAGAAGAAATTACAAAATAAAAGGACGAGATTACGGTACTTTGAATGAATTTTGGAGAGAGTCCGTCTTAACCTATATTTCACTTTATGGGTGAACGATTTTTACAACCCACTCGATGGACAATCCAAATGGCAACAACTCCGTAGAAAGTTTCTGGAAATAATTTTCTTTCTTTTTTATCTTTTTCCTTGTGTTTAAATACAGACTGGGATGTGTAGGCAGGCATATGTTTACTTTTAAGTCTCAAAGTAACTTTTTAAATATACTCATAGTACTGGATTCGGATAATTTCGTGCTTCATTATTTCGAAGAGGTATTTACGCACGCCTGTCTCATGGCTAGTTGGCGTGGATGTAATTTCAGAAGTAACAAATCGGAACTGCTCGTTGACAAAGGCAGTCGCGGCCGCGCGCCGTCGGCGTGAGCGACGCGTCTCCGTCGCGGGCTCTATGACAACGCCTCGCGATGACTGATTGTGTCCGTCCATCGCTCCGCACTCGCTCTCTTTGTGCTTTTAAATAATCCGCTGCGTCGTGATCTGGAGTCTAACGGTGCAGGTCCCGCCAGCCTATTGAGCTCACATTCAGTAATAGGTACAATTTTTCAAGCTTTCACATAAGTCTCTACTTATACCTGTTAAGCCAAACATCCATGCAATGATTTATTATTATTGTCTGTTTATGTACCTACTAAATCATTTTAGTAATTAGTTGCATAGTGACTTACGACATATAACCCACCTTGTCTTGCATTAAGATCTTTCTTTGAATCAATTGGTCCAACGATATTGTTTCTGTGTATAGCAAAACCACTTGCCTATGTAAGGGTAAATCAAATTACACAAGCACACCTGATACTTGTGAAACGAATGAGACTTCACGATATCTAGCGAGTTTTGTTGTGATGCAAATGATTGTTTTCACTCATGTCACGAAAACTATGGAAAGGTACAATTTAATTAACTCTTAATTTAAGATAGTGTCGTTAAAATCAACATGGATGAATACCACATCTTTGTAGATCGACTAATTGCCGGGTAATACACACTTCAAGAAAAAAACGGCCAAGTGCGAGTTGGACTCGCGCACGAAGGGTTCCGTACCATTATAATCAAGCAAAAAAAAAAGCGTTTGTTGTATGGGAGCCCCCTTAAATATTTATTTTATATTAATTTAATTACTTATTTTTGAAGTTAATATATATCTAAATATTCTGTGAATATTTCAAGCGTTTACCCGTTGCCGTCATCAATATCGAGCAAAAACGAGCAAAAAAAATCGCGTTTGTTGTATGGGAGCCCCCTTAAATATTTATTTTATTTTGTTTTTTAGTATTTGTTGTTATAGCGGCAACAGAAATACATCATCTGTGAAAATTTCAACTATCTAACTATCATGGTTCATGAGATACAGCCTGGAGACAGACGGACAGACGGACAGCGGAGCCTTAGTAATAGGGTCCCGTTTTTACCCTTTTACCATAAGTTAACGAAAACGACTGCTTAATTTTACGTTTTCTTCAAACAGGCCGTAACTATTTCTAATTTCCTACATGCGGATATTGTCCAAGCAACAAAATTAGACCTCGGGGTCCTTAACTTTCAGGAACAGGAGGGGACAGTTCTGAACCTAACCCAAGGTCATACCTTGCCCCCAAATAAGATTCCCTACTCCAATTGTCCAACAAGTCTATAAAGTGCATTAATTAAATAGCATTAATATTAAGTGAGATATAATTAAGAAATACATAAATGCGAAAGTCTGTTTGTTTTAAGATATTACCTCTAGTGTTTGAATGCGTATTGTACTCAATCATACTCGCAGCATGAAATTGAATGAAAATTGTTAATAGCTATTATAGTTACTTCTAAATAATGCATTGGAAACATTATTCCGGAAAAAAATTAGAGCCTAAACATTTCGATTGAAAACATATGATAGGTTCTTAAATTATGACTTTGATCGAAGGTTAATGTGTTGCATGACATTTCACACTGAGGTTAACCCAAATGTGTGCTAAAATCTCGGGTCTCACCTGCACACAACCAGCCACCTGTTAACTGCAACTCCGCAATATAAAAAAAGAAAAGGAGCGAGCGCCAGCCAGTGCAAAAAACAAGAATCCAAGACGACACGTTTGGAAAATAAAAAAAGCTCTCGCCCACCAGATGGTCGCCTCGACGCGCCGAGAAACCCGCTTTCGAGCAGGTTGTGATTGTGACTTACCACGCATATTCATTTGCGCTTTTGAATGTGGTGAAAATTGAATTACACAGCTGATTGAAATTAAGGCAAGCTATGCTAATCTAGCCAAGTATGCATTTAAATTAGGTGTTGGTATTTGTTTTTAATCGAGTGGGGTGGGGGTCTACATTGTTAATTTCTTATCCAAATAACGAAAGTCAGCCGTCAGATATTAAACGGTGCCAATCGATGTTTCAGATTTGAACTAATTGTTTTAGTGATGAATGGTAATGATTTGACATAGATATTTTGCAATCGGAAAATGTCAAATATAACAATTCGTAACCAAATCGATTCTTTTTCTGAATATAGGAACGCGACATAAACGGTTTAAATCAGTTTGATAAATAGACTAGCTTTTGCCCGCGACTGCGTCCGCGTGTTATTTTTTAATAATTGTTTGGAATGTTAAAGTTAAGAATGTTGTTTATAAGGAAATATTGTAAAATACCGCCCGCCGACGGTTAAATAGATACGGAAATCTCGGTGCGCGAGTCCACTTGACCGCTTTTTTTTCTTAAGAGTATTTGCACCAATTTCAAGTTTATTAACTGCAAAATTTCAAGTTTTTAACTAAAAAATGACGGATTTCCATACACACTTTTAACACCTTTTAAGGATCGAATTTCGAAAAATCATTTCGTAGTGCGCGCTTAAACCCTAATTGAAACCTTCTAACTTAAAAATATTGGAACTACCCTAAAATTAGTTAACTACATTTTCACCCCTACACGGGTTGATTTTTTTCTAAATGCTTTTGCAGTGCGCCTTTGTTTTTATTTAGAAGCCTAAATTCTCAATTTCATGTTAATAAGCAAAAAAAATGACGAATCCCCATACAAACTGTTTTCTCCTTTTTCACCACTAGCGATTGATTTTCGTAAAATTTTCTTAACGGGCGCCTACATTAACTAAAAAATACCTGTACCAAATTTCAGACTTCTAACTCCAGCAGTTTTTGCTGTGCGTTGATGTCACCCGATCAATCAGTCAGATTCTTCTTTTATATAATAGAAAAAAAGAAGAAAAAAGAAGAAGAAGATATGTACAAAAATACAAAATTGTATTTTACGGATTTCTTAAAATCAATTCTGTAATTAATAATTAACGTTTCTAAAGAAGGTAGAAAAGCGGCACAGTAAGCTGTTTGTATGCTGATACGAAAGAGAACTATTTTGGCAATTCTCAATCTTCCTTTTGACCGCGCGCATTAAAGTATGAACATAATTAGTTCTTAATTATGGTATTTATGATGACAAAATACATGAGAAACGAGCCAAGCAACAACCGGCCAACTGCATGCAGGACCATGCACAACAGTTTCGTACTCTACTAGTGGACCCGCCACAGCTTCGCCCGCGGTATTTTCCATAAAATCTTTATCACCCCTTTTCACCCCTTTAGGGATGGAATTACTCAAGGAATATCTCCTCCAAATTTCAAACTTCTAGGACCACCCGTTCAGGCTGTGCGTTGTCTATAAGTGAGTCACGGTACTGTACATGCAATGATATTTATGTCTACCGCTAATTAGTGTATGCTGTCATTGAACATATTTTTCTTATTTTAAGTATTTACGGTGTTCACTGTAGGGGGTAGCGATAAGATCTACCTAAAGATGTAATTTCATATTTCCTAAACCGTAACCCAAATCTAAAAGTTTAAAAATGATGTGCTGATAATGTTTTGTTTTTTCTATCCAATGACACCTCATGCATGACAGATGTCCAAAGAAATCTATTTTTTGCTAATTTTATTCATTGTGTTTGTGCACGTTGGAAACACCTATTCTTTCTTCTATAAAATTTAAGCATTGTAGCTTCGATAGTCTGAGGAGTTTGGTTGTGATATACAGACATACAGACAGACGTTCATAGCGAAACTATAAGGGCTCCTAATTTGATTACGGAACCCTAAAAAGTTGATGATGATACATCGTAGTTTGAACAGAATATTTGATAAAGCGCGAACGTAGCTATGTGCGATAATAAATTGTTCAACCAGAGGGTTTAGTACACTAATTTTTATCGCGCACATAAACCATTCGTCTCTTTCGTACCCGCATATTAGTTAAAAAGTGACAGATGCTGTATGAGCGCGATAAAACCTACTGTGCTGAGCAATCAGGGATTAAAACAAGTGACATCATACGAGATATTTAAAGTTCGAATGGTCTTTACTCCCGTGTTAAACACTCTACTTGTCACTTCGAATGAAAAAAAAAAAAAAACCTAAATTTTCAATAAATAATACCTACAATTAATATTTCACTACTTCACATCTTTCAATCTGGTTAATATGTAGTTTATATTTAAATTTATTTGTCCTCAATAAAGATTTTATTTATATAGACGTTTGTTAAAACAAAATTATAAATTTTGATTAAAATACAAAGTTCAACGATTTCTAAAGTTTACAATAATTAATTAGTTTTACAGGAATAGAAATAGAAGAAGAAATTGTTTTTTGTTTATTAATTCAAATTTATTTCACAAATTAAAAATTGAAAGGCCGAGTCTTCTGCAACTTCATTACTGATCACATTAATTATGTACGCAATTGATGATTTTCTTAGTCTTCGCATGTCAAAAACAAAAGGATTGAAAAACAGATAAACTGATACACTGTTTGTAGTCCGTTTGCAATGTTATAGTGATACACTTTTAGAGGATGAGAAGTATACAAAAGTTGAATTATATACTAGCTTGTAGCCGCGACTTCGCCCGTGTGAAATTCGGTTATACCTAGTTATATAGGATAGTAGGATGCATCAACTTAGAAAAAAGAAGCAGGTAAAATTATTGTTTTTGTGCTATTAAACATTACCGTGCATAGCCAGAAATATCTAAATAATGTTGAAAGTCTATTGCAAGGTTGGTGCTGTTGTAATGGATTATTTTTAAATTATATCGTTATGAATAATATTAATGACAACGAATGTTTTTTAGGTATCTACTGAATATTTGCATGCTCATGTTGGCAAGATATGTGATGCTAATCTTTAAAATGAACACCTATATTTAACCAAATCTTATGTGAATAAATATATTTGAGTTGATTTGATTTTGATTTGTTGTCTTCCTACACCGCACTGTAAATTTGATCATAACTTTACCATTCAGTGGAGTCCGGCACGAGTCACATAAAGATCTATCACTTTATTACCATCGCAACCTTTTATTATGTTTGAAGAATTCGTTCCAACTGTGCTCGTTTATCGGCTCACGCAGAAATTAATTGGCCATATGTTTTCGTTACGTTGTTCATTAAAATAGTCTCATTCAAAAGACAAGACCCCATATGGTGTAATATTTTTTTGACTGCAAAAACACGTTGAGAATGTTTAACCGACAAAACAATCAAATAACAAGCTGAATAAAAAAAATCGGACGTTCCAACCTGTTTTAAATTTAAATAATGTGTCAAGTCATCTCATCACCTTAGTTCCTGTTCCTTTTCTTTTGTGCTTTTAACTGTTTTATAAATTAGACTCCAGCCAGGCTTCACGCGGAGCGAATATTATGAAGGTGTTAACAGAGAAAACATGTTGAATATAAAACATTTTTGGACACAGCGTAGAAATATAAAATAATCAATTATTACTAGCTATATCAATGGACCATGTTGTAAAGGTTTGATAGAAATTTGTTATCAATTTTAGTATGAAATAATTTGATTTAATAATATAAAACTGTAGAAGTACTTGCAATGGGTGTAAATGGAATAATTCTTCGAAAAAGCATAGTTCATAAGTCTGCGGCGCGGCAGTGAGCAAGATTACTCTAAGATTGGGAGTATTAATTGCCCCAGCACTAGCTGGGAAATCGGCCCGCCTTCGCAATTAGTTCCCAGCTTACTAATGCCCGTGTAACTTATGGCCGACGATAGCAGCCGTCTCGTGTCGCTCATTAATGGATAGTATCCATTACTAATATACTTCAAACAACATTTCACATTCTAATTTAAGAGGTAATTATCTCATACGACTAAAGATTACCTAAGCCAGGTCATTCTAAGTTCTGAATCATCGACGCAGCTCATTTACGTCTCAGTTTTGTTTACGGACGAGAAAACGATATCTCACGCGTGGTCAGGCCCATAAGTTTAGATTTTAATCATAGATCTCGTATCACCCAGAGTGTAAACTGCTTATCGGCAACAGCTGTTAAACCAATTAGTTTTTATAGATATCTTTTAGTTTCAGCGATATTGGTCACTGAGCGACACAGGTGGACGTAGAAATATCCGAGTGGGATAGGGGCTCTACCTGTGCCAGGAGTCGCGTGCGCACCTGTGCCCGCATGCCCTAGCCTATAGGTACATTTATAAATACCGATCACGCCATGCAACATCAATCCCCTGCATATATTTGGAATGGCGATTCGTGCATTTTAACAAAAAAAGCTTTACGCGAACCGGTCGGGAACCATATATGTGTGAATGTGGTGCTAAGTATGACAATTAGTTCGTTATGGTATTCCATAAAAAGCTTGACATAGGCTTGTGACAGCTCAGCACCATCGCGACTTATTCAAATATCGATACTCAACGTACAGTCAATAATATAATTTCAAAAGCGTAAGATGTGATGTGTAAGGTACATCACTAACATGAAATATCAGAATGTTATTCGCATTAAGTTGAATCAAAAACAAGATGCAATCATACAATAAATAATAATAAATGATCTCACTCCGACACATCAACACTTAAGTCGTTAAGAGCACTTCACATAATACTGCGCACGCGCTGCTAACACGCACTTACGTATCACAGTGGAATGGAGATATCATGTAATTAAATGCTTAGCTGCAAAACTCTGGCGGAATTGCCTGGGTCGGTAGATAAATGTTTTATTTTTTTGTTTATCTGATTATCATTCCAATGTCATCAAGTTGAATGCACTTGGCATGTGTGAAACTCCCAAAGTTATTGGGATAAAGACGTTTTGCGGGTCGGTCGGTACGCATTCAGCAGCTAGCCGGCGGCGCGATGCGGGCGCGGGCGCGGACTCCGGGGGGCGCGAGCCTGCGTCGGATCTTATCGCATTTATCTGCCATATTGATTGCGCCCGTGTCGAAAGCCTCGCCTGGCCAAAAGCGGCGCAAACGCAGATTGAAACTTGAATATTCAAGATGATTGATTACAACGTAATGGACACTGACACTTGACAGCTCACAAAAAAATACCGATGCGACAATGTTGTATTTACGATATCTTGCATTTGGTACCTAATTTAATCAAGCACTTCTTGCATAGCGCCGCCTTGTGGCAATTTATAATAAATACAAACGAAAAAAACCTGGTTTCTGCTTTGCCAGAGAACTCCTATAAAAGATTTCGGTTTCTTCCTGGGGTTGGTATTTAGTGTAACAATAAATGCATTTCATTTTTGCTTAAAAATTATCCTACCGCATTACCAATTACGAAAATTTCACGCTCTTTCGCCCCATAACGGTGATGTAATGAGTTTTAAAGAGTTTTTTGTGGCCGTAGAATTCAAAATCTCTGCAAACAGGCAGGATCTTAATCTTAAGATTGAAGATGCCCGGATATTTTACTTAACTTTTTATCGTTCCGTATTTTCTCTCGGTCAATTTTCTTTGAAACATTCTCTTGACGTTCAATGTGATTTATGTTCGTATTCCAAAAATCATTACATATAAGTAATACGTTTAACGTCAGAAAGAGACACTTTAAATTCATTTATCGTATGTCCGGTTATTCATGTATGGAATGGTAACATAATTAAAAAAGCTTGCGAATTTTGATGAGGCTAATGCGTTGTCGCGGTCCAGCATGTTATTAAGAATAATAACGGGTGATAAAGCTGTAAATTGCGAGTGCGTGAGGTCGAAGCACCCGCCGCTCGCGGCTCCCGGGCTGAGTGTCCACTGACAATTGATGGATATTACCTGCCGCCAAGTCACCGAAAAAATCGAGGCAAATGCACTTGTCATGAGAGGTCACGATTGATCTGATTCACTTTTGTGATATTTAAGAGCGAACATTTTAAAGTACACTCAAGTATGTAACGGTTGTCGGTTTGATTATGGTAATTTGTTATTATGTGAAAGTTTAAGCGTTTCAGCGGTTTTGTTTTAATGAAGATTCCTTCGAAAAACATACATAATTCAACGTGTACATCAGTTAAACAAGTCGTAATAGGTTAGGATGTAACGGCGCGTAACATCCACCTGTCGCGTGGTCGGCGCGTGCGACGGTGCTGCAACTGCCAGCGTGCTCACTACCGTGGCCGCACTTGCTGAGTCCGGGCCACGTCGCGCCGCCCGGCGTCCTGCGCGCGCGCGTCACCCACCGTGGCGGCGCGCACCTGACGAGCGCCGTCCTGTGTCGCAATTCTTGTTTCTATGACGATACCGGCCAACGAAATGTGTTAAGGTGTTGACCCTTTCGAAAAGGTGGCACAAGTGTGTGATCAGCTTGCGAATTGCATTATCATTTAGATGGCTGTTTTGTTCTGTCCGGTAATAGTATCTGAAAGCAAAATATTAAGAAAGCCTTCAATAGCAATGTAACTTTGCTTCACAAGTTGGTAAAACTACCTGTTTGGTAGTAAAATTTATAAGCATTTATTGCATACCTACCTGTCCAGTATGAAGTCAACCTACGCAAACGTTGAAAACGCAAATGTTCTGATTTTAAAATAACTTAATGTACCTACTTAATTTGCCAACGAAATAGCAGTCATCTTCAGCATATCATTAAATAAGTTTTCTGCACTTTATGGCCATAGTAAATGCTTAAGTTATTTATTACTTGCATATGAGGCAAAAAGACGTTCATATACCTTGGAACTGATATTAGTAAGTCGAAAAGCACAGTGGGAGATACGAAAATATTAAGGATGTAAGGTAATAACGCCACACTGGGTGGCCGCGCGGGCACAACTAGATCGCCTACGCGGCTCGTTCGCAGCCAAAGTTTATCAGAGTATGCCGGGCACAAGAGATTTCGCAACTTACAGGTGTATTACTGATTTGGCGATTGCAATTATGGTTTTGCTGAGTGATAAAGAAAAACAATATAATAATAGTAATGGCTTTTTCAATGCCAAGCTCCTCCACAATCGTGAGGTGTGCAATCTCAGGGTGTACTTCCTTCACACCGAAAGTGGGATGCATTGCGACTGAGTTTCTTGCGGCGTTTCTTCTCAGCAGATGTCACCTTTCGAAGCGCTGGTAGCTTCAGACATGTAAAAGAGCCCATGTGGCCTACTTGCAAAATAAATATTTTCATTTTCATTTTCACATCGTAGCTGTTAATAAGAATCTTGCCCCACTCTTCTTGCCAAACCAAAACTGCCGCAAGCTTCCTGTGCTGAGCACTTGAGATCGTGAGGCCGTTTGGGAGAGCAAGGAGATGCGCGGGCGCTTCTACAAGGCCCTCATGGAACCTGCTGTAGATGGGCTGTCGTCGGTAGCCTGACTACGTTTCCTCTAAACATCTTTGGGGAAACCGAAGATTATGTCTGTGCAAGTGTATTATGGACGGGGTAGTCAAGACGAACAACTACCGAAAGTACATAATGAAGGATGGGACAGGGAATATCTGCCGAGCATGCCACTGTCCCGGAGACTCCTTAAGACACGTGCTTTCGGGTTGTTCAAATCTTGCCAATTCGGAGTTTCTGCACAAACATAACCAAGTAGCAAGAATCATCTACCAGCAACTTGCTCTTCGGCATGGACTTGTCGTTGCTGAAGAGGCTGTCGATGTCGGTACTAGAAGTATGCATCGCAACCCGTTCTCCAGAATGGCCGTGCCACTCTCTCTTGAGATGGCTCTATCACCATCACGGATAGAACTCATGTCGCCAATAAGCCTGATATCGTGCTGGCAGACCGATTCGAGCGCCGGCGGTACGTTGACGTCACTATCCCGCATGACGCTAATCTCATCAAGCCGGAGGACAAGCTAAACAAGTACCTTGACTTGGGCCACGAGGTTATCGCCATGTGGGATATTGATTCAGAGAATATGGTCGGGCTAATAGCGAAGACCCTCGACCTCTATCTTAAGAGGCTCTCGCTTGGTCGTTGGATCAAGGCTAAATAGGCGGTACTTCTGGACTGCTTCCTTAGTCTGCAGCCCTAACTACTGGTGGTTTGAGTCGAGTATATATCATAGTTTCGACTATGTACTCTCGGAATATCATGCGAATGTTCGTTGGCTCGACTGTTATTGGATCGAATATTCGCTGTGTCGAAAAGCGTAGAAACAATAAATCGTCAAATTAAAGCTCTGCTGCCGGTGGCACTATAGGTTATGTTTTTACAGTGTTTCCATATTTATACTGCTTTTAAACGTAGGTACAAAATGACTTTTAAGACTTTACTTTAGATCTCACCTAGGTTAACAACGCCTGCATGTTCCTGTAGTACTGGAATTAAGAAAACCACTTTTTATCGGTTTTACATTTTATCCTAAATTAGTTTCTTAAAAATGGACAACCTTGCTCCAGTTGAGTGTGGCTCATAATTTCCGAACATAATTTTTTTTGTGTCATTTCTTCCATTCCCATAATTCTCCGAGTCGCATTTTTTCCCAATGACAGCCTTTGACAATTGTTCGTTAAATTGTTTTTGATTTTTTCGTAAAATTGATTTTCAGAAATTATGGGCCACACTCAATAAGGTTGAAGAGTGACAATATTAGGGATATAAATTAAGTAAATAATCCCAGTTAAATACGAAATGTTTAAACGTCAGAGTTATTGCTATGAATTGGTCCCTTTTTAACTGAACCTAAAGTCACCTTGTATTAGCCGTTTTTTATATTAATACTGTAAAAGAAATATATTTCAGATTAGATTGTTTTAAACTTTCGCGATTTAAACACATATTTACATGTATACGGGAATCGGAGGTGCTGATACCTGCCACTTTAGTCTTCTTCTGACCATTGCAATAAGGTCGATTTTTAAGTTACGCGATTAAATCCCATTTACATAATATAAATATTTAAGATTCTTAAAGCTAATAAAGAGCGTAGTGAAAAATACATTTATATACTTAGTCCCAAACTAGGTTCCTCTGTTAAATGGGTCGGTACTACACAACGATACGAATACTTATGTAGATGAATACATTCACATCCTAGTTCAGGCACCTTTTATTATAAACATTATTGTTTAGTCTTAAGTTGTTATATTTGAAATGAATAAAGATTAAATTCAATACATTGAATTGAATGCTTTTATGGAAAGGGAATAGGAAAGGTTTGAAAAATATACTATTAAATTACGTTGAATTTGATTCCCTGTTTCCTAGTTATTCTTAATATAATGTTATTCGTATTAGTCATTGAACATTAGGATTGACACCTCTACTGATAAAGATAAAAATCTTGTATATGGCACATTTTGAAAAGTTTCAGAAACCATAAATAGCGTAACTTGCCGCAATCGTTTTGTTTAGATTATGATGGTGAAATGTATTTAGAAAGACAAAACCATCCCCTATAATAGGTGATAAAAATATTGACCTACCCTAGGCAATATCATAGCTACCATTAAAGTTCATTGTTACGTAGGGAAAAAATATGTTGGTTAACAGTTCAGCATTTATAGTGGACACGTGCCGAACGCATGCCGGCGCGTGCGCCACGCTCCGCCGCGCCCCACCCTCCACCCCTATTGTCTGACATTACCAATTTTTACCACACACCGACACTGTAACCGTCATGTGCACGACAGTTGTTGTTAGACAGATAACAATTGGATTCACCAATTAAAATGTCCATTTAATTAAAACAAAGGTCACCATCTAATATTACTTAACTTCACACATCAGCGAACACACATTACTTAACTTCACGTACCTATATGGTAATCGTGTCCATTGGGTGGCGACTCTGAAGCATAAAACTTCCAAAATTTTATTGTAACTTTCACAACTTGCTCGGCCGTATATACCCGAGTGACGCAGTAACGAGACAATACTTTTTGTATAGCTGTTTCATAAATAATTGTATTATGATACAGTTACAAGCATACCTATAAATATGATTATAGTAATGGAGATTTCGTCGTAAAAGTGGTACGAGAGCCTTATAAAACGCGTCCGGCTGCGCTTGAGCGCGGGTTGATGGCGCGTCGTCACCGGCGTGCGAGCCGGCACACATCGCTCGTGAGCCTAATGCAGATATCGCTATATTTGCTATATGTGCTATATATTCATGGGTGACATTTTTGCTATAGATTCACTGATGACGGGTGTTTTATTGGCATTTTCAGAGCACATAATAGTGGTGGTACATAGTCGGGCGATGGTGGCGGCAGCGGGCGTCGCTCGCGGATGCGGGCCGGCGCAGGCGCCGCGGCACTTGCCGTATTTCATTTATAATTAAGTACGGACTACGACCCGAGACCCGGACCTGTCGCGATTTCACCTGCTATTATTGCCATTTTATTCATTGTTATCTCATTTATTACGTTGCTTGTTACAGATTTTAGTGGCTGTAGGTTTTAACGAATGTGCTTAATGATGAGAGTATGTTGGCGCTGATTTCTCCTGACAAACACGCATATGTAACGATCATCTCGGTGAACGGCGTCCGTTTAATTGATATGATTAAGTTTTAATGTTTTTCTCGATATACATGTAAAAGGAAAGTATAAAAGTATTTGCCATTTATGGTACACTTTCTTATGTAGGTAGGCACCATAATAAATGTTCGTGATCTCTCTGATCGTGATTGTTTTTATTTTAGGGTTTTTTTGAGTTACAGTTTGAGTTGGATCGATCTCGCCCGCAGCGACACCGAGCGCGCGCGAGCTTTTTTTATTGCTATTATTGGAAGAAGTAATAGCTCAGGTGGGAGTGACCTCGGTTAGCGTTTATGTGGCCGGAGATCGAGCGCTTGTAATATAACATTATCCAATTCGTAGAAACGAGAGCATTTTATAGCAAACAGCTTGTATCATCTCTTTTTGATTTACTCTTCAAGTACATCTGATTGTACTCCTCTGCTGCACTGGGAGTGAAGAAATAGCATTAAATGCTTATCATCATGGCATGTCGTAAAAGTCGACTTAGGAACGGGTCCTCTCTAACCTGGTGGACTATCTGTATGGGCGATGGGCTGATCACCTGTCACATACCATCTTAGGACTAATTAATCGAACGTGGCCACAAGTCGTCACAGAGCCACACTCTGCCCACCCAATTAGGGATTTCGGGCGTGATGCTATGTATGTATGTATGTGTACATCTGATTGTCTGAATATACAGCTCTCTCATTTCTCTTATTTAATCTTCAGAAAGTTGGATCGTTAGACCTTATTTATAATATACAGCAGGTGTTGTATGTTAGTAATGAATGGTAGGTAAACGAGTAGACATGGCGAATGTGACGCAACGGCCGGCGCGGGTCGGAGGTGAGAGCCTGCGCCCGCGCCGCCTACGCACGGTCCCGTTATCTACACAGCTTTATTTTTAACAGAGGAATATTGCTCGATGACACGATGACGAATCGTGCGGTTGTAACTTGATGGGTGCTCTAAAGTGACTTTTTAATGGCCTTCACTCAAATTGCGAAAAAAAAGTATATTTCAAGATATTTTTTACTTCTCACACTTTGTACATCAACATCGCTTATACGTTTTGGTTAATACTAATGTTGACCAATTTTGTGTTATTTTGCAAAGGGAACCCTAAATAATCGGATAATGAGTATGTGGTGTCTGCTCTCGGCTGTAACGAGTCGAGTCGTGTTTATTTTCTTCCTCACCCGTATAGCACTACGTGGTGACAGATCACCGTAATTATTATTCCATACTAATGATCGTGACGGCGACCCGCTGCTCAATTACGTAACACCAATTTGTATCGCTTTGGCGAAAAGTAAACCAATAGGAGCATTATTTATATCGAGTGAAGACTAAATTGGTTTACTTTTCGACCCAAACCGATAGCAATTGTGCTACGTAATTGAACTGCCGGCTACTCGCCCGTTTCATGCTATGACATTCGAGGAAGTTTTCATTGAAAAAAAATGAAATTTGTAGGTTTCATACCATACCAAGTTATAAATGCAAAAGTGAGTGAGTGAATTTGGTACTTCTTCACGCTGAAACGGTATAGCCGAGAAAAATGAAATTTGGAATGAAGATAGTCTATGCCCTCGATTAAAATAAAGGCTAAGTTTTATCCCGAAAAAATTGACTGTTCCTGCGGGAATAACTCGCGGACGTGCCACGCCCGCAGAAGCTAGTTATATAATAAAACATCATTATTACAAAGGTATTTGAACGTTAGCTTGTATCTTACAGCCAGTTCAATGAATGAAGCTTTATAATTGAAATAACTACGAACCATAAAATAAGAAGTCAATAAAACAAGCAGCACCTACAATCGCAACGCGTTGAACTCTTTTCTATGAACGACACGCGATTTGCTACGAAAGCTACGAACATTATAGACAATATTTCGTCCCCTTAGTGCAAAAACCGGTTAACTGCATGAAATACGCATATGCAGTTAAGCGGTTTTTGCACTAAGGGGACGATTTGTTTCGAACAATTGCTTGCTTTGCAATTTCTCTGTTTATAAATTCAAGTGGGACTATGAAAACATTGGATCTCACGGCAGTGAAATATCAGAATGCGTTTGCGAGGATCTACGAAGCGCAGCTACTCGTAGTATTGAATAATCTGTTGGTCGCTGAGGCGTCGACGCGTGGGTGCGTGCATTCGCCGGTGCCGGCTGTATTGGCACTGGATCTGCGATTTATCGCCGCGCGGTGACGCCGCCGTCGGGCTTCGCGTGCAGGCTGTGGCCAGCTGAGCAGCGTGCCACTACAACTGACTGGAGTTATTTTAATAAGTAGTAGAAAATGCCGCTTAATCACATTCCCAATCAATACTGAGGTAAACAATCAAAGTTATGTCCAAGAAGCCTAGGTATTCTAATATGCAGTTAAATCCCTTTTCCATGTTGTATTGTGCCCGAGTTGATTTCTTTACATTCGGTTTTTAGGGTTCCGTACTTAAAGGGTAAAAACGTGACCCTATTACTAAGGCTCCGCTGTCCGTCTGCCCGTCTGTCCGTCTGACCGTCCGTCCGTCTGTCACCAGGCTGTATCTCATGAACCGTGATAGTTAGACACTTGAAATTTTCACAGATGATGCATTTCTGTTGCCGCTATAACAACAATTACTAAAAAACAGAATAAAATAAATATTTAAGGGGGCTCCCATACAATAAACGTGATTTTTCCCCGCTTTGGAATTAACTAAGAGAGTAGACGTTGGATACTTCCAAATTTACTGAAAAGAGAAAGTTTCTTTGAATCCGTTGCTACTTTTAATATATGGTGCTTCTGCGACCTCTCTCTCACTCCACTTTTAGTTTGATTCATAGAAACGCCGTATTCGAGGCTCCAGCCTCATCCACACACGTGCCGTGACATTCGCACCTTCACCATTGTGCGCCAACAATATGCTTTATCAGCGGTATGTACCGCGCTATATAATTATATACTAACACACCCACCATAATGTCAGTATGTTCCGCAGGATAAGGCGCAGTCGGTGCTTAAATCCCGGAAGATACATAAATATTGATTAGCTTTACATGAGCAGTCGGAAGGCAATTTGGTTAAGGTGTATTTTCGTATTTTCCTCCTCTGCTGCACTGGGAGTGATGAAATAGCATAGAATGCGTGCAGATGCTTATCATCCTGGCATGTCGTAAAAGTCGACTAAGGGACGGGTCCTCTTCAACATGGTGGACTATCTGTATGGGTGATGGGCTAATCACCTGTCACCATACGGTTCATCATACCATCTTAGGACTAATTAATCGAACGTGGCCACAACTGCCACAAGTAGTCTTGTGGCTCTGCCCACCCCATTAGGGATTTCCGGCGTGATGCTATGTATGTATGTGTATTTTCGTAACGTGGGTAAACCGTTTTTCGGTTAACACAATGATAATACGACCGATGACTCATTTTTGGATTATTTAGTCATTAGTATATTTGTATAGCACTTTGAAAAATTTGATGGGAGGGTGAGGTCCTACAATTCTGAGGTGATGCTGTTGAACTGATTTTAATGCAAATTTGATTATATCATCAATTGGTATCGCTTTCGCGAAAAGTAAACCAATTGTACCCTTATTTATATCGAGTGATGACTAAATTGGTTTACATTTTGATTCAAATCGATATCAATTGTGTTATGTAATTGAGCTGCAGGTGTAAGTCGTGTCAATAATAATAACGTATGTTTTAATTATTCATTTTTAAGATTCTGTACCACAAAAGGAAAAAACGGAACCCTTATTGGATCACTCGTGTGTCTGTCTGTCTGTCCGTCTGTCACAGCCAATTTGCTCCTAAACTACTGGAACGATCGAGTTGAAATTTGGTACACATATGTAAGTTGGTGACCGCAACACGGACGTGTAACGTAAATAAACGAATTTTAATCATGAGGGTCATGTTACAATATCGCCACAATAATCAGTTTTGAAGTTGTTTTAGAAAATAGGCCTAAAATTTTGAAAAAAAACACAGAAAATAGTTCTTTACCTATAGATTACAGGCAAATTTATAAGAAGTCTATGGTATTTAAAGTAACAGGAAAATTCATATGATCACTGAACCCTCTCCACGCGACTTTAACTCGCACTTGTCCGGTTTTTATACGTTCGGCCCGTTCATTTGAGTTCATAGCGAATCTATATTGAGTCACTTCTAGGTTTATCCTATTGGTTTAAAAATCTGTATGTAATTGTATTTAGTAAGAGGCCTTGCTCCGCTCCATAAAATATCCTTAGCGTTAAAATATAATAGAACGGGGTAGTGCCACTAGTGTGTATCCAACTTTTGGGTCATGTATGGAGCTGAGGTTTAGTATTAATTTGTTACTTTTAAATTATTCTACTCAATCTTCTCTCTGCAATAAAATGTTCATATATGGATTTAAAAAAGATTAATATCGATTTATTTACCTACTGTATTCCAACGACAATGCAATATGAAAGTGCAGTTGCAAAATACCTTTTATTTGTAACTAGTGGACCCTTCGCCCGCGGTATTTTCCATACAATCTTTATCACCTCGTTTCACCCCTTTAGGGATAGAATTTCAAAAAACCACTCCTTAGTGTACCTCTAGGGTACTCGAGGAATGTCCCCAAATTTCAAACGTTTAGGACCACCCGTTTAGGCTGTGCGTTGTCTATAAGTGAGTCACGGTACCGTTTTATATGTATTGATATGTTAATATTCTACTGAAGTAAATAAACGTTTCCTGATAGATAGTGGCTGAACGAACTTAAGACTAAGTGATCTTGAATGGTCCCATGTGCGGCACCGAGCGCGTGTAGAATGTGATCAGCGCACGGACTCGGCCTTTATTGCGCGTGTTAACAGCGCACTCACTTTTAATTAGCATTAAACACATTGTTGGTTTCGTAACTACATTTTAATGGGTACTTATTAGATTCGTTACATACAAACAGTTATCTGTGCGTGCTATTGGACCATAAATTAATTGCAGTTGATAATGTTAAGGTTCAAATTTAATTAATACGTTTTACCTTTGGACGTCTTTTTTGAGCTTTTGGGGCAGTAGAAGAAGAAGGAGAAAAGCATTTATCCATTCACACAGAAGACACTGTAATGAAAATAGCGAGAATTTTACATATAATTTTATATGACTCAATTTACTTAATTTAATTTGTTTTTAAATTTACTTTAGGTACCCAAATGAATCATTAATTTTTGTCAAGCTGAGAACGCCGGAAATAACACCTGTCACCAATATTATTTTAACTTTATCGAGTATTGTTCATACAGCGTCGAAATTTCCGAATGTGTCGAGAGGAGAGTATAAATTGTAGGAACGTCATATCACGAGTGGGTTAGGTAATTTATTGAAAGGTGCGCTTTGAAATCACGTTTATTTGTGCGCACGCGCCGGCGTCGACGTGCGACGTCACAAATCAAGCTTATCGGCGCGCGACGCGGCCCATTGCCGCCGCCGGCCCTAAATCTAGGCGGATCTAGACTCAGCACCGCGCCCGCGCAGCGCGTCTCAATACAGATAAGCCTATGTAACCCCCTACAAACCGATTAGAATGCTTATCGTTTCAAAACCTATAAACAATAAAATAGATATAAATTAAAGCAACTACTTCTTCAAAAACGAGGTCGTAGTGTCGAAACTCATTCGCGTTATCTGTAAGGCGATCGTTTATAACTAATAGAAAAGTTCAAAGTTCTATTAGGCTATTAGGTGTGAACTCTAATTGGTACCGCATATCGAGCGTCGATCTGAGATTAGATAATCACGATGCAAATAGGAACAGAATTAATTAATGAGAATGCATTGGATTGGCGGGTGCGCGCGTGCCGCCGGCGCCGCGGCGGGGCGCGCGGCCGGTGGTGGCGCGGCGCGCGGCCATCTCCGCCGGCTTTGCCTGCGCGTGCGCTTGCGCCCACTGCCATCGACTATCCTGCGGTGAGGATAGCAGCTCCGGGCAACACTCTTGTGGCCGAATTCAGAAACGCCACTTAAGCATTTGACTAGATATTAAGTAGTTAAATGTCCCTCAACTAGTTGTCAACCTATACAGAAACGTCACTTTAATTAAAGCTCAATTTGAGTGGCCTTTCTGCATTCGGCCATTGGGCTCTTGGGCAAAAGCGCATCAAGTCGATTTCTGTTGGCTACTGACTTGATGCTACTGTCTCTTATCAATTTCAACATAAGCACAATGTTAGAAATCATCATTAAGGCTTCCTTGCTTTTGCTTGTTAAAGATACCTATCTACATTTACATTAAAGTCATAAAGTCCACTTGTTTCATCAAGTATTTTTCAGCATTAACAAATCTGTTATAATAATACCTAATAAAGCAATCAACCAGCAACCTAAGTTTACTTTAAATGTTCCTATTGAATGCAAACACAATGTGGTTACGTAAAAGCTCAAATTTAATTCCAATTAGATCTAGAATTCCTTGAACTGCTAACTTGTAAGATTGTACCCCGATTGTAAGATTGTAGCAGCGTATTATTATCTCAATCCTACCGTTGACATTTCGAAGTTCCATGTTTCACGAAGTACCGGAAGTACCTGCCTATTGCGAGTTCTAAATGTAACCTTACATTGCTTAATTATTACATAATGAATTATTAAAACAACTAGAAGATAAATATCAACTCCAAATATTTCCACAGATAAGTTCCAATATCAAAATGTTTGAGAAACGTGCATTAGCCTGACAGGGTCAGAGGCTAACTGCGGTGATTGTGATCGCATTGGACAACTTTCTTATTGGCAAGCGACACGATAGTGACATTAGACTCTGATTAGGAGTAAAAATACAAATTGCTCGGATTGCATAAAATAACCCATTTCAACTAGATTTGCGGTATAAACGCACACAAGTGGCACATATATACATAGTTAAAAATTACCTGATAACAAATGATTGCCTATTCTTTTTTGAGATAAACAGTAGAACACTTCAAAATAGAAACAGAATTTTTGGTTGGTAAGCGATAATAAACCAACTTCAATAGTCATTTCAGAATGTCCATTAATTAAAACCAGTTTCTGCCCGCGATTTCGTCCGCATGAAATTCGGATATAATTATTCCCTCGGGAACTTTCCATTTATCCGGGATAAAAATTACCCTATTTCCTATTCCAGGAGCTAATGTCTAATTATATACATATACGACGTTTCATAAAATCTGTTCATCCATATGGAGCTGAGTGGTAACAAACATACAGATACACGCACACACACACACACAAATTCAAATCATTTATTCAGCAAATTGGCTCGCTGTGGGTTCTTTTACTTGTCACATGAATAAATTAAAATGGGTTGAATTTATCAGCGCGTAAGAAACTCAGCAGAAAGTCATCTATCCAAGTCAAAACGTTGATTTTAGTAGTTACACCATATCATCGTTTTTTTCTCGATCGCCTACCGATTTGTTTGTATTGAGCTGCACTTATGCCAAGTTTCAAGTTGATAAACATATGAAATCGGTCCTTCCCATACAAAGTTTAACGCCCCATAAAGCATCCCATTTTAGGGGTAATTTAATTTGTTCTCTAACGTTTACCTAATTATTTGTTTGGAACAGTATTTATATCAAGTTTCAAGTTGATAAACTCATCGAATTAGTTCTTCCCATAGTTACTAACTTTAATCCCTTTTTTTACCCCCTTTCAGTTTTATTTCCAAAGTTTCTATAGCCTATGTCCTGCCTGAAGTTTCCCTTAATCGAAATATATCGAAAACCGCATTTTAATCCACCCAGTAATTTTAACGTTTATCGTGCACATAAATACAATCAGACATGAAATTCAAAAACCATTGGGATGTGTTGTTTTGCTCATTCTAAAGTCTTTTTCCACTATACGATTTTACATATAGTATAGATTATTTTAATGCAAGTTCGTAAAGCTACAAGTATTCACTTTCGAAATAAGTACACAAAAGCCTTGTAAATTACTGATTACATATTTCAGCCGTTTATTAAGTTTTAAACTAAGCAAAGAGAGACTCGCGAGGTCTATAGCTCACACAGCCACTAGTTTAAATTTTTTGGTATAAAATTACCTTATGTGCTATTCCAGGACCTGAGAAATTTAAATGATTATAGGTAATTATTTTTATGACGGCTGATATGTATGCTTTAACACAGTTGGGCTAAAAATTATGCATAAAAATATATGTTGTTTGACCAGTAGGCGAAATAATGATTATGACACAGAAAATAATGCCGATTAAAAATATGTCTTTATGCCAGCCAATATAGACACTCTGTTAACATCATATACCTACTGAAAGTAATTGTGTTGTAGACTTTACGTAAGTGCAATATATAAATGAAGGGTCTAGGAAGGGCTGGGTCAGCGCGGGAGCAGCCGCGTGACCTCGTGGCCGGGTGACCGGCGCGCGGCGCGGCGCCCACCGTCTAATACGTCCAGTGTTGCCAACTCTTAAATTGAAAAGTTGCTAAATATTTTTGAATGTTGCTAACAAAAGGTGCAAGATAATATTTTTAAGCCGCTTTAAAAAGTACTCAACTGTTATTGTAAACTTCAAATTCTGAAGTTAGGGTATCCAGCTGATTGTAACACATATTATATGAAGGCGACTGTTATTTTAGTGTCTCAAATAACAAAAAGTTGAAATGTGTTATGCGACTTCTAGGTATATTATAAGTACAAAATATACTTTAAGAAAAAGCCTGAACAACAAAAGTTGCTAGATGCCAAGTGGAAAGTTAAGTTGATAAATTAGCTGAAAAGATACTAAATTTATCTACGAAGTTGTTAAACTGGCAACACTGAATGCCTCAGTTGGTTGTCGGTCCGACCCACATCCGCGCTAACCGCCAACCTATTGTCTCCGATTAACTCGCTGCGGCTATAAATGATTACAACAGGCTTTGTTTACGATACATTTATAATGCCCTACAGTTTTAATTGTATTTGATAGAAAGGTAGCGTAGGCGTATTACATTTTATTAAGCCGTTGTTTCTTATTAGGAATATTATCCATGAATGACTTTTACGGTAAATTGACCAAACCAATTAGATATACATTTTCTGATTGATTCTAACATAACTTAACAGAACTATTTAATAATTGATGAGTATTTATAAATTACATATTTACGCAATAAAGGATTTAAAGTTTATTAAATGCACCGCGATAGTACGTATATTATTATAATACATACATACATACATACATAGTATCACGCCCGAAATCCCTAATGGGGTGGGCAGAGCCACAAGACTACTTGTGGCCAGGTTCGATTTATTAGTCCTAAGATGGTATGATGAACATACATTACATATTATTATAATACATACGAATTAAAAATAACTATAAATAAAGTATTATTTAGTCGTATGGGTGTATATATGATTTCATCATTGGAGATACCTACTTTCCTACCATCAAATCAACACAGTTTTATCCCCATGACTAATCTTCAACTCCTATAAACTTGAATGCAAAAAATTAATTGTTGTTTATGTAATATAATTTCTCACAGAAAGGGATAACAAACGGTCGGGATTGGACAGATAAATTTGGTGTAAGTAAGTGTCGAAATGCTTCAAATTAGTAATGAGTCCCAATAAAAAAACACGTAATTTCATTATGCATTGGTTTTATTTTAAATGTCTCGATAAAGTGATTTTAGTCTTATCAAAAATGTTGCACGTAGGTTTTTCTCTTTTGATCGAAGTAGGTACTGTAACTACAAAGAGGTTGCTTCAGCAACCATTTGTACATGGCATGTTACTAATGTGACTGGTTGGGTGCTGATATCGTCTAAAATGTCGTATTTGTTTTTAATTAGTTGAATTTAAAATTAGTAGGAACGACGTCAGCACGCAACAGAAGACACAGTTTAATCTAGATAGTCAAGCCGACAATATGTGTGCTCTTGCTCAATAAATAGTTTTACCAACATTACCCGATATTGATTAATTTGTCGCTATTTTCCCTTAAAATAATGAAGACTCAATAACTCACCTAAATCTGATTTTCAGATTTCTATTAGAGTAACTTTTATTTTTATCACGTATAGAAATCGATAGGTATGTCGGTGATCGCTTGGTGTGCATGCACTCACGCGCACACATTTTGAAGCCCTATCCAACACAAGCGGGGTCTCCACGTTATCCCCAAACTTTCTATTGTTTGCTTTTCGTTGAAACGTTCCCACGATCTCAATGAGCGGGAATCGAAGCATTAGGGTGATAATAAGTAGAAAAACAATTATTTATTTCCAATGTATATTTTATTTTTCTGTGATATGGAGGTAACAGAAAGGAACGCAATTTGACAGTCGGCTTTTAAATATAGCCTCTTGAGTAGGTGTATTAAATAAAATTTTAATATACCTTTAATTTAAATAATACCTTCCTAGTATACTGTTATAAATTTTTCATGAAATATATTATTATTGTATTATAATTAAGGCACTTTGTACATGGCTTAAGATACGAATATATTAAACAAGTGTATGACACTCGGCAAATGCCACATGACTAGCGAGCCGCGGGAATGGCGGCAGATATCTCTGTGATATCGAACTTATCCTACCTTACCTCTATTATCGTATGCGATATATATTGGACCCTTACAACACTCGTAAAAATCACTTAAAATTAATACCTATATTTACAAAGTAATCTATGCACACATTTTTTTCTTTAAACATTTACAAGAATAATTTATCAGAGTTTTTATACCTAATTAAAAATACTTTTCCTAGGTTTAGGTTTTTAAGGTGATAACAGCGAGTGATAATAGTTTGAATACGAGATCGAAACTCCTGCAACAAATAAGTACGGCTCAAGTCAGTCTTTCTAGTAGGCGTGAACGGGGGCTGTAGGGGGCAGCGGCGGGTGCGCGTGCGCGGCGGGCAGGCCTTCGGGCCGGTACTCGAAGGGCGGGCTGCCGGGGCTGCCGCAGCCGCTCTCCAGGTGCTTGCTCAGCAGGGACATGCGCGAGAACGTCTTGCCGCACCCCGAGCACGAGTATTTCTTCACATCGGAGTGCGTTTGGAGGTGAGCTCGCAGGTTCGACCTGTCGGCGAACGCTCGACGGCAGTGGTGGCATGAAAACGGTTTTTCTCCCGTGTGGGTCCGAATATGACCTTGCAGAAGCCATGGTCGCGAAAAAGCCTTTCCGCACAAGTGACATTTGCAAGGCAGCGTATGAGTCCGAATATGCATCTTGAGAGCACCGAGCGACGTGTAAACCTTAGCGCAGTATTTACAGCTGAAGGACTTGCGGGCGAGGCTGCCCTCGGCGGCCGCACAATGGTACTGCTGATGCTTCGAGAGGCCGGAGTACGTGGAGTAGGATTTGGCGCAGTCGGGGCATTGGTAACGGGGGCGACGTGGACCTGAGACTGAGACTCCAGAATCTGAAGAGACTGACCCAGGGGATCGAAGATCTTCAGGGCAGGGAGGAGGGGAGATAGATGACGGAGGTGACGCGGGCGAGTAGCGGGAGTATATGTGCGGATGAGCCGGCGGGGACAAGGCCGGCGCTGCCGAGTATATTTCCTCCATTGGGTAGGGGGCGTAGAGCGCGGGTAGATAGGCGTACTGAGGCGTGGGGCGCGCGAGCTCGACGGGCACGGGCGTGGGCTCCAGGCGCGCGCGGCACGCAGCCAGGTACTCGAGCTGGTGCTGCGGCCACTCGCGCGGCTCCACCTTGATGGCGGCCGTCGCTACGGGCGAGGATGCTTTGCTTGGGTAGTTTCCTGTCCGGGATAGATCTTCAGGTTTCGTGCTCAGATTTTGTGGTTCATCATTTTCGGAAACACCTAGGAACAAAACAAACAAAAATAACATAAATATGTGTACTTTAATGAAATAATACAAATGATTTTATTTTTATTTTAAATAAGATATCCAAGTTTTAAACCACAGATTTATATCCCTGATAATTATAATTGCGTGAGTTTTACTATATTTTTATTTTATTTAAAATTTAATTTAACATTTAAGAGAGAGATATGAGACAAATGAGACCACGTCAACGATTAATTTGGCGATCCGTTAATCCATAAAAAAAACACTACGAATTTGTAATGAGGAATAAGGTCTATAATATATTATAAATAAAATACTTACAGTGATAATCATAATAAAATGTAGTGGCCAGGTGGGCGGGGTGAGGCGGCGTAGTGGGCGGCGTCGCCGGCCGCTCCTCCCGCACTAACACCGGCCGCTTCTTCAGCGGACAGTGCGCATACTTTTTCGTCATCATGGCGCGAGAATCTTTTGAATCCTCAACGAGCATCTTCACTTTTCACAAGCACTTAACAGAGAAAGTTTTCCGTATAACGTCCGTATTGAAATCGTATCACAAAGTTCACAAATGTAACTAACAGTCCAAACGTGTATGGTGCGCGGGAGTCGTAATAACGGTGTCGTGTTCGGGACGCGAGTGACGTGTGCGCTCGCTGGCGTCCGGAGCTCGGGTGTGGTGCGGCGAGGGAAGGCCGGCGCTTATAAGCGCTCCCCGTCGCGGCGGCCAGGTGGCGGCGGGTAGGCCGCGCACGTGCGCCGTGCCCAATCGGCGGAGCGCGGGGCGGCGGCCAATGACGGCGCGCGAGGCGCGGGGCGGCGGCGGCACCTGCGCCTCCGCACCCGGCGAGCTGCTCTGTGCGATATGCCCAGCTTCAGCGCCGGTCGCACACTGCGATCAACCAACTGAATTTTTTGCTCATGTTGAGGTTAAGTACCTTTGAACTGAACTCGTGAGTTTTATTCAACTGGATATAATTTCCTAACCAACTGTTCTTTAGTCAACTTAAAACTAGTTGAAACAATCATTCGACTGAAATAAAGATCTCGTTATCCAGTAAGTCATCTATTAGTAATCATTTACTATGATGTTAGTAATTATTGAAATTACGCACCTAATTTTGATTTTGGCGTTTCAGGTGACCAAGGACATGACCCTGGTTAGTTACTCTCTAATCTAATTTAAATATCATAACATCTTATGGCAGATAAGTACAGAACAAAGTATTTAAACACACAATAAAACGTGGTGGAATTTATAAGATCGTTTATTTTCCACATACAACAGTCAATTATGTTTGTAGTACATATATGTAAGATGTATTGTATGGTTAAACAAAGTACCTGAGAGTATAATTACGAGTATAATTATACATTTCAGTACAACGCGGGCCGCTACATACCTACGGTTAAAATAATCATTTAATTTATAAAATAATAAAACCGACTTCAAATAGCCTTTGAAAAGTAAGTTTTTTTCCATTTTATTTATTATCAATTTACTACATCAAGTAACAATAGCATAATGCCAATTGCTCATCACCATTTACAAAATGTTGCTATCCACGGTGCACGGATGTCAATAATTGACGAGTTCTCCTGGTTCTTCAATGTTACCACATGAATTTTCATAGACATAAGTTGCTTCAGAACTTTATACAGCAATTTAATCGCCAACCGTGAAATACTCATCATTTAGGAGTTCCGGTGATCATCTATGGTCTTCATCAACCGTTCCACTTCACCAAATAATGCTTTTGGAACGTAACTGCTTACATAAAATTCTAAAAGTGCTATATGCCTGCCTATAATATTTGAAAAGTCCCATCGATTCCTCATAGATCCTCTCATCAGAACTCGACTTTGACTACAACGGGACCAAACTGGAGGTAGGTATACCCTACTGATAAAAAAGGACTTTTCAAATCGGTTTATAAATGACGGAGTTCTGAAGTAACAAACATAAAAAATAAATGAAAAAAATACAACCGAATTGAGAACCTCCTCCTTTTTTTTAAAGTCGGTTCAAAAGAGTAGATAAGTGTAGCAGATAATTGTGCTCATATCTTTTAAATAATATAATATAAAATCCACTTTTACCGAAGAAATTGTATTATTTGTGTAAATGCGTCGGTAGGTATCTGTGAACATACTTACAAGATCATCAAAGCAAGAATGGTCAGTCATCTGACACTGCGATGACACATGATCAAGCGCATCATGTTCTTTGTGATATGGGACATTCGTATCGCCTCGATTGACCTTGTCCTCCTTCCTGTATGAGTTTAGTTTATGTTTTCGACGTGCCTGTAAATGATACGAATGAATAACAGATTCATGTACAAACACCTTTTTGGGTTTGCACATGACAAAAACAAACTGACGTAAACGGCATCAACATCTGTTTACTTTTGAAAGAAATATCAATCACCAGCGGCCCTAGCAAGGTTGACACAAGGATAAGTTAAACCGTCTTATCTCTAAATGTGTCTCTCTCACACTAGTGCCAACAAAAGAGATAGTCAGAGAGAGGGTTTGACTTATCGCCGTCTGCGTCCCTAACATGCATGCCACAAAGATAAATTAGAACCGTTTATCTCTATGACTATCTCTTTCGTCGGGACTAGTGTGAGAGAGACGCACTTAGAGATAAACGGTTCTAATTTATCTTTGTGCCATGCATGTTAGGGCCGCTGGCATGCTAGGGCCGCATCAGTATGTATATCTAATGCATGAATAATCTAACAGAAACTAAGACATAAATGAATAAAAAAGATCAATCACAATGCTTGGCGGACACAGTAATGAAGCCAAGTTAAGTGGCGCTCTAGTGATTAAGGCATTTCTCGTGTGACAAAATTTTTGGTCGCAGATAAGTAAGTAGGTAATTGTATTAGAAAGAATACGACTGCACGTCTCCGCTCGAGACACTCTGCTCATGTGAGTCTAAGACGGACCTAACAATAACAATAATACTGTGTGGAGCTGTGGATTTGTGTAACCGGAAATATTCGGAACCAGTTTTTGCGACCATACGATAACAAAGGTACCTACTTCCTTATGTATCAAATCAAACAAGATACTTTTGCAAACCCTTCGGAACGCGGAACTGTAACGACCATAAGTTCTTTGTTATGTTTTTTTGCAAATTTCAACCCCATCTTATTCCCACAGGTCACAGTTACAGGGACCCTGGTTAATTTAGGAATTCTCACAGAGGTAAAATGTTCGTTATTATAAAGAATGGAGACAATTGCTCGTCCGGTTTAGACTCAACGTGGCTTCGATCTTAATTATTTGTGTGTGAGCAACTAAGTACATCTTATGACACATATTATTGGTAAGAAGAAGTGCAGTTAGGCCAATATGCTGACTCTGCAAGGCTGGCCAGTGTTCACAGATCAGATTATCACAATGATGACGAGTACTTACTACGTATGGAGAAATCTGCAGGATGAGTCAGCCACTAAATGTGTCAAGGGATCGACATGCGATATGCAATGGACATCAATTGCTCGATTATTCAGCACTGCCCGTGACTAATCGCGGCGCTCGCGATCGACATAAAAGCCTAATTCCGACAGCAATTATTAAATTTTTTGACCTGATTACTACGACCTTTTTGAAGCACTTATTATTTTTTGGTCGTTTTAATTATTGTGTTGGGCCATTCGGACCTAAAAAAGCTGTTTTTATCGGCAGTGTATGGTTTTGATTTAATTGAGGATCCTTTTAGAAAATAAATGATCAAAAACGGGTATTTATGTGCGTTTAATCTTGTTGGTACATTGGATTTTTCGTTTCTTTAATTTATAATGCGCACAATGACTTGTTTTCGTCGTCTCATAATAGAAAAACAAATAACCACCGTTCCTCGCAAACAAAGCGAGTGTCACTCATTAGTGCGTAATTAGTTCAAGACCCTGCGAATGATTTGTTATCTCAATGGACGCTTGGGAAAGGTAAACATTTCGATTGAAGACGCTTGATGGTACACAATAGATTAGTTAAATAATACATCAACATTTTCTATAGTGATTAAAATACATTAATGAGGACTCCAGTGCTTAGAAAACCGCGTAATGTTGTTAACTTTAAAGTATGTATACACGAATACGTAGGTAACGTACTTCTAAAAGATCACTCACTCACTTTTTAACCGACTTCAAAAAAGGAGGTTATCTAATCGACCCGTATACATGTACCTTTTTACTTTTGTTGTTTTTCTTTCTTAAAGAGCTCACGTTAATGCCGCGCCGTTAAAACTATAATCATAAATATATCGTATTGTCAGTGTGCTGTCGGCCAAAAATGCATGTAATGTAACCAAGAATTTAAATATAAGCTTATTACGACATGTCTACTTGATGTTAGTAAAAATTAAGCGAACATACTCGTAGTTTTAGTTTATAACTGCAGATTATTTTTCAAAAGACAAATTTATGTCATTATCCCGCACATGATCCTTAGATCCACTATCGTTATGTATAAACTTGATTGATAAGTCGGTTATCATCTGATAGGAGCTAGCGGGGCGAGGCGGTGGGGTGGAGGGCGGAGAGGCGTCGGCTGCGTCGGCCAGGTGCCATGTCGCGTGCGTAACGGTCGGGCACGAGCTGCGCCGGCGCAGGGGGACGTGCGCTATGGCGGAAATAGCGATGGACAGGGGCGCCGCGGGCAGGTGGTGCGCGATATACCAGTCAGCTCTCAATGTCACACAATTGGCGGTTAATTCTTCGCATACATTACTATTCAATGACTGATTTTTAGTGTCGTATTACGCATGCCGCGCTTAATTTTGATATAAGTACATTACGTACGTACAGAGTTATATTTTACAGTGATATGCATTTTAACTACAATTAGACAACATTAGTTATTGAAAAAATTCTGCTTCATTTGTCATGCCTACCTATATTAAGGTAATGTGTGTCATTGCCAGTGCCAAAGGGATCATAATACTGTCGATACGGAGTTATTATTATAATACTGTCGATATGCAGAAATATACATAAATATAGTTCTGAGGGCCTAGCGCACTAGAATTTATCGCGCAAATAAAGCATCTGTCACTTTTTAACTAGTATGTGCGTGATAGCGTGCGACAGAGACGAATGTTTTATGTTTTATGAGCGCGCTAAAATCTAGTGTGCTAAGCCCTGTGCAATCAACATAGGTAATATTTAGTTTCGAAATACGTAAGTAAGTAAATCTAGACGTAAAGCCGACAATAAGGTCATTTTACGCTGAGAACGTCACAATTGGTGATCGATAAGCAAACTTTTCTCTTCAAACTATCGTCAGTAATAGTTTTGACACCTTTCTTCTATAAGTACTAGAAAGCGGTTTTCATTTGTTTAGTTATATATCAAGTCAAGATAGATACTCTCATTTATGGAGTGTTTAACATGCAGCCGAAATATTATCAAATCTTTAATATTATTATAATGTATTATACCTATGTAACTATCCGGTTTTTTACATACCAACGAAAATTGTTGCCGATTTACCTATGTATAGAAAAAGTAAACCCTATTATTATTATACTCCTTGTAATTTAATTCTTAGTTCCTAGAGTATAGAGAGTTTAGAATTCCTAGAGTAGTGTGTGTGTGTTCTTTCAAAAGGTTGACTGGAAGAGATTGCTACTTCGCGATAAGATCGCCTATGGTATACCATGTTACCTAATTCTTTGCCTTTTTCCGATCTGTTTTATGTGGTGTTCAAGAAAGAGTATTTGTATTGTACCTATACTCTTTGGCCGCCGCCGTTCTTTGAAAAAGTTTTCTACTTCATTTTCATATTCTAGGGCTCTCATAATGTGTGTTTTACTGTGTTATATACCTATGGAACCTAGGTTGTGAATCTTAACATACACATTTGCTTTGTTTACATACCTACTCTTAAATGCGTAATATTAACGTACGGCACACCTGAGCTAGGTGCCTACCGTAATGTCAGTGTGTGTGTGTATTTGTATCATTGTTTGCAGATCGCACATACATAGCTAACAAAGCGAGGCACCCAGTAGTGGAGCCTGACCCTGCATTGAATCAGTGCGCAGCTATGCCAGCAGCTGGCTGCGTGCGCAGAATCACATGTCTGTACCCGAATCGCACATCTGCACCGAGCCTGATTGCGACATAAAACGACGTAACCGTCACCCTACTCGTACTAAGTCTTCGTGACATACTCCATTCTGCTTCCAAGCACAACGATTAGGGTCTCCCTCATTCATTGTTCCAAATTTAACCGCCGTAAGGTCGTAACTCCAAGCTCTGATTCAGGTGTCGGTGTTGTTTCATCAGGGGAATTCTCTTACATTTCGGTTACAGGGCAGGGGTTAACGTTGAGTAAACAGAACTCTAATCTCTTGTCAATAAGGTATAAGTTTGAATGTAGACAATCAAATTTTATAGTTTTATGGTTACTTTCGGTTCACAGAAATAAATGATTATACGACGTTTTGAATTGTCAAGCCCGCGCTTGCAGGTAGGTGAGTAGTTTAATTTTGAATAATGGCATAGCTGTGGAGTATTATATATAAAGCACACAGGGGCCATTCAACGCTTTTATAAACACTTTTAACACAGATGGGTCGAATTCATGATATAGGATGTTCATAAAACACAAAAAGTTGGTAAAAAAAGAGGACAAAATATATTTTTGTACATGAGCTATTGACTTTGAAGAAAAACCTCCAATTACCGTAAAACCATACAATTATGTTCAAAAACTTGCAACATTAGTGCAAAGTATTTCTATGCAACTCAATATATTTCTGACTGTCATTATGCTGGAACTTATACGTATGATTTATTTTAAGTAATATTGTCTATGGAGCAATTTTATTTGGTTTAATTTCGTAATATATAATCTTTCTTCTATTATAAGTGCATTTAACATAATTGCAATTTTCTATTATAAAACATTTCAAAATTTAATAAATGCCGACCGTAAAGAAAATGTTTACTTAGGCATATATTTTAATTATCTGAAAAAGATACGGAGAAAAATGCATGTCTACAAAATGTTATTTCTTTTTTTCATAATAGTATTCATAAGAATTTCTCAACATAAACCGGTCATAATACCTTTGTTTGACTTTGAACCAATATGCAAAATAGTACGGTAAATAAAAATTGCTGTGTATTTATCAACTAAAATAAGTTAAAACTGAATAAAGCATGAAGCTATCATAAGGAATACAAATAAATAAAATAAATGTAAACACTAACTTCTTTAGTATAATCACGCTGTATAAGCAAGCGGCAACAGCTGAGATTTCGGCACACGCTATAGCGAGCGCGGCCGGTGCGCCGCCGCCGGCCACCTTTCACCCCTCGCAATCCTAACCAGCCTTCCACATACGCACAGGAGCGATAAGCGACGCACATGTAACTACGATCTTCTGCCACGAAGAATCTCTGTAGGTACCTAATAGCACTTAAAGTAAATACTTAATAAAATAATTATTGAAGGCTTCACTTTCCGTTTCCAGTTTTGTTTTGAAAAACCAGACAGATGCGAGTTAAACTCGCGTGGAGAGGGTTCCGTTCCGTACATGATTATCTGAAATTTACTAGGTTACTGTAAATACCATAGACTTCTAATAGGTTTTCCTGTAATCTATAGGTAAAGATCTATTTTCTGTATATTTTTCAAAATTTTAGCCCCAGTAGTTTCGGAAAAAGGGGAGGGGATGGCCAAATTTCGCCTATTTTCCTAAATAAGTTCTAAACTATTTTACTGGAAATTAAAAATATATATATATATATATATTTAAGATCCTCACAATAAGCCCTTTCATTTGATATGTCACACGATATAGGCTGCATAACTTTTATTTTATTTTCTAAATTACCCCCCAAAAGTGGCCCCCATGTTTAAAATTCATATATTTACGTCACGCGTCCGTGTTGCGGTCACCGACTTACATATGTATACCCAATTTCAACTCAATCGGTCCAGTAGTTTCGTAGCAAATTGACTGTGACAGACGGACAGACAGACAGACACGAGTGATCCTATAAGAGTTTCGTTTTTTCCTTTTGAGGTATGGAACCCTAAAAATACCTTAAGAGTGTAAAAAATAATAAATTTCAAATACACTAATATTATTTTGACAAAGAAACCTAAGAAGATTCGTAGATTACAATCATCGTTAATGCCTTAAAACCGTGTAGCGCCGTTTTTTATTAAAGTGTCCACAGGTCTAACTACCTAAGTAACGCAAATAACTCTTCGGTACTGTGTCTATGTCTCAAGTCACACATATTTTGTAAAAACTGCCTATTTATTAAAACGTAAGACTGCCAATGCATTACGTAGTAGATAAGGCCCACTGTTTTTATCCATACTTACATAGGAACTATCTGTGTCTGTTACGTTTTCACGGCAAATCCGCTAAATCGACTTAGATGAAATTTGCTACGAAGATAGTTCGAGCCCTGAGGACGAAAAAGGCTACTTACTTTTTTAAGATAACCAACCCCTAAAGGCTTGTAATTAATAAGGGCTATATGATATCAATAAATATATTTGACAAATTAAATAATACAAAATGAAAATTTGTCAAAATCGAAATCTGTAGTTGTATAAAGATAAAATGACGAAATATGTATTTGTCAATCGTTGGTTGCGAAACTTAAATTTGCTAAATGACTTTTTAGAATATTAAAGAATATAGAATAAGAATAGAAATTTAAAATACTAATAAATTAAATTGTAGGTTGTCTACTTGTATCTTCTATAGATATAAACGCGAAAAACCACTGACTCACTTAACTTAGGTTACTTTTCGGGTGTAGGCTCGTATTAAAAAAGGATTTTTTGAAATTCAACTCCTGAAAGTGGGAAAAAGAGGTTCAACGTTTGTAAATATTGCCGTGGGTAACGCGGGTAGTTACAGCACCTTACTTGACTTTGCCATAATTAATACGCATTGCTAACGCCATCTACAGCGACCTTGGAAACCAGCACTGATGAACCCTTTCAATATTTATATACTTACTAGTGGACCCGCCACAGCTTCGCCCGCGGTATTTTCCATACAAATTTGATCACCCCTTTTCACCCCTTTAGGGATGGAATTTCAAAAAATTCCTCCCTGGTGCACCTCTAGGCTACTCGGGAAATGTCTCCTCCAAATTTCAAACCTCTAGGACCACCCTTTAGGCTGTGCGTTGTCTATAACTGAGTCACGGTACTGTTTTATTTGTATTGATTTATTCTACTAATATTGCAGAAGAAGTATTGTATGTGAAGATTTTTTGATGTTTGAATGTTTGTTATCCAGTTGCGCGCAAACGGCTTGATGTATTTGGATAAAATTTGGCAGCCGGATAGACCATATCTTGGAATAAAACATTATGATATTTTTCATCCCAATACCACGTGAATAAATTAAATAAATGATAATATAAGCCAATAAGTGTTGTCATTTGAACCCAACAGCATTTGGTGACCCTGCCAGGATTCGAAACTGGAATCTTGTGAACAGTAAGTCAGACATCATAATTCCAAATTAATTTAGTACTTTTTTGGATAAGACGTATCGAGGCATAATACAGTTATAATAATCTCGATATTTCATCTATCATCGTGGCGGTGTGTAAGGTGTATGCTTTAATCGAGGCATTGCCATACATGATACAAATGACAACGGACCTTTTCTTGTCCTCATTTTGTCCCTCTCGCAGTAATGCTCGTAAATTTGCCCTCTTTTGCGCTCGGCACGACTTCTTGAAATCTCAACGGTCGACACGTTTGTGAGTGAATATGGCGGTTTACATGTGCAACGTTGATATTTTATGTACCTACCCTGTTTGAGCCAACGGAATTCACAACTCCTATTGTTTGAGAAGACCAAAGCCGTAAAAATCTAAATTTGAAATCATCATGACTTTACACGTAGACTTTACATACTCGTAGTTGCACAATGAAACACAATTTGACGCAATTGGGAGTTTGCTTATTGTGATTAGATTTTGTTTTTAAAATGCGAATAAGGATACCAGTGCAAATTATTTTTATATAAGAAGAAGGCAAAATGACGGAGTAGTGAGGTAGTTGGGTAGTGTAGTGCGTCACCTGATAAGGTGATCACCGCCGCCAATTGGAGTTATTGATTAGTTGAACTTATATTTATAATGATTAATTAGCCTTTTATTATAAGTAAAGATAAAGATAAACTTCTATTACACCAGTATAATTTTTTCTAATATGTTCACACATAAATACTTACACGTTTTTATTTAGGACTGCAATCACACTTGATCATGACGATTGCATTATCAATATTGTGCTTCACAAAAAATCCACACGCAGATATGATTCTGTTTTGATGTAATTTGCGCATTTTTTTGGGGCAGAGATACATAGGGGACAGACAAAAACAAACTACTCCGCTCAGGGAAACTGAAATCTTCCGTTTCCCACATTTTGTATGTTTTTTTTCTAGGATAACACCGTTATAGGTTTTTTTTTCGTTTCTTAGCAACAAGATGGTATTTATAGTGTTACTGGTGAGGGGAGCGAGGACCTGGGGTCGCAGGGCAGCTGCATCCCATGCGCCGGAGCAGCCGGGCAAGTGATCGGCGCGGATTAACAGGCCTACCTACGCGACGGGTAACGGTTTCGTTGTTAAGTTCAATCTATTGATAACTCACCTGTGAAAAACGAAAGGTTGTTGTGCTGGGCCTCTGTTAATTTTGTTTTTAATCATTGTACAGAAATCGAGATAGGTACCGAGCATCAAATTTTCTATTTCAAAATGCCAGTGATTGGCATTATTATTATTATTCTCTTTATTCATCTTGAATCTTAAGCTAGGTTTTATAATATTTGTATAAAAAGTAAAATACAATATCACTATAAAAATACAGACACTATAAAAACCTAGCCTAGGGTGCCGCCGGTAGCGGGGCAGGGCTCAAGCTACCGGTGGTTAGGGCCGCAGAGAGAGGAACCTCCTGACGATGCGCGCCGTGTCCAGGAGTACCGCCTTCTGTATCTGACCCTTGATCCAGCCATCAAGCGAGAGTCTCTTGAGGTGTTGGTCGAGACTCTTCGCTATGAGCCCGTTCGCAGAAACAACTATCGGCACAATGATCGTCGAGTCAACATCCCACATGGCGGTCACCTCGTGAGCCAAGTCAAGGTACTTGCTGAGTTATTATTATTATTATTATAGATTTTATGCACAGGCAGCTTATAGCTGATACGTGCATAATCAGTGTCCACTTGTGTTTTTTAATTTAAAATGTTTATCAAGTCTATTTTTAAAAGAGTTAACTGAGGGTGCACTTATCACTGTCTCCGGCAAACTGTTCCACACTTTCACTGCGCGGTTTGATAGGAAGTGGCGCCTGGGGTTGCTAGTGCTCAAGGAGCGTGACAGCTTCAAAGAGTGCCCTCTCAGGGTTGTGTTTTTATTCTTTATGAATAGTTCATTCAATGCTGGTACATCATAGCATCCTTGCAGTATCTTGTAAGTCTCGATCAAATCACCACGCTGTCTGCGTTGTTCTAAAGTTGTTAGGTCTAGTTCTTTCAGCCTTTGTTCATAATCCTTGTCTCGAAGACAAGGCACTATTTTTGTTGCTCTCCTTTGGACCTTTTCTAAAAGATTGCTATATTCATTGTTTGTTGGATACGCACTAAATATTCGCTATTCTACTTAATGGTTAAATATTTTATTGTACGGTGTTGACTTTCTTGTAAATCATCTTCTTTTCTAAGTACCTATTTATTTATATTGTTACACTCATAATTTAAAAATATATATATACGTATCTACTAATTCATATTAAAGAATGTGCATTTTTCGTAGTTTCTTATTGGCCTTCTGGTTGACTGGACGTTGGGTATTAGTCCATCATTTATACTTATGTATATTTGGCAAAAAAAAAAAAACAATTAAGAGTTTCACTTACTTTAATACATTATGCTTTTAGTACTCGTAACTTTTTATAGTTGTAACTTTACATTATGCCTTTAGGTAAACTTTTCTACTCCCAAGGATGCTAGGAACCCATCGATTGTTATACCAATAGACCCTTTGGCCAAAAAACATACCTAGAGTATGAATTTTTATCACAAGTATAAATTCGGGTAATCTATACCCGTGAAAAAGAAAACTAAAGAAAAGATGACCCAGCGTTCACTAGACAAGACAAGAGTATAAATGTAACGCAGACAAGACAAGCCAAGAGTTACAAATTTACTTTCAAATGAACGAAATTTCATAATAACAATCATCCTTAATAATGCTGGGATAGGCGAAAGTAAAACCCAACATCGTGCTTTTTACTGGTAACTCAGGGCCCTAACTTACATCTGCGAGGGTGTAAGTTCATACATTTTAATGAAACATACCTAAGCCATTTCACGGTAAAAATGCTTCAGTTTTATTTTGTACCCTTTTATTTTTGGACTGATGGGCAGATTAAATATTTTAAAACAATTTATTCACGATATTTTTCGAAATTCGTCATTTGACTATCGTTTCAGTGATAAATGTACCTACTGTGAATAATGTCGGATGAAGATACGAAGACCCACAATCTTCACCAATTTAAAATAGCACCATAGTCGTTTGCCATAATAGATAATGCAATAAATAGTCATGGGTACTATATGGGTATATTGAAAGTAATTACTTAGAGCAAACGGCGACACACCCGTTCCGGGACACCTTTTCATTTAACCAAAACTTGTTTGCACACTCAACAAACGGTGTTTTGTTCAGGGAGGGCGAGCGATCTGCGCCAGAGCGCTGCATAGTTGCACCCGAACACCGGTTTATTTACCGGTTTTGATAGATCCTTTTTTATATGTATTGAAATGTATTAAAAGCGCAGTGAGGGTGCGCGTGCGCCGCGACAACTGCCGAGATTGTTGCACCTGGCCCACGCGCGGCGCAGCGAACGCATCATCATACGTTTCACCCCATTGTGGTTTGATTTATGCGCCTCTCTCATACACACTATCTCTGCGCCGAAAACTTATCGCTAAATGCCTTACCCTACTATACATATATGTATAGACAGGTAAAATAATCTCAAAAACCTTCTCCTTGCGATGTTAAACGGCATGGAATGTAACAGTTTGACACCTGGTTCTTTTTAGACTGATGAGCACGATTTTGCCCGGTTCTCCCTCTTTTTATTGAAAACAATGACCCTCGCCACGGTATTTTTCCGTTTTAAACAAAATCTATTAGATTTAGGAAAAAAAAATTAATGACAAAAAATATTAACACTAAATTCCCTACCACGCTGTATAATATTTATTTTTATGTCTCTTCGTCTTTGAGTATTATCTTCTCGAACTTCATGATTTCTTTTAATTACGAATATTTTCTCTAGTCAAATTAAAACTTTCGTGAGACATTATGAATACTTGAATAACACACGGCTTTACTCACGATTTATTGCCAGATATAGTCGGACATGTTTCGAACTCGAATGGAGTCCTTCTTCATTTCATCAATATTTTCTCTATTTATACTATATCTAATATCTATAGGGACAGACGGACAGACAAGTGATCCTATAAGGGTTCCTTTTTTCCTTTTGAGGTACGAAACCTTAAAAACCACCAAACTGTTGCAGTCCATGGTGTTCAAAATCGTGAAATTTAAAGTTTTGACTAGTCTCATATGTTAAGATCTAATATACCTATTCTTGCTCTGCTCTTGCTTCTTTGTTTTTTCTTCACGCTTCATTAATTTTAAATATTGGAATACTTTCCTCGCTTCCTCCACATTCATCCTTCATTTCTGCTCTGGATATATGTGAAATAGTGTCAAGCTTCATCTAAGATTTCCTAAAACTTAAACTCTATATGTTAGAAATCTACTCATAAATAAAATATGAAAATTCTCCAAACTAGTAGCTACAAACTACAATAACTAGTTATGTTAAATTATCAGTAGCTGTTAGGGCGCGGCTATTGATAGCGCTGTTGGGACCACACGGCCGGCGGTGTAGTGCTTTGTTAAATCTCTTAAACTGTAATATCAAGGAGATCCTATAAGAAGTGGATCGCGTGCGTGAAGCGGAGCGCGGCTGCTCCCGCGCAGCGCACGTCGATGCGTGTCACAGGCCGACCGCCCAGCGCGGTGCTCCGGCCCCACCACAACAATAAACGTATGCACAAAATTAAAACAATTACCTACATCTCATTTGCAATATAACCTATTTATAAAGCTGTTTATTGTAATGTTCTTACTTCTGTCCTGTAATATAAGAACTAAAGGTATGCAGTGCAACATACATTTAACAAAAGATTACTCCTTTATGATCCACGTCCTGAGTTTACCACAAGACATTAATAAAGAAAGTTTCAAGAAAGCTCCACTTAAAAGAAAGTTCATATCTCGAGCCCAAGCTATACTGGTAACAATGCATTAAATCGTCCAATTTTGTGGCTATGTACGCATTTATTTACAACTTCATCTTCCCGGACATAAAATGCAGACGTGAGCTGGGTTGCGGTACGAGATCGCACTTGCGCATAATAAAATGCGGTCACCGGACACACTCGGTTACAGCAAAAAGAAACTTCGATCTGCATAAGCTAATAATATTATCACAAAAACGCATAATATATTATCAAACAAACGTGTTCTGTTCAAAATGTGTTTTCATGATAACTATAGTGATTGCGCGACTTCAAATAGGAAGTTAAGCGTTCAGCAATCGAGTTCATTCTAAGAATCGAACTGAATGTCAGAGGAGGTCGGCTCGGGTACGACGTAGTGGGCTGTTGCAATGGGTGCCTTTGTCCGCGAGCCATCAATGTCGTCCTCGATATCGGCGGCATAATGCGGAAACAATGCACGGAACACATTCGTGCATCGCGCGACCGCGTCCGATCCGCGGGCCGCGGCGCACTCTTGTCGGCTGCGGTCCCGATGTTTGGGCCCATAAAGTGTCATTATGGTAACAGTACCTCATTGTTGTTTTTGGGCGATGGCCGTCTCCCTATTTTCTCCGCTCGCGGTATAAAAGCTCAACGCGTCACGGCGAGTTAAAACCAAAATGGGTTACGACCGACGCTTGCGAAACTTTTACGGGCCATCGTCTCCGACGAAATCTCGTTCGGTTTAATGGCCTTCGAATTTTAAGTGCTAAAGAAAGGTAAATCACATTGACGCGACATGAACTTAAATTCCTGGTTTGACGAAGACTGGAACTTTTTAAAGTCATGTGTAAAAATAGTTATTTGTTATAGGTACAAGAGTGCAAAGTTGCTTTATAACCGCGTGCTCAATTTTCATGACCGAGCAAGCGAAGGATTCTAAAATTGAATCACGAGCGCAGTGAGTGATTTAAAAACTAGAATCCTAAGCGTCAGCGAGGGAATCAAAAGAGCACGACGTGAAAAATCTTTGCACTCGAGTGCAACACATAACTTTTCATTCCACCTCAGCGAGGAAATGACTAAATGCAAAAACAAACATTTGCGCATTATTAACAGTTTCAGTCAATTCTGTTGGTGTCAAATAAAATTCCTCGTCGCTAGAATCACTCATTTTACACTCGGTTTTTCACTTGTCTTCAAGTTTCTTGTTTTTAACCGAAGGTTTTAACAATATGACGTGAAGAGAAAATGGCGCGCGCAAAGCAAATTAAAAAAAAAGTAGGTACACCAAGAAGGTCCCGAGTCTGAGTTTTTAACAAATTAAAAAAGGTTGTATGATAAATTCGGCACCATGGAGGTAGAAGTAAATAGGTTTCATGATGTTTTGAATTCAAAAAACTTAGTGCACACGATGTTCTAAATTTAATTTACTTTATCCTCTAGCGGATAAAAACGGCTTTTGCAGTCAGATATCGAAGAGCAAAAATACTCTTTCCGAGATGAGGGAATGAAAATTATATTATGCCAGCTCACGCGCGGCCTCTCGTAATTAAATGTACTTTATTTAGACAGCAACAGCTATTGAATAATATCACAGTTATAAGAAGAAAACAAGACAAGTGCATCATAAAGGGCTCGCATCTCGAAATACCCTATAAACAGCACATTGAACCTTACTAGAACATGATAAGAGTTTATTATTTCTTTCTATTTTTTTTGAAATTCGAACTTTTTCAAAGTACTTGAAACTTACTAATAATTATGCACACTAATTTTATTATTAATACCAATCAATTGTGTCAATCAGTTTGTGGGTGCAACAATTACATAGGTAATTGTTGTTGACGTTGTCAAATGTTGAATGACGTTATAAATTTGCATACTGTTTACCAACTAACCAAGTACTTGTAAAATGTAACAAATACTCCTCATTTGGTGGGGAGCAAGCTCATTGCTCGATACTCCAGCACACTATCTATCTATGTTTGCTGGTACGCACTATAATCAAATGGTAGGTATGTTCATAGCAAGCGATTCGAGTTCATGTATATTAGTCTTGAAAACAATGGAAACTAAATAGTACCCACTTTCTATGTTCTGCCTACGTATTTTCGGTATCACTTTCGATTCTCTTAACGAATTACAAAGAGCGGGGTTCATTATTAACTTGGTGATTACGCTATTGTCTGCGTATCATAAAACAATGATTATTTAAAATCTTTATGAAGATGTCAGCCACCGATCAAAGTTATTATAAACAAGCGATAAAAACACGCTTGAACAAGCAAATATAATGGCCTTAATAATGTGGAAGTGGAAGACAATGGCGCTCGCTCAGGGGCGCGGGCGCAGCGTCGCCGTCGCGACTGCACTCACTACATAAACCCACTAAAGTAGAACGTTCATTAAACCTGCCAATCTTATAGAAACCTACGATGGAAATTTGATATGTGATATGTAGATATTCTTATTAATTAATAGTATCAATTATATCACAAACTCAACTTTGCATATATATGTATGTATACCTGGGTACCTAAATGTTCTGATTAATCTATTTCCTACTTTCTCTCGTAGGACAGCTGATCACCTAACCTAACCTACTAATAATGTAAATAATTTCGTTTGGTTATCACTATGTTTATGTGCCCAACAATAGGACGTACGTATATATATAGGCTGATGATGAAGATGATGATGGTGATGATGGTCTTGCCCACCATATACCTGGCCTGGCCTATACAGGCCTCCACTATATACCTAACGTAGCCTATAAGCTCTTGTTATGTTTTCTTAAATGTTTTCAAGCTAAACCACTGGTAGTGATGGACGCGACGTCACGATTGGTAAGAGTGTGTCACCAAACTTGAACGTCATATAGTAACATCACCTTTATTCTATGGGTTTAGATTAGTCGTAAGAATAATATTACTACACTGAGAAAATTTTTGATGCTATACCTGCATTACCGTAATGTATTCGCAGCCAAGTCCAAATAATGTCGAAGCATCCGAAATAATGTTGATTGTTACGTGGAGTTTGTAGTCCGCAACATTATCTATGTAGCCCGCAACATTATTTATGTAGCCGAGTCTCTACTTACGTTAGGTACGTTTTTCACCAGAATTACGTACGTGGCATCCAGAATTACGTATGTCGGTACAGTAATTTTTTCTCAGTGTAAGGATTTTAATTCAAACAGGATATCAAAGCAATCAAAATATTGTTTTAGAGACCAAATTCTCCATTTTGTTATTAAAAGTTTCGGATCCCGGCATTGACAGAAAACAATGACTATGAGTAGTTATCGAAACGAGAACAGGTTGTCCAGGTAAGGTATAAGAGTGATGTGGCATGGAGGTGTAATCAACGCTATTGATTCGAAGTCGCCACCTGCAGAACTTGTTATATTGTTACCATTCGTGCTGCGAGCTGAATGACGCGCCGCGCCGTCCGCCGGCGCTGGGGCCGCAGGGTGCTCCGCTCGCCATTCAACGCGTGAAAACCAAACTTAGCTATACAACAACCGCTCGATTTGCTGGCCTACCAAGCTGATGTTTTATGTCAGAAATAAATGCATATACGCTTACACATTATATTTGTTTAAAATAGGCCAGGCCGGGTATCTACTTGAAGCAGTGCTTGGAGGTCATCAAACCACAGGTCACCAGTGCCTAACGTCCGGTTCATATATTATAACTTGTTTCGCAATATTTTAGCTTAAGGACTATTGATGCAAAGTTGACTATAGTGTGTAGTTTAAATATAAGTCAACTTTGCATGTTGTTGTTTGAGTCCATAAAACATGATAAGCCTTTAAAATCATATATTGATCCAAATATATATTATTATTTTACCTTTTCAATCAATCGCCCTACTAATCCGAGGAGTAGTTGCACAAACCCACCGGATATTTGAGACCCCTGACCGGAAACACTTGTTGAACGATTGCAGGTAGGTACATTTTAAAGGTACAATGCGTACATACATCGCTGAGAAAGTCCCGAGGGACCCTTTTTATCTCACACGTGCAACGTAGCCCCTTCGTCGCCAAGATCCGGATTTTAATGCGTCGTTGGTCTAAGATTACAATTCGTGTTCATTCATTTTGAGTTTCAATATTCAATGCGTGCTGGAGCTATCAAGTGTATGTTCCCCTGATGACTATATTGATTATAATCACGTATATAGAGCGTCAATGAAGTCGAACGTGATAAAAAATCTCGTAGTAAATCTTTCAGTGAACTACCCACTCCCATGGCCAATCGATATAGTTAAGTCAAGCAAGGCTTGTAAGAGAATAAATTCATCGTAATACATTGCGTTTCAGTGACGCGTCTTGCTAAGTCAGGAGCCATTCAGCTGCATCAAGTAATGTTCATAGTTGAATGGCTTAGAATAATTGAAGAAGTTATTTATAAGTTTCCTTTAAGAAGCAAATCGTGTGCGCGATCGTTGCCGGATGCCGCCACCCTTCGGAGAGCATGCCTTTACAAAGGCATTTAGTCTATTTAAAGACATCCTGCTTAGTGCGGGGGCCCGAGTCCACTCGCACGTGCGTCAAGTGTCCTGGTCTTACCGACCTGTCAATTACTGTCACCTCGCCTCACCAATCACCTATCTCCGCTTGCGACTGTCTGCACCCGCTGTACCAACTAGTATTCAGTCAACGCAGAATCTTATCACCACTGCTACGGGCATACCTGAGCCATCCCGTTCTTAGAGATTAGATTAAATTACCTCTCAGGTATATATTCTAGTATCTAGGACTCTCTAGTGATTCAAGAAAAAACAAAAATTTGTAAATAATTATAAATAATTTCGTTGATGAAGTTGGTGCATTTACGTAAATTAGATAGGTGCGCTAGAAGATGAGCGCTGAAAAGGACATGAACTCCTCAGGAAATTGATTATTCATGTTCCGCTTAACCAAACACGGTATTGCTCAACAACAAGTATCGAAGAAGCATATCTGACAATATAATGGAGTGGAATACAATAAGGGCCGATTATAATGATCAGTGGAGCGAAGATTATGAGACATGCGCAGGCGCGGCAGCGGCGCGGCCGCGACGGACCGCGGAAACCAATGATTCGGTACAGACCACTTGCACCAACATCCACCTACACCAGAACCTGTACAACATACTCTTTAAAAATACTCATAAATACTAATTAACCAGTCTAGATAAAGAAGTTTCTCGTTACTTTACAGTTAACAATTACACTTGCAGAAAATAGAGGAAGTTATTAAATGTAGGTTGGTATGTACCTGTATGTACCGTAGTGGATACCTGTTCTTAAAAGAAGGGCGTTACTGATATGCGCAACAATAAAACTGTAACGGGTTTAATATTTCATCGTTCACAATAAGATTGTAACGCATAAAATCATCGATAAGTGCCATTCTGAGAAATCTCTCATATCGAAGCTTGTATCGATGATATGGTTGTTGTCAATGGCGTTCGATTTAACTGTGGCATCTGACAATCATTTCCAGCCTCGGTCCTGGGATGAACAATGGAATCAGAACCAGGATGTAAAGCTCAATCTTAGCAAATTTAATTCGTGCTTAACTAACTTAGTATGTATGTAAACTCTTTATTGTACTTCAAATTTTATTGTACTTCAAAACACATAAAATCTTCCAAACAGATAAATTGAATCAAGACAAAGACGATCATAGCCCTTTAAGGGATCTCTTCCAGTAATCGGCATACAAATGCAATTTAATTACTGAGGTTGCTCGTTGCATATCTAACTACATTGCTGTATACGTAAGTTCCAACTGTGTCCTAAATTTAGATCACTCCCAACTAAAAGGTATTGCCGTCGACTTGACAGCCCCTCACCTGCGCGTCCCGGGGTGCGCGTTCACAAAGCGGCCCTCCTTTTCATATCTCACAAAAGCGACATTCTACGACGCTCCGGTGACAACCCTCCTTTTCTAAAAGAGCAATGACCTAGTCACCGCCTGCTCCCCTAACGAATTTCAAAAATATCGGAACCACATGTTCTTGACCTTCCCCATACTTTTTCTGTTCCTTCCTACTGAAATAGGAAACAAAGATTATCTAACGATTTAACAGGAAATAATCACAAATAAGTCAAGTGTCCTGTACCCACTTATAAATAGGCCTTATAATAAAAACTATTTTAATAATTCTGAAGTTTCACTCATATTCGAACACAATTCTTTGCTACCCTGCGTGGCGGAAGCAGTCTTAAGTTGCTCCCGCGCATGGTTTTATTTCATTACTTCTAAAAGTATTACAATAAACGTTAATACGTTGTAATTGAGCGTGTTTTTCACACAAATACTTAAATGCAGAGGCATTCACTTGCGAGAAAAAATATTTGTCTCAGGCTTTGTAGCTTGATTCCCCCTACACACATGATGGTTCTACGAGTATGTTACAATCTCGACGCCTGTGATTCTTTTCTAGAATCCTTCGTTGCGATCTTCATGGAATCGGGGAGGGGGCCTGGTGATCTCTCACACAGGGTATCCTAGTATGGACACCAGGCTCTCACACTGGTTATAATTTCCTCATCATTATTGTAGTAGCTATAAGTACCTTTGTGAGAGTAAATAAAGAGATTTTTGATTTCGTTTTTTTTCTGTTCTAGATTCAATATTTCACCTTCACCCTAAATGTTTTAGCTTTCTTCCTATCGTGTCACGAAGTTTGTAAAATAGGAACCTAAGAATTCATTCTATAAGTACTTTATTGTACTAAGTATAAATAATTAGATATAATAACATCCTAAACGAAAAACAACTTTCGTTTGTACAAACCAGTTTAAACTGTCGCACCAATTAAGATTTATCGTAACCGATTCGCTTAACCAACAAATTATAGCTCACCGATGTTTTAATTCTAATCTACGGCCATTTTGAAACAACAAGGATCCATCTACCAACCAATTGATATTTTAGTAAAAAAGCAGTAAGAAATATCTACCTTACCTACCTATGTTAATTTACATGTTGACAGGGGAACTCCTATTCTAAGTCAGTATTATTATTGTAATCATTTTTATGCTTAAAAATTACCCTAATGATGAAAAATTTAATGTTTACATACAACTACATTTTTTTTATCACTGAATAATTTTAGGTTATAAGCATGGGATGGCATAGGTTACGTTCATCAAGGAAGTTAAGAACATAATGAACACAAGACAAAGAAACGCCTATCTTAATTGTCCTTTTACCCACTGGCACAGTTTCCGGCACTGATTGCGTCACATAATCAATCGAGATCTAATATCGCACAGGCCATCTGCTCATTTTCTAATCGATTCACTTGCATAATGGGACCGATTTGCACAGTGGCCTCATCGGACGTCGAGCTCGAGAGTGGGTAGTTGTGCAACTAGACAATTATCGATGCTCGTCAGATGAAACGCGAAATCGATGTTTCACAGCAAAATTACCGCATCTCTGGCAGTTTCGCTTGATGCCTATGAAATAACTATCTACCTGTTCGGATCATTAAAACAATAACTATTTTGTCGAAATATAACTAATATCTTAGGCTACAGGGCCCATTAATAATACTACACTAGGTTCTGCCCGCGACTTCGTCCGCGTGAAATTCTGTTATAATTATTCCCTCAGGAACATTTTACTTATCCGGCATAAAAATTACCCTATTTCCTATTTCAGGAGCTAAGATCTAGCTATAATGACGTGACACACACACACACACACACTTTTGCATGTATAATATTAGTAGAATTAGTAGGAAGTAGGATTGTCGAAGAGTATCTGTACCAAGTTTTAAGTAGATATCAGCATGGAATTAGTTCTTCCCATACAAACTTTCAATACATCAAGACATCTTGTTCTAAGAGGAGGTTGTGTACCTATATATATATATATATTTCTCTATCGTATGCCTAATTGTTTGTTTTGAAGAGTATTTGTAGTTGTATTTTTACTTTCAAGTTGATAAACTCATCGAAAAATTTCGACCTTAATATTAATTAACTTTAAAATGACTTACGATGTGAAAAGAAGCCGAAACAAATGACTAAGTAATACTAACTTGATCGCATCAAGCGAGTCTCAACATATCGGTGTGAGAAAAGCGATTGAATTTATTTTCGCGCGCGTAAATTTCTTGCGATAACTCCTAAGATATTCGTTTAAATTATATGGTGTAAAAGATTATAATAATGTGCATGAAATACTTAAGGTAACTAACGTATTTAAGTTGATAAGGATTAATACTGTGTCTGTCTAAATAGCTTTCCAATTACCGCATTGTACGTGACCATTTTTTTAGAAGACAATGGGTATAGTAAGCTATCTTTAAAAGATAGACATATGCCATCACGGACTTTTTTGTAGATCTATAAAAGAGAAATATCCCACTATGCATTGTTTTGTTATATCCCAAAGTGATTAGGCAGCGTTTTCGATGAAAGCTCCCAGGCGGCTTGAATTTTTCCAACGCTTCCAACACATCTCGTTTTATTTCAACCAACTGAAACTAAACCTTGACAAATTATATACCTAAAACTTTCTCATGAATCACTCTATCTATTAGTGAAAACCACATGAAAATCCATTCAGCAGTTTCTGAGTTTATGAGTAACAGACAGACAGACGTCGCGGGTAACTTTGTTTTATTATATGTAAGGAAGGATAAGGATACACAAATCGACTCGCAAGTCTGGGACGTGGGACCAACTTTCACGGTGTCAGGTGGCCTGCCACGGATCCGCCGAAACATGACACCCTTCAGCCAGAATTCCTCCATCACGCCAAAAGATCTGCATAGCGATCCCACCACAAAAGGACTTGAAGTTCACTTCGTTAGCGTTTGACCCTCAGGATTAATCCGGTCTTAACTCGCGCATACTCTACGATATAGTCGGGCCACGTATAGCTTCGTCTGCGTCGTAGGTGTAGCAAAGGTGTGATTCTCGTTTCTAGGCGGCTAGAGCTAACTTGTCGGCGAAGCGCGACGTGCTTGAGATAATAGCATGGCAGGACGCATCGCCTGCTTCGGTGCGAATGTTACAGATCCGGAGAGGTTCTTAGGGGTTATGTGTATATTAGGGTAGAATAGAAAAGAAAACCTCTTTTCTATTCTACCCTAATATAACCATATCCTCTTTCGGACTTGGCAGAGGCAGAGGCCTTTCAAGTTTTATCAGATATTTAAGGCAGACCAGTAAATTAATTGCTAATAAATGATGAAAAATAATCCAAACTGATATGGTCGTACACGTGCAATCCAGTAGGTTCTTCTTAATCATTTGTATACGGCTACCGACTAACCAAACAACCGCGCCCTCGGCAACAGCAGCGCTGCGCAGGCGGCGGCCACTGTGTCATTTCTCATCATTTACGAAGTAATTGACCACAAACGCCGATCGAATGCTGGTTACTACTCAATCACTAAACAATTTCACGCTTACTAGTAACTAGTACGCTCTAAGTAGCTATGTACGATTTTCATGTCACATTCAATCAATTTAGTGAGCCGCTGGTCGCTTGATCGGCGACATTCTATGCTGTTAAAGGTAATTAGATCGATATCTAGAAAAGGCGAGCCATTCATTATCTATGCAAACTAGAGGCATGGATATACCTATTAATATAGTTTATGACTGACATAAAATAAATAAAGTACCTAGCTAGCAATGAAGGTAAATTAACTGCTAAACTGTATTTACTTACTTAAACTGTGTTAATAAGACTGCATCATACGATACTTTGATCGTATTAGCTCACGTACTGAATGACGTTCATGGTGAATTACGAGCACTTAAGCACTGTGTCAAAGCAAACAACAAGCTAGTTTGAAGTGACAAGGTTCTTAGTATGCAATGCAATATCTTCATGGACCAACCGAACTGTACGTACATACAATATTAGTTCTAATTAATTGCAGCCTTCGCGTAGGAGCATAATAAAGAACTAATTGTCGATTCAGCACACGCGCAAGCTTGCCAGTAGGAAGCAGGGTGAACTAATTGAGACACTGCTATAATATTCTCCCCGTGTTTATGGCCTGCATATAGCAAGCTATCAAATAAATTCTAAGCATGAAGGAAATACGGCTTCGCGTGTAGCTATTATAAGAGCCTTATTTTGTTATCACAGCATCCTCCAATCATAATGTAACATTACACCAACACTACGAGCTATGAAAGCCACGCATGCAGAGCAACATGTACTTACGTGTAGCGATGTCTTCTAGGTCGGTCTGCAGGACTAAATAGCATAAAGGCCAGACGTGTCATATAGTATCCGGGAGCAGAGCTCAGTGCACGGACAGTGGGTAGGTAGATAACTTATTAGGGTTGCTTCGCAGATTGCGTGAATGCGTTCACGGTCGCGCTGCCTTTGTTGGTGTGCCGCGCTGGGTGGGCCGCTGTATCGCATGCTCCATATTGCGCGCCGTGCAGGTACACCGCCACCACACACCACGAACAGCCGACAGACAATGCATCTTGTCTTGTGCAATTTGCCTCGCTCTCTGAATTTTGTTTATTTACAGGATTACGGACAATAATCACACAACCCTGTATCTCATCAAGAAATTGTTGTTATGGTTCCATCTACCTACTGATTTCTACCTGAATGTTTTTTTCCTAAGCTGTCCATGATGCGAAACCGTCTATCTAATCCGTATCTCGAGACTCGGAACTTTTCTGCTTGCTAATCCTCTATGTACTAAGGTCTACTAATTATGAATCAGCGGTAATTAATTTTGTATTGCAGCTTAGTGATAGAGCTTGGTAAATCATTTAGAATTATGCTATCGCAGCTACATGGCATTTGTCTGCGAAACAAACTAGACAAAGATAATTTCTGTTGTCTTTATAGCTAACCGGTATTAGCGGTATGAGTCAGCCGTGATTGTTTAATTCAGTGCTACTAAACGTGTCATGGCGCATGCGCCAGCAACAACAAGCTTGATTCATGCCTCAGCTCCATTAATCTCCTGTTACATCAGTCAAACTCAATCTAGTTCAAGAAATACCTTTAGTGATGGTTGATCGAAAATGTTACTATTTAATGGTTGCATTAGTATCCATAAACACATTTTTAATTCGTGATAGCCTTTCGTTTGACCCCAGTGTCACCTGATGGAAGACGATGGCACTCCATTATGTATCTCATAGTATTTCACCTGTGTTTATCATTAAATAATGAAAAATTAACTTAAATTTGAAATAAATTGCGAGTAAGTTATGGTGGTTTGGATGAACCTAACAATAACTAACTACCTAGTTTGTAGCCGGCGAGCACGTACACATTTATAAGTAAAGGTAATGTGACCAAAGACGTGAAAAGCAGCAACCACACGTCACATAATCTAGTAGATGATCGCAGGGGCATGTACCTGTTGCGTTGCGCGCTCCTTTCATGGAATATTCTTCTTGTTATAGAGGGCACACGACACAAAGCGGGTTTATCTGGACGCATTATGAGGAGCATCTCCGCTCCCAGATCGCGCGATAATGCTCGTCGAGTCACAAAAGTGTATTCCGTGGTTCGCCGCCGCACGAAGCGAAGCGGGCGCGGCGCGGGCGCACTAGTGCGGGCGGCTGTGAGCGATGTAAGGTGATCTCGAACCGCGTTGACCTTTGTGCGCTACGGCCAACCGCCGTCGATCTTCTTTGTGTCGCGGCGCGCTTGTCAGCGTCCTCTCAAGAAGGAACCTTGTTGTCTTTCTCGAAAAGAAAGTAGGTAGAGATATCGATGTAAGCATTGTTCCGTCATCGAGTCAAATCAATATAGTGGTGCTGCTGTCTATCCGACGCTATTTTTGTTTAACATTTGAATGGGCCTCTTTTTACTCGCTATTTGGAACACTGAATGATGGGCAGGTGTCTTCTAAGGATCTATGGCCGCAGTAATGTGTATAATATTTACTGGTTCACGTTGAAAGAATCGGTAGGTGGGTAAGAAATAAATTTATAATGCTAAAAATTTGACGTTTTAAATTATTGACTCTGTTACGGTAAAATCCTCCAACATAATAATTTTATAGTTAGGCACAATTATTTTGTTTAACTGGTACGAAAAATTATGTTAAAGTTATTACAAAACACTTAAAACCTATCGAATACATAGTAGTATTCTTATAATTATATAAATACCTAACTACATACAAAGGCTTGATTTAGAGCTATTATAAAATGTTGACGGCGCAAATTAACTTACGACAGGTACCTGTCTGATATCTGAGAATGTAACCTGATAAAATTAAGTACGTAGTATACCACGAAGTCCACGAACAACTGACGACTCATTTTGCAAACGCAAAGACTAATTGGGACGAAAGTGTACGTTAAGTATTCTTAATAATAAGTATCATTTGCTTCAAAGAAATCGTTAGTTATTGTAAACCAAGAGCTGATAGCACTGCAATAGTACAATAGAAAGCCTTTTGGTGAATCGAAGTTATCAAGCTATTGTGAAATTATAAAACGATAAAATACCACAAGGGATTATCGTCTGTGTTATGGTCACCCTTTTCAAATGAATGATGAAGAGTTGATGTGTCACGAGAATTCACTATGGAGCGACATGTTTGTCAAACGGAGAGACTTTGTCGGGTCGTGAGACGGCGCGACGCGATGCGTGGACACGCATTCGGGAATAGGCTTATTCACTCTTTTTATTCACACGTTTATGATCAAAGAATTTCTTTCCATGCAAGCCTCTGGCGTCTTTAGATCAGATTCGTTTATAATATTTAATGATTCGACTAACTCGATAGCGCAGTGGTGTGCAACTAAACTACCTACTGTAGATACCAGAGGCCGCGGGGTGAAGTCCCGCTAGGGGCAAATTTTGTGTGATCAGCACAGCACGAATGTTTGTACTCGAGTCATTGAAGCTTGGTATTTATATATCTATGCATTTATCTATATAAGTAAGGAATCCTACTTCAGGATATATATGTTTTCATGCTATACCACGATATCACAGGAAATATTTTGATCAAACCATGGCATGGATCTAAGAATATTTTGCATAATAAGTTAATCAGAAACTCTGTCACAATTAATAACGCGATAAGTAAAACATTTAATCTGTTATGTATATCTTGAATATGTTTTCTTACATCAAACATTTTCACTAAAACCTACTTACTAACATATTTATTGAAACAAAACTAAAAAAATAGAAAGTTTACTAAAAAACAATGAGTAAGAAACAACTGCAGATGACGCTATAGCCCCTAGAGGAACGGATTCCAGTTCGATTGTAACATATGCGCCAAATTGGACCGTGTCACCTCGTTCGGCCTTCCCGTTAGCAATTATAACAACGACCCAGGAACGGTCAGCTGGCATTTTTTTTGTAGCATGTGGATCAGCCTTTTATACCTCAATGTGTCTGTTGACCCATATGTCTCATGTTCGTCCATTTCGAGCGCCTCCCGGAGCACAGCGCCTTGACTTATGATCATTGTCTCTTTGTATATCTACCATAGGCATAGGTGTTGCTTTCTTATTTACCAATTAAAATTGCTGTGATTACTCCAATAACAGGATTTTTGAAATATAATACTCAACATGACTTTGCATGACTTTTATGTCTCAAAAATATTCACTAGTACTAGTATCCCCAATTGTGTGCATGTTTTTTTGCATTAAATCAACCACAATGCCCTTTTCTTAATGCATATTCACAAGTATGCATATTTTTATGCTTGCGAAGTTTGAAACTTCTTACGACAGACAAAATATATAAGTGAGAGCCTTTACAAAGTATTCCATGAATGTGTAATCAGAGAGTTTATTGATCGCGGCAAGATTATCGCCAGTCCGCATTGTCTGAGTTGGCATGTCTTAAATTTTCCTTTTTTGTGCCAATAACTTAAGGAAATCAAGAATTAATTTTTTTCTTCGCCTGTATGAATGTCGCCATATATCACGCTGGGAAAGAATTATTTCCCCTTATGTTGGGCTTTCGTAACCAATTTGCAATTGTAAATTGTTATGTTTAACGACTATTTCGCGTTACCGAAATAGAGTCACAGTCACAGTGGTATTCTTGAATTCATCAACGGGATCTTACGTAACAAAATGAACAGTGACTCTTGTGACGATCAATGTTTTATTATCAACATCGCGGCATGCTAAATGCATTTATGAACTTTGAAGTCAGCGGTCACGAATTTAATTCCCGCTTAACTATAGTGCTACTAAAGAAGATAATTTTGCTGAGTTTTAATTGTTCGATAAGAAAATGCCACTAAAACAAAAATTATTGCAATGAAAATAATTTAGTGATTGATATTTAAAGTTATATCGTAGGGCAGCGAGAGCAGAGCATGTGCAGGCGCATCCTGCGCGCACGTGCCTGCCACGCGGCCGGAAGTTCCGCGCCATCGGCCCACTTCTATAAGTGGGCCTTCGAGATATTTATGTACTTGCTTGCATCTCTCAATCCCTTGGGTTATATAAACAAACTTTCGCCACTCAAGTAGAGCAGGAAAATATATTATTTGCAAACGCAGGTCGGTGGTCGGTCATTCGTAACCCGCCGCCAATGTCATTGTCAATACCTGCCTCCGAGAACGACAACCGCTATAAACAAAAGACGACGATTTATGAACCGAATGTTTACGTCTCTTGTAAACCAAGATGGCAACAGCTAATTAATGATTGATTATATTGCTGTAGGGCTGTATTTCGCGGTTCATTGCTACTTATCTTGTTGCCGTGTCGCGCATATCAAGATGTGCTCACGTAATCATGTTAACGCCTCCACGGGAACGATATGAAGAAAATTAAATGGTTAGCAAAAGCCTTAACAGAAAAATTTATTTTTCATCGGCAATCGACATTATACCTACATAGTAATTGGCGTGACGACACGTGCTCTTATTCCTACCATATATACAGGGCGTGTGCAAACCAAATGGGTCAGTATGGAGAAGTCTGAAACTATAAGTAATAGAGACATTTGTTCTAGGAAATTATCTTTAATTTTTAGAAATGAGTAAAACTGCATTCATGGATGTTCGGAAATATTATATGCAGCTAGGGAATCAAACCTAGTCGTCCGAAATAAAACCGAATATTAAGTTGTCAAGCATGACTGTGGTTATGGATCCTGCATGCAATCCCGAAAGTTATGTTATTTATCTATCATATCATATCATATCAGTTCATATTATTATTTATAAATAAACGAATAATTTGTGTAAATGCAGTTTGTCCTATCTTGAAAATCAACGACATGGTTCCTTAGAAGTAATTTCCCTATCTCTTATAGTTTCAGACTAGTCAGTATTGGCATTGGGGCATTGAGATTGCTCACCCTATATCCCCAAATTACTAGGTGATGATGATCATAGTCCAGGCCGGCTTTAGCCACGGTGAGTAGGTACTCTAAGGAGGTAACTCGACGGTAGCACGAGGAGTCGGGGATTCACTACTTCTGCTCTTCAAGCTAAATTCAACACAATGGGCTTAACTCGTAGCGCGAGAGTAAGAGGACGCTGATCTTTAAATTAAAACACTTTAATAGAGACTTTCACTAGCCTAGTTGGCTAACCCTGCCTCCGACGCAAGCGTCCCGGGTTCGATCCCCGGTAAGGGCAAATATTTGTGTGATGTGCACGAATGTTTGTTCCTGAGTCTTTGATGTTTCCTATGTATTTAAGTATTTATTTCTCTATATAATTATTTATATCGTCGTCTAGTACTCATAAAACAAGCCTTTAGAGCTTACTTTGGGACTAGATCGATTTGTGTAAAGATTGTCCCCTGATTTATTATTATTATTATCATTAGAAGGTTACATGAGGTGCCTCTTCAACGGCGCAAGATGGAATGAAGATCTGGACATGCGTATCCAACGTTCTAATAATATTTAAATTTTTATTTTAAAAAAAAATACGAAAGACAAATACATCGGCAATACGCCTGTCCAGTTACATAAAAGCATTAGAGCAAAATAGGTTGCTCTACAGTACACCGAATCTGTTGATGTAGGAGATTGTTTGGTCAAATTCTTAGGCACATAAATCTAACTTCGTTTCGATATCTACACAATCGCTTGCTTAGTCCAGTTTATTATATACATCCTAAATGTAAGTTATTTTGGACCTTATTTGCATAGGAACTGTTGACAGACTATATAAAGCGATAAAGACGGACAGGTTAAGGTGGCTTATCTCGCATGGTAGACATCCGCACGTTGTACGGACGTGCTCTATCCGACTAACACACTTCTAAATATCGCACCCCTGATCGATCACGATCGGACTCGCGTATCGGCCTCCACGTGATAAAATGCTCGATACACGACGTAATGATATACTATACCAAGACAGTTATTAACATAATAAACTTTTAATTGTAAATCTGCTGTTTTAGCTGAGGTCTGTTGCAAATGTCATCTAATTTTAAAAGCAACTAAACTTAAAATATAGAATGACAATCTTAATTTTGACCGCTTTATGCTATATATGTATTAAGAATACCGTTTTGAATTGGACCCATTGACTCTGAAAGTAATCAGGTTTTTTTTATTATAATGTAAGTAGTTTTTTTTATTAAATTTAAATTTAAAAGATGTATTTATTTGTTGCACCTATGACTATTCTGCTCGATAAATTTTGGTAAATCAGCAACCGGGGGTAAAGATGCAGAGTAAGCACTAGTTGGATATATTATAAAGCTCAGACACACGAAAAAACACATTATTCATTTTGAGTTCACGCGGAGTAACCCCTAGGTACCTAGGGATAATACCCGCTGAAGTTTTGAAGAGACCTCCTGCTCCTATAGTAATATCTTGGACAATAAAACACATTTGATCTCGTCCCAAACTAGGATTCCCTGTGGTTTAGGTATGAGACAATGATACGAATACTTATATGTATATATAAAGATACATCCATGACTCGGGTACGCACTAACATTCGTGCTCATGACACATAGTTTGCCCCTAGCGGGAATCGAACCCGCGAACACCGGCACAGATAGCAGTTGCACAACCACTGCACCATCGAGTCAGTCACTAAATAAAAATGAAATCTGCGTGCGTTGTTAAAAGAGAGATGAAATGAACAGATTTCCTAGCTTTCGTGTTTTTCTGGAGCTTTAACCTGGCTGGAGTAACACTTGGTTTACTTGTGCAATGCAGAGATCAACAATATATACAAATCCGCAGGTAACAGCGCAGTTTGTCATGGTTAACTGGAAACACAACATTGCCATTGTTCCTTTTGAAAGCCTGAACAATAACCTGTTCGAGATCAGGCACGGATTTTTTCCAAAAATCTTCTTTTATTCGCATTCAAAAAGCTTAATGGAATTTCGCATTGCGCCAGTCGGCGCGTTCGACAACGGTGCGGAATGTGGATAAAATCAACAAGGCACTAAATCGCACATACCGATTATTCAATAGGAGTACAAAAAATGGGTATCGCATTGTGAAAACATAAATAAAACCTGTACATGCAGCAAAACAGTTTCAGTAATTGATAATTAGACTCGATTGAAATCAAATACATGTAGCTGCCAGAAGTCACTAATAATAATATATATATAAAATTAGGTGTTAAGATTTTTACGCTAGTTACCCAGATAAGATCAATAAATTCAAAAAAATTTTACTTTTACATGTTTACCGCAACCTATCTCTAAATGTATTTTTATCTACATCCATATCATAAAACCTCCATTGGTTAATCAAAAACCGTAGGAAATGACCACCATTTTGGCAACCAATTAGGAAAAACCAGTGCTGCGATGAAGAAATAACATGACTTCTTTATCGTTTTTAGTAAAGAAATGAGATTAAATTTGGAACAGCTGTCAAACTCAAGTGGGTCTCTATTCTAGTATCCATAGATATTAAAACAGTTATGGATACGAAACGTCAATTCAGTATGTTTTTTTAATATAAACTGCACAATATTTGATCTCGAGTGACGTGAAAATAGACTTCATCCGTTTGTCTATGATTTAAAAAAAAAAATGGTCTTGACGGACGGCCGCCATTATGTTGACGTTTTGCTGAACGAAAGTAGAATTTTGTTGAATTGAATAGAAAAAGTTGTTTGTAATTTACATTTTAGTTGAAAATATGAATAGTAAATAGTCTTCTCGGAGTTTGTGTGATGTGAAAATGCGCCGGATATGCAACCACGATTGCAACAAATAACTTGTTGCCAGAAAATATTGTTTCTGAACCCATCATTATAATATGTGTGTAGATAAAGTTATGTATGCAACTCTGCATAATTTGGCCTTAAAATACACGTCCGATCTTATTATGAAACTCGCTAAAAGCTCGTTTCATAAAACCGCACTAGTGTTTTAAGGCCTATCATTATGCAACCGTTGCATAAACTACTATTTTGCAACCGGCACCACAGTATCGTCGCTCATTTCGTTTGAAAATTATAAATTGACCCGCGCGTTCGTAGGCATTATGTGGAGTTAGGTACCTACATCCGTGGCCAGCTGCGTCGAACAACAGCTAAGATCGAAGACACGCAGGAACACGTACTTTATACGCACTCCTGGGTCAAGTTAGACTCGCCGACTAGTTCATCAACGGCTTTTCATACAAAAGGCGATACCGATTTCCACCACTTAAATGTTAACTGATGTTGACCAATTTTTGATAAGTTGTCAGTCAGAACAAAATCTAGGTCTAAGCCTTTTTGTTTTTTCACTATAATCAGTAAATTCAGTTTTATTGCTGTTTCAGTATTCTCGTACAAAACTAATTTCGGCGATTATTTGACTAATTGATCTTTAATCAATATTCAAAAAACGTATAGAGCTGGATTTTATGCTGACTGACAACTTATCAAAAATTGGTCAAAATCGGTTAACATTTTAGGGGTGGAAATCGTTATCGGCTTTTGTATGAAAAGTGTGATTTTTGCCATTGGTTCACAGTCCTCTTAAGAGAATCACACCCATTCGGAAGAGGTTACCATAAATCGGCGGGAACGAGTGGCCAACTCGATGTCGACGCCTAAGGCGAGGCCGCCGCCTTTGCCTCTGCCTGCACGTTCTTGGCATATCTGCATCTGATATGGGCAAAAATGGAAACACGTAACGTTCATTGGGTACATTATGTTGTGCGAGTGAACCTCTTCCTACACACGAATGTTTCGTGCTTTCTTTATGTGCGCTCAGCCGAAAGAATAAGAAAATATTGGTGCAGGGTCTGAATACCTGACCGGCATATTACACATTTTAATCGTAAAGCTTTGTTCGTGGCAAAAGGTGTAGTCTTTTGGGATTGTGAAGTTTGCCAATCTTGGTACCAGATCGTTCTAATTTTATTTCGATATCCATAGCATAAATATTCTGAACCTTTATCTATACACTGAGAAAAAATTACTACCAAACTACTTCTGTTATTTCAGTGCCTTAGTTATGTAGTCACTTTTTAGGGTTCCGTAGCCAAATGGCAAAAAGCGGAATCCTTATAGATTCGTCATGTCTGTCCGTCTGTCTGTCTGTCCGTCGTCTGTCTGTCCGTCCGTATGTCACAGCCACTTTTTTCCGAAACTATAAGAACTATGCTGTTGAAACTTGGTAAGTAGATGTATTCTGTGAACCGCGTTAAGATTTTCACACAAAACTAGAAAAAAAAACAATAAATTTCTGGGGTTCCCCATACTTAGAACTGAAACTCAAAAAAAAAATTCGTCAAACCCATACGCATGGGGAGGTCTTCAAAAATGATGTTGAGGTTGCTAATATCATTTTTTTCTAAACTGAATAGTTTGCGCGAGAGACACTTCCAAATTGGTAAAATGTGTGTGTGTCCCCTGTAATTTCTAAAATAAGAGAATGATAAAACTAAAAAAATATATGTAAACTTCCACCGAAAATTGGTTTGAACGAGATCTAGTAAGTAGTTTTTTTTAATACGTCATATATCACGGAACCCTTCATGGGCGAGTCCGACTCGCACTTGGCCGCTTTTTTTTTAGTAACAGTTAGACGAAAGTTCGGTTTTAACAAACTTGTTTTTTCAGTATACCCATCACATAAAACTAAAAACATTTACAGATATTTCAGGATAATTATCAATACAGCAATCGGTTTGGGTTATTACGAATCTAACTTTGGTTTTCATGATCCTTGATGATTACCATTTAGTTAACCATAGTTTGTGCGATTAGCCGTCTGTGCATTATCCGTCGAAGTCCCACGGCCTCAGCGGGCGCCTCGACAGGTGTGCACCTGAGAGCACTTTTTCTTTATGAACACAAACAAACAAAACGAGCGACATGCTTCGATTCATTCATCTCTCGTCGAGGAATGCTTTTATGTAGATAAAGTGAATCTCATTTTTGCTGACTTGATGTAAATTTACATGTATGGACGCGGTAGAGGGCCGCAGTGGGTGTGATGTGATACAAGGCACGTGAAGTTTGATTTGGTAAGAACTACATAGGTATTTTGTTATTCTGTTATTTTAGTGTTTTCTTGATTGACATTAATTTATAAATACAACTGTTCTCGTATCATTTTTAAGGTTCCGTTAAGGAAATAAACTGGACAAGTGCGAGTTAAACTCGCGTGGAGAGGGTTTCGTGATTATATGAAATTTTCTATGTTTCTTTAAATACCAGAGACTTCTTATAGGTTTTCCTGTAATCTATATAACCCTCTCCACTCGAGTTTAGCTCGCACTTGTTTTTTATCTTCGAACTGGTTGCCGAAGATATTATTATGTAAATACTCAATTTATTTTTGCGAAAATTGATTAAAAACTCCGAATTGGCTGAAGTCATTTAGGCAAGTGGAGGTCTCAAAAAAGCTGAGAAGCCAACGATCGAATCGAACCGACCAAACATCCCGGTCGGCGCAATAGGCTAGTTTCCTAAAAAAACGAATTAGTCCGTCATTTACATTATAAAAAAAATATTGAACCATATTTTTTCTTTTGTCAACTTAGAATTTTGTCAATTAAACAAAAAATAACGTACATATAGTTCTTCGTGACGTCACGACTTTGTACACTTATTACCATTATGTGACGTCATTAGCCCCCACTCCCCATCTTTGACGCGCGTTATGTTTGTCAATTTTGATTGATTTGATAAAGCAAAAAATACGTGTTCAATTTTTTTTGGTAATCTAACTGATGGAATAATTAGAATTACTATTTTTTACCCAGGAAACATCTCTATTAAAGTCGCGCTGTAATTACACCCAAATTCTGCATACGCTGCGTTACAATGTTATATAATCACTAATTATGCCATAGCTGGTATTGCAACTCGGCTACGGTGACTAATTATTACTCGTAACAGTGCAGCCGCTACAAATCGAACACCTGATTCAAATAAAAATCTATCAAACAAAAAATACCCACACTTAAATGGGCCTTCAATCAACACTTTTCTAAGTAAATATAGAAACATATCACTTTCTTTGCAATGACAGCTTCGCAACGTAAGGTATAGACACAGCAAAGCAATATTAAAATAACCAAAATTCGAGAAAATAAGTTAAGTCGATCGCTAGGTAGTTATCAAAATATCGAAGATTGTGCGATTGTTAAATGTGAAATGGATACCACGAAGGCAACCTTGACAAGTTTGGAGGAGATATAGGAGACAATATTTGTATTTGTACTAGTTATTTACATATGCATAGGCATATCTGGGAAATATCTTAAACAAACACACCAACAAGTCGTACTATTAGCTATATACCTTTTTATCAATAAATTTGTTCTTGATTTAATGTAGCCCACAAATTGAATGCAGCCGTAACCTTGATCTACACTTAGTCATATGAAATGTAAATAAAGGTGGGAGCGTGAAAAAAACCGAAAGGTATGGGTAATATCTGTAGTTTCCATATCATTGTTGATACTCCTTCGTGGCACTAGTTCACACGATTAAATCGCTTGAGATGTATTTACATGGAAGAATGTCTTTACCTGAGTCGGATGATTTCGCCGCTCCCATGATGCCCACACAATTGCCGACTGCGGCGTTTTCGCATAAAAGTGTATGGATTTGCAGGTGCACCTGACAAGTTGAGTCCTTTTTTGTACATTGGAATTGCGTGAAAGTTGTAGTGCATCCGTCAAGTAAACTTATTTGTTACATTTAAGTTATTCTCGTGAGAAAGTTCCTTCTACACATCAGCTGATGGCTTTGTATTTTATCGTTTTATACGTATAGAAAATGCTTAAATTTATTTAAGCAATTAAAACTGGTGTGTAAGTTGATTTAGGCGCGCATTGTGGTGTCTGTGCCCGTTGCGCGGGCCGCGGCGCGGGCGCAGTCCATGCGCAAAAGAAACCATTCTACAGTAGCGTTACAATACCAACACAGCATGCCACGCCCCTTTCTGGTATCCTGGACGTGCCTAAACAACAAACACTTGTCACTTTGTAAATAACTGTACGATTTTTTAAACGTGGATTGAATGAAAACAAACGTGTTATTAAGTAAACGGCATTTAAGTATAAATGTTTATAATAATAACCTTAGGTACCTTATCAGGCTTTGAATTTTACTTTCGTGCCTTTTGCGTTGCGTGATGAATTGATGGTGCATAATATTTAAGTAATATCGAGTTGCAAATAAACAATAGTAGGTTATTATCATTATTATACTCGCACAAGTGTGTGGAATATGAAATTCCTAACGGGGTGACGATTGAAGACACGAGCGCACCGAGGGTTTTCTACGGCACGAGTTAGGAATGTTGTACCTTTGAAAACGTATATCATACAACGTTTTACTAAGCATTGGGGCCAATTCGAAAGGTTATTCCCTAATTTAAAAGTCTCTAAATTTGAAATAAGAAATGTCAAACTTAATTATTGACAGCTTCGTGCTATACAAAATCAAGATTGACGCTGTTTCGAATTGAACCCGTGTGAATAAAATAAAATAAAATAAAAAACATAGATAGCCTTGTTCCCACTTCAAGAAAGTGTCGTAAATGTTTACGTATTTCTCCTTTGATTTAGCTGGTAAGGTATATTGGCCATTTGGGCTTCTTTAATAATAATAACCAGCGACACTTTCCGCGCGACCAGTTTTAATACAGCAATAAATTAAAATAAATGGTGCGCATTTTTGCTTATGCGCGTGCATCGCAATATACCAGTGCACATGTGGACCTGAATATTTATTTAGTTGACCTTTTTAAATTACTTATAAAAATTCTTTTTGTTTGGCGTACGATGAATACGTCGATGAGTACGACGAAGTAATAGCTTGCTTGGTGTTTCGTACGGTGAGTGACGAGATCCGGAGGCCTATTCCCTCATCCCCATCCCATCCCCATTCCCCATCCTCCCTAGACTGGCAACGCATTGGCAGCACCTCTGGTGTTGCAGATGTCCATGGGCGGCGGTGACCACTTTCCATCAGGTGGGCCGTCAGCTCGTTTGTCAGTCAATTGACATAAAAAAAAAAAAAAAAGATGTAGTCAGAAAATTTGAAAAAAAGCGTTAAGTAAAAAGCACTAGTGAGTTAAAACCGTTTTCCTGCACAGTTTGCGTCTTGCTATGAGCCTTTTACGAGCACATGCATTGTAAACTTTTTTTAAATGAATTTCTTTTTTTTTTATGTAGTTTACAGCTGCTATCGATAAAATATTGAAACGGACTAACTTTAGAAATCCTTGATTATATTATATCTGTCGAAATCAGCACATTTTTACGAAATCTGGGCACCGCACGGACTCTAAACTGGGCCAAACTTTGGGAAACCAGCAGCCCTAACATGCATGACACAAAGATAAGATAGACCGTCTTATCTCTAAGTGCGTCTCTCTCACTCTAGTGCCGACGAAAGAGATAGTCATAGAGATAAACAGGTTTAATTTATCTTTGTGTCATGCATGTTAGGGCCGCTGGACGGATAGCAGCTCGTTTTATCTAACACCACATTCAAAGTCCAGTTCCGCCAAACTAAATTATAATAATAATAGTATTGTATGAATTTTGGGTGAAAAAGCTGTTTTATCCTAAATAAAGCAAACCTAGGCTAAAAATTGGCAGTGACAGGATATTATCTCCGGCTCCTTTATTTGCAAAGAAACAGCTGTTTTAGCCAAAAAAACAAAAACATGCATTTTGAGGTTAGAAACTTGTTTACCAAATAAGACAAGAATGGATGAATCCACAGTACATACGACATACATAGATCCTAAATCAATCCATGACTTGGATTGGTTGGGTGGACCAACATTCGTGCACATCACGTATAGTTTGCCCCTGGCGAGTCTTAAACCCGCGATCTCTGGCTCAGTAGGCAGTTGTCACTGCGCCATCGTATCAGCCAAATAAAAATGAAAATTATATAAACATTATCAGGTATAAAACTATGACGAAGGATCATAGACGATTTGAGCCTACTGTAAGTTGTGTTAAATTAACAGCACTATCGATGTCGGCCGATCGCGTCGTGTTAATTACTTTCATTAAGGGCAATTGTCCTGCTCGATCGAGCTGATCAGTCAGTTTGCCGCCACTCGATAGTTCCACCCGTACCGGTGCCGTTAGACCGCCGTTAGGAGATCAAATAGACATGAACCCTATAGAACGGGCACTCGTAGAGTAATACAAGGTTATAAATTATGCACAATACATTGTCACTGTGACATCAGAGCATTTACCCGATATTTTTCAAATCAATAATAAAAAAAACGGTCAAGTGCGAGTCTGACTCGCTCGCCAATGGTCCCGTACTTACCCATGAAAAACAGAAAGTAGGTAACAAATACTTTAAAAGATATCAAAGATAAAAATCTTTGATATCTTTTAAAGTATTTATTTAAATGATATAGTGTAAAGGACAATTTTAATCTACATTAAATGCCCAAGCTAAAGAAGGTATTTGTCTCGATAAGGATTAATACAGAATAGGAGAAAATAGCTTCGCAAATAACCTAATATTTTTTATTAATATTTTTAAGATAAAAATGATTACTGTGAGTAAATCTTAGGAGGTAGACATATGCCATCGCGGACTTTTCGCTAGGCTTTTTAATGAACTACAATTCTTTAGTACATTATTTTGATATATTTCTTAAGGATAAGCCAGGCGTCAGCTATTTTAGCGCCAAATAATTTAATTTTTTGTTGACTTCATTCAAAAAACATTGGATTTTCTCTAAAATATTAAAACTTATTTAGAATGCTATGTACATATTAACCTTCCTAATGAACCAAGTCGTCCATTGGTGAAAACCGCATCTAAATGAGTTGCGTGGTTTAGGAGGAGTTAGCGGATATACAGTTTTCCAACGGCAAAGTTAAGTTTGTTGCGAGGTCTACAGCTCACGGAGCCACTACTTTATTATTATTTTATCTTCTTTATTTTATTCTTTATCTTCTTTATATTTTTCATTTTCTTTTCTTTTCACAAGCGTGATGACTTTGCACTATTTTAATAGTCCATATCTACGCTGTTTGTGATCTTAAGCCGCCTCAAACGACATACAGTGAGTAGCTACTTGAGGTGTGCTGCCTGCTTATCTCAGACATAATTGAGGTCTAGGGTTACTTTATGACATTGTTAGTAATTTCAAAACCAGGCAACGCAAATGAGTGGCTTAGTTTGCCTGCAAACTTACTGCTTTGCTGTATAATTAATTTATTTTAGACGTTTTCACATGTTACATTTTGATATTATATGCAAATAAATGAAATATATCATATTTAATGGTCTAAAATAGGATTCCCTGTATCCTAGATCTGTCACCACAAAGACACATAGATGACCGAATCCGTGGTAGGAGTTGAACCACCACAAATAAATATAAAAAAACCGGACAAGTGCGAGTTAAACTCGCGTGGAGAGGGTTCCGTTCCATACATGATTATCTGAAATTTACTAGGTTACTTTAAAAACCATAGACTTCTTATAGGTTTTCCTGTAATCTTTAAGTAAAGAACTATTTTCTGTATTTTTTCAAAATTTTAGCCGCAGTAGTTTCGGAAATAAGTGGGGGGGGTGGTCAATTTTTACCTATTTTCCTAAATAACTTCCAAACTATTTTACTTAAAATTCAAAAGAAAATATATTTAAGATCCTCACAATAAGCCCTTTCATTTGATATGTCACACGGATGGACAGACAGACAGATAGACAGACACACGAGTGATCCTATAAGGGTTTCGTTTTTTCCTTTTGAGGTACGGAACCCTAAAAACAAAATACTTATATTACGAGTTAGTTACCACAACTTTGTAGAAGTAAATCTGAACTATAATTTATGCAACTGTTGCTAATAGGGGTTATCACAACTAGAGATGCAACGGATATCCGGCCACTATCCGGTATCCGGCCTATCCGGCCATGATTTTACTATCCGGCCGGATACCGGATAGTGAGTCAGTATCCGGCCGGATACCGGATAGTAAAAACTTGGATCAGAAATACGATAAAACAAATAAAAGCCATCAGAAATAAACAAAATCGACGTCAGTTATTAAATTAAAACTTAGTTTCCTTTTATTTAAGTATAAATCTAACACGTCACATCACGTCGTGCACGTTCGAATATTCCCTACTAACGTAATAAGGCGCGTATTTAACCTCAAAGGGTCTCCCCGGCACTTACAATTCGTAACAAGTTAAAACTTACTCGCTGCACGAAGGCCACGCAAGCTAACACAGCTTTAGAGGTAGCTCGTGTGCGGCCGGATATCCGGTTGCCGGATATCCGGCTATCCGGCCAATGGCCATGCAGGATATCCGGTATCCGGTATCCGGCCAAACCCCTATCCGTTGCATCTCTAATCACAACACGAGTCGAGCCGCAGGTGAGTTTCATGATCGGATCCCACGAATATTTTAATTACTAATTATGTACAGTTGCATACAAAACATATATATGTAGCTCTTAGTATTTACTAATAATATTGTATATGGATCATTATGTATGGAGATCTGAAATAAATGAATTTAATTTAATAAAATTTTTATATGTACAAAGAAATAAATAAGCAAACATGTTTAAACTACCTTTATATTTTATTCATTTCGATTGCAAAAGATGTAAAGCTATTTATTGAGAAGTCAAATTAATAGTTATTCGGTATAACACCGGTAATACGTGACAAGCCCGTGACGTGACTAACAACTAATTTATTGTGACCGCGCTTTGGTTTGATCGCTCTTGGGGTGTGATCCTCTTACGTGCGCAGCGGCTGATCAGCGGATAAACGAAACGATTAATTTAAACCGTAAGGACGAAGTCATTCAGTCTAAATTTGAATGTCGCTAGTCAGCCGCTGCGCACGTTAGAGAATCACCTATGGGACGTCATACTAAACGCAAGCGTGTTGCAATTTTTGAGCAACTTATTTAATAAACTCAGTTTTAGTTTAACCTTTTGACCGCCACAGTCGGCTGCAGCCGTCAGCGGGGTAAAAAAGTCCTTCACAACCTTGACTTAAAGTTAAAATTGGTGTTACTTCTCAGACATGCTTGGCGGTCAAAAGGTTAAGAAATAAAACGAGGGCGCTTCATTGATGCTTTATTAAATCAATGACCTATAAGTCTAGGGCTATGGGTAAATTAACGTAACATTTACGTTCAATAAAGGTCATGTTATAGTCATAATAACCAAAATAGATCTATAAGTATTAGTAATCGTAGTAGCCAGGTCGTGGCTAAGTCGATTCGACGTCGACGAGGTCGGCTTCATTTGACTTGTAGATTAAATTTACGTCGAATTAATAATTAATGAAATTCGTTAGGACATTACCTATAAATATCTTATATATATAGGTATATATGGTAAGTAAGTAATAAATTAAATATATCGTAGTTGGTGACAATTAAATTAGGAACATACCGTGTTCGTTTACCTACTTGACACCGAGTTCGATGTTTTTAATTTATTACTTATAACTAGGTAATTTAATAAAGAAGACTCTGGTCTCTGGAGTCGGTTTTGTTTATTGTTAAAATTAATTTTATTTTTTAGTTTTCGTTGCGCGGACGTACTGTATTTACATTATTTCCCATATTATACTGTTTGGAATCTGTGTAGTGTGGCAGGTAAGGAGCAGAACAATAAACTATATTTCCCGATAGGTAATTAACATAATCATTTCGCCGAGCGCTAATCGAATGGCCGCGAGCCGCCACGTGCTGCTCTCCCGACGCTCACCGATAATGATAATAGTATGTTTTACACTAATATAATAACACACCCAGCGTTTGAAGATAACGATACGTTACGTGTCTAAAATAGGGTCGTGCTCTAGTCAAACTATCCGGCCATCGATATAAATCATTTATACACACACAAGTACAATAAATGTTATCTAGGCAATATCTATTTTTAAGGTTCCATACCCGAAAGGATCAATGGGACCCTATTACCAAGCCTACGATGTCCGTCAATCTATGTATATGTCTGTCTGTCAGAGGCCTCTGTCTCAGTAACGATAAGGCGCAGAAAGTTATTATTATGCGTAGTTGTGGCATCTAGACAAAAAAGGACAATATCAAAAGCTTTAAAGCTAGCGAAGTTGATAGCCTAAAAATTGTTAATTAACCAATTTTGTTCTAGCTGTATTTTCAAAACGGCCAAAATTTTGCTTGACTATAGTTTAAACTTCGTAGTTAAATAAAAAATATCAATTTAATGGCGTTCTCTTGAGATTGTGATACTTGCGAACGAGGAATGTTTGTACTTATTGAAACTATACATTTTCCGGGAAAAAATTGCCCCATGTTCTTTTCCAGCCTTCCAACTATTGCTATACAAAAAATCAAGTGTATCACAGTACGTATTTCAAATCAAATCCGCAAATATAAAATAAAAATCCATCGGAATACTATACAATGTTCACTTAAATTGATTACACCATACTCTAAAAGTTAAGCACACCATACCATATCACACAATTTAGATCCTTAAAAGACCTTTTAATAATTATAGTAAAAAATATTAATCTTATTGGTCTTAATAATACAGAAGTGCTTATAAACCTATCTGATCTATTAGACGGTGCGCGGCGGCGACTATGCTGTTAATTTAGTTTTATTTTAATAAGATTAAAATCATGTTACTTGCCTATCTTAGTACTTAATAACATTTTAACTTCTACAAACTCGCATCACATTACTTGTTTTAAACGCGTATCTCTTAACGTTAAAGGCAATATAATTAACATAATTTGAACGTATACGTTATGGAGTGACGACATTCATTGATTCAGAGGAGGAAGGCACGGGTAAAGGGAAGGGAGGGAGCCCGTAGTAGGCAGACCGTAATTTCGTACGTCAGCCCGTCGCTCCAGTGGCGCAATTGGTTAGCGCACGGTACTTATAAGACAGTGCTCGTGAGTAATGCCGGGGTTGTGAGTTCGAGCCTCACCTGGAGCAATAAATTTTTAGGATAACCGTTTTATTACTTTTCTTAACTAGAATCTGACAAATAATACGAATACCAAAAATATTAAAACTAACGATGCGGAAAGTATTCTTTTTAATCTTATGGCGATCAGGTTCCTATTTTGGGACTCGGAGAATGTCAGAGTCTGTGTGTAGAATATTATAATAATTTATTGAATGTCTATTATTGTTACAATTATTTATATTTCTAGAGCGAAAATAAACATATAAATGAATATGCAGGTGCATTAAAATTTATTAACATAATGTTACGCAAATGAATGATTTCATTTGATTTGAAAAGACACTGTAAGTTGCGTACGATTAATAAAAACAAGACTTTTTTTTCTTCCGGCATTTTTCCATTTATTAGTCAAATCCGATTCCATATTCTACATATCGTTGAAAAGACGTTTTTATTCAAAGATTTACACAATAACAATAATATAATACAGTTAAGCGCTTAATACGTATACAATACCTTATACAGGTCGCGTATAACTTCTTGTTAGCTGCGAACACAAAGCTAATCGCGTTGCAGTCTTATAAGAACTAAACATTTTACAAACATTTTCTTGCAGTGTACTATTTTATTTATGCCTTTGACTGAAAAATACTATATTTGCCCCATAAATAGTTGGCAACCCTAACAGAATCACACCCCAGAGTCTAGCATACCAGACACGGGGAAAATTTAAACCCGTTTATCTCTCTATCTCTTTCGTCGGCACTAGTGTGACAGCGACGCCCTTAGAGATAAGACGGTTTAACTTATCCTTGTGTCAACCTTGCTAGGGCCGAGGAACACGACGAAAAAGGATTTGAAATGCATATCCTACAAATGGCATCATACTTGTATTTGCGGAATAACCTTTAAAATATCATAACCCATCTGCTACTGCATTTCCACAGAAACTGATATACTTACCATGGAAAACTTTTTACAACTGGGGAACGTATAAAAACCGGTCTAGTGCGAGTCGAACAAGCGCACCGAGGGTTCCGTACTACGCCAATTTAGTACGGTCTCAACTGTTGTTGGCAGATTGTTAAGCTGCAGCGGTAATTTTATGGTTTGATTTCAATATATTTTTCACATTTCTATAACAGAACACCATTGAATTGATATTGGTTGTTAGACTATGGAGTATAAACTAAAATCAGGCCTTTGATGGCTGAAAATTAAGCCGTTATGAAAATACAGCTGGAACAAAACTGGTCTAAACAGTCAATTTTAGGATATCAATGTATAGGGAGCTTGTCAGGCTTAAAACTTTTTGATGGTTTTATTGTTTATGCCCTAACAACACATTATTCTTTCAAAATTCCAACCTTCTAGTTCTTACCGTTGCTGAGCTAGAGACCTCTGACAGACGGACTGATGGACGGACGTTGTAGGCTCAGTAGGTAATAGGGTCCCGTTGATCCCTTCGGGTACGGAACCCTAAAAATTGAAATATTTATGAAACAAATAATTAAACTTTATATCATAAGTCATAACATAACGCATATTGATACATTTTATTGCAATATCAATTATATATTATAATGAACTCTGAAAACAACAATCTATTTGAGAGGAATTCCGTATATATGTTTGATTCATGTTTTTTTATGTGGTCAATCAATTCCACAAACCGACCCGACCCGCCGCCGACCCCGAGTCGTGAGGAATGTAAATGCAGAGAGCGTGCGCGAACAACCCTATACACAATATTACCCTTTGGATTTTTTCAATCACCTACGAATGACGATGGTACGAGGAAGCATTCGGCTCAGAAGTGCGTGCGGAACGGAACGAATGAGGCCACGTATCGTGGGCGCTGGCTCACTTTTTACAAGTTTCTATTTAACCTCACCTGTGCATCAATCAGCACGGTTTGTGCTTACATCGGTCACTTTTAAGTCAGTCGACTTACATCATTAATACCTTTTTCACGCCTGTATCAGTCAAAACGAGGTTAGCACTGAATCATGCAGTGGAAAAATTAACATATTCCCCTACTCATCCCTATCGCTGCTTCCCTACTAAACCCAACTAATGTTATAAATGCAATAGTTTGTTGGTTTTCCCTTCTATCACGCAGCAATGGAGCAAGATATCGACGTAATTCTTCTGTATAGAGATAGTTTATGGACCAGAGAGTTTATCAATTATGTGAAAATTTGTCGGAGAGCTGGAATTCGCCGTATTGATTTTCTACGAAAGCACCCACGAATAGGCTGTGCGTATTTAAGTACAACGGAAAAACAAGAAATATTTAAAAAGGATATCGTCTAGCATTACCTATTATTAATCAATTATGGACTCTAATAGTTTGAAATAAATAGTAGATACCACAATAAAAGCATAGAAATGGGTTTAATAGCCAGAGGTCGTCCATTAAGCACGTGATATTTTTTAGCAACTTTTTAGTGCGTTATTGGAGTGCTATTTATTTCGAGCGAGAAACAATTCAGCGTTCCTATACCTTCAGGCTCAAATCTGTCCTGGGCCTAATTGTTATGATTTTCGCGGACAATAGGTATGTTCCTATCACAATAATAATTCGGATTTCAGATAGAAAGCAAACATTGAACACACAGAGAAAGTCAATAAAGATAAAAGCAATGGCGGGATATCATATCTTAAGCAATAATCTAGTTTTACATAGCAGTAGGATACTTTGGAAGCCGGCATCTTGATGCTGCGAACTATAAACAATGAAGGATACGCGCCTTAACAAACAAACCATTTAAAACCTAGAAAAGTATTGATATAACAAAGGTTTCTAGTGCAATAATTGATTAAAAACCTACTAGGAGCTGCAAACAAAAGCAGGCATGTGCTCAATGAACTCAAAAGTAGGTCATCAAACCGGTTACACATTTTTTCATTTTTTTTTGTATACACGATTCTGACCTGTCACAACAGAAGTGGAGCGCTGACAGACGGGCGGCGCGCAACAGCAGATCATATCTGTCAAACAGGAGCGTTTGTTAGTGACACACCGCTACCGTCCGCGCCCGCGCCCGCGCCGCCATCATGCCGACCTCCTTACTTCCCTCCTCTAGCCTGCACCGCGCAAGTGTCCATCACCTGCCGTCACTGCATGTACCTACATTTTTCAATCCCTCTTGCAACTTTCTAATGGTGGTTGACTACATACTCGCAAGCATTTGCATAAGTATTTAGGCAAATAATTATTCGCATCTAAGATTAATCTTCTTTGATTGTTTTGGGACATTTGACAATCGTGTAAGTCGATCCATGATTGACAATTGTCGCGAATCATTCGTGCACGTCAGATTACCTTTTAATCTAAACCAAAATGCTAGAAAGTTGTTTGATCAGAATGTGATGCAAAGTGGGTGGTCTGATTGGGAGCTATCTTATTATTCAGGTTCGTAACTACGTAGGCAATGATTTTCATTATATTCGTACAATAATTTGACGACGCGGATAGCCTAGTTGGTAGTGACCCTGCCTCCGAAGCAAGCGTCCCGGGTTCAATCCCCGGTAAGGGCAAATATTTGTGTGATGAGCACGAATGTTTGTTCCTGAGTCTTGGATGTTTCCTATCTATTTAAGTATTTATTTCTCTATATAAGTATGTATATCGTCGTCTAGTACTCATACCACAAGCCTTTAGAGCTTACGAGCGGGCTAGCTAGTATTAAATTCCTAAACATGCAGTCTAAAAGGGATCCAGTTGCACGAGGCGCTGGGTTCCTGCCCCATGCAGTGTCCCGCGTTCTTGGGAGTAAAGAGGGTCAACTTAGCCTATGTTTGTGAACTACACTCAAGGTACTAAATTATATCTAGGTTAAGGTTTTAAAAAGCAAAGAGCTCAGCTGGATGACGTTCGGGTACGTTAGGTGAAGCGCGACAATCCTGATATTAGCTGACTCAGAACCGAAGGCATGGGGTTGCCGAGGTATATTGATTGTGTTCGGAGTAACCGAAACACTCTCACTCTGCTGGTAACTTCATTGGGTAACCCAATAACAATAACACAACAATATACAGAAAATTAAGATGAGTACCTACTTACGGCGACTTGCAAAAGAGAACTAATATTGAATTTATAATCCGTATCCCGATTGTGATTAATGTCGAGTTTAACGATGCTTGAGCGCAGCCTAGGCACCAGAGATGCGTCGCGAATTGAACTAACTCAAAGTGTTTGCCTAAAGCGATTTATCACTATATGGTCAGCACGAGCCAAGTGTATTTCACGAGCCGGACAAAGAATTGAATCATAAATATTAATCAAGATGGCAATAAAATCAGTACATCGCATAGGCAAGAACCCCGCGGCCATGCAGGGAACAAGCGCCAGCCCACTTACGTTCACTTGTTCTGGGCAACATAAATTATTTTTCCGAGCAGAGCCCTGTACTAAACCTAATAAGGTACACAAAGAACTGCGAAAGTTTTAATAGTGACAAATGATAGACGAGAGTCACACGTGAAAATAAATGGATAGATGCAATCTGACATTTACAAAACCATGCGTGGGTGAATGTTGTTGCTGTAGCTTGTAAACTCGCAGCGTTCCTGCAGTGAGCGATATATAATAAGTGTATGCATCTACTTACACCTGCGTTTGGCAATATAGTATAGTCGACTTTTCATCCCGGAAAATGGCACAGTTCCCGAAGGAATAGTGAAAAGCCGATTACACGCAGATGAAGTCGAGGAAAAAGCTACTTACAATATAAAGGTAAGTATGCACATAGGTCTTAGGTAAGTATGCACCCGTCTTTTCGATTTGAATGCCGACTGTTTCAGACTCGAAGTTACATAAGAAGAGTGAGTGCTATATTGTCATATATGCAAGTGCATGACAAAGGCTCTGGTTAATTATTAACTGTTTTGAAACAACGACACGATCAGCTGTCATGTCTCAGTTTTATTGGTAACGGCATATTGCGGCACGAGCCACAACAACGAGACGACGACATTAGACTAGGGGTCCCATTGACTTATGGATATATAATGGGCACACAATGCACTTACATAGTTTCTCTGATAAGCTCCATAAAGATTGTAAGATTGATTGAATTAATGTCGTAAACATCTTGCATCAATGCAATATTGCAGCGAAGTAGAGTTGGTGAACGAAAATGTTCCGCTCTTTTTACCCGAAGCAAAAAGGGGGTTTAAGGTTTTCGCGAGTATGTAGAGACACATGTATATATGTGATTATGTATGTTTTATTTAATCACTCCATTAGTTAGTTACCACCTAGAGCCAAAACTATTGAACCGATTTTAACAAATTGTGACATAGGGTATATGACGTCATCTGAAATCCATTTTGGTTCTGGATATTGTTCCACCTATGCATTGTTGGTATCAAATGAAAAGGTTTGAAGTGAGTATTTCAAAAATATATATGTAAAATGTTGGTATTTAGAAGTACTTTTTGTATACAAATATGTGTAATACTTGGTGTACTGCTCTTTGGGCAAAATATTTTTCGCCAAATTCCACTTCCCAAAAAACATATCGCAGTGGTTTCATTTCCCGAACGAATCTTTAGCATATTTCCATTTCGCATTTTATCATTTGGTCAAATTATCACTTATATTAGTTAGGGTTAAATTGTGTCCCTTACGTAAGTCCCTACTTATTTGTCAAAAAATACTTTTGCTAACTGTAAAATTGCGATAGGTTGATTTGAGTAATGAGTTTTTGCCAAGTGATAATTTGAGTAAAATAGTTTGGGATCTGATGGTTTGGGAAAAGTTTTTTGCCCATACATTAAATAGTAATCCGTAATACTACCTAAATTTGGAATCATTTCTTGCTACCCGAATTGTCTGTATAAAGCGCAAGTTGAACTATAAAGATGAAAACAAAAATTATTAAATACTAGCTTCCGCCCACGACTTCGTCCGCGTTAAATTCGGTTACAAATATGCCCTCGGGAACTTTTGACTTATATTATACAATAGAAACAAAACAAGAAATTATTTTTCCCGTGCTCGTGGGGTCGATATGGAAATTGCAGTCAGTGACTCTTCATTAAATCTTATAATAACAATTTGACACAGAAAATAATTTTATCTACACCCATATCATAAAACCTCCATAGTGTAATCAAAAACCGTAGGAAATGACCACCATTTTGACAACCAATTAGGTAAAACGAGTGCTGCAATGTTATTCCCGTATCGTTTTTAGTATAGAAATGAGATTAAATTTGGAACAGCTGTCAAAACTCAAGTGGGTCTCTATTCTAGTATCCTAAAACAGTTATTGATACAAAACGTCAATTCAGTATGTTTTTTTAATATAAACTGCACAACATTTGATCTCGAGTGACATGAGAATAGAGACTTCATTCGTTTGTCTATGATTTAAAAAAAAAATGGTCTTGACGGTGGATCGAATTGCCGCCATTATGTTGGTGTTTTGCTGAACGAAAGTAGAATTGTTGTTGAATTGAATAGAAAAAGTTGTTGTGTTGAGAATATGAATAGTAGTCTTCTCGGAGTGTGTGTGATGTGAAAATGCGCCGGATATCGGAAATATGCAGCCACGATTGCAACAAATAACTTGTTGCCAGAAAATATTGTTTCTGAACCCATCATGGAGGATTTATAATATGTGTGTAGATAAAGTTATGTATGCAACTCTGCATAATTTGGCCTTAAAACACACGATCTTATTATGAAACTCGCTAAAGCTCGTTTCATGAAAACCGCACTAGTGTTTTAAGGCCTATCATTATGCAACCATTGCATAGACTACTATTTCTTATTTCTTTCTTTTAAAAGGCAATTTAGTCGGGTTTTTTTGTTTTTGTATGTTTTTTTTTTACTTTTTCATAATGCAATTCAATACATGCCCGGTTCACCTAAATTTTGAACATGATACATGGGTTGATTTGGTATTAAATTAAGTATGTTCAATATTTTCATTTGTACATCTAATAATATATAACTTTAATGCGCAAAGTTCAGCGTACCTAAATCAAAACAATTTTGATAACAGTTGGTAATGTTCACAGGTAGTTTAAATGCGTTATAGTCGCAATATTCGCGGCGCATTACTTAGTAGACTGGAAGTAAATCAGCGCTGACATTTATCGCTAAACAGTAAGTTCAAAGATAATGCGTTGGCAGATCGTTTGGGCATAATGTTGGTGATAGTACACAGCGGTAGTACGAAACAAGAATCCACGGGCATGAGTCAGGCGAGCGGCGACGCCGGAGCGCCGGCGACGCGAGTGGCGCAACTCGCGCGCCGCCACCTCTCTGACGCAGCCCGCTCTGTCAATTCCGTACCCATAATCATAATTCACCTATGAATACCCATTGTTGGAATATCAAAAACTACACAACAGACCAAACAATACTACTACAAAGTGATACAGAAATCTATAAGCTTAAAGTTATTTCTAATATGTACGATAAATCATGGAAATGAAGCAATTTACATACCTAGTAGCGCATGGGATATAAAGATCTTAGATCGGCTATGAATATTGCTTAATTAAGTTAATTTGTAATGTTTGAATTTATTGTTACCTACCTAAACAAAAAAGCGGCCAAGTGCGAGTCGGACTCGCCCATGAAGGGTTCCGTGATTTATGACGTATTAAAAAAACTACTTACTAGATTTCGTTCGAACTAATTTTCGGTGGAAGTTTACATGGTAATGTACCTACATCATATATTTTTATTAGTTTTATAATTATCTTCTTTTAGAAGTTGCAGGGGACACACACACACACACACATTTTACCACTTTGGAAGTGTCGCAAACTATTCAGTTTAGATAAAATGATATTAGAAACCTCAATATCATTTTTGAAGACCTATCCACAGATACCCCACACGTATGGGGTTGATGAAAAAAAAATGTTTGAGTTTCAGTTCTAAGTATGGGGAACCTCCAAAATGTATTGTTTCTTTTTCTATTTTTGTGTTAAAATCTTAATGCAGTTCATAGAATACATCTACTTAGCAAGTTTCAACAGCGTAGTTCTTATAGTTACGGAAAAAAGTGGCTGTGACATACGGACGGACAGACAGACAGACAGTCAGACAGACAGACAGACAGACAGACAGACATGATGATTCCATAAGGGTTCCGTTTTTTTCCATTTGGCTACGGAACCCTAAAAAGCACTTATACCAAAACATAAGTTAACGAGTAACATTCTTGAGCATACTAGAAATGGATGTATGAATGGGCATTAATAATAAATAATGTTGTCATAGTAGGTACATAAGCAAACTTTCAAACTCTAATTTATACATACTTATATTAAAATCGTAAAGTGGAAAAAGTCTGTACCTACATGAAGATAACAATGAAAAAATGCTAGGAGGGCTTCAGAATGCGCTGGGCTGATCACCCTTCACCATATGGTTGATCATACCATTTTAGGACTAATTAATCGAACGTGGTCACATGTAGTCTTCTGGCTCTGCCCACCCCATTAAGGATTTCGGGCGTGATGTGTATGTATGTATGTGTAAAAGAGGAGGTTGAAAGTAATACCTATAGGAAAAACGAATTCGATGAGTTTATACACTTAAAACTTGGTATAAATGCAGTTCAAAACAAACAATTAGGTAGGCGATCGAGAAAAAAACGAAACTGCTTCTAAAAAGGGATACCCTAGGGTGCTGAACTTTGTATCGGCAAAACTGATTCCATTGCCTTATCAACTTGAAACGTGGTATAAATGCAATGCAGTTTAAAACTAACAATTAGGTAGGCGATAGTGAAAAAAAAACCGGACAAGTGCGAGTTAAACTCGCGTGGAGAGGGTTCCGTTCCGTACATGATTATCTGAAATTTACTAGGTTACTTTAAATACCATAGACTTCTTATAGGTTTTCCTGCAATCTATAGGTGAAGAACTATTTTCTTTATTTTTTTTCAAAATTTTAGCCCCGGTAGTTTCGGAAATAAGGGGGGGGGAATGGTCAATTCTCGCCTATTTTCCTAAATAACTTCCAAACTGTTTTATTTAAAATTCTAAAAAAATATATATTTAAGATCCTCACTATAAGCCCTTTCATTTGATATGTTACACAATATAGGTAGCAAAACTTTTTTTTTAATTTTCTAATTAACCCCCAAAAAGGGCCCCCATGTTTAAAATTCATATATTTACGTCACGGGTCTGTGTTGCGGTCACCAATTTACATATGTATACCAAATTTCAACTCAATCGGTCCAGTAGTTTCGGAGCAAATGGGCTGTGACAGACGGACAGACAGACGCACGAGTGATCCTATAAGGGTTTCGTTTTTTTACTATTGAGGTACGGAACCCTAAAAACGAAACTACTCCTAAAAAGGGATGCCCTAGGGTGTAGGGTGATTCCATTGGTTTATCAACTCGCAACTTGCTACAAATGCACAACAAAATAAACAATTATCTAACCGTTTAAGAAATAAATTATTGTGTGTGTATGTGTATGTTTGTTTGTGTGTGTACTTAGCTCCATATGGCTGAACGGATTTTCATGCAACATCGAATAGTTAGATCTTATGTCCTGGATCAGAAAATATGGTAATTTTTCCCGGATAAGTCAAAAGTTCCCAAGGGAATAATTACAACCGAAACCACGCGGACAAAGTCACTGGCGGAAGCTAGTGTCTAATAAAACACGTGTTAATACTTATTGCTATTTTAAGTAGACTTTCAAGTCTAGGCATCGAATAAGCAACCAAGGTCTAGACAGCGTCAATATATTGGTTTCTTATTTGCACACAGGTACCTATATAAGCTCCGAACAATAATATTGTATGATCTTACCCCTGTTATAATGATAACAATTAAAAAGCACCGATTAGCACTATTAATTTAATACACTAGGTACAGGTTTTATAACGTAGCGCAATGCCAGGCCAATACACGATGGAGGCTCGTTCTCATGGCCAGCGGTGCGTAATATGATATTTATTGATTTCTGTCGGAGCGTCGCTTAATGAATGCGGAGCACATTTCATGATTTCTCACGATAGGTTTGGGAACGAGTTTTTTTCTCGTTTCATTTCTCTCGGCAAACAATAGATCACGAGCACGGATGGAGGGTTGTGGAAGTACGTCGCCGCTTGCTCGTGCATCGCACTACGAGACTTGGTTCCTTCAGAGAAATTGCCCAACCGGCACGTAAAATTCTCATTTAATATTTATGTCTTTCATGTTCAGGAAGATACATCTATGTAAGAAAATAAATGATGAATGTAAGTTATAAAAATTGACGTCGGTAACGGTGATCCATGCCAAATTGTAGATGAATCATTTTCATGCTAACTTAAAAAAATATTGTTGTAAATGATATATAAGGAGATGTAACTAACTTACTTACTTTAGATTTAACTTATTGATTTATTAAACGATAATAAACAAATAGGAATAATAAATAACACAGAACAATATTACACTAGCCAAAAACAATTTCTACTTAAAGATAGCAAGGAAATAATACACTCGGAAGAGACTTGGTTCTAATAAATTAAGTAGTGATTATTTGTCAAGATTCGGTTGTCCTGGGAAAATAAAAAATATTATTAACTTTACAGCTAAAATCTAACCCACCTATCAAGCAATACCACAGGTAGAAGTGGAAACAATAAATCGTAGTATATAAACCACACCTGCATAAAAGAACTAAGATGTTACTAATGCCAATGCAGGAGACACGCAGTATAGCAGGGCGCAGGGCATGAGTGCTCGCACCGCGAACCAGTTTAACGCGAACCTGTCAAATGACTTCCTGAATTACGCATGCTAAAATATTTCCATCACACACCTAAATACACACATTTGAATCATAAAGGACATCGTTGCGAAACTTAAGTAATTTTATGTATTTTTTTCAAGTTCGGAACGTTATGAATTTTTTACGACCACATTAACATTTTTATATATTATTAATCTATATTCTTTAGATGCGGAAAGGGGTTAAAATGATTCCTTTCCTTAGTAAAAAAGGTTGAATAATAAATAAATGCTACCTTACGATAGTTAAGTGAAGCTGCACATGCACACAACACACATTGTAATAATTACTAATCCGAATTTCATTTGTATTGTAATAGACAGGCTAGGAACAGCGGAAGCAGCTACCCAACAGCTACCTGTCTCGTGAGAAACCGACGCCTGCAGCGGATGTTGCGAAAGGGGCCCTGTTTTTACCTTCATCTCATGCTTGAAAATTAGTAGGTACGTTAAGGGTAATTGTGTCATCTTCATCTACCAATTCTTTTCGATTTCATTAATCAATTAAGACAGGTAACTCTTTGATACTTACTACCTATAAGTATTCAGGTACCTATGAATTACAACTCCGCCCTAAGAGAAAATAATAATTTGTAAGCCATAATGCACTTAGATCATGGTCACACATCATCAATCATATTTAAGTTTTGCTAATTTACTGGCTACCTTATCGCCAGTAAGTGGGAATAAGAAACCACAATATAACAAACCCGTGTGAAATTTCTATTCTTGACACCTGTTACTGGTTACGAGTAAGAACACACGAAAAAAATTGAGGCAAAAACATTCGAAGGAAAAGAAACATAAACGCTACCGGGATGTGTATGAGCATGCCGCATAAAAACACTAAGTAAAAAACAAAGTACCACGGGTGTTTCGGTCTCACAACAATCTATGCAACCAATGTACCTACTTATCCTACGTACTCGTAGTATGCTAACTTTGCTATCTATACCATAAAATGATCCTATCCTCCCATAAACCAAATACATACATACATACATACATAGCATCACGCCCGAAATCCCTAATGGGGTGGGCAGAGCCACAAGACTACTTGTGGCCACGTTCGATTAATTAGTCCTAAGATGGTATAAACCAAATAGCTGTTTTGGTTCCTTCTAATATCGAATGAAAGTTCACTAACCTTGTGCTGTTATCTGTATCATAATAACGCCGCTCTCACTAGCCTGCTATATAAGTTGCTGTGACCGAAAACGGCCTGGAGAAGATGATCACGATCATGATGGTGATCATAAATTCATAATAAGGCATTAAGAGCATAAAAGCAATCTATCATTTGAAATGAATATGATCAGTGATCGGGCGGCGCGGTGCGACAGCGCGCAGCGCCGGGGCAGCGGGGCGACGGCGGAGGCGAGGCGGCGGCGATATCTGCATAGCTCACGGGCGGAATGGCGGTGGCGGTTAATCAGGTGGCCCGTTACATTACATTGTGCTCGCCGTGAGTTCGAGCCCAACCGAACAGGTTGCCCCAATCACAAAGGAGCAGATTCCATCGTCCGCAATCCGGGTCTGCGAGACCCACATTATAAATAGTCCGTCGAAATAATCCGTTGTTGCGTGTCACTACGGCGCCCACCAACGTCGGCCACCGCGCGTCTGCTAGCTTTATACACATCGGCCACAAAAACAATTCATTAAAAACTGCGAAGAGGGAACGTTCTGATTCCGCGTACAGCTTTGACCTCCTGGTGATTGATGGTCCACGATTTATTAATAAATATCTATGCGAGTAAGTTACGGAGACGCCGGCCGCGCGCCGGTGCGCCGCTGAGAACAATAATGTTACTATGTCATCCTCTTATTGAGTTTTCGTTTGACAAGTGGATTTTATATTATCGTGATGTTATTTTGAATTTGATAAAAAACAATCATTAGTAGTAGTAGTTGTAAACAAGTACTTGTATCGCATGTTACAATAACATTTCTGGTTCGTCTATTTACTTTTGATTGATGCAAATGTAATTCCACGTCATTCTACGGATACCACAAGAGTATCGCAACTAACACAAGGCCAATAGGTACATGATGTTCCCAAAATTTCCCACCAAGAAACAATTTAGATGGAGTTAACAATGTAGTTTTAGTAATAACCGTAAAACAGGAAACAATCGTATTTCGTGTACTAACGTAAATCTGGTCGCCACCTGCTCGCAGCGCGCTGTGCTGCGCCGCGCTGGAACAATGGACCAGACGCCCGACTGTACCTACTACATTTGTTATTTAAAACACCCGGTCCGCGCTAGCTAGTACTCAATAAGGATCGCTTGCAACACCTGATTTAAATTGCTTTACAAATAACAAGTGCGACTTCTATAGAGCCGAAACCGTCTCTAGACTATGGGACGCGACTATATCCGGTCTAACCGTGTGAACTTCACGAAAAATTTGATATTCCAACTAAATCGGCATCATGTTCAAAATAATGTTGCATTTCAGAGTTCCGATCAAAAGTATTATCATTACTATTAAAACCACATTGTATCTAAAGACCGTATAGTTACTTTATAATAGTTATTAAGGCAATCCGTTCACCTTGTATTAGATTGATAAAATTTACACGGTTCTTAATATTTTAGATGACGAACGAATATAAGATGAAGCGGGTCCCAGCTGGAAGGCGCCCGCGCCCGTGATCCCCTCAGCCGATTACACACCAATATCAAATCATAATGCTCGCAACGCCCCGGCTAAAGGGGTTAACCCGTGCGCCGGAAATTGATTTAAATTACAGTTTTAACAAATTTAATATGATATATCAAACTATAATTTTTTGTGGTAAATTCTTTTTTTGTTTGACTTTCTTAAATAACACTGATATGCAGCTTAACAAATTTAATTATATGTTTCAATTATATTTATTGATTTTAACCCAAACTTTCAGCTTGATTTATTGTATGTTTACTTTACCTACCCGTTAAAAAATAGTTTTTTTTTACCATTGAAGTTCTCGATGTTATAAGTACAACAGTTTTATTTCAAATAGGTACTTATGACTTACATTGCAAGCGACTGCTGTTTACACATTTAAAGGAAAAGGGCTAGACCTTAACCGTGTCTGAACTAACTGTCTCAACCAAAACTATGAACCTTAACAGTGTTTCAAAGAAAAATATTGAGTTCAGTCCCTCTCAATAATTATATCGCCTCTTAATTGGCTGTTGGGTTGGGTCTTTAATAGGTTTATTATTGATCTAATATTTATTTACTCGCTGGTAAAAATTTAACAATGGAAAAAAGATTATTAGGAACTAGTGTGTCGGCGGTCAATTACTGACCCAGCGGGCGTTATCCCGATTGTGGTGGAACAGATGGTTATTTTTTGTGGGTCGCTGGGCCGGTGATGGGGCGCTGAGTGCGCGGGGGTGTGCCCTATAACCGTATAATTACATGTTGTAGTTACGCGTGCGCGCTGCCGCCGCGCTCGCACACAATTGACTTAAACGAGTGTTTGCTTTGAAGTGCCGCCGACCAAGGCGGTTATCCACGTGCGGTCGCCTTAACCCGTTCTCGAGTAAAGCTTATTAAGCAGAGGCTACTCGTTTTACGGTTGTTTACCCAATGAAAAGAAAAGCATTCCTTTCATAACAATTTCATAAAGAATCTAGATGCCTCGTGAAGTTATACTACTATAATTTGGTGTAGCAAAGAGAGGTGGCGCACTCCAGCTGAGTAACGCAAGTAGTGTTCGTTCGTAGATAAAATCAATTGAGCATGTGTCAATTCAACAACTCCCTAACTAAGTGTGTCATCTATTTGTTATAAAGAGTACAGTTATATCGCACAAATGCCAAGGGCTACATCGATCAATCCAGTGTTGTCGCAAGTGATTCTTAATCGACGGCCGCAGTCGAAAGTTGAGTAGCGACATCGTGATGCCGAACTTAGCCTCCTTCCTCGCGTATCGGTATCGCTGCGCGGGAGTGCGGGTGAGGGTACCCACACGTTGCGTTGTGAAAGAAAACGCCTCGCCGTCGCTCCGTCCACCCGATACTCTCGATAATCGCGGCGACGACATCGCATAAACAAATTATTAATCTCCTACTCGTGACAAGCTTTTTCGACAAATCGTTTGCTAAGTCGAGCGGAGGTTGAATGGCCGGTCCGATCGGAATTTAATAGGGTGCAAATTTTAAGATTTAATCATTTAATGGTTGAATATAGGATCAGCTAAGTGTTTTGTAGTTATTGATTTACATACATAGCATCACGCTCGAAATCCCTAATGGGGTGGGCAGAGCCACAAGACTACTTGTGGCCACGTTCGATTAATTAGTCCTAAGATGGTATGATCAACTGTATGGTGACAGTTGATCAGCCCATCGCCCATACAGATAGTCCACCATGTTGGAGAGGACCCGCCGTCCCTTAGTCGACTTTTACGACATGCGATGATTATAAGCATCTGCACGCATTCTATGCTATTTCTTCACTCCCAGTGCAGCAGAGGAGTACGATTATTTGATTTAGTGTTTCTTATATCAGTCCGTCATAGATGCCGGCAGGAGGGTGCAAGGGGGTCCACTTGCACCCCCATGTCATCAAAGAACATACACAGAAAAAATGAAGTCAGCCCAGCGTCTAGGTTGCTGTCCAATTACGTTCATTACCTTCTCAATAAATGTAGTGGCCTCATCTACTGTTTTCCTGTGAATACTGAGCAGTCTTACGCCTTTTGCGAAAAAAAACGTCTTAGGTATGTCGTTCATAATTTGGACAAAGATCCTTACGTACGTTTACTCTCTCCCCTTGTGGCTATTAGATTAATGGTCCGTGATCCAGCAACAGATTTTCATGACCAAGTCCGTGTCGGACGACAGCTCGTAAAATGCGGTTCCGTGTGTGGGTTGAGCATCGGTAGCCTACCGAAGCACGAAGATGTTTTTTTTTATTTTATCATTCCCTCCCGATTTAAAATCTATCAGATTATAGCTAACCCAATATCCTGAAGAAAAAGTCAGATGACTATAAAATGGTGGATTATACTTTGATGTAAGTATAATCCACCATTTTATAGTCATTTCATGCTTTCATGTTCTGGTGACCAGATGTGATGTACCTATAGGCAACCTCTTTAATAGTCAGCCGACTTTTTTCACTTCAAGTTATTCGCTTTAATCTGATAAATTTTCAATCATGAGGGAATTATTAAAAAAATATTTTTATTCTTCGTGCTTTTGAGATTACCAATGCTCAACCCACCCAAGGAACCGCAACTGACGTTCATGAGGCTTCATGATATAACTTTTTGAAGCATTTTACGAGTTATCACCCAAAATATTGACTAATTTACATAACAAAAATGTATGATTAGCATAATATTTTATTAGTTAATATTATAATATGTAGATGCAGATGCACCTCCCTGAAAGTATTAAGCGCCTCTTCAATTTACAGATAAGTTTAAGATATTGATTGTATCACGACATATAAGTGAATAAAAACAGCAGCAGCGCTCCAAAAATGTCATTATATACGTTGATGATCTGTTTGCTTTTTGCGTCGGTCACGGGGCGGGGTGGTCGTCCTCCGTGACCGGTTGGCGCGTGCGCACGCGCAGCGACGCTTGCAACACTTGATATGTTGTCCGTTTGACATTTCACATTTTTAATATTGCGTAAAGTGCAAAAGTTAATTAAAATTATACATACATACATACATAGCATCACGAATCTGAATCTGATTCCCTAATGGGGTGGTCAGAGCCACAAGACTACACGTGGCCACGTTCGATTTATTAGTCCTTAGATGGTATGATGAACCGTATGGTGACAGGTGATCAGCCCATCGCCCATACAGATAGTCCACCATGTTGGAGAGGACCCGCCGTCCCTTAGTCGACTTTTACGACATGCGAGGATTATAAGCATCTGCACGCATTCTATGCTATTTCTTCACTCCCAGTGCAGCAGAGGAGGATTAAAATTATGATGATGAATAATATTTCTGTTTTAATCATTTTACCTATCCAGGAATATATATTTTATTGTATGCGTAAATGTTATCAAATCAAATCATTTATTCAGCAAAAATTTACCTGTGGGCTCTTTTCCTTGTAACATTAATAAATTAAAATGGGTTGAATCTACCAGCGCTTCAGACAGGACCATCATTACTGAGAAGCGCCGCAAGAAACTCAGCAGAAAATCATCTTATCAAGTTAAAACATTGATTTTACATATATAAAAACCCAAATAAAATTAAATAGAAACATTATAAAGTAATAAAGCAATAAATGATAATTATTAAGACTAATAAAAATAAAAATAATTATTGAATAAACAACGAATGTGAAAACCTATAATATATTGTATAGAGACCACTACGAAAAGTCTCTCTAGTCAGGTTTAGATATCACGGCCAATACGGGCTCTTTTGACATCTTCTGCTGAGAAGAAGCACCGCAAGAATCTGAGCAGTAAGTTGTTTTTCAATAATAACAATTCCAATTATTCCTACAAAAACAAACTAAAACGAGGACATAAAATGCAAGGCAAACCAAATGGGAAAAAAAAATTAAACATACAAAATAATTATAAACAGTAAAACCATTTAACCCTGAATTATGTCAGTAAAAAATGTATTTGAACCTGAACAACTAATAAACAATCGATTCTAAAAATTGTTAAAACAATTTTAATCACTAGTTTATCAATGAAATTGCGACGGAACCCAGTCTTTTAAATCTGGAGAAGTTATATACTTAGTTCAACATCAACATTCTTATAAAAGGTGATGATTTAATGATTTGAAGCGATGAATGCGCTGTAATCGAACATGTTCTATTGGGTGTCCACGGCAGGTGTTCTGAAAGCCAGTGCGGCGATCGATAACGCATCATGTGCCTCGTGGGCCTAGTGGCCTAAAACGATGGTTCTACTTAACACCTTGATGGATCGTTTTGACGGAACAGATAGTTTACAACGCTAATGAAACATAATAACTATCGATAAGTATCGTACGGTGAACTTAATGGAATTAATCATAGGCCGTAAACGCTTAGCCCCGACAAGTGGGTAAGTATCTCCAATCTGTCGGTGATTTATTTTCAGCTGCTGCGGAACTCGCTCAGCCTCTGAATCTGAGCTATGTGTGGGAGATATGAGCCATCTACGTGCGGTTGTTAAAAAAAATCACTTAATCAACCTGAAAGAAAACAAGTACAATATGCCGTAAGTATTAATATACCTACTATTAATACATACCCAAAAGGGAAATGTCATGTACTTAATTAGCGAATAAAGTAATTAGGTAGGTCATCCGGTAAAACGAGTAGCAAGCAAAGTTAAATTAAATAATGATTACTAAACGACCATAATAATAGTATTTCGATTTATCATAGATACTGTTATTATAATCACTCGAGTTTTAGACGTATCGCTACTGATTTATGAATCTTAATTCTTAATACAAATTGCAATAGATCAAGCGTCTATTCTGCTGACCGTACATTAGTTAAAGGGACAATAAACATTAGTCTGTAATGTAACCGTGACACGTTACAAAGCATATTAATTCAGTTCAGGCGAGTGCCGGGCGTTCGCTTTATTAAAAGTGTATTGTTTTATATTTGATATTGCCACATGCGTTATAGAATACGTCTGTATCTGGGCTAGCGAGATAATGATAGATAATACGGCACAATGAAGCACGCGCCGCACCGGTTCGTTAGTGTAACTGTTGAGTCACGGACCCAAAGATCACCTGACGGGGTGCCTTTGACAGCTCGCGATGCAATGCGAGCTGCGCTGCGCAGCCACGTAACGCACGCGCATGCTCGCTCGATCTCGCGCCGCGATCAATATATATCTCTTATCTTACCGTACGCATGCACATAAAAGAAGACAAACAGGGCTATTCGTTTTTATACAAAAAACGTATCGACGCATTTTCGTAGATTGCCATAAATCATCACGTCTTTTATTTTAACGCATCTCACACTTGAAAGCTCTAAAATCCTCACCTTTTTTTATGAAGAAAGGAAGCAATTTTAGCTATTACTTACGGAACAAAAAGGCAAGGCGATAAAAAATGTATAACCGAACATTTTTGTTACATGTTGGAGAAAAATAAATGGTTCTTAGTAAACGAACCATCAAAGTTGCTCGTTTATTCACAATAGTGCAATTTATTTAATAAGCCAATGCACAAAGGTTTCTATAATAGTATCAAAATCACAATTTTCAGTAGACGTAAATAACTGCCCGCGACTTTCATCCACGTAAAATCGAAATCACTATTTCTTTAGATACCTACTGTGCAATTTTTGGGGATAAAAAGTGCCCTACATTCAGCCTCGGCTAAGCCTTAGCTACCTACCCTTGTAAAGTAGTTTAGCCGTGAGAATAAAACAATCATACATACAGAAAAAGACAGACTTACTACTTTCACATTTATAACGTATATTTATGCCGTCATTATAAATGTGAAGGCCCCGGGTCTGTCTGTATTTCTATGAACCAACCTACAGCTTTTCTATGCTACTTTCCTAGTCCTAGTCCGCAAATTGTAAACAGACTTGTTTTCTTAAGGTTTTCTTTTGATAATAACTTTTTAAGTCCTTTCAATTATTATAAATGCGAAAGTGTGTTTTTTCTTTGTTTGACTGTTTATTTTTCGGGTCAAAACAAAGCAATGTACAGGGCGTAGCGAGGTACGGGCAGGGTTGGGCATCTTCCCCCCCCTCCCCCCCCCCCCCTAGAAGATGCAGCTGCCCCCCCATTTCCCTTAGAAGACGCAGCTGCCCCCCCATCCCCCCAGAAGATGCAGATGCGCCCTCGCCTAGAAGATTATTAGCAGGAATGCTCACGAACCGTAAAGTACTGGTCACTGTATAGTTGTTTTTCATCTTTAACGTAACCGGTCCCATTGCTCGAGCAGCATGCACCTTAGGTATATTCTTGGTTTTTCTCCGCCTGCCCCCCTTAACAGAATCCTGGCTACGCCCTTGGCAATGTATTGTATTGTTCTTGCACAGCGATAGTTCGCGGACCAGAGGACATATAGGCTTCTTTTTATACCAGAAAATTCACAGTTCCTGAGTGAATAAAGATAAACTATTATTATTCGCGGACAAAATTACTCGGACTCGGACAAAAGCTCGTTTTCTATACGACATAGGCTGCATGTTTCCTGATACTATCCTATCGGAATAAGGAGAACATTTGGCCATTCTCCTTGTCATTAATGTAATAATACATCCCCTCGGAATCGGACTAACCACACTTACTTTTGCATTCATAATACATTTTCTTCCTGTTTTTGGTCAGCAGATAAATGTGTAAGTAGTTTAAGATTCAAATATGGATGATATATCGGAGGCGCCTTTACCTTACCCTGGTACCTTCGTAACAGTAATTATTTCTCGCGTAATGGTATTCAAGGTAAATACTGGCTGAAACAAAACCGTTGAGGAGTTTCGCAACTATGGTTCTGACGGGAGCATTTGATCACCTTTCTCCCCCACAATAATGGACTTCGCGTCGACCTTCGACGCCGTGCCGCGACTTCACGAGTCAACACAAAGACTGTCAAGAATAATTAAAGTAATTACTGTTTATAGTAATTAATGACCCACATAGCATGATATGGTTTGATTGATCTCGGACCTGTGATGAGATAATTACGGCTTAGTGAGGCGCTGTTGCCACACGAGCTATTGCAGTTGGTTTTCAATTAATGAATACGTACAGCGCACTTCAGCACAATAGTTTACCTATCACTGTGTTGAGTAACATGCAGCCGAGCTTGCCAACAGTCTTTTATCTCATCACGTTCTTAGCAATACTTTAATTGGATTACTTGAATGTAACAGAACTCTTTTAAAGATGGAAGTACCAGGGAAAGACAAGCTCAACCTTTAACTTATTACAAAAGGCGCTTTTCTAAACTCTCAGACACAAAAGTTCCCTTTTAAACTATTATGAATTAACGAGTAATGAGGTCTAGAAAACGAATCACTTCGACATGTCTCGTGTAAATAAATTGTCTCTGATAGTAAGCCTTTTAAATGAGTCCTTTTAACGAACGTCAATAAGGATTATCGATTGCAATTCCGTGTGAGTAGTAGCGGCGCGGGCGCAGGCGCGACGCGCCGATAGCCGCGAGCGCAGCTATCCGCGGACACAGACACTGCATTAGGCTCCTACGCCTGCCCGAGGCGGCTCCTTTGCTTCTGCCATAAGCGCATTCAACATATAATCACGCTTGCATTTCTCTTTTGTGTGCGCAAAACAGGAATAAAAGAAAGCATTAGATTGCTAATTGTTGTCTAGGAACCTGCTTTGGTAAAGGCGCGTAGTCTGTATCATTCTAGGAATACTGAAGAAAATACGGCACGGAATTCAATTAAGAAAGTCAAAAATTATATTACTAGGTAATCTGATGTAGGTAATAATTTATTATAGATAGGTAGGTAATAAAGAACAGGTAATTAGCAATTATATCAAAGATCCAATTTAAAATGTGATTCATGTTTGACCGTATTGTATAATGGTGTATTATTTTTTATTTAGCAATAAGCGGGACATGACGATTTGGTTAACAAAGGATTAAAGTAGGCGAATGGCGAGTGTGCGTGGGCGCAATTGACTCGTCAGCGGCTATCGGGTCACTTAGCGCTAAGCTCGCGCCGGCGCTTATCGCGACGCAGCGCCGCCCGCGCAACGAGCTTCGAGGATTTCACTTAACTTGATTCGCGGACAAGTAAGTAGCTCTTTATGCTGCCGAGTATTTAATTTTCATAATAAAAATAATGTCATTGAGGCTGTCCGAAACGTGAATTATTTTATGATATGAATAAGTACAGACAGGATAACGACGAGACGAAACCATAAGGATTAAAAATAATAATTTAACAAATAAAAAAACCGACTCCAAAACCCCACTGAAAAGTAAGAAATAATAATTGGCTTTTGTAATTCATTTACCTAGAAATGGGAGATATATTATTGGTTAAGTGACGTCATAAATTAAATATATCGAAGTCGGTGGCAAGTTGGTGGTTGGTGGTTGGTGGTGACTTGTCAAGTAAATGAACACAGTATGAGGGATGTATTGGAAAGTACATTTATTCCATGTACCTATTACCTTATTAACTTGCCACCGACTTCGATATATTTAATTTATGACGTCACTTAACCAATAATATATCTCCCATTTCTAGGTAAATGACTTACAAAAGCCAATTATTATTTCTTACTTTTCAGTGGGGTTTTGGAGTCGGTTTTTTTATTTGTTAAATTATTATTTTATTTTATACTTTTTAGTGCTTATCGTATAAAACACATTTATTACATCAAGCAACAACAGCATAATGCTAATTGCTCATCACCATTTACAAAATGTTGCTATCCAGGGTGCAAGGGCATCAATCTTTGAGGAGTTCTCCTGATTCTTCAAACCCAGTTCTATTTTACCACGTGCATTTTCATGACCATAAATTGCTTCACAAACTTATAAAGAAATTTAATCGCCAACTGTGAAATTCTTATCATTCAGGAGTTCCGGTGATCATCTATGGTCTTCATCAACAGTTCCACTTCACCAAATAATGCTTTTGGAACGTAACTGCTTGAGTTATTACAGATTATACTAAAATTGCTATATGCGTGCCTATAATATTTGAAGAGTTCCATCGATTCCTCATAGATCCTCTCATCACACCTTGACTTTGACTACAACGGGACCAAACTGGAAGTATACCCTACCGATTAAAAAAATAATTTTTCAAATCGGTTTTTAAATGACGGAGTTCTGAAGTAACAAACATAAAAAAATAATAAAAAATAATACAACCGAATTGAGAACCTCCTCCTTTTTTTGAAATCGGTTAAAAATAGGTCCGAGCGTTCTGTTTCTATAAATGAATACACCAAATAGAAGTAAATTTTAAAAAAGCACGAGGCTGCCTTGACCACCCTGTGTTTTACGCGGTCAAACTTTTACAAATGCCTCATTTTGATTAACTTAAATAACTAGGTATAAGAATAGCTAACCCTATGACCAACCCTAGGTTAGAGATAAGTATCATGCCTTAAACCAAATGCTATGATTTCTGATCACTCATACTTCTAACAATTATTCATTATTTAAATGTGAATAAAATATTTTCAGTTACATATCTTCTTGTATTACAAGCTTTCAAAACAATAAACACCAGTTGGTATAGTGTCAATTCCGATGTAGTAACCCGCCACATTCAAAACTCTCAATATAAATATCTGAAAAATATTGAACTGTACAGGTGTAATTTCTGTTGGTCTTTTTTTTCCTGGGTAAAAAAAAAGTAATTCGAATTAGTCCGTCAGTTAGATTATAAAAAAATATTGGACACGTATTTTTTGCTGTATCAAATCAATCAAAATTGACAAAGATAACGCGCATCAAAGTTCGGGAGTGGGGGCTAATGACGTCAGTTCATGGTAAAACGTGTACAAAGTCGTAACGTCACGTGGAACTTCAAGATATAGTGATATCTTCGTATTTTTTTGTTTAATTGAAAAAGAAAAAATGGTGTTAATATTTTTTTATAATGTAAAAGACGGACTAATTAGTTTTTTTTAGGAAACTAGCCTATTCTTAAATCTCCAAACTGACAATGACCATGCTCTTCACCGGCATTTGTCTTCATATTACATATTACAGAATACTAAAAACCTTTCGATTGTATGTTTTAAAACAATTTTATTCTTCTTTTAAAAAACAAAGTTTATTCCGCGCGGACAAGTAAGAGTACTAAGTTGTTGACTCGTATAAATGGATTCTAATTAGGCATGCAGGAGAGCGTCGGTATCGCACACACAGGAGCTTTTCCAATCTATTCTAGTAATGGTAATAAAGCTACTTTCTATCTTTTATTTAGTGTTGGCGGCGCGCTGCTCACCCTTTTATCTCGTTTGACAACGAGGCGGGTGCGAGTGTGCTCCTGCGTTTTACTTACCGCATTCTCGTTTCAATTAAATCGAACCGTTATTGCTAGTACTGTAACTTGTTCTCCACAATTGTTTCAAATGGCAATTTCATTAAACATAGTAGGTACCATAAGAATTCTATTATGCTGATTAGAAACGAATACGAAAAACCTAAAAACTGCATCTTGTAATTTTTTACTGTTACCAGGCCTAAAATAGGAAGCGGTCAGTGTCAAAAATGGAGACAAGTCCTGTAAATCTTTTTTTAATAGGTTTAGTTTATAGGGAAAGCCCTTCCTGATCAGAATGTCTAACTTGCAATTCGTCTACGAAGCAAAATGACTAAATTGCAATAATACCTAAGCAGCAAATTGTCTAAAGATTGTCTAAGGATAATGATAAAGATAAGGATAAGTATAAAGATTGTAAAGGTTGTCGTTAGTCATATTGCCTGGTAGGCCTTTTGCTTCTTAGTCAATATACAATAAAGTTCAAGTGCTGCATAGTCATATTGCCTGGTAGGCATTTTGCTTCTTAGTCAATATAAGCTTTAAGCTTTTCACGTAGACGTTATGGTTTTTAGGCAGCATGATCATTGATCCGGAAAGCCCTCCCTTTGCTGAGCTAACTTTTGTAAATTTTAGATCGCTTAAGATGTATGCACATGAGATATGCACTTGAACCATCCTCGTTCAATAACATCCATTTTGCCATACTCCAATAATCAAAGAAAGTTCTGACTCATTGGAATTAATTGTTTTTAAATAATAAAATTACTTTACTTTGTAAGGATGTTTAAAAAAGTTCTTGAACGGTCGGTCATACATACCTTTACGATACGCATAAATTTCACATAATTTACACGGAACAAAGAACACGAACTTCAGCACCGCAAATAATACGTTGGTGTCGCTATTCTGACAAGTTATTGTGTGCAGTCGGTAGGTGCCAATCGCTCGGGTAATGAGTTGCCTCTCATGCACAATCACAATAATAACGGGTATAATGGGACCCAGTTAATCTGTAATCGCTCTCCCCTGTGAATGTCAAATGTAGAAATTAACAGAAACCGATGCCTTCATGGGAAATTTTATGTTTTTATTATTCAATTCCTGACTAATGAGAGGGATCAAACTATGTAATAACAGGTTATGTTTTCTCTGCCTTTATAGGAACAAAATTATTCAACCGTTTTTCTTAACTGCGTGTAAAGTATTTCAAAGGGTGACTTACAATCACGACGGTAACGTTATCGACTTGTAATGGGAACAATGTATGAAAATATCGAGCATAAAACGTCAGCTGCCATTATATTTTAATAAGTACGAAACATTTTTTTATTGGTAGCCTTATTAATTATAACGTTATTACAATAACTAATGAAATAGAGAATCATCTCATAATCATTAGTAAATGTATAAGGGAATAGGTTAATGAAAATTAATGGTAATGTTTTCGGACCACTAAGCGCGACTAAGGGGTGGTCGGGAACAGAGCGGTGATGAGCGTAGCCAACACGCCGGTGCGCCCGCGCAGGTACACATGCTCCATTACAAAGCTATTTGCTACGCCTGTAATTTGGTAAAGGGATTGATTAAATTGAGTTTGGGGTAGTGACATTTTATTGAACCCTAAATGTTTCAAAAATGTTGGTAATTTATATTCTTAAAATATTTGTTTGTAAACCATACCCAAGTTATTATATGAATCATTGTGAATTAACTTTTCCGCTCTTTAGTACCTCTCCAGTGAACTTAAGAGATACCCGATTGAAGCCAGTGACATGTGTGCAAAGTGCGAATGTGCGTAGTTTTACTATACCAGCGTTAGAGAGAGGTCTGCGCCTGCGCCGTCAAATGTGCACGTGCGCGCGCAGGTGAGAGCTCACACTGCTTTTTTTTTTCTACTTAGTTCAACCTCATTGTGTAAACTTAAACGTTGCTTTGCCTATAACGGTCCCGAACAGCTGGCTGACCCTTGGGAAAAATAAATCTGAACATTGATACCTGAAATGGTATTCGCGATACTCGTAACTAAGTGACGGTGGTACTTTGACACGATTTAAATTATTAATCGAACTGACCAGACTTTGACCATTATTTCAGGTATAATATGCAAGTAACCTAACAACGATGATATCACTTGCATTTTGTCCCTTTAAACTTCTTTTTATTTAAATTTTCTCTGTTTTATTAACTCATCTATCCGTCCGAATGCACATACTTTGAATGTATGCCGTATGGGAGACAGCTACGAGTTGTAAGTAAATTCGTGCCTATGTCTAGACAACTCATGACATACTTGTAACGGTATTGTACGTAAATGCAGTGGTCAATTAAATCCTACTACTATAATTCAGCAACAAATTCTTACGAGCGGTTGTTTACTTGGGTTTGGTTCGCGTGACAGTGTAAATCCAGTTGCGCTAAGGGCCGGTGTTTACAACCACTTTACTCTTGCCCTTGCTGGTGTCGGTGGGTAAGGGATTTTGGACTTTATTGCTGTTAAGCTAAGCGGTTGGAGGCTGTAACCATGGGATTAGTAAAAACAAATGAGTGTGTAACGTAGTGGACTTACTCACCGGTCGGCGCACGTGCGCGGCCGCCGGTGCGCCGCCGCTAATCGCCGCGGGATTAGTGCCTGCACCAACAATCATGTCGATAACTGCAACTGCGCTGCAACTGACAAGTGATTATTGAAGGGCAAGGCAAATAAGAGTGCATACTTACCAAGTATCGTGTCCGTGGAAAAGACTTCAACGAACACGTAAGGCTGCCAAGTCCAACAAAATATCAGTTTTAATTGATGACCTGCATCTTAAAATATTCAGGGCGTCAATTCGGGAACGTTTAAGTGATACTGCAGTGACCTGAGAGCGAGACTCGCATTACGCGCATTACTTTTACGCATTACGCGTCGTGCGGAAGACTGGGATGAGAAATCTCGCTCGCGAGTCGCTGAAACATCAATAAGCGTTCCCGAATAGAGGCGCAGATTCTTTGAAAATAGTAGTTTATGCAACGGTTGCATAATGATAGGCCTTAAAACACTAGTGCGGTTTTCATGAAACGAGCCGATAGGCGAGTTTCATAATAAGATCGCACGTGTGTTTTAAGGCCAAATTATGCAGAGTTGCATACATAACTTTATCTACACACATATTATAAATCCTCCATGATGGGTTCAGAAACAATATTTTCTGGCAACAAGTTAATTGTTGCAATCGTGGCTGCATATTTCCGATATCCGGCGCATTTTCACATCACACACACTCCGAGAAGACTACTTACTATTCATATTTTCAACTAAAATGTAAATTACAAACAACTTTTTCTATTCAATTCAACAACAATTCTACTTTCGTTCAGCAAAACACCAACATGGCGGCGATTCGATCCTCCGTCAAGACCATTTTTTTTTAAATCATAGACAGACGGATGAAGTCTCTATTCTCACGTCACTCGAGATCAAATATTGTGCAGTTTATATTAAAAAAACATACTGAATTGACGTTTCGTATCAATAACTGTTTTAATATCTATGGATACTAGAATAGAGACCCACTTGAGTTTTGACAGCTGTTCCAAATTTAATCTCATTTCTTTACTAAAAACGATAAAGAAGTAATGTTATTTCTTTATCGCAGCACTGGTTTTTCCTAATTGGTTGTCAAAATGGTGGTCATTTCCTACGGTTTTTGATTAACCAATGGAGGTTTTATGATATGGGTGTAGATAAATTAGAATACGACGGTGTTTTACCGTTATATTTGAATATTATCCATAAACCAAACCTAATTCAATATATCAAAATCAGTTGAAACAACTAATTTTAAATTTCCAGCGTTCGAAACAAACTATCCACCCAACCTGTATCCTCAAATTAAGCTTTATTTTGGCTACTGGTATTGTTGATTCATCGATAGTAAACATCGCGCCCAGACATTCGCACGTAGGCTCTAGCGCCAGCTTCTCCCGCTCATAAATATCAGACATTTAACCCACAGTGGTCTTGGGCCGATTATAAATAGATTGCTGCTATAGACATGTACTGTTTACAGGCGGACTCGATAGCCCGGCCGACATTGGTAGTGCAATTAACTTCACGGATTTGACTCCGAGCCCCGGACAAATAAGCTGTAATTGTGATTGAACTGAACATTCCCTTTCTCATTTACATTTATTTATTAATGGCCAAATAACACAGTGTAATGTAAAGTTACATGTTGAACAAAGAGCTTGAATGTCCAAGTGGGTAATTTCACGCGGTCGTAATGAAAGTGATCAATTTGTCTTGAATTAGTTTTTCCTTTAAATTTGAATTTTTATTACAAGTTATTTGCCCATTGCATTTTAATATTGCAGTGTCATCGAAATTACTTAATGGGTACAGATTTTTAACTCATCTTTGTGTGCGGCGCTTTGTATAAGTGCGCTTGTGTGTGCAGCGCAACACAAGTCAAAGCTGCAGAATAAGTACAAGCTCACGCACTCAAAGCGCTGCGCAAAGATGAGTTGGATTATCTGTACCAAATTTCAGCTTATTCTAATTAGGGGAATAGGCTCAAAATTTACTTCCAAAATTTGGACCGAAAGACAGACACACGAATGAACTAAGTTAAATTAAAACCAACCATTTTGTTTAACTATTTAGTAACTGCGACCTTTCATTACTCAGCCATGGAAGAAGTAACCCGAGTAACTAAAACTGTTTAAACTTTTCTACTAAATATAGAAATCACTTTACCTCAATAACTCATAATACTTACTCACTTAACCAAGAGTCGAATAATAGATAAATAAATAAATAAATCAAGGGACAATCTTTACACAAATCGATCTAGTCCCAAAGTAAGCTCTAAAGGCTTGTGTTATGGGTATACCATATACATACTTATATAGGAAAATAAATACTTAAATACATAGGAAACATCCAAGACTCGGGAACAAACATTCGTGCTCATCACACAAATATTTGCCCTTACCGGGGATCGAACCCAGGACGCTAGCTTCGGAGGCAGGGTCACTACCAACTAGGCTAACCGCGCCGTCAAGATGTTCATGTTGTGTTCTTATGTTACCAAAATAATATTCAATTAATAAGATTGGCTCTGGATCGAAATCTCGTCTTACTTAATGTTAATCAGAATCAACTTATGGTTGTGCTCTTTAAATGAACACTATTTTATATCACAGTGACAAGGTGCAGTTTCTTATAGTGTTTTAAAAATAAAAATAATGAGATCTTAAACTTTATTATTTCCTTTTGGCTATATAAACAAGAAAATGTCACTTAACATCTTCAGTGAGTTAGCTGGGCTGTCAGCAACTAGAAATAATGATGTAAGTGTATGAAGGCATTGCGTGTTGGAAGCGAATTGTAAGCAATACCGTGGCCTTTAGGGTGTGGTACAAGCTAAAGAAAATTCAATATATGTATACCTACAACAGCATCGACGAAATAAATAAAAAAATCTAACTACGGATTAAATGCAGCATTTGTGTGACGTGGGATCATAAACTACTTATGTGTTTACAGATTCAAACCTATTGACAAATAAAATTTGCATAAACATGAAATAGTATTAATTGTACCTACCTACTGCACTTCCTTTTGACTTTATTAGTGCTGCACTGAAGTAATTATTGGCTATCAATCAAAAGTTAAAATACCATCTTCAGCGCAGAACTCGTCACAAATTTTACAGTAAACATTTCTCACGCCATTTATCCATCCGCCATTTATGGGAGCTAAGTCGGAAATGTGCTCGAACTGAACGGCGCTCGCCCTGCGACCCTAACATGTATGCCACAAAGAAAAGATAGACCGTCTTATTTCTAAGTGCGTCTTTCTCACACTAGTGCCGACGAAAGAGATAGTCATAGAGATAAACGGGTTTAATTTATCTTTGTGGCATGCATGTTAGGGCCGCTGCTGCACAAATCAGACTTCCGTTAGGCTTTACTTGAAAAAATTGTCAAGAGTATAGGTACAGTTACACATGCTAGTTAGTAGCACGAAAGCATACTACTTTTGAGCAATTGCTACTTAGTGGTACGTGTGTCGAAACATTGCTAATAATGAGCATGCTAGTTTCGAGTTTGCTCAAAAATCGACGGTCGTGCGATTATTGGGCATGCTACCTGCAGCGCGGGTGGAAGGGGGCGTGCTTATAGCGTGTGTGAACAGGTTTGCTTATTGAGCATGCTAGTACTAACTACTAAACTAGCATGCTTATATCTAGCAAATGTAGACAAGTGCAGAGCATGCTCGAAACAAGTATGCTAATGAGCATACTAAAAAGCATGCTACTAACTAGCATGTGTAACTGTACCTTATATCACGCCATGCTTATTGTAGGATTTCGTAGCCATTATAATAACTCCGATAACCATAACTTTAACTAGTTTTCTATTCATGATTGTTTGGCGCTCTTTTTGATGATTTTCAGTAGGTATAAACAAGCTCCTCTGCTGCACTGGGAGTGAAGAAATAGCATAGAATGCGTGCAGATGCTTATCATCCTGGCATGTCGTCAAAGTCGACTAAGGGAGCTCTCCAACATGGTGGACTATCTGTATGGGCGATGGGCTGATCACCTGTCACCATACGGTTCATCATACCATCTTAGGACTAATTAATCGAACGTGGCCACGAGTAGTCTTGTGGCTCTGTCCACCCCGTTAGGGATTTCGGGCGTGATGCTATGTATGTATGTATAAACAAGTTAGTCGCCTATGTATTACTCTCATGAATCAGTAAAGCCTACTTGGTCGTGATAGCGTTCCTTTTAAATTCGTTATATATACTCGTAAGCCTTCATTTACCTAAGATATTTTTCAGATTTTTGGAATTTACAGTCATGGCTGTACGGAGTAGGGACACGTTTTACCCCAACAGAAATGTCACCTTTAGAGCTCAATGTTTCCTAAACCGTTCCCTAAATGGACTGACATTATTATTATTAATACTGGTCGGAATAATAATAATGGCGGTCCGACAGCCTTGCACACGTTTCGATTTGATCGCGGTTGGCGTCAGCCGGGTCGGAGCGTCCGTGTTAGGCCGGCCACACACATTCGTTTTCCTGATTCGATTTCCGAATTCGTTTTTCGAATCGGGCTCTCCGAAGGCAGCAAATCCATATAACAATCAGGGCTTGTCACACACATTCGATTTTTCTCCGTACGGAATTTTTCCGTCCATTCGTTCCGAATGCTAGCCCTTGCGTTCGGAATTCCGAACGGAAAGAAACGAAACTGATGCAAGGCCTGCATACTTTTACTAGGGCTCGTCGCACACATTCGGAAGTTTCCAAACGGAACGCGCTCAGTCACGTCGCATCACGTGACCTAGCTGATGGAATTCCGTAGAGAAAAATCGAATGTGTGTGGTGATTGCACGGAATTACCAAAACGGTTTCCGTGTACAGTTTTTGAATCAGGAAAACGAATGCGTGTGACGAGCCTTAACTAGTACCTATCACCGCTTTCGGATGAGCACTAATTACATGAGTGACATATTCCAACGCGATCATTGAATATCATGTCTCATCCACTGATTTAAATCATGGATTTGTTTAGTTATCTTTATTAAAATACTTAAATGGATTTAGTAAATTAATATTTATATCTCCATTTGCCCATCACTTGAAGCACAAGTAATAGTCAGAGATCGAATCTCGCGGGCGCCGGCCGTCGATTGTTCTACTGTCCACGTCGCACGCGCAGACTAGCCCGACTAACTAACCGAGTGTTCATCAAACACGTAGAGGTTTCCATTAGACTTGTCAGCTACCACTGACTCCGGCTTTAATCAAACATTGCATTACAAAAGCGAATTAAAGGCACAGGACGATCGCAGGTATTTATAAAGACGCAAACTCATCGTACTAAATAAACTGGTTTAATTTGATTAATTGTTTGAGTATTCTACGTCACTTCTTTACTTACGTATGTCCTTAACATTATGTGAAAAAATCTTTAATGTGGTTAAATGATAAACATTGTGTACTAATAAAATACAATATTTAATTCGGTTGTGTTACACATACTACTCAGAAGTGTATGGCTGACAAAGATCTCAAAACTGGATATGCCTATCAGTACAATTTCGCGTAATATAACAAGTTTCATAGAAGGTTGTCAAACGCCAGCGCCATGGCTTAACCACACGCTAGTGCTGCTGTCTTATTTCTTACGACATACATACAAAAGTCTAATATTGCTTGATCCACACGCTATCATATCTTTGTGCGTGGTGGGGCCGGTGGTGCGGTCTCACACCGCACGATGCGGTGGGGCAATTTTTTAATTATAACAGTTTCACTTAGACGGGTGTCACGGATGTGACTGGACCTGCAATGGTGTCTGATTCGCATTCTGAAACCTCAAAAGTAAGCATTGTAAAAATTGCTTTGAGCAGTTCCTTACTATATATTTCAATGGTGACTGATGATAAAGTGACACACGTCAAACCAGTCTTGCGGCGCCGCGGTGCGCGCGCTAATAATCATAGCTGTAAGTTATTAAGCGCCACGCTGCCGCCGCCGCCCTACCACTTGTTCCATTGTTTGCAGTCACAACAAAATTGCGGAAACAGCGTCCAGCTGCTGACACACCGTTATCCTGCCCACCTAACTACTACAACAATTAAATTGTTATGAAATCAATACCTTTGATCTACGCTGACAATAATGGTTCCGTTACGGAACTCATTTAGATTACATTGAATCGGAAACAATAACAGATCGAGTGACTGCTACTTTACATACTGTTGTCTTGTTATATTTCTTAATGTGACCAACCATATTTCTAACAAATGACTTTCATTTCATTTAATGTCTAGAATACGCACAGTTGTTATCTAGCTTGCTTTGAACTAGAATACGAAATCTTCTATATTATTAAGCTTTTGCGAAACAATGAGAATGACGTGATTGGAACGTAAAACCACTACCGGTACGGTAATTGTGGCACAGGATCAGTATCTGCACGAATGTGAATTTCGTAAGTCGATTGTGAGGTGGTCAAATTGATCGATGATGTGAAGCGTGCGCGGGCACCGCTTGTCAATTAGGTTAGCCGGGTTCAGGGCCTGCGCCCGCAGTTCTTATCTCCGCTCCGCTATCTCGCGATGTTTGCGTAACCAACGTTTCTCATTCTCATCTTCAGTTTATCATTGACTGTATTAAACTTAATTTTCATAAGTTGATTTTCATCTGCCAACTACAACCCAACATCAGTTGAACACTTAGTTTGTTTTATTTTATAAAGTTTCACATTTTACAACAGTTGCACTAAACTAAGGTAAGGAATTAGAGTACCTACTTAATGTGTGTACAGGTAGGTGAAATGAAATATCTCTGGGGACAAAATAACAAAAACCGCTCTCTATACAAAGCTCTAGAACGCAAAAAATGACGACCTTCATTCATCTTTCACGATCCATCCTTTTGTGTAAGCTGAATGAAAATAGTTAACTCAGAGCAGATCATTGCAAAACCACTTCTGTCTCGCTTTGACTTAGGGACGACTTTGATAAAAAAGTGAGAGAGTTACGGCAACTATTGGCACCAATCAGCCTTTGCTTTTTGCTTGGCTGAAAAGACAATTAAATCGTGACAAGTGGACTGTAGAACCTGTTTTCTTTTTTTAAATTCATAAGATCCATTTGGATTACTTATCTATTAATTAAGATAAATAATATCGGATCCTTTAAGGTTATTAGAAGTTTAAAACTTATGCACTGCCGTTAGCGCTAGCACCCATAAATACATAGGGAAATTGTCATATTTTCAATGTTTCATCCAACACCTGTTTATAATTTTAAGATATCCGTGCCCAGGTTTACATATTTTTTGCATAGCCACCCTATAACATTTTGGGTTACGTGTACCGACCGGCGTAAAAAATGGCGCATCAACACGAGGACAATGCAATTCGCTGTAATCTCGGAGGTCGCGTAGCGTGCGCTTGAGCGCGCAGCAGCTGCGCCCATGGACAATAGAATCCTTGCAGGTTGATGCATGCCGAGACGGTCTCACTTTCAAAGAAATTCACCTTTGGACGGCGCGGTGCAACCAGTCAGCTGGGCTAAGCTCGAGCCCAAAACTCCGACATTATAGTTGACGACTCCTCATGAAAGTGTCGTAGGTACTCGTATTCTAAATACCTTTTGGACGCTGTTGTCGACTATGTGTGACAGCGTATACATAGTAAATAAAAAAACCGACTTCAAAAACCCTTTGAAAAGTAATAAATAATAATTGGCCTTTGTAAGTAAATTACCTAGAATGTTGATTAAGTGATACATTAAATACATCTAAATCGATGTCAAGTAAATGAACACAGTATGAGGGATGGATTACCTAATTTACTTGCCACCGACTTCGATATATTTAATGTATTACTTAATCAACATTCTAGGTAATTTACTTACAAAGGCCAATTATTATTTCTTACTTTTCAAAGGGTTTTTGAAGTCGGTTTTTTTATTTGTTAAATTTTTATTATTATTTTACTTTTTTTTGTGAATATCATATGTGATTTAACGACACATGTAATACATCAAGTAACAATAGCATAATGCCAATTGCTCATCCCCCTATACAAAATTTTGCTATCCAAGTTGCAAGGACGTCAATCGTTGAGGAGTTCTCCTGGTTCTTCACCACCGGTTCTATTTTACCAAATGAATTTTCATGAGTATAAGTTACTTCCCAACCTAATACAGAAATCTAATCGCCACCCATGAAATACTTACCATTGGGTGGTCATCCGTGGTCTTCATCATGAGTTCCAAGTCCCCAAATCATGTTTTTAAAACGCAACTGCTTGAGTTATTAAAGAAAATATAAAAATTTCTATATGCGTGCCTATAACATTTGAGGAGTTCCTTCGATTCCTGATAGATCCTCTCATCAGACCTTGACTTTGAAAACTACGGTACCAAATTTAAGAAATACCCTATCAATTACAAAAAGAATCATGCAAATCGGTCCAGTCATTTCCGAGTAAACGGTGAACATACATTTAAAAAAAAAAAAAAAAACAAATATACGCGTCGAATTGAGAATTCGGAATTTCTGAAGTCAGTTAAAAAGTCCTTCATTGCCTTGACTTAAATTTGAAATTCGTGTTACTTCTCAGACATGCGCCGCGGCCAAAAGGTTAAGATGTTGAAACATGAGCGGTTCAAATTTAACATAATAAAGAAAGGTTCTACAAAATTAATGATACTTCACATTCACACATATCTTTTATAATTGTAATTACCTTCAGTTTAAACAAACCTCAATAACTACTAAGATCTATGCGTAATCAAATCACTTAATCCTAAGCAAAACCAAAAAATAAACATATACTACCGAACTACGAGTAGGTGCTTAGTGATTTTTTAGCTTATCTATCTATCTATAGATACTAAAATAAAACTGTCGAATAGTCGTGTTTGTATATTAAATTTATTTTAGAAAAATATATTCTGTCCATCTGTTTCATTTTCACAGTCAAACTGCTGAACTGCTTTGGATGAATGTTGGCAAGGGTTTACTTTGGTGCCTGGGGAAGGACATTAGATACTTTTTATGTCGAAACATTTCAGTTTTAGAAGGAAACACGATAATCGCATTATATGCGGATTAAGTCGCGGGCAATAGCTAATTCGTTTCACGAGCTAAAAGTCACTGACGCAACGAACTTGATATTTTTTCAGGACTGAATCAGTCGTTACGAGAAGCGAACACAAAATAAGTTGCGCAAGCTAGGCAGGCGTGGTTTAATGTTCCTCTTGTGGAAACAGCTGTATGAAAGCTCCCCCTTTACCTGGTCTGCATGTACCTACGCACGTGTTCATGTATGTGCTCTCGCGTCTTGAGTAAATACACGGCTCACATTTTAAGTCCTTACATCCGGAGGCCGCCGTCGGTGCTGTGGTGACAATAATGTTACTGGTTCCTTTTTATTTGCTCAATCATATTTCATAAAAAAGAACATTTATTATAAAACATACATTAACTAAATAAACGATGGTATCAAACAAAAAAATACATTCAAGAGCGAATCTGACTCGCGGTCCCGTACTTACCTATGAAAAACAGACAGTACCTACCTTGTTCACCTATACATTCACCAATATTATTAGGTAACATTAACGAAAAGATAAACTCGATAGAGGGACAAACTTAACTTTACAATTGAAAAACCGTTGTCCCCATACATCGACATAGGCCGCGGACAGTTTATCAACGGCAAATAAGTTTGTAATCGCCAAAAACAATTTTTTGTCGTGATATTACTACAAATTTACAGTTGGATTTTTTTCCTTTACATGTGCTATAAGACCTCGCTTCTTGCCAAATTTTATGACTCTAGGTCAACGGGATGTACCCTATAGGTTTTGATTCCCTTGCGAGTATCAAAATATGTCGCATAAACAGCCGTATCTTTTGAGTTTGATTTTTTTCACAGCTGCAAGTGATTGCAAGCCTGTTACGTTCACGCGTTCTTGAGAAAAAGGTGACACACAGACAGACAGACGGACAACAAAGTGATACTACAAGTGTTCCTTTTTCCCTTTTGGTACGGAACTCTGAAAATATATATTTTGTAACATTGTGTCGGGGGTGGGTTCGGCGCTTTTAAGTCTATTTGACGTAAGACTACATCTCTCACTAAACCTCAGTGACTCAAACATGTTCGCTGATAACTCGTTGCTGACACTGCCTGCTGGTCGCTCGAGAATTGCGCCACTGCTCAAGCCCCGGGATATCGACAAACACACCTGCCAAACACTTCCGATCTTTATTTACTATGCAATATGATCTATTTAATGTCCACGGTGTTCGGCTAGGAAGCTTCCATGCCACGTTAAATCCCGTCAATTTCTTACTTGGACCAGGGTTTATCTCGATTTTATATTATACTAGCTATGCCCCGCATTCGTTGCAATGCTATTTCACGTATATTTTACCCAGCCTTCAGTCTAGACGTCATAATAAGAATTACAGCAAATAGTGAGATCAATAAGCCTCCATACGTTATAATTGTATTGGTGATTGGGCTGGGTTCCATACATTTTTGCCCATCATCCTTTAGGTTGGTTAGGTTAGCCTCAGCAACACGTGGTGGTTATGCTATTAAATTGTAGCTTATATGAAACGTTTGTATTTTTAACATAGCGCCATCTATTGAAGACTTACTCAATCCAGTCAACAGGTATCGCCATCTGTTAGAATCGTTTGGAGCTAACAGATAATTGTGACTATCAAATAATAGACAAATAATTTGCAATAAAATAATATTGCGACTATAAATTGAGATGTAAGCTATCCTATCTTTCAAGTTAAATGAAATTGCACACAGTGTGCAAATCAAATTTAAAATCGGTTCAGTAGTTTAAGAGTCCATCGCGGACAAACAACGTGACACGTAATTTTTATATATATAAAGGACTAATGCGAATGCCAGCGTTATTGTAATAGTTTATTGAAATTATTGTTGTGTGAGCCGGAGACGACACTGGTCCCCTTTCAAAGTCAATGTGAGCGATCGGAAGCTGGGGCAGGTGGGCAAACCGATTCCCATAAGCATATTAAGTAGTGCACCAAAAATACGTTACACAATTAAAGTACTGGATGCATTTGTAACAATTTTCAATATATCGAGCAGTAATAAATATTCATTAGTTTTAAACTCGAAACGTGAGAATGCATCGTTTCAATACTTTATTACTGCCGATATGCATACGATTACTCGTACCATCATATCAATATTCCGTGACTCGTTTAGACCATTTCAGGTTTGATCAGAAAGCTGTACAAATCTTTAGTTTCACCCTTCTTTTAGGTATCTTCTTTATTTTGGGGGTTCCGTTACTCGAAGGCAACAGCGGAATCATAATATCGTCACCTACAGTTATTTGTCCGCGTCTGCGTCTGTCTGTCAAGGCCTTTTTAACCGACTTTAAAAAAAGGAGGAGGTGCTCTATTCGATTGTTTTATTTTGTTACTTCAGAACACCAACCGATTTTGAAAATTATTTTTTTAATCGGTAGGGTTATAGCTCCAGTTTGGTCTCGTTGTCAACAAAGTCGAGTTATGATGAGAGGATCTATGAGGAATCGATGGAACTCTTCAAATATTATAGGCAAGCATAGAGCGATTTATGTATTTTCTGTAATAACTCAAGCAGTTACGTACCAAAACCATTATTTGGTGAAGTGGAACTGTTGATGAAGACCATAGATGATCACCGGAACTCCTTAATGTTGAGTATTTTAAGGTTGGCGATTAAATGGCTGTATAAAGTCCTGACGTAACTTATGTCCATGAAAATGCATGTAGTAAAATTGAAGAACCAAGAAAACTCCTCAACGATTGACATCCTTGCACTGGGGATAGCAACAGTTTGTAAATGGTGATGAGCAATTGGCATTATGCTATTGTACTTACTTGTTACTTGATGTAGTAAATGTGTGTCGTTAAATTACAGGATAGTAAATAAAATGTGAAAAAAAAAACTTACTTTTCAAAGGCCATTTGAAGTCGGTTTTTTTATTTTATAAATTATAGATTATCTTGACTTTAAATCAACATCTTAGGTACACTCTAGGAAGGGTTCACTATTTCTTTGTGCAATCAAGTTCGTAGTTCAAGCGATTTGGTCCTGTATAGTTTCATGCCCATAGGTAGGGACTGAAAGATGACAACAATAATGAAATTTACACTAGGTACTAACTATTATTACTTTTAACTTGTCTTAAGCAATACTAATATGGGAATGGATGCGCTTTGTCTCTCTATCCTCCATCCAACTATGAATCGCTAGAAACTATGATGTGAAATTGTCAAGTGTTTTCGAAAATGCTTCCGTAGGTTCAATGAACTGCATTGAACAAAAACGCTTTATTACTCGTACACAGGAAACGTATAAGCCCCTTTTGGACACTCATTTAACATTATCCTTTTCTCTGATGGAATGAAGAGCATTAAGAGTTTTATGATCATCGTAATTCATCGGATGCTACCGAAATTTAATCGATTATTCCGTTTTAATAAATCACAATAGCAAAGTAGATCGCGGTTATAATACGGTTGGCTGGGATATTTCTTCGAATATTTATCCAATAAGACGGAACCACGACGAACCGAACGAACGAACGACGACGAACGTGGTGGACGAATGTTTGTTCCTGAGTCTTGGATGTTTCCTATGTATTTAAGTAATTAATTTATCTATATAAGTACCTATATACATATATCGTCGTCGAGTACCCATACACGAGCGTTTAGAGCTTACTTTGGGACTAGATCGATTTGTGTAAAGATTGTCCCCTGATTTATTTATTTATAAGAACTATTAAAAACCGGCCAAGTGCGAGTTGGACTCGCGCACGAAGGGTTCCGTACCATTACCTATAATGAAGCAAAAAAAAAACACGTTTGTTGTATGGGAGCCCCCTTAAATATTTATTTTAGTTAGTTAGTTTCAGTTAATAAAATAGATATAGATATGGGAATTGATACTGTTATGGGGCGTCCACATCTGACGAATGCGCCGATCGCGCGCCAGTCGCGAACCGCTCGCGGGGATGCTGAGTAGACTATATCGACGGCCCATATCATCCATTAACGACCAATAAATACAACCGTGCAAAATCACTGATTGTACAATATATTGATCGTCATTAGATCATATCAAATAATGTAGGTCAGTACCTAGCCTACCCGACGCGCAGCGCCATCTGTTGACACTTGTCAGCATCATCACATACGTAGTATCTTCTAAGTAGTCTGTGGCCATCACACCGTAGGTAAACAGACTGTCAAGAGATGGCGCTTGCAAACCGCCTGGTTTTTTATTTATTTTTTAACGAAAACGTTAATTTTAATCTACTTTTGTATTTTTAAGACGAATCGGAGAACATAAGTTTCAAATGCCGTTTAAATCATTAATTTTGGTAAAGAAATAACGGAGATCTTGAGCGTCTTTTAGAAATAATATATATATATATATAATGATACAAGAACAGGGTTGTCATAAGTCAGCGAGTCAGGGAATTCATCGTTAAAATGGCGAAATCAGTAAAATATCGGCATCTCAATCATGTGAACTAATTACGCTAGCGCCCCCTTATCTAATCTGCCCTGAAAGGAGCCGGTGTGAGCCGCGGACATGTGGCGGATTGCGCCGGCGCACGTGTTCATTCCACTAAGAAGGGACTCAGGACGGAGATAGCATTGAGCAACCCAAAGGTAAACAGTAAACAGTCCTCGTGTGTGTCAATCCCTTGATAATATTTACAATGAAAACCCTTATTCTACTGATAATAATCATGAATTTACATTACCTAGTTATTTTCACCGTGGAATGTTACCCTACGTTGTTACTGTCAAGTCAATGACACAAGAACAGGACACTGGCTCGGTTAGTTCCTTACCAATTCATTCACTGAATATTATGCATGTAAAGTATAAGGTTCAGTATTGGAAATATAGTTCAAGTAATATTTTCAACTTCGTCCGTCATTTTATCAAAAGCACAAAAGCTTAATTATACATTTATGTGTCGGGGTGCAACATGCAGGTAATAATTACGGTAAGTAATATATCTGTTAACAGGGACCAGCAGATAACATAAGAAATTTGTAATTGTCGGTCATCCCCGTCAATATGGCCCGTCGCAACAGTCGTTAATTTCATTAAGAGCTTATTAAGTGCGCACGCGACTGCCCGACAGTTGTGCCCGACACGCGTGCGATATAATCGAAAAACTTATGGTGCGGAACCCCACGGTTCGCTCACGTTATTTACAATGCTATTTGTTACATCTTCTTATTAGAATTCGTCTGCCTATGATCATCAAATAGACAGAAGTATATTAGGATTATTCATAGATTCTTTTCTTTAATTTATGAACACTAAATATAAATTTTATAAACTCTGGAAATGTGTCCTAACATAGTGCAAACTTATGGCTATCGTTGACTTAGTGGTACACAGACATGGAATTAGACCGACGAGACAAGGTATAGTCTCTTCATTAAGAACTTTATGGTGGCAAGAAGTTTCCTCCACCACTAGTTTAAATTACCAGAAAGCATTAATATTATATTTAGATATACACATGTAGATGGAACTAGTGAATACGATGCGATAATATTAATAGGAGCGTGCTGAGTGTGGTCAGGTCACGCAGTGAGTTTATGACGCGCGTCAGGTGGCCGCCGCGCCCTTACCCCGTCTGATCATGAGCATGATTCATACTAGTAGACGAGTCAATTTTCATTAAAAAAATTAATTAAATTGTATAATTTGGTAAATTATAACTTTAAGCTAGCAACTCTTGTATATATGTAATACATAAACGTAATTGGTTTCTCGAGAACGGCTCTAACGATTTTAATGATATTTTGAATTTTTTATAATATTTTACTTTCCAAGTTTATCTAACACAGGTGTCGTCCCTGAGAAAGAAAGAAAGAAAGACACCGAGCAAAACTCGGTCGTCCAGGTGCTTATTATTTATAAGCTAAATCCATTTGTCAACAGAATTGTAATTTTGCCACATTACTTTACTTTGCAGTATATTGGTACCCGTAGTCTAAGGAGTTGAATAGATTACCATAGTGAGTGAGCATGGTTAGGTATCGTTATCTTAAATTTATTTCCCAGAGTTGAAAGAAATCGGCGATTGAACAATTGAATTATACATCATACACTACACTATCCCTCGCTTCCGGTCAACGTGCATCTATTCAGCATTCTCCCATTACGCCACCCCACGCCACTCGAACTAGGTTTGTTTAGATTTATAAAGCGATTTCGCGAGTGATATTATTAGCATGAGCGTTGAGTTCCCACAGCTTCCAGAGGGGTGAGTGCGGACCTGCCACGGTCGGCTCGTTGATTTGTGTGTTATTGTTGGTGCGATGTGCGATCGGTTTCCGGGCGCACTCCCACGACGGGTAGCACCGGGTGCCGGGTGCCGGCGCGGGCGCCGCGCCGCCGCAGCCCGTCTCCCGCAGCATTATCTCACGAGTGACCCTCGTGGAGCCCTCGCCTCTCGTCGGTCGGTGTGAGAATTGATTGCGCCCATGGGAACATTATGCCCCCGACAATATTGCACAACTCATCGTTATGAACCTGAACAATGTAATATCATGGGTAGTGCTTAACGTAAGCTTGTCGTTTTTTACGGTTTTGCGATTGAAAAGCTCATCGTTTTGGTTCATATAATCGTCATTAGACCTTTAAATACCTACATAGCTAGAGTGACCACCTATATCAACGAAAAAATATGATATCTAGACACACGGCAGTGTGTAAGCCAAGTTCGCAAAGCAAAAGGCAACACACCGGCTGTAGGTTATATTACACGAACCATTTCGGGCCATTTTCGACCCCACCATAACTTAAAATCTAATTGATCGCACTTGCAATTTTGCATGTCTGTAAGACCCATTTCTTATTGCTGAATCCAACATCTCAATAAAAAACCTCCTTCCATTCACGAGATAATGACATCCGAAAATAACGATTCTACTTCCAGGTGACCTAGAAAGTTAAAACTTGTCGTGAAAGGAGGTTATTGGACGTATATAGGAAAAAAACAGAAATCATTACATTAAGGGTTGGTAGGTATATAAGACAAATTTACTAATGCGGCCAGTTTCGAACATTATATTTATATGGAACTGGTGGATTAGATAACATTTTTGTGTGATTGTTGATCAATTTTACTTTAAATTAAATTAGGTTTAGTATTTAGAGTAGTTTAAAGACGTGTTATTTAATAAAGAGAAGAAACAAGTATAACTTGACTAAAAATTGTGATATCAGATCAAAAACAAATGTGAAAAAAGGGCCATGTTTGGTACCAAAACGTCAAGTGCTGACGGTATCCCCGATAAAATAGTTGAGGTTTGAACGGGTGCCAAGTTTACAAATTCTGTTAACATGATAGGTACCTTTTAAAAGTAACAACAACGTTCTTAAATTATTTCAAAGAAAATTGGTTAGTTTACCTGATATTGAATTTATAACTTGGCAAGTTTTATATCCATCCAAACTTGTAAATTGTAACTATTAACAAAATAGTAATACTAACTACTACGCTCGTATTAAAATATGTTTTATATGCCATAAAAGGCAGACTTTCGAAGTATTCGAAGTCAGATTAAAACTTGCCAAGTTATAAATTCAATATCAGCGAAAACATCCAATTTTTCTTTGAAATAATTTAAGAACGTTCAACCCCTGACGTTTTTGTACCGAACTTGGCTCTTTTTTGACATTTACGTTTTTGATCTGATATTTAGTCTTTTCCTAAACACATAAATGGTGATACAACAAACAGACACTTGACCCGTCAAAACAGCGTATTATTCAGCGAGATCCGAATTTACATCGATTTGACTGTGGTAGTCGCCGGAGAGGGCATTGCATATGCGCGGCGACCCGCGCCTCGCCGCCAGCGGCCGCGATGCTCCATTAATATTTTATAACGCATAACATTAGGCACAATTTGTAGTCCGGTTGCTACACCATCTAACTTTTCATCCGCACATCTGTCTGCTGAACATGGAAATTTATCAACTTAGAAAACATTTACAAAGATATCTATTCATGTATCCACCGAAATTTATATAATTCCAGAGAATCTAGACGTGAGCGAATAAAATTGAACACGTTGTCTGTCTAGAGAAGGATTACTCATAAATTATTAATCATACACTGATAACGCAAAAGAACATAGAACGCCATAGTACGTAGGTATATTGTTAGCACTATTCTAGTAGGGAAGCCCACGATGCTAAATGGGAATTTTCTCGAGCGTCGTAGGGAGCTATTAGATTTTGAAGATTAGATGGTAGATAGAAAAAAATGTTTTGCAATGTGTACCTTTTCACCGGTGGGGGAGCGATTACAGGTTTTCAAAAAGGTTAATTACTCGAGCGTCATGGGGACCTATTGGATTTTGAAGATAAGACGGTAGAAAGAATAAAATGTTAGTATGCAATGTGTACCTTTTCACCGGTGGGGGGAGCGATTACAGGTTTACAAAAATGTTAAAAAAACAGTCACAAAGAAATACTCGAGCGCGTCAGATATTGATAGTGTATATATATGCCTTACGTGTCTTTAATAACGGAAGTATGTTGGTCTGCCGCTTTAAATAGTGGGGGTGGCCGTATGGAAGGGTGGAAAATGGGGGTGGGAGAAAGTGTATTCGAGCGCATCAGATATTCAGAGGGGATGTTAAGTCAACCCGAAAAAAACTCTCTTTCACAAGAGCTCGAGTATTTCAATATGGCGATTTTTCTTTTGCATTTTCACAAAGCTAATACGAGCTTGCGTCACGTCCAAATCGACATTTGGACGTGACGCAAGCTCGTATTAGCTTTGTGAAAATGCAAAAGAAAAATCGCCATATTGAAATACTCGAGCTCATCAGATTATTATACAGGCGGTTCAGCTTGATGTTCTACTCGTGCTGGCTTATAATCTGACGATTATTTGGAGGGATGTTCATAAAGTGACGGTTAGAAAAAAAAAACCTTTTTATTCTCCAACACTATACATATGTAGATACTATTGCTTAACGAGCATTCAAAGATGTCCTATTTCAATGATGTCCATACATATGGATTATTTACTCGAAAAATCCTATTTTCCGTACCTACTCACTTGTGGAAGCTGAGATTTTCACCGAGTTTTCCTTACTATCGGAACGTGATCTGCAACCACTTATAATGCAGGCAATTTATAATGCCACTTATAATGCAACAAGATGCACAGAACACTAAAACAATTTTAGAAACAAAACGTTCCACCGACTTTTGTGACTTGGCAATTGATAGTGTAACCGAATCGTTCTTATTATGAGAAACTGAAACACTCAGACAACTTTGTCTTGTGGAGTAAAGTCATTAGCCTAATTAATTTCATTTTAGCTAAAAAAGCTCACTTACATTTTTAATGAACGTTTATAATTTACTACCACCGCCTAGTGACCATAGGTAACCCAGTATGTAGATTTAGTTCATAACCCAGGTAAGAGATAAGAAGAGATTTTTTCACATTTCATTGCTAAGGGTGTATATTAGTGGATGAAAGTTCGTAAGGAGAAATATTTTTTCTTTTTTTCTAGGAGAACCTGTATCTTGGATCCGTCACCTACACACAAAACACAAAGACGCAAATAACCAGACTCCAAGACACATAGGTACAAGCGTGTTGTTAACGTATATAACGCTGACGGGACTTGAACTTGAGATCTTTAGCTTCGGAGTCCAATATTAGAACCACTACGCCAACCGGTCGATCAACAAGTATCTCTTTTAATGACGGCAAGATATTTTTAAACGACTTCAAAAAAAACGAAGGAGGAGATTGTCAATTCGACACGCATATTTGATTTTTCTTATATGTATGTTCATTGATTACTCGGAGATAGCTGGACCAATTTGGATGATTCATTTTTTAAGCGAAAGTGTATATCTCCAAATTGTCTCCGTAATGGTCAAAGTCGAGGTCTGATAGGAGGATCCATGACGAATCGATGGAACTCCTTAAATATTATAGGCTCGCATATAGCAATTTTGGTATTTTCTGTAATAAGTAACTCAAGCAGTTGGATTGCAAAAGCATTATTTGGTTAAGTGGAACTAATGATGAAGACCACAGATGACCACCGGAATTCGCAATGATAAGCATTTCACGGGTGGTGATTAGATTTCTGTATAAAGTTGGGAAGCAACTTAGGCCCATGAAAACGCGTATGGTAAAATGGAACTGGCGATAAAATGATAATCACTAAAAAGTTTAAAAAAATATTTTCTGGCAACAAGCGCCAGGTGTGTTATTTGTTGGAATCGTGGCTGCATTTAATCAAATAAAAATGAGACAAAAAAAAAACCGCGCAACCCGCCGGACCCAGCGCGACCCGCCGGACCCAGCGCGCGACCAGCCGGACCCAGCGCGCAATCCGCCGGACCCAGCGCGACCCGCCGGACGCAGCGCGCAACCTACCGGACCCAGCGCGTAACCAACTGGACCCAGCGCGATCCACCGAACCCAGCGTGCAACCCAGCGGACCCAGCGCGGACCCGCCGGACCCAGCGCGCAACCCGCCGGACCCAGCGCGACCCGCAGGACGCAGCGCGCAGCCCGCCGTACCCGGCGCACGCCCCGCCGTCAGCGGGACTTATAAACCATACAAAATCCATAACTCCCACGGGAGTACCTATACAGGAGCTAAATCGGCTATAGCTGCTCTATACGCCTGCGTAGGTATAATCACACCATTTCCGAGCAAGTGTGATGAAAAACTCGTAACTTTACAAAATTGATACTGTAATAACATTACAGTACAGATTTTACAGTACAGCAGCTCAATAACATAAAACAATTGTATCGGTTTGGCTCGAAAAGCAAACCAATTTAGTCTTCACTCGATGTAAATAAGGGTAGGTAGGTACAATTGGTTTACTTTTCGCGAAAGCGATACCAATTTGTGTTGCTTAATTGAGCAGCAGGTTGTAATAATGCTGGTCATTTCCTACGGTTTTTGAATACATTATGGAGGTTTTATGATATGGGTGTAGATAAAGACATAAACGGGCTCCGACCAGATACGAAATGAACGGTTCGTAAGAGATATGAGAATGTTATTAATCATTTTTCATTTTTAGGTACTGAAAAGGTACTGTCTGCTTTTCATAGGTACATATGAGACCCTCGGCGCACGAGTTGGATTCGCAATGGACCGGTTTTTAGGCGACGTCTAGTTCGACATACAAATCGTAGTTCGATGGAAAAAACGGGACATACCCAAAAAATATAAAAAGTATAAAGATATGTAGGTATATCGCATCGAAAACATTTATGTAAAAATATGCCAAGCCTCTCGATTCTATTGCTGTAAAAAAATATGTGAGATCGTCTGTTGAGCAAAGTCTGGCATTCTATTATTCTCGAGTATTCATCGAGACAAGTATCGTTTTCTCTTAAGTAGGTACTTCGTGGCCTAGTATTTGCATACAAAACTTAGTTTCGTTTTAACTTTCAAACGACATGCCGAATCTAACTTAATTATAACAATATAAGGAGAACAGATGACGCCAATCGTGTTCACAAAATGATTTTGAACAAACTACAAAAAATACACTATCACTTTGCCAGCTCACAACACGTATCGAAATTCTGCTTCTTTCAAAGGATAAGATTAATTATCCATACTAATGTTATTAGTGCAAAACTGTCCGTCTGTCTTTTTGTTTGTAACGTTTTCAAAACTAAACAGCTAAACCAATTGTGATGAAATTTGTTATGGAGATAGTTTGAGCCCTGAGAATGGACATAAACTGCTTTTTTTTAAATCAACTCCTAAAGTGGTGAAATAGAACCTGGAATAGTAGATTGTTGCACCAAGCAGAAAGTGATTCGTTATTGCGCCGAGTGTTCGTTAAAACATGAGCGCAATAATACATTACTTGATGTGAGGTGCATAATATGCTTTTCTTTCTACTACTGCAAAAAGTAAAAAAAAAGTAAAAGTATAGCTAAACCCGACTAATCAGGTAAAAAGGATTTCTGCAGCTGGTATGACGCACCCTTACAATGTTTATATAGCCCATGACACTCGCACGTTCTTCCCGAATCTTAAGATACCCTATTTATTAAAATCGGTCCAGTGGTTCAGGAGCTAAAGTAAAATATCCGAAAATTTTCACAGAAAACTTGTACCTATCTTTTCAATTCATTTTCATATCACGCCAATTTTTTTTAAATCTTTTAGTTACCTATACTAACTTATCAGCCAGTACTTTGAGCATAACACATTTTATACGGGGCAATCACAGTTCGATATGGCCGCGACATGTGGACTGTTTTGCTAACAGCAAGTACACAGAAAAGTGGTCAGCTGTCCCGTCGGACTGTGAATGGGCGGATTGGGTGGCTGGTAGTGTGAACTTTTTGACAACTAACCAAATTTTAAAAAATATATACAAAACAGTGCAATAATGAATTTGTATGCAACTTTATTGCTCTAGAGCAAAAAAGAGCTGCTTTGTGCTGAGTATTTAATGATGAAGTTAAAGCTTAGTTGGAAGAAAAAAATCAATTTAAAAAGTCAGTAACATGAAAACGATTTATTTTAAATATAAATTGAGGGTAAAAACTAGTTATTTGTGTTGTGTAGGACGGGCCTTCGGACTCGTCGTCGGTATAGTGTGACGAGCGTGGTACAACGTCGGTCGAGCCAAGCTCATTCATGGACAGTAAGTAATCATAGTGAGGATTACTTTTTGCTCTACCACTTGGACGTTATCTAGCACGTTACTTGGGGATTCAGTTAAGTTTGCTGCACCTGGGTTGCTGCTATCTGAGGGTGCGTTCTCATTGAAGCAGAGTAGAGAATTGCCGAGTTGACCAGTCAGAATGCTTAAAATATATCAATATGATTATAGAGCAATTTGATTGATCAACTCGACTCATCTCCGCTTCAGAGGGAACGCACCGATAAACACGAAAATCACATTCAAAACATTGTATTTTGTACATGATTTAGGCTGAAGTGGCGACCATCCGCTTGTCAATCAATATGTAAGTATACATATTAGTCTCATCCGTCCTGAATTAAGCACACCGTCGTTGAACTTTCATGCATTCTTACTGTATACTTAATGTAAGAATCGGAGCGTCAGCATAAATCATGATAGCAGTTTAGGTTTGCGCATGATAATATCTTCAATAACAAATGTTTTGTTTTTGCAACCATGAACGGAGATTGATGTGCAACAATTACGGGAAGCTCCTGAACGCGACATTCGAGATGTGTTGCATCAACAACTAGCTTTTTTGTAGTCTGCTATGGTAATACGCAAACGGAAATAAATGGACTGGAATAGGACCATCCATCGTCCCAATTTGTATTTTATCGCTTGGTTGATATACGACTTGCCTAGTAGACAATAATTTGTAATAAACGTACTTTATTTATACCAACGCAGCTCATTCCTACGATGGATTCCAAATTTGTATACGTATTTTTGTAATGAAAACAAAAGACATTGCAATCGGTACTTAAACGAAATGAAACTCCATAAAATGTGTCTTTTTAGAAAACGTTGCACATTATACCGTTTATTATAGTATTTAGATCATGCAATTTTCAGAATTGTAAAAAACATTTTCTCGTAAATAAAAGCTACTTACACATTAATGTATGATATAAGTAGGGATGTTCAATTGTGAAACAGGGCGGGACCTAACTGTTAAATAAAGTTTTTTAAACATCATTTAATTTTATGTGTGTTACGTTTTAAACTTACTAGGAAAACAGGCCCCTAATTCTCGGTGCATTCGAGATAATGTTGATTGCGAGATTAAACGTCAGATTCATACAGTTGTCAAACGACTGTATGCACTGACGTTCAATCTCGGAATCGACATTATCTCGAATGCACCGAGAATTGGGGGCCAGCTCCATGTAAAAAATGAAAGAAATATTGGCCAATACCGCTTATGTCAAAATCAAGCTTAGGTCTAACGTCCATAGGAATAGGCGACAAACCTGGTGTGCCCGATGAACAGGCGCAAGCGCCATAAAACTTATTTTAACAGCAATCTTATTCAGATAGAAGAATATACCTCAGTATGAGAGGCAATACGACTCGCAAACCACAATCGTTCCTATTAGGTGTCATATCACACGCTTTCATCTATAGTCGGCGCAGGCGCAGGCGGCAGGACCGACGCGTCCAAGTTAAAATCGATTACGCCTCCGCTTCAAAGCTATGAATATTTTAACTGATCCATATGATTGACTCATTGTTGAAGTTCGGTGTCATAAAAAGTAACGAATTCGATCCGGAAAGAAAGTGACCTATAATGTCGAATGAGTATCTTATCTATACCTAATATTATAAATGCGATAGTGTGTTTGTTTGTTTGTACCGTTTTCAGGGTCTAACAGATTTTCATCAAAATTGGCATATTTGAAGATGTCTCCTGTCCTGTCCTTGAAGGATTTTCAAGAATCTTTATAAATGCAGGAAATGTGAGAAATGCATCCTCTCGGTAGATGGCACTTTCTACCCTGCGGCCCTAACATGCAAGACACAAATATAAGTTAAACCCGTTTATCTCTATGACTATCTCTTTCGTCGGCACTAGTGTGAGAGAGACGCACTTAGAGATAAGGCGGTTTAACCTATCCTTGTGTCTGCATGTTAGGGCCGCTGATAAGTCAACGGTAAATCCTTACTAATATTATAAAATACGAAAGTGTGATAGTTTGTTTATTCCTCATACACGTCAAAACAAAGCAACGGATCGTCATTATTTTTGCACAGAAATAGTTGTAGAGTCGTAGAGTGACAAGGGCTTTATCCCAAGATAATGCAGGCAGCGGTCCTAACATGCATGGCACAAAGATAAATTAGAACCGTTTATCTCTAAGTGCGTCTCTCTCACACTAGTGCCGACGAAAGAGATAGTCAGAGATAAACGGTTCTAATTTATCTTTGTGGCATGCATGTTAGGGCCGCTGTGTTACTAAAGGAATAGCGATAAGTGAATTCCACGCGGAGGAAGTCGCCGGCAATATTTAGTCCAATTACATGCATCACTTTAGAAGGTCCATACCTAGTTAAAGTTAGTAAAACATCATTTCAGGTAAATTGTATAGGTACTTACGTTCCACGTTCTTATCATGCGAGTAAAACGCCAAAAATATATATAGATCGACACACACATGTTTAAATATACCGTAAAGCGAATTCTCATTTCTAGGGCAATATTACAAAGTATAATTTTACATCATGATGTTTGAAATTAATTCTTACCTGCACTGGCGATCCCTCGGTGATCACAATACACGTAGTGATAAAGAAGCCCTTCGACTGATTCTGCATAGGCTAAAAAAATCCGAGCAGCGCGTGTGGTGGTACATCGGGCCGAAAATATACAATAAGCTGCCAAATAATATTAAAAATAATTCTAATCGTCATAGGACATTCACCAATCAATTAAAAGAATTTCTAATAAATAAAGCATACTATAGTATAAATGAATATTTTAATGGTAATCCGATTAAAACTTTCGTGAGACATTACTAACACTAGAAATAAGCACGGCTTTACTCACGATTTATTGTCAGAAATAGTCCGACATGTTTCGGACTCATATCGAGTCCTTCTTCAGGGGTTGATTTTAACGGTTTTAATGACTTCGATATATTTAATTTATCATTTAACCAATAATATATCTGCCGTTTCTAGGCAAATAACTTACGAAAGCCAATCATTATTTCTTACTTTTCAAAGGAGTTTTGAAGTCGGTTTTTTTATTTGTACAATTATTTTTATAAAATTGTTTCTTGTAAAATTGTAACTTTTTGGTGACGTGAAACGGGCTACGGGAGTAAGCTGACAGTTGTTGAGTTTTCAATCTCCACTTTATTCAAATTAGCATCGTAATTATGTCTGACTGATAGGAATTAATTCTACGTATTTTGCTAGAAATCATCATATTTTTGATACTAGGTAATAAGAAAGAAGCGGCGATAACTGCTTATATCAAAACTCCGACTTTAAATTGAATAAAGATACCTATTTTGAGTTTGACTCACATACCTAACTCCTTTGTCTAACAATATAACTGTGCAATATCACTGGTTGCAAATATTTTATTGTATGTCAATGCCTAGCCTCAGGATACAATGTGAAACCAATTTAACTAATGTAGTGTGTCAAAAAGACGTTATTGTGTTTAAAGTGAAAAAGTGACTGGCATTGAAGCACATAAATATTTTTTATTTAATCTTTTTTTAAATATCACCGGTTATTTTTATACTGCCATGTGTCAAAAGACAATTGTAAGAAAACTCCAACTATGGTCAGCATAAGATCCGTCGCGCAATTCCTAATTTAAAGTACTAGAAACTACAGCATAACCCGCCATTTTTAATTGTACGTATCAACTTTTTTTTACAGTGAGAAGTAATAAAATAGTTTTTATTGTATATAATTTCTTCTTTGTGACATATTATCCCTTGTGAGGGTCGTGTAATTTCTAATACATTCTTATGTCCGGTATGAGCCGAATCTGAGATTTTAATTTGTGTGGTGTCTCGCTCGCTAGTCCCTAGTCCTAACGATATGGTACTTACTCAATTTTTACAATTTTGGTATTCGACGCCTTGTCTCTTGCTGACTCTAAATAAAAAGTAAGATACTACTTCAAAAGTACTTCAACTATTCAAAGCGGATAAACTTGAATAATGATTGACAGTCCTTTGGTTCCGTATCTCCATAGAAAAAACGAAACCCTTATAGGACCACTCGTGTGTCTGTCTGTGTCTGTCTGCCTGTCCGTCCGTCTGTCCGTCTGTCACAGCCAATTTGCTCCGAAACTACTGGACCGATTGAGTTGAAATTTGGTATACATATGCAAGTCAGTGACCGCAACACAGATGCGCGACGTAAATATATGAATTTTAAACATGGGGGCCACTTATGGGGCGGGGGGGGGGGTAAACTAGAAAATTACGGGGCTAACATTTTGAAAAAAATTCAGAAAATAGTTCTTTACCTATAGATTACAGGAAAACCTATAAGAAGTCTATGGTATTTAAAGTAACCTAGTAAATTTCAGATAATCATGTACGTAACGGAACCCTCTCCACGTGAGTTTAACTCGCACTTGTCCGGTTTTTTTCTATTATCTTCATTAAAATAGATTGACGTAAAAAAGGTTGTACACGGAAATATGTGGAGGTCGAGGATCGCGGGTTCCCGTGTCAAGTGTCACGGACAGGGCTCGCCGAGGGCGGAGGCACGACCCGCCATTGTCCGCTGTCGCACGACGGCGACGAGACGAATCGCGACGCAGGCTTTTTGACCCACGTAAATGCGGTCACGAAATCATTTTAATCCGACTCTTTCTCTGACACCGGCCGTTCCGACTGCCAAAAACCTTACTTTATTCATTCCCACGATTACTGTGTCATTTGAAAATTAGAGATGGGGAGTGTTTGCTACTTTCGTTACTAAGTTATCAATGCATGCATGGGTTTTCTTAATCGGCCGCTTATTTACACTAACAAGGTACCTATATCGAACAGATTATTAACTTTATCCTTGTTTACACTTTTTCATCATCTCATGCCCACTTTTTTGCCCATACCTATCCGAAAAAATACGTACCTATTTAGTTCTGAAAGTATTTCAAAATATCGATATTATCTGAGTCATTTAGGCACTGATAATATCCATATGCAATGAACTAAAATTAGGTTTGCATTACATTAAAATATTTTGTTTAAAGATAAACTCTTCGAATAGTTGTACAAATAACTTTTATCTACACCCATATCATAAAACCTCCATAGTGTAATCAAAAACCGTAGGAAATGACCACCATTGTGACAACCAATTAGGTAAAACGAGTGCTGCAATGTTATTACAGTATCGATTTTAGTATCGAAATGAGATTAAATTTGGAACAGCTGTCAAAACTCAAGTGGGTCTCTATTCTAGTATCCATAGATATTAAACAGTTATTGATACGAAACATCAATTCAGTATGTTTTTTTTAATATAAACCGAACGACATTTGATCTCGAGTGACGTGAGAATAGAGACTTCATTCGTTTGTCTATGATTTAAAAAAAAATGGTCTTGATGGAGGATCGAATTGCCGCCATTATGTTGGTTTTTTGCTGAACGAAAGTAGAATTGTTGTTGAATTGAATAGAAAAAGTTGTTTGTAATTTACATTTTAGTTGAAAATTTGAATAGTAGTCTTCTCGGAGTGACTGTGTGATGTGAAAATGCGCCGGATATCGGAAATATGCAGCCACGATTGCAACAAATAACTTGTTGCCGGAAAATATTGTTTCTGAACACATCATTTTTAATATGTGTAGATAAAGTTATGTATGCAACTCATAATTTGGCCTTAAAACACACGTGCGATCTTATTATGAAACTCGCTAAAGGTCGTTTCATGAAAACCGCACTAGTGTTTTAAGGCCTATCATTATGCAACCGTTGCATAAACTACTATTACATAAGAAGCAAAAAGTTATACATGCCTACAGTAGCGGGTACATGAATTCGTTTTAGTAGTAGGATATAATTTAATAGAAAATGCCTTAATTTTCACAATTTTAATAACTTTTTACACTACTATCACACTAATCACACTAATACTTATTATACCTAAATGCGATAGATTGAGTGTGTGTGTGAGTTAGTATGTTTGTAACTCCTTCACGCTTCAACGGCTGGATGGTTATGGATGAAAGGATGTAGGGCAAAAATGTAGGGAACCCAGCCCAATCACCAATAGAATTATAACGTACTAGCTGTGCCCGCGACTTCGTCCGCGTAGAATAGTGTCTTTGGGTAGCATTTTTAATTATTTCTTTAGTTTCACATTTTGTAATGACCCCGTAAATGTTACATCAGAATAGTTCTAATAAAACTTATAAAACATTTACATAAACCTTACATATTTCCATACAATCTTCAATTCAATTCTTGAGGGTAAAACTTTTACAAACTTTGAATGTTTAAATGAATTTCATTTAAATCGGTTCAGTAGTTGTGACGTGAAAGCGCGACAGACAGACAGACAGAGCTACTTTCGCATTTATTTATAATATTAGTAAAGATTTGACTCCGTAAATGTTACATCAGAATAGCTCTAATATTTTGTCTCTTGTCGCAACCTTATAAAACATTCATATAAACCTTACATATTTCCCTGTTGTTATTTAACACCCTTGAGGGTACAACTTTTGAGAACTTTGAATGTCACTTTTATTTATATCGAATCAACAGCCTAAAAAATACGTTTCAAGCTTCTAGCTCTAAAAATGACGATACTTCCATACAACTGTTCATCCCCCCCTTTCAACCCCTTTTTCGCATTAAAAAGAAGCCTATGTCCTTTCTCAGGCTCTAGACTATCTGTGTATCAAAATTCATTTAAATCGGTTCAGTAGTTTTGGGTGAAAGCGCGACAGACAGAGTTACTTTCGCATTTATAATATTAGTAAGGATGTAGGCTTATTGATCCCACTATTTGCTTTTATTGTTATTATGAGGACTAGACTGTGAAGGCTGGGTAAAATATACGGGAAATAGCATTGCAACGCATGCGGGGCACATTTGTACTGGCATCATTTGTACTGCCCATCAGAAAAAATAAAAATGATTTGTGTCTTAAAATAAATACCTAGTTCTTGGAATATTTGTTATTTTTGGTAATATTGTGTTGCTATGCTGAATAGGTAGAGTAGTGTAGTGGTAGAGCCAAACAGTAATCCTCACTAGATGAATACTGTTCGAATGGGCGGGCTCGACCGGGGTAGTACCACACTCTCACAGAATATCGGCATAAAGTAATAGCTTGCTATTGCGTTTCGTACGGTGAGTGACGAGATCCGGAGGCCTATCCCCTCATCCCCATCCCATCCCCATTCCCCATCCTCCCTAGACTGGCAACGCATTGGCAGCACCTCTGGTGTTGCAGATGTCCATGGGCGGCGGTGACCACTTTCCATCAGGTGGGCCGTCAGCTCGTTTGTCAGTCAATTGACATAAAAAAAAGGTTAGTCTGCTTTATCATTTTATACGAAAAGGTTTTATTCCTTGTGACGATTCAGATCATCAATGTTTTGCGTACCAAATATACGTATGCGAAGGTTGACTATGCCATAAGAGTTTATCACCTACTCATATGGCCAAATTCAGAAACAGAATTTGATTAGAGATTAGGTAATTAGTTAAACGTCCCTCAAATAGTTGTCATCCTATACAAAAACGTCACTCAAACGTCACTTTAATTAAAGATCAATTTGAGTGGCCTTTCTGAATTTGGCCAATTGTTTTACTAAGGTACTTATGCTTACTTATTTATGCTTAAAATTCCCACAGCTCATAGGTGTTGTGCGTGCATGCGTGACTCAATTCAATTCATTGTCTAAAATTAGGATCCAGGAATAAAATTTGGGTAAAGAATAATTTTACGCTGTTTTGCGTAAAATTATTATGCGAGGGTTGATATTTATGCTTTAAAACATTAGAGCTTAAAAAATTATGCGTAAAAGTTTATGACTTTTGACCATTATGCGAAATGATGATTATGATTTAGGATAAGAATGGGTTACCCACCCTTTTTTCCTCGAAAAAATATTGACAAATTATCAATTCACAAACAATTTTTCGTATAATTTAATTTGCCAAAATATTATTTAGCAAAAGAACTCTTCACAAATAATTTTAACGCAAACCTAATGTTTGGCAAGTGAACGTTCCAGCAATGACTCACTTGCCAACTGGTACTTATACCAAATTTCATTAAATCAAATGTTTCAGTTGGCAGAACATATTTTACGCAAACAAAATAAGGCAAAAGCATGTTTTATTAAGGGATGAAAAAAAAACCTCGAAGGCTAAAGCGGGAGCATAGCTCCCGCCGTAGCCTTCTAACCTTAATTTATCCGACTCGGTTCTGCTCTGACCTGTATTGCTCGCTCGCTTCGCTCGCTCGCCGCAACATATTATTACTTCGTATTTGCTGTTTTTGTCTTTACACTTTTTATCATAACAATTCATTTGACTAAATGATTATTGTCTAATGATTTTTTGCTTAATAAAACATTTGATAAAAGACCAAATAATGACTTAATGTCGTTTTCCGTAGTAATATTCTGCTGAGTGAAAATTTGACCAAATGAAAATGTGCGTACTAAAATTATTCCAAAGATTGCGTTGGCAAAAAAAAGGTTGCTAAAATTTGTTTGGGAAGTGATAATTTGTCAAAAGTTTTTCGATGAAACGACAGGTTCCCATACAGAATATTATGCCAGCCAATATGAGCACATATATCCATCGTTATTGGCGAACTTGTATTGAATATTATAATTGGGTACCTACGTCCGGTTTACGTTTAGTTGCTTGGATATCGTTTACGTGTACACATAAGCGCAGTCGGCCCCTAAGATGTTGAGCATATATTTAGAACCCTGACTATTTATAGGTCTAATTAATAACTATTGCGGTTTTCATACTATTATATTATTAGACATTTATTAGTCTTGGTCTTCCCTGTTGATCCTTTGGAAGAGCAATTCCTCAGATAAATGAAGAGTTGTAGATTGGAATCCCAACCTTGACAATCTCTACATTGGTTGGAACATAGAATTGCAGATCAATGACAGTAATTAAGAGAAAAACCACAAAAATTTGGTATCTACATTTATTATACAAAAAAACGATATGATTATAAAGCATAATATTGAAAAAAAATTACATCAAAACATTTTTCTAATATTTCGGTATAAGAACAGTGCTAATCAACATAATGTGGAAGGGCACTGTTTTAAAAACACTAGAGACAAGTACAACAGTTAGAAGTAGCTGGATGTTGCATAGCCAAACTATAGCGGTTCCTATTTAATTTTAATAATACCATCCATACCAACTCCTTACCACCTACTTAGTAAGATATAAAACTATTGAATTACGAGTTACTTTACTAACACAACAAAGTATAACAGTATAATATTTTATCATATATTAATAAACAACAAATAAGAAAAAATTACGTAATAGGAATAAACATCAAGTACAATTAGGTCAGGCACTAACAGGGCTGTCGGTCTTAAACTACCACCCTATGTTTTATAAAATATTTATGTTAATATTACTAACATTGCCCATGCCAAATAATAATAAAAAAATATTATGACTGATATAATCCCACCTATTTTCCTCCTTTTTCACTTATGGGAGTGTTTCTGGCATATTAGTTTATTTTACTTACAGGTCAACTTTCTATTCAGACTTATTCTTTACTGTATATAAGATTTGATTTGTCTGGTGGATGAGATAAAGTGCACTCACAAACACAGCATTAGCCCTGAAAACGAAAAATAAAGTTAGAACATGAATGCAACTCTGTTGAAGTCTAAAGAATTTATAATGGGAGGGTTGCATGAAAATCAAAATGAAGTTTAAATTATATATTATGAAAGTAGTAAACAAAAGTATATTACAGAAAAAACACTTTAACTATTAATTTTTATTTGATTAAGGGTCAAAGGAGGGAGGAGGATTTTAGGGATCTTTAGGTCTTGTTTTAGTTTTTTGGACATCCTCATCAAATTTATGTCATGTTTTATTTCTTCTCCTCTGCAGCACTTGGAGTGAAGAAAAAGTATAGAATGCGTGCAGATGCTTATCATCCTGGCATGTCGTAAAAGTCGACTAAGGAACGGGTCCTCTCAACATGGTGGACTATCTGTATGGGCGATGGGCTGCTCACCTGTCACCATACAGTTCATCATACCATCTTAGGACGAATTAATCGAACGTGGCCACAAGTAGTCTTGTGGCTCTGCCTACCCCATTAGGGATTTCGGGCGTGCTATGTATTTCTACGATGTTACCTACGATGTTAAAAACAGTATTTTCGGAAATAATTGCGGATTTCGTTTAAACGCCATACATTTTTTACAGTCTAACGACAGCTGTGACGTCATAGCTGTTGTTCATTTTGTATGGAGTGTTTGCGAGTATTATGAGCAATGACTTTTCAAAGCTTCATAACTCATAAAATAATCAACATAAAAATGTTATGCGTACACAGATCGGTTTCTATTAGGTACTCAGCACTTTCCAATACAAGATGAAAAAAACTATGCATCTTCCCTATTTCTATCACGAGTTAACGATTAACATTAACTTTCGTTAAATCTACCGAAATGTAACTGTAATGTTTAACAAAGTTAACGACGTTAGTTAAAGAAGTTAACGATTTTGTATAGGACCAAGCCGTCAAAATCAAGGTTGACGTTTTTTATTTAAAATTTAGTTACTTTTAAAGTTAGGGAACACACTTTCCAATTGGCCCCAAGGTGTAAATTTAAACTGTCTCTTTCTAAAATGCTTTTTGATATGAAATATCTTATCTTTGGTGCTACAGTAGGTACTATATCACAAGTTTATAATTATCTCTTTGCCTGATTGTAATCTTTTTTTGACAGGTTGTTTTCTGTTAATGCATAATTTTTTATTTCTTCACAAATTATAAATAGCCGTATAACAACATTTTATAAACCAATACTTACTGTCCTTCTTTGAAATACTCCTTCAGTGTATTTGAAAATCGCTTGGAATATTTAACGAATTCTCTTTTCCTTTGCTCCAGCACTTGTTTCCCTGGTCCTGGGGTATATGTTGAGACCTCATTCACTGCATCTAGTAATTTCTTGATTGCTGATGCTATCTCTCTGTTTGAGAATACAATAAAGATTTGTGATTCATATAAGAAATATCAAATACAGTGTAAACTCAATTTAATGTCACTTGATTTGATGCCCAACTCCCTAAAACATCAAAATTACTTGTTTTTGGTTAGTTTACCTTGTTGTCCATACAATGATACACTCTAGTAGTAGTATCACACCCACTTTAAATAATGACAACAATACATCATTATTAAGCTATAAACGGTATTTACTAAGTTGCCGAAATTAATAAGAACTACAGCTGTGTACATTCGTTTATTTATTATTTTGTTGCTCTAAGCTTTAGCTCTATTTACCTGGACTGTCGGCATCATACATACTAATAGCCGAATTCAGAAAGGCCACTCAAATTGAGCTTTAATTAAAGTGACATTTCAGTGATGTTTCTGTATAGGTTGACAACTAGTTGAGGGACATTTAACTACTTAATATCTAGTAAAATGCTTAAATGGCGTTTCTGAATTCGGTCATAAGATTCTAAGAAATTAATTATTTTGTTTATTGTGATTATCTTGCAAGTTTGTTATGCATTGTCTATATTCTATACAAGTCTCAAAAATGCCGTAAGTCCCTTCAATGTCGCTATATAGAGTTTACACTATAGTTTAAAGTGATATTTTATTGTTTTTGCTTTGTCCTGATTTTTCATTTGAATATGAAAGGATCGAGCATGTTTTATAACTAAAATATTCTTTATGTGGTTTAATGAAAAAGAAAGCAAAAGTTTATTTATTCTTATAATAAGTCATGCAAATATTTAATATTAACATACTTAATGGTTTCAAGGAATGTCTTTCTGTCAGTAATTTCATCTGGAATGCGACTTAAAATTTTCTTCAATGCTGTAGATTTCTTGTTTAATTCCTGGAAAGCCTCCTCTGACCGGTTTAATCTAAGATCAGCACCTGTAATTACAGCAGTATGCTTTTTAGATGAGGACTAATTAATCGCAAATTAGAAACAATGGAAATAACTGTTTTTGTTTGTAAAATAAATATTGACCAACACATAAAAATGGTAATAGACAAATATTAAGTGACATGACAAGAGACCTAATGTAGATTAGATAGAAAATGTCTGTATGAAAGGAGTTTCATAAGCAATTGGTATAAATTTTACTTATTTTTAAATTTTTAAAACTGATCAGCGATTGACCCCACCTTCCAGCTTCTATTAGGCTCATTTATATGCCTAATATAAGCATATTTTATTTTAAACATGTACTTGCTGTGCCTGCAACTTTGTTTGTGTGGAATTCGGCTATTGTTCAAACATTTCTCTTGATACTGGGGTATATTGTATGAGAAGATATGGCTCAGCTTCGTGAAGCCGATTCGACAATTGACCTCTTTCACAAAGTTGGAGCTACTTAACTGGACATTATGTCCCAGGTATACATAATTATCGACAAAGTCAAGCAGAGTCTCAGATTTTCACAGGAGTTGGCAGTACATGGACATTCGACATGATCTTTGTCTTGTCCTTGTCCATTTTAAGCCAAACTCATTCGGAAGCTCTACTAAGGTCATCAAGCATTGTACTGAGGCCCTCCATGGTCTGAGCCATGACTAAAATGTGACTAGCAAACTAAATGTAAGTGATGTACTCGCCATTTATGTTGTAGCCAAGCCCTTTCTAGAACCTTGAAAATGTCATAGACTGCAGTGGAACAAATATACAGAATAAACAAAGTTATATAATAGACAGTTACATTCAGCTTCCGTAAGGGCTCCCTGCAGACGAAGTAAACTTTCATTCATATTGACAGGAATATCAGCTCGCCGCATAATCCCAGCCACCAAATCATAGTTCAGCCCTGGAACAGCAGCTTCGGCTTTCGTAAGGGCTGCACGCAAAGTTTGTGATGCTCCCAAATCATACTTCTCCAACTGAAATATAAAACGAAACATTTTACCACTATATGATATTAAATGTAGCCTTGAAACTTATCAATGACGTAATCTATGATCAGACCTGTGGCAAACGAGTTGCTTAATTATCGAAAGTCAATTAGGTACCACAAACCTGAGTTAAAACAGGACGAATAAGCACAGGCAAAACCAAGGAAGTGACAGGCAGTTCATCGCCCATTGTCATTGTGGCAAAAGTTATGGATTATGGATGGGCGATTACGACCGAGTTCTCACTTGTCTCGAGACTCTTTAAAATAATTAAGTCACTTAGAAAGAATTTAACTATTTTAGACAAGATAAGATTAATTAAACTAAACAATTTTATTTATTTAACACAACGCATAACATCATTTTACTACACAACTTTTTTTATTCTTATTTTTTATCCCAACAGGCAAAGGCAATTAATCCATACAGCCTATTCAGTTCATATTAGTATCATATCTAACTTACACAATGAACCGAAAGAAGTTTTTAGTATTAAGCTAGGTACTGACTTACAATATAACTGTGCAATATCACTAGTTCCACAATTAAAATGAACGTCAGAAGACAATATTGGCCGTCAATATCATAAACTAACTATCAATATAATTGTGCAACCAGTGATATTGCACAGTTATATCGTCGATCAGTACCCAGCCTTAGGGTTGTCTAAGGCTAGCCACTGTCCTACAATATAACTGTGCAATATCACTGGTTGCACAATTATATTGCAGGTCAGTGGCTAGCCTTAGGCAGCCAGTACACGCTCAATCTAGATCGTGATCCGTGATCGTGATCAGTGACGTTGATCCAAATTGACTGTGTAATACCTGCACTTGACGCGCCCCGAGTGGAGGCGAGTGCAGGCGAGTGGCTACGTGAAGTAGGCCCGCTCAGCTCGACTCGTGTGCGCTCGCCTCGTCTCGTCTCCGCTCGCTATAGTTGTCGGTTTTTCGTGCAAGATCAAAGTGACGAGTGAAATTGCGAGCGGCCCGACCTCACGCGCGCGTACATTAGTGTTCCACAGGTTATAAAATACTTCACGTACGATTTTCCTTTAATATAATAAAACAAAATTAAAATGAAATAACCCTCTTCGGAATAGGACATAGGGTACTTTATATCCCAGAAAATTCAAAAGTTCCCGAGGGCATAACTATAACCAAATTCCGCTCGGACAATGTCGCAGGCAAATGGTAGTTTTAGATATAATATGAATTCAATGAAACTCTTTTCTTTTATTATTTAGGTTCTGATATCATCTAACAAGAGAATAAACACAAAAACATGTTCACGCACGTCCCTCCATTAGGTACTTAATAATGAAATGAATTTTGATACGTATTCATATACAAATATAAATTTCATACGGTAGATATATGTTCTTACACTGTTCTATTTTGTATATAGTAAGCTAAGCATCCGCCATCTCCTTTTCCTCCAAGGTTTTGGAATCTTTTTTGTACAATATGTACGTAAAAAAGCATAATGAGCAATCGCGGACAAAGCTGTCGCGGCACGTCCATCGTCTTCTACGTTTCGGCGGCAACTGAGCTATGCGAGCGTTAAGTGGATGGCACTCGCCTCGGCACCACTCGGCGAGTGCCTCGCACGAGCGCCTCGTACGAGTGTCAAGTACAGCTATTACAGCTGTTTGTTCGGCTGTTTGATTCAATCTTTGCCAGAAGAAAAAGAAAGTGACAGCTAAGTGAAGAACACCAGCTTAGCACACTAGTTTTTATCGCGCAAATGAAGCATCTGTCACTTTTTAACAAATTAGCGGGGGCGAAAGAGATGTATGCTTTAAGAACGCGATAAAAATTAGTGTGGGCCCTCTGAGGGCTTAGCACACTAATTTCGGGCGTTTCGTACGTGAACTCTTGCATACTACGCCATCTGTTTGATATTTCGTGACCGCGCCCGCCGCGCCCGTCACCGCGCCCGCGTGCTAACGTGTTAACGTGAAAGACACCCAACATCCAAAACCCACAGATTAACCTTACTTAATGTACTTGTAGTAATCTGTGCTTATTATGACGTTAGGAGACGTTAGTGACGTATATTGATTTGGGTTGGGTTTTTTGTCAAATTACAGTTTCATTTTCATATTTGTTTATTAGTGCTTCGAAAGATCAGGGAGATATAAAATGGCGAAAAACACTTCAAGTTCAGCTTTTCGTAAGATAGACATCGACCAATACAATGAAGACAATTTCAAAGAAGATGAAGCCGAACAAGCAATGCCTGCTGGCCCCGACGAGGGGGAAGTCTGCGTATTATTAAACCAATATCCTTTTTAGTACATACACAGAATCACCATACACCAGATCCTCGTTCCTTGTTATGTGAATATTAAGTTTCCTTCCTTATCTCTTTTCTAGATGATAAACCGATAGGATCCTCTGGAGCCTACTGCTGTCCATATTAATCAATAATTCTTTGTTTGTTTATATTTATATGAATAACGTCTAGCTTAAAGAAAATAAAAAGAAGTCATTTCATAAGATATAAAACAATGAATGACTCACAATTCTCACAAATGATTGTCTGTAATTCATAAGGAATCCAATAAGCATAATATAAGCATCCAAATCAATACGTTGAGCCCTCACATTCAAAATTCAAACTACAGCAGGACCTCTTTAATCCGAACCCCAAAAATTTACCCCCCGTTCGGATCCGTGGAGCTTTCGGATTATAGTGGTATTTTGTAGTGGTAGAGCCAAACAGTAATCCTCACTAGATGATTACTGTTCGAATGGGCCGGCTCGACCGGGGTAGTACCACACTCTCACAGAATATCGGCGTAAAGTAATAGCTTGCTATTGCGTTTCGTACGGTGAGTGATGAGATCCGGAGGCCTATTCCCTCATCCCTATCCCATCCCCATCCCCCATCCTCCTTAGACTGGCAACGCATTGGCAGCACCTCTGGTGTTGCAGATGTCCATGGACGGCGGTGACCACTTTCCATCAGGTGGGCCGTCAGCTCGCTTGCCAGTCCATTGATATAAAAAAAAAAAAAAAAGTACTTTTTTTTTATAGGGTATTTTTATGAAATAAAACTTATAGTATTGTGAAATTTGAAATGTATATTCATCTATAAATGTTATACATATGTATTTATTAAACTTTTTTAAAGAAATCCAATATTTTAGTTTGTCGGTAGGTATTTAATGACAAATAAAAAGCTTTATCGCGCGTGCGTGAAAAAGCGCGGGCGCGGGTGAGGCTTTCGGATTACAGAGGTGTTCGGATTAGACGGGGTTCGGATTACAGAGGTCATGGTATACTTTTTTTTAAATACCCTTTACAAGTTTAAATTTTAATACATACTAACATAGTTGTCAGGGTGACAATGTTTTATGGATTGTGTATTTATTAACCAACTTGAATATAAATGAAGGAAGAGGTTCTCAATTTGACGTGTATATTTGTTTTGTTTATTAATGGTTTATTTATTTATTTATTTGTTTCCATTTTCTAATTAATTAATAATAATATTTTGGATTCTAACACACATTGATCTAGTCTCAAACTATTTGCCTATGTTATAGGTACTAGACAATGATATGAATACTTATTTAGATAGATGCATAAATATAAACATACTAAACATCCACTTCATTTATTGGGGTTGACAAATTGCGCTGCGTTGGACCATGAGGACCTGTACATACCTGTTTTGGTCATTCATAATAATCATAATTATTATTATTGTACTACAAGTATCTACTGGAGCCAGTTCTCGAGAATGGCAGTGCTACGCTCTACTGGGACTGGTCTCCTCTCATCATGATATTGTGCTGGTAGACCAGTCAGAGTGCTGGGCGAGACTTCTTGACATCACCACTTCACATGATGCTTAACTCGTGAAGGCCGAGAAGTACAAGCTAACCAAGTACTTTGACTTGACCCATGAGGTTATTGGTTATGAGAGGATGTGGAGTCAGGATAGAGGAGAGCCTCAACCACCATCTGAAGAGGCTCTCACTAGATGGCTACGGAGAGTTCCATCAGGTGGACAATACATTCAGGATGCGGTTGGGGCGGCTGCAAAGGTGGCTCAGCAGTGACATGCACCCCTTGAGCATGGTGCGCATTAAATAGAAACCAAATAATTTGGCAGAATATTTGGTTCAGCATAAACGGGATCTATATTTGGCGCATCTCTAATCATCACACAAAGTGTGCCCCTTGCCTCGCAATTGTAATGAGTAGTGACTGTATTACTCTTAATAAACTATGATGTTTTTGCTTAACTCAAACTATACAGGCAGATATAATGAAGCCCTCAAAGCTGTTTTGGATAACGCTCCATTGGGATCATCAAATCAACAAGTCAAGGTGAGATGTTGACTGCTGAAATGACTTTGTGAACATCTACTAGATTTTGTTTACAAATTTGGGGTCATGCCTCATGCACAAATTTCTGCATATTCAAGGGTTGGATTTAAAAAGTATAGCCTAACATTAAAGTCCTGTTGCTAAAATTAGAGCATTTTGCAGTACATCATTTGTGATGACGAACATGTTTTAGGACTAGGTACATGTTTTAAAATAGTAGTTAATATTGTTCATAAAGCCAGTTTAATTAATTCATCAATTACCTGGTTCAATAAGGGGACAGTTTTAACAATAGTAATAATAACAATATATCTATCTATCTAATCTAATACCTTTAAACAAGCAATTCTTGTATATATATAATCTGAATCTCGGAAACGGCTCCAACGATTTTCATGAAATTTAGTATGCAGCGGGTTTCGGGGGTGATAAATCGATCTAGCTAGGTTTTATTTTTAGAAAACGTCGTTTTATTCGTGTTTTCAGGCAGTGAAAAACTGCTACAATATAGAATACGAAGGTAAATTTCGCCACTATCTACTACGTTATAATAGCTCAGGTGGGAAATCGGACGGTCCCGAAACCAGAAGACCCCAGTTTGAGCCCAGATGATTTTCTCCTTTTTCTTCAAGTTCCTTCTTTTGTGAGAAAAACTATTATTGGGAGCCATTTATCAAGGCATAATTATTTTAAAAAAAAACACGATTTACCAAAAAAAAACGAGGTCAGAAAATGAGTAGGTACATATTTTTCCATTTTAAGAACTACACTAAATTTCAAAATTTTTATGTTATGTGCTAGGCTAGTGCAATACATTTTTTTTTATAAAATTGATCAAACATACGTGTCGAATTTTGAAAAATCCAAATATTGTTAAATTTCTTTTTTCTTACCGCTACTGCATCATGATAAAAAAATTAGTTAACATTCGATAGCATAGTTTTTCAGAACCATCATGCAAAAAACAGATTTACAAAATATTAAAATTTGCAGTGATAGCAATCAAAATAATGAATCAGGGTATCCAAAACCCCGAGTTTTATAAAAGTGCCATTATCTGGAAAACGATGATATTTTTATTAAGGTCAAAATTACTTAATCTAGTAGCTTTTGAGCCGCCCTACTAGCTCCTTTCGTTTTACCGTTAGGTTTGGGGACAACCCGTTTAAATAACAATTCTAAGTAAAAATACTACTAAGCCTGTAAACGTAATGCCAGTTTTTTTCGAAAATTTATTGGTCGACATGAGATGCCTAAAATATTAAAAACTATAGGTACCTACAAATTATGGCTACGGATATATGCTATTTGTTTCTTTAAGTTTGTTATTTGATTTTAAATATCCAAGTAGCATTGTACGTAACCAATATCATTGCCATAGTATAAAGAGGGAGGAAGTAGGTTATCTTCATACAACGCACCGCGCGCGGCTTGTATGTGTGCGCCAAAGTATCTGTGCATCACCGCACGCTTACATAAACAAAATTTCCACCCGTTTCTCAATGCGAACGGTCGAGATTTTGTTTAAGTTGCGTGCGGCGACGTGCGACTTTGGCGCAGACATACCTACAAGCCGCGCGCGGTGCGTTGTATGAAGATAACCTACTTCCTCTCTCTTTATACTATGTCATTGCGTTGCTGGTAGCCCCTTCATTAAATCGAGACTTTACAAACTATTCAATTGTTTTTGTTGTTCACAGGACAATGCTCTTACCCTTACATTAAAAGTATTACTTGCCATTAAATCTGCACAAATTGAAGATGCTGTCGCCAATCTTACTCAAGACGATATTGACGTTCTGATGAAGTACATCTATAGAGGCTTTGAGTATCCATCTGAAGGATCAAGCGGACATCTGTTGTTATGGCACGAGAAAGTTTACAATGTGGGAGGCACAGGTTCCATAGTAAGAGTGCTCTCAGATAGGATGAGGGTATAATATAATTTGTTTGTATTTTAAAACTCCATATTTAATAAATTCTAATTGGTTTACTTTGAGTTTTATTCAGTAAAATTATTGTTATTATTTTTCAGGAGACAATCAGTACACAAATCGATCTAGTCCCAAAGTAAGCTCTAAAGGTTTGTGTTATAGGTACTAGACGACGATATACATATTTAAATAGATAAATAAACAAATACATAGGAAACATCTAAGGCGCGGGATTCGTGCTCATCACACAAATATTTGCCCTTACCGAGGATCGAACCCGGGTCCACTCGCTTTGGAGGCAGGGTCACTACTCCCTAGGGGCCGTCCATTAATCACGTGATCTTTTTTTAAGCATTTTTAACCCCCCCCCCCTCTCCCTCCCCCTTGGTGATACATGGTGAGGTTTAAGACCCCCCCCCCCCCCACCCAACATCACATGTATTTTTAGTATCTACAAAAAAAAACATATTTTTTTTAGGATATTATCTTATATACAGGTATATAGTATAATTTTACTTTATTCGCCGCTTTTCGATTTAAAAATCGTGCGTTTGAAAAAGAATGAAAAAATTAATACACGTGATATCTTACCACACATCTTATCTTCCCCCCTTGTGACATTTCGTGATTTTTGTCAAACCCTCTACGAACTAGGCCAACCGCGTCGTCAAAATAATAAAAAAAATGCTTTTCAACTGATTTGTTGTAACATTTTTGGGGAGCTCTAAACAAGGCGTGAACTTAATAAAACAAAAATATTTTCTAGCTGATGCCTGGGAAATACTTAATACAGAACCCTATGTGCGCGAGTCCGTCTCGCACTTGAATACTTTTTTATAATTATTCTTGTAGGTGGGTTCATAATCTGTGCTGTAGTTAACGGAATTACATCACTGAACGCAACTGGGTTTTGATAACCAGAAATGAGATAAATAAAACAAGTAGGTATCTATCTGACTAGCTTAGCTTACATAACAACCATTGTTTATGCACTGAAACCTGCCTGGCGCAACGTGCACTTGATTCTATGTAAAATAGACACACGAACTTGGCTTTTCACAAAAATAGCTACAAAGAAGTCAATACACTAAATTCCTACCTGAGACGTACTAAGTATGTATCAATTTTACAATGGATCATGTGTAAAATGCGCTAGTCCGAGGTTTCAGTGCGTTTGTGTTGTGTTGTATCATATAAGTGCCATTGAAATAGGATATAGTAAGGAACTGCTTAAAGCAATTTTCGCGATACTTACTTTTGAGGTGTCAGAATGCGAATCTGACACCATCACACCATGACACCAATTTAAGTGACACTTAATTGAAATATGCCCTCCCGCATCGTGCGGTGTGAGACCGCAGCACCAACGATCCCACCGTCCACAATTATATGAGAGCGTGTGAATCAAGCAATATTAGACTTTTGTATGTACGTTGTAAGAACTAAGACATCAGCATTAGGGTGTCGTTAAGCCATGGCGCTGGCGTTTGACAACCTTCTATGAGACATATCCTTCTTTTGAGATCTTTGCCACATTACTACTACGACGCATGCGTTGCGTCTGCGGAGTCGAATGGGTGCGAAACGCTTTACTCGCCTGCTGCATAGCAAGCCGTTTTTTGTGTCTGTATCAAAGTAAATGAATACTTATTTCATCACACTTGCTCGGAAAGGCTGTTATTATACGCAGGCGTACAGAGCAGCTGTAGCCTACTTACCTCCCAAGGGCAGTTATGGATTTTGTATGGGTTATAACTCCCGCTGACGGCGGGGCGAGCCGCAAGCCGGCGGAGCTGCCCCGCGCTGATCGCAACGTACGCTCAGTTTATGAACACCCACCTGATGGTAATTCACGATGTAAAATCGAAATCAAATTAATATACATATATACTTTTTTTTGTCTATTTTTTTTTAATTTCCTCGCAAATGTGATGAAAAACATTGTGTGTATCATGGGCAGTAAGGGGATAACAAACTCGAGTCATAAAAGCCCTCGCCTATCGGCGTCGGGCTTCTAACAGACTCTCGTTAGTTATCCCGTTCTTACGGCCCTAGATGCACAATGTACTATTGTGGTAGTGACTCGTCAAGCGTATAACAATAAGTTCACAGAGAACGAAGCGCTGCATTCAACGGCACATAGAAACAGTGGTGTGCACCCAAACAAATTCAAAAATAAAATACTTAAGTTCATATAGGTACTATCAAACCAAAAATAAAATGGCCGCCTACCTTCATGACATATTTTTGACCCCATATTCTGCTTCTTGGCTTTTAAAATGCTAGCAAGTTTCTAACTCCCTTTTGCAATAAAATTTAAAATATTTATTTATTTATTATAGGTATATTCAGTTCAATATAAGGTACATAATAATACATATAAGTAAGTAAGGTAGTTATTGTTGTACCTATTGCAATCGATGGTGGTGGCAAGTTCAATTAACATAATATAACATTTAGGGCCGGTACCATCTGAAGCTTCTAGTCACTAGAAGCTTCAAACAAGACTAAAATCTAGCAAAACGGTAGAACCACTAAGTCCTACTCTGTTAAATAATCTACGTCCAATTATCTAATAGCAAAGGTAGTATTAGACATCATACAAAACTAGAGTAAAAGAAATCAATAAAAATGCAAAGTTACATCACAAATTGGGTAAGATATGAATGGCACGAGGATATTACGACAACAAAAGAGTGCACCGATGCGGTGGTCGGCGGTGTCGCGAAGTGTCGGCTGCCCCCGGCGCGGCGCGAGCCGGCGAATGAACGAAAGTAAACGCCGAATCCGCCACAGCCCGTCTCTCACAGTAAAGGGAATGTTCCAATATATAAGGCAAGCATTGCTCTTGTTGTCACTTTGTAGTTCAGAAAAAGCTGGGTGGACGTACGTGAGCAATCGGTCAAAATGACGGTTAGTAATTCGCCTTATTGAATCTTAGAGAATGTCTGTTTTGTAAAACGGGCGAATATCCAATTAAATCAACGAAATGAGGTTCACCCTTTTTACAAAACGTCAAGGATTTCACGAGGGTGGGTGTTGTGCTGTAATTTCGGTGGCGAATTAGTTTCTTATCAGATCACAAGATATAATCAGATCACAAGATATAATCAGATCACAAGCATCTGCCATAATTATAATTATGTAACAAAATAGGTAATAATAAAATTAAGTTACATTTAAAATGATCTTTATATTCAGAAATAAAATAAATTATGAATATGTGAAAATCTTATCACGTCGTCTTGTCTTGCAAATAGGGATGTTTCCTAGGTAAAAAAATTATAATTCTAATTAGTTCGTCAGTTAGGTTATCAAAAAATATGGAACACGTATTTTTTGCTTTATCAAATCAATCAAAATTGACAATGATAACGCGCATCAAATTTCGGGAATGGGGGCTCATGACGTCACTTAATGGTAATAAGTGTGCAAAGGCGTGACGTCACGCGGAACTTCGCACTATATATTCGTCATTTTTTTGTTTAATTCACAAAAGAAAAAATATGCATTCAATATGTTTTTATATTATAAATGACGGATAAATTCGAATTTTTCAGGAAACACGCCTATTACGTACATGTCCGCGAGGCCGAGTGAATGTATTCCTTACAAGTCTTATGCACCAAAGAGAGAGTGATAGGATCGAATGCAATCTCTTCAGGTTACATAATAATCCGGAAGTAGTTAAGTTTCGTCATAGTTTACAGTCATCCTGTTTTTAAATATTACAAACTATATCCAACGCAAGCGGCTACCCCTGCAGCCCGAGCAAAGTTGACACAAGGATAAGTTAAACCGTCTAATCTCTAAGTGCGTCTCTCTCACACCAGTGCCGACGAAAGAGATAGTCAGAGAGATAAACGGGTTTAGCTTATCTCTGTGTCTGGCATGCTAGGGCCACTGATAACTTAACCTATGACTATGAGCTACTGGCGAAAAATCCCTAGATTAAAGCAGTACTTAGGCGCCACGGAGCGAGTATATCGCGATACGCTTGCTCACTTTTAATAATTGAATTAATTTATTTCAGAAACTGCTATTATTATTATGCTGCACATACACCCTCGCTTCGCACCACTCCCATGTCATCCCCGTGGAGAACTACGAGACCGAGCTGCAGGATTTGGGCCAGCACGTCGAAGAACATGAAACTCCAGTTAAAGTAATAAAAATAACTAAAACGATAGCGGTTAAGATTCCAGTGCCCTACCCAGTGAAGGTTGTGGAGAAAGTGCCCTACCCCGTGCACATCAACAAACCGTACCCCGTCCACGTGCCGCACATAGTGCAGATACCGCACGAGAGGAAAGTTGAGCTGAAACCCAAACACGACGGCACCGACGGTCATGACACGACTGAAGTCCAGGATGACTCCTACAGAGTACAGGAGAGCCCAGCGCATGAGTCGTCCTACGGAGCTCCACATTCATATGCACCGCAAAATGAGAATGTACAGCTCGGTGCGTTTAATTACGGAAACAATCACAACCTGAGAAATCATGGAGATACCTATTCTCAAGGCGCTCCAGCTGACTCTTATGACGCTCCCGTAGGTTCGCATTATGGGTACAACGGAGAAACAGACGGTAATTCTTATGACGAATCAAGGATATATAACGCAATTAAAAGTTATTTATAAATGAACAAAATAGTTATTTCCTCATTTGCACCGGTAAAACCGCGGCATTTGCTAATTTGAATCGGTATGTTGCAATAGCTTTAACTGTTATATGCAAAATGAAACTGTTCTATTAGTGTTTTTAATTGTTGCGTGTGATATTTTATTTAATAAGGATATGGATTGTTACTAGGTGTATAAGCATAACATAGTTTAATAACTTCTGCGAAGGTACTGTTAAAAGAAGAAATAAAACATTTAAAGAGTGTGGGTACACGGTATTATTTTATACATATATATATATATATACCTACATTTATTCTTTTATATAATAAAGTGTATAGTAAGGTGGTCGCATTAGCAGTGCGGCCATCGCTATATAATATATAAATATAATACGTTTGTTTCTTTCGCGGCGCCAGACGCCTTACCAGCAGCGTAGCCCCAAGTTGATGGTCCGTACCTAATGGCTCTTAATGCGTTAACGGGGTCTGCGTTTCGCTGTGTGGAAGCCTGTACAACTCGTAGCTACATGATCGAAGGCAACTCTGTAAAGGCTCCTTAAAACAATCTCATTAAAAATAAAAGCAGTCAAGTGCGAGTCTGATTATCGTGCCAAGGGTCCCATACCTACCATGAATACCGTTTCTCTAGAACAAACTTTCACTCACTACTTACCTATTGAGTAAAATTACAGCTCGATACCTAATGCCATTTTCGGAAAAGACGAATCATATGAAGGTTCCATAGTTCAATTAGGAATCCTTATAGTATCGCCATGTAAGTCTGAAGTAACAAAGCTAAAATTTTGAACGAATATTAATGATTGTCCCGCACAAAAATAAAGAAACAAATTAGGGAAAAGCATAATTTACGTTTGCTCACATGCATGTAATCCCCCCCCCCCCCCCCCCTAAAGCAAACCCTAATACAATAAAATTATCATAAATGAAAGTTAAGAAAGAAATATGACGAGGTTAAAAGAAAAACTATCACGACTAAGCAGACTTCATTGGTACATATCATGACTTTTTGTGATGAACTTGTTAGTACCTACTATTCTGTAAAATGTCTATACCATACCCGTGGCGAAGCATCAAATATTTCCTAAGGGAAGCCGGAAGAATTACAAGCGTACGTGCGAGTTTGACATTTAGTTAGTTACATGGACTTCACTGACAGAGCTAGCCGTAGCTTTCTAGCTTGGTAAAGCCGGCAGGAATCTGCTTGTAGGCGGGCTGGGCCACTGTACCATACCTTCACACGTCCACAGCATGAATTATGGCATACACTTTGATCAAAATTTGACTTGGGTGTTGGGTAATATGGAACCCTACATTATGTACGGTCCGACATGCGCTTGGCAGGTTTTTGAATTATATGTCACAGAACAATTAAAATAAAAAATAATATAGTTTTTTTTAATATACGTATAATAGTATTTTTTGTGAAATTGAACATCAACCGCTATATTATAAAATAGGTACTAATGACTTAGCTACTTTAAATATAAAACTAGATCTTTACTCTTAAAAACTGAAACCACTTCATATCCTCATAGAAAACGTAGTTTCGTTTTAATTTTCAAACGACTTATCGGATTAAATTGAAACTTTGCCGCAAGTGATTTCGCAAATCTTGGAAGGAAATTGGTTTTGGTCAAGAAAAAATTAAAATAAAGAAATGTACCTATATTATTTAGAAATACCCCAAAAGCACCCTTTCACTATCTCTTTCGGCTAAATTCCACGCATGCAATACTACTTTATTTTGTAGTGTACTTAAGCATATTTTCGAAATGTCAATAATCTAGATAAAAAATATAAAAGATTTTATGTAAAAACTATAACAAAAATAAAAATTACAACGTAACTACGAACATGTATGCAATGGTATTGCGATGCATACAGTGGCCTGACGCTTGATGGCATGTCTTGTCTCCTCGCCTGCCTCCCGCTCTCACTCTTAGATTATAGAAGTAAAAGATACGCTGTAAATTAATTGAACCTACGACTGTAATGCTACGCTGCTCCCGCAAACATCAGCGCCCTAATGAAAAAACAAGATGGCTGTATTTTATTAGTACGTCGATTTCAAGCATAACATGTTTATTGACAAGTGACAGTACGACCAAATTAAAAAGATTGGAACTCTTCTTAATTTGGTTGTAATAATGTTGTCACAAATAAACACTAAATTGCCAATATTATTTAGTATCATAAGCTTACAGGCCAAACAAATGCGCATGTGTTTTGTATCAATCCGTGTGGCCTGTAGTTGACGTTATAAGCGGCATGGTTTGAGGTCCCCAACGTTTGAGCTTTTGCTTCTATAATCTAACCTCTTACTTTAGAAGCGCTACTAGCGGACAAGTAATGTACCATTATGTCTTTGTTTTAGACGTAGATACGATGCCACAGATACTGTTGAGATTGTTGAGTTCAATCCAGGGCATGCTCACATGACGTTGGTAACCCTGCTTATTATTTAATATGCATTTATGGATTGTCACTGCGACTAATTGATCTGTCTACACAATCTGTGCACCTCTCTCCATCCGTATCCGCTAAAGAACAAGTCGTGTAATGTGTCTCTTACTATTGAAATATAAATTAATTATAATGTACTCAATCATCCATCAATGTCTAAACCTATCAGTTGAAAATACACTGTGAGTTCCTGTACTGAAAGACTGCAGTTTTATTTGTTACCGTTGGCATAGGATTGCAAGAAGATCCACACCTACATTAACAGGTTATCGGCCCAGACAGGCCTTGCACTAGTCCATGCCAAACGGTATTCGCAATGCCAGAAATTGCTACATCACCGGCGCCAGCGCTGTTATCGACGCGCCCAGTTCATAACACGCCAAATGAAAATGGCAGGCAATATTCCTATGCTCCCTTCGATAAGCTTGAAGGCGTAAGTAATTTCTGCGCGTGGAAACACTACATGAAAAACGCACTTATTATCGACGGACTCTGGAATTGCGTTCAGACAACCGCAGGTGAGCAAATTAATTCGTCGAACGATCAACGTGCTTTAGCCCGGATAAATTTATCCCTAAAGGCATCGTGTATACAATATGTAAGAAACGCCACTACGGCAAAGGAAGCATGGCATTCACTCTGTCAGGTATTTGAAGACCGAGGTTTTTATAGACGGGTTATGTTGCTGAGGCAATTGCATCAAGCAAACTACAATAATTTTAAAGATATGAATGAGTATGTGGAACACATAATGACCCTTGTACACCAGCTGAGCGATATAGGAAGAACTATTGACGATTCAGAAATTGCAGAATTACTTCTCTCTGGTTTACCGCAAGAATTTGATGTCGTAGTTAGCAGTCTAGAAACTGCATCAATAACTAATAGTCTCAACAGTGAAATGGTTAGAACCAGGTTACTGCAAGAAGATCACCGTAGAAGGAACAATGATAGATCTGAAAACTTAGCTTTTTTATCAAGACGCAAGATTGTTTGCAACTATTGCCACAAACCAGGTCACGTAAAAGCTAAATGTTTTAAACTTAAGAAGAACTACAAGAAGCAAAAAGATCAGGATCATGCTCTGATGGTGACTTCTAGTGTCGTGAATCAACATAGTAATTGGATTTTAGACTCTGGTGCTACAAAACATATGTGTAGAGACATTACTTTGTTCGAGAACATTCAACAGTGTCGACAGTCAGTGACTGTTGCTGATGGTGGTTCCCTGACATGTTTAGGCATAGGTAAGGTTAAGATTCCTATGAAAAACAACATGTTCCAAATTGTAACAGATGTCCTTTATTTACCAGAACTCTCGACTAATTTAATAAGTGTTAGTAAATTGTGCGAGAAGTCTTTTTCTGTTCATTTTAAAAATAATAAATGTAATGTTTTTAAAGGTGAATCTTTGTTAATATCTGCCACTAAACATGGCGGGATTTATATTTTGGACAATGTGCATGGTTTTGTTTCTTCTGTTTCTCAGAATCGGTCATGTCTGGCCATAAAGAACACAGAAGAAGTGTTGCTGCAGCAGAGCTCGCAGAACACCGATGCCACAGATGCTGCTTTGGTTGTGTCATCTGAGCTATGGCACAAGAGGCTTGGTCATCTTAGTTACCGTGGGGTAAGTGTTCTCCGTGATATTGCTATTGGTGTTAAGTTTCAACCTTCTCAATGTGATGCAGCCGTTAAGGAATGTGTGTCATGTGTTGAGGGAAAGCAAGCAGTGCAAAGTTTTCCTAAGGGTATAGCTAAACGTGCCATGCAATTGTTGGAGTTAGTCCATTCGGATGTTTGTGGACCTATGCCTGTCAGCAGTTTAAGTGGATATAGATACCTGCTTACATTCACTGATGATTTCTCTCGGAAAACGTATGGTTATTTACTTAAAAAGAAATCTGAAGTTTTGTCCAAATTCAAACAATTTAAAGCCACTGTTGAAAAACAAACAGGATATTTTATAAAGCGTTTTCGTTCTGATGGTGGAGGAGAGTACTGCAGTGCAGAGTTCACTGAATATTTACAAGGTGAGGGTATTATTCATGAGAAGAGCGCCCCATACAGCCCATCTCAAAATGGTGTGTCAGAACGGCTGAATCGTACACTTATGGAAAAAGTGCGCTGTATGCTCCAAGAATCCGGTCTTAGTAAGGAGTACTGGGGTGAAGCGGTTTCTACAGCAATTTACCTTAAAAATAGAAGCCCTACAGCGGCTGTTCCTAATAAACTTCCAGAAGAAGTTTGGACAGGCCACAAAATTGACCTTGGCCATTTGCGTGTCTTCGGTTGCCTTGCTCTGGCGCTCATACCTAACGTAAGACGTGACAAACTGGATTCAAAGTCACAACATTGTATCTTTGTTGGGTATTGTGACCATACAAAAGGTTACAGGTTGTTAAATCCCTCTATACCTAATAAGGTCATTATTTCTAGAAATGTCATATTTTTTGAAAACAAATTCTTATGTGATTTGACATCCATTAACAATGATAATGAATGTAATGATAAGTTTTATTCTGTTAACAATGACATTCAAAATATTGAATTTAATTCGAATATTGGCAATAAATGTGATAATAATTTTAATGAAGTTGAAATACAATGCAATGAATCTAATACTAAAATTATGAATAATTCTGAAATTAATAGTGATAATAATTTGCCAAATTCTAATAATTGTCAGTCCAATGACATGTCTGTGCAAAGCCCGACTATTAATGAATATTTTTCTCCAGTTTCAGAAAACTCTTCCTTCCAAAGTGCTGAGGGAGTTGATGATGGAGAAAGCAAGGATGTAAGTTCATCTTCATGTAACGAAACGGTCGTTCGAGGGGAAGATTTGGGTGCTCCTGCATCCATTGCCGAGCGACCTATTCGTTCCACACGTAATAAAAAACCAGTAAGGTATGCGGATTACTGTCTATCTGATTCATCATTATCAGATTCATCAGATCTGTCTTTTCTTGCTCAGAGTTTTGTTAATGATGAACCTCAGTCATATGAGGAGGTCATGGCAAGCCCTAACAAAGATAAATGGCTTGCTGCTATGCAAGAAGAGTATGACTCTCTTATTAAAAACAGTGTCTGGCAAATAGTTGACAGACCCACCACACATAACATAGTTAGTTGTAAATGGGTTTTTAAATTAAAATCTGATGACTCTGGTAACTATACAAAATATAAAGCTCGTTTAGTGGCAAGAGGTTTTAGTCAAAAGCCTGGTGTAGACTACACAGATACCTTTGCTCCAGTTGTACGTCACACAACTCTAAGAATTTTATTTTGTATTGCTAATGAACTTGACATGGACATGGAACATGTAGATATAAATACTGCTTTCTTACATAGTAAAATTGATGAACAAATCTACATGGAGCAGCCTATAGGTTATTCAAATGATAAGACTAAGGTCTGCTTGTTAAATAAAAGTTTGTACGGTCTCAAACAAGCTAGCAGGCTCTGGAATAATAAAGTACATGTTTTATTGACTAATCATGGTTATACTCAAAATAAATGTGAGCCATGTGTATATTATAAAAATAATGATAATGATTTGACTATGATTGCATTATATGTCGATGACTTCTATATTTTTTCTAATTCTCAAAAGGAGAAGGAGACCTTGTATAGCTTGCTAAACTCTGAATTTAGTTGTAAAAGCTTAGGTCCCATAAAAAACTGTTTAGGTATTAAAGTTCATAGAGATCGAAGTCGTGGCATTTTAATGTTTGAGCAATCGGATTATATTAATAAATTATTAAGCCGTTTTGGCATGACTAATTGTAAAAGGGTCTCGACGCCTATGATGTTAAATAATAAATTAGAAAAGGCGTCAGATAATAATTGTTTACCTGACACTGAGTTTCCTTACAGAGAACTCATTGGGTGTCTGATGTACTTGTCAGTCTGTTCTAGACCTGATATAACTTATGCTCTCAGTAATTTAAGTCAGTTTAGTACAGCTTTTACACGAGATCATTGGTTATCTGCCAAGAGAATTTTAAGGTATTTAAATGGTACCGTAAATCACAGACTAGTGTTTGTGAAAACTGGCAACTTTGATATGTCAGTGTTTGCTGATGCTGACTGGGCCAATGATATCGTGGACAGGCGGTCATATAGTGGCTTCGTAGTTAAGTTGGGTGACTCAACAGTTTGTTGGGAATCACGCAAACAGCGTTGCGTTGCGCTTTCCAGTTGTGAAGCCGAGTATTTGGCTCTAAGTGATTCATGCAAAGAAGTATGCTTTATTAGGAATTTCATGTTTGAAATTTTTGGTAAACATTTTAACTGTAGAATCTTTAATGATAACCAAAGCGCATTAAAATTGCTTGAAACTAAAGAATACTGCCACAAAAAGACCAAGCATATAGATCTTCGCTACCATTTTGTGAAAGATATTGTAAGAGATAAAAATGTTGTTGTAAAATATTTGCCTACAGAAAATATGGTGGCTGATATATTTACTAAACCTTTGTCTAGCGTTAAGCATTTAGGTTTTGTCCAAGACTTAAATTTGAGAATTGTAGAGTCTTAATTATACTTTATCTTTGTTGTTGGAGCATAAGGTATTATGACATATCCTGTAAAATTATGTCAATCAACATATGTTTGTTTGTTGATTGACAAGGGTATGTTTTGCTATAGATAGTTATGCCTCACATGGGAACAAGAGGGAATGTAGAGTTTTAGTTAACTTGAATTGTTAATTATATTATATAGTTATATATTGTTTCTCTGCATTGTAAAGTTGCTTTCTCATGTTTTGCATGAGGGGAAGTGTTGAGATTGTTGAGTTCAATCCAGGGCATGCTCACATGACGTTGGTAACCCTGCTTATTATTTAATATGCATTTATGGATTGTCACTGCGACTAATTGATCTGTCTACACAATCTGTGCACCTCTCTCCATCCGTATCCGCTAAAGAACAAGTCGTGTAATGTGTCTCTTACTATTGAAATATAAATTAATTATAATGTACTCAATCATCCATCAATGTCTAAACCTATCAGTTGAAAATACACTGTGAGTTCCTGTACTGAAAGACTGCAGTTTTATTTGTTACCGTTGGCATAGGATTGCAAGAAGATCCACACCTACATTAACAGATACACGCACGCACTCAGAATTAACCTTCACATTTGTTGACGAAGAATTGTTACAAAATTGTATCTAAAAATATATATTAGCCTAAAATAGAACATCTTTATGAATCGGGGAAAGGGGGTGGATATAATTGTTCTGGTTTAAAATCGGAGAGAATGCGCTGTGGGGTTGCCGCTGCGGCCGGCGCGCCCGCGGCCGGGGCGCTCTGCGGCGGGACTTGCACCTTCACTCTCTGTCGAAGCGGTAATTCAGATTTTTCATCTTCATCAGAGACGTACATCCTCGTTAAATCTGAAGCGACAGATGCGGTTTCACAAACACTGGAATATAATAAAAAATACAATATTAACTATGGGTAGTTAAATATGGATACGCTATTTTCTCAGATGTAACATTATCTCTGACTTGCCTCACTTATAGACAACGCACAGCCTAAACTTGGAGGAGATATTCCTCGAGTACCCTAGAGGTGAACTAAGGAGGGATTTTTTGAAATTCCATCCTTAAAGGGGTGAAAAGGGATGATAAAGTTTGTATGGAAAATACCGCGGGCGAAACTGTGGCGGGTCCAAGTGTATTGAATAAAGAACACGCTTTTGTCAGTAACGCACTAAAAAGTACAAAAGACCCTCATCACCAATATATTTGACTCGTGAAAAGATGTTTCTTTTCACGAGTCTGGGCTGTTTTGTTAAAGAGCCCAAACTCGAGGAGTTTACTAGTAGCCATTAAAGAGTTCCACTGTCCATCTCCCAGCGCCATCCTCAGATCAACTTGATGGTATCAATTATTGTATTGTTGTCCGAACTACATAATACATACAAAGTTTCATTTCCATACGACAATTAGAAGTAGGTTAAAATTGACTTCTAACATTTTTTATTACATTGTTTCTTAGTTAGTTACAAGTGAATCTAATAGAAACGTGTTAAAAAAACTGATATATGACGTATCCTTTTCTATACATACATATTTAATCTGCTTTGCGGATAGATTTGGTAACTACGGGTTAAAATTTGACATTTACCGCATACAAAATAATATGTAATTAGGGCTCCGTACCTCAAAAGGAAAAAACGGGACTCCTATAGGATCACTCGTATGTCTGTCTGTCCCTCTGTCACAGTCAATTCGCTCCGAAACTACTGGACCGATCGAGTTGTTTGGTACACATATGTAAGTCGGTGACCACAACACGGACGTGTAACGTAAATAAATTAATTTTAAATATTGCCACTTTTGCGGGGTAAATTAGATAATTAAAAAGAAAAGTTTTGCAAACTGTGGCGTGTGACATATCAAATGAAAGGGCTCGTTGTGAGAACCATATTTTTTTTATTCGGCTAATATTGCAAAAATCTGTTAATTTGTAGTATTTAAATACCTGTTGTTATCTTCAGACTCAGAGAGATGAGCGTTTAATATGGAAGAGTCCTTGTGCGAGTCGGGCGGGGCCGGCAGCTCCGCACCGCGCGCCGCTGGCTGCGCGCCGGCGCCGGCCGGACACTTCGGCAACACCACGTCTTCCGGGTTACTGAAATAATTCAATAATAAACCTTTTCATTCCCCCATCTCGGAAAGAGTATTTTTGCTCTTCGATATCTGAGTGCAAAAGCCGTTTTTATCCGCTAGAGGATAAAGTAAATTGAATTTAGACCATCGTGTACACTAAGTTTTATCATACAACCTTTTTTTTAGAGATAAAGTTATATTTTATTAGTAGTATTTTCGGCTCTGTTTGTAATTTATTTATTTTTCTGACTAAATTAACATTTTTTCAGCCGAAAGAACCATTTTAGACGATGTACATTATCCCATAATCTATCTCAAAAAAAAAAAAGCCGATAGCGGTAGTTATATTTTTTACATTTTTTTTCGTTTTAATTTATAATTATTTTATAAAGTCGAGAATCGAACCAGTACTTATCGCTTAAAATGATTGGAAATGACCGCTTCTGTGTCTCTGTTCGATTTGATCCATACTTCCACTGACACCTTGTATATGTTTGCTTGGATAATGATCGTATCAAATAGCGGTTTAATATAAGGAATGTAAAGAGTCTTACGTTCCCATGGCGCAGGATAATTTTAAATCTTGTGATTGTTGCACTACTTCCAACCAGCAACGTATACTGGAGTCGTCATTGGGAACGCAATCAGAGTCGAACGCAGATCCCGGCCTGAAATAAATTATAATAGTAAAAAGATTTGTTTGATTTTACCTACATTCCAGAAAATTGATGATCAAAATGATCAAAATAAAGTGCTTCGGTAGTGAGTCAGGTAGAATGTTATTAATATAATAAATGTGAAAGTAGGTATACATTTTTAGGGACAAATTAGGCATCGCTGAGGTTAATAAATATTATAATGTATTCGGATGTGTCTTACATTGGAGTGAAATTAACCATGGTGGCAAGATGCTTTTGCTTATGTATTTGATAAAAGTTCTCTACTGTGGAGATCATAGTTATATTCTTGCTGACGTCCGTCGGCGGCGTGAATTTAACTTGTTGCGTAGGTTTCGAAGTCCGATCGCATATATCGCTCATCGAAAACTTCAGCTTCGCTAGAAGATATAGAAAAAACAGGTTCGTTAACTTAACAATAAACAAAAACGTCACAAAAGGAAGCTTTCTCCTATAAATATTTCATGTTTCTTCTACAGTTCAGTAGTTTCACATTTCATTTTCTATGGATATTTACGTCGATAATAGTTAAACATCGACTAGAATCTGCATTCCTACAACGCATGTTTAAAAATAAAAGGGAACAAGTCCAAACGAAATTCACTTTTGTTTTAAAGTTTACTCAACCGCGTTAAAATTGAATTTGGAATGGATTTGTATTTCACGTTATTTCTTTTTAATTTTAAACGAGCGACAAGTGTCAAGTGAGATAACGCAGTGACATACAGACAGACGGACGGACAAACGGACAGACAGTAAATGAAATCTCACCATAAGGCTTTATTTTTTACGTTTAAGATATCCCTATATATACTGCAGTATTTTCAATGGAAATCTAACTCTAACTGTATAAATATTTAACTTAAGTACATCATAGAGTGTTTATAAACAACTTACTTTTGTCAATAAATGTTACTCTTCCAGCAACTTCGTATAATAAATCAGCCGTCCAGAAGTGCGGTATTCTTATAAAGACTTTACCAGTGTCAACGGGCATTTGGAAACCCAGTTTATGTAGAAGTTGCAGGAATCTTAGATCTTTGCACATTGCAGCTTGTTCACAATTCCATGGGACAAGTGGCACAGATTGATTGAGCACTGCAACAGAGAATAATAAACAATGATTAAAATAAAACAATTTTTTGGAGAAGCGCTAGTATTCCGGCGGCTTCGCTCGCGAGATTAGGAAGGTTAGGAAAAATACCGAGTAAATTGAAAGGAAATCTAATCCAAGCAAACATTAGCCAATTTCAGCAAAGTCATCAAACGTTAAAATCAAATCGATAAGTAAAACAAAATCCAATTAGCGCGAATTTTCGCGAATGTTACACATTGAAATAGCACATTTTTTTCCTGATTAACTCGCGGTTAATCGTTATTTTCATTACCACCATCCAGCTTGGGACCCTCTCTATCTGCTATTGCATTAATATGTTATAATTTCCTTTTTCGTGTTTATAAATTTTGTAATAACATTTGGTTCAAAAAAATATATGAAAAAACTACTCATTGCCGAGTTTTTTTTGCGGCATTTCTTCTCTTTAATGTCATTTTGGTCTAAAGCGCTGGTAAAGATAGACTCGACAATGCCTTAATTGTATCAATTCAAACTTCATAATTTAATTTTATGTGTACCTTTTGAGTTGGCTGGAACGTTTTGGCTTTTTTGAAAATAAGTGTCTCATGTCAGCACATGTCGCATATGTGAAATAGGCCACACATACTAGGCAGGTACATTATTATCCTCTCATCAGTCATAAAAGTTTCACATTTTGTATATGATTAATAATTTAAGTAGGTACTAACAAATACTTACGAAGTGAATGATAGGACACAGGTGACATGTCAGGCAATTCGTGCAATTCTTGGTTAAATAATTTAAATTGCGTAATATCAGAGTATCCTCTTATAATGAAGTATTCCTTGGCAGTCGACTTTTTGAGGTTCAATTTGGCAAAACATGTTTCGAGTAATACTTTTTGAACCCAATCTAAACATCTGCTTTTTCCATCTTGCTTGAGTTGTTCGCACAGTTTTCCAATCTCAACATCTCTGATTTCTTTGTCAATCTGCATAATTTTAGAATTTCTGTCGCATTCTCCCTTAGACAATTTATCAAATTCTTCTTTACTTATTACACTTTGCTTTATAACTGAATTCCTAGATTTGGTAGTGCCATCGTCTTTTAAATTTTTTACAATTTCTCCAACCACATCTGGTACAGTGTTAGATTGTAGATAAATCCAATTCAAAGACGAAAGCTCATCTTCCGTCCACCTATAAGGAGACCAAATAAGTTATATTTAGGCACACTTTTACCAAAATCTTTAACATATTTGAATCGTTAAATGTGTTTAAGATCTACCAAAAAGTATAGAAGTATCAAATGATAAACACGATTTTAATCATGTTTATGATTTAATTAATAATCATATAAACGGCGCAGAGGGGCCATTTTCAAAATTTTATTTCGTTACGTAGGTTTTCTAGCTCTCCACATTATACATACATTATTATTATAAACCCTAATTTTGCCCATAGCATTTTAGTATTGTGTATACATTTTATCGGACACACAAGTTTATCGACTTTATCGTTTATGATATTAGGTTAGGACAAAGATGATTATGTCAAAAGTTGGTATCCATGACTCGGGTAGAAACATTCGTGCTCATCACATAAAGTTTGCTCCGAGCAGCGGGAGTATAACCCGCGACCCCCGCCCCGGCCTAGTAGGCAATTGCACCTACCACTATGCCATCGAGTCAGTCATTTTAATAAATCATTGCCGATTTTTTTTATTTACTGTTAATGGCATAAATGAAAAAGTTAAAGATAAATGTATGTATGTTCTTTTGTACCGCCTAGAAGCCTAGATGGCTGAGTAAATTTTAATAAACGAGATTTTGGATTCGTGTGCATGTCGCGAGTGCTTTCTAAACACGTCACATTGTGAGACAGCAAAGAATAAACAATATTCAAACATAAAACTAAACGGCAAAAGCAGTTTAAACTGGATACCTTTCTTTTGAAGAATTGCTCCCATTGCTTTGTTCCGATTTTTTCTTCTCAGGCCCAGCGGGCTGGGTCTCTTCTTTTCCGGCTGCAATCGCTGTGAATGTTTTCTTTATAGACTTTTCGTCGTCAAAATTCTCTGTTTCTAGTCTGAAATTAGCAGTACTTTGCAGCGTGTGGGGCTTCTTAATAAATGTGTTTATCACGTATTCTATAAGATCAGACCAGTCCTGAAAATAATATGTTTTGTTCATTATAAATCTATATAAAATGCAATTAAATTGGTACATAATGATTGATTATTCGTGAAAAAAAAACAAATTGTACTTACGTCACATATTTCGAAATCCGACTTCCAAATAGAAGTAAACGTTTTTAAAATCTTAGGTTGGAATAAACAACTCAAACTGCCGATTTCTCCTCCAACGTGGTGCATCAACGTAAAAATACAGTCGTTCACGAACTCGCCATTCACCGAATAGTCCTCCAGAAGCAGTCCATATTGATACATTATTTCTGGAGTAGCAAACCTGTTGTATCAAGTTTCATTTTTATAAGTTTTCATCAGTAAATACCGAAGAACAATAATCATCAATATTACATGAACATGAGATACTGAGATGAATCAGTAACAATATAATACTGTTACTTAACACATCCACATCAATATATCAAGTCACGGGAAGAAACGCGCCATCAAAAAAGTTTCAACAAGCAAGTTCTGCGGCCCTAACATGCATGCCACAAAGATAAATTAAACCCGTTTATCTCTATGACTATCTCTTTCGTCGGAACTAGTATGAGAGAGACGCACTTAGAGATAAGACGGTCTATCTTATCTTTGTGTCATGCATGTTAGGGCCGCTGTGCGCATAAGTACATAATGTTATAAATATACTTACTGTTGAATATGCTCTACGATATTGGTTGTACCGGTATATTCCGGGCACTTTATAAAACCGTCTACAAAAAGCAGCAGGATGTGATTGGTGACAATGATATCCTGTCAAGAAATAAATCATATTAAAATTTCCATTACATTGTGTACATATTTATTTATTATTAACCAAACCCCCAAATTACAATAATACTTTCACGTTTCCATAGGGAAGATTTCCTCTTTAATAAAGATGGAATTCAATAAAATTGTGATAAAGATACAAGCGAATGTGCCTTTTAACTCAAATCGTTATCACAGAACGGTCCAATTACGTTTGACAAACTAAATAAATATCTAAATTGCTACTACGCTACGTACATTTTAGCCACGCAACCGCTGGTTGGTTACAACAAATTGCTGTCGTGAACGCTCAAAGCAAAATGAAATCCCATAAATACATCACAAACTTGTTAACGTACCTACACACACCCCTGCATTTATTCTTGGTTAAAAGAAATAATGCAGTAGTTTTAGTTCCATAAAATTATATCAAAGTAGACTATATAAATATGAAACTCTTCTATATTTTATCGATCAATCAATTTGATGATGCCCACCGGCCGCTCAATAGGCTAGTTTCCTAAAAAAATCTAATTAGTCAGTCTTTTAGATTATAAAAAAATATTGAACACATATTTTTTCTTTTGTCAATTAAACAAAAAATTACGAAGATATAGTGAGTTGAAGTTCCGTGTGACGTCACGACTTTGTACACTTTTCACCATTAAGTGACGTCATTAGCCCCCACTCCCGAACTTTCATGCGCATAATCTTTGTCAATTTTGATTGATTTGATAAAGCAAAAAATACGTGTTCAATATTTTTTGATAATCTAACTGACGGACTAATTAGAATTACAATTTATTTTACCCTGTCAACATCCCTATTACGTAACACCAATTGGTATCGCTTTCACGAAAAGTAAACCAATTGTACCCTTATTTACACAGAGTGAAGACTAAATTGGTTTGCGTTTCGAGCCAAACCGATACCAATTGTGCTACGTAATTGAGCTGCGGGTCCAGATAGTGAAACAGTCTTAAGTTCTTAGTACTAAAAATCACAAACTTTCCCTATTTAAGTATGATCTCATACCTGTAAGTATTGCTTCGTGTGATATTTCGGATTGTAATGACGCAAAAGCAACACTAAAAGCGAACGTAGTTCATCTGATTCGCACATTTTACTTTGTAGTGTGACAAGCCTTTTCTTATCCTCGGAACAAATATGGGTACACTTTTTGTATACCTCAACTGCCTGTACAAATTCCCGGATTGCTGTGACCACCTAAAAAGTGAACTTTATTGGTACGGGGAATACGTACAAAATGACATACACGCACAAAAAGACATAGCCATGATATTTCAAATTCTGCCGCTTCTAGACCACCATAGACAACTATATCACGTGGGGGGGCGTCTATTCGGGAACAAACAATATGAATATTCTGTGATTTGCTAATAAAGAGTTATGACCCAAAAAAATAAAAAATTACCCGTCGAAATGAGAACCTCCTCCTTCGGTTTTTTTGAAGTCGGTTAACAAAACGGTGTGTCATTTTGTACGTACTTTCCGTACATCGTAAGCTTTTTGCATCGCATAATTATTATTGTAAAAATAAGCCGGCTGAAAATTAGTCAGTCAGTGGATTGTCGTTGATAATACTTACCAAGTGAAGTCGCCGGATGCTCGGCTTCAGATTATTTCCGTCCAGTCTAATGGCCAATTCAAACTGCTCACATAAGTTAACACCTTCGGCAGTCAAATATGACACAATTTCGAATGATAATACTGACCCAATTTTCTCTAAATCCAATTCAATTTGAGTCGCAAACTTCAGAAAATATGTAACTAACCAAAAAAAATGAGAAGTATCAATTTCCAGCTGAATATTAGTAAGAATCTGGCTATGAAGGGTTTGCACTAAACAGTTATAGCCTTTTAGCAAGAAATCGACGGTGAATTCTTTCAACACGTTTGATATATCATCATCAGTCGGCGTTTTGTATGTAAGCCCTTGAACGTTAATGCTGAAAACACCAAATAAGTATTTTTTATTAAAATCATAAAGCGTTTTGTTTTTTCTAATTAGGTTTCGTTGAATGTCATATTGAACTTACATGCTAGCTTTGCCTCTCTTCACAATCTTCTTGCGTTTTCTCTCTTGAAGTGAAAGCCCAGAGCGCACTTTGTTGTTAATTCTTTGTTTAGTATTCTGCGGCTTTTGGTGTACGGGTTTTTTAGCGGGAATTTCGTCATCATTACTGGACGTTGAAATAGAACCCTGGTTTTCAATTTGGGTTCCGTATCCACAATCAGAATTCTCTGATAAGACAGCTTTCTTTTCGGTCGTTATAATTGACTGTTTCTTAATAATTTTAGGTGGTGCAGCATCCGACATAAATTTGTCCTCCTTAAAAAAAATTAAATATCATGGTGAATAAATAAATAAAATAAATCTTATGTATGTAGTTTTTTATGAAGACTATTAACAACTGGATATTAATAACTTTACAAGCATTTGTTTAGAAATAACGTACATTATTAGACTTCATATTATTATGTTGATCGTTGTTAAATGCTTCGTGCTCAGTCCTGTCTCTCATGTGAATATCATTCCCTTCAGGCAAAGTCGGCTGAAATGGTTCATTTATATTGTCCCTCGTATTATTCTCGGGCGGAGCTCCCCACCCATTGTTCTCGGAATTGGGCTCATCGTTGCTTTTCCCGCTTGCACCCGTGTCTGATGAATCGGACGTTGGGTCTGACGTCAACATAGGTGAAGAGTCTTCACTGCCTGCAGTTTTATCATGATTAAAAAAGTTACATCAATCAAACAATCAAGTTAGTATTTAATTATACAAAATTAAGAAACCTCGGTCCGGTGGAGTAGTGTTACTCTCGTTGTCTTCCGAACTCTCGGAATAACAAGTCTCGAGCCAAATATTAAGAAGTTTGTGTAATGTAACGACATGCTGATCTTTGTAAAGCAGTGCAACCAATTGCACCATTGTTACTCCCCACTTAGTCTGAAAGAAAAAAGAAATACAAAACACATATCTTATCTCATTCAAAATCACAAATAGTAAGTACGTTCCTACTACAAATATTAATTAATTTAGAAATCTTTACAAACAAAGCCACATGAGTTTTAACTAGTATTTTTATGAAGAAAACGCAAGAGATTCTCAAACAGCCTGGGGGAAGCCAGAAAGTGAATAGGCACATGCCACGTGGCTTACTTGGCTCTTGGCAAAAAGATAGATTCTCCAAGATATCCCTAAAGCCTATCAATTCAAGTTGAAATAAATTAAAAAAAAATCAGTAAGCAGATCTCCCTCGATGGCTGATGTGTTAGCGGTATACGCACTTGATAACGCACAGTTGGCAACCATCAGGAAGGAATACACTGCGGCAGGCACGATTTCTGTATGAAAACCATCGTACAGACCAAGACAGGCAGCGGACGGGGGAGCAGCGCGACATCAGGGAACGGAACGCAGGCCACCCGTGACGTGGTCGTCTCCATTACGTTATCCCACTCACGTGACGCAAAGCACGGAGCGGACAGCTAGGGTCTGGAGTCACTAATTACTTCGGATTTCAGAAGTAACCGGTTGGGCATTCCAAGTTAAAAATTATAAATAATGAAATAGATTAACTGTTTATGCTTGCTAGCAATGGAATCGTACGGTAAATGCTATTTATTTGTATACAAACAAACTAAATAACGAAAGTAGCATAGTTACATTACTTAAAATCTTAATTATGTACTTTGGTTGAAAACATTCAGGTTTTTATAAATGACGTTATTTGTTTGAGTTTTGTAATACTGTAAAGCCCGAAGCCGAAGTACATTCTAAGATTTGTCGTATAGACCTTATTTGTATGATTCTAGAAGTAGTGACGTACCTAGTGGTAAACAATTTTGTAATTTGGAGGGCTGATCACTTACCGTTTCTGGAATAGTCATAAGCTTAATAAGAATTTTATCAATGCTTTGGCTAAATATGTTCCAGAGGATCTGATTTTGCACCCCGTGACTTGATCCATTGCCACCCTGTTGGTTGGGGCTGTTAGCGGCCTCAGGTATGTGCAGTATATTTCTTAGCAGCAAAAGACTGTTGCTTATGTTAGTACATTGTTCTGGTGTCACTTTGTCACACAATGGTTGTTCTGTATGTACATTCTTCTTTAAAAAATCAATAACCACTTTTGTTGCCCGATTATCAGTGAAAGCCGCTTTGGTGGACGCCAGCAAATTATTGATTTCAAAAACCGTATGTCTTCCCAAATCTGTTTGTGATATGACTTCAACCGATAGCAAACATTCTATAGGAATTGTCAAATTAACTAGAATTCTCAGAAGTAATTCAATAGTCGTATCCTCTTTTGCATGTAATAATAGAGGCATAAGATCTTTCTGTATGTTTTGCCCAAAGCTGATGCGTCTACGGTATGAACGAAGATATTTGTCTTCGGTTAAAATGTTGTGTAATATTGACTTTAACGCCGCTGCAAAATGTATAAAAAAAAATGATTTTATTATATTGTTCAAAGCACATCAAGTTAACGACATAAGACAAAATAATTCCTTATTGTCAACTTACCATTGCAATTTTCATTTATGTGATATCCATCTGCATGCATAAACCCAAGGTTGCTAAATGTACTATGGATCTGAGGACTCCGCAAAACCCACTCCATATTTGATCTAAAACAAAAGAAAAAAAAGGTATAAAATCTTGGATTTCGCCTTAACTTTCGTGAATACGAGAATATTTTTCGATGGCTTGAGCGTTTTCCAATTCGGTGGCAACCAAATTAGGTGTAATATTCCTCATACACTGTGTTCATTTATTCGACGCCGATATCGAACCATTTAATTTACCGCTTAATTAACGATATATTTAAGGTTAAGTACTAGTTACTTAATTTATCAAGGCAAGTCATTAAGTATTTCTCACTTTTCAAGGGGTTTTTCGAGTTAGTTTTGTTTTTTGTTAAAAATACTTTTATAACGTAGGTATTATAACGTAAGTACTTATACCTAATTGCGCAAACCTTAGAACCTTTGTATGAGATAAAATAAAAAATATTAAGGATGCAACTCAATTCTCATTATATTGATATTGATTACAGTAAATTTATGATTAGTGTTTTTTTATTATTTTTTATTATTATAATAATATTTACATTTTCTTTCATAAAATATAATTTATGATTTAAAACTACAGTGGATAATGATTTAATTAGGAAGAAATAAATAATATCTTGGGCACTATTATAGGTACATTGATATAGCCCAAAACTAATATTCTCTATGCACACGAATGCTATAGTATAGATAGTAAACACTTATGACTTTGAAACCAACATTTGAGCTCATCATACCTACAAAGTTTGCCCCTGGAGTTGGCAGAAGTTTTACCTCATATACCTACTTGTGTATAGACGTAGGTCCGAGATCCTCGGAGCGCGAGTCAGTGCACACTTGTTTGTTTTATTTGATAAGACAATTTTACGCTGATAAGTGTAATTTTCAACCTCAAGAATCTTATGTTTAAGATGTATTAAAATATTAAAGGGAACCCACCCTTTTCAGTGATCACTCATATCATAATCCTACTAATAGGTATTATAAATTTGAAAGTTTAGATGGATAGATGTTTGTTACCCAATCACGCCAGAACGGCTAAACGGATCTGGATGAAATTTGGAATAGAGACAGCATTTACCGAGGAATAGCACGCAGGTTACTTTTTATCCCGGAAATCTTTAATGTTCCCGAGGGAATAACTATAACCGAATTCCACGCGGCGAAGTCGCGTGCAGAAGCTAGTTCATTGTAAACTAAGTATCTGCTTAGAAACGTATGAACTTACTTAAAAAGAAATGGTGCAACCAAGCGATAATCGTGAGATCAATGGTGGTATTCGAATCAGCGGCCCTAACATGAATGACACAAAGATAAATTAAACGCGTTTATCTCTATGACTATCTCTTTCGTCGACACTAGTGTGAGAGAGAGGCACTTAGAGATTAGACGGCCTATCTTATCTTTGTATCATTCATGTTAGGGCCGCAATGAAAGCTTCGTATTTGATGCACATTGCTTGTTGGCTCAGCGGCCCTAACATGCATGGCACAAAGATAAATTAGAACCGTTTATCTCTAAGTGCGTCTCTGTCAAACTAGTGCCGACGAAAGAGATAGTCATAGAGATAAACGGTTCTAATTTATCTTTGTGGCATGCATGTTAGGGCCGCAGGGCTGTCAATGGCTGTCATGTACACACCAGTTCTTTTTTTTTTTTTTCAATATTCTCATCTGATTTGACGGTATTTTCTTTAACAGACTATTTAATTCCTACAAATGTTCAAATTATTTGTACTTTTTTAAAACATTTATAATTGACAGAGCGAGCGCGACACGCCTCCGTTTCAGCTTGGGCAAAAATGCGTTCGTATGTCCAGATGTTCAGATGTCCGGATGTCCGGATGTCCGGCTGTTCTCCTCTCCAGGTCTCATTTCTCAGCCGTTTCTCGGGAGTTTTTGTGAGCAAATTCGATAATTATAAGGAATTGAGTTTCCAGAAAATTTTCAAAAGTTTTAAAGGAAACATATTTACTCGTTATATTTATGCAGTTTATACTAATTTAATAAAATAATGAAAATTTTATATATACCTACAGCCTGTGCTGAATAAATAGTATTTTCTTTCTTTCTTTTATTCTACATCAATTGGCGGTAACGGCAGCGTTCATAACGCTACGGGCGCGCACGTGCCGGCTACACGCGACACGCGACCTACCAATGACGCGCGGGCCACTCGCCGGCGAGTCACGTGTTCGAGCGACGTTCGCTCTCAGGATTTCGTACTGGCTTGGCCTGTGCGTGCGTCATAAGTATATTACGTCTCAACTTCGATTTGGATTTCACTACCTTGGAAAAGAATTCTCGAAAAGACCTTACTTAGTTCACCTGTACCATTACCATGAGTTTATGCAAACCGTTCTCGTTATCGAAATCTATCGGAAACAATCCTTGTTGCCGACAAAAGTAAAAGGGACCGAGCGATAGTTTTCTATTACGAGAACGGTTTGCATAAACTCATGGTAATGGTACTGTTGTAAACCCTCCTGCGGCCCTAACATGCAAGACAAGGAAAAGTTAAACCACACACACATCTCAAAATCGAATTCATCTAAGTAGTGTTAAAATGCCAGAAAGATTAACGAAAAAATTAAAAATATATCCAGCTCTACCCGCATGGTCATAAGGTTTAAATTGTTTTGTTGGTGAGTTCACACTTGCTCTACTAGTGTCACGCGTCGGTCGCGTTTGTAGGGTTCCGTACCTCAAAAGGAAAAAACTAAACCCTTATAGGATCACTCGTGTGTCTGTCTGTCTGTCCGTCTGTCACAGCCAATTTGCTCCGAAACTACTGGACCGATTGAGTTGAAATTTGGTATACTACATATGTAAGTCGGTGACTGCAACACGGACGCGTGACGTAAATATATGAATTTTAAACATGGGGTCCACTTTTAGGGGGTAAATTAGAAAATTTAAAAAAAAAGTTATGCGTCCTACCTATATCGTGTGACATATCAAATAAAAGGGCTTATTGTGAGGATCTTAAAAATATTTTCTTTTTAATTTCAAGTAAAATAGTTTAGAAGTTATTTAGGAAAATAGGCGAAAATTGAACATCCCCCCCCCCCCTTATTTCCGAAATTACTGGGGCTATTTTTTTTTTTAAATACAGAAGATAGTTCTTTACCTATAGATTACATGAAAACCTATAAGAAGTCTATGGTATTTAAAGTAACGTAGTAAATTTCAGATAATCATGGACGGAACGGTACCCTCTCCACGCGAGTTGTCCGGTTTTTTCAAAAGTTTGAATTGATTTTGATTATATTAAAAATAATTATTATAGAATATACTAATATTTAGATGTAAAATTGCAAAGATGTGACGTCACACTAGGGAGAGTGGGGGGGGGTCTCACAAACGTGACCAACTGTGACAAGGACGGGGGGAGGGGTCAAAAAATCACGAAATACCTACGTGACGTACTTTATGGATGACCCCTGCCAACTTTCATGCTTTATAACAAGTAGAAGAGACATATTTTTGATTACTTAGCTGTAACTGAGTCAGTGCGTCGGTCAGTCAGTGAGTCCTACCAACCTACTGCGATTTTCGTAGACCTATAAAATAAATCGGGATCCATTGAAACACATGCACATGAACGCTATTCGATATTTTGCATGAAAATAGGTAGGTAGGTAGGACATTCATACTTAGTTAATGTTTTATCAATATTGCTGCAATAGATACTGAGACACGGGGCGGTCTAAAGTCTGATCGCCGAGAGTTGACACAAAAAGTAAAAAATCAGGGCGTCTTTACTTATTTATTACAAATAGCGGCCCGCTAATTATTTTTACCGATGATAATAAAAAATTAAGGGGGAAAAATATGTTTTCCTACAATATTATTATTGAATAGCCTTGTATATTATGTCCCATCCCATTGCTGGCATATCATCGGACGACGACCATGGCGAAGTCTCAGAGTTGGAGGAAGAATCAGAGTCGGTGACGTTTATTATGAAACGTTTAATTACTTCGTCTAAAACAACACACGAACACCCAAACAACACACTCGAAGCGTACTCTTTACAACAACTGCGTCCTTCGTACCACGAAACTCAGTGCGCGCGTCGGTAAGCGACGCCCGTCATACAGTTTGCGATAGGTAAGCGACATTTGCTATTTCGAGACGATATCATAATATTTATCAACTCTCGGCGAACAGACTTTAGTTGGTGTAAAGAACGCTCGGCGTGCGTGCTGCGGAATTCTTCAAACTTGGCCTTTGCGCACTGCGGTGTGCATATACCTATATTAGATAGATAATTTACCTTTTAACCTAATTATAGGTATCTGCTTTAGTTTATTATATTTTCCATATTTATAAATTTTAGGCACAGAACAGAGCCCAGGGCAGATTTGGGTCTAATAGTTAGAAACGCTGAATTGTTTCTAGCTCGAAAGAGCACTAGGTATATAGCAGGTACATAATTTTCCCGCATTATTACAACCGAAGTCGGCCACAATATTTTTTTACAGCGTTTACACAAACATTGAAATGTCGGCTCTACGCCTGAACATACATACGGGAATGGCGAAAGCAGCCATGGATCAACAGGCCACACTTTACAACTCATGGAAATTGCAGTCTATCGGCGGATCGGTCAATGAAATTTTTCAGACAGACATGAAAAAATGGGTTCTGGGCTTAAATATATAAGGATTCGTGAAATCAACATGGATTGATAGAACACGCGCGGTACAGATAACAGCCTGCCGAGGTGGATCAGTCACCTGTACAGAATGAACACTTTTTGTGAGGCAGGTAACACAATTTCATTATTTCATCACAACCTTTATTTCATTCATGCTAAAATGGCTCGGTTTTTACCCGACTTCAAAAATGGAGGTGGTTATCTATTGGAACCATATTTTTTTAGCGTTCCGTACCTCAAAAGGAAAAAGCGGAACCCTTAAAGGATCGCTCGTGTCTGTCTGTCTGTCTGTCCCTCTATCACAGCCACTTTGCTCTGAAAGAACTGGACCGATTGAGTTGAAATTTAGTACACATATGTAAGTCGGTGGCCGCAACACGGACGTGTAACGTAAATAAATGAATTTTAAACATGGGGGCCAGTTTTAGTGGATAAATTAGAAAATTAAAAAAAGGTTTTGCAAACTATATCGTGTGACATATCAAATGAAATTGCGACATGTGCGAATCTTAAATACATTTTTTTTAGAATTTGTGGTGAAAATTGACCATTACCCCCGAAACAACTGTGTGTAAAATTATGAAAAAATACAGAAAATAGCTCTTTACCTATAGATTACAGGAAAACATATAAGAAGTCTGTGGTATTTAAAGTAACAGGAAATTTCAGATAATCATATACAGAACAGAATGCAAGTTTAACTCGCACTTGTCGGGTTTTTTCTTTTTTAACCCAGCACAACTTCTTACCTCATAAACTGATATTGATGATTCTTTTTTAATTGGAAAGATGGTTTGGTCAAGCAGGGAGATGATGAAGTCCCTGGATAGCTACATGGAACTCTTTAGTGATAGGCAGTTAACGGCGGCGGTTATTCTTGTCACTGTTGCTAAGCAACTAATTTGATTATATTAGAACACATTTAGAACTCCTTAACAGTCAACAGTCCTTGAATATAATGAAGATTGTTATGAGGATATAATGAAGCCATATTTTTAAATAGTATCACTAAAAAGGTAAAAATACAATGATTTTTAACAATAAACAAAACCGGCTCCGGAAAACCATTGAAAAAGTAAGAAATAATGACTGGCCTTCAATGACAATAAATGTATACACAATTTACAAATATGCCTGATGTTTCTAGGTAATTTACTAATTTCAAACATGTCGGACTATTTCTGATAATAAATGGTAGGTAAAGCCGAGTGTATTTCTAGTATTCAATTCTCATTAATTTCAGCCTTCATTAGCCTTCATCTGCATATATACCAAATTTCAACTTTTTCATCCATTGGATTTGGAGATAATACCTCTAGGCTGTGACAAATGGACAGACAGACATGAGAGTGATCCTATAAGAGTTCTATTTTGCTTCAAATGTATCGAACCCTAAAAATGTATGTAAACTTAAACCTATTGATTTTCAAAGAGCTATCCACTGACATCCCAACTGAAGTTGTAAAGTTGAAACCATGAATAAAGTTCTTTGCTTTCATCCTTTGTTTTTGTGACCCTGATCTATGATTATACTAAATATCAGTCTGTAGCCTTGAAAGATATGCATTGACATATAGATGAACATGTCCAAACTATACAGGATTAGTCTTAAAAAAATTAGAACATACATAGGAGTTTTGCAGATATCCCTAGGTGCAAGGAAGTAAGATTAAAGCTTCACTAAAAATTAAATATAAGGATTTTTTACATAAGACGGGCAAGTCTAAGTTATTTAAGGAAAGTTTCTTGGATAAAAAACATGGTGTTGATATGTGTATATCAACCTTCTGTGAACTATAATATTCTTATCCACGCACAACAATACTTGTTTCTAAGCTATAAGAGCTTTGAAAGTTCAATGGAGTCTACAGAAAAAGTGGTAGTCCTACACTTGTTGTATTGATACCTATCTACTTAAGTACCTACTATATAATAACAAATATATTACCTTTAGATTTATTTTCAATGTTCATTAATGACCCAATATTCTTTCGCTTTACCAACAAGCTAAAGCTACTAGGTACGAACCCACTTCTTTTGACTTTTTATTTAGTACACTTTCAAAAGTATTCAAAATTATGAATTCACTTCAGCCATACAAAATTACACTTTAATATGTTAAGGGATTCAGGTACACACCAAGAAAATTTTAGCAAGCTTTTACGTTCTAGAACCGACCGATGACTCGATGTAACTTATAATTACGAAAAGAAATGCGCAATTAAAAACCCACGGAACTTTACGTCTACTCCGTCAAGGCTCTGCACAAATTCTGCGAGGAGACAGCTGAGCCGAGTCTGAGATGAGACCTATACAAACAGTATAGTAATATTATGATCTATACCTACCTACCTATAGTTGGCGAGATATTGTCCCTTTTGACGTTTCCTAAGCGACACACAACGTTAAGGATAATATGCTCAACCACAGACATCTAAAGATATTCAATGGAACTTAAAACAAAAAAAAATAAGCGGGGTTTTTAACATTCAATAAACATATTTGCCGAATTTTTTCATTCAATCAATACATTTCACATTTTAATATTGCGTATTTCTTTTATAATTTGTGATTAAAGTACAAATGACGTTCTATAGTTTTTTTTTTTAATTTAGAGTGCACCCATTTGAGTCGTGTAGTTCCTGTAGATGGGATCGAAATCGGAAAAACTTTTTTTTAAAGTAGGTATATAAACCAAATATTAATAAAATTAAGTTAAAGAGGCTAAATGTGAACAATCCAAATGTAACAATGGAAAATCTACTTATAAGGTTGGTTTTAGGTTGGTTTAAACTGTTTTTGTTACTACTCATTCTCAATAATCATATTTGAAGCTGATGAAACAGTATAAGCTTTTAGTACAACTAAGTCTTGTCGAAGCGTAAGATATTTCGATAATAATTTCCTAAACTTAACAACAATCGATTCCTAAGATAGATTCTTACTTAAATTGGATTTGATATCTTACGACGCGCATTAGCCTCACCTCTATTTCCGTCAGTTGACAAACGTCAAAAGGGACTTTTTAATATCTCACCAACTATACCACTGAAGTATATTATAAAGGTCTATGAACTATACTTACTATATTATACTCTTTGTTCTGCGTCTTTGGGTCCATCATTCATCATCATTCATTCTGAGTTTCGCCGTACTATTGTCTGTGGTTTCGCCTATCGTGAAACTATATAGCTCTTTGCTATATAGAGATACTACGTATATTATTATATTTATTGTTTTTGTGGTCGGTATTAAAATGACTATAGAATTTCGGGGATTTGAAAAGAATTCTTCAGATGAAAGTGAAAGCGACTCTAGCGAAGAATTCGGTGAAGAAAACGAATTGGATGATGATGATAATGGTAATACTTAAGAATATCTTAACCCCTAACCTGGAAAAACCTTTACCGCATTTACCAATATCTAGACCTTACTCCACTTAAATATTAACACTATTGATACCAGTGTTTATATTTCATTTCATATAATAATAGTAGTATAATAATATTAAATTGAAAACATGTTGCAAATAAATGCCATGCTTCCTGTTTTCTGTTTTTAATCGACTTCAAAAAAACCGAAGGAGGAGGTTCTCAATTGGACGCGTATATTTGTTTTTTTAATGTTATGTTTTGAAATTCATACTACAATGGGTCAAGTACATTTAAGATTATCAAGGAATATAATTGGTTTTGTCGGTTTTAAGACAGTTCAGAAAATGACCAAGACATGAGCGGGGATGAGGCAGCTGGTTTGGAACCTGAAGATGAGGATGAGGATGAAGATGAAGTTGTCAAAGCAATAAAAGCTGAGAAAAACAAGCTACGAGATCACCCTCCCACCATTACTTGTGAAGACTTCATTGTTGACATTTCATTCAATCCAGCAAGAAATTTAATTGCTTTAGCCAATATAATGGGTGATGTTTTATTGTATGAGTACAGTAACGATGAAACCAAACTTGTCAATACGCTCGAGTTACATGTGAAAGCTTGTAGAGATGTGGAATTTGATTCGGAAGGAGTAACAATGTACACAACTGCAAAGGTTTGTATGCAGTTAACTGTGATAGTCTTATATTTTATAGTTGCTTTTGAAATTGCCATCATTGCCCCTCCCTCCCATATCCGTACCTCAGTGGCGAAGCGTGAAATATTTCCTATGGGGAGCCGGAAGAATTAAAACCGTACGTGTGAGTCTGACATTTAGTTATAGTAGTATGGACTTCACTGACAGCTAACTGTAACTTTCTAGCTTGGTAAAGCCATCAAGAATCAGCTTGAAGGCAGGCTGCGCCACTGCCGTACCTGGTTAAAGGGAAGAAAGATAAGGCTATGGAATCACTCGTTGTGTGGGTTTGGTGAAATGAACTGACTAATATGAAAAGGCTTTTTTGCTGGACTATTTTTATTATTTAATAAGAAAATCTGAAAAGTTTTTTTTTTTTTTTTAGATTAACGTGATTCTTATTTTTATTCCAAGTAGGTACTCTCCCTTATTTTAGTTGAAAAATTACTGTGATAAAAAATAACTAATGTTGGCTGCTATTATATTTATTTTAAAATATTGTTATTTCAGGATAAGGCAATAATGGCTACAGATGTTGAGACAGGAAAACTAAAGAAGTGTTTTGAAAATGCACATGAAGAGCCCGTTTATTCACTGTTATGTTTGGACAATTGCAAAATTGTAACAGGTAATTTATTCTATAGATACTGTTATTTAGGACAAATTAGACTTACTAAACAAATATGAATGCTTTTAATTATTCATACATGTCTTCAAAAATATCGCACCTTTGGAAAATTCGCCTTCAAGCTACCTTAAGGGCCTCCCTAGCCCATAGCCTAACATGACTGGTACAAGCAGTACTTTTGTAGTAGGATTCAACTGCAACATGCTCTGATGAAATGACCGAAACAAACAAATGAGGAGAGGGGCAAGCAGAGAGGAAATGGCAAGCAGTCAGAGCGGCATATTGTGAACGTCAATTCGCTCAACAGCAACAGCTTGAAGCTAAGTTCTATTTTATTAATGGCAAGAAGGGTATGACTGTGGGTGTAAGACGTCATTTGAAAGGTAATTAAGTAAATTGTGAAAAGGCATTTTCGTTTGTTATTGAGGATAAATGTGAAAACGCACTAAAACTAAAATCAAAATCTTCTTAAAATTAAATAAACGGGAAATCTTGTTTACCCTCTTGCCCTAATTACTGGCTCCTTGCGGTCCTTCATGAATATTGCAATCACAACAACTTTGCAACAACTTTACTTTAGGATGAATTTATAAGAAACGTTTGCAATGACGGCATCGTGGAGGTGGAGGCTTAGAGCATGGCAGGAACAGAACCACGTGACTGCACCTACAATTTCAGCTCTTGCTCAGTCAAAAGTGTTCGGTGGGATTCAGGTAGGGGCTTCTCGCTGACCACTGCATAATGGGGATAGTAGCGTCTATCACGTAGTCGCGGATGTGTTGCACCCATTAAACGTGTTTTTAATTGGTACCTATTGATAGGATAACTACAATAAATTAGCTAAGGGCTATTATTGGTCCGCGAGCCAGCAACAGATTTTCATGACTAATAACCTCCTGGCCGATAACTGGTATAACGATTCAGAGAGTTGTATCATGAAGCTTCGTGAACGTCAGCTGTGGCTTAGTAAGTGGATTCAGCAGCAGTAACATCCCAAACTAAGAGTTTTTTTTTTTTTTGTCATCGCCTCCCAGTTGAGAATTTGTCAGATGATAGTTTAATGCTATTATGAACAAATCAAATCGTCAGCTAGCTCTATCGCGGTGGAAAGATCGCCCGCTGGTCACCGCCTCCCGATTGAGAATTTGTCAGATGATAGTTTATATGCTGTTGTTAATAAATCAAATTGTCCTATCGCGGTGGAAAGATCGTTAGCTGATGCCCTGAAAGTAGTAAAGCAGGAGCTTGACTGGAGCTTCTATCGCCTTTTTTCTCCTAGTTTGGGACGTTACTACTGCTCAACCCACCCACTAAGCCCCAGCTGACGTTCACGAGGCTTTATGATTCAACTCTCTGAATCATTGTACCAGTTATTTATTGGCCGGGAGGAAATGATAAACCAAATTTGTCCCTGGCTCGGGTACTAACTATATAGCTTGAAACTGATTTTCGTAGAGGTGCGATATTTTTGACACCGCGTGTCCATGTTCCTATAAATAGACGACCTGACATGTGCAAAAATAAAAATGAAAATAAGTATTTAGATTGCAAGTAGGCCACACGGGCTCTTTCAGATGTCTTAATTATCTACCAGCGATTAGAAAAAAGGTGACATCTGCTGAAAAGAAATGCCGCAAGAAACTCATCAGCAGTATGATGAAATCTAATAAAAATCAATTTTAAATTTATAGGAGATGATGCAGGTACTGTGAAACTATGGGACATGAGGAAACCTGACCCTATTTTTAGTATAAAAATTGGTGATGAGCATGTAGCAGACATGATCACAACTGATGCAAAAAAATATTTAGTATGTGCTGGTGGAGATGGGGTTCTGACATCTATTGACTTGAAAGGAAGGTAACAATCATTAATTTTATATACTTTTGTAAGGGGTCATCCATAAAGTACGTCACACTAATTTCGTGATTTTTTGACCCCTCCCCTGTCCTTGTCACAGTTGGTCACATTTGTGAGACCCCCGAATTAAGGTTTATTTCCATTTAAATATAAATCGTTAAAAAAAAACGCGATTGGCGCTTGACATTAGTAGAGAGAGTGTGAACTCGCCAACAAAACAATTTAAAACCTTATACACATACAGATAGAGTTAGAAATATTTTTTAGTTTTTTGTTAATAGTTCAAATTTGGCATTTTAACACTTAGATGTATTAGATTTTGAAATGTGACGTCACGAAACTTAGGACCCCTCCCACCCCTTGTCACACAATTTCACACTTCTTCGACCCCCTCCCCCCCTTAACGTGTCCGTACTTTATGGATGACCCCTAATTACAGTTTATCTATTGTTACGCACTTAAATTAGAGATACAAAAAATGTTTTATGTTTTTAGCAAAATTTACTCAACATCTGAAGATTATGATTCAGAGTTGACTTGTATGGGATTGTTTCGCTCAGACACTAAATTATTAGTTGGTTCTTCGAAAGGCAAACTGTACCTGTTCAATTGGAAGGAGTTTGGTTTGCATAGTGATGAATATATTGGACAAAAGCACTCAATATCATGCATGGTACCGATCACTCAGAACATTGTAGTGACGTCTGGTGAGGATGGAATACTGCGGGCAGCCCACATGTTCCCACAGCGGCAATTGGGTGTAGTTGGTCAGCACTCTTTACCTGTTGAGTGCCTTGACATCAGTCATGACGGTTGCTATATTGCTTCGTGCTCACATGACAATGAGGTAAAATTTTGGAATATATCCTATTTCGAAACTGTTGACTCCATTATTGATGTCAACCATAAGCAGAACAAAAAAAAGGACATGAGTAATAATTTACCATCCAGCAGTGTTAAAAACGCATCAGACTTTTTTTCTGGTTTGGCTTGACATGTGTTGTAAAATTTAATTGTTTAAAATATATTATATAGTTATAATACTTAATGGTTTTTTCTTTCCCTTAAAAAACATCCCTTGATATCAGTTAGCCCTCATTACATAAGTGGTTTCCAAGGTAAGTATAATTATTTATAACAAAAACCAAAACAGACTAAGAACATCGAAATCGGCGTCAAGTAAGTGAAAACAGTACTCGGGATGTAGTTATTATCTAATTTACTTGCCACCGACTTACTTTACTTAAAAACGAACATGTTTAAGGTTTTTAGAACTATAGATGTAAGTATAAATGTGTGCCCGTGTATTAAAGAACTATATCTGAGAAACGGTAGGTTACAGAACAGCAAGTTGTAATTTTTATCGATTATGTATTTATTTATTGCACAAATTTATAACGAAACGGTGGACTCGAAGTAGGATTTTGTGCCAAATACAGAACCGGAACCGGACCGGGTAAACCGCATTATTATTTTAACATCGATAGCATAAAAGCTGGCAATATGAGTTTATACATAGGACCTCCTCAAACACGAATACCTACCATAAGACTAGGTACTGGCCTACAATATAACTGTGCAATATCGCTGGTAGCACAATTATATTGATCGTCAGTAGAAGACATTGATGGTCAATATCGACTACTTACGATCAATATAATTGTGCTACTGGTGATATTGCACAGTTATATTGTAGGTCAGAGTTCGAATTCCACACAAACAAAATTATTTTAATAAAAAATAGCCATGCCAATATTATAATAGGCAAATGGTTCAGGATTTATTTTTATTTATTTATAAGCACGCACATGCCCGGTTTACAGCTTCCGCCAAGTCATCAGGCACGGTAAACCAAGATTCAACAATAGCAACAATAGACACAATAAATTAAAAAAAATCAGCTTTAACTTAAAAAGCATACGATTTTTTTGCGAAGAACCCCAAATGGATCTTAAAACACATCATCGTCCTAGACCGTGTCAAGAAACTGATTCAGTGACGAATAGGGCGCGCACAGTTGGTGCGTTGCATTTGCGTGCGATGTATTTTATTAAGCCCTCTGATCAATTGACCTGTTGTACTGTCATCCGGACCGTGTAGTAGGGCCTTAAAGGTATGTTGGCTTTGGACGGCGTGCGTTCTGACGTTAGGCTAGTCACTGACCTACCTCACTGGTTGAACAATTATATTGATAGTCAGTAGATGATATTGATGCTCAATATCGACTACAGACGATCAATATAATTGTGCAACCAGTGATATTGCACAGTTATATTGTAGGTCAGTGGCTAGCCTTAGGAATCAACATAGCGAAAAAGTCAATTTCACTTGAAGGTTCGGAAATATTCAGAACGTGCTCTTTTGATGTTACATTTGCCTTTCGTTGTGATCAGATTTATTAAGTAGGTACATTTTAGTTAAATTTTTTATTGTAATCAAATGTCATGCTTTTATAATATGCCATGAAGTAGGTTTGGATGAAAATCGATTAATCGCCATAACATTACCGATACTATCGATTATTTAGTTTTTAGATTAATCGATTAGTAACAAAAAGTTGACAACTTATAATCAATTAATCGAATGGATATCGAGCATTCCTAGTTCTAATGAAATTTATGAAAGAAACTGCTGAAACCAGGCCCCCTATTCTCGGAGCATTCGAGATAATCTCACAATCGAGATTAAACGTCATTGCATACAGTCGTTTGACACAGCTGTATGAATCTGACGTTTAATCTCACAATCGATATTATCTCGAATGCTGCGAGAATTGGGACCCAGACAAAATAAAAAAAAAAAAAAAAGGAACTGTCAAGATTAAATTAAGTTCCAATTGTAATCATTTTATTTAAAATCTATTAATTATTGTCATGATTAGACACTCGTTAATCATTCTATTTACTGTATCTTTAGTTAGTTCGGTTAACCCTGATAAGAATGGTTACCTGACGTACTGTCCTTGCATGGGTAAGCTAGCTTATGAATGTTGCACTGTTTAACCGGCACTTGTTTTGTTTATACTTTATTGTTTAAATTAACAAGACTGCTGGGATAACTAATTAACTTTATTGGGATAATATGAACCTTAAGAGGTCAATTAAAGCACGAAAGAAACGGACAAAGCCTAATTTTTCTGGTGTGAACTACATTCATTATGTATGGGAAATCTTTGAGTATACAATTTTGTGAATATGATACAAAATTAAATAAAATAATGCCATATTTTAGAAGGTCGAAAGGTACATGTTTATATCCTTATAATTTTTGTCAGAAGTAGCCTTTTTTTAATAGCTAAACAAAACAGATATTGTCAAGATTGCGTATGACTGTATGGTCTGTTTTTAATAATTATATCGATTTCATCCATCATACTTTTCATGTAAATATATCAAAGCCTTCCAGTAGGAGAGGTCGTTTTGGCAATCATTGGGGGAGGCCGTTGTCCAGCAGTGGATGTCTTGGCTGAAATGATGATATAAACGCTGTCACAATAATTACGTAAACTTTCAGGGAGGTTTGGCAACCAAGCAGACCATTTTTTAGGTGTGCTATCATTTAGCAAAGCTTTAAACAGAACATTGGTCTTACCTCCATGGGTTGAGTACCGCTATGGAGAACCTAAGTCTAGACAAATCCCTTTTGACACTTATTTTAAACTCCAAGCTTTGGCCCAGTATCACAGTGTAATAACAATGGATAAATTTATGTATGAAATTGCATCAACCATCTGGCCGAATGAAAAAAGGATTGCATTCTGTTACAACCAGAGAGGAGGAGAACAAGAAAATAGCTGCAATGCTAAATCTGGCAATCCATTTGGTCCATTCTGGGATACCTTTGGGATTGATTTTGCCGAGTCTGAATTTTATGGACCTTTGAACTATGATGCAAGTAATACTGTGATGGTTGAGAAATGGAAGCATAAATATCCTGCAGCAAGTTGGCCAGTCTTGGCCTTTACAGGTAAACTTTTTTCATATGCTGTCACTCAAAATGTTAATAGTATACAAGTACTTTAAATTGAATAAAGCCTCATCTCAAAGTTTGTTAACTGAAAAAAGCAAGATTGAGTTTTCTTTGGGTTGTTTCTAAGATAAAAGCTTATTCTTCAAAGTAGTGAAAAAGTTGATCTTCATAATTTTAATTCTTTCTCTCAGGTGCTCCAGCCAGTTTTCCAGTACAGAATGAAAATAGACCTTTGCATAAGTATATGCAATGGAGTGATGACATTGCAACAAGATCGAGACAGTTCATAAAGAAAAACATGAGTGGGGGTGGTTTTCTCGGCATCCACCTCAGAAATGGCCAGGACTGGGTTCGAGCTTGTCAGCATGTCAATGACAGTCCTCTGTTATTTGCTGCTCCACAATGTGTGGGATATAAAAATGAAAGAGGGCCTCTGACAATGTCTATTTGCCTGCCACAAAAAAGTGACATAATTAAGTAAGTTAATCTATATAAATGAAGAAGTTTTGCTGCTAGGATAATTGCAGCGTGAAGTGCAAGGAGGATCATCAGATCATTATAAACTGACAACCTTATTGCAAACTTTTGAATGAGCATGTGCATCATCATTACAGTATGAAGATATCATAGATTGACTTATGATCGTATTTATCAATTATAAGTACTGTTTTGCTAATGGCACTTTCAAATCGTATTCTAATTGCGGTCGAGTAATAAAAATCTGCAACTGTCAAAGTTCTTATCTCATTAAAATAAAGTCTATTATTGATTGGTTGAGACCATGCCAAATTGTCGTTATGGCCGCGGTTTTTATTAAGATTACTATAAACGTTAACAGCGCCGTGTCATCCTATCATAATTTGAAAGGTTAAAGACTGCTTATTTTTTTTTTTCAGGCAAATTAAAAGGATATTGAAGAGGCTGAATGATATAAAGTTTATTTTTGTTGCATCTGATTATAACCATATGACTGATGAATTATCAAGTGCATTACACAGATTAGATGTATCTATTGTAAGACTACAGCCACCGAATCCTCATATGGACCTCGCAATTTTAGGACAGGCCAATTATTTTATTGGCAATTGTGTTTCATCATTTACTGCTTTTGTGAAAAGAGAAAGAGATGTTAGGGGGTTGGGTTCTGAATTTTGGTCATTCCCCCACCGTAAGAAGCAGAGACATGAAGAGCTTTAAATTCAATAAGAAAGATACAAATGAATTTGTGGCGACAATGTCGTCACTGATAATTTAAAGAGTGGCAACACTGCCAGATGGTAAGACTGAGAGAAGACGTGTCGCAAGTACCGCTTAAGTTTCACATTGTGATAATCCTTGTAACCGACTAAATAAACGAACGAACAAGAAGATCCTTCTGCTTTTCATTTTCCACGGGCCAGGAAACGGCCACGACGAAGACTTCCAAAAATTAATGTTGGATCATTTGATGATAATATACTATGAAAGCATTGTACACTTAAAAACTCCAACTGTAACATGGAATGAGAGTATGGTCTGTGAAAAGCTATAATGAAATAATAATAATAATAATCTCTTGGACAGCAACACACTTTGATGTAGTCCCTAAACGAGGATTTAATCTATGGGTCGCTTCACGTAAGAAGAGCGCGCGCGACCTTTACAACTTAAGAATACTTATGTAGACAAATACATAGTTCCACTTAGTAGCTTTTCTCGTAAAAGGGGTACTATTTCCGATACAATTTTTGTTATATAGCTGGCTTAGGAATTCAATGGCTTTCCGTGTGATCTCGGCCGGGTACGCCAGCTTGGCCGTGCACATTATTTTGCCCGTGTTTGTTATGAAATATCTCTGTTTCTATTAGAGCTACGAAGTTGAGACTTCGTGAGCTAGCGGTACTATTTTTTGGTATATACAATATTTTTGGGAACAGCACCGTTGCGAACTTCTCGTACGTCATCGCGTACCCGTTAAACAGGGCTCATATCTCCGAAATTACAGAGGTACTATTGTGTTGAACTCTGTACTAATTAGGTAATATTTTTTGGAATCATCAGATCTTGGATATCTTCGACGGGTACGCTAACTTGACGCTCACTATACACCACCACTGACTGGTACTATAGTAACAAATATTAAAATATTTCTGTGGAATGATAGCTTAACCCTCAACAATACATATAGAACAGGAGTCATGTAACAATAAATCAAGATTATTTATATTTTAATAATTTAAAACCATATTTTTTTTACTTCTAAGTCTTAAAACATAAATCACGACGCCATAAAATCATAGCAATCGGGTGCGTTCCTAATCGCTCTCAGAGCGCCAGATCGCGCCCGCGATCGCACCGATTTATCGGGTCGTGCATTCTCTGGTCGAACATTATTGGCTCCCGCTTCTTTACATTTATGTACAACCTGTGTATTTTTGTTTGTTTTTGCCAGTGGAATGACGTCACATGCGAGAGCTGACAATTGATAGCGTTTTGGCGGCAAATTTATAAATGCAAAATATTTTAGCGTGGTTGCCTTGAAAATGAGGAAATAGCCGTCAAGCGATAACTCTGCAACGAAAAAATGGCAATCCCATACGTCATTCCATGCAAAATTTCCAATCTGTGAAAATTTCAATCCGTCGTATGGGGTTGCCATTTTTTCGTTACAGAGTTATCGTGGGACGACTAGTCGATATTGACAGTCAATATAAGGCTCAATTCCACTGAGCGTCTAGCCGCGCGCGACTGCCATTTTCTATGGAGTCGCGGCCGCGTCAATGGGTATGGCGGCCGCGACTCCTATGGAAATGACAGTCGTACGCGGCTAGACGCTCAGTGGAAATTGGGCCTAATTGTGCAACCAGTGATAATGCACAGTTATATTGTGAGTCAGTGGCTAGCCTTAAAGAGTAAAATAACCCGTTTAATAATACAAAATTATGTTATTTGGTTTTCAAATACTCTGGGATCTTCAAATCTGCATTTATTAAAAACCTACAAAAATCCATCATTACAGGATCTCCCTCCACAATAGCATGTCCTGAGGGCTTAGCACACTAATTTTTATCGCGCACATACAGCATCTGCCACTTTTTAACTAATATACGGGTGCGAAAGGGACGAATGCTTTATCTGCGCGTTAAAAACTAGCGTGCTAAGCCCTCTGGCGGGTACTGTACGGCGCATACTGCCGTGCCGGTGTGCTGTGTAAACCGGACCTTCCACTGAGACATGGTATTTTTTTACTCATCAGCTATTAGAAAAATGCTTATTTATTGCCAGTGAATTTTTTCACGATTGTCAGTTTTATGTCGAAAGACTGAAAATTTAAAAAAATCGAATAACTCGGAAACCAGTGAATTTAGACCCCTAGTTAACTGGGCCAAAATTGATGCAAATATTAGCTCCAGTAAAATCCCTTTCAAGGAATAGGTCGAATAACCAGTCACCCTAAGTACTCAACATCCATGACTTGGGCACAAACATTCATTCTTGCACGAAGTTGGCCCCTAGCAGGACGGACGAGCTCAAACCCAAGATCTCCAGCACAGTAGGCAGTTGCACTACCACTGCGCTGTCGAGTGGAGCTATGTATTGGCGTCCGAAACTTGTGTAGGATGCCAAATAAAAAAAATTTATAGACTATTTGTTTTTATTAAGCCTTAACAGCATACACTCTTGGTGGGAAGAGAGATTTCTTTCTAATCTCTTTCCTGGTCTTGAGTTTAGCTTCATGTTTTGTAAGAGCCTTGCGCATGGCGCGAGTCTTCTTGGGCCTCAGGTCCAAAGGCTTGTACTTCTTGTTCTTGTAATGGTTACGCAGATTGACCTTCATCTTTTGGTGGTACACAATGTACACTCTAGCGATAGCTTTCCTCACAACACGGCTGAAAGTCAATAAAACAAATGAATAATTAGTAGTAGCTCAGTTTACCCACTAGAGTTGAAGATGGAGCAGTTGTCAAATTCCTATTTTCCAAAAATATTAACCCCAAGTAGTAGTACCCAGTAGAAATAACTGAGATCCCATCATTCTTTTAAAAAAAATTGTGTACATTTTACTTTGCTTCTAGAATAATTGTGCTGTTTTTTTGGGATATAAAACATTTTTGGGGAGCACCATTCTGGAGATCCAGACTTGGTACGCCAGCTTGACGTCAAGTTAGCGTACCGGTTAAACATGGGTCATATCTCTGAAATTACAAAGGTACTATCTTTTTATACTAGGTACTATTTGGGTACTATTTTTTGGAATCATCAGATCTTAGATATCGTTGACGAGTTGATGCAAACTTGACACTCACACTTTTTACCTCTAGGATGAGACTATTAGCTACCATGGACACATAAAACAAGAGGACTGACTGAAGGGAGAGGAAGCCTTACAGTCAAGTGTTCCACAAATCGTGTAACACCATCTATGTGTAAATTTCTTAAAAGGGCACCGACGGACGAATATAAATTGTTTACTAAGTTGCGCCACAACTCACATGGCTTCAATTTTAATAAAATACTTTAGATTAATAGCAAAACACAATTAAAGTGATGAGGGCCCACTGGAAGGTCAGCGCACTCTTAAATTGTGGCTGCAATTTCTTCAAACAATAATAGTTTTCTTCAAAAACTGGCAATTTTCACAAACAATGTGTAAACATGCTATTTTGTTCAATACATTTAATTTTGTATTTGATTGAACTGAATACCCGGGGCCGTCTTAAGCTAGGCGGGGGCCCTTGGGCACACAAGAATTTGGGGCCCTTTTGGAAAATAAAAAAATCGAATTAAATAAATGTGTGAGAGAATGGGGGGCCTGGGCACGGGCTAGGTACTCGCCAACAAAACAATTTAAACCTTATGTTCATACAGAAAGAGTTGGAAGTATTTTTAAGTTTTTTGTTAATTGTTCAAATTTGGCATTTTAACACTTACATGTATTCGATTTTGAAATGTGATATCACAAAACTTAGTAACAGTAAATGAATACCGAATTATTCTTTTTCATATACCTTGTAGAAGGTACAAATAGGTCTTATAGGGGGTCCCTTTCCCCCTCCCTTAACGTGTGACTTACTTCATGGATAACCCATAATAATGATATACTATATAAACGTTTGGCATGGATAAGACCTATCTGTACCTACTACAAGGTATATGAAAAAGAATAATTCGGTATTCATTTACTTAAACCTGTGAATACCACAGCCTAATGCGAAAATGAACGCCACGGATGCCACAACAGCATTAGCAAATGCAAACAGTATGGAAGGGTATATTGTGGCATCCATGGCACAAAACAATGCTGTTGTTAATTGCAAACTGTGGCATTCAATCAAAATCATAATTAAAATGCATGGATATGTAGAGATTCCCACAGCATTTTAACTATTGGTTCCTAGATCCCCTCATAAATGAAAAGACAGGAAGCAGCACAATGCAGCTTCACCTATAGTCGTATTTTTAATTAGATGAAGTCAACTGACGTTTACTGTGTTGTTAGCTAATGTCAGTTGGCTCTGTCTAATTAAAAATACGACTATAATGTCAAAATTGAATACTTGGTAACTATTTAAAGAAAAATAATTTTGAACAGGAGTTCCATCACTTGTTATGCTCACCAAGTACTGGAATTCATACTGTTTAGCTTAATAGAACTGATACAAGCATAATGCCAAACCTAATAACTTACATTTTAGACAACTTCGAAGCTGCACCTCCAGTAACTTTTGCTACTCTAAGATTTGTCAACTCTGTTTTGAGCTCTTCTAGCTGTTTGAAGAGCTCCTTCTTATCCTTCGTACGCAACTCCGAGCACTTAACCTTACCCTGTAAAGATAGAAGTCATAACTTTGAGCCAGATTTTCATCACATAGTCATAATAAAAATTAAAGAGGAAACACACTTTCTGATTTAAAATATTAGTAAGGATTTAATAGTGTGGCTTCGAACAGTAAGACAAACTAGATTTAACTTAGCCAAAAGGTTAAGGTTTACAGGTTATTCAGTGTTATAATGTAGAATCAAGTTCCCAATTAAGGTTAATTAACCATCAAAACAACGAAAACTCGAAACAAATAAAACATAAAATCTTAGTAATATCTGTCTCGAGATAATCCCGGCGGTGGTAGGAATTACATATAGTAGCTATATATTCCTTAAATACCATTATTTATAGAAATAGCGACGGACACACAGCAATAATCACACTATACTATCACTGTAAATATACACTCCTAAAGCTTATTTAGAACACATATTATATTCGTCGTGGGTAAAAAATATATTTAAGAACGAGATTTCTGTAATAAGGAGAGATGTGATAATAATTCACGCACCATTTTTAACTCTTCTCAAAATCCCTTCCCTCTATCACCACGAGAGTTGACGTAAAGAACGTTTACAATGGTGTTGCCAGTTCTTTACGAACGTTGGGCACAAGCCAAAGATAACATAATAAGCACGATTATTATGTATCATCGCACGACACGACACAGTACGATTTTGTTGTCGGTATAAAGTAGGAGACCTAATTGGATGGAATTGTATGCTTTTAGATTACTGTCCATGTAACGGCACGCCGTGGGCGGCAACGATCGATCGTGTTGTCGTAGCACACTTGGCTTCCTATTATATCTTTGCGGCAGTTTCGAGAGTGTAATGTGTAAAGTCTGTTCGCCAAGAGTTGATAAATATTATGATAACGTCTCGAAATAGCGACTTTCGCTTACCTATCGGAAACTATATGACGGGCGTCGCTTATCGCCGCGCGCACTGAGTTTTGTGGTATGAGGGAAGCCATTGTTGTCAAGCGCGGCGACGCACCAGGCGGGCGAGCGCGTGCACGCGACTGCCATATTGCCATTCCGTTCTGGAATACGCTTCGAGTGTTGTTTTAGATGAAGCAATTGAACGTTTCAGAATAAACGTCACCGACTCTGACTCTGAGATTTCGTCATGGTCAGCGTCGGTTGATATGGCAGCAATGGGAGATATACAGGCTATTCGATAATATTTTTTTTAATATCATAGGCAAAAATAATTAGCGGGCCGCTATTTGTAATAATTTAAGAAGTCTTGTTTTTTTTATCAACTCTCGGCGAACAGACTTTACGTACAATAATATTGTAGTTATGTGCGTACGTAGTAAGCCCCCGCGCTACCTCGCCTCGCTAAAGGTACAGTTACACATGCTAGTTAGTAGCATGCTTTTTAGTATGCTCATTAGCATACTTGTTTCGAGCATGCTCTGCACTTGTCTACATTTGCTAGATATAAGCATGCTAGTTTAGTAGTTAGAACTAGCATGCTCAATAAGCAAACCTGTTCACACACGCTATAAGCACGCCCCCTTCCACCCGCGCTGCAGGTAGCATGCCCAATAATCGCACGACCGTCGATTTTTGAGCAAACTCGAAACTAGCATGCTCATTATTAGCAATGTTTCGACACACGTACCACTAAGTAGCAATTGCTCAAAAGTAGCATGCTTTCGTGCTACTAACTAGCATGTGTAACTGTACCTTATCGCCACCGCAACGCCTTGTTCCCGTTTACTTTGCGGCATTGCGGCTAAGAATAAAGGCAGTGTTGGGACGGCATGCCATCGAAGACTTTTTGTGTGTTTTATTGTTGTTCGTGAAAGGGGCCTACAGTTATTTAATACAACTGTACGCACTGACGTTTAATCTCACATGCATGTGAAAATATTTCGAATGGACCGAGAATTGTGATCCAGGATTTACCATGGACGGAAACGGTAAAATCGTGTCGTGTCGTCTGACGGCAAATTTTAAACGCGTCATAATATTGGCCCCTTTCACGAACAACAATACAACACGCAACAAGTTTTACAAGTTACAATTTTACAAGCAAATGAAATATATCTCTGTAGTGTAGCCAGTTTTTGCCTTTGGTTGCCGTCTACATGCTAATGATGACAATGAACACTAAAGATGGATGTAAATGATGATAATAGTTTGTAGTAATAATAATAATAAATCAGGGGACAATCTTTACACAAATCGATCTAGTCCCAAAGTAAGCTCTAAAGGCTTGTGTTATGGGTACTAGACGACGAACTGAAGTTTTTTTGTTTTATTGAGTGCTAGTTCCCCGTAAATCTTATTCACCACGGAAATGCGGTGGCGCTGCAGTATATATTAAGGATGTCGATTGGGTTTTTTGTCTCGGTAAAGAGTACTATATTCCTTGCTCTTATTTCACTACCGGGATCGGAACTATCGGACCCGAGAAATCGTACAGTGTAATATGCGTTTATTAAAACTACCGGGAACGGGAATAAGGGACCCGGTGTCAATGTCAAGTCAACTGTCAAGGCAAAGTAGGTCTCGTGAAGTTGTCAAAAAAGACAAGTAAAACTAAAAAATAAATAACTCTGGGTTACAACTGGGCTAGTTAGTTTCAATTAATTTTCTATTTTTGTAATCTTTTCATCATTATTCTACTTATCATTATCGTCTTCATTATTATAAGCCTGATCCATAATACTTGTCATGATTATAACAGCTTAATCTGGGAACTAAAAAAATTTTAGTGGACAAAACAGAATTTTGCTTTGCTACAACTGGGGTACACGGCGATCTTGGTTAATACTTATAAGAAATGACCGAAGCAGATGAGATATGCTATGAGAAAGCCTTAGAATACTGGTCAGAAATTCCTGCAACCGTTGATGGCGTACTTGGTGGTTTTGGTTTTATTTCGGACATTGACGTTGAAGGGTCAAAATTGTTTTTACAGTCGATTCTTTCATCGGGAAATGCTCCTTCTACCAATTTAGCTCTTGACTGCGGGGCTGGTATTGGCAGAATATCAAAATATTTATTAATTCCCACATTTCATTCAGTGGATGTTATTGAACCGGATGAAAAATTTATTAACTCCATTCACGAGTATGTTGGCAAGGATGCCAATAAATTGGGCAGTTTATACAAAGTCAGCTTACAGGAGTTTCAACCAGAAAAAAAATATGATGTTATTTGGAACCAGTGGGTTTTGGGATATTTGAAAGATGAAGATTTGCTCAGGTTTTTAGTAGTTTGCAGGTAATGTATTAGTAAATAATTGTTGAATTTTCTTATTCTCCTTTGTCATCATCACACCCATAAAGTTGCCAATCAATTTGAGACATCCTGTTGACTTATGCACATTGATTATAAGCTGTAACTTCAAACCCCATTATACTTACTAACAGCTAATTATACTTGATATGGCATATGGGATGGAGTAATAACCTACATACTTTTTTATAGTATTAAAATACATAAAAAAAATTGGCAAAATTAAGAATAATGAATACGGCGTTAAATTGATGTTATTTAGACAACATTTTTTTTTATAGTAATATTAATATAAAAACCGGTCGAGTGCGAGTTTGACTCACGCACCGAGGGTTCCATACTTACCTATGAAAAAGAAACTGTACCTTGTAGGTACGGAACCCTAAAAATGACAAAATTTGCTTTTAACAACAGGGTAACCATTTACAACCTACCTATGAAATAAGAAAAAAATAACTTTTGCAATCTCCTATGTTTGTGGTATGGAAGCCTAAAAATGGAAATTAGATGTTTTAGGTTTGATATTTAATTTCAGAAATGCCCTGTCTGAAAATGGAATAATTTTTGTAAAAGAAAATGTCACATCTACTGGGAAAGTAGAAATGGATGATGCAGATTCATCGGTCACAAGACCTTTAAAAGAGTTCATAAAATTCTTTCGTCAAGCAAAATTGAAGAGAATAAAACAGTGTAAGCAAACTAATTTTCCAAATGGCATTTACCCTGTGTACATGTTTGCCCTTGTACCTGACTGGACATCCACGGAAACATTGACAAGGATAAAGGGTTCTGAAGGCCCAAGAGAATGATTATGTTCTTAGGGTTCCATATATATGTGTAATGTCTCTACATTACTAATAAACATTTAAAAACAAAGGTTTTCATGTTTTTAATGAAATATTATCAATACATCCCGAAGTCATATAATACAATCCCTGCCAGCCTGAAAATCGAGTTACATTATCTATTGCAGGGGCCACGGAATTTCCTCCATTCAAAATTACTATACTTTAAGAGCCGGGTTGTTCGGCATGTGAACAAATTCTCAATACCCCTGGGTTCTTGGCACTGAAAGTGTTAACTATATATATATATACAGGTTGTCCGTGGAAGTATGGATCAAATCGAACAGGGATATAGAGGCGGTCATCTTCAATCATTTTAAGCGATAAGTTCTGGTTCGATTCTTGTTGGTTCTAAAGTTATGATTTTTTATAAAAAAAACTCCTCTGCTGCACTGGGAGTGAAGAAATAGCATAGAATGCGTGCAGATGCTTATCATCCTGGCATGTCGTAAAAGTCGACTAAGGGACGGGTCCTCTCCAACATGGTGGACTATCTGTATGGGCGATGGGCTGATCACCTGTCACCATACGGTTCATCATACCATCTTAGGACTAATTAATCGAACGTAGCCACAAGTAGTCTTGTGGCTCTGCCCACCCCATTAGGGATTTCGGGCGTGATGCTATGTATGTGTGTATGTATGTTTCACTCTAGACCTAGTATTCTGTACCTTATTATTACATATTACTTCAGTAATCTATATTGACTTGCTTACTTCTATGTTATTCTTAATGTTTGCCAGTATAAGAAAAAAAATATATATTAAGAGTATAGGGATATATGTATTTTATCTATAATTTAGCGTTGAAATTCCTTCTTAGTGGGTTATACCTCTGGTTTCATCAAGTAGGAACAGTATTACATATTAGGTAGAAAATAATAGGTCTTAATTAAGCTCAGTTTATGTTAATCATATAAGTATATTTAGGTTTCATGATAGGCAGGTATCTTCAGTTGGTCTCTTTCCTAACACTAAACGTTCTTGAGTTACTTACGGCTTACAAAATAGAGAAGATTCACTTGGCCATTTCTTAGTTAGTTTCTTAGTAATTATGTCAGTTCAAGCTCGAGTACTAAGAATGTGTAGTTAAAAGAAGGGGTAGTAATATTCTGCAGAAAATTAGTTAATAGGGTTTACTCGGAGACCTTTATAGTTCGAAGTAGGCTGCAAGTAGGGTTAGATATATTACCAGTTTAATTATAAAATACGTTTAGGTAGGTAGGTCGTTACAATTTGGTGCCGTAACCAGGATTTTGACGTGACTTTTATTTTGAATTATAGAGTTTAATTTATTATATATTTACTAATCAATTACCTATCGAGGTAACACGTTACATCTGCGAAAGAGGATATATTTTTCAAGATGTAGGCGATTCTTTTAAGTCGCGGAAACTTATGAATACAAATGATAAAAGTCCCTTCAATACGTATGTATTCTGTATTTAATCACTTCAACGTCATGAATGAGCTTGATATTTCAGCGACCGTCGTAGCTGGACAGACAGGTCGAAATTATAAGGTTTTCGTTTTTAGGGTTCCGTACCCAAAGGGAAAAACGGGACCCTATTACTAAGACTCTGCTTTCCGTCCGTCCGTCTGTCCGTCTGTCACCAGGCTGTATCTCATGAACCGTGATAGTTAGATAGTTGAAATTTTCACAGATGATGTATTTCTGTTGCCGCTATAACAACAAATACAAAAAAAAAACCAGAACAAAATAAATATTTAAGGGGGCTCCCATACAACAAACTTGATTTTTTTGCCGTTTTTATAGATAATGGTACGGAACTCTTCGTGCGCGAGTCCAACTAGCACTTGGCCCTGGGTTTTTTTTTTGCCATTCGGGTCTTCGGACCCGGGTTTCGACCCTAAAAATAGTTCATAACCAGTTCAACTGTTATTTAAGATTTCGTTTCACTAAATTTTGTTTTCATATGATGTTGTAATGATCGTTTGGTCACTTCAGTGGTCTACGCGAACGAAGTGGCAGGCAACAGCTAGTCTTATCTATAAAATTTAATGGGTGCAGTGTCGATATTGAAATTGCTAACTTTAATGTAATTCCTGACGTACTCGCGATCGGCCTCCGTGAGTAAACTCCAACTTTCCAGCTCTAGTAGTATTTCTAAGCTCATACAACTTTGAATTATCCGTTCGACGGATATCATAGTCAAAAAGTCTGACTGCATAATGCGAAACTCTTTTAAATGAATCAACGGATTTTTATCTAAAAGCTTGAACAAAAATTCGTCAGTTATATTTACAGCAGTACCTAAATGTATAAAATCTACATTAATACAATTACTGAGTATAAAAAATAACTGATCATCCGTGCACGTCGCTACACATGTGAATTTTTTTAAATTTCTGAATGGCAATAACTCTAACTTTTTCGTAAATAATGAAGTATGTTGTATTAACGTGCAATTATAAAGAGTAAAACTTTCTAGAAGAGGGCACATTTGGCTTATATACATTAAGGCGTTTAAATCAATTTGGTCTACGTGTTCGAGGTGTAAATGAACGATATTGCACCCCTTCACTTGAAGTATCTGCTTTATTTGATCAGCGTAGAAATCGCAGGATAATAGTTTAAGCTCACATAAATCTTTTAAACCAATTAACATCATTAAATCACCCTGGGGAGTGTTGTGGAACACAGTCATGCTTCTTATATAGGGACACATTTGTACGGCTAGCTGCAAGTGGGCCGCTGGCGCATACCGACTGACGTATGTTTTTAATTTAAATGGCGGGGCGGCAGAATCAATCAAATCGACAAACTCCAGAACTCGACCAATTTCATCACACCGCCCGATATCTTCCAAATTTTTACAATTAATTAGTAATTTAGTAAACCCTTCCAAGGTCACGGAGGTTCTGTACAACTGTATACCTCGCAAACATGGTAACTTGGTCAAGATATCTATACTTTCGTTTGTCACACACTTAGAACTAGAAATGTCTAGCTTTTCTGTCTTCTTGCAGTTTTCCCTAATACAGTGTAAAATATTATCAGTGCAGTCATAATTCATTGTTAAATATTTCAGATTGTGAAGTTCCTTTAGCGCTTCAATTACGGATCCCTCCATATCAGCTGTTTTCCAGCCACCTGAAAGTGAACCTAAGTTTAAGTATACTAACCCAGAAAGCATATACAATTTAGAATAGAAAACAGAACGCATCATTTTAGGAATATTGTCAATAGAAACAATCGTCAATTTTGTTGTAAACAAAACCTCGGTCATCCTCACAATTACATTCATTTGGCTGACAAATTTCCCCATAGATCCTCGGAACCCTAACGACTTTTTAGTTTTTTCCAATAGAGCTGACAATGCTCCAACAGCCTCAGAAGTTAATAAATCATGAACCATCCATGGCACGTTATAGTCTATGTATGTACGGATGGTGTTGACGTGACGCGTCAGTTTCGTCTGGGCAGCGGTCGTGTCTCGCTGGGCTTCCGCAGCGACCTCAACCATCAGGAGCTCGGCTTGTAGCGCAATCCAGTCTCCGAGTCTGCTCAATGCCAAATTCTCTAGATTTCTTGGTTGTTTGTATCTGGACATTCTTGATACGTGATATCTGTAATTATAAAAAAAAAACGATTTATATAACCGCATTGCTGCAGACTAAATATTGTTTCGTACATACTGGATCACCGAACATTCGGCGTAGGCTGTCAGATGCTACCGCACATTCGGCTAGCAAACATGTTGGGCCAGCGTCGGTCAACGCAAAGGACGCATTTAAATAAGATACGTGTCTCATTCTTACGCATCGATGCGTCCCGCGCGAGCTGTCCAACGTTTGCCCTACATGTATAGTGAAACGTACAAACTTTTTTTAACTATTTTAGTTTACTTAGTTATCATCAGAGCCTTAACATTGTATGCCCGGAACAGGTAGCTGATGAACATTAACCATGTTTACCATCTTTGTACCTTACCTAGACAGTTTTATGCAATAAAATATTCTATTCGATTTGGTCCAAAATTTTAACTTTCATGCAACTTTTGGGAAAAAATGTGTACAGTGCCCGGCGTAAATATTGCACATCGGCAATCATCGCATTTCCGAATACAAACGAATGCGAATTTCCATGTCCATCTATTATTCGATTTGACCGGTTTTATATAAATAGATTGCGAGGCAAAATATAGGTAGACATTTCAGAGAAAAAACAAACTATTTAACCCTAAAATGGGGGGCGTCTTGTAGTGTTAAAGTTTGTATGGCAAAAACTGATTCCATGAGTTCACAAATTTGAAACTTGGTATAAATACTCCTCAAGACAACCAATTACGTAGGCCTCAGAAAAAAAAAGTTATTTAATTTGTAAAGTATTAGGTACATTACACAGGTTGAACTGTGTGTGTTAACAGAACACTCAGCTCCGTATGGCTGAACGAATTTTCATGAAACGTCATATAAAGTTAGACTTTGAATCCTAGAATAGGAAATAGGGTCATTTTTATCCCGGATAAGTCCAAAGTTCCCGAGCAGGCGCGGATCCTGCCCTCAAAAAGGTTGTGGGCATAGCCACTCGAAAATCAGCCAAGTGCGAGTCGGAGTATGAACTCGCCCATGATCGATTTCCTACTAAGCACGTCACAAGTCTATAATTTTGTGAGCAGAGGGCTTAGCACACTATTTTTTATCGCGCACATAAAGCGTTCGTCCCGTTCGCACCCGGATATTGGTAAAAAGTTACAGATGATTTACGTGCGCGATAAAAGCTAGTGTGCTAGGCACTAGTTCAATAATTAAGTATATGGATTTTTTGGTCGATTCTGTTTTTTATTTTTTTCTAAATGGCGGAGATATGGGGGGTTTTTGCGGTTACAAGGTATTTGCGGTGTTGGTAAACTGATCGCGACCTATATCGATTAATGGGGATAACAGTTTTCCAACGGCAAAGTTAATTTTGTCGCGAGCTTTACAGCTCACGGAGCCACTATTAGTAAATAATATATAGCTTGTGCCCGCGACTTCGTTCGCGTGGAATTAGGTTATATTTATTCCCTTGGGAACTTTGAACTTTCTGGGATAGAAAGCCTATGTGTTAATCCAGGGTATACGCTATCTCCATTCCAAGTTTCATCTTGTACCTAATATATTGTGATGATGTCTAGACTGCCCAACGAACCCTCGTTGGTTGCGCTTTGGCGCCCGTAACGAACGAAACTAATAATGAGTAAACACTCTAGTTACGAAATATTTTTTTGCACTAAGTAAGTAGTCTACTGATTATTTGACACAGATTATACCTTCTGCCTCCTCATGTAAACACGTAATAACAAATAATACATTATCTCAATTATTAAATCTCAAGACAACCATTATCGTCCCTAGGAGAAGACTTACCTTGCTAGGAAATATACTAAGTAGATAGTAATCTGTAATTCAAAGCACTTTCGTAAAATATTGACCAAAATGCAACTGAAACGCGAAGGATCAAAATATCTCCTAGTTATATTTTTAGATGAGCGCTAGACAGACGTCCGTAGCGATGTTATTTCCGTTACCTACCGACAAAGTTGCCACCCGTGCAGGTATCGATGAAAACATTATTTGAAGTTCATCCTAAAATTTGTCCTCATGCTAGCTGGAATAGAAAAGTCAACATAATTGGTAGTTGAAATAAATAAGCACTAAACCCCCAATTCTCGGTGCATTCGAGATAATCTCACAATCGAGTTTAAACGTCAGTGCATACAGTCGTTTGACACAACTGTATTGATTCGACGTTTAATCTCGCAATCGACATTATCTCGAATGCACCGAGAATTGGGAGCAGGATTGCAGCCCCGCCTGCGTGGCATCGATAGCTGGGCCCAAGACCGTTAAACCGTTAATCGTTAATTAACGAAGTTAACATTTCTAGTAACGGATTCACTTTTAAGTTAACTTCAAAAATTGTGACCGGGCTCATTAACTTCCGTTACAAAAACTAAAGTCCGTTAAACGTTAATTAAGTACCTACTATTTCCCAAAAGGACACCGCGCGGCTTATATCAGATAGCTTTTGATTTGAATTTGATCTCTAAATAATAGGTATTATTACAAACTTATACAAAACCATATTTTTACAAATGGATCATGTCCTGTCTAAACTTCCATTGCACATACGATTTTTTTTTATAAGTAAGTACATTACTAACGCAACCATATATAAAAAGCAATTTCTATCACGAGTTAATGATTAACGTTAACTTCAGTTAAATCTTCCGAAATGTAACGCTTTAACGTTTAACGAACTTTTTTAGTAACGGATTAGCGATTAACTAATTTAACTATTTGATTAACGGTGCTAGCTATGGTGGCATCTAATGCAGGATCTACTTAAAACTGACCTTCCTTTAATATGAATGTACTTGAAATGACAGCTCACCGTATATTGGTTAATCTTGAAAATGGGAAAAATGTGGTTTTATTGTTAAATCTCCAGCTCCCGTCATTGTAGCAAGATCAGTTATATAAGTACAAGTTTTTAAGTCTAATTAAAAACTTTCATCAAGAACGGTTCAGTAGTTTTTGCGTGACGATCGAAAAAACAAAAAAAAATAATCAAAAAATCAGTGATATGGAGTCAGGGACATCTAAGCACCATATCATATTTTTTTTTGTAAATTAGTATCTTCAATATACATAGTTATTGACACACTTCTGTTGCAATTTAAAATCTGTATATATATAAATATATAATATATTTATAAATATATAATATATATATAAATCTCGTGTCACGGTGTTTGTGGTTGCACTTCTCCGAAACGGCTCGGCCGATTTTTTTATGTATATTTGGTAGGTATGAGAACAGGTCGTAAAGTATATTTCATACCGCTAGGTGATTAGAGTGTCCACGCGGACGAAGTCGCGGGCGGAAGCTAGTAGATAGTGTATAGTAAGTATAATTAGTATCTTAGTACTTACTTAGTAAATTATTAGTAATATGTTTATTAGTATGATGCTGTGCAGAAATTAAAACGCAGTAACTTAACAGCCATCAGTTTACAGGTTACTGCGTTTTAACTTAGGCACGGCAGCATGGATTAATGACGCTGCTAGCCTTAGGCTAGCCACTGACCTACAATATAACTGTGCAATGTCACAAGTTGCACAATTATATTGATCGTCAGTAGATGATATTGACGGTCAATATCGACTACTGACGATCAATATAATTGTGCAACCAGTGATATTGCACAGTTATATTGTAGGTCAGTGGCTAGCCTTAGAAGAAGCCGCACCATAACATCGTTAATTAATGCGTAAATCGATCCAAATTGTATGCTTATTACCCGGTTTGTGTTAGCCGTTGGTATAGTTCAACCGCTACGCGCCGGCCGTAAAGGGGCCATTTTATGAAAAGTTGTATACACCGAGAAATGTTAGGTTCAAAATTGATCTCGTTGCAAATGAATTTAAATAATATTTATGGATACTCCGACATGTAAAGAACCCCGCACAAAATGTTCGGAAAAAGCCGTTCGGTCGATTTGGCTGAAATTTTGTGGAAATATAGCCTCTAATACTCTGATGAACTGTGAGAAGTAGCAACTTTAAGTAAGTAAGCAATTCTAATAGCTGCACTTGACGCTCGTACGAGGCGCTCGGGCGAGGCGCTCGGCGAGTGGTGCCGAGGCGAGTGGCACTCACTTCATGCGCGCATAGCTCAGTTGCCGCTGAATCGTAGAAGACGATGGACGTGCCGCGACAGCTTTGTCCGCATTTGCTCATTATGCTTTTTTACGTACATATTGTACAAAAATATTCGAAAACCTTGCAGGAAAATGAGATGGTGGATGCTTAGCTTACTATACACAAAAATAGAACAGTGTTAGAACATATCTACCCTATGAAATTTATATTTTTATATAAATACGTATCAATAAAGTAAAGATGCTTTATTAAGTACCTAATGGAAGTACGTGCGTGAACATGCCTTTTTTAATTATTTTTTTGTTAGATGTTAGCAGAGCCTAAATAATAAAAGAACAGAGTTTCATTAAATTAATATTACCTATATCTAAAACTACCATTTCGGTTATAGTTATTCCCTCGGGAACTTTTGATTTTTCCGAGATAAATAGTACCCTATATCTTATTCCGAAGAGGGTTATTTCATTTTAATTTTGTTTTAAGAACATATATCTACCGTATGAAATTTATATTTGTATATAAATACGTATCAAAATTCATTTCATTATTAAGTACCTAATGGAGGGACGTGCGTGAACATGTTTTTGTGTTTATCACTGGTTGCACAATTATATTGATCGTCATTAGACGATATTGACCGTCAATATCATCTACTGACGATCAATATAATTGTGCAACCGGTGATAATGCACAGTTATATTATAGGTCAGTGGCTAACCTAAAACTGATCATTACTCCCGACGTGAGTAGGATGAAAACTGATAGATTTTTACTATTTCATCCTCACGATCACAATCAGTTTTAATTGACAGTTAAAATTGATCGTGAGTAGCCGTCTTTACAAGTCAGTCAATTTCCCTCACAGATGTCCCTCAATTTCCCATTGTTCTCTCTCTCAGTCACTGTCACTGTCACTTGCAAGTCATTAGATTGTCACATTCATATCGTTCATTTCTTTCATATTTTATCACTTGTTCGTTCGTTCGGTGTAGATTGGTCGTGGCTCGTGAGTGATTACAGTAGCACAATTTTATTATATCAAGATAAAACACATCCCGCAAAGTACAACATATAAAATGTATATCTATGTGTAGATCTTGGTGGGCGACGAGGTTGAGTAACGTAGCACAGATTCAAATGACCAGGTTCTGAAAATAAATAAAGAGCGATGGTGCTACCACTACCGATTCCGCCGTGCGCCAAACGCGATGGTCTCAGTGGCCTGACCTGTGAACGCAATCTTGAGTATGCAAGTACAATGGCAACAACATTATTAGCTCCGGTCAAAACTGAGCGACAGATCCTAGAGCACTCTATGAAAGAAGATGATCCTAACGGTAATACGCAGCTTTCCAGCGAAGTAGGCAAACAACCGCGGTGGGGCCCGCGGCATCAAGGAGCGCGGGAACTGGCGGAGCTCTACAGTCCAGGTGAGTCATTTATTCAGACTTGTCACTGTCTTTTGTTTACTTTTTTATCTAACAACAGGTCTAAATCATTAAGTGACCCCATAATAAAATGTACTTGATTCTTTGTTAAAGTAATATTTTCTTTGTCACAAATACTTTTGGGAATTTCTATTCGAAAAATACAGAACTACTCTTTCCAAGTCCTAGTATTAGTAGTAGTTTTTAAAAAGGTATTTGCCACCATAAACTAAATAAACTGAATCAAATAGTTATTCAGCTGAGTGAAGAGGGTCTCAGAGTCAACTGAGACAATATTTTTTGTATGGTTGATCCAATCTTCATGAAATTTGGTAAACAGGTAGTGCAGGCAAAACATGATAAGAATTATTCAAGTAATCATAATAAATATGTTTATTTGCAAAAACATCATTTTCACAATGAGATAGATGGTATAATGTTATTTAACAAAGTCCCACTGATGTCAAATAAATACCTTATAATAAACAAAAATAAAACACAAAAACACATGTAAATAGGTATAAAGTAAAGTTGAAATCTAGAAAATAAATTAACTAGAATTACATTGGCGAACTTATTAAAATGACAATGGAGGTACATCAAATTTATAATAAATTATGAAAATTGATAATCAAAATACTCGATTAAACTATTAGAAAAAATCAAAAGCCATGGTTTTGACACAGGGCTAGGTAGTTATGAAGATAGGGGAATCCCCCTTTAAAAGGGGGATTTCTATTAGTAGGAGAGCTCATGACACTAAACCTATTATGATAAGATTCCCAGATACCATACATAAAATTAGTCACGTCATTAAGTGGGGAACACGAAATGAAGATGCTGCAATCCAAAAATACTGGCGGCCAGACTTAAGAAAAAAAAAATACGATTTCTAGTATGATAATATTCCCAAGTTTCGTTTGTTCCTCGAAATAGGGGAGGGGTAGGAGTATACGATAATGCAGTGCTGCAAGCCCCCCTGACTGGCCTTATCAGTGGCTCAGTGGCAGCAGCCTGATAAGCGACGCCTCATACCTAGGTATCTAGTATGATTGATTTGCTAAAAAAAAACAAAGCTAATCTGAAAGAGCATCAATTTCTCTGTAAGAAAAACCACTGCTGCATTTTCAACACAGTATTTGGAAAATTGTATCCAGGATAAAAAGTACCTTTGTCACTCCCCGGCCCGTAAACTATTTCTATGCAAAAAAACCTGTTGATCAGTAGCTCTTTTACTACTTTACTGAAGGAAAAACCAACATACACATGTTTGCATTCATGCTATAAGATAGTAGGGATAAGAAGATTTTATTTTTTCAAAAATTATATTTACTTTAATCCGTGTGAGAAAAAACAATAAAACTTTTTGCACAGAAGTACCAAATACTCCACGAGTCCCTGGGTGCTTAAACATCAATCAACTTTACTGAAAGTTACTTTTACAACCTAACATTCCAATATGCAAGGTGACTACTTCATCCAAATATTCATTAGAGTTGATTCAATGACAATACAATAATATAAATTTAAATATTGAGATAAATGCCCAAATTCACTAATGCCACTCACATTGACAACCTATACACTACACACAGATATCACATTAATCAAAATAAGTTTTTTATTATAATGGAGATACTCAAACTATATTCCAATAAAACATATTTTGTTTATAATTTTATTTTATTTGAATTAAATTACTGACAATCTCAATTTAAATCCATGTATTTTTATATGCGCAATATATAATGTATTTTATCTTGATTTATGTAGCTATAATTCTATGAGATATACTGATAGTCAATATGGCATCGCTGGAGAGACTGAAGCACCGCCCATTGATTGATTGAATCAAAGGCTTTGTAAGACCACAAACACTAAACAGAGTGGATAATTATACTCCTCATTCTTCCGTATAACTTGTCGCAGCGTGTGTATGAGATCCATGGTGCTAAAGCCTTTTCAGAATCTGGCTTGTTCGGGAGGTTGTAAGTCGTCCAGTCTGCCGTCAAAACGGTTTGTGATGACTCTAGAGAATATCTTCTATACGTGGCTCAAAAAGAGAGATGTGTCTGTAGTTTTTCAGTAAGGTGTTATGACCTTTTTTGAAAAACAATACCACCACGCTTTTATTCCACGCATACAGCTTTGTATTGCTGGCTAAGACGGAAAAAGCTCAGTAGTTATTCTTTCATCACCAGGCGCCTTGTTGTTGTTTGAAAGCCTTCCTTCTTCTCAGACTAACGACGTCTGGGATATCATCGGTATGTGGTCGGGTCAGGCCCCCAATTCTCGCTGCATTCGAGATAATGTCGATTGCGAGATTAAACGTCAGATTCATACAGTTGTGTCAAACGACTGTATGCACTGACGTTTAATCTCGATTGTGAGATTATCTCGAATGCAGCGAGAATTGGGGGCCAGGTTGGCTAAGGAATCTCTAGCCAAGCTTGCGTCAGGTTTTTGTGACATATCGCACATATATGTATCAGCTCAGCACCGGATCAGCACCGCCTCGCCTCTTCGACTCGCCGTTAACCAGGCGGCGATATGGTGTAATAATACAATACAACAACAATACAATACCTTATTAATAACATCAAGTTACATGTCAGTTGGGGTCAATCATTATTTCATTTCTTTATATTTCAATTTATACCCATTCATTAATAATAGTTATATTCATTAATTAAGCGCGCATTAGCAAGCGCGGTGACCGCGAGTTGCCCACGCTTTTACGATGCTGATTACTGTGCGTTGCAGTATGGAGTTTCATACAAAGAATACTGAAAGGTTCGAGTTGAGGAGATGCTAATCCGATGCCGAGCTGATATGTGTGCGATTATCTTCACAGTCCATAGAACCTCTTGAGTACTTGTCGGTTTTAGTAGCCGGAGCTCTGCCAGGGATTCACTAAAGCACTCACTGCCCCGCCGATACCATGACTGCTGCCGTAGCTAGGGATAGGGAGGCCGTTGGGAACTAGCAGTTTGGGTTTTGTTATGTACTCGTATTGTTTTAGGAGGTTTTGCCATAGTCGGCAGCTGGGCAGGTGGGTTGGCGAGTACAGTTAGATGTACATGTACTCGGAGGACGCTGCTGCCAATCCTGTGGCTAATCCCTTAGTCAGCTTTTACGACACCCACAGGATGTGATGGGGTGGTGCTTTAAGTATTTAAATAACAAAATTACTTATGAAATGAAATGCCTCCGTTGTATAATCTACTATATTTTTGATTAACTACTCTTGTAGAATATCTACAGTTAACTATGGCGCGATGAGGGTTTTTTTAATATTTGGAACAAACGTCTTGTTAATGGGACGGTTGGAGCGCGACTGAACATTGTGCTGTGCCTTGCCTATGCGTTGCACTCACTAAAGTTACGCGAAGTACAAAGCACTTGCGGCGTCTAATTATTCCACGTCTGTTCTATGCAGGAGATAGACACGGGGTTTAATAACATATACCATTTTAAAACAATTTTCATAAAAAATCAATTTGTGATTCAGGTTTGTACATGGTTTCAAAGATTAAAATAAATTACACAAACTATGATTTGGAATGGTAACAATTTTATGATGCACTTTCCTTTTAACTTATAATTCTAGTTTTAAATACGTACGCTGCCTGGTATCAGATAAGTGTTAAATGTAGTATGTATAGAGTAGACAGTTCATTAAAGCGCCACCTTTTAATTTCACTTTTCTCTTTAGATATCAGTATCATTCATTTATTAAAATTACATAAAACATAACATGATAAGGCAAGTGCATGATTAGAAAAAGCACTGCTTTAAAAACTCAGTAATAGAGCTTAAGTTCTGGCATTAAAGAGTATATATAAGTTTGTTAAATAAAATACCTAATTTTAAGGATGTTGAATATGCACACATCTCTAAGTTAAAAAGTATGCAAGTACATGACGGGTCATAGGAAATCTTCTTTAATTAGGTTTGAAAGTTTTGTTGTAGTTCAATTCATGCAGGTCTATTGGTTACAGAGAAACAGCTAGTCAAAGATGGCTATTTTTTGCCATGTGGTAGGAAATTTAATGTAGATTATTTTTGTAATTGACAGTTTTCTCCTAGATCTAATAGTTTTTGTGTAAAATGGAAAAAACGGTGGCGAGGGACATGTTTTCCAAAAAAAGGGGGGGAGGGGGGAATCGGTCTGACACCGGGCAAAATCGTGCTCAGCAGGGTCGAATTAGTCTAAAAAAACCCGGTGTCAAATTGTTACATTCCATGCCGTCCAAAGCAGTTAAATTCAAAAAAATGACTGGTCTATATAGACTACGCTCGCTCGGGTAGCTATGGTTTTGTTCAAAGATGGAAAATCTATTTTATTTTGCCTGACAACTATACTATACCTACTTCGATACTCAAAATGTAAGTTCTTAACATCATCAAATTTTCATTTCCCCGTATTTCAGAAATACCAACGATAATTGTATCGTCGATTTTTTGTTAAAATTTTATTTAAATCTACGGGGATTGGTACGATGGTGTCCTCCGAAATTAATCAAGGAAGTTCATTTAAAAAATGTTAAAGTGTAATAAAAATATTTTGCTATGATTATGTTATGTGTTTTACTTATTCTGTTCGGTCTGTGACTTTGTCGACGTACATAGCCCCGATTCGTTTCTTCTCTGAGGGACAAAAGGTAACCAATGAACCTACCTAAACTGAAGAGTATTATTTCTCCTTGTCACTTTTGTTGGGGCGGGGAGAATACATGCAATGATTTACCATTATGACACAATAATTGTATGCGAAAACCTGTACACCACAGTTATTAAGTATGCGAAAAAAGGGGAACCCGTCGACAGCCCACTATAAACCAACCAGCTAATGCAGATAATGGAGCCGATAGCAACAGAAAAGATGTTGAGCAAAAAGAAGAGTGGATGGACGAGTCGATGATAGAGCAGGTGGTAGAACGGATAGTGGTTAAATTATGATTTATTGCTGTGGAAAATGTCAGCCAAATGGCGGTTACATACAGACAAACGGAAATGGCGACATAAGGATTCCTAATTCGACTTAGGAACTATAAAAAGCCTTAAATTAGTGTCGTAAAGTTCAGTTTATAGTGGGATCACTTGACGATAGGCTTCCAATACCTACTTAGGCAGATAATAGTTTGGTAATGCATGATATAAATGTATTAACTTTTGTTTTGACAGGCAAGAGACTACAGGAATGGGTGTGCGTGGTGGTTTGTTGCACATTGTGTGTGTGTGCAGGCCTCCTGATGGCCCGGCATATACGCGCAGATGCCTCTCTGTTATTAGCAGCAATTGCTGGTGTTCTAACTGCAGATTTTGCTTCGGGTTTTGTGCACTGGGCTGCAGACACTTGGGGAGCGGTTGACCTACCAATAATTGGCAAAGTAATCAAAAGGAGTTTTACCTTGACGTTCTTCCAGCGCATTTAACGATTCATACTAACTGTCATTATAATCAATTTCACTCTTCATCCTTTTATATTAACAAACACTATACATACTTACGTCAAATACCACTTCTAACACATTTCTATAGTCTATTTTTCTAACCCGGAGACTAGAAAAATGACATTCGTAAAAATAATATAACCCAGCTTCAGATGACTAATTTTGTGTCTATGATTCCGGTTTTAGATACAATTGTAACGAATTATTAAAAAAATATATATATGCATAGCATAATACGTGTACCTAAATATCAAATGAATGATTACAAGATTAATAGTAGAAATTGGTAGCGATTCTGATAAATCAAGTTCATATTACGAATCATCAAATTATGAATATTTAAATACTTATAAGTTTTAGTTGTGTATTTTTAATTAGCTTTTAACATTTCTTCTTGGAAGAATTTTAACAAACTTATCTCACAAATTTTCGGTGAATGCCGGTTTTGGTACATGTATCACTATCTAAGAAATTAAAAAAATAGGCTACACATGAAATGTTATCTCTGTCTCCAGGTTAGAAAAATAGAGTTTGCTGGTTACTCACACAAAAGTTAGATTGTACGGCATTATAAAGGCACTATAATCGCAGTGACACGCACTGTCAATAGCAATTGCAGAGCCGAGCCCGCAGTGTTCCGAAATGGCTTACTTATCTGTTTGCTTAAGCTTTCACTTTCGCACAAATCTTCCGCCTGTTCCAGTAAATCAAAAACGCTTATCAAAATCCAGCGCCGATAATGTAATGACTGATGTCGCTGTGTAAGCAAGTACCTACTTCAAATAATTATGTTTGTGCTTTGTCCTTTAATAACTAAAAGTAAGATCGGTTATTATGATAATTTACATATTAATTAATACAATGATAAACTACATCGCCGCCATATATTTCTATATATTCATGAGCGTCAAGTTAGCGCAGGCGCGGTCGCAGCCTGTAATTTTGGGGGGGTCACTAATAATAAAATATGTTGAGTAAATTAAACTTTATTTTTAGACTTGATTTTTCTATTTGACGTGTACGATTTTGGGGGGGGGGGGGTCATGTCCCCTGTGACCCCCCCCCCCCTGGGACCGCGCATGAGTTAGCGTACCCGTCGAAAATATCCAGAATCTGGTGATTCTTAAAATGGTTAGTAAAAGTAGTATCCAGTTAGTAGTTACGTAGCACAAAAAATACTACCATACATACATACATAGCATCACGCCCGAAATCCCTAATAAGGTGGGCAGAGCCCCAAGACTACTTGTGGCCACGTTCGATTAATTAGTCCTAAGATGGTATGATGAACCGTATGGTGACAGGTGATCAGCCCATCGCCCATACAGATAGTCCACCTGTTGGAGAGGACCCGTCCCTTAGTCGACTTTTACGACATGCCAGGATGATAAGCATCTGCAAGCATTCTATGCTATTTCTTTACTCCCAGTGCAGCAGAGGAGCAATACTATCTACCTTTGTAATTTCGGACATTATGAGCCTTGTTAACGGGTACGCTAACTTTACATCAAGCTGGCGTACATAATACCTAGTTTAGGTCCCCTGAACTTTGCTGCTTCCAAAAATGCTGTAGATCTCAAAAATATACTTAAGCCAAAAAATTTAAAGAACACAATTTTGTCAGTGATGCTCTTAGTACAAAATTTAAGCGACCACCTTCAACAAGTGTAAGGACTAAGGACTCGTTAAAACGAACAAAACAGCATACACTTGAGGGGTTTACTAGCAACAATTGAAGAGTACCACTTTCCTATTCTCGGCTCCATCATCAGACCCTCGTCACCAAATGTACTGTATTGGACACGTCAAAAGAACCGAAACAGCCGAAACTCAAGTGGTTTACTAGAAGCCAGTAAAAGAGTTTCACTATCCGCCTTCCGGCTCCATAATCAGACCCTCATCACCAAGTGTATTGGACTGATCAAAACGAACCGAATAGCCTAATCTCTAGGGCTTCACTGGTAGCCACAGAACAGTTCCACTTTTCAACTCCCGCCTCCATCATCAGGTCCTCGTCACCAAGTCTAATGTATAGGACTCGTCAGAACCAACAAAACAGCCCAAACTCGAGGGATTTACTTCGAGCTATTGAAGAGGTCGAGTATCCACCTCTTGCTTCCATCATCAGATCAGCTCGACGGTAACAAATACAAGAATTAGAAGTAGGTTAAAATCGACTTTCTAGTTCCACTTTCTAGCTTAACGAATGTCGAATAAAGGCTCAGATAATGATAATGATAATATTAAAGAGTTTATTACTTTAAACCCTACCTACCTACCTAAACACTAAAATGGCAATTTTTGAGATTCCTTATGAGATTTTGAAAAAAAATGGTAACCTTATATATTCACTTTAATGTTCGCTTGTCTGCCTGTCATTTAGGACTCTTTTTTTTCCCCAAACCAGCTACACCTGCGAGCTCTGATGTTAGGAACAGCTAAATATATGGAGCTCTGATTATATCAAATAAACAAATAAAGAAAGAGATAAATATATCTAAAATTAATTGTGTGAAGTATAAAAGATATATCAGGCGTCCAATCTCCTTATCAATCATCAGAGTGACATAAGACTGGAAGAACACATATTTTTGGAATTTGAGTCAAACGAAAAGACAAAATAAGGCACGACATCTAATTGCCGATTGATGCTAAAACGAGCCAGGACCCCGATTCTCGGTTCATGTGAACAGTAAGTCACATGTAAGATTAATGTCAGATTCATACAGTTGTGTCAAAGAACTGTATGCTCTGACCTTTAATCTCACTTGTAAAATAATCTCGCATGCACCGAGAATTGGGGTCCAGATCAGACATCCTGTACTTTATTATTAAATTCCACGCGGACGAAGTCGCGGGCAAAAGTCAATCTCTTCAGAATTCTTCTCCATATACCAAAATATAGTACTTACCTGAAATAGTACCTCCTTTACGACTACAACATCAATGATAATCTTATTGGAACATTGAAAAATAATGAAAGAAATTTCTACATATTTAAAGTATGTCACATACAAGAGTCTTACTTATATTCCATCAGTAAAAAAACAGGTTTCTGTTTTTCGCACTAATGGCTGACAGTGAGGTGACCTCACATACATTAACATAAACGTAACCCTCGTAAAACAAAAGGTCTCAAGGGGATCGCTGGTAGGTAGTGGTACCAAACCTACGTATTACACTCCCTGCATTACTTGCGTGCGTCCTTGTCAGTATTAACTCATAACTCGATCGAAAATTATTATTTCCGGAGATTACCGTATACCCTGCACAAATCGGGAACAGTCCGCTTTTGCTGCTCCGTAATTGTATCCCTGCGGCGCTCGTGACGTGAACGCGACTTTTGTAATTGAGCCACTTGCTGCTAATTCCATTGCTACTTTTGTCAGGGGTGGGATTGGAACAATCCACTCGTTGTATAACATATATGTATATACAAACACAGTGCACAGTCAAGTCCGCCTCACCCCATATGCTTGCATTCTCACGGCTTTGTGCCATCTGCTGTTTATCAATTATATCAATTAAAACTGTTACATTTTGTGTAACAAAACGCACTTGCTTTATGTTCCTTAAAAAATTTATCGATACACTTACAAGAAACGATTTTCGTTAACTTTTTGGGTGATAAAATTAGAAATCTTTGTATAGTATGATTCAACGTCGATAAGGTGGCGCGAGCGAATGGATTTTAGTACCTACGTACTGACGTTTAGGCACTTATCGCTCATAATCGGATTCTATTATTGATTTCTTATCTTATCACCTTGAAGTAGGGACGTCTTTCTTCTTTACTTATGTTTTATTGACCCCAATACTGGCTGATATCATGGACGAATAAAGAAAGAGGACTCAATCGCTTTACAATCAAGCGTTCCTCGGATGGTGTAACGCCATCTAGCGGTAAATGCTTAAATTGCGGCCGCAATTCCTTAAAACAATAATGGGTCCAATTCGAAACTGTGTCGCCTAAATTTAAAACTGCCTAAACTAAAAATAAGAAATGTCAAACTCGTTTTACTATGGCACCAAGCTGCCAAAATCGAGTTAACATGGCGTGTGACTTTTAATTTAGCGAACACACTTTCGAATTGGCCCCAATGAGTGTCTTGGAAAAGCTGATAGTGTTCACAAACGATGCGTAAAGATTGAATACTTCTCTGGCTACGATTATGGCGCCATCTAGTTTAACTTAACTGTGTTTTAGCAGCTTCGGCTTCAAAGGTACGATCGCCGTAAGGCTATTGTCCGTCAGTCCTCTTGTTTTGTTCGACCATGATGATATTGATTGAATTGTACTGTAATGTAACAAGTCGTTCCATTCTGCGATAGTATAGTTTTGATAACATTAACTACGGTTTTTATTTATGGGACTGATGCTGTTCAAACATCATCAAAAGACACCAACGTTAAACAGTGTACTTACTTACCGTTTTTGTTAACACTTGTTCTTTTATAAATTGATAATGGCGCTTTAGATAATAATGTCACACAATTGACTGTTTCAGAATTTCATTAGACCGTTTCGTGAACACCACATTGACCCTACTTCGATAACGCGCCACGACTTCGTCGAAACAAATGGAGACAACTTTGCCATCACCATACCAGTGTTAGGGCGCATCGTGTGGCAACTACTCACGTATGACAGTCCGAGTATCGAAAGAGAATTCCATTGGATTGCTTATTGGTACCTTTGCTGCATTTTTGTAGCAATGACTAATCAGGTGAGAAACTTCTTTTTTTTATTTATTTTCTTTTTCTTCACAAATTTAATAACTAAGGTAAGTATAAATATTAAGCTTTTATGTATACTTATATTAAGTACTAGCTTTTGTTTGCGAATCCATCCGCGTCGAATTTAAATATTGGAAAAATCGGAAACGGCTCATAATAGCAGAATCAATATTGGGGTGGGGGGGGGGCGTAACTCCAAAAGAAATGACACCTTTATGACACCGTAATATTTCCTGAACGGTTTCCAAATCAAAAATTGATGATAACTTTATCAGAGAGCAGTCCAACGACACCTGATACAGTGATGTAAAAAAATGTTCTTTTACTTCTGTTTCAGATGTATGGGCGCTAGCGTAGAATTTTTATTCTTAACATTGTGCGCGAGATTATCATTGATAGTCGTACAAAATTTCAGCTTTGTTATTTTAATAGTCTTCTATCATTATTTTTGAAATATCTTTCATGTACAAAATCGATTTTCTTAGCATTTTATTAGGGTTTTGAACACCAGAGTGATCCTATAATACATATATGTATGTACATACTGTAAGGGTTCCGTATTAAAAAAAAAAATAATTATAAAAAACCGGCCAAGTGCGAGTCGGACTCGCGCACGAATGGTTCCGTACCATTAGGTATAATCAAGCAAACAAAAAACACGTTTTTACTAGTAGGTAATACTAGTAGGTTGAATGTGTATAAAGCAACATGTGCAACCCTTTCAGATTCACAAGTGGTCGCACACGTACTTCGGGCTGCCACCGTGGGTGGTGGCGCTGCAGGAGTGGCGCGCGGTGCTGCCGCGGCGCCACCACCGCATCCACCACGTGGCGCCGCACGAGACTTACTTCTGCATCACCACGGGCTGGCTCAACTGGCCGCTCGAGAAACTGCGCTTCTGGTCAACGCTCGAGGCCATCATTGAAGCTCTGACCGGTTGCAAGCCGCGTGCCGATGACCTCAAATGGGCCCAAAAGCGGTCCTAGGATACGATTTTAGATAATACCTATATCAGGGGTCACCAATTAGTTTCGCTCGGGGTCCGTTTTAAGAAATGAAATTACCATCGCGGTCCGCACAACATTTAACAGAATTTTTTTTACACAAATGTAATTACGGAAATAACAAAGGTATTTTTTTACATATCAAATGAGAAAAATGACATTTTATGTTGCGGACTATCTGTCTGAAGTTTGGAGTAAAATTGGTGCAAGCTATTGATATTAAATCCTTGCACTCCGCAGTGCAAATTGCTGTGTTCTCGCGGTCCGCATAAAATGGGTCGACGGTCCGCCATTTGGTGACCCCTGACCTATATTATATTATGAAGTTACACAGGTAAACTGTATGGTAACACGTCCACGACTATTAAATCAATTATTACATTTAAGTATTATCCTTTTGCTGGAACTCATTTTCAGATGTTATGTTACCTATAACTATTATACGATTGTGACAGCTGATTTAAAGGACCTTACGAAAGATATGATGTTATCTTAGCCTTAAGACATCGTATCTTTTGTTTCCACACACCGAAAAGTAGAACGGAAGCGGAGCGGGTCGGAAGCAGCCCCGCGTAAAGCAGTGTCGCAGGAACTAAAATGGAAGCCCTCACACCAGTGACCGCATGGTAGCCGCGCGGATTGATGGTGAGAATGGAAGCTTCCACTTTGGTTCCTGCGACACTGCTTACGCTAGCCCGCTTCTATTCCGCCTCTCGGTTTGTGGAAAATCTTTCGAACGCTGATGAGCTTTCAGCGCTTACTTTTTTAGACTAGTGCGAATTATTGATTGATATTAAGTATTTAGGTACGGCAGGTTTTAATGATCACAAGGGTGCCTAAAGCGTGAAATTATTTCTAAGTGAGTGAGACGCACAAGGAATGGCGTGACGAAAGACACGAGCCTGGTGTTTTCACACGGTGCGCTTGCTATTTTTAAATTGTGAATAGATAAGTCATAGTCATAGCATGGTTTTTGCTTTAATAGATGGAGTAATGGCAGCTGATTGGCCATAAAACTATCGCCAAGATTAGCTCGTAAGTTAGGTCTGGCAACGTCGTAGCTATTACATTTGGTATATGGCATGAAAATCAGACAAAAATATTGGCGCAGGCAGGCCTGTGCAAAGTGGTGAAAAGATTTTTCGTTTCTCTGAATTATTCGTTTGCTCAAACTTCAAATTGAAAAGAAACGTACCTATGGCCATATTTTAATTAAAATGTCTGATTTATTTTTCCATTGACGAATATATTTGTACACTTTACCCATTAATGATATAGCACTAAAGAAGTCTTTGAAAATTTACAGTTTTAATTAGAAATATTAAAGATTGTAATCATAAAGTGAATGATTTGAATATTTGATAATTTGGTAAATTTTGTGAAATAAACATAGATGTATTAGCGAGTCCGTGAAATCGCATACATATATAGTTGTGTACCGTGACATAAAAGTCCAAAGTAAGTTTGATAAGTATTATTTTTATATATGTATATACCTATAGGTTATCTAGCACCCCGACCACAGCTTCGCCCGTAGTTATTTCTATATAAACTTGTAACCCCCGTTTCACCCCTTCAGGTTTTGAATCAGGGGTGTGTTACCTAGTATCTATAGTCGATGCATTATCATCTGAGTCGTCAAGCAATAAACGTCAATGGCTATAGGAACGTATATCGCAATGCAGTTTGTTAGCTACCCGCGATCGATGCGTCATTATGACCTCTATAGCACTCTGAATCCTGATTGGTCGATACAACGCCCTGTAAGAGGTGTTGTTGTGGTTATAAAATATAGTAAATTACATATCATATCGTATCACGTTATCGATATGCACCTTTATCATCCTTACGCTTATTACTAAGCCGCTCCATACGACCTGTAAGTGCGAGATAGATAAAAATGATTTATGACCCGACGACTCAGGTGATAATGCGTCTACCATAGGTTAAGACTACTGTGAACCAACGGCAAAAATCATCATTTTCGTACAAAAGGCGATAACGTTTCCACCCCTTAAATGTTAACTGATTTTGACCAATTTTTGATCAGTCAAAACAAAATCTAGGTCTATACGTTTTTTGAATTTTGACTAAACATCAAATAATGGCCGTAATTAGTTTTGTATGAGAATACCAAAACAACAATAAAACTGAATTTATTGATTATAGTAAAAAAAAACGTATAAACCTAGATTTTGTTCTGACTAACCACAATGATATTATAAGTAGTAAAACATTACTTATAAATACTAAATTTCATCCAAATCATTGAGCCGTTTCTGAACCAATTACATATATATATTGGTATTTAATACATTTTTATTTTAATACTAATGCTTTAAAATTATTAGACAGCTTTTTGGATTCTTTATTTTTATTGTTTTTTTATAGAATTTTACATATTTATTTTGTTTAATAATCCATACTAATATTATAAATGTGAAATTGACTCTGTCTGTCTGTCTCATACGCTTTCCAGGCTAAAGCGTCGAACCGACTGCAATCAAATTTGGTATAGAATAGTTTGAGTTTTTTAAAGAAAACCAACAAAGATTTTGGAAATTATATAAAATAAAGCTACGATTAAATAAGTACGTAGGTATTCAGTTGTTTATGGTGATATAACGATAGTGATATTCTAAGCATGGTCTTTCCTCGATGTATCTAGTCGAATGCAAGACCAGGCACGGTAAATGGGGCTGATATTGTTTAAGTATATTTTTTTTTCTAAATCTTAAATATCAACTTGTTTATCTAAGTAATAATGAATTTTAAGCTTTCGTATGTCGATGGTAAAAAAAAACTGGCTTTCGCGTCTCATTGGATTCATGGAGTAGTTTCCATAAAAATAGCTAATCTTCTAATACAAGCACTGATCAGTGCCTAGACATACCAAGGGTTAATAATCTACACAAAACGTTGTTTTTTTTGTATATTTAATATGAACTAAAAAAAGCAATCTACCTAATTAATGTAAGCAATGTTTTAATATTTTTATTGTATACTTTACACACAGATAAATATGACATTGGTACTACAAATATTTGTTTTATTTGATCAGGTTGTTAACAAAGTTGTCTATCACTTTAGATCGAAACTTTCCAGCACTCAAAACTCAAAAATCGACCTCAAAGTTCATTCACCATAACCTGCAACCTGCGAATACAGCAGTCATTTTAGTCTGCACCATGTTCCATCCAAAACAATTTACGCAGAATTAAATGATCAATACTACCTACTTATAACTCTAACAACCGCGTTACGAGGTTGGTCCTAGAGGTACCCGACCGGTAATGTGATTCTTTCACGTGCGCAGCGGCTGATCAGCGATAAGGGACACATTCAAATTTAGACCGAATGCCTTTATCCTTATCGACTAAATTAATAGGTTCGTTTATCCGCTAATCAACCACTGCGTAGGTACCATAGAGAATCACACCACTGATGTGTAGATGACCGTTGATGTTTGAAAACATTATTGCGTTCGAAAGTACAATTCAATTTAAATTTGAAAATGGAAGACGTTACGTTCTTTTCTTTTTGTTGTTTATCAGCCTTTGCAGTGAATGCTCTCAATGAAGTTTCAACCTGCTTGTTAACTGTATTTGAATGTGAAAAAAATATTTATCTACAACCATATCATAAAACCTCCAAAATGTAATCAAAAACCGTAGGAAATGACCACCATTATGATAACCAATTAGGTAAAACCAGTACTGTAATGTTATTACAGTATCGATTTTAGTATCGTAATGAGATTAAATTTGGAACAGCTGTCAAAACTCAAGTGGGTCTCTATTGTAGTATCCATAGATATTAAAACAGTTATTGATACGAAACATCAATTCAGTATGTTTTTTTTATATATAAACCGCACGACATTTGATCTCGAGTGACATGAGAATAGACACTTCATTCGTTTGTCTATGATTAAAAAAAAAGGTCTTAACGGAGGATCGAATTGCCGCCATTACTGCTTTCATCGTTCATGTTGGTTTTTTTGCTAAACGAAAGTAGAATTGTAAAAAGTTGTTTGTAATTTACATTTTAGTTGAAAATATGAATAGTAGTCTTCTCGGAGTGACTGTGTGTTGTGAAAATGCCCCGGATATCGTAAATGCAGGCACGATTGCAACAAATAACTTGTTGCCAGAAAATATTGTTTCTGAACACATCATGGAGGATTTATAATATGTGTGTAGATAAAGTTATATATGCAATTCTGCATAATTTGGCCTTAAAACACACGTGCGATCTTATTATGAAACTCGCTTAAAGCTCGTTTCATAAAACCGCACTAGTGTTTTACGAGCGCGAGCGCGATCTGGCCCCCAATTCTCTCTGCATTCGAGATAACGTCGATTTCGAGATTAAACGTAAGATTCATACAGTTGTGTCAAACGATTGTATGCACTGACGTTTAATCTCGATTGTGAGATTATCTCGAATGCAGCAAGAATTAGGGTCCTGGTGCTGTGAGCGCCATTAGGAACGCACCGGATTGCTATGACTTTATGGCGTCGTGATTAGTGCACCCTATTTTACGGTACCTTATATGTAATACCTGCACTTGACGCGCGCCGAGTGGAGGCGAGTGCAGGCGAGTGGCTACGTGAAGTGGGCCCGCTCGGCTCCACTCGTGTGCGCTCGCCTCGCCTCGTCTCCGCTCGCTATAGTTGTCGGTTTTTCGTGCAAGATCAAAGTGACGAGTGAAATTGTGAGCGGCCCGACCTCACGCGCGCGTACATTAGTGTGCCACAGGTTATAAAATACTTCACGTAGATTTTCCTTTAATAAAATAAAACAAAATTAAAATGAAATAACCCTCTTCGGAATAAGACATAGGGTCCTTTTTGTCCCGGAAAATTCTAAAGTTCCCGAGGAAATAACTATAACCGAATTCCGCTCGGACAATGTAGCAGGCAAATGGTAGTCTTAGATATAGGTAATATTAATTTAATGAAACTCTTTTTTATTATTATTTAGGCTCTGCTAACATCTAACAAAAGAATAAACAAAAAAGCATGTTCACGCCGTACCTCCATTAGGTACTTAATAAAGTAAAGAATCTTGATACGTATTTATATAAAATTCATAGGGTAGATATGTTCTTACACTGTTCTATTTTTGTGTATAGTAAGCTAAGCATCCACCATCTCGTTTTCCTGCAAGGTTTTCGAATCTTTTTGTACAATATGTACGTAAAAAAGCATAATGAGCAAACGCGGACAAAGCTGTCGCGGCACGTCCATCGTCTTCTACGTTTCAGCGGCAACTGAGCTATGCGCGCATGAAGTGAGTGCCACTCGCCTCGGCACCACTCGCCGAGTGCCTCGCCCGAGCGCCTCGTACGAGCGTCAAGTGCAGCTATAAAAGAGAAAAGTATACGCTTCATGGGGTGACGCAACGTGAATGTGAGCGCCCATAAGACAGCTATTAAACGCTCAATCTAGATCGAGATCCGTTATCGTGATTAGTGATCTTGATCCAGATTGACTGTGTAAGGTGTTGCTCAACCCAACACCTATATGTGGATCGCAACATAGGATCACAAATTATCTAGATTTTTTTGAAATCCATTGCGATCCGCGACCTTGGTCAGATCACGTTTTAGATTGATCGTGTAATGGCTGCCTAAGAGCCTCCTGCTTGTCACTGTCAAAATCAGTCGGTCTGCCTGTTTCTGTCCCATTTTTTCAATATTTGATTAGCCCAATGTCTGTCGAAGATTCTCTGGTTTCATCCTTTGAAATTATTTTATTGTGTGAATTATATAACTCACTATGAAACAGAGAAAAATGTCGGGGCCCTGTGTGACGCCTTCTTCGGAATATGCGGATGCCTTTAGTTCTATTAATGAACGACCGGTGGATGACATATCCATTGAGTTTTTCTACAAACCTCACACTATAACCCTATTGGCAGTCTCTATCGCTTCGGTTATTTACACTGCATTTGTAAGGTACCAAACACTCTTATCCTAAAGGCGAAGCCTTACTGGTCTTCATTCTTAATTTAAACTAATCTGTCTACTATGACTAGCAGAAATAATTATCTAGTGGAATTATCTTAACTTTCAACCCACCTTGGAGTACGCATCTGGTGATCTACTGTATCAACGATTAAGTACTTCAATAATAATATTTAAGACATCTAATATGAAGCATGTGTGTTTGGATTACGGACTGTTTGACCACCTCAGCCCTAGAGCTAACTTGGTGTAATTAGAGCCCATATGTGATGTTAAATGAAGAGGGGGCTTTTTATATTTTCCTGGGGTTGCAACTGAGTCCATACCATTTTATTATGACAAATCAGAAAATTTGTATTAGGCTAGTTTCCTGAAAAGTTCTAATTAGTCGGTCAATTAAATTATAAAAAAATATTCAATACATATATATTTTCTTTTGTCAATTTAATAAAAAAATATGAAGATATTGTGCGTTGTGGTTCTGTTTCACGTCATGACTTTGTAAACTTTTTACCATTAAGTGACGTCATTAGCCCCCACTACTGAACTTTGATGCACGTTATCTTTGTCATTTTTTATTGATTTGATAATGAAAAAAATATGTGTTCAATGTTTTTTGATAATCTAACTGATGGACTAATTAGAATTACTTTTTTTTACTCAGTAAACATCCCTATTAAAGTGTTAAACTCTGTTGGTAGTGCTAAATTTATTGTATGTGGTTTACATATATTAGTTAACTTAAACTCTTCTGAATGCTGACAATTAAAATTATAAAATAACCAAAACTTATTCTGCATCCATTTCAATTTTGCAATTTGCATGGTTTCAGTATATATCTTTTATTAATTGAAGTAATAAATATTTTTTTTCTTTATAGGGATGAAACAAGTATTCAAGATAATATCCGGTCAGGAATCTGCTGTGTTGTATTTTTTTTCTTAATAATATCTGTGCTCACATTTCCAAATGGGCCATTTACCAGACCTCATCCAGCCGTATGGCGGATGGTGTTCGGCATGTCTGTGCTGTACCTTCTTGCCCTTCTGTTCTTGCTATTCCAAAGTTACTCAACAGTATATGAGATTATGTACTGGATTGATCCTGAGCTTCGTAACTTCCACATAGACATGGACAAGGTAAATGCATTTTAACCTTTTCGGCCGCTGTTGTCGACTATGCGTGACAGTGTATACAGGGTAAAAAAGTCTTTAGTTACCTTGACTTAAAGTTGAAATTCGTGTTACTTCTCAGACATGCTTGGCAGCCAAAAGGTTAAATAGTATAGTAATTAATATTATTATGTTTTTTTATTAACAAAATTTAAAAAAATGGTTCTGAAAACACCTTATTTCTTTCCAGGAATATGCAGTCAACTGTTCAGATATCAGTTTTGCTAAAGTCTGGTCTCATGTGGATGTATTTGCCTGGGGACATTATTTTGGATGGATGTTTAAAGCTGTTCTATTTCGTCATGTGGGTTTATTGTGGGCAATTTCTATAATGTGGGAAATAACAGAGATAGCATTTGCTCACTTACTGCCCAATTTTCGTGAATGTTGGTGGGATTCTGTAATACTAGATGTACTAGTTTGTAATGGTTTAGGTATTTGGTGTGGCCTTAAGATATGCAAGGCTTTAGAAATGAGGGAATACAAATGGGTCAGTATAAGGTAAGCCTGTAATTGTTTTCTTTTTACCCTTTTTTTTGTCCAATCAAACTTTAAACAAGATAAATTCCTATAATAATGAAAAAGTTCTCTTCAAAATAAATCATAATATATATATATATATATATATATATCCATATATATATATATATATATTCAGAATTAAAAATGCAATTTAAAATCTTTTTATTAAACAACAACAATTCAACACAATTGAAAGGAAATACATTTTTGACTATGTGATTTTTTAATTGTCATTTCCACCATGTGATATTTTTTAACTCATGAATACTCATCAGTCACAAGTCCAAATGCGAGTTTAACTATTTAAATATGGTAAATTTTTGTTGCAAGCGGGCTTAGGATAAAGCCAACAATACCTACCTCATTTGTCAAAATGCTACAAGTATTTTAACAGTTAGAAGGGAACAGTTGAATAACATACTAACATACATCATTTTGCATTGCCTTATTCAGGTAAAAAGGAGTATATCAGAATTAAATTTTCTTGTAACAAATGTTGTTGGCTGCAGGGACATTTCTTCTACGACCGGAAAGATTAAAAGAGCCATACTTCAGTTCACACCGGTGCAGTGGACTCCTGTGCGGTGGCTGGATCCTACTAGCACATATATGAGATTTTGTGCATTGGCCCAACTTGTTGTGTTTTGGCAAATATCTGAATTAAACACATTCTTCTTGAAGCACATCTTCGAAATGCCCCCGTCTCATCCACTAGTCATAGCTCGGCTGTGCCTAGTCGGAGTTATTGTGGCTCCATCTGTAAGGTAAGATTTAGTACTTAGTTATGCATACATTTTAAATTGATATGCCTTAATTTATTTCTAGGCTGCTTTAAAGAGGAGCGTCACAATTTGGTTTCAAAAATATATAATATTTAATTATTATGATCTAATTTTTAGGGTTGATGTCCGTCTGTCCGTCCGTCCGTCCGTCTGTCACAAGGCTGTATCTCAGAAGACTGTTGAAATTTTCAAAGATGATATATTTCTGTTGCCGCTATAACACCAAATACTAAAAGACAATAAAATAAATATTTAAGGGGGCTCCCATACAACAAACGTGATTTTTTTTGCCGTTTTGTATAGATAATGGTAAGGAGACCTTCGAGCGCGAGTCCCATTCGTTATAGATAATGGTACAGAACCTTCGTGTGCGAGTTCGGCTCGCACTTGGCCGTTTTTTTTTTACTTTTCTGGTTTTTTATATTGTCAGTTGGTTAATCACGCAATGCCACTTTGGGAGAAAGGAGTAAAACTGCATTATTGTCATGAGGATTTAGAGTTCAGTTTAGAGTCTATTTTTTCACATAAAACGAACATTGCAAGAACCTTTTGGCCGCCAAGCATGTCTGAGAAGTAACACGAATTTCAACTTTAAGTCAGGTTAATGAAGGTCTTTTTTACCCTGTATAGCCTGTTGCATAGTTGACAACGGCGGCCAAAAGGTTAATAGGCTATGTTTTTACTAATTTCTTATTTAGTAATGGAAGGATTACGTAATTGACCTAATGAAACCATAAGAGTACTAAGTATAACAACTTTAATAAGTGAGATTATAACTAATCTATATATATAAAAATGAATTGCTGTTCGTTAGTCTCACTAAAACTCGAGAACGGCTGAACGGATTTATCTTATCTTAGTCTTCAAATGTTCGTGGAGGTCTAGGGAAGGTTTAAAAGTACATAGGTTACTTAAATTATTATTCTTCGCAGACGAAGTCGCGGGCACCAGCTAGTAGATAATATATTTGGTATGAAAACCGAAGTTCCCCCTATTTAAAACTAGTTTGCTTATGGCTATACCCATAAGCACATCAATAAATGATGCATTATTTTTTCAGACAGTATTACATTTATGTAACAGATCCAAACTGCAAGAGAGTTGGAACACAGTGCTGGGTGTACGGGGCCATAATGGTTACGGAATCGATGTTATGCATAAAAAATGGCAAACAGCTGTTTGGGCAAGCTCAAGTGTGTAACGTCGTTGTTTGGCTCATTATTCAAATTCTAGTCTCCATAGGATGTGTTTATGGCGTGATGCTTTCCCACCGATATTTTGGGGTGAGTTAATAATTTGCATATCCACATTATTTCCACTTTACTACAAAATATAATTGAAAATCAAATCGGCTTTTAATACCCTTCAAAAGTTAAGAAATAAAGTAAATAGCCTTCTTTCGTAAATTAACTAGAAACATCATATATCGTTACACCGTTCGATTTATTTAATGTATCATTAAATTAACGATACATGAGTCATTATTTCTTAATTGTTAAGGGTTTTTGGAGAAGGTTTGGTATTTTTAGTTCGTAACAAACATAAAAAATACTTAAGCGACGAATCGAGAACCTCCTTTTTTGAAGTCGGTTAAAAATCGATGCCACTTTATGAGTAAAATTATTTCAAATTGATATACCATGAAAGTTAAGAATACATTTTTTGCAATGAGCAATAAATATACAATTTTATTACGGTTTCGAGATGACGCTTAAAAATTGAGATGACGTTTGAGGTTGAGTGGGTAAGCATTGTAGTGCTTCATCATATCGGGCCATACTCAATGTAGCCCTATAATTCCGAAAACTATAACTATTAGCTAGTTTTCTATTCAAAGTTACTTAAATATTTGTTGCTAAGTATTTAGTAGTAGTAGTCATCATACCATCTTAGGACTAATAAATCGAACGTGGCCACAAGAGTCTTGTGGCTCTGCCCACCCCATTAGGGATTTCGGGCGTGATGCTATGTATGTATGTAAGTATTTAGTTTCAATGAATTTCAGTACCTAGGTATAAATCAACTAATCCTGTGTAACTCATCAACCAATGAAGCCTACTTAGTCGTGATAGTTTCCCCTTTACCTTTTGGCCGCCGTTGTCGACTATGCGTGACAGGTTATACAGGGTAAAAAACACCTTCGTCACCTTGACTTAAAGTTGAAATTAGTATTACTTCTCGGACATGCTTGGCGGCCAAAAGGTCTGCGTTATAAGTAATTGTAAGATATTTTTCAGATTTTAGACTTTACAGTTGGTAGGGAGTAGGGCACGTAACTGAACCTTTAGAGCTCAATGTTTTCTAAACGATCACCCAAATCTAAAAATTTGCTATAACATACTCATACTAGTTTTCAAAGAGTTACCCAACGACAACCCATTCGAGATTGTAGAAGAAAAATGTTTTTTTACTTTTGATTTATATGGGTGCTCTTTTCGTCCAGTAGATTCGGAGAAAATTGGCTGTTGATGATTTATAGTAGGGAACCCTCTCCACTTGAGTTTGACTAGTAATTCAATATTTATTATAATTTTCTGTAGCAAGCTCATGTCACTTTGTACAGCGTAGGTAGTGTACGCTAAAAAAATAGAGTATTATTGCTGCGATAAATGGCCGTGACATACAGACGGACAGACAGACAATGAAGTCTCATCATAAGCGTTCCTTTTTTACCTTTTAGATACGAAACCCTACCAAATCGACTATGAATATGCTTGCTCTTTACTTTACAGCCACGAAGCGATTCTATTCCTGAAGGATCAAAGAAGGATGAATGAACATTTTGAACACTTAAGGTGAGTAATAGTAGATTGTTGCACCAGTGATCAATTTTTGGGCCGAGTGCTAGTTTAGAGCCCGAGCATAAGTGAGCGACAGTCACTTGATGCGAGGTGCAAAATCTTCTTTTTTCAACTACTGCAAAAAATTGGTAAAAAAAGAGTAAAAGTAAAGTTTTTTTTTAAATAGCATTTTTATAACAACCTTTTTTTGCCCATTTCACTTTAATATTGCAATAAAATGCGTACTAAAAATTTCGTGTCTGTGCTATTGACCGTTGAAGAGTTCCTTTATCTGGAGCTAACCCTGGATGTCGATTCAGGTCATGCTTGCCATAAAAATGCATTGTCATCGGAACTGAACCAATTTGTAAAAATTCAGCGCCATAGGAGAAGAGGAAGTGGTTCTTATTCAGCTTCCAAGATTTGACCCGAACATACATACATACAAACATTGCAAGTTAATAAAAAGCTTGTAAAACTAAAACCCGACTAACGACATACAAAGCATTTTTTTTCTGGTATGACTCTCCCTTGGACTTTTTATATAGCCTATGACACCCGCTCGTTCCCTCTGAATCATATGATACCCTAAAATCCGTCCAGCGGCCCTAAAATGCATGACACAAAGATAAGATAGACCGTCTTATCTCTAAGTGCGTCTCTCTCACACTAGTGCCGACGAAAGAGATAGTCATAAAGATAAACGGGTTTAATTTATCTTTGTGGCATGCATGTTAGGGCCGCAGTGGTTTCATTCGAAAGGGTATAGCAGGATAGCCTAAGAAAAATTGCCCCCAGCGTTTTTGGGTCGAAACTATAATCAAACGATGCCTTTTGAGGAGGTAAAAAAGTACAAAGTACTGTACAAAGTTTCATCCCTCTGTTACCCCCTGGGGATGAAAAACACCCGATTAACCCCAAAAGTGTTTATTTTTTCCAAAACTATGAAAGTGACGAATTTCAAATTTGTACAAATATTAATGAGACTAAAAGCTATATGTTAAAAAAATATGACGCTCCTAACCATTTAAATTCTAGTAAAAAAAATAAAAATAAAAAATTAATCAGCCTGTATAACAAGTTCGGCTCATGGTACACACATCATTTTCTTATCAAATATGAACCAATTTATATTCTACATCATACAAAAGTTTCATCAACCTAGCCCAGAAGGAATATTACAAAATTAATATGAATTGGCTCTTTGGTGCCTACATTCATTTAAGTCCTACTAAGAACCTTGCATTATTAATAAACAATGGTCTGCGATCGGACCGCTGCTTGTGTTCGATTAAAAAAGGAAGGGATAAAGAAGTATAAATGAAACTCATTTGTACTTATAAATACATTTTTTTCTTTACTAGTATTAACACTAGTGGCTCCGTGAACTGTAGACCTCGCGACAAACTTAACTTTGCCGTTGGAAACCGATATTCCCATATATAGACATAGGTCCGTTCAGTTTACCAATACCGCAAATAAGTTTGTAATCGCAAAAACCCCCATATCTCCGCCATTTCGAAAAATGAATCGACAGAAAAATTCTATATAATTATCGAACATGCTCACAAAATTTCACAAGAATCGGTTGAGAACTGCGACCTAGACTAGAACAAATGGACAGACGCCGGACATCCGCTGGACATACGAAAGCATTTTTGCCCAAGCTGAAACGGAGACGCTTCGCTTGCTCGGTCGATATCATAACTTTTACTGTGTATTCATACATTACGAGTAAGTAAGTAAAATACAATTATTATTCAGTCAATGTTCATTAAAATTATAAAACCAGCTGAAATTCTGACTAACATATTTGATAATTACTTAGACAATTTGACAATTATTAACGAAGACAGGGATGACGATAGATTGAATAATAATTGTTTTTTACTTACTTACTCTTAATATATGAATACACAGTAAAGTTTTGTTATGTTAATACTAGTAAGGAAAAAAATGTTTTTATAAGTACAAATGAGTTTGATTTATACTTCTTTATCCCCACCTTTTTTTAATCGGACATAAGCAGCGGTCCGATCGCAGGCCATTGTTTATTTATTTATTTAATTGCTTACATGTACAAGAAACTTATTTCTAGGTACATGCACCCTGTAAGGGCATTGCAACACAGCATTATTATTACATTAAACATTTATAGCATTAGGAGATAGTATATAAAATAAGAGATTATTAGACTAGGCTTATATGTTAAATTAAATTAGATAGTATACAGTAATAACGCTATAACACTATTAAACAGTTTTTATTTATCTTCCTTCGGACATTGGACTATGGCCTGTGGCATTGATATAATAAGAGTTATGAAGTGATTATTTATTAATGTTCATTGACAGACAGTACAAGTAGGTATTTTTTTTATTTTTCATTTAGGAACTCATCTACACTATAATAACACTTGTTGATAAGGAATGGTTTTAGATTTGATATGAAGGTTAAGTGTTTTTTTTCGGCTTTTATGGTATCGGGTATTTTATTATATATGATTATAGATCGGTCGTATGGGCTTTTTTTAAACATTGCTAGTTTTGGTTCAGGTAGGGCTAGCTTACTACTATGTCTTAAACTTTTAACATACTCAAAGTTGGACATGTGCTTTCTTACAAATGTTGCTGTCTCCAAAATGTACACTGAGGGGAGGGTCAGCATACACATTTTAAGAAAATACGGTCGGCAAGATGTTCTTGGTTTTAAGTTGGCTATAATACGCAAGCACTTTTTTTAGGCTACAAATAAGTCATGGGCGTCAGTGCTGTGACCCCACAATATGACTCCGTACCTCAGCCATGAGTAGGCGTATGCATAATATGCAGACACCGCACATTGTGTATGTGTGTTACTTTTCAGAATACTGAGCGCATATATAAATTGTGAGAGTTTAGTTTTGGTAATTTCAATATGGTCCTTCCAGTTTAAAAGTGTATCAATAGTAAGTCCCAAAAGCGTTGTTTTAGCGACTTCCTCTATTCTAAGTAGGTGTATGGTGGTGATAGTTTTTAAATCTAACGGTTGTTTCTGATGTGGTCTAAACTGTATTAGCTTTATTAATAATGCAAGGCTCTTAGTAGAAGTTAAATGAATAGTAGGCACCAAAGAGCCAATTCATATTAATTTCGTAGTGTTCCTTCTGGGCTAGGTCGATGATACTTTTGTATGATGTAGAATATAAATTGGTTCATATTTGATAAGAAAATGGTGTGTGTACCATGAGCCGAACTTGTTATACAGGCTGATTCATTTATTATTTTAATTTTTTTTACAAGAATTTAAATGGTTAGGAAGGTCATATTTTTTAACATATAGCTTTTAGTCTCATTAATATTTGGACAAAATTTGAAATTCGTCACTTTCATAGTTTAGGAAAAAATAAATAAAACAGTTTTGGGGTTAATTGGGTGTTTTTTATCCCCAGGGGGTAACAGAGGGATGAAACTTTGTACACGATATTACCTCCACAAAAGGCATCGTTTGATTATAGTTTCGACCCAAAAACGCTGGGGCCAATTTTTCTTGGGCTATCCTGCTATACCCTTTTTCCCAGAAAACTTGTATTGTTCGATTCATTTTCATATGCGCGCCATTATTTTTCAAAAAATGCTTAGTTAATTGGTTTCTATTGTTTCAGAGTTCGTTTGTACAGCCCATAGAATTCTACCAACCAGTGAACGAATATTATCCGTTTGATGTGAATTAGGTATATGTAAAATAAGTAGCAAAATGAATATTAGGAAGTAATAAGAAAACATGCGTTCGACTTCATCTGCATAACGTCAAAAATATAGCTGTGAAGAACAGAAGTCTGATCAAAATGCTCGCGTTCTGAAATGTACCTAATTACTTGTAATGTGTTTTATTTTGACATTGAGTGAAAAGTATGATGTATATATAAACTAGAATTCGTAAATCGGCGAACTAAATTGAAAGATGTAAGTGTTGCCAGGTATGGAAGAAATCACAGAGTGTTCTGTGGAAGAAATGATGTGGTTAATGTCACCATCATCACTGCAATTGCCTTTTCTATTACACTAAAGTATTTTATTAAAATCGAATCCATACATATAAGTAAGTGGTTTCGCAACTTAATACACAATTTATATCCTAATTTAGCTTTTTATTCATTACGTTTCTCGGTTTACGGTTTTAAGTAGAAAGTGGCCGAGAAAAGTAATGAATAAAAAGCTATATTACATAGCATATAAATTGTGTATTAAGATGCGAAACCACTTATATGGCTTCGATTTTAATAAAATACTTTAGTTTAATAGAAAAAAATACAGTCATAGGGGAGCCGCTGGACGGTCGGCGCTCTCCTTTTCTTCCTTTCCTTTCTTTGCTTCCTACTTTTTAATTAAAATCGGGAATATTTCGCATGTTCTACCTCATGATTAATAAATTAGCTTTAAAAACTCTTACCTACCGGGCCACAGAAGATGTAACATCGTACCTTGGGTAAAATAAAAGTGGATGAAATGAAATTATTAATTTATGAAAAACTTAGGACTACTATTAATGACGGGACTACAATGCTGGTTAAACTGGGAGAAAATGGGGAACGAACGGGAAACACCGTGCTAGCTTAAGAGTATATTGACAGTAACAGAAAACAAATGAACGTGACATTACAAAATATATAAAAACCTCAACCTTCCAAATAGTTCATTAACAACTACCATAAATTACAGTACAGGTAACCAAAGCTGTAAAGTTTTCTTAATACCGACACAAACAGTATTACCCTTTCTGTGGTAACGTTTGTGCGTTTCGAGCTGTCCGTTTAATTCGCCGAATTATCGATTCTAGTTTAGTATTTTCCGATAGAACTTGCCAAAGTGTTTAAATAAACATCAAATTTATTTATTCAACGAGAAATGACCGACAAATGATTATTTTTCGTTATCAGTCAGATGGACCACCATAATTTTAACCAGGGATGGGCAAACTTTTTTCACTAGGGGCCAGAGAAATGCAAGAAATTTCAGAGGGGGAAAATATAAAATAAAAATGTGTAATGTTTTACCATCTTTTTAATTTTTACATCTATCTAGGGATAGCCCTCAGCCGGCCTAGCATGCAAGACAGAAAGATAAGTTAAACCCGTTTAACTCTATGACTATCTCTTTCGTTGGCACTAGTGTGAGAGAGACGCACTTAGAGATAAGACGGTTTAACTTATCCTTGTGTCTTGCACGTTAATGCCGCAGCAGGCTGAAGTTGGCCCTTGTCTCGTACTTTGCCCACCTCTGATTTCAACGAAGGTATTTCAGCATGAGCATGAGAGCAAACATATTTTTACGTAAAACCCGAGTCTCTATTAATTTAGTCTTATCGGCGATGATAACTGTGTAAATACTAACATAACTTTCCTCGCAAGTGTGATGAATAACCGTGTTGTCATACGAGTGGTGCGGAAATTGAAATTGCAATATAAATCCAAGTAATAACGTGAATAAAAATAAAAAAACGCTTTTACTTCACACTTTTGCATTTTCTAGATGTTTTAACATCTGTGGCCCTAGCAGGGTTAACACAAGGATAAGTTGAACCGTCTTATCTCTAAGTGCGTCTCTCTCACACTAGTGCCGACGAAAGAGATAGAGATAAACGGATTCAACTTATCCTCGCGTCTGGCATGCTAGGGCCGATCTATGTAAATGCAATTTTTTATTCACTCGGCCAAATGTATTTTCAAAAACTAAAGATAATATATTATCAGCTACCTACATGAAGAAAAAAACTCAACGGTGAGTGGCATCTTATGGACATCCACGCCGCGAAGCCCCGAAACAAGCGTGAAAACGTTCAACGCCAAGTTTACGCCTGTTCGCGCCTGGTGCCCATTCCGAGTCGATTGATTGTGTCCGCGTTGTCACAGGGTTCACGTGCGTAAAACGTGACGGCTCTCCGCATTCACGGTTGATTACGGTAGGTATAGATTATTTATCGCTGATATACCAGATGTTTATTAAATTTAAGCTTAATTTCACCAACAAATTTACCAGACGACGAACTGTTTACCAGTAGGTACATTTGACAAGCTCTTATCAGTTAATTGTTAAGTATTTAACCATCTGTTCAATGTGTCGTCCTTCTCAAATAAGTGCGCGAGCACAATTGGGTAGGCAAAGTTGTTTGAAGATGGGCATTTTATAATTTTTTTTGATGGTGGTCGTCTCAGGGACCCAGAATCTAAAGATAATTAATTTTTATTTCATATCGTTTATTCAGGAGATATTCGTAAATGACAGTGATGACATTTCCACTATTACAGCCGTTTGCTCGGCTGCTAGATTAAATCTTTGCCCTAAGTTAAATAAAGAAAAAGAATGTGACAGCTCAGTGAAGAATAACTGTCACTTTATTATTATTTATGCCCGTCTTCAAAAAAACTTTACCTAGGTAACCAAAAATGTGTGAGTGGGCGCAAGACAGTCCGCTTCATTCGCAGTTATTCACGCTGCGATTTTTCGGCGCGATTGTAAAGCTTCCACACACACACCGGCAATTTTAATGAAGAATACCTTGGAATGTCTATCGGAAAATACCTATTGAAGTAAAGTTGGTACCTATTATGTTAGTTGTCGCTGTATATTACCTCTAATTTTTTGTGCAATTTCCACCTCTTGCTAGCTTTAAGAGCTACATTTTGTAGAATATTGTTATCAATTAATTTATCAACTCTTTGTGTCTAGTTACCTAATAGACGGCATAAGCTAACTTGGGTAAACTGCTATAATATGACTCGGTCGATGGGTAAGATAAATTATTATTAGACGGTAAAAAAAACCTTAGGCGGATTGCACACTCAACGGGATTTAGTTCATACGCGGGTTATATCGCATTAAGGTTCCACGGTGCGTGTTTATGCGTACTACGAATGGCTGACGGTCACGGACAGCCACGCACCAAGGCTCTTCTAACGGTGCAACCCTTGGCCCATTTCACGAAGCTACAAGTTCGCTTATACACGGCTTATATTATATTTAATACAAATATGTGAACCCGATGGCATTACGATAATTTACGGCTTGTCGTAATTTTTGATGTGTGACATCTTTCCTCTCGCTTTCCTGAAATTTGTGCGAGTGATTTCGTGAAAAGAGACGGAAGTGTGTAACAGAAAGACGGGGAAGCGCGCACTATTTGATTTGGCCTATGAGCGTGCGCTATTTGATTTGACCTATGAGCGCGCGCTATTTGATTTGACCAATGAACGCGACTGTCAGCCAACAATGTGTGCGTGTTTATGACGAGAAAGAGAAAGGGAAATAGAGAAGGAGAACGCATTAGCTGTGCGCATAACCTATAGTGTTGTGTATAAAGTCTACTGTTATATAAACTTTTGACTTTTTACTAGCTGTATCAAGCAAGACAATGAGGGATTACTTACCTACCTAGTTTCAGGATATAATGTTAATAATGCTGTTTACAAAGGTGAGATGTCAGATGTTACACATCATTTGCGACTGCTGTAAAGCTCGCTCGTTTTTTCTTCAAATTTAAATCTTGCTAAGTTAGTACCTACCTTACAGTGGCGAAGCGTCAAATATTTCCCAAGAGAGAGGGAGAGAGAGAAGAGAGAAGCCGGAAGCGGCGACGACGGTGCGAGTCTGACATTTAGTTAGAGTAACATGGACTTCACCGTCAGCTAGCCGTAGCTTTCTAGCTTTGTAAAGCCGTCAGGAATCGGCTTGTTGGCAGGCTTCGCCACTGCTACCTTACGCGTGTAACTGTGAGCTTTAGCCGTGTGTAATCTATTCATATAAAGTACCGTGACTCACTTATAGACATCGCACAGCCTAAAAGGGCGGTCCTAGAGATTTGAAATTTGGAGGAGATATTCCTCGTCCTCGAGGTGCACTAAGGAGGGTTTTTTTGAAATTACATCCCTAAAGGGATGATAAAGTTACATTGCAAAGTGGGTAAGTAAAGTAAGCCGAAAAAAATACTAAAAAAACACTGCTATTTGCTCATTGATTTCTTTCAAAGTGTTGTGATTAGTGAAGGGTGTCCTGTAGTCTCCATCCATTATTCTAAGGTGGACCTAATCAAACGAACACCGCTCGATATTTATAAGATTGTTTGTTATGTTGTCGTTATTGAATTATCACTTAATGTATCTACGTGTAAAGCAATCTAGTCTTGTAATACAATCACTAGTCTTTCGTCCAAACAGGAAGGCACGTTACATACCTAAATTAAGTTATGCGAAATAAATTATTTATATTCTACTATATTATTCTATTCTACATGTATGAGAACAGGTGCCCTAGCATGTTTGACACGGGCATAAGTTAACCCCGTCTTATCTCTCTGACTCTTTCGTTGGCACTAGTGTGAGAGCAGTGTCGCCAATTAAGCAACTTTGTAGCTAAATTAAGCATGTTTTCAGCGGATTTGGCAACTAAAATTTTCATTAAGCATCTAGCATTTTAGCATACTGTTTAGCTACTTTTGTTATTCGGGCTTTTTTAAAAGTATATTTTAGATAATATAGAAGTAGCAATATTTTGTTGTTTGAGACACTATTAGAAACTGTATCGTGTATCTTAAAATATGCGTTAAAATGACGTGGAGACTCATCTTAACTTCCTATAACTTCATAAATTGTAAGATAACAATTGAGTTCTTTTTTTATGATAATTTATTAGGGTTCCTTACCTTGAAAGGAAAAAACGACACCCTTATAGGATCACTCGTGTGTCTGTCTGTATGTCTGTCTGTCCGTCTGTCACAGCCAATTTGCTCCGAAACTACTGGACCAATTGAGTTGAAATTTGGTATACATATGTAAGTTGGTGACCGCAACACGGACGCGTGACGTGAATATATGAATTTTAAACATAGGGGCCACTTTTTAGGGGTAAATTAGAAAATTTAAAATAAAGTTACGCCACCTATATCGTGTGACATGTCAAATGAAAGGGCTTATTGTGAGGATCTTAAATATATTTTCTTTTGAATTTTAAGTAAAATAGTTAAGAATTTATTCAGGAAAATAGGTGAAAAATGACCATTCCCCCTCCTTATTTCCGAAACTACTGGGGAAAATACAGAAAATAGATCTTTACCTATAGATTACAGGAAAACCTATAAGAAGTCTATGGTATTTAAAGTAGGTAACCTAGTAAATTTCAGATAATCATGCACGTAACGGAACCCTCTCCACGCGAATTTAACTCGCACTTGTCGGGTTTTATTAAAGCAGCTTTATTCTACGTCTCTTATTTTTCTATTAATTTTTAATTAAGATATTTAGCACCGCTGCTTGTTCAATTATATTTAGCTATATTTTGGCATCTTTTAGGTATATATCTAGCAACTTTTTAATTTAAGTTATTATTAAAGCAGCTTAATTCTTTGCCCATTATTTTTTCATTTATTTTTAATTTAAATTTTTAGCACCGTTGCTAGTTTAAAAATATTAAAATATTTTCTGGCATCGTCTAGATTGATTGATTCTAAGATTTGGCAACACTGTGAGAGAGACGCACTGACGGATAGAGCGGAGTCAACTTATCCTAGTTTCAACCTTGCTAGGGCCGTATGCAGTGTATTGTATTTGTTTTACGTTATAATATATATAAGCCCAGATGTTCTTAAAGTTTGTAGTTTTTTTTTCGCCATAACCATTTGGCTACCAGCAGACTGCAAGCTTTCTAATGGCCCATGATTTAAGGTTCTTTAATCATAAGATGTATGAGAGTGCGCACATTAAAACGATTAGGTATCGGCTGTTATTATGCGGGGGCTCTACTATTAGAGCTAAGTAAGACTATTCTTTCGAGTTGTTGCGAAAAAACTGAGTTATAAGAATCATCTACCTTAATTCTGCCGTGCTAGTTAAAAATGCAGTAAATTACATTTTTTTACGTAATTGATTTATGTATTGATTCGGGATCAGGATAATACGTCGATTCCGAATCAATACATAACTCAATTACGTAAAACAAGTGCGAGCCTGACTCGCGCGCCGAGGGTTCCGCAATTACATATGAAAAAGAAACAGTACCTTGTAAGTACGGAACCCTAAAAAAGAAAAAAAAATAGCTATTAACAACGGGGTTGTTAATAGTGAACCCTAGTAGGATCACTCGGTTGTCCGTCTGTCTGTCTGCCTATCAAGACCTTTTTCTCAGGAACGCGTGGAGTATCAAGTTGAAATTAATATCAAATCTCAGGTCTGCAATCTCTTGAAGCTGTGAAAAAATTTGAGAATTTTGCATTATGTAATTTGTGGACGACCCCTTTGTAGTATCTAATTGTTCAGGACTTGGCGAATAGGTACCTAGGGATATCGCGGAATCACAAAACAAGGTACCTACCTATCCAGATTGATTGCAAGAAATACGTACCCATTCGAGTACCTAGATACCTACATATAGTTTAGCTATGCCAAGCTGTAGGTACTTTCAAGGTCGGAAGGGCCCGGGACGGGATAATGGTAGATGGGATACTATCGGAAAATAATGAAATATATGACTATAATTATCAACGATATATTATAAGTATTATTATTAAGTCCCGCACGCCAGGCCTGCTGCCCTAACATGCAAGACACAAAGATAAGTTAAACCAGTTTATCTCTATGACTATCTTTTTCGTCGGCACTAGTGTGAGAGAGACGCACTTAGAGGTAACACGGTTTAACTTATCCTTGTGTCTTGCATGTTGGGGCCGCTGTGGGGGGCTCACGCAGGCTAGCACTTTCAGTGCCAGCCCAAAAATCAACTCCCATCCAAGGGGCCGCAGAGTTGCCTTCATACAAAATTGCTATAGCAAGTAATAGAGCGAAATAATAAACTGAAAGTGTTAGAGCCCGGCTAGCAAACGCCACCACGACGCTGACGCCGTCGCTGCGTAGGTACCTACTTTAGCGCCAACTCTAATATTTTTCTGGATATACAGTGAAAGCCCTCCCGGGCAAGAATGAAGCTGAAATGAGTATCATAAAACTACTAGTGACATCTATTAAGCGCGTTTCTTTTATTTGGGTGATGAATCATTTTCTATTTCGTTACCTTAGAATAATAACGCAATAGAAACCAAGTCCGCGCGCACATTTTGAAGCAACAGAATCGGAGCCATTTATGGCTCCAAATTGATACACACGCCGGGACGCTCCCACAGTCACAAATGTTAAAGCGCACCGCTTTATTGCTTCACTCTTGTTAGGGCGGCCGTATGTAAACTATCCTTCTATGGTTTGTATGTTCGTTACACATTATCTAACGCCTTATTGCGTTTTTATGAACGTTAGACAGGACAGGTGTAGCCCTGCCATGGTCAACTTTCGCCTATTTTACTAAATAACTTCCAAACTATTTATCTTAAAATTAAAACAATATATATTTAAGATTCTCACAACGAGTCCTTTCATTTGATATGTCACACAATATAGTTTACAATATTTTTTTTTTAATTTACCCAACAGTGGCCCTCTTGTTTAAAATTCATTTATTTACGTTACACGTCCGTGTTGCAGTCACCGACTTACGTATGTGTACCAAATTTCAACTCGATCGGTCCAGTAGTTTCGGAGCAAATTGGCTGTGACAGTGGCGGACAGACAGACAGACACACGAGTGATCCTATAAGGGTTCGGTCACAGCTTAACTGTGTTTTCCGTTTGAGGTACGGAACCCTAAAAACGGATTAAGTTTCTTATTTATTATATAAATTTGTATGATATTACAAAGGCAAATGTTCAATAACAAGTAGGTTACCTTTTTTCTGAATATGTGACCACAAACAAAGCAAAATAAAAACATGGCTATCGTTGTTTATTCTTTATTTATCATTGAGTGTGATGGCATATTTTAAAAACGCGAGTTATTGATATAAGTATATATGTACATTTGTATTGCTATAAACACAGTAGGTATTAAAATCACGATAATATTTTATTTATACAGTCGCTGTTCATATTATTCTTTTAGTAACATATTATTTATGTGTTCACACATCTATAAGTTGACCGGAACAGCAACTACAGGGATAGAAATTATTAAGGTCTAAATTTATCTTTTCTGGATCAATCAATGAGTTATGCTTCAAATTAGCAAGCAAATCCATAACCTTGGCCATATCGGTCTGCTTTGCCTCATCTTGGAAATATGAAGAGAGTTTCGAGTCTCCAGCAAATCGTAGTAATATAGCTCCTAGTTCTTCCAACTGCTTTCTCAGGCGGTCACATTCTGTTTGAAAGATTTTTATCTGAGCACTCCTCTCTTCATCTCTCTTTTTCAACAAACTACGTTGTTGTTGATACAGTGCTACATATTCACATATTGTGTCAGTTTCGTTTTGTAACTGCATAATTATGTGTTCAAGCCTGTGCTTTTCATCTGATAAATCGGCGACTTCTTCCATTATTTTCAGGAATCGTTCCTGAAGTTTTAGCATTGCATGTTCTTTCGGGATTATAGGTGCATTAGATGTTTTATATAATGTTTCTTCTGTGGCTAACTCGTTCTCAATTTCTATGTCCGGTTTCTTTGCATCATGTGCATCATCGTTTTCATCACAACTTTTTGATTGCGCTAAATGCTCAATGGGGTTTGCTTCATTGCCCTTGGAAATACTCAAGCCCTCTGAAAACTGTTCTAGCTGCCTCTCTGTTTGACGACAGATGGTTTGTAATCTTATCATTTCTTCATCTTTTGCCATTAATTTAATATGCATATCTTTTGCCTTTTCATCAATTTCAGCAAGTTTTATTGTGAGCTCCCTATTTAAAAATTTCTCAGCAGTTAACTTTTCTACTAATTCTAATTTATCTTGACTCTGAAATGTTTAATTTAATGTAAATGTTGCTCCTGTTTTGTAAAAGGGGCAAATCTTCACAAAATACAACCAATGTATTGAGTTTCACCTCTTTACAAAAGTCGGACAATGTATGTTCAGATAAGTATTTATTACAGTAATAAAATATGTGAGTTAATAGCTTACCAGTTTAATAAAAGCTTCCTCTAGTTCTTGAACACTTGTCTTCAATTTTTTATTTTGTTCAGTTGCTCTTTGTGCTGCAACTTTATCACTTGTCATGTCAGCTGTTAATTTTGTGATACTTATTTCATCATGATCACATTCAGATTCTCTTATTTTAATTAACTCCCTAATTTTTGCTTCACTTTCTGAAAAGTTTTTCTGAAGTTCTTCATATTCATTGTTTAGTTTAGCTAGCATTTCCTGTAAAAAGTTTATAAAAGTTTATTTAAAATGTAAATTTTAATACATGACCTTAATTTTCATACAAAAATGTGTGAGGACTGATAATTATGCTAAAAGATTATTGTAGGCATACCCACTAAATATAAATGACTATTACCATTGATCTGGCATAGTTTTGTTGCAATTCATTTGTGTCCTCATTTGTTTTTGCCTTATTCTCAATGGTTTCCTTGTACGAGTGATAGTTCTGTAATCTAATTTCCATATCACCGATTTGATCGATAAGGCTCATCTCCCGATTTGTCAAACTTTGAACTTCTTGTGATAATTCTTCATTCTTAACAATAACTGATTTCAGCTGACTATTTAAATCACTGACATAGTGTTCATAATGTGAACTTATCTGATCTCGCTCTTTCTGCAAAACCTTTACCTGTTGTTCGAGATTAATTATTTTTTGCTGCAAAGCGATAGTTACTTGGCCATCATGTGGTTCACCACTAGGTGTTATGCAATCAGCTGAACCATTGGTAACTTGCTGTAAATGCAACTGTGTTGCATCAAGCTGGTTTTGAAGCTTGCAAAGTTGGCTGTGAAGTGAATCGTTTTCTGTTTCTTTTGCAGTAAGAACAGTTTTTGTAAACTCTAGTTGATCTTGCAAATTGTTGTTTTCAACGGATAATGAAGACTTCACATCATAGAGATTCTGAATTACTCTATCTTTTGATAATACCTCTTCAGCTGAAATCATATATTTATCATTTAAGCTCTTAAGATTCTTTTCCAAGTAGTAAATTTGTTGTTTAGACATGTTATAGTTGTTTACTGCTGCTGTATTATCAGATTCTAACTGGGATAATTTTAATTGCAGCTCATTTGTTTTTAACTCAAGATTCCTTTTACTAGACACAAGAAGCTCTGTAACATTTACTTCTGGACTCATTGAATGAGAGTTGTTGTGGTTTTGATTTTGATCAAGATGAGTTACAATTTGCTGATCAGTATTGTGCTCAGTTATGATATTTGGATCTGTTAAGATTGAATTTTCCCTGGTTTTTGTATCGTGGGTATCTTGTATTTCATCTTCATTGTGCTCATTAGTGTTACTGTCTTTAATAACACCTTTTTTATCCTGGTGGTCCTTGAGCTAAAAGAAAACATGAAAAATCATTAACTTCTTTGAGTTAGATAATTTACATTGTTCTAAAAAAATTATATATTACGTGGGATTACTGCAAGAAATCACAAACTGTCTTAATTTTGAAATGAATTTTAATTACTTGTTGCAATTCATCATAGAATACAAACTCACAAACTCAAATTATGTAATTAGTGACTTCATGTGGTGAGTAGATATTATGTATAATACAAACATTAAAATGGGTGAAGCAATTATTTTTTTCCATCTATTCTACTGGGCCAAATCCATTGAGATTGGATAGTAAGATAGTTTATTATTTAAGGATTAACACAAGATAATTTTCACCTGTACAAAAGTTCGCAAATGATTAAATAGATTGTATTCAGACAAATTAGTGGCCCCAAAACTAGTTTCAAATAAATGAATATAAATGACAGTTCCCCTTAATTTTAATTTTTAATGTTCAAATTCATTCGATTGTTACTTAATCTCATCTTAACTAAAAAGTTAAACTTATAAACTGGTCTCCTCATACAGGTAGTCAGATTATTTTTATCTCAACGAGAATACGAGAAGCAATGGAATAAACAATAAATTAGAATATACCTTTTTGCGAGCTAACGCTAGTTTGGCCGCTCTTGCATCCATTTTGCTGATAGTATTTAGTTAAGTAGGCTTTTTCAGTATAATGAGGATGTCAAGTTATTGCCTGTCAACGATAAAAACTATTTTAATAATCGTTATCTTGACTCCTACTTAACTAGACTTGTTTAAATCATGATTAACAACAACCTTTCAATCTTTCTTGATAATAATCACAAAAATAATAAAAGTTACCCAATTTAATCAAGAAAACAAGTACACGTTTACTATTTCTGTCAAATGTCAAATCAGTGCAGCATGTCACACTGACGTAACTAACTGTAATACTGGCTTCACTCGCGCCGGGTGCGAGAACGAATATTAATTGAATGAAATTCTTTTTTTATTATTTAGGCTCTGCTAACATCTAACAAAAGAATAAACAAAAAAGCATGTTCACGCACGTACCTCCATAAGGTACTTAATAAAGTAAAGAATCTTGATACGTATTTATATAAAAATATAAATTTCATAGGGGAGATATGTTCTTACACTACTTCTATTTTCGTGTATATAGTCCAGTCATTATAGACATTCGAAATCGAAAATTTGATAATAATTCCAAAAGTTTTCAAACTTCGGTCAAGTGAATGGTACATTGGGACGACAATAAATCTCATTTTGCAACCTTGTCCGCAGTCCGGAACATTGTTAAAATTGCAATTAAATTAATTTTTGCTGTATGGTCGTGAAAAAAATTCCAAAAGTTCTGCAAACTTGGGGAAGTTTTCGATATAATATTTCATATCACGTATAAAATTTGCAACCAATCTAAGTGTACGGAACATTTTTTGTTATTGAAAATTAATGTTTTTTTTTATTAAACTGAATGAAAACGTTCCAAAAGTTCTGCAAACTTGACACATATATCGGAAAAATATACCGAACGGTTGTATAAATTTGCAACCTTTTTCGTTGACCGGAACATGTTTATTTATAATTCTTTTTAATTCGTGGTCATTTTTCCGAGTAAAGTGGTCTCGGAATAATTACAAAAGTTTTGAAACTTGGTTGCAAACTTCGAAAACATCTATTCTGATGCATTTACAAATTTGCAACCTCATACGCGATCCGGAACTTTTGAAATTTTCTTGAAGGTGAAAAAATAAATAAATTACATTTTTGCCAATTGCATAAAGTTCCGGATCGCGTATGAGGTTGCAAATTTGTAAATACATCAGAATAGATGTTTTCGAAGTTTGCAACCAAGTTTCAAAACTTTTGTAATTATTCCGAGACCACCTTACTCGAAAAAATGACCACGAATTAAAAAGAATTATAAATAAACATGTTCCGGTCAACGTAAAAGGTTGCAAATTTATACAATCGTTCGGTATATTTTTCCGATATATCTGTCAAATTTGCAGAACTTTTGGAACGTTTTCCTTCAGTTTAATAAAGAAAAACATTAATTTTTAATAACAAAAAATGTTCCGTACACTTAAATTGGTTGCAAATTTGACACTTGATGTAAAATAATATATTTAACACCACTCCAACTTTGCAGAACTTTTGGAATTTTGGTTTCAAGAACTGAGCAAATTATCATTTATTGCATTTTTAACAATGTTTCGGACCGCAGAGCAGGTTGCAAAATTTTATAGTTTGTTTTAATACCACTCCCGACCTTACATCAAAATTTGAAAACTTTTGGAATTATAATGAATTAATTGTCTTGACTGACTGGACTAATAGTAAGGTAAGCATCCACTATCTCCTTTTCCTGCAAGGTTTTCGAATCTTTTTGTACAATATGTACGTAAAAAAGCATAATGAGCAAACGCGGACAAAGCTGTCGCGGCCCGTCCATCGTCTTTTACGATTCAGCGGCAACTGTATGTAGTGTTGAGTTACTCATACATGAGGCACCTCAAATGTCACACTCACTTTGTTAGATTGTCACAACACTTCACTTCGTAAAAATGTCCCACTTCAATGTTCATGCCCCACTGATAGAAGACGAACCGAGCGAACCATGCCAGTGAGGTGAAATAGATGATAGCGTAGCGTAGACAACGTAGCGAGTAACTCCGAGTGTGAGTGAGACAAATGAGCGCCGTCCGTTCCGTACAGTGTGACACGCTGACAGGAGAGCGAGCCGTAAGCTCCGCGTAGTACCTCGCCTCATTTGAGGCAGGACATTGTACCACCTCGTTTTGTAAAAGGAGTTACTCCCTCAAACTTGTTTTAATTTCATGTCCTGCCCAACACTAGGCAACTGAGCTATGCGCGCATGAAGTAGAGTGCCACTCGCCTCGGCACCACTCGCCGAGCGCCTCGCACGAGCGCTTCGTACGAGCGTGAAGTACCACTATAATAGATTAGAGGGCTTAGCACACTAACTTGCCCCTCGAGCACACCAATTTGACGTAAAATTCATTAATTAATAAAGTCCGCACCAAACATTGTTTTTTAAAGAAATTCTATAATAGAAAGAAAGAAGAAAGAAAGAAAAGACATTTATTCACTTCACAAAGACACACAATAATAAAAATACAACAAAATGATACAGAAGAAACGTGGCATGTGTGTCATTGCGGCAGTGAATCGGTCACTGGCTCAGCATTATGCTGTGGTGTCAGACACCCGCAGCGCTGATTTTCAGCCAGCACCGTCTGTAGCAATCGGAGCGCTATACAAACACACTAAACACTAATAATTACACAAAACTACTTGGATAAAAAGTGTTATATATAAGAATAAATATTGTTATTGTGGCTTTTGAAAGAAAAAATAAATAAAATGCATTACACGCAAACACTTACATGAACGTACTTACTATACAATCAAAATACGTACTTACTATGTAATCAAAGGGAGTAACTTACATGTTTTACCCTCTTTTTTATCTAAATTACACGCATGTGAACCATTACAATTACATAACGTTCGTTATTAATATGTTAATACATTGCGCAATTAACCTAATTGTTTTTATTAATATTTTTAAAAATAAAAACGGTTATTGTGAGTCAACTGGTTGCACAATTATATTGATCGTCAGTAGTCGATATAGCCCTATTGTGCAACTGTGTGTCATTGCACAATTATATTGTAGGTCAGTTGCTAGCCTTAGATATTGACTGTCGATATTGACCGACAATATCATCTACTGAAGATCAATATAATTGTGCAACCAGTGATATTGCACAGTTATATTGTAGGTCAGTGGCTAGCCTAAGCACGTGCCGTCGCGGACTTTATTCTAGGTTTTTTCGAGAACTACAATTCTACACGTACTAATTTTTGTCAACCATTTTATCTACACGCCAGCGACAAAATATTTTGTCGTGGTGGTCTAGCACAGTAACTATGCGATAAATTTTACGTCGTCTGTATGTCTACGCATGACGATTTAGTAGACATTGTGTCTTAACCCTTAGCACTCTAAGGCCAGCCACTGTCCTACAATATAACTGTGTAATATCACTGGTTGCACAATTATATTGATCGTCAATAGTCGATATTGACCGTCAATATCACCTACCGACGATCAATATAATTGTGCAACCAGTGCTATTGCACAGATATATTGTAGGTCAGTGGCTAGCCTAAGATAATTTTATGTAGATGGCTTCGTGATCCCGACAAATTTAAGCTTCACTATTTTGAAGAAATTATTGCTTCTTGTTAATTGATTTTCGCTAACACTATTGTTTAAACGAGTTCTTAGGGAAGTTTGGATTTCTGGAGGAGAGATCCCGATATTGCATGTCGTTATAATCATGGGATGACTGTTTTTTCGCTGTTTGTATCGTACATTCGCTCGTCTCGGGCTGTGTCTTCGGAAACAATCGGGTTAAAATAATGTAAGTGGTGCTCATGGAGATTACAAGAAATAAAAATAGACAATTTGTGTTATCCATTTATTTATTTATTTAAACATTCAATTTTCCTCCCCATGGTTATTTACTTGACGAAGAAGTTTTTCCAAGTTAACCAAAAGATAACAAGCGTCAACTATGTATTTTACTTTATTCAGTTATTTCCGAAAATACTGTTGTTAGACAAACATTGTAGAAATAAAACATGACAAGTTTGCTAAGTAATAGAAACCGATCTGTGTACGCAAAACTTTATTATATTGTTTATTTTATGAGTTATGAAGATTTGAAAAGTTATTGTTAGAAAAAAACATTCCATACAAATTGGACAACAGCTATGACGTCACAGCTGTCGTTAGACTATAGAATGGCGTTTAAACGAAATCTGCAATTATTTCCGAAAATACTGTGGTTAGACCAACATTGTAGAAATAGTACATGACATAAATTTGATGACGATGTCCAAAAAACTAAAATGCGAACTAAAAATTACTATATCAACTGTGGAAATTTTAAATGTCGTAAGGGACATTTTGAGGAAATGCCAAAATGTACGTTACTGCATTTGAAATAAGGGACATTTTGTCGAAATTTGAAATTTCCACAATCGATATATTTCACTAATTTTGACCCTCAATGAATAAAACCGGTCAAGTGAGAGCCTGACTCGCGCGCCGAGGGTTCCGCAATTACGTATGAAAAAGAAACAGTACCTTGTAAGTACGGAAACCTAAAAAGAAAAAAATAGCTTTTTACAACGGGGTAACCATTTACAACCTACCTATGAAATAAGACAAAAAAATAACTTTCGCAAGCTCCTATCTCCGTTCAATCGTAGTGTGATACGACTTTGCAAAGGTTATTCCGTTTAACATTTTTTTTTTATGTTATGTATTTACAAATTCACGGTTTTCGGACTTTTTCCTTTACTTGTGCTGTAAGACACTACTTCTTGCCAAATTTCATGATTCTAGGTCAACGGGAAGTACCCTATAGGTTTTGATTCCCTTGAAAGTATCAAAATATGAGACATAAACGGCCATATCTTTTGATTGCGATGATTTAGAAGGTTGATTTTTTTCACAGCTTCAAGAGATTGCAGACCTGTGTATTTGATATTAATTTCAACTTGACGCGTTCCTGAGAAAAAGGTCTTGACAGACAGACAGACGGACGACCGAGTGATCTTATAAGAGTTCCTTTTTTAGGGTTCCGTACCTCAAAAGGAAAAAAGGAACCCTTATAGGATCACTCGTGTGTCTGTCTGTCCGTCTGTCACAGCCAATTTGCTCCGAAACTACTGGACCGATTGAGTTGAAATTTGGTATTCATATGTAAGTTGGTGACCGCAACACGGACGCGTGACGTAAATATATGAATTTTAAACATAGGGGCCACTTTTTGGGGGTAAACTAGAAAAATAAAATAAAAAGTTATGCCACCTATATCGTGTGACATATCAAATGAAAGGGCTTATTGTGAGGATCTTAAATACTATAAAATAGTTTAGAAGTTATTCAGGAAAATAGGCGAAAAATGACCATTCCCCCCCCCCTTATTTCCGAAACTACTGGGGCTAAAATTTTGAAAAAAATACAGAAAATAGATCTTTGCCTATAGATTACAGGAAAACCTATAAGAAGTCTATGGTATTTAAGGTAACCTAGTAAAATTCAGATAATCATGTTCAGAACGGAACCCTCTCCACGCGAGTTTAACTCGCACTTGTCCGGTTTTCCTTTTGATGTACGGAATCCTAAAAATGAATAGTTTAATGGATCAGTTTTTTTTCTGTAATATGCTTTTGTTTACATTCATTTTCATAATATATCATTTAATCCTCATTTTGATTTTCATGCATATTCCCCATTGGGCCCTTGGGACATCAATTTTGAAAAGAAACTAATATTATCAGTTTCATATTTATTTACGATTTGTCACATAATTATCTATAATACAATTCATCAATACAGCAATGCAAAATAATTAAAATAAAATGTAATAAATTATTTTATCACATCCAGTGTTGCACTTACTAATTTAACGATAAAATAGAAAGGGATTGCAAGGCTAACTTGAGTCCATGATGTAAAATACCTATAATAAAAGAAAACCAATCTAAAGACGACCAGGAATATTTTCATTAATTCTAAAATAAGTTGCGTTTTGCAAGAGATCTTGTTGCCATTTTACATCAATAGTAGTTTTGTAAAATTTCATTTTATAGAACCAGGGTGGTTTTATATTTAGGTAAACTCAAATTATGCTGATGAAATAAATTTAGAGTTAGTCTGCCTGCGACATATAACTAGTCTTAAAGTATCGTATGATTATAAATTAATAAATACAATAAAACGTACCTACTTCTTATGACAAAATGTATGAATTATGTAGCATAATTGCAATATAGTCATTAGTACGTGGAGTATCCAGTCTTCTAATTTATCATAATTAACGGATGTCGCAAGAAAATAACACCATCTTCTTTACTTTTTACTGGCATGGCTTGTGTCCATTGAAAGGAACGGAGATATTATGAGCTCTTTTCGTCAGTTGTTACTTCTATATTGTATTATGAACAAAAGGTTCCAGTTGTATTTCACAGGTAATGTCCAAAATAGTTAATGAAGTATTAGCTGTGCCTGCGACTTAGTTCGCATGAGATTGGGATGAAAAGTATCCTATATTTTATACTAAGATATGGCCAATCTGTCCAAATTTCGTTCAAACCCGTCTAGCCGTTTGCGCGTGATTTAGCAACAAACATCTTCACGTTTTAAATTTTATAATATTAGTAGGATAGGATGGCGCGGCATACATTTGTTTACACAGCAGTTGGGCCAGAGAAACTGTCTTTTCCTCTCAGCAGATGACCCCTTGACGAGCTCTTAAATTAAATTTAGACATGTGAAAGAGCCCTTGTTGCAAACAGACTTGCAAAATAAATATTTTTACCCGACTGTGTGAGGCCAAAAGGACGGTGTAGTTAAAGTCTATTTATCTATGTATGAGACCAAAAATCTAATTATTCATTTAAGTTCTTTAACTACTGGACCCATTTTATTAAATGGGGTATCTTGATTCGTGGAGGAATTTAAGGGTGCGTCATACTAGGAGCAAAAATATAAAGTTATAAAATATTTTCTAGTGTCCACTATATTGAATTTTAGGTGACAGTGTTACCTGGCCTCCAATCGTCGGTGCATTCGAGATAATCTCACAATCGAGATTAAACTTCAGTGCATACAGTCGTTTGACACAACTGTTTGAATCTGACGTTTAATCTTGCAATCGACATTATCTCGAATGCAATCTCGGTGGGGGCCTGGGCACTTCAGTTTTTAAATTCGATTCAGGTTACATACATACTCGCGATATATATTACCCTCCTTTGTCTTCAATACAATCAGGTAAAAAGAATATTTAAACTGATCATTTTCATAAAACACCATTGAGAAGAATTTGAACGAAATACGGTCTAGAATACAAGCAATAAAGTTTAAGTTTATACAACTGTATGACAATTATTATACTGGTTAAAAGTATTAAAATGAATGGCCAATAACGTCTTAGAACATTTCCTTCTTACATAAGGTTGATCATGTCAAGTCAGTATTCATACCAGACTCTGCAATCCAGTCTTGTGTTTCTTTGAATATTTTGTTCTTTTTTTAAAGTACAGGGTATATCTCTAGGGTCTTTTTGTATACATTTATGTGAAAATAAACTTATAATCATGATATAGTAAGATCTTAGACTGCAGAATCTTTAATGTGGAAAATAAACACTGAAACAGCGCATTAAAACAGGGTCCACATCTATAACAGATTTAAGCAAATAAGTATTAATTACTATTTTCTTACCTCCTAAACACAGTTTATAAAAGAGGCTTCAACACACACAACTAAGTAGTATCGTGGAGTGATCAGGAAAAATAACACTAGATGGTGTTATTTTTCCTCTGTGTTTCCATTTCTCATCTTAAATGAAAGGGAGCCGATTGGCAAAATGTTTAGTAGTCATTTTAAAATGTACACTTGCTAACTCATAACAGCGTGGTTACTTTCGCAACGCCAAGAAGCTGGAATAAAGATAGATATATATATTCAGGGCTTGACCACTACAAACGTTTAAAAATAGATAAACTGTACTAATTTCCTGCGACATACATTGCATTACAACAAGAAAGTATTCTTACATCTAACCTAAACATTATATTTATGTATGTCAGGATATTTTGTGAATACAAAATGAGAATGTTCCCAGTTACAGTCCATATATAACAGAACATTAAAATGATTAAAGTAAACAGAGCTGCAACTTAGCACATCTAGTTTTTTTATGACAGTTTGTAATACTGTCCAATATTAATTAATGTGATGTAAATTATAATTTCCAGTAGATTACAGTTCAGTGATTTGTGTTGGACTCAGTTGATAACCTGCCAGCGCTCGAGCGCAATTCGCGTCGTGGGCCTGCTGTTGCGTTTTCCTCCGATGACTTGCGGCCTTTCTTTCTATTGCCTCGTCGGCCACCGTCATTAAGCGATGTATCATCAACGCTGCTGGATTCATCGGCAACGCTAGTTTCTTTACTTTCTTCATCGGGCATACTGTTGCCACATTCCCCACTATGCATATTTTCAACGCCTCTCTGCATCATACCTTCATCATGATATGGAACAGATTTTGGCTGTGATTTCTCATCTTTATCAACATTAGTTGGACACTCTATAGTCGTTTTGGGAACATTTTTCTCAAAGTCGCTTGCTTTGATACCAGTTTTAATGACAGTTGAAGGAGCAATGAGATCTTCTAGATCCATTTCCCCAGTAGAATGATCTTGCTGCTTGTCGATTGTAGAAATACATTCTGTAGGTGCAGTTTCTTTTACTTTTTTTGCAGAATTCATTTCTGTGGCTTGTATTGCCAAGTTCTCTGGTTCATTACTCATTTCATCATGTGTTCTTTTCAACCCCAATGGAACAGAACACTCCTCAGATGACAGAGCTCTTACAATGTATTCAGACGAACTTTTACTGAGCTTTTCATACGCATCTTTTTCCATGTCTTTAACTTTTTTAGCATCAGCTGAACTAACTAAGCTAGCACTCAAGGCACCAGAAGCCATTTGTTCCAGTAACATTTTACTAATGTCAATGTCTTTCTTGTCGCCTTTGAGTAACTTCTCTTGTACGGCTGCAAACTCTGGTGGCATTTGTGATCTTAATGCATCAAATGGAAGCTTCTTTTTATCTGTTTTGGATAAGTCAGTCGCCATGGGTTCGTGGGTCTCGCTGTCCCTGGTCCTCTTATCAGCTTTAAGCATAGTTTCATAATTTAATGACTGCTTAGAGAGTGACTCCAGAAGGTAAGGATCAGGGGGCAAAAGTATCTGAGGTAATTGACTCGACTGCTGGCGATCTGAAACTTTTTGCTGTCGAGATGTCGAAGAACTTGTTACCATAGTGGATGATCTAGGAGTGGTAGTCTTCGCTGAACTGCCTCGAGCAGAACCGTGGCTGGAGCTATGCATAGTTGAGGATCCCGAACTTGCTGCCAAGTTATTATTCAGCAATCCCAGCGCGTCATAGGCGGAGGATATGCCGGAGTGCATACCGAACGGATTCAAGCCACTCAGTCCCAGTTGTGGATATAACATATTGGGATTAGGAAAAACAAATGGGAACTGTGAATTCGCATTTTTTGAGCTAGACGTACTTCCCCCGTCTGTTGATTTTCGAGATTTAGATTTAGTATCACCAGCAGTACCTGCACTACTGAGAGTATTCATATCTAGAGAAGAAAATCCAGGCAACCCCAATCCAGCTAAATTGGCAAAAATGTTACCTCCTGTAATGTTGCCTAATAAATTCGGCATGCTACTAAAAGAGTTAAGCAATGGATTATTCTTAGGATCGAAACTGCTCAAACTCGAAAGCAATTTAGGGTCAAATGTATTGAGTAGCTTGGGGTCGAAACCTGTCAAATTAGAAAGTGTCGCAGCAAGGGTTTTAGGGTCGAATGCACTCAAGCTAGATAAACTAGCTAACAGAGCCGGATTTAGGCCGGCTACGTTTTGATTAAGGTGAGATCCCGTCGACAGGATATTCGCGGTAGAGTTATCGAGCGTCGGGGGGCGGCCTTTCTTTCGCTCAGTCATGGAACCGGTCGGTTGCATGGGCGAGTGTCTCTGAGTGCGCACGTCCTGGGGTAGCTTAACGTGTTCTTTAATCCCTTCCGTCCACTTGGAATCGATATCGTACATAGGATTTTCGGCGATCCACTGCGCGAGGTGTTTGAGCTGCGGCGCCTTGTGTCCGGCGATGCGCTTGCCGCTGACGCGGTGCACGACGGGCACGTGCTCGTCGGGCGCCAGCCGCGGCGCCGCGCCGCGCCGCCGCGGCTCCACGCTGGCCTGCTCCGCCAGCCACTTGTTCACCTTCGCCTCGTGCGAGTACGCTTTCATCGTCGCCGACGACGACGGAACTTTCGGGCTTTTACCACTGTGCTCCAAAGATTGTTGCAAAAATGAGGAAAGATCTTTAGAACTCGTATGAGGTGACGGGACGTTCGTAACGGTGACAGAAAACGGTTTCTGAGCGGGAGGAGTAGCGGAGGAGGGCGGGGCGGCCGGCGTGACCGTGACGTCCGGGAGGATGGAGCCTCGCCCGCGCGCCGGCTGTTCCGTCGCCGGTGCATTCGGACTTTTACCCTTAGCAGCTGACAAACCTAAAACGATTTCGTCTAGCTTCTTCCTCTTCTTTTCTTTTCCGACTATCTGCTCCGGCGCGGGCTGCAAAATAAATAAGAGTTTCAATACGGTCAACGAGCAGCGTGTATCGTCAGCTGTATTATGAATTAGCGTAACCGCCAAATTTAGGAAATTGTGTAATATATACAGTACGACTGCAAATTTTCCGTTCTGTCGTACCTATAATGTCTTTAAATTCTCGGTATCTTGAAAAAAAAAAATGGCGATTACGTTAACGAAAATTTGAGGCTTTGTTTTCATTTCAACTGGTTTTTGTGATGTATTTTATGAAATACCCTTTGTAGGTTAATGTAAACGATAGATTTGGAAAATCAGCCCTTTGAAGCTAAATGTAAATGATAAATTTGTAAATAGTTTTTAATGTATTGACCGGATTGACCAAGGCGAAAACAAGTTATGTGATGGATGTTTTTTTTTCTTTCAAAAATCTAGAAAGCATCGCATTTGTTTTTTAAAAAAAATAACGTAAGCACTATGTCATCTTTAAGACTATGATGTAAGATAGATAAGATTTAAGAAAATTGCTATAAACATCATTGCAATAGGATAAGTAAAAAAAAAGTAACAACTCTTTCTCTGAATTGTAATTTAGTTTTCTGGCTCTCGTGAAAAGTCGACTTTTGGCGGTTACGTTATTTGATATTACAGCTGACGGTATGCTCATTCGAGTGTTTTCTACCTAGCACAAAATATAATGTAGAATATGAAGACTCACAACATTCTTTCTCTTCATCAGTTTGGAGAGCGTGTCGTCGAGGCGGCCGCGGGCGGCGGGCGCGGCGGGCGCGGCGGGCGCGGCGTGCGCGGCGGGCGGCGCGGGGTCGCGGCGCGCCAGGCTGAAGTCGTGCGCCTCGGCGAGGTCGCGCGGCGCCGACAGGTCCACGGGCGCGGCGGCGGGCGCGGGCGACGGCGCCACGCGCTGGTGCGCCGGCGGCGGCGCGGGCGTGGAGCGCCGCGAGCCCGAGTCGCTGGACGCGTCGTCGCGCTCGCGCGGCGCCTCGCGCCCGCCCGAGTGCGCCGCTTGCGGGGACGACAGCAGGGCGTGCAGTTTCGCCCGGTCGGTCTCCACGTCGATAGCGATGTGCCGTTTCTGACTCTGCCTGCGTTCGTCCTGCAATTCGGCTTGAATACTTCTGGTTTCTGCGGACTTGGAGGCGGTGGCGGAGGGCCACTCGCAGTTTTGCACGGCGTGCGCGATGTGGTGCAGCCTCGTTTCGAGCGCGCGCTCCGTGAACCACTGCTCGGGCGTGAGTGACTCGTCGACCCTGCCGAGCTTGGCGAGGGTCTCGAGCTCCGAGAGCGCATCGGTGTCGTCGTCGTCGCGCTCGCAGGCGGTCGATGTTCGCTTGCTGCGTCGGAGAGACATTCGCGTTTCGCAGCCGGACCCTTCCGAACCGTTGTGCTCGTCCTCGTCGGACGACATCTTTTGAGTTTCATCAGATTTCTTGATTCCGCTCTTGTTACTGTGATACCACTTACTAGCGCAGTCGGCGAATGGTAATTTCGGGTCACAAAATAATTTGTGGTACGTGTCACCTAAGCCGTGCCTGTAAAGAGACGTAAGCTTTAAAGCAAATTGAAAACGAGGGTGAGCAATTTAGATCGATGGTTAGTCGCGCATAGAATTACAAACCATAGAAGGATAGTTTACATACAACCGCCCTGACAATAGTGAAGCAATAAACCGAGATGCGCTCAATGGGCTTTGACATTTAACACAACGGAGCGTCCCGGCGTTTGGAGCCAGAAACGGCTCCGATTTTGTTGCTTCAAATTGTGCGCGCGGACTTAGTTTCTATTGCGTTATTATTCTAAGTAGTCGCGATGGTTCGGCAAAACATCTTACTTGCAGACGCCGAGTACGAGCAGCTTGTCGTGCCGCGCGGGCTGCCACCAAGGCGGCGCGTCGGGCGAGCGCTCGCACAGCGCCAGCCGCGCGTCCAGCGCGCCGTGCGGGGCCACCTCCTCGCGCAGCACGCGCAGCAAATCGATCCTGCCCACAAAAATGTTATAGTGCTCACCGTCCATACTTCAAAACGTCCTTACAAGAGTAAAATTCAGGATAAAATTCCGTCGTAAATACCTTTCGAGCGTGGCGATAGCTCTCTCCTCGCCGATGGGCTCCGCCTTGAGGTCGGCGCGGGTGGGCAGCTCGGCTTCGCCGACGGAGAGGCCGCACTGGCGCTTGCACATGGCCATGAAGGCCTTGAGGTAGTCGGTGAGCGCGTCGTCGCTCTTGGCGTGCAGGCGCGCGAGCGCGCGGAAGCGGCCCCAGCGCAGGCTCTTGGTGGCGGGATCGAACTCGACGCCGTACGAGGCGACGGTGCGCCGGAACGCCTCCTCGTCGGCGCGCGACCAGCGCCACTGCGACACCTCGTCGCGCGCGAGCTGCTCCATGCGCTCGCGGCGCTCCATCTTCTGGCACAAATACACACTTAGTAATCTTCCACTACAAATATATCACGATTCAATATTAAGCCCCGACTGCTAAAGAATTTCAGAATTAGATTAATTAACCTAGAGTTAACCAAACACCCAATAATAATGACGAAGCCTGCGTTGCGGATTCCATTTATGTCATATTATATTAATTACTAGCGACCCGCCCCGGCTTCGCACGGGTGCAATGCTGATACTAAATATACCTACCTACTACAGAATGTCCTTATAAACAACGTTTACAGCTTATGTTCCAGAGAGCTCCGATAAACGCGCGTCCGATCGCTGTTAATCATAAAGTGCTATGTCCCTACATTTTAAATCTGTAATATCTTCGGAAATATTCATTTAAATTACATGCTGTACAGGGCCATATTGATCTATATTAAATGGACAATGTATTTAAGGTACTTAATTGGATAAGGGTTAATGCTGTATTGCTTAAAATCACTTCGTAAATAAGCCATTTTTTCCCGTAAAATGTTAAGGATAAAAAATGATTATTGTGGGTTATCCTTAAGAGATAGACATATACCATCGCGGACTTTTTTGTTGACCTTTTTAAGGTGTACAATACTGTAGTACATTATTTTGATTTATCTCGTGGGGTACAGCCAGCGTTTGCAATGTAAGCGCAAAAAAATTAGTTTATTTATGACATCACATTAGAAACCTCTAAATTTATCAGTGTTTCTCTACAATATTATGCATATATTATACACATAAACCTTCCTCTTGAATCACTCTATCTATTAAAAAAAACCGCTTCAAAATCCGTTGCGTAGTTTTAAAGATTTAAGCATACATATGGACAGACAGACAGCGACAGAGACTTTGTTTTATACTATGTAGTGAAGCTTACATAAATAAATGCCTTCAAAAATAATAATAATAATAATAACATAAATCATCATCAAGTAGTTTTATTATTAACGATTTAATTGATTTGACGCACCTTGGCTTTTTGCTGCATCTTAAGTTCCTCGCGTTTGTAGTTTCGCTGATAGGCCGTAATGAGCCGGCGCAACCTGAAATCGAAACCTGAATTTAGAAACTCCCGTAATACACGTCTTAAGCATAATTTCCAGCAAATGGCCCGCATTGCATCGCACCGGAATGGATTTTACAATCTTTAAACGATATTAAATCATGTACACAGTCTTTAAGGTCTATATTACCTAGCCTAGTACCTACACGATAGGGTTTGATAAGCCAATGGATAAACACCTTAAAACACCATCAACGGGTTTTCTTTCGAGATAGTATTTAAACTGAATACACGATGTATAGAGTAATAAAAGTGGGTGCAACCTGGTGTTGAGGTCCTGCATGGAGGGCCACTGGTGCGAGCCGCCCGGGCCCTCGTCGTCGGGGCGCGGCGACGCGGCGGGCGAGGTGGCGCCGGCGCCGCTCGACACGTCGTCCGTGCAGTCCTCGTCGCCGACCGCGCTGCCGCGCACTTTCCGTTCTTCACTTCTAAACAAATACATAGTTACATTGACAAATGTTATAGGTTATGTAACATCACAAATCCTTCTAGTGTTTTGGCTTGAGAATTTCCGTCTAGCCCAACAGTAGTACATTACTGAAGAGACCAGTAAGCCATACTGGACGAGTACGATTTGAAAACCGAGCCGTAGGCGAAGATTTCTATATACGAGTCCAGTATGGCACTTATTGGTCGAAGCTTGTATAGTGCTTTTCTCAAAAATCTTTATTAATTCTTTTATTCCCATTGTACACCGTGAATTACCATCAGGTGGGTAGAATAAACTGTATGTCGCGATCAGCGCGGGAGCCGGCGCCGCGCTCCCGCGCTGCCCCCGCCCCCTGGCGCACGCCCCGTGCAGTGCATGTTATGAGATTTGTATCGTACTTACTGGACACTTTTTCATTATGAATTCAAAACCTCTACTTTTACCGGGCTTTTTTGATCATTGTCTGGTATTCTTAACTTTCTGGTGACTTTTTAACATGTTATGGCGACTTTACATATCATTTTTGAGAAAAGTAATTTACAAAGTATGATATCCATATTAGTCCGGTGAACTTTGTCCGGCTTTACATTACGATAGGCTAAAAGACAACTCATATTTGCATGTCCACCAACTTGAAGCTAACATTGTTTTCGTAAATTTGTGCCATTTACAAGCACAATGTTACGAGTGAGAGTGCGTCGAGAGCGTGTCGTGTCTGGGGGCCTGTTCTCGGTGCATTCGAGATAATGTCGATTGCGAGATTAAACGTCAGATTCATACAGTTGTGTCAAACAACTGTATGCACTGACGTTTAATCTCGATTGTGAGATTGTCTCGAAAGCACCGAGAATTGGGGTCCTGGTGTTGTATAGTTACTTGATGTCGGTGCACTCGGCGTCGTCCGGCGGGCCGAGCTTGTCGACGTAGCAGAGCTGCGGGTCGGAGCGCATGGCCAGGTAGTTCTCGTAGCCGTGCACGTACGTGCCCACCAGCAGCGACACGTCGCACTCCGCGTCCCACCACACGCGCGGCGGCGCGCTGTCCACGCCCCGCGGGACGCGCATGCCCAGTGCGCTACATGAATAACGCACAATTAGTACTGAATAGTTCAACTAAGAATTAAGAAGCTCATAGAAGCGATTTCCCAACTCGAGCAATTATCGTTAATGATGGTCCTGTCGGAAGTGATAGTATAGTTTATTTATTTATTTTGAGCCCGGAGGTAGCCAATTTGTTAGATAACCGTATTCATTATGATTTTAGATTGATGGCGAAAGTGAACAGGTTTTACTCTCGAAACTACTTACTTAGAAAATTTGATGCAATGTATACTGGAAACTAAAAGGTATAAAAAGGACAACATTACCGTTATAAGGTTGCATAAGTCCATGAATTAAATATTAAAACTCGGAAACAAGGAACACAAAACTTTGGAACAACCTCCATTTAGTTAAAAGATCTACATACCATTAGTAAGATATAAAAAAGATCAGTTTTGCTAAATATAAATAGTAAAAACAATTGAAAGGACAGTCAATATTTTTGTCAAGGTGTGTCAGAAGTGCACGTTGAACTCAGCGAAAGTCTGTAACTTCCTCGGTATTAGCATGGCAAGTCATCATTCACCCAGGTGCCTATTGTAGAATAAAGTAAAGGCTCATAGTATACAATACACTAAGTATTTTCAGTAGCATAATTTACCTTGCATGTATTCCATTTTCGATTTGGCTTGCATAGTCTCCAATGACTTCATGTTTGATATAATACATCATGCGAACCCTCAGCAACACTCTGAAAATGATTTTAATTAATGAACATATAATGTTTACGGTTATGGTGGACATTATATTTTATTTAATCAAAACTAACGAAAATCTGCGTTACATACTCATGCATAAAGACAGCTCAGATAAAACAAAATTATTCAATATTGAAGTGTTTGTCACTTCACCTTTGGGGGCTGATACTTACTTATTAGCATGTCTAAATAAATGTTTCTTGTAACTTGACTCTAGATATGCTTCACAGTCATACTTTTCTACTGAACTCCAATGGTTAGCATCCTCCCACCTCGGAACGTCATTGGGTTTAGGTAAATCTTTGGGCCTGTTTTTCTTTTTAGCATTTCTGCCCCGTGGCACAGGATTATGAAGTCCACTGTGATTTCGAGAAATTGTTACTTCACCATTCTCACAGGGTTCAATTAAATCCCATATAAAATTTCTTATTTTTTCGTCACCTTTATAATGTCTCAAGCAGTAAAGCACCTGAAAATATAAATTCGCTAAATAGTAAAAACAATTAAACGGACACAGTCAATATTTTTTTTCAAGGTATGTCAGAAGTGCATCTTGAACTCAGCGAAAGTCTGTAACTTCCTCGGTATTAGCATGGCAAGTCATCATTCACCAAGGTGCCTATTGTAGAATAAAGTACAAGTTCATAGTATACAATACACTAAGAATTGCTAAACTAACTTCATCCAATTCAATATCTCCACAATAACACCATCTAAAATCATTTTTAAAGCTCCTATTTTTTAAAATTTATACCGAGACACCAAATGTAAGAATATAGAACACTTAGATGTTCTTGTGCACAATAAATTATATTGGCTCTCGCATAACTTTAATAACACAATACGGGATGAGAAAACTGATATTACGACAGTCTGTCGGTTTCGAGTTGTTACATACTAATATTATGCACTAGCTCAATCTGTTCTCGGATATCGTATCCGGGTATGTGGCGGAGCGTGTAAGACCTTCACGATACAAATGAAAAGAGAACAGAGGTCGCTGCTTTTATCCGCAAGACAAATATGCGTATTCCAGCTAATCATTAAACACTATTTCAACAATTCTTTTAATGAAGATGGCTCTAGCAGTATTTAAAAATGTCTGCATACCCAAAGTACAGAGCTGCAGTATTGTTTCAATTTCATTTGGTTTTAAAATTTAAACACACACACACACAAAGAGGCACGCGCGCACGCACGCAGAATTTTGCCTGGGACTTCGTCTGCAATTTAGTTATGGTTGTTCCCTTTGGAACTATTACATATTCCGACATGAAAAGTACCTCAAGTCCTATGCCAGGACCTAAAGTAACTAAGTACCCAATTTCATGAAACCCACCCCACATTTCACCACTACGAAGCTGAGTGGTAACAAACATACTCAAACTTTCTCATTTATAATATTAGTAGGAAATAATTCTGAATAAACAGAAAATCACTAATAATATTACCTTGTTGTTTTTTGCAACGAGTCCCAGGTTTTCTAATATAGCCGGCAAATGTTCCTTCAGCATTTTCAGACAAAGCTGAATTCCCCAAACATAAATATAATGGAAAACTTTAAATACCTATAAGACCCTGAACGGTAGTTTTACAAAACCCCGTCTTAGCGAGAATGTAATACCTTTAGATATAGCTAAAGTATAAAAACTATATATACTTACAATAATGCGCGCGCAATCTTCTATCACTGGAAGAGTCCAACCTTTTCTAAATTGGTTTTTGTCAATGATTTCGTCCCATCGCGCCCACCTAGTGAAAAAATTAATATGAAAAACACGAAATTTTTATGGCATAATCAAAGGTGGTGGTAGTGGGGTGGGTTTGTACATCAATAAACGCCTTTATCGATACTTGTCGTCTAAACTAGAGGTCGCTCTAAGTTTTGTTTGTTGAAAATAGATTTATTGTAAGAACTAAAATTTTAAAAAGTAGCTTAACCTTATATTCCGCTTCATGGGATAAGCAGATTTTATTTGTATATCCAGAAATATGTAATTTGATGTCCGCTATCATGATAATATTTTTTAAGTGTATTTCGTATTACCAACTTTATTGGTTAAAAAACCTACAATAAATATATATTTTACAAAAAAACTGGGAGCGATCACTTGTTGTTGAACCCCCTACCTACTTGTCATTCGATTTTGCTATAAAAATCTCAAAGATTAATTTTGAATTACGGATATTTTTGTCGTAGTTAAAACGTAACCTTTGAATGCCACAGCCAAATAGTAAAAAGCGTGACACGGACGCCAACGACGTTATTAGCCGACACAAATGAACGAAAAACGGCATATCGTGGCGTCAGTGGCACGAAAATCCGCTGTCGTATATAGCAGATTGTGGCGTACCTACAAAGCATACTGTATTGTAAATAAGTACTTCTTACTGTATTATAACTCTTCAAACATAGATGGAGTGCTTACCCAAATGTAAGTAATCCCCTTTCTATCTTGAAACATTCGGATCTGGTCCAAGATCCGTAATTAACCTCCTCATCCACAGGCACGCCTTCGTGTCGAGGTATGTAATCATCACTCGCGTATCTTCTCCCCTTTCTGCCCAGTTTTTCTTTCTTTCTCTTACTTCTTAAGCTTATGCCTTTAAAAAGAAAATGAAATAACAATATCGCCGGATATTAGTGGGGCGACTTATCATACGACCAATGTACTGAGTACGTCCCTCTTATAGAACACCGACGATGAAATCAAAGGCTTCAAAGTCCGTACCAAAGGGGTATTCCCATTTGCCCCCGTTTTATCCCCGCTAATATATTGTAACGGGCACTAATGGGAATACTTTTCCCAACTATCGCCGCCGGGGACTACTGGGAATAAAAGCTTCACATTAGTCCCCGCCTGCTTATTTGACTCTATAAAATGTAGCTTATACAGACAGACACACGAGTGATCCTGTAAGGGTTCTTGATTTTCCTATTGAGGTACGGACTACGGAACCCTAAAAAGGTACAAAATGTAGGATAAATAAGCATATTATGGCGGCCGATTTTTAAAATAAACGATTTTTTAACTTAAATGTTTTACTTTACTGCCTTTTTTAATCGACTTCAATAAAATCGAAGGACGAAGTTCTCAATTCGACGCGTTTTTTTTAAATATGTAGCAATTACTCGTAGATGGCTGGACCGATTTTTGAATTTTCAATTCTATTTAAATTCTTAATAATCAGGCACTAGTATTAGCACAAATTCTAGGGTACAATAAGCAAACGGGAACGAATGAGAATATTTTTTCCCTGTTGAATGAAATATTCCCATTAGTCCCCGCTAAATTAAATTGGGGACTAATGGGAAAAACAAATGGGTATACCCCAAATTTGACGATTACATTCAAAGCATGCGTTAGAAATAAGTCTACACGAACGAATAGGTGGACAAACGAACCATGCCTACAATTTCGCCGCAAATCAAATTTTTATCAAAATAAAAATAAATGCGAGAATAAGTGTAATTTATGACAACCCACCACGATTTTGAAAAGCTGCTAGTATAACAGAACCACATAAATATGTTATGCGTCAAAATTATTATGATATAAATATATTACTATTACATAACGAATGATCGCTTGAATCACGTAAGAAGAAGCGTATTGGGAACACTACTTATTGTCTTTGTTTGATGCAACCAAAATATATTAAAGGTAGGTTCGTTTTTGCACGTACTCCAGGATTAAGTAGTATTGTTATTAAAAAAAGAGTTACCTTCTTCATCTTCTTCGGAATCCGGCGTCACTTCCATATCGGACATTTCCATAGGGCCATCATCATGCCCATATCTTTTGATGACATTTCGTTTCCTAGGCTCCGTTACTATTAAATCTTCATCTTCCTTTTTTTCTGTTGTATCTATTTCTGCTTTTTTTGCCCATTTGTTCCAAAAGTCCGGATCTCTGATATCAATATCAGATCGCTGATCAGTAGCAGCAAAGCTAGCTTTTGAAAACGTAGATCCTTTTTCGGATTCCATTTGAATGATTTGCGTTCTCCGAGCCAATATCATCTCTATATCTTCTTCACAGAACTTGTCACCAGCATTATCTTCATCCATTACCGCACCATAAGCACCTTTCTTAAGAAGATCTTCTATTTCCTTTTTCGATAACTGTTTAACCCCAGCTTCCTTTCCTTGTATAGTATTCATACTTTGCAAAATGGCTTTATCTAGTCCAAGTTTCATTGATGCTTTATCAAACATCTCTCTCTCATACGTATTACGACAAATTAACCTATAGATCTTTACCATTTTCTGTTGTCCGATTCGATGGCAACGAGCCTGTGCTTGCAGATCGTTTTGTGGATTCCAATCGCTGTCATAAATAATCACAGTATCAGCTGCTGTTAAATTAATACCAAGCCCTCCAGCTTTGGTACATAGCAAAAATACGAACCTATCTGAATCAGGCTTAGAGAATCTATCAATGGCTTCTTGCCTTAAATTGCCTCTGATTCTTCCGTCAATTCTCTCATAAGGATACCGTCTAAAGACAAGGTAATCTTCCAATATATTTAGACATCTCACCATTTGACTAAAAATCAATACGCGATGTCCACCTGCCTTTAGTTTAGGCAGCAATTTGTCGACTAAGACCATTTTACCCGAAGACTGAATCAGCGCTTTATAATAAGCTTCGTCGTCTTCACCATATGTTTGTTTATAGTCAAACTGAATTTGATCTTCAGCCCCATTCAATAAATACGGATGAATGCAGCATTTTCTAAGTTCCATCATAGTATTCATTAAATTCGGAATGTTAGCTGCGGACGCGGTACCCTTTTGTAGAAAGCTGAAATTTCTCTCCAAAATAGCCCTGTAGTATTTCTTTTGTATGTTCGTCAATTCAACCTCAATAATTGTCTCCTCTTTAGGGGCAAGTGTTTTTTCGACATCTTCCTTTAATCTTCTAAGCATCATAGGTTTCAATAGAGCTTGTAGCTTTACTACTTCAGATTCAGTCTTCAGTTGTCCAAATTCGTTTAAAAACGCATCATTGCTAGCAAATTGCGAAGGTTCTAAGAAATTGAGTAGTGAAAATAACTCATTGACGTTGTTCTGTAATGGGGTACCTGACAAAAGAACTCTATGTTCTAAATGCAGTTGTCTCAATCCCTCTAACAATTTGCAGTTTCTATTTTTTAATCTATGAGCTTCATCTATGACGCATATTCTCCAGTTGAAAGACTTAAGCTCCTGAAAATCTGTAACTATTATTTCAAACGTGGTGATTAAAACGTTAAATTTAGTTATTTCTGTAATAGGTTCACCTCTTTCGTTTTTGTAATAATATTCATATTCTTGCAACATACTTTTGCTTTGTTGAGATCCATGATAAACGACAACGTTCATATCCGTCCAGCCTTCGAATTCTCTTTGCCAATTTGGAATAGTAGATAAAGGAGCAATAATAAGAAAAGGCCCCCTTATGCCGTATTCCCAAACAGAATTTACAAATGTTAAACTTTGTATAGTTTTTCCCAACCCCATTTCATCCGCCAAAATACAGTTTCGATTATTATGCCATGAAAATAAAAGCCAATTTAGACCTTCAAGTTGATAAGGTCTTAAAGTGTTTCCTCCTTTGTAAAGAGGAGATTCTTTTAATTGTACCCAATGATCGACAGACGGTCTCTTTTTAAATTTCCATTTATCTTTTGGTGGAACTTCATTGAAAATTTTGTATTGCTTTATCTTGTCGACATCGACGTCTCCTTCCAATTCCCAGGTGCTATCCTCATATTGTAAACTTTTCCACTTAACCAAGTAATGTTTTACGAGTGGATTATTTGCAGGATCTTGACTCTCAGACATGTCTAAAATTCTTTCAACTTCAACATAATCTGGATTGAAAGGTTCATCGTCTAGAAGCTCAAATATGTTCATTTGCTGAGCTTGTTTTTGCTTAAACCGTTTTATTTTGGAAAATATCCGTTTGTCGCCCTTGTATAATTCTTCCTCAGTTTTCCATTCACAATGTAAGTAAGAGAAATTTCTGTACTTTACAAAATATTCATCAACGTCAACCATTACAGGTTTCGTATTTTTTGTATCAACTACTTCTTTCTCAGTCTTAGGTGTTTCTTCTTTTGGTTTATCTTGAACTTTCTCAGGATCCATTTCTTCTTTAACCTCAACTTGAGGATCGGTATTCAACTCCATCACATCCGATTCTCCATTATTACTCAAAGGTTTTTTACTCTCGTCTGTTGACTGACTCGTTTCAGGTATTTCATCTTCCGTCGTAACTGGTTTTTCTTCTGCTTCCAGTTTAATCATTGATTCAATCAACGGTGGTTGTGGCGGCTCATTTTTCAGTTCTCTTTTTCCCATACGACAAGCAAGCACATGTTGAACAATCATAGCATCTTCTTCTGTTATATTTACATATATATAATTGGGCTTAGGTATGCCCTCTGACTTGCTGCTATCTTTGGTGTCAGTATCTCTCAGTTCTACGGTTTTTAACTCCCTTTCTTGCTTGGGATTTGACATTAGTAAACATTCGTCATCAGATAACCGAAGCATGACATCATCAGTGTACTTTTTCCGTTGTGTGTTTCTAGCTGATCTTCGTTTCAAGCTGTCATCACCTTCAGGTGGTGGAGATGGAGGTGGGGTCGACATTAAATCGTCTGGCTCTCCATCAGAATCTGGTATCAACCCACCTCTTTTCTTTCTTCTTCCCCCGGGAGTTCTTTTCAATGCCATTTTTTTACAGCTTCCACTGCCAGAAGAACGTTTTTTTGACGATCTCTTTTTTGGGTTAAAAGCATCTGGATCGTCATCTTTGTCAGCTAGATCCCGCTTGGCTTCTGCCTCTTCGAGCAAGTCCTTTATAGCTATTTTAGAAACCGGTATATCGTCAAAGTCGGTGACATTTGAATCATCAACATTTGATAAATCTGGTACTGTTTGTGAGGTTTTTTGAGATTCAACACTTACAAAACTTTGATTCATCGATGCGTCCATCGATTTACTATCATTAGGGTCTTTATCCATTAATTCGTAATTGGTGGTGGTATCGGCCTGAATTTCAGATGCATCTTTTTTGGCATTTCTTTTCCTTTTGGGTGCATTAGGATCTTTAGGTTGCCGTTTTTTGCGTTCCTTTGCTGGTTTCTCACCCGTTTCTAACTTTGGTTCTTTAGGAGTTCGAGGTTTCCTTTCTTTATTTTTACGCGGCCCTCTCAGTTTTTTAACCTTTGAACTGTTGAGGTCGTCTAAAGAAATTGCACTGCTATCTAAATTCGTAATATCTTCACTTAGATCTATGTCCAATTCAGAGTTATTTTTAAGCCCAGTTCCGGCTGTGACAAAATCTTCAGATACAGGAAGTTGATCAAGAGGTTGAGCCATTATTTTTTCTTTCTTCGCTCTAGGTTTTCTGGGTTTTGCAGGTCCTTTACCTCTTCCTCGACCTGTTGTGCTTGTGACTTGAGGGCTTTCAACCATTTTTGATCCATAAACAGGATTTTGTATGGCGCAATTGGGCCCGCCATTACACTTGTCATTTGTTTCATGTTGCTGTAAAAATGCTAATCTTTCCTGAAGACATCTCACTTTCTCTTGATTTTCAGTCGAAGGAGGTAAACAATATATCTCCTGAATTTGCTGCTGCAATGCAGCTCTCTCTTGATGGTGGGAAGATGCGTACATTCCTGGTAAATTGTGATGTGGCATTGCATTCCCACCTAACATCATGATATTTGGATTAACATTATGAGGCATGTTAGCCATTATGTTAGGTTGATTAGGCTGCATATTTGGTCCTATATTTTGAGCTATATTTGGATGCAAATTTTGGACCCCCATTGGCAATCCTACTGGTACATTAGGAATACTTGCAGACGCATTCGGAGGTAAATTAGGAATATTACTCGTAGTATTCTGCAAATTCGGTGGTATATTTCCTGGGATATTCGCATGGACAGGCGGCATACAAGCCAAATTAGATTGCGGAGGCGGTAAACTAGGCGACATTGTGTTCGATGTCATGTTGACGTGTTGCATCGAGTGATTCGTTGTTACGTTGCCTTGCCCATTAGAAGCTGCCTGTGATCCAGGTAATGCTGGAGGCCTACTTTGATAGTTTGTCGCAATACTATGAGTTGAATTACTATGCAAGCTCGTTGGAAGATTAGACGGAATACCTTGCGGCAATACATTTGGTAAACTTCCCGCGGCATTTTGCACACTGCTTAGCGGAAATCCTTGCGATCTATTTATATTAAGCGGAGGTAAATTTTCATACTGATTGGTCGAAGGTGTATTCAGATTCGGGGGATGGTTCATAGAATTCGACAAGCTAGATGGTTGCAAAGGTATATGTTCAATTGTAGGGTTACTTATATTTGTGACGGAAGAAGGCACTGACGAATTTTGACCCATCAATTGCTCATTATTTTTTCTAATATTTGTTTCTACTGGTTTTGGACTAGCCTCTAATTTTGGGTCTTTATCAAAGGTAGGAAGAACGGTGTCCTGCTCTTCTTTTTTTGGAACTATTATTGGTTCAGCTTTAATATCGCTTGGCTGATGTACATGCGTCATTTTCTCACGTGTATCATTTATTTCAGACACGCTAGGCGGATTAACAAGGTGGGAAGTCATGGTATGACCGCTATTTGATGTTTTAACCGGATTGCTTTCCTTAGAAATATTAGTTATATTTGAAGGTGGCATAAATATATGCGAAGCATTTTCATTTTCACTTGCACTTTGAGAAAGAGTAGTTTTTTTTTCTAAATCTTTGTTTTCTATATTGCTGACAGTTTTAGGTACATTTTTAGTTAATTCTGTTATGGTAGGTGGTTGAGTTGGAAGAGCATCTCCAGGTTTAATAACTTGATCTTCACTTTCAACCGACACTGCATTATTCATAGGCTGCGAAATTTTATTCTGGTTCCATTGCGAAGGTGATGCAACGGCATGAGGAACCGCTGGCGAAGCTGGGTTTCGTTGGTATGTATACTCCGAACCAGCCGGCAAAACCATCTGCTCTAAAGCTTGAAGAGTATTTTGGGTTGTAAACGATCCTGACGTTGGTGGAGGAGGTCCGGCTGAATTTGGCGAATGGACTAAGTTTCTAGAGCCATGAGGCGACGCACTTGGGCCTTTCACTGGGGACATAACAGGACGTGGAGATAACTGCGGTTGCTGCTGTTGTCGTGGAGACATTTGTGCCCTTGGCGACATTTGTGGGGACAATTGAGGGAAAGGAGGGCGGTATTGAGTGCTAGACTCCATACCTGGAGGAAGTTTCGGTGGATTGTACTGATTAGTAACATTCACATCGAGTGGATTCTGTGTTTGGTGAGATTGGTAATTCATAGAAATGGAATGATGAGGAGACGCGTATGGCATTTGAGATGGCACAGGGTGCGTAGGTGCAGCTGACGATGGAGGTCCTGGAGGTTGCCGCGCCACATGGTGAAGTGGTGGCGCCCCAACGTGGTGCAGATGAACATTTGGATGGCCTTGAATTCCTGGAGCTATTCCACTAGAGTGACTTGACATGTTCTGATGAGGCTGATGTTGTGGTACAGCCCCATGATTTTGTTGACCAAGAGGCAAGCCATACTGGTGCGGATTGACCTCCATTTGCTGGTGATAAGAAGGATGCTGACTGATTCTAGACGCAGCTGGTGGATGCATTTGAGTGTAGTTTGGGTAATTCTGTAAAATAAAATTAAGTTAGCCTTAGATTATTAATCTAAACATGCATACGATTAAAATATATCAAATAACATTACTACTGGGCTAAGCCAATTCGAAAGTGTATTCACTAAATTTAAAAGCCACTAAACTTAAAAAAAATAACATCAAGGTGATTTTGACAGCTCTCTAAATAGTATTAGACTTTTCTTGTTTTAAGTTTAGGAAATTTTAAATTAAGACTGTTTCGAATTAGACCCATGATCAAGATATAGCATGCCCTTTAAAAAAGACAGCGGTCAAATAAAAAATATATAAAAACAATATACATTACATAAAAACGTGGTAAAAACACTAGCTGTTGGGCTCCAAAGTTTTCAAATAATATTTAATTAATTTTATACTTTATTCTTGCATGAATTTTTGTCATACAGTATTATTAAAAACAAGTAAAAAATAAATACTTAAATGGTTTAATTGGGCAAAAGGTAAACTAAAAATCCAAATATAAAATTATCATAAAAAATTCTCAAACTCACAGAATTCAAATGGAAAGAAGCTTTCACCTGCTGTTGTCCATAAACTTGCTGTGATGCAGATTGTGAAAAATGAGGTTGTCTTGGTAGATATGCTCCATTCTGAGTTTGTATTCCTCCTATTCCAGCAGCCTGTAAAATAATACATAATCGAATGCAACAGACAGTTTGTAATAAGTAATAGAAATTTCCAGTTATTGCATACTAGCATATTTTAAAGTACCTGTTGAGGAGGGTACTGATGCATTTTTTGTTGATGTTCATATGAATGTCTATAGGCTGGCGTTATAGGCGCATATCTGTTGGGACCCGGTGCGCTTGACCACACGCCCATATCTCCAATGCCTACAAAAAAATACTATAAGTAAGAAATGAACACAGAATTTTCAAAAAATTATAAGGAATATTACAAATAATAAGGAATTCAATGTCATCAATCTCATTACAAGTATTCTCTGACCTGGATGTTCAGGTATGCCATACATAGGTTCTGGTCCGGGATGGTAACCTGGGTACGAGTGGGATGGATGCACATGGTGCGTCGGATGGAGCGGCGCATGGGGCGGCTGCGGCATGCGCGGGCGTGGTGGGTAGCCGCCATAGTCGTGGTAGTCTGGAGCAGGTGGTGCTGTACCAGGGTTTGGCACTGGTTGTGCACTACTGCTTAGCCCCCCAGCACTTCCTCCACCAAATGAAGCCAGTTTCTGAATTGAACTGTCTTGGCCTACACCCCCTTGATTGTATGGTTGCCTGTAACTAAGTAGAAATATAAATAGATTTTTAATAAAAATCTACCAGCGTTAAGAATCTAGTAACATTGAACCCTTTTTTTATTGAACTGTGGTGACGCATATTAGACTATTTTGCTTGTGGATGTATATTTATTTGTACGCGGATAACTTTTGAACCATCCATCCGATCTTGATAAAATTGTAATGTATGTAGGTAATACACATTTAAACTATATTGGTTGTAGACCTACCTACGCAAAAAAATACTCCAAAAAATTGCAAGTGAATTAACTCAGACAGTTATTAAAATATCAGCAAAAATACAAACTTCATTTTGAATTTAACTGCGTATGCTACTTCGCGATGTCTTAGTTTGGGCTGATCTACTCTAGTTAATAGTAATACACTGTTTACCTATTATCAGCAGAATCTTTATTGTCTCCCGCTACTCCTGATGTTGAGCTACCAGCAAAGCTGTCTGTTCCACCAAGATCAGTAAGTCCTTCCAACATACCGCTTCCATCGTCACCAAATAAATTGTATGAGTCCATCACTCTTTTAAGAGTGAATTAGAAATTTTTGACTCTGGAGTGCACTATCATTATCTGATGTGCCCATTTTAATCTGAAATAATTTGAATGGATGAAATTTCACTTCTTTCCATGCAAACTTTAGGACAAGATAAAGATCGATAAAGTTACAAAATAAGATAATGTCACTGTTCATAGCTTATACATAAGGTAACACAATTGGGTAGTTGACTATAGTAACAAATATTAAAATATTTCTATTGAATGATAGCTTAACCCTCAACAATACATATAGAACAGGAGTTATGTAAATGTATGTCGAACGGCGCGGGCGGATATACCATGGCACACCGCGGCGGCGCGGGACCGCCGCGGTCCCGCGGCTACTTTGGTGTGGCATGGTAAATCCGCCCGAGCCGTTCGACAACGGCGCGGACCCGCGTTCGCGCCGCAAACGCGCCGCAACCGCGTTTGGTGTGCCCGGGCCTTTATCAGGCCGTGCATTTCCTGGTCGTACATTATTGGCTCCCGCTTCTTTACATTTAAGTATGATAACCTGGGTATTTTGATTTGTTGTTTCCAGTTAAATGACGTCACATGCGAGAGCTGACAGTGGATAGCGTTTTGGAGGCAAATTTTAAAAGGCATAATATTTTTAGCGTTTTTTTCTTGAAAATGAGGACATTTAATTACGAACATATTTTTTTCTCATTCAAATTTTGTTAACAAGCATCCTGAAATACTGTTTGAAAAGCAGTCAAGTACCGAATTAACAACAAATAATATTAGTGTATGAGGTATTGAGCGAGGCGAATAGAAATATTTAAAATATTGTTCTTGTAAGTTTTAATTTACTTAGAACTTGACTTCAATATTATTGAAATTCAAATAAAAATAGTTAGATTGACTTTATAATGTAGAAATAATTATTTGGAAGTATGGTTTATGGTCTTAATTAAATTAGTTGGTCATGATTAAAGTAAATGAAACTTACAAGTAAAAGCATTAAGTATATTCATCCATTATTTTTTCAATGTCCCACTTAGCTTTTCTGTTATGCTTTTGTCGTAAAAGGGGTTCTATTTCCGGTACTATTTTTTGGTATATAGCTGGCTTAGGATTCAATGGCTTTCTGTGTGATCTCGGTCGGATACGCCAGCTTGACGGTGCAAAATATTTTACCCGTGTTTGTTATGAAATATCTCAGTTTCTATAAGAGCTACGAAGTTGAGACTTCGCGAGCCAGGGGTACTATTTGGGCACTATTTTTGAGATATACGGCATTTTTGAGAGCAGCACCATTCTCGAGACGAAACTTGATACGCCAGCTTGAAGTCAAGTTAGCGTACCCGTTAAACAGCCTCAGGGCTCATATCTCCGAAATTACAAAGGTACAATTTTTTTGAACTCGGTACTAATTCGGTACTATTTAGGCCCTATTTTTTGGAATCATCAGATCCTGAATATCTTCCACGGGTATGCCAACTTGACGCTCACGATGAAACAGGAGTCAAAGATTGTATGGGAAATACGGCGGGAGAAGATATGGCGGGGCCGCTAGTAATTATACATTACCCAGGACTTAAAAAATAATTGGCTGAATCCTTTTCTCAATAAACTCATGTTACACATAAACTTTTCGCTACACTTTTCAAAAAAAATGTGCTTCAAAAATAATGAATCCTTCTGAACATATTATAGTTGTCTTTATAAAACACTATACTTCAATATAATATTACTAAAAATTATTCCTATTTGTATTGTAACTCCAAAAACAATAACAACAAAGATAATTTCAATATTAGCCCAACTCAAATTGATCTTTAATTAAAGTGAGATTTATGTATCGTATAGTATAGCATCATAAGGAGAGGAGAGTTATGTCCATGCACAAACTTCCCGTAAATCAACTCTCCACAGCACCTATTTCACAAATTTAACCAATTCAAAAGTTCAATTTTCTTTAAAAAAAAATTAGCCTATGTCCTTCTCCAGGGCTCAAACTATCTATGTGAAAAATCTCATCAAAATCGGTTCAGTGATTTAGCCGTGAAAACGTAACAGACAGAGTTACATAATATTAGTATAGATGTCTTTGTTGTATAGACTTACGAGGGACGGCTGAAAAGTTATCTACCTAGCCTATATGTTATGCGAAAATAATACTGGCCACTATGAGGTCGTGTTCACTGATTATTCTTTTTTCAAAATCACCAACATTCATTTGTTTCTTGCTTCCCGCTTTTTTTGGGACTGGATTGTTTTCAAAATGTCGCAAGAAAAAAATAATCTGATTAAAATTGAGCAGCGTGCAGTGATAAAATTTCTCACTAAAGAAGGAAATACACCCTCGCAGATTAGACTGCGTATGTTACCTGTTTTTGGTGGTTCGTGCCCTTCTGAATTTACAATAAAGTTCTGGTCGAAACAGTTTAAGCTTGGCCGTGAGAGCCTTGAAGATGATCCTCGTAGTGGGCGACCAGTTTCCGCTGTCACCGATGAAAATGTGGCCAAAGTAAGAAATTTTATTTTAGAAGACCGGCGAATTAAGCAGTGGGATTTAGCCAGGGATGTGGGCATTAGTAAAGAACGGGTCAATGAAATAATTCATGAACATTTGCACATGTCTAAGGTTAGTGCACGCTGGGTCCCTAGAATGTTGACTCCGTTTGACAAGGACAGACGTGTTCAATGTTGCGAGGAATTTTTAGGCATGAGCCGTGGAAAAGAGGAGAAAATTATTTCTAGAATAGTAACCTGTGATGAGACTTGGATTCGGCAGTGGGATCCCGAAAGTAAACAGGAGTCATTACAATGGAAATTCAAGGATGAAAAGCCTCCTCGGAAATTTAAGGTTCGCCCGTCAGCAAGCAAAGTAATGGCAACATTTTTTTGGGATACGGAAGGAATTCTGCTTGTAGATTACTTGCCAAAAAAAACTACAATGAATGCTGAATATTACGCAGATTTACTTGACCATCTCAGAGAAGCCATAAAAGAAAAAAGAAGGGGCAAACTCAGTAAAGGGATTCTGCTTTTTCATGATAACGCACCTGTGCATACTGCCCGCTTAACGAAGCTAGCAATTAATGGAAATGGGTACGAAGTAATCAACCACCCTCCATATAGTCCAGATTTGGCCCCATCCGACTACTTCCTGTTCAGACTTTTGAAGAAAGAACTGAAGGGACGAAGATTTGTAACCGATAACGACATGAAGGCTGCTGTTAATGACTTTTTCGATGATAAACCTAAAGTTTTTTTTTAACGGGTTAATGTCTTTAATTGATAAATGTAATAAGTGCATTTCAGTGTCAGGAGACTATATTGAAAAATAAAAAAAAACTAGCCATGATCGTCTTTTGTTTCATAGTTAGGTAGATAACTTTTCAGCCGCCCCTCGTAAATACTTATAAAAGACTACAAATCATCTTTTAGAAAATCCCAATTCCGAAAATATGTTTTACTAGCCGCAACAAGGTCCTGGAATCCCGGTTTTAGGTCATTTACACCAAATTGCACTACCTAATCTGAACTTTGCTCATAATTTTATACAAAACTTAGTTTTGTATTGATTTCCAAAGGAAATGACATGCTGCGTTTAGATGAAACCTTAATAAAAGTTGAGTATAAGGAGATGACGCAAACCAAAGAGAAATTGGTTTTAGTCGAGAAAAATTAGAACAGAGTAATTCTGAACTTCTGTTAATCTATGAGAGACCAAGTTTGACCGACATAAATAAGGACGGGGAAGTCCATCAGCTTCTTGAGACAGAGAGGTAATTGTCCCTTCATGAAGGCTTTATTCCAAACGTTGGCTATATAATATAACTATAAATTTGTAGAAATAACAGGGGCAACTACAAAAAACATATGTATAGTAATTAATAGTCTTGTGCTTCATACGGCACACGGAAACTTGCGCGTGTATGGCTTTGGGCCATAGGGGTCATCCATAAAGTACGTCACACTAATTTCTTGATTTTTTGACCCCTCCCCCTCCTTGTCACAGTTGGTCACAATTGTGAGACCCCCCCCTCCCTAGTGTGACGTCACATATTATGCAATTTTACATCTAGAAATCATTTAATTAATTAATTTCCGAAATTAGTTTTATTTCTTTTTAAATTATTTTTTAATATAATCAATATATAAAATTAACAAGACAATAAAGTATTAATTATTATTAATGAAAGTTATAAACTTAATCATCTTGAGTCCATGGACTTTCAAACCACTCCTTTAATACAGATAAAGTAGGAAATATATTTAAGTTTTTCGATAATACCTAGTTCAAATTTGTCATTTTAACACTTTGAAATGTGACGTCACAAAACGTTAGACCCCTCCCAGCCCTTGTCACACTTCGTCGACCCCCTCCCTCCCCCTTAACGTGTGACGTACTTTATGAATGACCCCATACCTGGTGGTAGTTACTTTAGTCTAGGTAACACAGCAACAAAAGTATGTTGCGTGAATCCCAGTTTGCAGTTCAATGCTGCCTACACATTCTTTCTGTTTCAGAAAAAACTATAAATAACTTAATACAGTATAAATTAAAGAGCTTCATATCTTGTATAGAAGGAAATCTTCAGTTCTTCAGCGCTGGATAAAGTTGAGTTCTGCTTGTATGACTAAGGGGAAAAGCTATACGCTTATGAATTAGTATAACATACAGCGATATAACTTTTTCCTTCAGGCACACAGCTTTTTCTCTTATCTATTCAGTGACCTCCAAGATAAGTAAAACATAGTGGTCAACTTACATATTAATAAATAAAAATAAATAAAACCATTTACCTTTACACCTTACAGACTAACAACACACAACACACAATGGAACACTTTGTACTAAGATAAGTGCAATACTGACAAAGGCATGGAGGAGATTAGCTATGGATAGGAAGGAATGGAAAAAGCTAGAGGAGGCCTGTCGGATGGCAAACTGAAGATAAATTCAAAAAACATAAATGTAGTTAAAACAATAATCAGAAAATAAAAGGCTTTATTATTATTATTATTATTACAAGTGCAATACTAGAATTTAATTTAAAGGCTAGTAGGGTTCCAAAAGTACTAGGGCACTTTAATTAAATATTCCCCATTTTTAAGGTTCCATGGTCAAACTAAGAATCATTAGTTTCACCATTTCCATATGTCACAGCCACTTTTATCTTGAAGAATATTTAAGTTACAAAGCTGAAATTTTGTATGATTCATAATAGTTGTCCCACCCATTTATTATTCTTCTTAATCCTCAAATGAAGTGAACTTGGATAGCTCATTTAATTTTTTTTCAGTTTTTAAATGCTTTTAGCCCTATTATGATATGAAGAGCTGACTTTCTGCCGAGTTTCTTGCAGCGGTTCTTGTCAGTAATGATGGACCCATCCAAAGCGCTGACTGATTTATTTCATTATATTAATGTGATGAGTAAAAGAGTCCACAATTGGCCAATTTCCTGAATGAACAGTTTGGATTTGAGGTCTTTGAAAACTATTAGGAGTATGTTATGACTATCAACTTGGATAGGTCCTTAAAAAATTATACGAAAAGTTTTCTATTCATTTTTTTGATTATGTGAAAAGTTGTTTGAATGAGATCCATGAACTATCGATAGAGACCATTTTGAATGTCCAATATATTTTTGTCACTGTTAACATATAGCGTCTACAAGGCAAGGGGTCACAGTTTGTTGGATGTATTTTGTGTGGTCCGACACACTTGGCTGGGTTTTTTATGAGCACCCCTCATAGTGAGTATTACCTGCCTAAGTATCAGCTTCTTAAATGTGAGAGATTTTCACATATGATTTTTTAAAGATTTTTTTATAATGTATTCATATCATTAATTTAAAATTATGAAACTATGTGCTTTATATAGTCTTGCTACAAAAATACTGATTACCTTTTTTTTTCATATGTTGTGCTACCTACACATTTTTTCCTTGGAATAAGTCCTATTTGCATAACTCAAGATTTTCCAGTTGGTATGTTACCAAAAAATATCAATATATGTCAGCCGACATACATACAGGGTTTTTCAATAATATATACAAACTTCAGGATTCATTTGGCATTCTCATACCCAAAATAAATAATAATTACTTAAATAATCATTTGTAAAAAAAAACAGTCACACTTAACAAGCTGATACTTGGATAAAATAATACTCGGATATAAGGAGTGCAGATAAAAAAGAGAACATTTGATTGAAAGGACTCACTACCATGGAAACCAGACTACAGCCTTTGATTAAAAATATGAGAACACTTGAATTTATATATTGTTAAATTCTTAATAAGACAAACATTTGTAATAATAAATAAAGTAACATAATTAAGTATATTATATTATTTCTTCATTCATAAAATATTTTAGTATGATAGAGGCCACATGGTAAAAGAAAGTACATATATATCCGCTCTACAAAATCGTTATAATAAAAAGAGGATATTCACTAAATTTACATTAATAATAATGCCATAATTCAGAATTTTCGTTGATCGTTATCGTGGGTTAAATATTTTACAGTAGGTAATACTAAGCTACATCTATTAGCATGAAGTCTTGAATTGAGTGCATTAGAAAGGTAACAAAGGTAAGGAAAGCCAAAGGAAAGCCGTATAGTTAGGTATACGTAGATAGAAAGACGTACAAGGAATAGTGTTAATTCTTCAAACCGAAAGCAGCATCATTGGGCGATACACAATAACGTATCAATACTATACATCATTTGAATTATTTCGATTAAAAACATAGTTTATGTTGCTATTACTTACCAAAAACGCCACACAACAAGGTTGATCCGTGATCACAAAATGGATACCATATTCTAAGAAACTGAGATCAATTAAAATGCCTACAGGATATTCTCAGCTACTATGTAATATTACAAGGGCAACGCCTGTAATTGTTTTCTAAAGTATTAAATGAGATTCAACTCTTAAAACTGCAGTAAAACTTGCACCACTATGTAACAATTACGGACGCCATTACATTCCGTCCATTTTGATTCCCAAATGTTTTTTTTTCTTTCCGTGCCGCCTGATTGAACTATACACATCTCATTCGGCCATATTGAGAAGAATAAAGGCTCTTCTACATGGTCGGGTCGACAACCCGCAAAGGTAAATTGATTTGGACCCCAATTCTCGGTTTATGTGAGATTAATGTCAGTCAGATTCATACAGTTGCGTCAAAAAACTGTATGCACTGACGGTTAATCTCACATGTGACATTATCTCGCATGTTAATCATCAATATCACTGGTTGCGCAATTATATTAATCGTCAGTAGACGATATTGACCATCAATCGATCAATATAATTGCACAAGTAGTAATATTGAACAGTTCTATTGTATAGGTCAGTACCTGGCCTAACAAACGTTTTGATTTGGTCGCGGTTGGCCTTCGACGGCGGTTGGCGTCGGCGTTTGCCAAATCAAACGTTTGGTACGTCCTATGGTTTTCTCATTATTATAAACACATCTGAATAATCTGTGGTTTCTACAAGTCAAGTGTCAATCAAACAAAAGTGGTGTGCTGCCCCCAAAGATGCTATAAGATTTTGTATTGAATCCTCAAAACAGAAAACAGAAGCGTTCCCGATAACCGTATTCTCGTATAACCGAAGAAGATATTGATAAATCCTGATACCGTGAATGATGATGAAGTTAGTTGATCAAGTCGTTCGAAGTTTTAAGGTCGCTAAGGTGTTCAGGGAAAATACAGACAAAATAAACAGTATAGATTTTTCACCCAGTGGAGAGACGTTAATTTCGTGTAGTGAAGATGATCAGATTGTTATATATGACTGTGAAAAAGGAACCCAAATGATAACAGTAAACAGTAAAAAATACGGTGTTGACTTAATACACTTCACACATGCTAAAAATACTGCCATCCACAGTTCAACTAAAGTTGACGACACAATCAGGTATCTCTCTCTTCACGATAATAAATACATCAGATACTTTCCAGGACACACTAAAAAAGTTGTCACACTATGCTTGTCCCCTGTGGAAGACACATTTTTATCTGGATCTCTAGACAAAACACTGCGCTTGTGGGACCTCCGCTCACCGAACTGCCAAGGACTAATGCATTTGTCTGGACGACCTGTAGCAGCATATGACCCAGAAGGCCTCATATTCGCAGCTGGTGTTAACTCAGAGAGCATAAAATTGTATGATCTACGATCATTTGACAAAGGTCCTTTTGTAACATTCAAATTAAACCAAGAGAAAGAATGTGATTGGACAGGTTTAAAGTTCTCTCGCGATGGGAAAACTATGCTGATAAGCACAAATGGATCAATAATAAGATTAGTAGATGCATACCATGGCACTCCACTTCAAACTTTTACAGGCCATCTTAACAACAAAGGTATCCCAATTGAGGCATCTTTCAGTCCTGACTCTCAGTACATATTCAGCGGCTCTACTGATGGGAGGGTTCATGTGTGGAATGCAGACACGGGATACAAGGTCTGTGTCCTGAATGGTGATCATCCCGCTCCAATACAGTGTGTTCAATTCAATCCTAAGTTTATGATGTTAGCATCTGCATGTACTAATATGGCTTTCTGGCTGCCCACTATAGATGATGTTTGAATAGGTGTATTTTTGATGTCAATAATATAATTACTATGTAGTTAATATGAGATTGAAAATTTACATCATAAGGATTTTAACAACAGAATCGTGAAAATAATATAAGCGACATTATGCATTACTGTAATGAGTTACAGATAGACAGTAATACTATAATATGAGAAAAGTGGTATTTATAATATACAATTACTTAGTACATGCATTTAGTTTTCATTCCATGTATACATTTAATTTGTATTGTATTATAATGTAAGTTCTTAGTTTACCGACTTGAATGACTTATACTGAAATGCAAACTCCTGGTTTTTCTTTTATAAAAATACAAATTTCAACACAATCCTGTAATTTTATTAATCCCTTATATGACAATTTTCTTTTTTTTGGACTGTATAAAATTGAACTTGGTTACCATTACTGTCTGATTCTCATGAGCCTGAATAGTCTGCAAATGTGCAAGTTTTGCCAGACAGTTAAATAAATCTCAGGTCATTTGCCCTTAGTTATGTAAATACTGAATAGATTTTGATTTATTTTGGCAGAAGGGTCCAAGGATAAAATTAGGATAATTACTTTCAACCCCAAAAATATGCCTCAAATGAGCAAGTATTGAAGTTTTTATAGAAATAGTTAAGTTGTTAACTTGATATGTATTCAAAGATAAATAAAAATACTTTTGTAAGTCAAAAAATAAAAAGTTTTTTACAAACTTCAACCACTCATACATTTATTTATCTTTGAATACATATCAAGCTAACAACTTAACTATTTCTATAAAAACTTAACGATTAACCGTTTAACGGTCTTGTGCCCAAGTATACATTTACATGATTGAAAACTATGTTAAACGGTTCATCGTTAATTAACGAAGTTAACATTTCGAGTAACAAATTAACTTAAAAAATTGTTAACAGAGGCATTAACTACAGTTTAAAGAATTCAAGACCGTTAAACGTTAATTAAGTACCTAGTATTTGCCAAAAGGACACCGCGCAGCTTATGTCAGATAGCTTTTGGTTTGCATATCATCATCACATTTTGTAAAGGGTGATGAGCAATTGGCATTATGCTATTGTTACTTGATTTAGTAAACGTGTGTCGTTAAATTACATATGGAAATCAGTAAAATAGGGAAAAATTAAAAATGTAACAAATAAAAAAACCGACTTTAAACACCCTTGGAAAAATAAGAAATAATGAGTTCTTAAGTAAATTACCTAGAAACTGATATATTGTTGATTAAATGATAAACTAAATATATCGAAGTCGGTGGCAAGTAAATTAGATAATCCATCCCTCATACTGTGTGTACATTTACCTACTTGACACTTGCTTGAGACTGATTCCGATATATTTAATTTATCACTTTTAATCAACAATATACCTGAAGTTTCTAGGTTTCATTATTTCTTACTTTTCAAAGGGTTTATGAAGTCGGTTTTTTTATTTGTTACATTTTTATTTTTTAACCGACTTCAAAAAAACCGGAGGAGATGGTTCTCAATTCGACGGGTAAACTTTTTTTTTTTTTTTACATCTCCGTTTCAGGCGAAATTTATTTCGCCAACGAATTAATCTAAAACGTGAAAATCTAGTAGCCCCACCCGGCTGTCAAGTGTCAACTAAGTGTCAAAATCAAAACAACAAAACAAGTTTTATTTGAAAGTTCCTACACTTTGCTTGTCTTAAGTGCGTTACGTATCGATAAAATTACTTTCAATCTTGCAGTTGCAGCGCACGTTCCTCTAGCATTCTGGGTCGGTAGCAGCCACATCATAAAGTAAGTTTACGTAAATTACAGATTAGATTCTGTGTGGGGACTTCGATTTGATAAGTAAGTATAGTCTCTAACTAATAATAGAGTGGCAATTGATACGATACCATGATTACCAGATACATTTTATTGACATCAAAAGTTATATTTATAAAAATCTAGTAAGTGGTTTATTATTTGTATCAAGTTATATACATTATTATACTTAGTTAACGGGGAAAAGTCACCATTCATATGTATAATCTTGTTTTATTTTTATTTTATGACAGGAGAAAGTCCAATTACATCCAATAAAACAACCAGCCTGATTTGAAATTATGATTCGCGGAGTTCATAAAGTTGTAAGTAATACCACAATATATACAATTATAATTAAATATAATTAACAAAAATTTGTTTATAATATATATTATACACAATTTTTGTTTTTCATAATTTTTTCTAAGGAATTGTTTTTAGTGTGGACATAATGGCTTCTTTTTGGAGCCTTATATCAGCTCCTTGCACCTGTCATGCCATTACACCTCTGCCAAGACAGTCTCTAGCGTCCAAAACCTGCCAAGGCTTCCAGTGCCCAAGCTTAGTGACACTCTTAATAAATATTTGAAGTCTGTGAAACCACATTTAAATACTGAAGAATTTGCTGTCACATCTAATCTCGCCAAAGAGTTTGGATCAGAAAATGGAATTGGACAGAAGTTACAGGTATGTGTAATTTAACTTTGCCTTGTGAACAAATGGTTCCCTAAGAACGATCATAGTTCTATAAGTTTTTAAGGTTCCGTACCCAAAGGGTAAAACAGGACCCTAGTACTAAGACTCTGCTGTCCATCCTTCCGTCACCAGGCTGTAGATGATATATTTCTGTAGCCTTTATCAAGAATTGACGGTATTGACATGACTCTTCCATTATTTTGTTTTCAGTCCATATTTTTTTTTCTAAATTACCTCCGTTCTAAGCCGGGGCCGGGTCGCTAGTTAAATATCTATATTACTATATGTTCAAATTGCAACCCGCCTTTTGACTTTATCATTCCTTAGGGTAAAGTTAAAATAAAAGTAAAGTTAAATATATTTCCTGTTACGTTGTTGTTCATAGAAGTCAGTATTAAAACTCCATAAAATATTGATTGATATAATTACAGGGTTTGTTGGAGAAAAGGGCACAGCAACATACAAATTGGCTGGAAGAATGGTGGCTCAACACAGCTTATTTGGAATACCGTGACCCTGTTGTGGTGTACTCTAGTCCTGGACTTGTCTTTCCATTCCGTAAATTCAATGATCAGGGGGATCAATTAAAATATGCAGCTCAAACATTACTTGCTGCTCTTGATTACAAGTCTTTAATTGACAAGTAAGTTTTATTAGCTAGAACTCTATCTTTAATTGTTGTTATTATTCATTATGTATTTGATTCAGACAAAAAGCGGGAAAAAACAAACAACAAGCAGTCTCAATCTACATACATACACATACATAGCATCACGCTCGGGATTTCGAGCGTGATGCTAATAGGGTGGGCAGAGCCACAATACTACTAGTGGCCACATTGGATTAATTAGTCCTACGATGTATGATGAACCGTATGGTGACAGGTGATCAGCCCATCGCCCATACAAATAGTCCACCATGTTGGATTGGATCCGTCCCTTAGTCGACTTTCACGACATGCCAGGATGATAAGTATCTGCACGCATTCTATGCTATTTCTTTACTTCCAGTGCAGCAGAGGAGGATCAATCTAGCAATGTGATTATACTATGTAGAAAATAGATGAGTTGTATTGTAACCTGGCTTTCCAGGTTGCTTTTTACAGCTCATAATCTTATTTGGTGCAAGGCGTAGGTAGGAGACGTAGGCCACCTCACATGACATCGTGCCCCCCTCCTTAGAGCGTCACAACACAAGCGGCTGGCGAAAGACCAAACAAACATAGGTCCATCAATGCCATTTGGTTTACTATGCAACGCTGTCTCAAGGAGCTTCATTACCACTCTGCGGCCCTAACATGCAAGACACAAAGTTAAGTTAAAACCGTTTATCTCTATTACCTACTATCTCTTTTGTTGGCATTCATGTGAGAGAGACGCACTTAGAGATAAGACGGTTTAACTTATCCTTGTGTCTTGCATGTTAGGGCCGCTGTAGGTACGAGTATAATGAAAACGAACTTGTTTTTTTTTTTCAGTGATAAAATCCCTGTTGATATGATGGGTAAACAGCCTCTAGATATGTCACAGTATAAGAAAATATTTGGAACCTGCAGGATACCAGGGAATAAAAGGGATAAATTATCTTATAACAGTACCAGCAAGCATGTGACTATCGTCCATAATAATCACGTAAGCACAATACTAAGGCCCCGTCCGCACTGCGAATTTTCACCGCGCGAATTTTTTTTCGCCGTGCGGCTATAGTCATACTACTTCATATTGCACAACATTTTCGCGCGGAAATAAATCCGTTTCAATTTGCATCAGACCACAGGTTTTTTTTCGCGCGGTTACAATTCGCAGTGCGGACGGGGCCTTACAGGAATTTTCATTTTATATGAAATCCTGCCTTTCATATACGCGTCTCGAATCGCTGTCGTGTCACTAATCAAATATTTATTCGCCGTAAGAACATGGAGAGTTTTACGCAAACGCGTTTGAGACGTTTGCTATGTCTCAAACTTACAATGCGGGCTCAGTACCATTACCATGAGTTTATGCAAACCGTTCTCGTAATAGTAACCTATCGCTCGGTGCCTTTTACTTGTACCAGCAACAAAGAGAATATAATCGGCCGGCGACAAGCAATATTTCCGATAGATTTCGATAAAGAAGTTTTGCCTTCAACACTACTTTTCCTATTTATAGTAGAATAAAAAAAAGTCTTTTTCGTGAACATGTTGTTATATCAAACATGATGAACACATGTCAAATTTCAAGTTTATAGCTTTTAAATGTAAACGAAAAGATTGCGTGACGAATTAGTATAGTTATTGGTAATTTATATTTGTATTTATGTGTTCAAAGAGGGCTTGAGTTCTGTTTGGTTGGTCTTATAAAGTTGGCAGTTATACTTACGTACCTTTTTTTTTCAGATTTTCCATGTCGATCTTTGGGGTGATGATAATGTTGTATTAAATGAAGATCAAATTGTGCAACAGCTGCAAAAAGTAATAGAGATGTCTAAAACTCCAGCAGACACTGGGATTGGCATTCTTACTTCTGAAAACCGAAATGCTTGGGCAAAGGCCTACGATTTGCTTATAAAAGGTATAAATGCGTAGTAGATAAGTACTTAAGAGGACTGTGAACCAGCGGCAAAAATCACCCTTTTCATACAACAGGCGATAACGATTTCTACCCCTTAAATGTTAACCGATTTTGACCAATTTTTGATAGGTTGTCCAATAGAAAAAAATCTAGGTCTATACGTTTTTGAATTCTGATTAAATATCAACACAGATTTGTTTTGTATGAGAATAGTGAAACAGCAATAAAACTGAATTTATTAATTATAGTGAAAAGATCAAAACGTATAGACCTAAATTTTGTTCTGACTGATAAACTGTCAAACATTGGTCAAAATCGGTTAGCATTTAAGGGGTGGCAATCGTTATCGCCTTTTGTATGAAAAGCTGTAGGTACACACTCCTCTTAAGAGGACCTACTTATAAATGGCTTGTGCATTTTGAACTTGATCCAGACATGGATAAGATATTATGGAAAACCGGCTAAGTGCGAGTCGGACTCGCGTACGAAGGATTCCGTACCATTATCTATAAACACGGCAAAAAAATCACGTTTTTTGTATGGGAGCCCCCTTAAATATTTATTTTATTCAGGTTTTTAGTATTTATTGTGATAGCGGCAACAGAAATACTTACATCATCTATGAAAAATTCAACTGTCTAACTATCACGGTTCGTGAGATGCAGCCTGGTGACAGACGGACAGCGGAGCAATAGTAATAGGGTCCCGTTTTTACCCTTTGGGTACGGAACCCTAGAAAATACTTTTTATTACTAGATAGTTAACCGAGCTAGCTCGGTACGGTTTTATTTCACCCGAGTGCAGCGAAGCAAAAAGGAGGGTTATGTTTTTCGCGAGTATGTATACATGTAATCCACTCACAGTCCACTCGATTAGTTACCACCTAGAGCAAACACTACTGATATTTATTAAGACGGCCATACCATACATCTTATTTATTTATTTAAAACAAAAGTCATGGCTAGCTAACAGTTTTTACCAAAACGCTAGCCAAGTCAGGGAATATCAAATGTGCATGCACCAAATAATATTACAAGTAATTAATTACAATAAATAGAACAGTTGCACGTAAATAAGTTCCATACTTAATACAAATAATGTCAAGTTAAAAAATTTGTTAAGAATAAGTAATTTCAAGTCAAGTAATGTCAAATTAAATAATAATAACTAAGCAATCAAATGTCTTATATGGCGTCAGCGCTCCTTTTACATTGGACAGGGGCGACTTGTTGCCGTGCTCCAATATACCTAATCTTTCAGAAAGCGATTTAGTGATAGCGCTCTTAAATAACATATGTGACCTTTATTCTTACAGATAATCAAAACTTGCAAGCTTTATCTGATGTGCAGTCGAGTTTAGTAGTATTATGCTTAGACGCGCCAGTTGGATTATGGAAATTGGCTGACAAAAATGCTCGCCAGAATTTAGCTGCAGCTCAAACCATTCACGGCGGCGGCCCGAGTCTCAACGGAGGCAATCGTTGGTTCGATAAGACAGTACAGGTCAGTGGCGAAGCGTCAAATATTTCCTAAGGGAAGCCGGAACAATTAGAACCGTACGTGCAAGTCTGACATTAAGTTAGAGTAACATGGACTTCACTGACAGATAGCCATAGCTTTCCAGCTTGGTAAAGCCATCAGGAATCGACTTGTAGGCAGGCTGCGCCACTGGTACAGGTAGTCAAGGAAAATAGTTGAATAACAACTGTAGACGAAATAATTTATTCTGATATATATTTATGCCAAAAGCAACTAGGGCAATGAAAGTTATGCGATCTAATAGGCCCGCTTTACACACTTGTTAAACAGACTATGAACCATTTTGATTAAATCAGCTTAACTTAGGTATTACTTTATTGACATAATCGGATAGGCATGCAAAAGCTCAATCTTATTATAATACTGTCTTTGCGTCGGGTTTACATAATAAAATAAAATAAAATAATAAAAAGCCTTTTATTTGACCAAGAATCTTAGTTGACTAAATTTACATACTAAATTTCTCTCATAAATATTAAAAATAATAATATTAAAAATACATACTTAAATTTCTCTTTCTATTATTACTAAATGCCTTATTTCTAGTTATTATTATGCTTTAAGCTAGGTCCCCAGGTTGGGTAAAGGCCTCCTCCAAAGATGCCCGAAGATGTCGGGTTTACATATCCTACTAATATTATAAATGCGAAAGTTTGTGTGTGTGTGACACACACACACAAACGGGAAGAGGTAACAAACATTTGTTACCTCTTCCCGTTAAAACGGCTGGACGGATTATGATGAAATTTGGAATGGAGATAGCTTATACCCTGGATTAACACATAGGCTACTTTGCATCCTGGAAAATTGAAAAGTTCCCGGGTCCACGCGGACGAAGTCGCGGGCACAGCTACTATAATTATACAATAGTAGGTACATGCTATTCAGTGTAATGAAATCTGTTGTTTGTGGTTGATTGCAGTTTATCGTCGGCGCTGACGGCGTGACAGGATTGACTTACGAGCACTCTCCTGCAGAGGGGCAGCCTATCGCAGTGTTAACAGATTTCCTCATTGATTTCATGTAAGATTTTGATCGATGTTTAGCTTTATTTTTGATTGAGTCACATTTAATACTTAAGTACGTACCTTTGATTTATTATATATAACTTTACAATGGGGTCAATTCGAAAGTGTGCTCGCTAAATTTAGAAGTCGCTAAATTTGAAATAAGAAACGTCTAACTCGATTTTGACAGCTTGCGGCTATACAAAATTGAGTTTGACGTTTCTTATTGTAAGTTTAGGTTTCAAATTAAGAAGACGCCGTTTCGAATTTGACCTAATTTATTTTTATTTTTATTTTAGTGACCAAGGCAAGGCCGCAGGGCGAACTGCATCTTCGAGTCCAAAACCACCTAAACTTTTGAATTTTAACGTAAATTCTGAAGTTGCCAGTATGATCAAAACCGCTCAGTGTAGTTTGGATAAGTAAGTTTATAGGGTTCCCTTCCAAGTCTTGAAATAACGGAATCCTAAAATCACTTTGTCTTGTCCGTCCGTCCGTCAGTGAATCTCTCTCTAAGAATCTCTTTTTTTTACGATCTGCTCAACGTATCGAGCTCAAATTTGGCGTTTTGAAGTATTGAAAAGACTGCACATAATAAAATATAAATAAAGTCGCAATCGAAAAAATTAATCGTTTAAAAATGAAAGTATATCAATCAAAATAATGGTTAACCAATTTTTTGTGAATTATGTTTACCTCTTTTTTCAGTCTAGTCAACAATCTAGAGTTGAATTGTTTCACTTTTGAGAGGTATGGGAAGAATTTCATAAAATCCCAGAAATTAAGCCCGGACAGTTACTTGCAGATGGCTATGCAGTATGCATTTTATTGGTAAGTATTTTATCTTCTACTAGTGGACCCGCCACAGCTTCGCCCTCGGTATTTTCCATACAAACTTTATCACCCCTTTTCACCCCTTTAGAGATGGAATTTCAAAAAATCCCTCCTTAGTGCACCTCTAGGATACTTGAGGAATGTGTCGTCCAAATTTCAATCATCTAGGACCACCCGTTTAGGCTGTGCGTTGTCTATAAGTGAGTCACGGTACTGTTTTATATGTATAGATTGGCCATTATTTCACATAAAAATTATGAACCTCCAGTTCACCCCCTTATCTTAGGGGTGGATTTTCGTAAAATCGTTTCTTAGTGAATGTATACACACTACAGCTGTATACGAGAAAGCAAGCCACAGATGCCGAGTGACGGCTGTAGCCGACCAAATGTATGGAAAACGTGCCCTTGGCGTCAGGGGCACGAACATCTGATGTCGGCTACAGCGTTCAAAAGGTTAAGGTTACGGGTAAACGCGTGTAAAAAGGCTGCGACTGACAGACATGTTTCCCCTGATATTATTTTATTTCCTCCTCTGCTGCACTGGGAGTGGAGAAATAGCATAGAATGCATGCAGATGCTTATCATCCTGGCATGTCGTAAAAGTCGACTAAGGGACGGGTCCTCTCCAACATGGTGGGCTATCTGTATGGGCGATGGGCTGATCACCTGTCACCATACGGTTCATCATACCATCTGAGGACTAATTAATCGAACGTGGCCAAAAGTAGTCTTGTGGCTCTGCCCACCCCATTAGGGATTTCGGGCGTGATGTTATGTATGTATGTATGTATGTTGTTTTATTTTTCAGTTTACATAAGACTCCGGGAGCACATTACGAGTCTGCTGCGACACGGATGTATGCTGGCGGTCGGACTGAGACGATCAGATCGTGTACTGTGGAATCTATCGAGTTTGCTAAAACCATGTTGGATTCTCAATGTTCGCCGAAACAGAAAAAGGCAGCTATGCAAAAAGCTATAAATGCCCACAAAGACTACACGGTGCAGGTAAGCTATTTGATATTATATCTAAATCTTTAGATAAGACATGCGATACAGTGACCACGGCGTAACAACTATTTTTTAACAAAATAATTATCGGTTTTCATTTTCTGCACTTATTAAGTAAAAGTATTGATCAAAAAAATGTAAAGTTCTTATTCATTTTGCAACATAACCTCCCCCTAGCTCAGTACACTTCATCCAGCGTTTCTTTAGCTTTTCATTCCCTTCAAAATAGGCATTGATTTCGTGTATGAACTCTTCATTGGAGCTAAATCTTTTCCCACCCGGCCATTTCTCTAAGTTCGGGAACAGAAAATAGTCGCAGGGGCTAATTGCTAATGTAAGTAATACCGCACTATATACTAAGTATAGTTTTCATAAATACTTTACAGCTATTAATTGTTTTAGGCATTGCAAGGTTACGGTGTCGATCGGCATCTTCTTGGATTGAAGTTAATTGCGCTGGAGAACGGCATGGACATACATAAATTATACGCCGATCCAGGATATGTACGAAGTGCTCACATGCGGCTTTCCACCAGTCAGGTAATATAATGGTATTTTTATTCCTTATACTTTTATAAGTTGTCATGTAAGCATATATCGCAGATAATAATGTCGTTATATAATTTATTTATAGCCCACCCATATCATAAAACCTCTATAATGTATTCAAAAACCGTAGGAAATTACCAGCATTATTACAACCAATTTTACTATGAGCTGTGGTAGTAGATAAAATATGTACCGTAATGTTATTACAATATCAATTTTTGTAATGTTAAGAGTTTAAATTTGGAACTGCTGTCAAAACTCAAGTGCGTCTCTATTCTAGTATCCATAGATATTAAAACAGTTATCGATACGAAACATCCGCCGGATATCGTAAATGCAGCCACGATCGCAACAAATAACTTGTTGCCAGAAAATATTGTTTCTGAACACATCATGGAGTATTTATAATATGTGTGTAGATAAAGTTATGTATGCAACTGTATATAATTTGGCTTTAAAATACTCGTGCGATCTTATTATGGAACTCGCCCGTCGGCTCGTTTCATAACCCCACACTCGTGTTTTGAAGCCTATCATTATGCAACCGTTGCATAAACTACTAAAATGACTGCAGGTGGCTTGCAAATGCGATGGGTTCATGTGCTACGGTCCGCTGGTGGCCGACGGCTACGCGACGTGCTACAACCCGCGCGCCGACGACGTCAATTTCGCCACGTCGGCCTTCAACGCGCACCGCGCTACCAGCTGCGGCGCCTACCGCGGCGCCCTGGAGCGAGCCCTGCAGGACATGCACGACGTACTGCTGAACACCACACAGGCCAAACTCTAACAAGCTTCTCATGAAAACAAACATGGGTAATAATCACTTTAAGAAACAACATTTGTCTTTCCTGTCCGTCGAAAGTTAACGAAAACGGAGGGTTCAATTCACGTTTTCTTTATACAGGTCAAAACTATGCCTGACGCCGTACATGCAGACATAGTCCAAAACAAAAAAAATCAGGCCTCAGGATCCTTAGTTTCCGGGAACAGGAGGGGACAGTTTTGAACCTAATTGTAATTATTACCCATACCTGGTCCTCAATAGATCAAGTGGAATGTATAGATTATGATTTTCAAATAGTCCACGATGTGCTAATTGACACATCTGGATTATTTGATTGATACTCCAGATGTTACAAATTAGCTATACTTAATCTTACTAAATTTGTGTCAGGGTCGCCATAAAAAATTAATATACACTGGACTCATAAGTCAAAGAAACGAGGGAGACGTGCCATGACCGCTAGATTAAATAGGTTTTGTACCAGTTCGCCACTTTTAAGAAAGTGTACATTTCATCACTTACGCTATTTTAACAAAATGAATCTGACTCAATTGCGTAAAGTTTACTTTGCAATGCATTATTAATTTTTATCCTGGTTCAACCATTCGCCGCCAGATAGCGCTAGTGAAAAATCTATAGATGTTTAGACCCTATAAAAATCGGATAAAGTAGAAATAATAATTTAAAATGAAACCTATCGATGGTAGCTTATCCCCATAGACTTGAATTTTTGTTTTCACTTCGATTTATATAAACTTCAACGTCAATTTGAGCATTTTGCTCGTACACTCGTCGTCCCACAATAACTCTGCAACGAAAAAATGGCAACCCCATACGTCTTTCCATACGACGGATTGAAATTTTGTATGGAATGACGTATGGGGTTGCCATTTTTTCGTTGCAGAGTTATCGTGGGACGACTCTATCGAAGTGTCACGAACCGGGCCCCCATACCGCGTTTCCCTTGTTTCTTATATCTATGATTGGACTAACAATAGATTTAAGAGGATTGTGAACCTACGGCTATTCATATAAAAGGCGATAACGATTTCCATTAAAGGTTAACCGATGTTAATCAATTTTTGATAGGTTGTCAGAACATAATCTAGGTCTATACGTTTTTGTTTTTTGACTATTATGTATAAATTCAGTTTTATTGCTGTTTCAGTATTCTCATAAATCAATATTCAAAAACGTATAGACCTAGATTTTGTTCTGACTGACGACCTATCAAAAATTGGTTAAAATTGGTTAACATTTATGGGGTGGAAATCGGTATCCCCTTTTGTATGAAATGATTGTGATTGGTGATTTTTACCGTTGGTTCACAATCCTCTTAAGCAGCGGTGCTATTCTACCCGATAAAAACATTTTATTTATACCCGCCCTGTTAAAAACCCTTTGACTATTTACCAGGGTCGTACTCTATATTCTTCTAAAAAGAATCGGTACATTATTATACATAACAGTCTTTCAAGCTGATAATGTTTAACTATATGATTTACAAATCAGGGTCCAAATGGTTGTCCTTTTACGATAATCGAAATGTTTATATATTTTAGAAGATTGATACGCACGAATGAATGAATTAATGATGAAGTGTGTAACAATTCATTCATTATTTTAAGCATAATGTAAATTGATGCCCTACTTGCCTGCTGTGATTCTTGCTGGTAAGCTGTTTTTTCATTGAATAGTCTAAGCAAGTATTATTTTATGTTTCGTTATATTATTTCATATTATTCGATTTTTATGTCAATTATAATAAATGTTTTTTTTTTGCTCTTCTTTACTGTTTTACTTATTAATCTCTAAATATATACTTACTTTTAATTACAAAGCAACTTTTAGTAAAAGAGAATAAAATATTTATTCGGCTAATAAACCTTCATTACACTTACAATTAAATAAAACATAGATCTCGACAAAGAAAAAATGTGTGCATAAGACCGCACAGAAGTGAAAACCTATAAAAACACACGCACAAGTACACACACACGTACACGCTCTCGCACTCGTTCAAAAACTTACCGATGAAAATTGTGATCGACGCAACCTAACAAACCTATGCCACGGTACATTAATTTTAGGAATAAAATCTAAATTTAAAAAGTCAGTTATGTTATGTTATGAATAATCGTTATATTGTATTACCTAATTTCGATATATTTACTTGATCACTTAAATAACGATATACAGGGGCGGCCTTAGGTAGTAGCGAGTGGGGCAACCGCCGGGGGCCTCGCTCTTTCAGGGGCCTCGCGTGTCGGCCCGCGCATCGGTATGCGATGCTTTGAAGGACTTAGCAGAAAATACGACAGATTGTCTTTTGATTAGTGTGTAAATTTCATTATTTCTAACTTTGCATTTCTCGTCAAGCATCATTATTAAAACTAATTCCACAATGACAAGGGCCTCGCCAAGATCTACTCGCCCAGGGGCCTCGCAATGGCTACGGCCGCCCCTGACGATATATTTCATGTTCATTTAAATGCCATCCATTATTTTAACTTTTTTAATTCTTGGTAATTAATATTAACTACATCCTTATCCAGACTATATCCTTACAATCCTACTAATCCTGTCCTATCCTACTAATATTATAAATTCGAAGGGCTGTGTCTGTGCGCGTGCGTGTCTGTATGATTGTTATCACTTAGCTCCGTAATGGCTGAACGGATTTTCATGAAGCCTGGTATATATATGGTTACCTAAGGTCCTGGAATAGAACATAAGGTACTTTTTATCCCGGAAAATTCAAAAGTTCCCTAGGGAATAAATACACATACACATCACGCCCGAAATCCCTAATGGGGTGGGCAGAGCCACAAGACTACTTGGACGTGGCCACCCACGTTCGATTAATTAGTCCTAAGATGGTATGATGAACCGTATGGTGACAGGTGATCAGCCAATCGCCCATACAGATAGTCCACCATGTTGGAGGACGTCCCTTAGTCGACTTTTACGACATGCCAGGATGTTAAGCATCTGCACGCATTCTATGCTATTTCTTCACTCCCAGTGCAGCAGAGGAGCGGGCACTAGCTAGTAATCACACTAATATTATAAATGCGCATGTTTGTGAGCATATGCGTGTGTGTGGGAGTTAGTATGTATGTTTGTTACTTCTTCACGCTGAAACGGCTCAACGGATTTAACCTTTTGACCGCCACAGTCGGCTGCAGCCGTCAGCGGCTACATGGTAAAAAAGTCCGTCATTACCTTGACTTAAAGTTGAAATTTGTGTTACTTCTCAGACATGCTTGGCGGTCAAAAGGTTAAGTAAAATTTGGAATGGACATCGCTTTTACCCCGGATACCGCAGTGCGCGAACACAACTAGCAACTTGCTAGAATCATTGATATGAAATTGCATATCAATACCGAAAAAATAACGCCAGTGTACACTGTACAAATAATATTTATTTAAACTCGTTAATTACACATGCAATACCTATACTACTAATCTTTTTCAATTTTAATATTAAGAAAACAATTGATTATAATTTATTTTTATAAAAAATACAAGTTTACAGCGGACAAACAAAATGAGGAGATCTAGACCTTACCTTTGCCTTTTCAATCGCGATCGGTTGTGCTCATATCTGTCTTATCTTTTCAAATCAATAGCTTATAATCTTATCTTTTTGCCTGCTCTACGGCACGGATACTGGGCTGTCCAAATCAATCGTGTCGTAATTAAAAGACGTCATTATTAATGAATGGCCAGGGCCGTCTTAAACTAGGCTGGGGCCCTTGGGCACACAAGAATTTGGGGCCCTTTTGGAAAGTAAAAAAAAAGCTAATTATAATAAGCGAATTATGTGAGAGAAATTGTCAGTCATACGGGGCCCCCTGAGAATGGGGGCCCTGGGCACGGGCCCCGTGTACCCTTATGGTGAAGACGGTATTGTGAATGGCGTGTTTCATCTCACAGGGACTGCAACTGTTTGGCCTGTTCATATACAGTACTAACGAAATTTGCATACGATGTTTAGAGGGAATTAAATACCAGCTGTTCAATTCGGGTGCAACACAAATTGAGGGACTCAACTTACTTATGCAGTTCTCAAATGTGCCTATCTATCTATTATGCTCGCTTGAGATGTACAGATCTGGTTTGCGGCCTTTTGTATCCCTTAACGTTTTGAACGCCACGGCTAACGGCGAAAAAGCGTGCCACAAGCGCTCGACGACGGCTGTAGCCGACGCAAATGTATAGAAAACGGCATATCGTAGCGTCAGGGGCACGGAAAACTGCTGACGGCCACAGCCGACTGTGGCGGTCAAAGGTTTAACGTGTTGAACGCCAGGGCTGAATGCGAGAAAGCGTGTCCCGAACCACGAGTAACGGCTGTAGCCGACAAAATGTATGGAAAACAGCATGCCGTGGCGTCAGGGACACGGAAATCTACACAGCCGACTGTAGCATTGAAAAGGTTAAACGAGCAGCTTCTTATATCCGTCAAAATGACATGTATTAGATCTTATTAATTAAATGACTCTTATTTGTGTCAAATAAAAATTAAGACCAATGACAATCACATAAAAACATCTATGTATAGGCTAGTCAACGAGGAGTTTAATCATGACACTAATTCCGGCGTTCGGAAAATTTTGCACTATGATTAAGTAGAGTGTATTATTATTTTAGTTAGTAGTAATGATAGTTTTCAAATAATCCAAAATGTGCCAATTGCCTGGCCAGGCATACAGCAAAATATCGTAGACGGAGGAATTAGCGTCAGAGCCTGCATACAACATAAATCCCTATTGATTAGCCTAGTATGTAAGATACAATTCATTATCTTTAATCTGTTCATAGACAACGCATTAAATAAATTACAACATATTTAAGGAAATTGCCATTAACAATAACTTTATTGTGGTCCTTCTTTTAAACCACAAACACCCAAGAATTTCGTATAAAAAAGTGAAAACCCTTCCATTATGCACCATAACCCAGTGTTTCAATTGGAATGTCATGTTTAATACAGAAAAGGTTGCAGTAATACTCTTATTTAAGATCTTAGATATATTATTTAAATATTCTAGTTAACTTATCAATTGATGTATGATATCCCAAAAGCATTAGTGCGCACTAATGTGTGTGGAGAGGTTTGTCCAACAACTGCCAGCCACGGCTGTGTGACCAGTTTGCTCACAAAGCAGTTAGCAGGCACAGTTATCGCGTGCAGCGGGCGGCGCGGCCAGCGGGCGCCCCGGCGAAGCAGGCTTATGCTGGACGCCCGACTCAGCTGCGTTCAAATCCAGTCTACCATCTTGAATACTTTGGTAAATCTTTTTAGCTGTCTCCAGAAATGCTTCTTCCACATTTTGCCCACTAAAAATATACACATTATTTAGTATTTAATTTTAAACTATTGGAATTAATTGTTTTTTTTTTTTCAGTCTAAATTACATGTCAAATAATTTCCATGATTCAAGGCCTTGCCAGGTCTCTTGAATATGGGTAGCAATTAGAGATGCGCCAAACATTCAAATTATTTGGTATTCAGCACATTCGGCATAATTTTATATATATTCATATTCAGCTGAACTGTTTTGTTTGATTGCCTAATATTTACCGAACAATGAACTTTTGTTTTTGTGGTATTCTGATGTAATATTCAATAGTCATTGCATTGTAAAATTAATATACCTTACTTGTGTTATAAAACAGAAGTAACAGCTATTGAAGTTAAACCCTGTATTTAGCGGGGTTGACACCTCACGCGTGCAGCACCTCACTGACTTGTTCCAACCTGTTTTGGAACGGCTGGTGAGGGCATTAAATTAAACCAAAAAATTCGTCTGAATAATCTGTTTGGCAAGTGCGGGATCATACATTCGGGACCATACATTCGGCTGAGTGTTTGTATTCAGTGGAATCTATATTCTGAACATCTCTAGTAACAATAATAGTCCTCATACACTACCATTAAAATAAAAAGTGATACACTAAAAATACCTATATTCGGCTGCAATATACACCAAGGTGAGAACAAATTGTGTTTGTTTATCAAATTTACAACTTGAAATGTTCAACATGTTGTAGGAATGTAGCGGCGTTACTAATCTTTATGAGGTTGTGGTTCCACTAGAGCTGTGTGAGTCAGCTAAGCAGTGTACTAGGAGAAAATCCACCAATAGGATTATTTCATTTGGAAATTACTGTTATCCTATTGGTGGTGTTTTGCCACGCTCACTGTTTAGCTGCCTTGCACAGTTCTGACAGAAATGCAACCTTAACCTGTAATCCACACTAAGCATACATAAGCCCTCATCATGAGAGGAGACCTGTGCCCATCAGCGGGACTTATATACATATTGTCCCCTTAGTGCAAAAACCGCTTAACTGCATGAATTACTTCATGCAGTTAAGTGGTTTTTGCACTAAGGGGACGATATAGACTGGTTATGTTGTGATAATATGTTTTAGTGTAGCATAAAGTGACTGACATTGCCTGAACAGTTTTAATTTTTAAAACTAAGATATAGAATCTGTACTTCGATTTAGGTGAAATACACTTCATACAATAGAGATGTGAAAGTTAAAAAACAGATATAGTAACAGGAATAGTAACTACGCACGTTTTGGCACTTGCTTCTACAAACATTAAACCATTCTCATCAGCAAATTGTTTGGCTTCCTCATATGTTACATCTCTTTGGCCATCCAAGTCAGACTTGTTGCCGATTAGGAATATCACAGTGCTGGGGTTGGTCAAGTTGCGAGTGTCTGTTAACCAGCTGCTTAAATGATTATAAGTGGATCTGAAAATAAAAATAAAACCTATATCTTACAAGCATACCCAGCATATGGATATAGGCTAAGGATGTTATTAAACATCTTACCTTCGTGTAATGTCATACACCATTAGTGCACCAGCTGCTCCTCTGTAGTATGAGCGTGTAACAGCTCTGAATCGTTCCTGTCCAGCAGTGTCCCATATTTGCAACTTAATCTTTTGTCCTGCTACTTCAATTATTCGAGTTCCAAACTCAACACCAATAGTATGGGGGCAGTCAGCCATAACTAAAATGATATTTAAAAAAAAAACAAGCTCTGACTTACTTATGTTACAAAAATAGGTCTCCATTTTATTGAATAATTTTTCAATTTATTATATTTGCAACTCACATTTCTTCTCAGTGAACTGATGCAACAAGCATGATTTTCCAACCCCCATATCACCAATGATAATATATTTAAATATATAAGAGTAATTGTAAGGTCCTGATGTCATCTTGCTGTAAAAAAGATATTACCGTGAAACGATCGAATACAAAAGTAAATAAAAAAATAATGTAAGGTGGCAATGATACGAAATTTTAATCCGCACGTACATGGCGTCCAGTGTTTATTGTAAGTTATACAAAAGATAAAAAGAAGTTAATATAAACTGTTTAAATGTGAAAAAACCTTATGGTAGGAAAAAACACACAGGAAGCCTTGCTATAGGCAAGAAACTGATTGTACAATGTACAATAAAAGGCGTATACTTCGCTTGTCAGATTGATTGATTCAGTAAAACAAACACAATTACTAGAGTTTGACTTGTATATGCGGGTTATTGATATAGCAAAACTAGTAAACTTACATTTTTGAATAATTATAAGAAGTTGACAATAATTATAACAAAGACTGCCTTGCTGATGATATTTTCTATTTTTTATAAATCGATGTTTTTAATGCTTCAACGAAACGTCATCACTCAAGGCACTTGACACATAAATATAGATAAAGAAAAAGAAGGAAGGAAAGACAGATCATATGAATACACAACCATAGGAAGCCATTACACGCTCAATCTAGATCGAGATCCTGGATCGAGATCAGTGATCTTGATCCAGATTGACTGTGTAAGGTGTTGTCAATCCAACACCTTACACAGTCAATCTGGATCAACATCACTGATCACAATCACGGATCACGATCTAGATTGAGCGTGTAATGGCTGCCATACACAACAGATATTTCCGAAATGTATACCAAAGCCAGTTTGATATCATATTGCCATTCTGGTTTTGGTTTAAACCTATTCAGGCCCCCAATTCTCAGTGCATTCGAGATAATCTTCGTAAGCGCCAGTGCATACAGTCGTTTGACACAACTGTATGAATCTGACGTTTAATATCGCTATCGACATTATCTCGAATGTATCGAGAATTGGGCGCCAGATTATAGTGGATGTCCGGTCTCATTTGGTCTATCTAAATACTTACCTACTCTTCTACCTATATACTTACTTTACTCTTTGATCTAAACCCTTATTGTCGTAACCTTTAGGCTAGCCACTGACCTACAATATAACTGTGCAATATCAATATCGTATTGATCGTCAATATTAACTACTGACGATCAATATGACAAGGTCATCTATATTGTCATATATTTATAATAATTTGTTTGTGATATTATTTGCCATTTCATCAAATATTAACGTACACAGACGATCTTATGGTTGGTTGGCACTGATTGTTATACGGATTTGATGCATTTGGAGAGCCCGATTCCAAAAATGAATTCAGAAAACGAATGTATGTGATCGGCCTTAGGCGTTGTCTATGAATTAGTCACTTGACGCGAATCTATCTAGTCTATACAATTTTTGACAATTCAATTCGGCGAATCCATTTTGCATCATTATTGTTTTCAATATAAACAAAAAATTTATCACTTCATTTCAACTAATATTTCCTTACCCAACATGGCTGGTCAAGATAATAACAAACCTCAACCAGAAAAAGCTGATGCCGATTGTGAGATTATCAACGACGAAAGTACTGAAGAAAATGTTGTTGAAGGTGAAGTTTCTTCCTCTTTCCAATATTATTTCCAGTTTATTACGTCTTTAGTACTCTTCTCTCATTGGCAATCATTACAGAATTTCTGCTGTGACTACTATAATACAAATTTATGCAAAAATGAATAAGTCTGAATTCTTTACTATTTTAACTGATACACCAGGAGTGTATCAGCGTGTTCGATTGCGATAAAATTCGTCGTATCAACAGCATAGCATACTATCAACATACAGAACATATTATTCAAGCAGGATAATTTCACAATAAACAAAATCCATGTGGATTAATTCAGGCAAAAGTTAGTTATCAATAAATGTTGCTTTTATTGGTGTAAGTGAAATCTTCCAAATATCTTTTATATCTTAAATGTCATGTTTGAGTTGCAGAATATGATGTGCTGGATTCCAAACTGGATGAGTTAAACACTGCATTGGATTTCCTGGAACAGAAAAATGATGACATTCATCAGAAGTTAAAGGAACTTCTACAATCCAATATTGATATAAGGCAACAACTACAAAATGAGAATTCATCATCTAATAACAATTAATATGATAATAATTCATTTAATGTTATAAATAATTATATTTTTTGCCTTCGAATATATCTCTACCCGTTAGTGATTATCAATATCGAAAGTATTACTTATTAAATTATAATTCAAAAACTAATCTTTTTGTTGTGTTAGCCCTTGCATGATGGAATGTCTCTGTTAATTTATTATGCTAAAGTAAGTTGTTTGGAAAAGCAGGTACCTACCTTTTATGATACTTGTCTCATACTTACACAACTTGGTTGACATGGGGGTGCCATCATGACAGACAGATATTAAACCTGATGTGAAACATGCAGTCCACATTCTTAGTATCTGCAGCCCACAATTGATGCCACATCTGTTGTTATGGATTGCAATGTGCTGCAAAGAAGTTTGCATTCCGATTTTATATTACCACCAAATCTTTGAGGACCTCAAAATCTACCTATGCTACTGATTATGTAGGACCACGTATTACCTAGTATGTATTCACATTTCTCTTGCATGATTCAATTGCAAATCAATTGTTAGTGTTGAATGGGTAAATAAGAGTGCCAATCTTGACTGAAGCTACCAGTTATTGTTTTATAATTTATTATGTGTATTTCTATGACAATTTCAACTCTAGTGTCAGACAGGACCTTGTAACATAAACTAAATGTTATTAATTATTAAAAGTTTAATTATCTTAGGTAGCTCTAGCTTAACCCTTATGCGGCCACCAACACACATATATTCTAGGTAAAATTCAAGTACAGTTTAATGTGTGACACTTACTAGGGAATCATTAAGAAAGCATGTTATTTTTCACATAACTATATTCAAATTTGTATAATTTTTTTAGTTACCAAGGTTGAAATAGGTACTTAATCCATGTATGTGGTTAATAAAATGCCACTGTTTCCACAGTGGCATTAAAGATCACAGAACAGTGAATCATGTTCATTTTCAATTTGGATTCCATTATTACTTTGTTACATAAAGTAAAATAGTTATGAATTTATGATACTAAAACATTTTGTGAAATAAATTTATAACAAACAATAACATTACTATTTTATGCAAATAATGAAATATAAAGGTTGTTTATATTTAACTAGTGATTCACTTTACAAGTGAACAGTTTAATGCCCATCCTTTTTTTCAAAGCGTAATCCGCAATATCCACAGGAGTGATCACCTGGCTTGTCCTGGAAAATAAAAAATAATTTTAAATAAACCTGTTTGACCTGATCTCACATGTAAATCTGAAAGAAATAAAAAACCGGCCAAGTGTGAGTCGGACTCGCGCACAAAGGATTGCGTACCATTATCTATAAAAACGGCTATAATCTATAAACTTGTTTTTTAGTATTTGTTGTTATAGTGGCAACAGAAATACATCATCTGTGAAAATTTCAACTGTCTAACTATCACGGTTCATGATATACAGCTGGTGACAGATGGACCAACACCGGAGTCTTAGTAATAGGAACCCGTTTTACCCTTTGGATACGGAACCCTAAAAAACAGTTCAGCATGGTGGGGGCAAAATAATAGTGTGGGGCTCGTTTGCTTGGTCTGGAGGGCCAAGCTGCTAAGCTTAGCTCAAATTAAAGGAATTATGAATGCTGTAGAATATATTGACATTTTGCAAGAAAATTTGGAAATTTTGGTGGTTAATTGTGGTTTAGAGAGCCATATATCTTTCAGCAAGATAATGGCCCAAAGCACTCAGCTAAAATATCTGCTGCATTCTTCAGGGCAAATAGGATCAAAAAGTTCTAATGGCCGCCACAATCGCCCAATCTTAATCCGATTGAGAATGTATGGTCTTAGAGGTCATCCATAAAGTATGACACTAATTTAATGATTTTTTTACCCCTCCCCGTCCTTGTCACAGTTGGTCACATATATGAGACCCCGCGTTGCTAACATTTGTGTTTATTCTTTTCTATATGATTTAATTTGGCCAGAGCAAAATGAAGTGCTATCAATAGTTACCAATATAAATAGAATAAAAATTATGAATGCCAATATTTTATTATCTGTATAAAATAAACCATAAAATTTGCTACAAGTTTTCCCATATTACTCAATATGTAGCGAAATTCATAAAGTAGTTGTAGAAGTTTAATTTTTGACTAAGTGTAGGATTCATTTTCTCCAGCACTGTATAAAAATCATATAAACTGCAGAACTAAATACTAAAATAGAACTCCTAATTCATCTGATCAGTGGTTGATTTACCAGCAGCAGGCTGAGTAAGCTGCCTAGGGTGGCAAATTTGGGAACCGATCTAATAAATATTGGATTTTAAAAATGATCTAGGAACTGACAATTGAAGAGGGATAGTCAGGTGAAATTTACCAGCCTATAACTATATTATTAAATTATTATTATTATACTCTGGAAATATGTTACTCTAATTGTTATAATTTATGAAGCACAATATATTTTTTATATTTATTTGTCATTATTGTTAACCAGAAGATATTTTTCAGCAGTCTTTCTAAAATCTTACCAGATTAATATAAACCCTGGGGTGGCCTTCTGGGCCATTGCCTCCATCGCACCAAACCACTCTTTGAGAAACTTGCTTAATAGGGACTTTTGATATCAGGTCTATAGCCCAACTTTTATTCACATGCTTTGGGGCATTAGTGAACCTGACAAGCCTATAGTCATCAGTGTCCCATTTCTGAAAAAAAAAAAAAAACTATATATGCCCTGTTGGTATAACAGGAGCAATGCACGTCATTTAGCATGTTATATAATAATTGTCGGTTTTACACATCTATGATATTTATCGTAGGATTCACGACTATATACAAAATAAATTAGAGTGATTAAGTGTAGTTTTATAAATAACTAGTGATAATTACTTGGCCTGTGTGGGTTTGCACGTCTTCTGGTTTATTTGTGTTAATAAAGCGGCATACTACGGGGTTCAAACTCTTAGTAGAGATTTTCTTAAATAAAGGAGATAGACGGCTATTGACACTCATTTTAAAAGCTTGAAGTGGAATTCTCCAGCAGCAGATTTGCAAAATTTGAGAAACTTCGTCTCGGAAAAAATATTTTTGGGAAATGTAATGTCAGTTGCAGTGTCGCCAGACGCTAGAATATGAAAATCCTCTACATCCAAGACCAAAATCCGTACGTGGAATAAGTTTAAAATTCCGTATTAAATCCGTATGAAAATTGGAAAACAAAATATAAATATCATTGATGTCATGTCTTAGTTAAATTTTTTAACCATATTTGAGTCAATATTCAAATTAAAACAGGGTGTATTCGCTAACAATTGTTTTGTATGTAAAAATTAGAGATGCAACGGATATCCGGTTATAATCCGGCCACGATTTTACTATCCAGCCGGATACCGGATAGTGAGTCGGTAAAAATCATCGGCAATAAACGAAATTAACCTCAGTTATTAAAATAAGACAAAGCTTTTTTTTTAAAACCCTTCGACCGCCAAAGTCTGCTGTGGTCGTCGGCAGTTTTCCGGGCCCCTGACGCCACGATATGCCGTTTCCCAAACTTTTGCGTCGGCTACAGCCGTCGACGAGCGCTCGTGGGACGATTTTTCGCCGTCAGCCGTGGCGTTCAAAAGGTTAAGCATAAAACTTCGCCTAACATCACGTCATGCACGTTCGAATATTCCAACTGACGTAATAAAGCGCGTATTGAACTTCAAAGGGCCTCCCCGCGTACTTACAATTCGTAACAAGTTGAAACTTGCTCGTCACACGAAGGCCGCGCAAGCTAACACGACTTTAAAGATAGCTCATCTGCAGCCAGATATCTGGCTGTCGGATATCCGGCCAATGACCATGCCGAATATCCAGTTGTGGCCAAACCACTATCCGTTGCATCTCTAGTAAAAATGTGTAAAATAAATGAATACTTAATGAAAGGGAGAACATTAAATTGTTACTATTAGTGGCCATCTTGTGTTGTATTGTAGGTATTACGTGTAAGTGTAACATACTTACTAGTGTAATATAAAGAAAGTATCGGTGAAAATCTGAACACATCCGTACACAATTTTTATTCTTATGGAATACTGAAATTCCGTATGAATATGGATAAATTCGTATATATGGCAACAATGGTCACTGCTGTCATGCAGTGAGACGATTGGTGAAAATAGGGAATCTGCCAAAACCTGCCGAACCTGCCATTAAATTGTGGCATATTTATGATATTTTACTTAAGGGTTAAGTAAAATATCATAAATATGCCACAATTTAATGCACTCTATGAATTGAATCGACTGGGGCCTATTGCATACCTGCTTGTAACTTGTAATACAAGTGGAAGCCTCTTTTCAAATTATTTTACTACAAAGAGTCTTCCGCTTGTATTACAAGTTGATCCCGCTTAACGAAACTATAACTTACAATATTAAGAGTCTAAACTGTGTAAGTGTCGTCAATAATGGAAATGTTTTACTAGTATAGAATATATAATGTTGTTGGCAGACCATTTAGAATGTCCTTGAGGTGAAAATTCTTGAATCTGCCATTTCCTGCCGCTTTTGTATTTCGTCAACATAATGTGCCAAATGTGAAAAACGATTGCAGAATCTGCCAAAATGGCAGAAATCTGCCACAAATGGTCACACTGGTCACGTCATTACACTGATGGCGATATAAAGCCCAAAGATAAGAGGACAGAGTACTTAAAAAAATAAACTATTCAATGTATTTTTAAACTAGCTAGCTGATTGACGATGCGAGGCGAAGATTCATGCCAAGAGAATTACGGCTCTGGCGCTCATTATATTGAACTTTGTTATGGATCGTTCTTTTCAAGAAGCAAACATTATGGGTACCCTACAAGAAAAGGATTAATGGACGGGGTGGTCGCCACACTAGTCGTCCCGCTCGCTCATTAGCACGAGTACTCAGTCCTGTTATGAATATTAGGTCCGCCACATACATTCGTTTTCCTGATTCGGTTTCCGAATTCGTTTTCCGTATTCGGACACCCCGAACGCAGGCATTTCATATAAATAGTTCTACATGGCACACCCGTTCGAACGAATTCCGTTCGGAAAAATTACGAACGTGTGTGCCATGTAGAACTATTCATATGAAATGCCTGCGTTCGGGGTGTCCGAATACGGAAAACGAATGTATGTGGCGGCCCTTAAGTCCATGTGTAGGTACTATTCGTATTTTTATTTTGGCAACACTTAATACCTTCCCATGTCGCATTTTTCTGCGTTCTTAGCTTAGATTATAATTATATATTATAATCTATCTATAAACTAAGGTTCTACGATTGATTGATTTCTGTATCCGTAATATCGTGTACCGTTCGCGAGATACCAACCAAAAAATTATTAATCCTTTGACCGCCACAGTCGGCTGTGGCCGTAGGTAAGCAGAAACCCGTGCCCTTGACGCCACGGCGTGCTGTTTCTCATACATTTCGTCGGGGCACTCTTTCTCGCACTTTGCCCTGGCGTTCTAAAGGTTAAAATGCCCGTCAAGGTCGTTATGGGCATGTTATTACCTTACATGCGGTCACACTGCGGTAGCGGCAGAAGCGCGCTTTAAATTAAATTCTAAACCTTTGAAAAAGATTTTTAACTAGCATCCGGCCGCGTCTTTGTCCGCGTGGAATTGGTTTATCGCTGTTCCCTCGGGAATTGTGTATTCATCCGGCATAAAAAGTAGTCACTCTCCGGCCCATACACTATCTCTATGCATAAAATTACATCCGTTGCTGCGTAAAAGAAAGACAACCCAATAGACCAAAAATATTTATATCGCTTCGTGCGGCTGCTGCGCGGTCACAGGTGTGAGAGCTTTCGTTTTAATTCCTGCGACACTGCTTACGCGGACCCGCTTCGCAGATTAGAAGTTCAAGTGTTAAACGTGTTGCGGTATAATATTTTTGCAATAATTTTTATCGCGCGCATAAAGTATTCGTCCCTTTCGCACCCGCGGATTAGTTGAAAAGTGACAGATGCTTTATGTGCGCGATAAAAGCTAGTGTGCTAGGCACTGCGTAGTAGCGGCAATGTTAGTCCTACTTATTTGCGGGATATTCGTTTTTAACACATTGACTGTCTTCAGTCAGCAGATACGTAGTGACATTAATTAATTTCAGGGAATATTTTAAGGTGATCAATGCGACGGCAAGTTAGTTATATTTTATTTAATTCTGTGCTCTTGTTACTCTACGACATAAGTTAGCATTATAGGAGATCATAAACGTTAATACAAATATAATGTAGCTGTGGCATAATATATTATTATGTTCGGCAAAGAGAGTTCAAGAAAAATCTTTGAGATCATTTGTAAATGTGTTATTGTCGACAGCTTTCCCTGCGAGCGAATCGGTTGTCCCATACAGTTCCTCTGTGCGTCTATCTGCCGTATTTCTGCAAATAAAATAATCAAACATTGAATTCGTTCATTGAGGTGGAAGCCCGAATCCCACTAGAGCTACTCACCTGCCACTGGGTCTATTAATATCCACTTCACCCGACAAACTATCCGAATCGTCGTTAAGTGATATCTGAGAATCTGAAAAAAAAGACCCGTTCTTCTTATAAAGTCTAGTATATCCTGCGACCTGCAGATAGGTAAAAAACTGCATTACGCGGTCCAAACTGTGGGACAAACCACTAATAATCTTGTTCTTCAAAACCATGAATTATAAGTGTCATTCAAGTACCGTTATACATAGAGTAATGCGCTAATAAGAGCTTGTAACCATATGGCGGAATTCAGAAACTCCACTTAAGCATTTGATTACATATTAAATAGTTAAATGTCCCTCAACTAGTTGTCAATCTATACAGAAACGTCACTTTGATTAAAGATCAATTCGAGTGGCCTTTCTGAATTCGGCCAATAGTATTATTTCTGTTGATATTTTGATCCAATCAAAAATAGAGATTGGTGAATTCATCAGTTATCTATACATATAAAACAGTACCGTGACTCGCTTATAGACAACGCACAGCCTAAACGGGTGGTCCTAGAGAGGTTTGAAATTTGGAGGAGACAATCCTCGAGTACCCTAGAGGTGCCCTAAGGAGGGAATTTTCGGAATTCCATCCCTAAAGGGGTGAAAAGGGGTGATAAAGTTTGTATGGAAAATACCACGGGTGAAGCTGTGGCGGGTCCACTAGTTATATACAAAACCAATATACCACGAACCCAAAATGCTTTTATAGCCTACCTAAATACAAAAAGCTGTCAAATGCGAGTCAGACACGCGAGAAGAGGGTTTTAAGTATAAAAAATTAGATTACCTACTATATTTTTTCTTAACCACCTCTATTTTGCACCCCAAAATCAATTGGTTTATTTAGGTATGCTAGCAAGACGTCCGTGATCGGGTCAGCTAAGGCATTTACTCTGAAAAGCGAAATTGGAACTTCGTCTATTGCTGTCTTCTTGCTCTCTTGTTTTGTTTCATCGAAAACGATTTATAGATTATTCAGTTCCTATAATTTCTTTGTTAGTTATTTTTTTATGACCACCCTGGATGTCTTGGTTTTTATAAACAATTATTAGTGTTTCATTGATAAGTGGGATTAGTCGTATGATATCTATCGTATGACCCACATCCGTCCGCTAGCGTTGCCGCGTGCGTTTTTAGTTCACCAAACTATACAAATTAGTTGTGTATTAATACACATTTTAACGATTTATTACGAAACATCATTTATAAGATTTAAATAAAACATGAAATAAAAAACTACAAAATGAAGTTCTGTAGAATAAACAAATTATGAAACAATTATTCTACAATTAAATAATCGGCGATTTAGAAATACTCGATTCATTTGTTCGATGGTATGAATAGTCTATGAAACGAAACTATGGGAAACGTTGACTTTGAACTGATATTCGATGAAAAGTTTGTCGATGATTCAAGGGTACCTAAACCCTCTCAAAGCGTGACTGACACATTCGCCGAGAAAGAGACGGGCGAGTCGATTTCAAATGTAGTTCTGACTGTGAGTGGATACTGACCAGAGGTTGCGAGGCGGTGAGTGGTGAGGTACTCCGCGGAGAGGTAGGGCGGCAGGTCGTCGGGCGCGTCGCCGGCGCCGCCCTCCGCGCCCAGACTCTCCACCACCGACAACCACTGCCCGTTGTGGCAGCGGAAGCGCTCCACCTGCCAACACCGCACGCATCAAAAATGTGGCTTTTAACCTTTTCAACGCCACGGCTTACGGCGAAAAAGCGTGCCATGAGCGCTCGTCGACGGCTGTAGCCAACGCAAATGTATGGAAAACGGCGTATCGACCACAGCCGACTGGTAAAATTTAAAGGTTAAAAGGTATGGTTAGGTTAAAGTATGAGCAAGATGGGTTCCCCGAATGTTAACTGTGGAAAACAAAGGTCTCAAATTATATCCATGTATGATTTCGTAAACAATCATCGTTTTAAATTAAACCAAAATCACACCATCCTGGTCGATTTAAATCGAGCTCTGACCGAACCAATCAAGAATGCAAAACCGGCCAAGTGCCAGTCGGACTCGCGCTCGAAGGATTCCGTACCATTATCTATAAAAACGGCAAAAAATCATGATGTATGGGAGCCCCCTTAAATATTTATTTTATTCAGTTTTTTAGTATTTGTTGTTATAGCGGCAACAGAAATACATCATGTGTGAAAATTTCAACTGTCTAACTATCACGGTTCATAAGATATAGCCTGGTGACAGACGGACAGACAGACAGACAGACAGCGGAGTCTTAGTAATAGGGTCCCGTTTTACCCTTTGGATACGGAACCCAAGGAATTGTTGCATTTCGGGTTATACTTTAGACAAAAAACTAGATTATCATTACGTATCAAGGTGCTTCGACGGGGAGCCCCTTTAATTGGTAATCTTTTGGACTTAACATACCTTAATTCTCGCTGCCCAGTCATTTTGCATCTGCGAAATGATGTCGAGGCACGAGTCGCACATGTTGCGTATCTCCACGTTCTTATCTTGCATCAGGTCGATCAGATAAGCTGGAGCTTCTGGAAAATAAATAACTGGAGCTTGTGGAAAGCTTTCATCATCCGACGCGCAGTCGTATCGTAATGCACCTGACAAACAACCTACTCGTATTTCAGTCAAAGCGGAATCATCAATCATAATCTAAGTTATGACATGTGGTAGGTTAAAAACACAGTATAATAAAGTAACAGTATTTTGTATCGACAGTGTCCTCGAAATAATTGGCTCTGACATACGGCCGGGCAGATGGGCATGAAGAAACTTTAAGGGCTCCTGGTTTGACTCATCATTTCAACCCGGGGACTTCCACTGCTGGCTATATGTCTCCCCCAAAGACGTCCACAACGAACGATCGCACGCCTTCCATGTCCAACGGCTACCAGCTACCTTAACCACAGTATAATACACTAACAGTATTTTGTCTCGGCAGCGACTTCGAAATAATTACCTACGGCCGCTCGGCATGTAAACACGCAGTAGGGCTGCCCGCTGACTGTGTTTCTTGGGTTACGTATTTGATAATGCTATATTAAATTGTCGTAGTATTTTTTCATGAAATATTACTTCATACCTTGTAAGTTTAAATTTTAATTAATTCTACTTGGGTCATATTTTTAGTTACAAACGTGACTGTAAGTCATTACGGAATAAAAAAATGCATTTAATGTATTATGCTTTTAAAATATCAAAATCATCAAAAATTCTCGTGCCATAATTTACGTTAATAAACTCATGAGAACATCTCACACTATCTACGTCCGTACCCAACCGCGGCGCACTCGCGACTGTTGTGCACCGAAGTTTACCGAGATTTCGAGCGCGTCGTTTCGACCGTTTGTATGTATGAAGATGGTGGACTGTATATTGGTATCGTCACGAGAGTTGAGGTGAATGGTTACACACACTGACGCAGAGTATATAGCAAAGAAAGGTAGTGAATGAACGAATGAATGAATGTAATTTAAATGCGCGATCGAATTATATATTTTCGAAAAATAGGTAAAACAAACAGCAAGAAAATAAAAATATGCTTTAATAAACTGGTCACTTGACATATCTTCATCTGATTAATTTAGATTTATTTCAAGGATATGGTTTTCGGACAAAATATCTTAGGTTCCATTGACCTGTGTATAATATTATGATCTGCTTTATTTAAATCAGATATTTTTTGTAAAAACAATAATTGAAACAAATATACTGAAAAATCTTTTAGTCAATCTTGCAGTTTGCTGTTGAACTTGCTATCGGTACGAAAAAAGAACACTAATTTCAAAACTTCGCTGTCATTCAAGCAATATTGAATCTGTGCGTGGCCTCAACTTTCGTGGCGATACCTATACTTGATTATAGTGTGCTAAAAATGTGTTGCTTGTTACCCGTGCGCGAGACGAGGTAGTGCGCGGTGGGCGGGTGCGCGAGCAGCTGGCGGAAGGCGAGCACGGTGTGCAGCACGTGGTCGTCGTCGGCCTGGCGCAGGCGCAGCAGCGCCACCAGCGCGTCGGCCGCGCCCGCGCGCGCCAGCGCCGCCGCGCTGCGCGCCTCGCCCGCCAGCGCGCCCGCCAGCACCACGCCCTCCAGCACCAGCGCGGGCCCGCTGCTGCTGTCTGCGCGCACACACCACACGATTACTTCACATTCTATTCACACCTTACATTGCCGCGTGTAAATAATAACTCCAAAATTTAGTAGAGATAAAAGGATAATTCTGTTTTAGTGTGTCACACGACCATAACCAGCTTAAAACTCCAAAGAGCTTATTAAGAGCCCTATTACGATTTTTTCAACAATTGCGCAACTTTGGCGTTCTTATTATGAGAAATTGAAAGACTTAGACATCTTTGACTTGCTGAATGATGGAGTATAGTTATAAATATTGACCATAGCGGCCTCGCTTTTTGCAATTTATTCTATCTATTGATATAAAGCCGAAATTCCGCAGCAAGTTTTTCAATATCTCTTGAATAGTCGTGTAGTTTATACCGGCCTCGGAATTTTGAAATATATGTATGGAATGTGTAGAAAAAAATCCAAGGAAAACCATAAAGCATTACGTAAAATTTATATCTGAATAATCGTTAGTTTATAAATGATTAAAATTTAATACCTTTTCTGGAAAAACAATTGATTATACAACTTAAAATAAACGTAATTACAACTCCCAAATTACTACATAATTTGATGTGTCGGCCGCGTGAATTCAGTTCCGCGCCGGCGGTTGATTAAAGCAGACCTGTGTCCGGCCGAACGATAGTTCCCAATGTAAAAAGAGCGGTGACGGCCATACATCTTATATGGCCCTCAGCGCTCTTTGTACATTTGTACAAGCCTGTTAAGCAACTGGAGAGCGCGAACAAGAGGCGACTTGCTGCGGGCCACAGTGCGCGCCGCCGGCACTGCCAGCAGATGGTGATTACGGGGACGGAAATTAAATTTCGTCAGAGGGGGGACGAACAGGCGCACCAGTTGTGCTACCAATTCGGGGCAGTCCGACTCTCCTCGCAAGATGCTGCCAGCACTAGTCAGTAACCTGCAATTACGCCTCACCTCCAGAGAATTGAATCCCAAGGCGCCAAGCAAAAACTTCGTAGGGTATAAAAATGGGTAGTAACCGTTAACTTTTTTGTATAGAAATCGCAAAAACGCCTTCTGGATTTTCTCCAGAAGCAAGGTGTAAGTAACCCTGTGTGGGTTCCAAACGACTGAAGCTGCGTCAAGTTTACTCCTGACTAGTGCGGTGTAAATAAGTTTGATTGCCCTGGGGTCATAAAAATCACGAGCGTTCCGGATTACGAATCCCAATCTCCGATAACAATTAACGGCGAGTGCTTTCATGTGATCAGGAAAGGTGAGATGCATTTCAAATATGACACCTAAGTCCCTGATTGAGTTAAGGCGAAGTATGAAATCACTACCTAGCTGGTATTTGGCATGAAGGGGTTTAAGGGCATGACTAAAAGTCATAACAAAACACTTTTCAGCATTAAAAAGAAGCCCGTTACTAATGCTCCACCGATAGACCCGGTCAATGTCCTTCTGAAGCGATTCGCAATCCGAAAACAGGTCATTGACATTGGACGAGGGCGACGTGACGCGTGCGTCCAATATATTTAATCTTTCAGAACGCGATTTAGTGATAGCCCTCTTAAGTTAATTTACATTTTAAAGGTTTGACCGCACTAGGCGGAATTGCACTATAGTGGAACGGTGCGATACGACGGGGCTCTATTCAGCAAACTACACTTAAACTGTAGCGGCGCGACAGTACGCAGCAAACTTTGTCTACCATTTCTTCGGCAGTGTCTTTGCTATGTGAGGAAGAAGAAAGGCTGGTGCTAGCAAAAAAAAATGCGAAAAGTTTGGATGCGTGACGTATACGTATAAAAAAGTGTATGACGTGCAGAGTCGCGCCGCGTGCTACGAGTATACCGCACTAGCGGCAACGGAACTGCGCGACGCGGCACGGCACGTTATAAGTTCATGAGTTGGTCAACTTCGCTGCGCAGTTCCGCGCAGTATTTGGACGCATCGAGCAAACAAAACTGAAGGGTCTTTAGTACACTGAACATTTTTGTCTATTAAACATTAGAAAAAATGTACAAGTTTAAGATTTGTCGCTGTACTGAGCCTCGAAGATATATACTCACTGGGCTCCAGTGTTTTCATGATGCACGGGATGAGGTTGTACCGCTCGACGACGGCGTACATGTCGATGCTGGTGTTGAAGTCGAGCACGTTGCTTAGCGTGCCGAAGCACTCTATTTTGAACTCCTCGCCCGCCTCCTCGCTCGTTACCGCGCCCGCGATGTCACCAACAAATTCCTATTTGAAAAGATATGTATTAGACATAGTTTTGTTGTTAGAAGAATTTCAATGTGCTTCATACAGGCTTCCTTAGAAAATAAAATTAATTGACACGAGAAGGTTAACATGTAACCAACATACAGACACACGTACATACACACAAACACTGCATTTATACCAAGTTTCAAGTTGATAAACATATGGTATTGGTTCTTCCCATACAAAGTTTAAGGCCCACAGGCACCCCATTTAAGGGTAGTTTATTTATTTTCTCTAGCGTATACCTCATTATTTGTTGTGAAGAGTATTTATACCAAGTTTCAAGTTGATAAACTCATCGAATTCGTTTTTCCCATAGGTACTAACTTCAACCCCCTTTTTTTATCCCCGTTCAGTTTTATTTCCAACGTCTCTATAGCCTATGTCCGTCCTGCCTGAAGTTTCCCTTAATATAATATCGTAAACCGCATTGAAATCCATCCAGCACCTAGTTTTAAAGTTTATCGTATGTCTGAACCTTCAAAAAGCCGCGGTTCGCCGACCCCTGAGATAGATAATTGTGGTGTGTCACTTACAACAAAGAGATTCTTGGTGTGTGCGTGGTGCGAGAGGTTCCTGACGAGCTTCATGAGTACGGTGCTGCGGTGGCGGAAGGCGCGCGTGAGCAGCTCGCGCAGGCGGCCCTCCGCGGCCATCTGCTGCGCGGCGCGCTCGCACCCCGCCAGGTTCACGCACAGCGCCACCAGCACGTCCGTCGTGCCCGAGCACTCGCTGCTCACGTTCAGCAGCAACATGTCCGTCAGCTACATAATTAATATCAATAACATTCAAATCACGCTCACTTTGTAACGAGGCGGTATCGAGGCTCGTACAAAACTCCTTCAATACTGACAACTTCTTCCTTTAATTGCTTATCTTTTCCAAATTCAAAATTTAGATCAATGAATCGATTTAGACAATTGATTTATACCCTTTAGGTACGTAACCCTAAAAACAATATAAAAAACTTTTTTGTATGAAACCTAACAAGAAACAGCTTACTCACCAGTTTTACACAATCTGACTGTGTAAACATTAACTTGACCCTGTCGTCCATGCTTAAATGGTACAGAATTTTCATCGCCAAGTTTATATGTTTATCATCACCTGAAACGTCAAATTAAATTTTTAGTAATTATAATAACAACACGGAAATTGTTTATGAAATATGTACAAGTTAACTTACTTGTAAAGTTAATAAACTTCTGAAGTAAACCCATTTTTATCATTTTGTTGCGAAGTTTTGTGTCAAATGTTAGATTAAATAACAGTTTAAGAGTGACATTGACTAAATCTGCATTAGGGGAGTCAAGCAAGGGTGCCAATTTCTCGATGACACCTTTAGATGCCATACTATTCTTATTTTCAACAAAAATGGAAAGCTTCTGCAGGAATGATACAATAAGTATGAGCAGATCAATATTGGAATGTCTTTCCATTGCACCAATTAGAAGTCCCACAATATCTTTCTTGTGCATCTTCTCCTCAACTTTCACATTATCAGCAACATTGAGCAGCATGTAGAAGGCTACTCTGAGGAGCTGCTCTTGTCTTTTTGAAAGAGTTTTTAATTTTCTTTTCATTTGTTCCTCATCACTTTTAGAGAGGCATTCATCGGAGGCATTGCATAATTCTTCATGATAGCTTGAAACTAGTGAACGGCTTTTTTGTATGGTTACATCAGCGACAGCCCAAGTGCCAGACTTCGGGCGACGTTTTGGCTCTGGGATGCGGCTCTTTGGAGGTTCATTCTAAATAAATGAATCAATGGGTTAGCATAAAAGAGATAAGTATATAAGATACTACATTTTATCTGCGGCTTCGTCCGCGTGGAATTTTTGTGTATCGCTATTCCCTTGGAAACTGTGTATGTTTCGTTAATAAAAAGTAAAATCAAGTCAATATATTGCTCACTTTTGAAGTGAAAGAGAAACAAACAAACATACTTGCGCATTTATAATATTACTAGCGTCCTCGCCACAGCTTCCCCCAAGATAATTTCCATACAAACTTTTGGGGTAGAATTTCAAAAAATACTGTCTTAGTGCGCCTACCCTATATGCCACCTATTTGCAAAATCACGTATGATACGACGATACGATACGATGATACGTTCACGTGAGATGATATTGACGCTCAATATCGACTACTGACGATCAATATAATTGTGCAACCAGTGATATTGCACAGTTATATTGTAGGTCAGTGGCTAGCCTAAGTTATAAAGATTCGTTGATACATAGTCAGTCAGTGGTATTTCGCGTTACTGTTGACTTATTAGGGCACACTGCGCCATCTACCTAAGAGATGCATTTCTCATATTTCCTGTATGTATAAAGATTCCTGAAAGTCCTTCAAAGATACTGGTATATACTTAAAGTACCCGATGGCCATCTCCATATAACAGAACGGAACAAACAAACACTTTCACATTAATAAATTTGTATGGATATAAAACTTTAAAATTTATATTTTACTGACCTTATCAGGAGTAAGCACTTGTTTCTTTCCTTCAACTTTCTCCTTCCACTGGTCATATCTTTTGAGCTCATATTCGATAACATCCATGCACAGTGATCCAATTTTGTACTGAATTATGATTTGGTGGAATTCATTGTAAGTGGAAAAGCAAAAAAAGGAATAAACAATATTAGTGCTCAACTCAATGCTTCTCTTCCATTCTTCTCTCAGCACTCTGGACAGGGCACTTAACAAGGCTTCTGTAAATTGGATAGTATTATTATATCACGTGGTGGAAATTCCAGCAATTAATCAAAACCACAATTACTAGTGGGTTGAATAAATTACCCACTCTAAGTCAATCCATTATTTAAAAAAAAAACTGAAAGTTCTAAGATTAATAAACACAAGGAAATATAACATAAAGTCAAGGTACCATTTCTGGCTAATTCTATTAAGTTATCAGGGTTCCTTGCAAGCTGCAATATTAATGCAGATCCTTTAATTTTCTCTGGGATATCATCATAAAGTAATTCCACATAATCATCAATCCTGTTTAGGACAGCAACTGGTACACTTTCCACAGGACTCATTGTAATCTAAATAGGAATCTGAAAATTCATAATAATCATGATAGTTATTTATGCAACTGTTCAATAATAAGGGTTATCTACTAAAACATGAGTGGGTGTTTTTGAAACGAACCACAGGTGAATTTCATAATTTTGAGTGCTTTATAATAAACTTTTTGGTAGTGGTAGAGCCAAACAGTAATCCTCACTAGATGATTACTGTTCGAATGGGCCGGCTCGACTGTGGTAGTACCACACACTCACAGAATATCGGCGTAAAGTAATAGCTTGCTATTGCGTTTCGTACGGTGAGTGACGAGATCCGGAATCTTATTCCTTCATCCCTATCCCATCGCCATTCCCCATCCTCCCTAGACTGGCAATGCATTGGCAGCACCTCTGGTGTTGCAGATGTACATGGGCGGCGGTGACCACTTTCCATCAGGTGGGCCGTCAGCTCGTTTGCCAGTCAATTGACATAAAAAAACTAAAAAAAACTAGCTTTTACCCAGAATGTTGTCTGCCTGGAAATGTATTTTTAAAATATTACGATTTTTAATGCTACTGACTATTTAAACTTTGATTTTTTCACTATTAAGGGTAGTGCACTTGTGTATAGTAGGTCCATATTTGCACTTGTTGCTTGTTTATAGTAAAGAACTTTATAAAATTCAGTAGCAGTGTTGATAATAATCTGGTCTGTTAGTTTTGACATCACCAACTAGATGCCTAAACTAAAAGACTGCACAGTCTTTAGTTTAGGCATCCAGTCTACTTTTTAGGGTTCCGTACCCAAAGGGTAAAAACGGGACCCTATTACTAAGGCTCCGCTGTCCGTCTGTCCGTCTGTCTCCAGGCTGTATCTCATGAGCCGTAATAGTTAGACAGTTGAAATTTTCACAGATGATGTATTTCTGTTGCCGCTATAACAACAAATACTAAAAAACAGAATAAAATAAATATTTAAGGGGGCTCCCATACAACAAACGTGATTTTTTTGCCGTTTTTAAAGATAATGATACGGAACCCTTCGTGCGCGAGTCTGACTCGCACTTGGCTGGTTTTTCTATAATATTTAGATTTCTTTTCTAGTTCCTACAGTTTTTTCTATCAGATTTTCAAGGGTTTTTGTCTATGTTGTCGCCGGTCTTTCCTTATACTTGTTCTTAGTAGTTTGGTTATCAGGGCTATTTCCTTTCGAATTTGTGCTGTCTTGGGTTTCAATTGGATAATTTCTGGTCTCTTTTCCATGAATTGTTTCGCTTCTTCTTTGTGCAGATTACTAGATGCTGTTCATGGACTAAGTTAAAGGGTTTTTTACAGTTTTTTGACCAAATGAATATAGTGTTAGTATAAAACATCTATTTACACATGATAGTCAATAAACCGTCTACCCTCTACAAACATCCCCGAGGCACTACCATGTATTGGCCATGGGTATGTATTTATATGTAGTTTAAAAAAGCATTACCATTGCTGGATATGTACAATATGAAAACCTGTGGGCCAACAAATTGCAAGAAAGTGAGCAACCTATACTCCCTTTCAATATTGCAATTGTTATTATAATCTCCTATAACTGAGTGACCTCATACTTGAAATATTGTGGTAGACAGAAGAATTACAACCAGTTTGATAATATTACTCAAAGCAGATGTTTGTTTAATTATGAAATACTTTATGGAAATAGTAGAAAATCTATTTGGTTCCTAGGTTTTTGCAATTGATGCACAGAAATAAAACTACTTTATAATATTTTTTTTATAAATATTATAATATAATCCCAACATTTTGAGGTTTTTCTAGGTCATGGTCATGACTAGACACACTGAGGCTAATAAGCCTATGACAGATGGTAGGTATATTATGTATTATATATTGGGGATGTAGTAGATTCGCAATAAGTGTTATTATGAGTGGGAGGGTCACTCAAGCATCAAGGTTATCTTCTAAATACACTCACATTCCTTGAGGTAAAACAAATGGCAAATTACTTATTATTGTGATATGTTTTGCATGACATTAAATATTTATAGTCAATATTATTCGAAAGGCGTACCATTAAAATAGTGTTTAATCAATGTATAATACTTATATTACATGCACAGTAGTGGAACAAATTACGTAGGTACGTAACCAAGGTGCTCTGATCTCTGTGGGATTCTATATTATCGTATACGTGCATGTTTAATTGTAAGACAGAATTTTAATAGGTATATAATTTTCAAATATCATAACATTGGTAATTGTAAGCCACTATTTTGCTCATCAGCTGTTACTTGAATAAGGAACATAAATAGATTACACAAATAAAAATATTATTACTTACCAACGACAGCTTAGGCTTGATGATTCGCACCTTGCTAACCTTCTTTGCAAATGTACCCGTTTAAAATGATGTAGTACCAATGAAATGATAGGAATATTTAACATTTAAAAATAATAAAATCGATATTTATCAAATTTATTGTTGTGACAGTGATGGCTGATAGACAGTGAAGTCACAGATTACTATATGTAGCTAGTGAAGTGAAGTGCAAAGTGCACAGACCATACCATACCTATACATAGGTACGTAATATCCCTCCCTTAGTAGTCTGTGACCAAAGAATATAATACTCCAAGGAGTAAGTCTGTGACACATACTAATAAAATAAGGGTTCAGAGGGCCTAGCACACTACATTTTATTGCGCACATAAGGCATCTGTCACTTTTTAACTTATTAGTGCGTGCGAAAGGGACGAGTGTGCTAAGGGGTAACCTAACCTATATACTTACTTTACTCTTTGGGGTAAGCCTTTGATAGAACTATAGAATAAGTATTCCGTGGATAGTGACTTCATCTCACTTGTACCTAGAATTGGAGCCCTGTACTAATAGTGCCAAATAGTGCTAACAAGGTACATTGGCGGCGCGAAAGTCCAGCGGTGACCGTTATAGCCCAGAAGTCGAAAATTAGATATCTTGGGAGAGTGAGCGGGACGGTAACGGGAGCGGGAGCAGTCGTACCCATGAGCAGTATCCTCACCACATTTCATTCACTGCTAGACTTTCGTTCCGCTGGCCCCCAATTCTCGTTGCATTCGAGATAATCTCACAATCGAGATTAAACGTCAGATTCATACAGTTGTGTCAAACGACTGTATGAACTGACGTTTAATCTCGAAATTGACATTATCTCGGATGCAGCGAGAATTGGGGGCCAGTACTATCACTCTATCACCAAGAATATAATACTCCGCGCAGGGACAAGTATGGAAAAAAATCGAGCGTCGCACCTACCGCACCTCGATTCAGACCCTAAAATGAGTTCTGTGCATTCAAAGTCAAAAGTTCAACTTACGTTCCGCGAATTATACATCTACATCACATCTACATTCATAAGGCTAGGTACTGACCTACAATATAACTGTGCAATATCAATGGTTGCACAATTATATTGATTGTCAGTAAATGATATTGATACACATCGTAATTGATTCAAGGTTAAAAACTACTTCAATAATTTGTTCTTATTCTAGAAAACCGGGACGGAATCACTACTGAGCGTTAAAAATGCTAGGACTTTACTGTTTACTCTGCCCGTCTCCGTTTTTCTTGCGTTACGTACTTTTATATATGCGCTGTGCCTGTTTGTCTTTCTACTTTATCTTATCTGTGCAATGTGCAATATAAAGCAATATCTCTTAGTAGTCTGTGGCAATGGCAAACTCCCTCACTCAACTCAACCAACCAACTTAACTGTCTAGTTTTCTTCAGGACAATATTATTTATTTAGTTTCGTAAATAATTATTTAATAATGTAAGTTATGTGTCGATTTCACGATGTGTTTATTGATATACGTGGCTAGATTTTCCTTTGTAAAAAACCAATTAGTGCGATTTGATGAATCAGTGTAATGTCGATTTCTTGTCTATTTCCTTACAGTGCGATAAGGAAAGGAACAATGATAATAAGTAAGCTAATCTAAAGAAGTCTGGAAACCAAACACCCGTAACAAGGTAATTAATTCACAATTACTTTTGTTTTGTCTTCCTCTCCGCATCATTCCATTGTGACTAATTTGTTGGGTGCATAACAATATGCAAACTTGTACAGAATCCTCGGGTAATGCAACCGTCACTGAAGCAATTGCCTCGGTTTATATTACGATTACAGCCTTTCTTAGTGCAGATATGATTAGATAATGGTTATTCTTTTTTTTTTCTAGAAAACATTGTTTAGAATTGCCCTGGCAATATTGAAGTACTGTGGCTTTTCACATAGTCATAAAGTTATAATTCAGTATGATGTGATATAACTAATAATTAAGCAGGAGAGTCATTGTTCTAACTTTCTGAAGTACAGTAAACTGAATCACCTAAACATAGATAGACAAGAAAAGGCACTTTTCTTTTCTTCTCAACTTATAATAATAATTGACAAATTGTACTGATTACTTTGGATAGTGCTTCTTTATACAAGACAATACTCAAAAGATACCTGAAGGGATTTAAACCTTTGAATTTTGTACTCAAATAAAAATAAATCATAATCTTCGATATAAATACATAAAACAATATTTAAAAATGACCTGGCAATAATTATCTTGAGTTTTTAATATGTGAATGATAAAATAATGATTAGTTCCATGCCATAAGACCAATCTTGTTGATAACAGTTTATCATACTAAATTTATTATTTATTATATATGTATATATTGAGAATCGGTTACAATTCTTGCAATACCTTCAGGACAAATCATGTCATCTATACTTATAATTGAATAATATAAAGAATGCTGTTGCATCCTTAGCATCTTGCGTACTTCTGAGAATCCTCATTGGACCTAAAATGTTATGTATGAATGTACAAAAATACAATACAATACAATACAAATACTCTTTATTGAACACCACATAAAACATATTGGAAAAAGACAAAGAAATAGGCAACACGGTATAAATATTGATGCTTTTAATTTAAATTAATGTAAAGCACATTAATCATTAATTTATTTGCAGTAGAATTGCAGATGTTGGTATGTAGGGTTGATCAATGTGTTTAACCTGCATACAGACAAGATCTAATTAAAATGTACAAAACAAATAATCAAATATCAATATTCACAATAAACACATGCACTGTATAAAAACCGTTTTGCTGAAGCCATTTCTTCAATTGGAATTTAAAGCTATTTCCAGATAATATATTAATGTAATGTGGCAGATGATTATAAGGAATATTCACCATGGTAAAAACATTTCTTGAGTATATGTCGTTGAAGCAGCAGCTTTATATAATTGGCACATTACTTTAGGTTGTGCTGGCTTACAATTATCCTATGTACAGTTTTATACAACCTGACTATTTATAAGTTTGTTTATTTATTTATTCAATTAATAAGTTTTTTACGCAAAACTTGATTACATAAATTGATTGTCAATAGATATGCTTAAAATTATGAAATCAAATGTTAATGGAAACATCCATTGACATTTGATTTCATAATTTTGAGGAAAAATTCAATGAATTGTACATTATCCTTATTTATTTCAAACTGTTTGCAACTGCAAAGAAGCAAAAGAGTTATGTGTATTCAGAAGTAGGATTATACAGGCGGGGCCATAAGTTTTGCATTTTTTAAAACATGATAGTGGCAAAACTACAAATGCTATTTTATTAGGTATTTATTATATGTAATTAGTACAAAATATTTTTTTGTTTGTAAAAACACTGTCCTCTAAAGGAGCTCTGTCTTGTTGCTGCTGGCAGTTTCTTTAAACTTATTGACCACAACTTTGATTAAATTGATGCCCAGAAACTAACTTATATGGCGTACTTAATCCATTATCAAACCTACAAAGGCATCGCGTAGTAATGAAAGACTGGTTATTTTGAAAAGTGTTTAACACAATAACCACGTTGCTTTACTGTGCAACGGTCCATTATAGTCAAAATTTACAAAATGGCGTTTAATTTCCCGTCACCTTTGTACCGCACAATTAATAGTTTAGAAAAAAATCTGTGTTGCTATATGCAAAAACTTATGGCCCACCCTGTACAAACTCAGTTTAACAGGTGCTTCTTATTCCAATATTTACAATACAATTACTAAGTAGTTAAGTACTTACATAAGTATTGTTTTTATCTTCATCTAGTTCTACAACTAACAACAATGGTTTTTATATACCTATCACTATAACTAATGATATTTGGTTTTTCTATTTTTTCTTAACACTTATAGTCAAGGATCTGGTAGCCAGGTTCTCCAATTGTTGCAAGATCATGCTATGCATATAGAGCTATGTAGATTTTACTTTTTTACAACTTAAGTACTTATCATACATAGGTGGCAGCTGAAATCTAATGATGTAGAGGAAATAATATGAACTGCTAGAAGAATTCAAGATGTCTGAAGGCATACCATCACTCACTACTCCAATTTCCTTATCAACATATCATCAGCTCAGCCTTACAGGTACTGATAACAAAATTATTAAGTACTTAATTGCTATGAAAATCATTGTTACCTATTTACTACAATAATTTTTTGACGTTTTTTTCAGCTGAAACTGCAACGATAAGAAATTCAGGGCTTTTCAAACCAAATCCTTACTTGCAAGTTATTGTAGATGACAAAATTTCGAGGAGAACAGAAGTCATTAAAAACAGCTTGCATCCAAAATGGAAAGAAGAGTTTACAGTGCTGGTGACTCCACAATCACAGCTGTTGTTCCGGCTCGCTGACCACCATAGCTTTAGAAAAGATAATGTTATAGGGGAAAAAAAAATCAATCTCCTTAAGGTTCTTCTACATTTTAATGGAAAATTAGAAAATGTGGAACTATCCATGGGTAATAATAAAATATTCTAATCATGTTCATACTTTTTTACCCAAGTTAAATGTATATGCAACAATATTAATTTTAATTTTAGATTTGATGAAAGCAGTGTCCCAAGAGAATGCAACAAATTCTAATGCCGAAGTAAAATCTGCTGATTTAGTGATACATCTGGATGGTTTAAGAATTGATCCTTCTGTATTAAGTCAGTGTCAAGAACTACTAGGAGAAACTACAAATAATGCGAATGTGCGCAGTCCTCTCAATGATGGAGTAAGGGGCAGGATCAAAATAAGAAGTAATCCAGAAACATCTAGAACTGGAACACGAAATCAATCATTAAGGGTGAGTATACTAGCGCAGAAGGTTGTTATTTCAACTAATGGAATTCTGTAAACAGCCCTTGAGTTATTTCGTAATATAATTAACCTTTGGCGTTAGTCAACCTTGAAATAGTTATGAAGGTCATAGCGTTCAATAAATAACGGGTCAATATGACGCGCCGGTTTGTTAATAGGCACCTAGCTAGCTGCATTTATTCCTGTCAATGTCATCTCATACATATAATACTATTATAATTAAAATATCATGCTGCAACTTCCACTCAATACCTAGTAATTGGATCAAAATATCAATAATATTTGATATGAATTTATCATTTATGTTAGTTGTGTACCTTTGCCTAATTTTAACTAGTTTTTTGTTTAACTTGCAATGTTTGTATGTATGTTCGAGTCAAATCTTGCAAGCTGAATTAGAACCACTTCTGCTTCCCTTCAAAGCTCAATTTTTACTTTTTGGTTTGGTTCCAATGACAATGCATTTTTATGGTAAGCATGACCTGAATCGATATCCAGAGTTAGCTCCAGATAAAAGAACTCTTCAACGATCAACAGCACAGACACGAAATTTTGTGTACGCATTTTATTACAATATAAAGTGCAATGGGCTAAAAAACTTGTTATAAAAATTAGCCTATTTTCCTATATAACTTCCAAAGTACTTATCTTAAAATTCTAAAAAATATATATTTAAGATTCTCACAACAAGCCCTTTCATTTGATATGTCACACGATATAGTTAGCAAAACTTTTTTTTTTTAATTTTCTAATTTATCTTACAAAAGTGGCCCCCATGTTTAAAATTCATTTATTTACGTTACGCGTCCGTGTTGTGGTCACCGACTTACATACCTATGTGTACCAAATTTCAACTCAATCGGTCCAGTAGTTTCGGAGCTAATTGGCTGTGACAGACAGACAGACAGACACACGATTGATCCTATAAGGGTTCCGTGTTATCCTTTTGAGGTACAGAACTCTAAAAAACTTATATCTTTTTATTTTGAAGAAAACAACACACGTGCTTTATCTGTTTTTTAACTGCAATAATAGTTGATGCTGATGCTACAGGGTCAATGTTTGACGAAACGAATTAGGAGGTGTAAGGTTTCGTACCTAAAAGGTAAAAAAAGGAACTGTTATGGTGAGACTTTATTTTCTGTCTGTATGTCACGGCCATTTATCTCAGCAACTGGGAAGGTCATGAACTTGAAATTTGGAACAGTTTCAGAACTCGGGTGCTCGCATCTAGTAGTGATAGTTTTTTGTTAAATGAGTCATTAAATTTTACTGAATCAGGGCCAGTGACTTGAATTTTGAAAGCCAAGCGTTAGGCTCAAGAGCAGTGTCATATGTAAGCATTTTGTAGATATTTTTTATGTATTTTTGCTTCAGTATATAGATTTTTAATTATAGTTTTATTTGTCCAATAGAATTTCTCACAGGTTTAAAAAAAAAAAATTAAGTATGTAATAAAAAAAAGATCACAGTAATAGATACAGATAGAGTATCTTGAATATCTTAAATAGACTGACATAATAAATATAAAGCATCATCATCAAATCCAATAATTTTTGGTATAAAAACTAGTTAAGTATATTTTATGTATAGTTCCAAATATTTGTAATTATCGACAAAAAGAAATAATGTGGAATAACTTTTGCATAAGGTCGTACCAAACTCGACTTTGCATAGGCAGATTTTATTCCCTCATTTATTTTGTTGTTTGATAGGTAAGTTTGACAGGCCCTCGGCGCGCAAGTCAGACTCAGACTTGTCCGTCCGGTTTTTAATATTTGTAACTTCCTGTGCCGATCGAAAAATATTTAGCCGAAATTAGTACGGGGCTGAGGAAGACCACACGCAAAGAAATACGAACAAACGTTAAATGTGTTGCTATTCACACAAACATTTAAAAAAAAATGCACACTAGTACGAATAAGTATTACATTAAAGAAACGTACTGATAAAAGTATGTCTTGTTTATTTTTGCGATGCGGTATGTTGACTACAATACATGTTGACGTTAACGCCTCAAGTAAGCGAAACCGAAGTAGCATCAGATTAACTTTCAATCGATTTTGACTTTTTCGTGTAAGTGAAGTTTGAAGTTTCGTAATGACGACGCGGTTAGCCTAGTTGGTAGTGACCCTGCCTCCGACGCAAGCGTCCCGGGTTCGATCCCCGGTAAGGGCAAATATTTGTGTGATGAGCACGAATGTTTGTTCCTGAGTCTTGGATGTTTCCTATGTATTTAAGTATTGATTTCTGTATATAAGTATTTATATCGTCGTCTAGTACTCATAACACAAGCCGTTAGAGCTTACTTTGGGACTAGATCGATTTGTGTAAAGATTGCCCCCTAATTTATTTATTATTATTAAGTGATATGAAAGTTTCGGGAATAGGTAAAAGTATGTGGTAAAAATAAAAGTAGATTTAGTAGATTTTGATGAACTATAAATGAACTAGAAATATGAAATATATCGTTGTTTAAGTGATCAAGTAAATATATAGAAATTAGGTATATATATATATATATATATATATATATATATATATATATATATATGTATGCATATATGTATATATATATATATATATATATATATATATATATATATATATATATATATATATATATACATATATATAATATAACGATTTTTCATGTGACTGACTTTTTAACTTTAGCTTTTATTCCTGAAAATAAGGGCTAATTGCTTGCCGTTAATTAATTTACCAGCCCCTATTTCATTAAGGGATGGGTTTCCTTAAAAAAAATAAAAACTCGCGTGGAAAGGGTTCCGTTCCGTACATGATTATCTGTAATTTCCTATATGTTACTTTTTCTGTAATCTATAGCTAAAGATCAATTATCTGTATTTTTTTCAAAATTTTATGCCCAGTAGTTTCGGAGATAAGGGAGGAATGATCAATTTTCGCCTATTTTCCTAAATAACTTCGAAACTATTTGTTTTAAAATTAAAAAGATATATAATCTTAAATATATATATTTAAGATTCTTAAAATGAGCCCTTTCATTTGATGTCACACAATGCGGTTTGCAAAACTTATTATTATTTAAAAAAAAACTACATATATGCCCCAAATAGTGGCCCTCATGTTTAAAATTCATTTATTTACGTTCCACTTCCGTGTTGTGGTCACCGATTTACATATGTGTACCAAATTTCAACTCAATCGGTCCAGTAGTTTCGGAGCAAATAGGCTATGATAGAGACAGACAGACACGAGTGATCCCATAAGGGGTTCGTTTTTCCTTTTGAGGTGCGGAACTCTAAAAACTATTAAAACTAAGGTATTACTTACTTTTTCATTAAACCTATCAACTGTATTAAGTTAATAAAACCTAAGTGTTTCCAAAAAAGTATAATATTTGTCTGAAATAAATTTGTAAGTGTTACATTCCCGAAACTTCTAGTGCGACTCTTGTATGAACCATTTTAATTTAAAATACAATAATGTCGTTGTCGGAGCTGTTTGGATAATTCCATCAAAATAATACTCGCGTCTAGGAAATCCCATCTATTTCGGTCGAATTTAACAAGAAATTATCGCGCAAATAGGCATTTTCGAACCTGTTGTTTTATTCTCAAGAGAAATGCGCCGATCTGAAAATATCTATTTTTGATAAAAAGATTTGGTTTACGTTTCGATGTGACAGATATATGATCTGATCTCACTAGAGGGGTTCGCCCGGCACGTCCGGTGGAGTATATGGCAGTGGCGGCGAGTGAAGTATAGCCGGTGTATAATTTCTAATTTAAAACATGATATTATTACTCATTATATATTTTGTTTACATAAACAAATAATGTAATATATTTAGCTAAATACAATAAATAAATAATGTGACCATAGGCTGGTTCATTCCTCGGCCGACGCATAGGCAGGCATAGCTGTACAACGAGGGAATGCAGCCAGCCTTATGGGCACCTTGCCCATCGGAAGTGATTTAGGCGATATTTTTTGATACGGGTAGTGTAGTATACGGTTAGTAGGTATTTAGTATTAAGTTTTTTCCTTTCTAAATCTTTCATTGTTTTGTTTACATATAATAAATAATGAATCCGCCGCCACTGCTATATGGTCTAAAGTGTGTTGAGATGATAGATGTGTGTTTGCTTGCAGCCTCCTCCCGGGCCTCCGCCGATGAGCAACGGCGCGGCGGCGTGCGCGGCGGCGCCGGCCGACAGCGCGGGCCCGTCGCGCCCGGACGCGGCCGGCTCCGAAGCGCCGCCCGCCTCCACCAGCGCCGGTGAGGAGCCGCTGCCAGGCGGCTGGGAGATGAGATACGACGTCTACGGCCGCAGGTAACCTGCTCATATGAACACCAGATTTTTATGAAACCGGTCAAGAGCATGTCGGACCATGGTCACACAGCATGTCCAATGTAGGTTTCCGTAACCATTTTAGCTCCGATAACGATAACTTTAGCTGATTTTCTATTCAAATTTATTTTGTGCTATTTTCGCTATCGGTATTCGGATCGTTGGGGTTTTTTCGGCAACTTTTTGACCTCCCCCTCACCCCTGGTGATAACGTGGTGAGGTTTCAGACTAACCCACCCCCTATCCAAAATCACGTATTTTATTAGTACAGAGTATCTTAAAATTTTCAGAATATTATCTTTAAATACAGGTATAATCTTATTTAATTTTGGAAAATTAAGCACCGTGATAAAAATAAAGCTAAAGCCTTAGAAGCGCTTTAGAAATCGCGCGTTCAACGAAAAAATAAATACACGTGATATCTCATTACATCCCTCCTTCCCCTTTGTGATATTTCGTGATGTTTCCCCCCGAGCCTCACGTGATTAATGGACGGTCCCTTAGTCGCTCACAATCCATGAACCAATAAAGCCTACTTAGTCGTCAATATTAGAAGTCAATATTTCTAAATAGTTTTGTTTACTGATTTATTGTAAAGTATTGTCCGTGCGCGGAGCCATCCTCTATAGCATATAGTTGTACGAATTTTTAGTTTTGTAACAAGTCTTCGCGAAAAAGTGGCTGTGACATACGGCCGGGCAGATGGCTATAGGTCTCCCCCAAAGACTTCCATAACGAACGATCGCACGCCTTCCATGTCCAACGGCTTCCAGATACCTTAACCAAGTCGTCGTTCCATCTTGTGGCGGGCCGACCCACGCCGCGTCTCCCGGTCCGTGGTCTCCACTCGAGAACCTTTACGCCACATCGGCCATCAGTTCTTCGGGATATGTGCCCAGCCCATTGCCAGTAAAATTTGCAAGCTCTGAAAGCTATGTCGGTAGCTCTGATTCGTCTAAAGATTTCCTTATTTCTGTTTTTATCACGTAGAGAGACTTCAAGCATAACTTTCTCCATGGCACGTTGCACTCTCAGCTTTTTTAAAAGGCCGACAGAAACTAATAAAAAAAGGTCATGCATCAAAATACTGTATGCGCATCGAACTATAATAAGTATAAAAGTATAATGAACGCTCAAGACCTGCTTCACTTACTTAGTGCCGAGAGGTTGGAGGTCATACTTAGTGCCGAATAGGCTGTCTGTTAGCTAATAACATACCTGGCGCATGTAATCTGGTTTCGCAGAATTCGAAGGATAGTATCACTATTTCATATGTCTTATTGTGTGGCGTTACTCTTCCGTACTTAATCTAATTCGATCTGTTTGCGGCGTTTATCAAGTAAGAGTAAGGCAAAAGCGGTTTTGGTTCACTGATTGTGGCAGAGTTTTGTTAAGAAACAAGCTATAAATAGCACAAAATCTATCATCTATCGTGTGTGTGTGTGTGTAGTTTTGAGTGCAGGAAGTAGAAGCGAGGGAGCAGCGTGGCGTCTGGCGTGTCATATATCGGTATGTCATATATGGTGTCGTATATGTATATGCAGGTACTACGTGGACCACAACACGCGGTCGACGTCGTGGGAGCGGCCGCAGCCGCTGCCGCCGGGCTGGGAGGTGCGGCGCGACGCGCGCGGCCGCGTGTACTACGTGGACCACAACACGCGCACCACCACGTGGCAGCGCCCCGACACGGAGCGCCTGGCGCGCTTCCAGCACTGGCGCGGCGAGCGCCGCCACGTGGTGGCGCAGGGCAACCAGCGCTTCCTGTACCCGCCGCCGCAGCCGCCGCACCCGCCGCACCAGACCGAGGCCGAGCACGAGATGCCCTCCGCCGGTGAGCACCTCACACACCCTTATGGCGGTCGAATCACTTTCAAACGGATGCGGCCGGATCCACACCATCATACGTGTCCACTGTCCAACTTTGTCTTAGGCTAGCCACTGACCTACAATATAACTGTGCCGATCAATATAATTGTGCAACCAGTGATATTGCACAGTTATATTGTAGGTGAGTGGCTAGCCTTACGCTTGTTAATATTCAATTATCTTGACGAATTCCAATTGTCATGCGATCATTAAAATAGTCTTTCAATTGGACTGCCGAACTGCCGGTCCCGTGAACTGCCGAAATGAAATGTTCGTTGGCTAAGATAAAATTTGGTTGGCCGTGGTGAATCTAGGTGCTAGCTATGAAACCAATCGTGATCAATATGAAGACAATCGTGATCGCTTCTTATTTAATGATGTATCCATAATTCACGAAGTACGCCTCTACTACACTTACATTTACGGCTTGATTTTTTGAGTTTAAAAGTAACTATTTCCTGCACTAGAATGTTAAGAATGTCCTAATCCATCGAAACCGATTAAATTTTAGGTACGCCGCCATATAAACAGTTCCAAACTTTATCTATTAATAAATTCATCCGATTAACTAGAAATATCCAAGATATGTCTAGATTTTATTTTACTAAAAAATACTACATTGTTATGCAGAGTTAACGAAATATATTTGCTTCATAAACTGTTCATTTTGAATTATTTTTGTGTTATCATTTATCAAATAATCTTATCTAGTAAAGTTCTATCTATTTGTCCATGCGGTGTGGGTTTTTGATTTGCATATATGTACATTTATACATATATTTGTATGGAATTAAGTATTAAAAATTATACCTATATTGTATTATCGTCATCATGATAGTGAGCAGTGCTAGCATGGAGATAAACTCTGGGTAGTTTGACATATATACGTAGAAATTATGTATTAATTCATATCATTCTTTATATAGGTACAATACCAATTTTCATAGATTGATAGTTGATTTACATTTAATCAACAAGGAGAATTGAGGATCAGAAACTTTATTGTTAAAAACTGGTATTTTACGTGTCGTGTTATCTTAATAATAATAATAATCAACCTAGACTAGTATTAGAAACGATTTGTTCAAATTTACATTATGCAAACATTACTTAAACGTTCTTCCATTGGAAAGTCCACGGTCGTAAAAGAAACATGTTTCACATGTTCATTTAATATTTTATGTTATTAGACATGTCAAATAACACAATAACTTCTCTTTAGTTAGCATGCATTTATTGGTAGAGCTCATGTACCTCATGATTATTTGTTCCCCCAAGAGTTTAAAGCTTTCAATCATATTAGTGTAAGTATCATCTGTTTAAATTAGATATGTAAATGTCAATTTTTACGCAGGCAGCGCGAGTGGTCGTTTACCTGGGCCGCCACCGGAGACGTCGTCGGCCGCGGCGCCGGCGCTGCGTTTGCCGGGCCCGGACAGCGCGGCGCCGGACGCGCTGCGCGGGCCGGGCGCGCCGCCGGACGCGCTGCGCGTGCCGGACGCGGTGCGCGTGCCCGGGCCGCCGCTGGACGCGCCGCGCGGCCCCGTGGCGGCGCCCGACGATGGGCTGGGCGCGCTGCCCTCCGGCTGGGAGCGCCGCGTGCAGCCCGACGGCCGCGTCTACTACGTCAACCACAAGAACCGCACCACGCAGTGGGAGGACCCCCGTACACAGGTAGGTATCAACGACCTAACGATTTTTGGAAAGCGGGCTCACTTGGTGCAACAAAATATTTTCTGCCCCAGCCAGTTTACTATACCAAAGAATATTAATTACCCTACTATACTAGTTGCCTTACATTAGCAAGATTACGTAAACTGCAGCATGCCCAGAGCTACGTTTTTGTATGAAGTGTCGGTTGTATCAAACTATGACGAGGCTTCGTCCTGATAGGGAACTGGAAGGAACAAGGGTAGAAGGAAGAATTAAGTGGTCTGTTTACCAATTAAATTGGAAAGTGTGTATTTTTGTGTGAGCCGAATTCGTAAGTAACGTGTATGTGAACGCAGGGTCAGGAGGTGAGCGCGCTGGAGGAGGCGCTGCCGCCGGGCTGGGAGATTCGCTTCACGGAGGAGGGCTCGCGCTACTTCGTGGACCACAACACGCGCACCACCACATTCCAGGACCCGCGGCCCGGCGCGCCCAAGGGCCAGCAGGGCGCCTACGGCGTGCCGCGCGCCTACGAGCGCTCCTTCCGGTGGAAACTTAGTCAGTTCCGATACCTCTGCCAGAGCAACGCCCTACCCAGCCACATCAAGATTACGCTGTCGCGACAAACGCTATTCGAGGATTCCTATCACCAGGTTCGATTGGCGTTTCTTTATAATTTTTTCACTATGGATCGTGATTAGCGGTATGGCATGATAAAAAATGGTACGTACTAATAAAATTAGGCTCGAGGGCTTTATGCATTTATTATTTTCCACTATTGAAACCCACGCCTAGGACTTGTAATTGCTATGCTTTTCTCACTAGCATTAACTGAAATGAGCTGTATTGTGAGTATGGCCGTTCGTTTGCAGATAATGAGGCTCCCGGCGTACGAGCTGCGCAGGCGGCTGTACATAATATTCCGCGGCGAGGAGGGGCTGGACTACGGCGGCGTGAGCCGCGAGTGGTTCTTCCTGCTGTCGCACGAGGTGCTCAACCCCATGTACTGCCTGTTCGAGTACGCCAACAAGAACAACTACAGCCTGCAGATCAACCCCGCCAGCTACGTCAACCCCGACCACCTGCTCTACTTCAAGTTCATAGGGAGATTCATAGCCATGGCCCTCTACCATGGAAGATTTATTTATTCCGGATTCACTATGCCTTTCTACAAGAGAATGTTGAACAAGAAATTAACCATGAAAGATATCGAATCGATTGATCCGGAGTTCTACAATTCGTTGGTTTGGATAAGAGATAATAATATTGACGAATGTGGCCTTGAGATGTGGTTCAGTGTGGACTTTGAAGTGTTGGGCCAAGTGATACACCATGAGCTGAAGCCGAGTGGAGATAAGGAGCGCGTCTCTGAAGTGAGTTCATATTAATTTTCTTTTCTTTACTAGCTTTTTCCCGTGACTTTGTCTGCGTACAATTCGTTATTTACGTTTCTCTCGGACACTGCAATTTTTGGGATAAAATATATTTTATGTCCTTCCCTTTAGGCACTAAAGTAGATCCTTGCCAATGTTCATCAAAATCGGCTCAGCGGTTTGGCCGTGAAAACTTAACAGACAGACAATTACTTTCGCATTCATAATTTGTTAGGGTTCCGTACCTAAAAAGGAAAATACGAAACCCTTATAGGATCACTCGTGTATCTGTCTGTCCGTCCGTCTGTCACAGCCAATTTGCTCCGAAACTACTAGACCGATTGAGTTGAAATTTAGTACACATATGTAAGTCGATGACCGCAACACGGACGCGTAAGGCAAATAAATGAATTTTAAACATGGGGGCTACTTTTGGCGGGTAATTTTCTTATAGGTTTGATACTAAGGCAACTAAATATGATAATATGTTTTTAGTCGAACAAAGAACAATACCTGCAACTGGTCACGCAGTGGCGCATGACACGAGGTATCGAAGAACAAACCTCAGCTTTCCTGGACGGCTTTAACGAGGTATGTTTTGCTGCTTCTTTTTATGAAAATTGTCTATTTACCACATTTCATCATCTCTTCTCCTCAACCTCGCCAAACATATAGAAAATAACAGTGATTTTGTTAGGTGGTGCCTTTAGAGTGGTTGAAGTATTTCGACGAGCGCGAGCTGGAGCTGATGCTGTGCGGCATGCAGGAGGTGGACGTGGACGACTGGCAGCGCAACACCATCTACCGGCACTACACGCGCACCAGCAAGCAGGTCGCCTGGTTCTGGCAGGTGAGATCTTTATTTGAAAGCACTAAGGTCTGTTCGCAGAGTTGATAAAAAAAGTTAAAAGTCAGGGCTTCTAACTCATTACAAATAACGGCCCGCTAATTATTTTTATCGATGATATTTTTTTTTTTTTTTTCATAGAATATTTTTATTGAATAGCTTAACTGTATAAACAGAAAGCAACACGCGAACACTCAAATGACACACTAGATGCCAACGACATTATAGAAAGACACAAGACACGTCATAACCATACTCAACGCGATTTAAACATGTGTAATAGATAAAAAAAATCTTTTCGCGCACATATAAGACATTAATTTACAATATGGCGATTGTGTATATGAACGAAACAAATATATTTTTTCGCCGCCGTCCGCCCGGCGCTACACCGCACTGACAACATCTGCGTCCCTCGTACACCGAATCTCAGTACGCACGGCGATAAGCGATGCCCGTCATACAGTTTGCGATAGTTAAGCGACAGTCGCTATTTCGAAACGATATCATAATATTTATCAACTCTCGCCGAACAGACTTTAAGTAATAAAAACAAAACTGGTTGAGGTATTAAGATTTCGTAATTAAAATGGGCAATATAGTAATTATTTGCTTTTTTTTTACATTTTGTTTTAAACCTCATTTGGATCTTCATGCATGGACGTTATTTTAAATTGAATGTAGCATTAATAATCCTACTTCTCACAAGCCTACAGTTTAATCACGCGTAAATATTTTTTCAGTTCGTTCGTCAAATGGATAATGAAAAAAGAGCAAGACTTCTGCAGTTCGTGACGGGCACATGCAGGGTGCCTGTAGGCGGCTTCGCGGAACTCATGGGCTCTAATGGTCCTCAACGGTTTTGTATAGAAAAGGTAAGACTAACAAGCCTCCTCCGTTGCACTGGGAGTGAAGAAAAAACATAGAATGCGTGCAGATGCTTATCATCCTGGCATGTCGTAAAAGTCTACTAAGGGACGGGTCCTCTTCAACATGGTGGACTATCTGTATGGGCGATGGGCTGATCACCTGTCACCATACGGTTCATCATACCATCTTAGGACTAATTAATCGAACGTGGCCACAAGTAGTCTTGTGGCTCTGCCCACCCCATTAGGGATTTCGGGCGTGATGCTATGTATGTATGTAAGACTAACAAAAACCATTCGAGAGCATGTCGGGCCATGCTTAACTAGTGTAAGGTTCCGTATGATTTTCGAAAAGATTCGAGAGTACCGGGATAATATATCTGTGTTCAGTATCGATGCTACGGACACAGCAAGACAGTATTTCCCGGGAACGTACCCTAGCTGTAATCCTGTGGGAAATTACCATTGATAATTTTGATTATTTTATACAAGTATGTTTTCGTTTTCAGGTTGGCAAGGACACGTGGCTGCCCCGATCGCACACTTGTTTCAACAGACTTGATTTGCCGCCCTACAAAAGTTACGAACAATTATGCGAAAAGTTAAACTATGCTATTGAGGAAACAGAAGGTTTCGGCCAAGAATAAATTATTTATTACTGTGATCCTAGCCACGGAGGAATCGCAGTGGCGGAGGTGATTTGTCCCTATGTTTACTATTAGTTAAATAATGTTGTAAAATATTACCACAATAATATAAATAAATGCACCACCTCAATGCGAGGAATTTTATTATTCACCAATGGAATTGGTGCATAATTTCATAAAAAGACCAACCAAATACTTGTATGAATATTTTGTTTAAACTATAATAATTACGTATGTATTATGTAGATATCGTTAGTGTATTATGTCAGTTATAAGAATATTTTGTTTGAACTATAACTAGCAAAGTTCATCTATAAAGTTAATTAAACAATTTTGAAGCCACTAATCTCTTTTTGTAATGCAATCCTATAGTGTAATTAGCCATAACAGATTCCCGTTTATTGATATATTTGTCGAATAACAAACACTACGGGAGGGAAAGGGAAATCAAAATTAAAATCAGAGTAGATTTATTTCCTTTCAAAATGTAAGATGTCTACCCCATAAACACCCGGAATCGTTTCGGAACATTTCGCAGATCCCTATGCCGACCCTCTCAAATATCTAAGCAGGACACCTGCAAAAGACAACCCCCACCCCCCTTATTTGTAAACTATTTGATTATTGTCTGTTTTATATTACTTTATTTGCAATAAGATTGATTTGTATTTTTTTGGTAAAAGTTATATAAACACGGATATACTAACACAATAGATTAAAGTAATTTCAGTTCCAATAAAAGTGGCTAGTGGAGTTTTTAGCTGCTAAAAGTTCGGCAATTCCTGGGCCCTCCCTTACCAGGTGGCCATGAGGATTTTCAACACGTCTTGAATTTAGTTCCTCCTCAAAATGGTAAAGTGTCCCCAGTTATCCTGGAATAATCACTAAAAATAAGACAATGTGTATTAACACATATTATAGCAGACAATATGGTGATGCATGCACGCCTTAGCAATAATTCTACCCTATATTTGAAAAAAAAAAAACCGCCCCCCGCGGCCCCGCGCCCTCTGCCCGGGCGCAGCGCGCTACGCGGAGGGCAGTGCGCGGGTTGCTCTGACCGGGACCGCACTCGAACCCTGAAGAAGGACTCTATTCGAGTTCGAAACATGTCGGACTATTTCTGACAATAAATCGTGAGTAAAGCCGTGTTTTTCAAGTATTCATAATGTCTCACGAAAGTTTTAATATCACAATTCTACCCTAGTTTTAAAATAAATCCCAAAAACAAGAAGTACTGAGGCCCCCCAGGAGTGAAAGGAAAGTTACCGTGGCATCAGTGGATAAAAGTTAGCTCAGGCACAACCACGACAAGGTCCCAGAGGGAATCATAGCCACCAAAGTTGAGTCTGTCTGTATGTCACAGCCGTTTATCTCAGCAACTACTGATATGAACTTGAACCCCATAAGTATATCGCAGGAATAAAAGGTTTAAATATATTTTAAATTTTACTGAAAAAGGGAACCATCGAAGTGGATCAAGTCAAGCAATATGATTAAAAGGGGTGTCGTATGAAGGGTATTTTGGGATTTGAAGGGATTTTTCGGACGATATTGTTGTCCTCCCTACTACTGCTGTGAAAGAAGTAATGGCCGCTTCTAACAAAAGGTGGTGTTGTACGCTTGTCGTGTACTGTTTTGAAAAAAATATTTCCCACCGACTGAGAAGTAGAAGATTTTCCGTACTGGACCTTCATAAGAGCTATTACCGTCAAAATTAAAAAAAAAAACCTGCCAAGTGCGAGTCGGACTCGCGCACGAAGGGTCCCGTACCATTATCTATAATCAAGCCAAAAAAAACACGTTTAACGTAACACGTAAAAAACATATTTGTTTTATTTAATTATTTATTCTTAAAGTGAATATATAACTAAATATTCTGTGAATATTTCAAGCGTCTACCTGTTGCCGTTATCAATATCGAGCAAAAAAATCACATTTGTTGTATGGGAGCCCCCTTAAAAAAATATTTTATTCTGTTTTTTAGTATTTGTTGTTATAGCGACAACAGAAATACATCATCTGTGAAAATTTCAACTGTCTAGCTATCACGGTTCATTGGATACAGCCTGACAGACGGACAGCGGAGTCTTAGTAATAGATAGGGTCCCGTTTTACCCTTTAGGTACGGAACCCTAATAAAAACAACTTTGTGACTTTATTTTATTGTTACCACTATCCTGTGTGTGTTATCCTGTTTCTGTGTGACCCTGATAAAATAAGGATAGTAGAAGCGTTATTTATTTAAACTTTATTGCACAATATACGAGTGTACAAATGGCGGACTTAATGCTAAAACCTGCTGTCGGCCGCAACCGACTGTGGGGTTCAAAAGCTTAAAAGTTTTAAATATCGCAGATGCAGGACCGCCAGTTCTATAACAATTCCCAAGTTTAAATTCATAATCTTATTAGTTGCTAAGATAAACTAAATTTAGGTTATCCTAGTTGGTAGTGACCCTGCCTCCGAAGCTAGCGTCCCGGGATCGATCCCCGGTAAGGGAAAATATTTGTGTGATAAGCACTTATGTTTGTTCCTGAGTCTTGGATGTTTCCTATGTATTTAAGTATTTATTTCTCTATATAACTATGTATATCGTCGTCTAGTACCCATAACACAAGCCTTTGGAGCTAACTTTGGGACTAGATCGCTTTGTGTAAAAGATTGTCCCCTGATTTATTTGTTATAACTGCCGTGACATGGAGACGCACAGACAGTCATTGAAGTTGCACCATAACTGAACTTTTTAGATACGAAACCCAAAACATTGAGACTTATACTCAAACACCTGTAATTCCTGTATGTTTTTTGTCATGGTTAGGGAAAATTGCCCATAGTCCTTTGTCATGTTAAAAAAAAATGAAAAAAGTAATGTGAGTACCTACTTTTCTCCGTGAAAACCCGTTCAAAATAAAAACAACGAATACAAATAGTCCACACTGGCATTTATTGAGTTAAAAACTTAAAATGAATGCAACTTATGTTAATTTAATGGCTATAAATATAAGTATAATAATTAAAATAACTTAGATGTTGCGAAATCCTTGGCAATTTTCATTGCTTTTTCGAGGAATTGTGGGTTATTACCAGAGGCTTGGGCAGATTCGGCTTTTCCGCCGCCCTTTCCACCCATGATATCCACCACAGATTGAACCCATTCAGATGCTAGTAAACCTTTTGCGTTTGCAGATTTAGGTACAGCAGCTAAACAATAAATTTTATTGGCGTCTTCATCAACTGAAAAAAACATTGCTGATGTAGTTGGGCGCAGCTGCTTCACTTGCTTTAAAGCACCATCTAAAGCTTTCGTGTTTCCCTGAGCTTTAAGTTCAGCAACAATAACTTCTGATATTTTCTCATCAAGGCACATCTCTTTAGCTTTTTCAATGACTTGAGTTATAACCAAAGCTTTCGTGGCTCTTTCTTTGTCATCAAGTTGTTTTTTCAGATTTTTCAGCATATTTCTCAATTCGTCCTTTTTCCAGTAAGATATTTGAGCATGTGATATATCATTTGTAAGATCAACAATATTCCTTAAAACAGCTTTTTGGTCAAAATCATTATTAAGTTCCTTTATCATATTAGCAAGATTGTTAACTTCATTTTCCAAAACACTTAATTTACTAACGGCTTTTACAGCTTCGGGACCGGTTAGTGCGACAATTCTTCGAATACCTTTTGCAATCCCTTCTTCACTGACAATAACATATTCCCCAATATGGCCAGTTTGGTGTAGATGAGAACCACCGCAAAATTCTACAGAAGTCTCAAAGCCATTTGGTCCATCTGGATTGGTTTCCAATTCTTCAACAGGTATTCCCACTGACACAACACGCACCGGGTCTGGGTAATGCTCATCAAACATAGCTCTTAATCCCTTGATTTTTTTTGCATCGTCCAATCGCGTATGTTTGGCATACACTGATTTATTTTCCTGAATAATGACTTTAATTTGATCTTCAGCATCTTTAATTTGTTTGGTCGTCATTGGACCCTTATTAGTGAAATCAAATCTTAAGCGATCTGGCATTACAAGAGAACCTCGTTGGTCAGAATCGTTTCCAAGAACTTTTCTAAGTACATTATTTAGCACGTGAGTTCCAGTATGATTGTTCATAATTAATCGCCGTCGATCAGTGTCAATATGAAGAGACACGGCATCACCAACTTTAAGTACTCCTTCAACTTTACCTATGTGCATTACATATCCACCCTTTACTTGAACATTCTTAACAGTGAATTCATTACTGTCATCATCAACTTTGAGCATGTACCCTTCGTCGAATATTTGACCCCCTTGTTCAGCATAAAAATTAGTTTTATCCAATATTATACCACACTCTTGCCCAGATGATACCACATTTACGAATTGTTTATCTCGCCTAAAAGCTAAAATGTTCGCAGTGCATGGTGCAAAAGTGTACACGGCGCCTTTACCAGTGGAAGAAGGAACATAATTATATTTTGGTGAATCGTCAGTGACAGGCACACCACTGTCTTGTAGATGACTAATGGCATGTATGTCAAAAGCTAGTAGATCCTCTTGTCCTGCAGCTTTACCTTGAGATAAGAGTTGTGATTCTTTCTTTGCCTTATCATAGGCGTCCATATCAATACTTAGACCTTTTTCTTCACACATCAATTGTGTAAGGTCAACTGGAAAGCCGTAGGTATCGTAAAGGCGCCAAGCAACTTCCCCCGGTACAGTTCTCGACTCCCCAAGTTTCTCAATTGTCCTATTCAACAGATTTCTACCACGCATCAATGTTTTCAAAAATTGAACTTCCTCTTCGTTGATAGTTTGTATAATAGACTCAGGATCCTTTGTTATCTCGGGGAATATATCTCCTAGTATTTCAACAACAGTATGTACAAGTGAAGCGAAAAATCCTGGCTTAGCATTGAGTTTCTCAGTTGCATATCGTACAGCCCTTCTTAAAATCCGACGAAGCACATAACCTCTACCAGTATTATCAGGGCAGCCACCATCAGACAAAGCAATTGTTAGAGTTCTTGCATGATCAGCTAAAACTCGGTATGCCATATCAATACCATCAACATCTTCATCCCCTACTTTACCAGAGTAAGGTCTAGCACCAGTGCCAATTTCAATTGCTTTGAATATAGGGACGAAAAAATCAGTATCATAATTTGCCCTTTTGTTTTGTATCACAGACACTAATCTTTCCAGACCAAGCCCACAATCAATATGTTTTTTGGGTAAGGGTTTTAATGACCCATCTGTCTCTCTATTGTATTGAATGAAAACTAAATTCCAAATTTCTAGCACATCTGGGTCATCCATATTAACAAGATGAGCTGCATTTCGTCCCCCTATTCTATCATAATGTAATTCAGAGCACGGTCCACATGGTCCTGTTTCTCCCATTTCCCAAAAGTTGTCCTTCATGCTCCCAGGTAAAATATGAGATTCAGGAACACCCAGTTGCAACCAAATATTCTTACATTCTAAATCAGGTTCAAGCCCAGATGAAGGGTCTCCACCAAAGTAAGAGACATAAAGCCTATCACCAGACAATTTAAAAACATCAGTAAGAAGTTCCCAAGCCCAGGCACATATTTCCTTCTTGAAATAATCACCAAATGACCAGTTGCCCATCATTTCAAAGAATGTGTGGTGGTAAACATCTTTCCCAACATCATCTAAATCATTATGTTTGCCTCCCGCTCTTATACACTTTTGAGTGTTTACAGCTCGTACATAATTAGCCATTTCAGAATTAGGGTCAACTGACCCTAAAAAGATAGGCTTAAACTGATTCATTCCAGCATTGGCAAACAGTAAGGTTGGGTCATCAAGAGGTATTGTAGATGAAGAGTGGACATATTTATGGCCTTTGTCAATAAAAAAGTCCAAGAATTTCTGACGGATTTGCTTTCCTGTCATAGAAGTATCCATTATTGAGGTTTATCTGTAATTAAATAATTAACATTTTGATTTAAAGTCCTTACTCTCTATCAGGATAAAAAGATAAATTCGAAAAAATTTACCACAAAATAAATCATTGACATAAAAATTGTTGATATTTAAATAAAAGTAACATATGGCAAAGTTGCATCAGAATATGTGGCAAGAAATTAAATGTAGACCTAGCATAGTATGTGAAATCCCGACAATAAGGTTATATTGATAAAAAATATGCAAAATATGAACTTGTGTCCTTTGTAAGTGTGAAAGATATGGGTGTAAGTAGGTAGTTATAGTTATTATTGACATCATCATTACTACTTTTATTTCAAGGCACCATATGCTTGGTAAAGGATGATTTTAGAAATACGCTCACAAAATAATGTTCAGCAAACCGACTAGTCTATTTAACAGCCGGACATATAATTTGGGTTAAAATATAATATAACTGAATTATAAAATATTATTCTTTACCTAGAGATATTGCCACACGGAAAGATCTTCTTACACGGTGTCACGATATCAGTCAGTATCAGTGAAAGTCACTGCCTGCAACTGAACTGACTGAGCATATGCAAAAAATAAAATTAGTTCACTACGTTGTCATGTCAATGCAGCTAAATAGTAAGGCTAGGTACTTACAGACCTATGATATAACTGTGCAGTTATATTTTCTTGCACAATTATATTGATCGTCAGTGGATGATATTTACGGTCAATATCAAGTACTGACGATCAATATAACTGTGCAACCAGTTATATTATTGCACAGTTATATTGTAGGTCAGTACCTAGCCTTAATACACAGAATAATATTTTTGTAACTTTGCATCAATCTGGATTTCAACTCTTTTTCTGACCCCGTAAGGCTTGTTACACAATTATATTGATCGTCAGTAGTCGATATTGAGCGTCAATATCATCATAAATTAGGTCTTATTCCTCTATGATATCATCTACTGACGATCAATATAATTGTTCAACCAGTGATATTGCACAGTTATATTGTAGGTCAGTGGCTAGCCTCAGGGCCGTCTTAAACTAGGCTGGGGCCCTTGGGCACACATGAATTTGGGGCCCTTTAGGAAAGTAAAAAAAGCGAATTAAATAAATGTGTGAGAGAAATTATCGGTCCTTCGGGGCCGCCTGAGAATGGGGGCCCTAGGCACGGGCCCCGTGTGCTTTTATGGTGAAGACGGTATTGGCTAGCCACTGACCTACAATATAACTGAGCAATATCACTGGTTGCACAATTATATTGATCGTCAGTAGATGATATTGACGCTCAATATCGATTACTGACGATCAATATAATTGTGCAACAAGCCTTACGGGGTCAGAAAAAGAGTTGAAATCCAGATTGATGCAAAGTTACAAAAATATTATTCTGTTTATTAAGGCTAGGTACTGACCTACAATATAACTGTGCAATAATATAACTGGTTGCACAGTTATATTGATCGTCAGTACTCTCAGTACTCAGTTATATCAAACGTCAAAATGTGCGTCAAAAGGAACTTCAAAAATCTCTCCAACTACCTACGTACCTACCAGAGAGTAAAGTAAGTATATAGGTACCTACCTACCTATAGCCTGTGATGATGACAAACGTCAGCCAGCCACGCCGTGAATGTGACAGCCAAAGAGTATAATAACTACCCAGGGTTGCCAACCTTGGGGGTTTACCCCTACATTTAGGGATAAAATAAGTGGTTTGGGATTTTTTTTAGGGTCAGTACATTCTTAGGGGGTTTTTTGGGGGTATAAGAAACTGAAAATGAGTGGAAAATAGATTGTAAGCTTGAAAGATGACAGCATTGAATGCAACTTTCGTGCGATCGCGAAGAATACCGTGCTATTTTCAGAATGTTTGTCGTGGGTACTTGGCCTTTTACATAGGTGATCACATTAACAAGAGTAAAGTATGATATGGGTTATCAGTCTGTGGTAAAGAGAGCGTACAAAAAAACAGTGATTAGTGTTTGAGGGATTTTTCGAGCTGCTTTTAGGGTTATACCTCTTTGAAGAGTTGGCAACCCTGTAACTACAGTAGTATGACCAGGCCATAAAATCCAAAAATAATAAACATAGTAGTATGTAGTGACAGCTTGATTGAAAAGGGAAAAGCTACTGAAGTGAATTTCGTTTCTTTCTATATCCAGTTTTGTTTTGATTTACATTACATTGCATTATTGGTATAGATTGAATTGAGGCAGGGCAGGAAGAGATTAAATAGTTGTTGAATTAACGTTTGCATAGTACTTTCTCGGAATCGTGCATACTGAGTTTTTGCAATGATATCGCGATTAGTGGAAAACGCTTTTTCTTGTCGCAATGTTTGTAATGTATTTAAAAATAAGAACTTTAGTAGTTTAGTGCATCAACACCATATGCCAAACGATGCTCAAGCAGAAACAAATGCTTTACAAAGAGTTTCCGAAGATTTGTCTGCATTCACTGCGTACTACCCCAAGTCGTTTAATATAGCAGGTTATGTGAACACTTCCGAAACATTACAGAAGTTGATACAATTGAATGTTAATCTAAGCCAAATAGAAAAGAAACCCCACTTGGCTGAAAAGCTTCTAAAATTGGACTTCGAAAGAAATATAAAGAATCATATTCTATTCCTCAAAGACACCATTGATATGGAAGATATAGGAAGCTTTATAACTAAGAACCCACTTATTCTGAATGAGTCTTTGAATGACCTGAAAGTAAGAATTAATTATTTACAATCAAAGAGTTTTTCTGAAAGCCAAATAAAGCGTATAATTAATATGAATCCATTCTGGCTGATGTTTACGTGAGTATGTAAACTATTTTATTATATGTCAATGGACAGTTTATTTATATTTTTATCCATGACTGCTTGAATACAGAACATGCATTTGATCTTCAAAATATATCTTTTATTTACACATACTACCTGACCTCTGTGATAGATTGGCAATGAAGCCCTAAAATATTTTGTTAAAGTTCAGTTATTCCTAAATTATTCTTGGCTTTTTTTACAGCACAACAAGGATAGATCGAAGATTAGGTTTCTATCAAGAAAAGTTTAATTTATGTGGTAAGGAGGTAAGACTACTCGCCACTAAGCAGCCAAAGCTCATAACATACAATCTCCATCAAGTAAACACTAACATATTTGTCTTAAAAGAGGAGATGGGATTCAACCAACATGAACTAAAGCAGTTGATCTTAAACAAACCAAAGGTGTATATGCTTAGTGAGTATTTTATAATTTTTGAAATAATTATCAATGTATCATGACCATATTAATAGCATAGTATAAATAGGCGGGAAGTAGGTTATCTTCATACAAACGCACTGTGCAGCTTGTATGTGTATACATAATTTATCTTAATTATAAGACAGCGGCGAATTGAGCTGGATATTTTGTCTTATAATTTAGTAAGGGGAAACGGGTCGAGATTTTGTTTAAGTGTGCATGCAGCGACGTATAGATGCTTTGGCGCACACATACAAATCGTGCGCGGTGCGTTGTATGAAGATAACTTACTTCCCCTTTATACTATGTTAATAGTCTGTGCTAAAGACTGATATATCATTAGTTAAGTAAGGTTATGAGTATGAGAAAATGCCTATTTGAGAATAATACCACTCTTGAGCACAGACTATAAATTTAGAGGTAAGTGATTGTCTGAATTATAAGACAAAATATCCAGCTCAATTCGCCGCTGTCTTATAATTAAGACAAATTATGTATGCATTCTGTTTGTGTCACTTGGTATAGGTGGCAATACAGACACATCTGTTGAAAATTTAACAGCCGTTAAAGGGTTAAGACTGTGCTTCCACTTTGTAATAGTGTTATAACCTAGATTTAGTCACCAAATTAACAGCAGGCAGATTGTTACCAGAATTGTTTTTAATTTTTAACTGATTTCAAAAATAAAAAGGAGGTGGTTTTCAATTCAGTTGTATGTTTTTTTTTGTAGATGTGTTTTTTACAACTATTTAAAAATACTGAAAAATGTTTAGCTGAATTTAGCCAAGATTTTATTGTGCTGATTGGTTGTTCCTGCTTAGCTCATAAACTTTTTACCATTGTTACAAAATTAACTAAACCTACATGAAAAAATACAAGATATCCTGAAAAGTAAAGCGGAAAACATCTTGTGGTAAAATGGAGATGGGGCTGACTGAATTACATTGGCCAAACATAATTTGATGAAATGTCACATTAAACTTAAACATGGACATTGACCCTGCTAATTGTTATTTACTTAGCATTTTAGTATTATGTTTGATTCAATTGATATTTTTTGTTTTATATTTCAGATCAAAAAACCATACTGGAAAGATTCAACTATATACATAATAAAATGAAAATACCTCATCACAGAATATTGGAAACACCAGAGGTGTTGATGTGTAGGAATTTTAGAATAAAGCAGCGCCATTTATTTTTGGAGAGACTTGGGAGAGCTCAATACGAGCCAAAAAAGGAAAATTATGTCCATATAAAAAGCCTAATAGAAGGAACTGATATAGAGTTTTGTAAGCAGTATGCAAAATGCAATGTTTCAGATTACAATTTATTTCTTAAAACTTTATGAGTTGAAATACAGAGTTTAACCAGTTTTTCCTAATAATATTTTGTTTTGAAATGCATTTACTGAATGGTATAAAAGTGTGTCAAATATTCCTGCTACTGTAAATACTCCGCCGACAATAGCACAGATGTTGGTTGCGAAATGTCCAATAGATCTGAAAAAAAGAAGAGAACAAGACACTATACAAGGCAGTCATTCATAACCAGGGATCAGATAATCGGATGCATATCTACCTATAGATAGAAGTGAACTTACTATTTTATTATTTAATAAAATGCCTGGGATGAAATAAATTTAAATGATTTAAATTTGTTACTTATGTTGCATGCTTGGTAAGAATGTTTAAGAGGTTTATTTTAATATGTACCACTAAAATACGACATTGACGAAGTTCATGGAGTCTGTTCATATTTATGTAAAGTATAATAGATTGGTTACTTGAAATAATGAAATGGTCATGCACGGGTGAGATAGTAACGTTTTACTATCAACAATAATGTTTTAACCAGCTTTAGACAACATGCACCAGATTATTCAATCCAAGTTCATAACCTATTTAAAACTGCACTTCTGTTATCATTGAACAACTGTATGAACTACTCTGCTAAGTTTTAGTGAACCCCAACTAGAAATTTGGTTAATATAATATTTTAACATTTATTTAATTTTCGAAGGATTCAAAAGAGAAGAAAAAAACGTGCAGTGTAATATTGCAGTGGTAGGCTATTGGTCTAACGCGTGGCGTCTCGTGCAGAAAGTCTCATCTCAAGTGCAGAATTAAATTTGATATTTACCATGAGTATTTGGTGAAGGAAACATCGTGAGAAAACCTGCGTACACCTGCGGATTAATTCAGAGATGTGTGTCCCCAATACACATTGAGCCCGCGTGGGGAGTATACTGCCCAATCCCTCTCACTATGAGGCTGCTACTAGGCTTATGATGATGAAAAGAAACAAAGAATGATTTGACTAACTTACCGTTCCTTTTCTGTATATTTAACCATCAATGGTGATAGCTCATAGCTAAAAAATGCTCCAGGCATTCCAGATTCTGAATTAATGTTTGAGACCGATTTTTGGTGCCTGGTTACCGAAAACTGATTGGTATATAGGACGCTATTATCAAGCTTTACGTAAACGGTAGGTACTATCTTTATATAGTACTGAAACATTACAGCACCTGTAACACAAAAGTAAGACGTATATAATTTTCTCTACTCTACAGTATTATGTAATCTGTGGCATCATTTATAAATACCCCAGTCAAATTAAATAGAAACATTACATAATAATAAAGCACTAAATGATAATTATTAAGACTAATACAAATGAAATCGATGATTGAATAATCAACAAATATGAAAAATTATAAAATATAGTGTAGAGAGCGCTATGAAGTCTCTCTTGTCAGGTACAGATATCGCACAAAACGAATAAATCAAATACCAACAAACTAAATTTTAATTAGACAGAAGGATAACACTGACGAACTGGACTAATCAACAAACAAAAAAAGCGATAGATGTAGACGTGCGCACATCAATCATCTGCCTTTATGTGCGCGATAAAAACTAGTGTGCTTGGGGGTAACAGTGTACAATCTGGTACAAACTACATTTTACTTAACACAAACAACTGGCTCTTTTTGGCACACCCTATTCCAATAAGAGTCGGGGGCACATAAACTTGCTCAGAGAGCAGAGCACATCTTTGATCGTATTTAAAATGGTTTTGAGACGTTGCATTAAAGTTAAACCTTTTGGCCGCCAAGCATGTCTAAGAAGTAACACTAATTTCAACTTTAAGTCAAGTAATGAAGGACTTTTTTCCCCGTATACGCTGCCACAGATAGTCACAACGGCGGCCGAAAGGTTGACATATTTTTTGTGATAAGAGGATGCTCGAGTTGCCGACCGGCCGACCGACTCGGCTGATGTGAAATGTAAAATAAATCCTATTTCAATGTGCTAGATAACCAAAGGCCTTGATGAAAAAAAAAACAGGGGCCCAACTAAACTGTTTACGGTGCGTGGGAGAATTTTAAGCTAGTTCAATACGAGGTTTGCTGGTCAGGGTCCGAGGGCCTGCGACTCAGGGCCTCGGTGCACGCCACCGACCGTCTAGGCCTTCGGTAGCTTTGTTACTAGTTCTAAGATTTTAAATACGATCAAAATCAAAAGGCTTCTGCTCTCGCGAGCCAGTCTATGTGAACGAGTAACTGTGTGTAACTAATGAGTTCAGCTATTCAAAGGTTGCTATGAAATAAGAACTATGCTTTAGTTATTGTTCTGAGATTTGTCGCATACAAAACATGATCTTTTTTATTTAAACCGGTAGTAGGCAAACCTATCCATGGATTGAATAATGGGGACGTGCGTAAGCCCGTTGTATTTTAGGCGCTGTGGAGTTGAAATATCTCAGCTGACATTACGAGAATACGAAATAACGTTTACATTCGATATACACCAATTTTTATGGGATAACTCTTGCGTAATGTAGTTGATAAGAACCGAAATTTTTGCTACAATATCGGTCGCTACGTTACGTCGAAAAATTAAAAAAAAGACGAGGCTGTCTGACAGGTGTCAGTGTCATTTGCCGAGAAGATATCTAACGAGATTTTGTAATTTTATTTAGAATTGCGGCACATAAATTACACACATACAACAATGCCTGTACCCGGGGGCATGTACCAAAGCCAAGGGCCGACTTGTTTTGATAAAATGAAAATGGGCTTTATGATAGGATTCTGTGTTGGAATGGCTAGTGGCGGAATTTTTGGTGGTTTTACAGCTTTGAGGTTAGTATTGATATTTACATTATTAATAATTTCGGATCAATTCATAAGATTTTAAACACGAAATAATATGCCTGACAGATTTACAGTAATTGGATATGAATTGTACAACTTATGATGTTTTAAAAATTACTTTCTTTCTTAGTGTTTTGGCAAACATAGTGCAAAATTTTAATGACTTGAAATTTGAATATAATTGTTGCAGATATGGAGCTAGGGGCCGTGAGCTAGTTCATTCAGTTGGAAAAGTTATGCTGCAAGGAGGTGGAACGTTTGGTACATTTATGGCCATTGGCACAGGAATACGCTGTTGAGTCTGGCCATCACACTGATTGTATATATTGTCTTGTAGTTTATATTGTTGCATTCATTAAAATACATTGTTATTATTAAGAATATTCCGTTTTTAATTAAAATGATTTCAAGACTAAAATAATAAGGAATGTGTGTTGTGTTCTAATAAATTTTAAAGATAACTGACACAGGAGGTACAACTTTTGGGTAGTTAATGAAATCAATTGGGGCTGTCTATTAGTACTATTGGTACTGATTTGTATGGCAGTATGAGGACATTCCCAGTTTTTCCTGGCACTACCATATAAGCTGGTATAATGATTGTAGTCCCTAGTACTACTGTTTGGTCAAAAGGCCACAATATTTCTTTTTCAAATTTTGCCACTAATAAGAAATAAATTATTTAATGAAGTAAAAAAAGTAGGTTATCACTTAGTTAGAGCCTATTCTGGTATCACAGCAGAAAATATGACTTCCTTACGAGTGCAGTAACTCCAACATTCTGGTCTTTCAAGGTTTAGATGAAGCACTTTGTGTTAAGGACATATTACACATATTTTGAATAAAAACAAATGAAACTGATTAAGGAAGCAATATTTGTCAAATCCCTTTAAATCTCTTGGTTAGGTTATAAACCATAAGGACCTTATAAGGTAAGTATACCACGGCATGAAATCCTGGTATTAGTTTGTATGGTAATACCAGGATTTCTGATACTTGCATCAATACTGCCAAACAGACCAATTCCAGGACAGCATGCCCTGTACTTGTCCACTAAACTGATCTATCAAGTCTATCCTATATAGCACTTACCAGATAGATAATGATAACTATGGTAATACATTTTTACTTACTGAATTAGCAACTTTTAAATTCGTACCTTCCTTTGCCAAGCCTTTGACACCATCCAATGGTGCTGTGTTAGCACTTTTGATATCTGTTCCAAAGGACAAATGTTGAATGATGTGTGTCGTGTTGAAAACAGAAGAAGAATATGGTTGTACATCATGCACATGAACATGGTTGATTGTAAAACTTTTGCCTGGAGCTATGTGGAAACTTCCACCAACCTTAAACAATAATTGAAATTATATTTTATATAACATTAGCAAAAACACATTCAATCGGAGGCATGGGAAAAAATATTCCCGCTCCTCCTACCAATCAGAGTTCTGTCTGGAGGACAGGGAAAGACCCATCCAATTCACTAAAACCATATTTAATAAAGATCTATTTGAAATATTATCAGTTCAAATATCAGTTAATCCATACAGCTTTTGTCATTACTTATTTGTAATTTGGTCTGATGAACCTTTACAAAACCTGACCTAACAGTGTTAAATAAATCAACATACTCTGTTGACTTCCATGTAGCCATATATTTGGCAGCCTTCTTTGAGTGCCATATTTGCTTTTTCAACAGACTCATCATCTTTACACTGTTCGATAGTAGCTAAATCAGGCAAAGCCCATCTTCTTGACTTGTATGCTTCTTTAACATCATCACAGGTGTTACAGCATCTACAATATTAAACAATAAACATCAATACAAACTATGATAAGCATCAATGCTCAAATCAATCCAATATGGCATCAGCTTCAAGTGGCTCTAATGTTATGAAAATGGATAAAAAATAAATAAATAAATTTTAACTGAAGTGTGTCTGAATACCCGATTCAATTAAAAGAATGGTTTAATTTTGAGGAGCCAAATATGAGTGCATGGCACTGCATGCTGCAAATAGCCTGCCAATTCAAATGTTTTAGTCCTGTAAAACAAGTATGGATATACCATTTTTGCTGTTAGACCATTTAAAGCATGCAGTGCCATGAATACCAAACAGACTGAGTGGATTAGAATGTTTAGACATACTTAATAGTTTCAAAATAAGAATTTTATTTTGATGTTATTGAATAACTGCTGATCTATAGGGCACTGTTAATATAGACCCCCTTTAACCCGTCCACAACCGCTGACCTACCAGTGCGTCAGAATCCTGACCTACCTTTACATTTGCGAAAAATTACGTCGTTTTTCCCTGACGCAAAATTTCGTCAGCAGTAGAGGACGGGTTAAATAATAAGTAATCCAATTTACGGTAAATGAGAAAATAGCTTACTGAGATTGATTAAGGGCAGCACCATAGCAACTCCCACAGGTCATTATTGCCACTTCAGAAGAATTTTTCTTTGCCTAAATTTTTAAACAAAAGTAATTAGTTTAATTACACGGTATTCAATTATATTATCAAAAAGATGTTTAGGGCTTTGAAACCTGCAGTAAATTTGCCTTTTACGGGATTCATAAACAGAAGATTAATAAACTTCATATATTAGTGTCTGTCATACCTACAATAAAAAAAAACATATTACCTCCATTACACTAACCAGAAGATAAGATTCTGTCACAGACTACGCAATGCAGGGGCGTAGCTACCTCCGTATCAGCCGTATCAATGATACAGGGCCCCTGGGCTACAGAGGCCTTTTGTAAGAAATTTTTACCCTTCATTTGGGCCCCCCCAACTAATTTTGATACAGGGCCCCTCCAAGGCTTGCTACGCCACTGATGCAATGCAAAAAATAAGATTAACTTCTAAGCTCCAATTGCACCAAACTGGTATAAGGACTTAATACTTTCACTGGTAAGACCTAAGCTCACAACTATTCAGAGAATTTATGTGCAAGCCAAACAACCTGTGAGCCAGTTTCTTGCTTTAGTAATTTTTTATGGGGGAAATTCTATGGCCCTTGGGTTGGATCTTGATTTTTGGGCTAGTGAAGGTGGTAAGCCTAGATTAAATGCCAAATTAAATTAAGCTTATCTTAGTATAAGGCTTACACTATTTTGGTAAAATTCACCACAACACTTTCAGCAGCATAACTTACAGCACTGGTTGATGAAATAAATTCCTCCTTTTTTGGTTCTTCTATGGGGGCTCCAGTTAAATCAAGTCGTCGCTTGTGAATATTGTGGTCCATCTGAAGGTGTTGCTCTCCAGAAGAATCCATTGCATCAAGGACTAAATCTGTTGTCGTTGTCAATATTCAAGCCAAAAATGAAACATTAATTTTAGTTAAGTGCCAAGGTGTGTGGATTAATGTATTTAAAAAAGTGTTAGAACTGAATTATATTAAAATTTCAGCCTCAAAAACCAGTAAGACAAGGGAATGGAGAATTTCGTTTCCTGTATAAGGGTCAAAATGTACTTACAGTTACATGATATGGTGGGCACAATAATATCTAAGTTAATTCTTAGCTTATGGCCTCTTGATGTGTCCACAAATAGCTCTTCTGATACATTAGGCGACAAATATGTGTGAAGTTCGGATAGGAAGAGTAGTATCATAACAAGAGCGCCGGTAACAGAAACTATAAACAAAAATAATAAAGATCAGGGATAGTTGTGTTTAATTAAGTTATTTAATAAACAGCATTTTCAAATTACTTGCGGCCCCTGTTGCAGTTTTTACTCTGAAGTCTTCTAAAGTTTTGGCATAAGCGTCAAGTTGTTTAAATCTATCAATAAGAGGTGTTGACATTTTTATTTTTATTAACGTCTTCAATTGTATTATATTATAGAAATCCTTGCTATGTGGAGTTAACTGTTGTTTGAAACTATAACCTAATTAATGCATATAGAATGCATACGGTGTCACAGAACTTAGGTAAAATAGGCTAGGTCACACCGTGTCAAACTTTGGCTTGCACTTCAGTTTTGCCAAGGTTTTTCCAAAATAATTTCTTTCGGTTTGTCTTGACAGTTGACTGACATGGACATTTTTACTTTACCGTTCAAGGGAAGACAAAGGGAAAATTAGCCCATACAGCCAAGTTTGTTAATTTTTTCTAGTGGCCCGTTTCACTAAGCTACAAATTACAGTTTTACAAGCAAGAACTGGCAGCACCGATGACAAATCCCATACATCTATCTGCCTTACAGTGTTGCAAGTTTTTAACAGTAAAATTGTAACTTGTAGCTTCGTGAAACAAACCACAGAACAATTTTGGTGGCGTCCAATATTGACCGTCAATATCGACTACTGACGATCAATATAATTGTGCACCCAGTGATATTGCACAGTTATATTGTAGGTCAGTGGCTAGCCCAATTGCGCCACCAAAATTGTTCTGTGGTTTGTTTCACGAAGCTACAAGTTACAATTTTACTGTTAAAAACTTGCAATACTGTAAGGCAGATAGATGTATGTTTTTTTTGCCTGGTTTCAGAGACCTTTTTAAGCCACATAGATGTATGGGATTTGTCATCGGTGCTGCCAGTTCTTGCTTGTAAAACTGTAATTTGTAGCTTAGTGGAACGGGCCACTCGAAAAAAAATAACAAACTTGGCTGTATGGGTTAATTTTCCCTTTGTCTTCCCTGACTTTTTGGAATTACGCATTCGTTCCTTTCACACCAGTGGGAGTGGCCCATTTCACAAAATTACAAGTTACAATTTTACAAGCAAAGACTGGTAACACTTCAAGGCACATGTATGCGATGTGTGTTAATGGTGTCGCCAGTGTTTACCTTCATAATTGTTAGTTATAGCTTCGTGAGATGGGCGACTGCTAGTCAATTAAAAAGTGACAAGTCAGCAATAAAGCGACCTGCATCCAGTCCTAGCCAGCAGCCTCCCCGTACGTAGAAAATTCGGGATACACAATACGTACCTGCGGTCCCGCCTCACGATGCGGCATCCGCATGTTACGCTCTTGTGTCAGAAACCAACCGGATGAGGCTCCGTGCTACGCAGGGAGGCGTGTGTGATGACTCGACTGTAAGCGCGCGCGATTTTGCATTGGCAATAGCGAGATAGATCGCACTGTGCTGTTGCGCGCCCGCAATAATACCGGTCCTTAAAAGATAGTGTCCTAGGTTCTCTGAAAAGGGTTATTAGACAGACGGACGGACGTGGTCAAACTACTACTTACAGTTCGACTTCGAGGAACCCTTTTTATACTAAAATTGTAATTTGATTAAAATTTCGTGAACACTAGAAACGCAGGCTTATAAATAGGCCCTGAGAAGACACCAATTCTTAAAAAGACCCCTTAGCACATCAGTTTTTTATCGCGTACATAAAGCATTCGTCCCTTTCGCACCCGAAAATTAGTTAAAAAGTGACAGATGCTTTATGTGCGCGATAAAGCTAGTGGGCTAGGCCCGCAAGAGTTGATAAAAAATTATAATAATCAGGGCTTCTTAACTCATTACAAATAGCGGCCCGCTAATTATTTTTACGGATGATAATAAGAAATTAAAAGGAAAAACTATAATATTTTCATAGAATATTATTATTGAATAGCCTGTACGTGTTCCATTACTGGCATATTATCGGACGACGACCATGATGAAGTCTTAGAGTCGGAGGAAGAATCAGAGTTGGTGACGTTTATTATGAAATGTTCAATTGCTTCGTCTACCCGCCATCAATTTCTAAAAAATTATCATCTTCATTTACCGTATAGTACCGCCGCCCGCCCGCCGGCGCGGCGCCGCGGTTGACAACCACTGCGTGCCTCGTACCAGGAAACTCAGTGCGCGCGGCGATAAGCGACGCCCGTCATACAGTTTGCGATAGTTAAGCGACAGTCGCTATTTCGAGACGATATCATAATATTTATCAACTCTCGGCGAACAGACAACCACTGAACCAGTTGAAAATAGTTTTCATTATGCGACGCTAAACACAAACCTAAGTTTACCAAGTCAGGCAAAAATACATTGCTGATTCATCTTTACGTTTGACGGGACTAGAGATCTATAAAATAAAATACATCACATAGGTATCCAATTTATCTTTTATTATAAATTTGTAACAAGTAAGACTTAATTATCTTACCTTATGAACCTCCTATCTGGCCTTGCGGAAAAAGTGTGTAGGCAATGTACTAGTCATTAACTTAAAGTAAAAATGTTTCTTTTAACAAAGGACAACTAATTTGATTCTTATTATGGCTTGGATACAATAAGTTGAAGAAAGGTAACGTTTTTTGTGGGCCTTTCACAGATACATCATCATAAAGTGTAATTATTATTAACATTAGGTTGAGTATTATTTACATTATGTGTACAGTCTTTTTGATTTAATCTTAAGAGATCACTTCTTAACATTGAAACCCTCGCCCGTGGGGTCCAGGATCCAAGGATAGTTATTGGGGCACTCCATGCAGGTGAAGAGGCGCAGCGTCTCGCCGGGCAGCTCTCGCGTAGTCAGAGGGCACGCGTTGGGCAGCGAGCAGAAAGGCTGGCCTTTTACGTCACACTTGTCTTGTTTCCATTCTTGGAAGTCCCTAAGAGAGGATAGCTCAGTAGGATTTTGCATCCATTGAATAACCTGGATTAAAGAAGTGAAATATACATCATTCTTCTCCAACATTTCTTCGATAAATTTAATCAGCTCATCTCTGAATTCTTTCTTGGATTTAAGCCATGAGGCATGGAAATGGAAACCTAGAGGAGCACGGTTAGTACTGTAGTGGCGGTTGAAGTTGTGTCTTAAGAGACGCGCGAATTGGTCGCCGGTTTGAATGTTGGAACATGAATCTACAACGTGACAACCAGGCAGAGATTCGTCAAAGGTGGGGTCATCTCTGCGGTCCAATTCGTTCATGACCATTTCCCAAACTGGGTGACTCCTGGATGGACAGTTAAGTGCGTTGCCGTTGCACTTGTGCGGCATACGGAAATACAGAGTGTAGGGCCAGATAGGAACGCGGCCAAGAGGAGCAGTAATAGATGCATCATAAACGAAGTATTGGTCTGCCATCATTTCAAATTGTCTGTTTCCACCTACTCGTAAATAAGGCGCGCGAACGCCGATAATAGAAGCATCAGTGATGTTAGCAAATCGTTCGATTATGAGACGACCACCAGCCATTTCAGCTAGCCAGTCGTCGTAGGTGCCGCTGGTCCAGTACTGCGGGTCATCTTTGTGGGTAAGCGAAAACACGGAGATTTCATGTCCTTTACGATGCAATTCTTGGACAGCTGCATAGTTCGTGTATTTGTGGGAGACGAAGAATGTTCCACGAATTTGACAGCCATTAGGGTTGTGGCGGTTGCCATTGAAAATTTGCTCGTACAAGTCGATGTTGTCTACATTTACGGCACCATTGAATGTAATCGTTATCATCTGAGGAACTTGGTTAGGCTCGATTCCGCCTGGGATACGCGTGCCGTCAGCCGAGCAGAAACAGTCGGGCAGGACACACTGGTTGGGGTCACAGTCGGGTGCTCTGTTCGGGTCTACATCGACAGCTGCAAATCACAAAGGTAATATTAAGCAAGAGCACGTCGAGCCACCTATATTATTTAGGTATAAGGGTTTTATAGCCATTAACACTACGGTTATTTGTATGCCTTTTAATACATTTTCAGTATGTCATAAATAAGATAACTTGTTCGACTTCTGCTCGTAAACTGCCCAATGGTTTGGGTGGTGTAGTGGCTGGGGTTGGGGGTACGTGCCGAAAACAAAATGATCACTTCCATATTTAACATTTTTCGTAAACGGTACCCCGTACCATTTTATGAACTATTTAACAATACTCCATTGGATATATTGATGTTAATAAATGCAATTGAGGATGAGCCATCACCACTTATCAGTAAGTAGGTAAATGAATGTGTGTAACTTACTGCAGGCATTTTCATCTGATTCGTCTTTGCAGTCGGGTTTCCCATTGCAGAACAATTCCTTTTCTATACAGTCACCACTTCCGCAGGCTAATTTACCTTCCGGACAAATTGGCTCATCTGTTTTTAGGATTGGTAAGATTTTCCTTGGTTCTGTAAAATAAATGGAAATATGTTACATTGGCACTACTTTTGGGTAGATGGGAGGGTTTCTACGTGTGTGAATATAATAAAATAAAAATATACGGGGCGAATAGACACCGCCTATTTTTTTAAAGTCGGTTTATGGACTTGATCAACTGTTACTATTTTTAAACTTCCGGTGTGACTAACTGGATGCGTTATAGGGTCAACAGGGGAAAGACAGAAAAAGAGGGGAGAAAATTGGCAAAGCATGAAAGTACGAAGGCTTCTATTCGAAATATGAAACCATACGCGTTATCGCTTAGGCAATGTCGAATAGAAGTTCACTTGGTTAAGGCAAGTAGGTACGTAGTGAGCACGATAAAAATAGTAAGACGTTAATTTTAAGTATTTCTGACGCGTGTTTTAAGGAAATAGTATTTATTAACAAAGAGAAAATTTATGCCATGGTCAATTTGTAAGAAGAAACGAAGTTGAAATAACCTGGTAAAAGGGTAGGTATCTAGGTATATATATATTATGTCAGATAGTTTTTACATTTATACATAGTAGGTAATTTTAGGATGAATTAAAGATTTAAAAACACTTTTTTTTATGCCAAAAAATATATCTCAATTAATAAAGTTTTATGTATAAAAGAGCTGAGTCAAAGTAAGTGTTATTTACAACAAAGGATTTCGTAGGAAGCTATAATTTTTGAAAAGCGTGTATAATACATATCAGTGCCAAATACCATAGCAAATACGCTTAATTTAATTTTAGTAATAGTCGCATCCATTTAAGTATTAATTATAATCCAGAGTATGGTACAATGCAGAAAACTAGAAATAAATAGATTAGTTTCAATGTTATATAAAAGTAATGAAGCTTAAGCATAGGGTTAGTGTCGGAAAGAATCACGTGGAAGTGTTTGTGGGACAGTCTCGTGTTTCTGTGCGAGGAACACAACTGCGAGGCGCTGTTGTGAAATCAACTGGCAAAGTGTTGAAAGTTAGTTGTTTTAATTGATCGTTACATAATCACTTCGCTAACGCCCGTAGCCCATATTCAATGCGTGGATAGATTTGCTTACTATCAGTCAAAAATTTACATATTCTGTACGCGGCAAATGTCAAATTTTTGCCCGTAGTAACCAAACCTATCCGTGGATTAAATATTGGGAACAGCCATAAGTCAATTTATTCAATTATTCCATAAAAATATGTGTGTGCATCAACATAACCTCATAACGTATGATAAATAAGAAGAAAATACATTATTTGAATTTGGTCCATTCGTATTGAATGCTACTTCAATTTCTGTGGTGCGATAATTGTCAAGACATTATGAGAGATGTTAATGCGTAAATGGCGGGCCGATCCTCGTGGGCCCGCCCTCGCCGGGCCTCATGCAGCCACCTAGTCTACTGTGCAGCGCGGCCCTGTCACCTAAGCCCAGTTGCTTGCTACGCGCGAATAGCATCTGTTTCGGCACTTACTCTCGAGTTTGTCACAGTTGGTGACTTTACCCTTCCAGTCGCAGGTTTGTTTTTCGAGATCGAAAGCCAGTCCGGATGGGCAAGTGATCTGTTTTAGACCTGACCTAGTGCACCTGCGTTGACAAGAAATTCGCCATTAAAAATACAACATTAGTGAGCAGGAAGTGGTAATACGGAAGACTAGCATGTCCGCTCACGATGGTGTTCTATCCGGAGTTTAATCGTGACGGTACCGGAAGCCCTCCGCAAGACCACTTCCTTCATTCGTCAGGACTTACTTTCTAATTTGTCACAATTCTTAACATGTGTTTTCCAGTCACAGGTTTGGCGGTCGATATCAAAGGCGAGGCCTCCGGGGCAGCGCACCGAGGCGAGCCTGGTGACGCCGTTCTCGCCGCCCTTGTCGCACCTGCACACAGCCAAGCCCTCAGTCCTGGCGCCTCCCAACCCGCCAACTCTAGCGCCGCGCGCTGACGCAAGCTTTCCGACTTCGACATTGTCGAGCGCGAACCTCTAATATAACGCAACTGGTTCAGTGCGTTGCACTAGAGTTGACACTATTGAGAGAACCCAATTATGAAATATTTCTTCTTAGTAAACCCGTCAAGGATAATGTAACATAACATTTTTTTATATCAGAATTAGCACTGTTGGGTATTAGCTTTATGACATAAACGGTACTAATGTGCTTATATGAAAGAAAGTGGCTGTAAAATAAAGTTTAATACGAAGATTAATATTAGTTTAAAACGGGGTAAAGTTCGAATAACGGGCCAGTTTAAAAGATGACATTTAGTTACTGGCCATTAAAATGTATGTACAAAGACTCTGTTAGTAAAATATCCTGAAAAAAAAATCTCAATTGTTTTGGATCTAGGAAATTGAATTTAATTTCATAAATATCATCAGATTCCTTGTTTCATACAAAGTTACAAAGGGGCCAGTAATGGGGGATGATTAGTTATTGGACCCCTACTTATAGGTAGAGTATTGAATTGCTAAGTACATTGTACATTACATCAAACAAACACACATCAAAATAAACAAAAACACCTTTGTAAAAACGGTTAACTAGAGCCTTTTTCACTTTTCATGCTTTTAAAGTACCTACGCTTTTGACCAACGTCTACATGATTTAAAACCAAAGTTCCCTTGCATTTGGCAACCAGGACAAATTAAAGAAAACACTGAAAAATACTGAAAGCTGCAAATTGGCAGAATATTAATTGTATTGTTACAACAAACATAGATTGTGTTTCCTTTTGCTTATTTACAGTTGAGGTACAGTGCTTAAATCGGGAGTAAAACCCATTGACACTCGATTCAAAGCTTCCTCAGTTATCGCTCAGCGGGCCTAGCAAGGTTGAACCGAGGATAAGTTAACACCATCTTATTTCCAAGTACATCTCTCTCACACTAGTGCCGACGAAAGAGATAAGAATAAGATGTAAACTAATCTCGCATGCGAGAATTGGGGTCCAGCGACCCTTGCATGCCAGACACTGGGATAAGTCAACCCCGTTTATCTTTCTGACTATCTCTTTCGTCGGCACTAGTGTGAGAGAGACGCACTTGGAGATAAGACGGTTAAACTTATTGTGTCAACCTTGCTAGGGCCGCAGTTGGGGTTGTTGCTGTTGAACAACCCTACTAATATTATAAATACGAAAGTTTGTATGTGTGTCTGTAGATATATTTGTTATCACTCAGATCTGTAACGGCTTAGCTGATTTTCATGATATTGGTAAAGGGTACGAGGCAATGAGTATTACTGAATTCCACGCGGACGAAGTCGCGGGCAGAAACTAGTTTACTATAACCGCGCAGATGCTAGCACGCTCAACTGTAATGGATGGAATTTATTATGTATTGATACATACATACATACATACATAGCATGACGCCCGAAATCCCTAATGGGGTGGGCAGAGCCACAAGACTACTTGTGGCCACGTTCGATGTATTAGTCCTAAGATGGTATTATGAACCGTATGGTGACAAGTGATCAGCCCATCGCCCATACAGATAGTCCACCATGTTGGAGAGGACCCGTCCCTTAGTCGACTTTTACGACATGCGACAGGATGATAAGCATCTGCACGTATTCTATGCTATTTCTTCACTCCCAGTGCAGCAGAGGAGGATTATGTATTAATATACATTTATAATTGGTGAACATCCCTACCTACTTGCAAAATAAATATTTTCATTTTCATTTTTCATTTACATAACGAGTTTTCGTAGTTATATTCACGGTGTATTTAAAGTTATTCAAGACACGATGGTAGCTGTCCTCAGCGCTCACAAGTCTCTTGTATCAAGGCCTCGCATACTTAAAAGTGCACATAAATAAATCAAGTTGTCGCATGACAATGAACGACATTCTAAATAAAGACTTAAATAAAAAAATACTACTGATTTGTGCTCCTTCTTTAGTTATATTGTCCAATAAAACTCGCTTTCAGTAGGTCTAATTAACTGTAGGTAGAGATTAATATCGATCCATGCCGATGTTAGATGCCAATCAATGGAACTTGTTTGATCACCAACCAGTTTTCTCTACTATGTTTAGAATTGAAATACACGTTAGCACCAATAATTTAACATTTAAATAGGTTAAGTAGGAGGAAATAATGGTTAAAGAATAATGAGAATTGAGTTTTTTTTCAGCGTCAAAGTCAGATGTAGGAAATAAGACTTGATGACATGCCGCCACGTTGCGTTGACCTATCGTGCGATAATGTGGGGGCGGACTGACCTGACGACATCGCGGCAGTCACCTTCGATGGTCAGCCGGAAGTACTCGTCGGCAGGGCGTCCATCGCACAGCTCCTCAGCGGTCGCGTCGTCGGCAGGGTTGTCTTCCTCCTGCCGTTTGACGCGCTCCCCGCTGCCTGTAAACACAATTATTGGTTAAATAGCAGCCTCCTGAGCCCTCAGCTCTGGGGAGGCACACTCAACAAAATACAAATCCAATAAAACAACCAAAACAGTCTACCTAACCAACTAAGTTTAAAATGAATTAATTAATATACCTACCTAGGGTGATATTGTGCTCCTTTATAAAAGTTTTTCGTGGGTGATAGGAAAATACGACTGTCACAGTACTCACAGTACGAGTATTATTTAAAATGTTAACTACAAAGCCTATATACCTATACATTTCCTTTTAGCTAAAAAGGGTACGTTTCTGAAATCATTATACAGGGGACACAACAGGCCTAAGTTGGAAATTTCATAACACCACGAACGAAGCTATAGCGAGGCCTACTAGTAACATTATAACTTGTATGTAAAATGGTGTACAGTCGGCCCATGACAATGCCGAGATCACTTCTTATTATTTCGAAATACGTATAAGACCAGGTAGGTACTTGTAGTTTACTGTGATAAAGTAATGAAGCGCTCAACATTTGCAGACTCTAGCGTAAAACATCGATTGTTACCCTGAACCCGTCCTATGACGAATGAAGAATATATTTACTTACACGACACGACCACGACTACGGGTCCAAGAAGGTCGTTATTATTGGGACAATAACTAATGTAAGCCCTATTCTAGGTATAAATAATTGAAACAGCAAACGACGGAGTTATGGGCCGTTGCAGTGGTTTACATGCTCATTAGGTAATAATACTGCTTAGCGTAAGCAACGATTACAACACAACGAGTGAAGGAATTTAGGTACCGTTCCACTGCAGCGTTGTGTTGTCATTACTACCAGATAGTTAATTAAATTTAAACTAGTTTGAAGGTTTGAATTCCTTCGGCAACGAAGCCAGCGACGTGTAACGTAAACAAGATATTGAAAGTAGTTTCATATCCGCCGTTAAAGGAAACTTGGTACTTGATAACTAATCATACAATTCGTTAACAACCATGAAATAGTTATTTAAATCCCCGGTATGCAATTCCATGCCTTAAGTTTCTTGATGTAGCTATTGAAAGTTGAATTGAAAAGAAATCGAGGTCACCGCAAGCAAACCAGCCACGTAGCCGGCGCCCACTCTGTTGGTTGCTGTTAGCGAACTCTTAACTGATAACTATGTGAAATGTTAAGTTGCAACATTCAAAAATCAAAATAAAATAAAAAAGTACCTATAGAAATCAGAATTTAAAAAAAATCACATGACTTTCTAAAAATAATTCTGGTTTAATTAATTTATTACCTATTTGGTTCCATTTCCTACTCAATTTCATAGATCATTAACTTTTTACGGCTTTTTAACTTTGGCGAAAATTACACATTTCGTAATATATTTTGCAAACGTGTTGAATTTAAATTTGTCTTTTGTGAAGATGCTGGTGTTATTATTACGAAAGGGCTATAAATTATTTAAGAATGCATCGTTTCGGGCAAATAGTATTATTTGTAATGATGTAGAAGTACTCACCGAAGCAGGCAAGCAACAAAACCCCGAGATACAAGTACGCGTGTCGAGCCATAACGCTCGCCGAGGACTGGCCGTCGAGTCGCGCGGCACGCTCAGGAAAGTGCAAGAGCTCTCCGCTGCCCCTCTTCACCTATTTATATAACCTTAGGCCCCAGCTCAGGCTTACACCGACAACCTGATAGACGCCGCGCCCGTCCTAGGCGCTGCCGCCCGACGATGTAAGCTCTTGCACCACCATGCAAGCTTTTAATTAACACTTTGTTATATTACTGGAAATGCACCTAATCGTTAATGATTATTATGTTTAATGAATTGCCTTTGCACTTTCTATTTATTGCGTCAGTAAGTAAATAATTGTAGTTTTAATAGGATGTGACAGACGAACAGAGAGACAGTCACGAGAGTGATCCTGATCCTATAAGGGTTCCGTTTTTTTATCGGATCTTCAAAACCCTAAAAATCTAAAAAAACATGCTTTTGTACGTAAAGCAACTGAAGAGTTCCACTTTCTACTTCCTAAGAGGGTCTGATGATGACCCTCTTCACCAAATGTACCTAATGTGGACTCAACAATACAAACTAAGTAAGCCCTAACTCGAGGGATTTACTTGTAGCGTTTGAAGAGTTCCACTATCCACCTTGTTGCTCCATAATCGGAACAGCTCGATATTACCGAATTATTGTATTGTCATCCGAATTACATACACTTGCAAAGTTTCAAATCGATACGAAAATTAGGAGTAGGTTGAAATCGTCTTCCTAGATTTCAGATTCTAGAATATAGCTATAGCTATAGTTACCGACGGATATTTCGGACATTTATAAGATAACTCTCTACGCTGAAAAAATGCGAGGGCTAGAAATAAACAAATTATTGATAATATCAACCAAGCGACTTATTTCGGAGCTTAAGCTTGCAAAGTTGTTTGCTAACATCAAAAAAATGAATGCAATCACATGTCTATAATTTAAAAAGCTGTTATTTATTTTCAAATAAGTCTCGGTTGTATGTAGCCGTAAAATTTTAGACAAGCCAAATTGGTACTTTGCTGGCACTTCGTGTTTTCCGTGTACTTAATTACGATTTTCGATGCACCTAAATTATTATACTTTCCTCATAAAGTCAAAAAGGGATATTTATTCCAGAAAAATTGATTGCGTAATATATATAAAAAACTACCCATATATACTTATACCTACATATAAGCCTTATTCAAGTCTTGCTTCGTGACTGATTATGTTTAAACACTAACCACGTTAACAGCTAGGACATAAAATTGTGGTTATATCTAAATAATTATTACAGATCCGAAAATTTTATATACAAAGTTTAAAAACTAGTAATGATTCAACAATCAATTCAATTACAACTTTTTAGGGTTCCGTACCTCAAAAGGAAAAAGGAACCCTTATAGGATCCCTTGTTTGTCCGTCCGTCTCTCTGTCCGTCTGTCCGTCTGTCTGTGTGTCAAGACCTTTTTCTCAGGAACACATGGAGGTATCAAGTTGAAATGCATATCAAATACTCAGATCTGCAATCTCTTGAAGCTGTTAAAAAATCAACCTTCTAAGTCACCGCAGTCAAAAGATGCCGTTTATGCCACCTATTTTGATACTTTCAAGGTAATCCAAAGTGAATCAAAACCTATAGGGTACTTCCCGTTGACCTAGAATCATAAAATTGGCAAGAAGCAGTGTCTTACAGCACAAGTAAAGGAAAAAGTCATAAAACCGTAAATTTGTAATTACATCACAAAGAAAAATTGTTAAACGGAGTACCTTTGCAAGCTCGTATCACATTCGACGATTGTACGGAAATAGGAGCTTGCGAAAGTTACTTTTTGTCTTATTTCATAGGTAGGTTGTAAAATAATGGTTACCCCGTAATAAAAGCAATTTTTTATATTTCGGGCTTTGTACCTACAAAGGTACTGTTTCTTTTTCATAGGTATGTACGGAACCCTCGGCGCGTCAGACTCGCACTTGACCGGTTTTTTAATAATCATCGAGTCTCTAAGCTATATAAATAAATAAATAACAGTGTGCCGCCTCAGGAACTGTTCTTACTGTTAATTAACCAACAATAGGTAAGTACGGCATTTTCTAGTCTTAACTGATTTTCAACTTGATATATTCGGGCGGCAGCACCGGACAGAAAATAACAATTATGCCGAATCGAGTAAACTTTAAAAATGCCATATTATTTGTGCTGATACAAAAGCTTTTCTAGTTTTGTCGAAATTCATACAATTATTTTATTAAAAAGTAATTTAACAGAAACCATATGTTTTCTAAGAAGATTCTGAGATTACACATAATGTTATTATCAAGTAGGACAACTATACTCGTACATCTGATTTTAAAGAAACTACTTATATAAATTTCTATAAATGTCAAAGTATGCAATAAATTGTGGCTAAATGTCAGCAGTTAAGTTTAGTAAGGACTAAACAAATCTAAAACGAACGTACATCAACTATAGTATTTTCTATGTAAGGCCAGGGCCTCTATTCGGGGCTTTTCAGTGATTAGTTTATCGCCACTAAAATAACAAAACCGTAAATGTGAACGTCGAACACGTACACAACAACGGCACATTCGCGATTTTGGCATTTAAGTGACGATACAGCAGTCTCGAATAGAATCCTGGCTTGCTAAGTATAATAGAGGAAGGATTTACTGGGACAGAACATCTTTTCCAATTCATCTGATTCCGGTGATATGTTCTGTTATATTGACGAGAAGATTACAAATGTTATTTGGAGGATGGATGGCCTTGCGCTAACATCCGGGTGTTGGTTATGTAATGCGTGTTCGAGGAACGAGGCTCTAGCGAGTGGCTGGGCGGCGCGCGCGCCGGTGCGCCTGCGCGGCGCGGGGTCGCGAGGCGCCGCCGACCCACCGACCTTACGGCCTCCATTTCGATTTCAATACGATACACATAAATCGAGATGACATGAATAACAACTTAAAGGTCGCCGTCGCTCAAACCGTGACGAATTAGGTCCATATATTTTATCGGAATATTATGATGTCCTTGAATAGAGAAATAAATTAAAATACCTATACTTTTCGTAAAACTTCGGATGACATGATATGATATTAATAGACCTTTTAATTGTGAAAGTTTGTGTGCGTGTATACGTACGTGCGTTTTTATGTGCTACAATTGAGCACGGCTGTGGTATTAAAATGAACGCATAGAATATATGAAATAAAATAAAAAGAACAAAATATAAATTTACAATATATGTAGAAAAGAAAAATGGTAGAATGTGATGGATCTAAAATTATTATAAAACTTTTGGTATACACTCGTATTCTAGCAAATAATAGTTATCTGTGCAACAAGGGAGCAATGTTGGTTTTATAGCGAATCACGAGCGCAGCGAGTGATTCTAGTTTAGAATCCTGAGCGTAGCGAGGGATTCAAAGACACGAGATACGGTAACTCTGGTCTCGTGTAGCACATACAACTTTTCACCTCAGCAGCAAGAACATATTGGATAAAGAGACTTTTGAGGCAGAAAGCTTAATTCTGAATTTTTTACATGCTGCCTCAATTCTTCCGGTGTTAAATAGCAGGCTTCGTCACTGGCTGGACTCACTCATATTTACGAGATTTATTACTATTTTTATGATATTTCACGTGTAGCCAATTTTGTAGCTAGCTTCAAAGAGAATATAATCACTAAGCTAGCTTATCAGTAGAAGAAACCCAATAAAAATTTGATTCCCGCTACTTTTTAAAGGTGCGTTCTGAAACTGCACCGGCGGTATTCTGTCACAATATTAAAGGTTGTTAATTAAAACTATAAATAGTAATGTAGATACATGATAAACTTCGTATTCTGGACCATTTTCTTTATTTTGTTATACGAAATTCAATTCGATTATTTAGAAAAAAAATATATATAATATATTAAATTTAAAATCTTAACCAGCACGTTTAGCACGACCTGCCCGCGAGTCGTTTGTCGCTCAGTGCGTCCCTTACATATTTCACTAGTTTGACAGAGACGCACTCAGCGACAAACGACTCGCGGGCATGTCGTGCTAGCGCCCCTGATGATTTGCAGTTTTGTTATGTGTGTTTCTGAACGTTTTATAGTGTTTATTTCTTTCGACCTACTAGGTACGGATTTGAAAATCGAACTTCAAATCGATTGTCTCTATCTTTTTTCCTATCGAAGTGAAAGTGCCAGAACAAAATAAAACTAATTAAATCCCGAGAACAGTGCTGAGTCTATTCACAAAATTCAATATCTTTTGAATTTTGTGAATAGACTCAGCACTGTTCTCGGGTTTTTTTAATTTTATTAAAAATTTTGTTAGTTTGTCTCACGCTCGCAGCAAAATAGCTCACTATTCTTAAACAGCAAAACCTGCTTGTTTGAGGTGCTGAAGTGAAAATATAATTTTATCTTAATTTTTCTTTTACAATTAGTCGACCAAAAAATATATACACTGGTGATACTCTGTTTTTTGCATTGCATCGTTTAAGTAATAGATATTCTTCATCGTTTGCGAAAGGGCAAGAAATTTTACCCTGTTGCGTTACGGCTTAGGAAAAAATCTCAGAAAAAGGAATACTAGAAATACACGATCGGAAAAATATAAAAAAAATTGAAAGATATGTTTGTATTTTCCGGGTGCCAAGAAATCGATTCTTCCGTGCTCGTGGAGTCGATATGGAAATAGCAGTCGGTGGCTCGCTATGAAATCCTATTAAAGCTATTTGAAGTCATCGAGTGCTATTTCCATATCGACCCCGCGAGCACGGCAGAATCGATTTCTAGTTTCTTTCTTTTTGAATTTTTGCAGTCGGGTTGTTTATTTTTTATAATTAATCATTTTTATTTTTATCTCTTTAGTTGAAGTCGAGTTATATTTTATATGGACAGTTCCGGTAGCGACAAATGATTCCAAGTTATATTAAGACATATTTGTATATAGAAAGTACTTATAAATACCAACATTTTATATACTTTTAGAATGCACTCTTCGAGCCCTTTCATTTGATGCGAATAATACATGGGTGCAAAAATATCATGAAACAAAATGTCTTCTAGCATCCGCAATATTTGATTTTAGGTGATGTCATATATCACCCGAGCGTTTTGCCTGAATCGTTTCACACCCTATTTGTTGACCAACCGACTTATGTTTTTTGTAATCTTTCAATCTTTATCTTCCTAGCGCTGTTTCCAATATGGGATAAGTTTTTTTTAATATTGACTGTTGAATCTATCTTTCTTCTATTGTGATAATTTTTTAATCTTACTTAGTTATACTTACAATTTTAATCTTTGGTCTGTTAAATTGCGTTGTTTCATTACTATTTGTTATTATTATTATTTACATTGTAGTGTAATTTGGGAATCTTATAACTATAAACGAGCAATTCTTGTATATGTATAAATTTATTTCGTGTATCTCGGAAACGGCTCTAACGATTTGATCAAATTTACTTTACTGTAAATAAAAGTATTTACAGTAAAAATAACATAAAGTTCCTGATATAAATGGTATTCGAGAAAATGAACTAAAACGAGATGACCTTTACCGCTCGTATCACATTCGTCGTCGTATTAAGAGATGCGAGCTTGCGAAAGGTATCTCCCGTTTTATTTCATACGTAGGTACGGGACCCTTGGCGCGCAAGTCGGTCTAGCAATTGTCGGTTTTTTTTTACCAACGGTGGATACTTATTTGTCTGTTATGGTCAACATGGGTCAGGTGAATTGAGGAAATATTGGTATGGCAATGTAACTAACTAGTTGTTGAGAAGGTTACGATCGTGTTGCGATGTATAGGCATGGCATGCGTTTGAGAAAGGCTCAATCTTGCATTTATTGGCATTCAACTTGTTGCGCACAATTGTTCATTACTGCGCAATGGCGTTGACAATCCGTTAGCTCTCGAGCGATTGCGCTTGTTCGTTCCTGAGCAATGTATGTACGCGGGTCGGGGCGTTACAGCGTAAAGGTGTTAACGAAGTTAACATTTCGAGAAACGGATTAATTTTAAGTTTACTTAAAAAATTGGTAACGGACCCATTAACTTCCGTTAAAACAATTAATTCCCGTTAATGGTTAATTAAGTACCTACTATTTGCCAAAAGGACACTGCGCGGACCACGAAACCCGCGCCGCAGAAACCAGCTAGAGGATAAAGTAAATTGAATTTAGAACATCGTGTGCACTAATTTTGTGAATTCAAAACATCATTAAACCTATTTACTTCTACCTCCATGGTGCCGAATTTCTCATACAACTTTTTTTAATTTGTTGAAAACTCAGACTCGGAACCTTCTTGGTGTACTTTTTTTTATTTGCTTTGCGCGCGCCATTTATTTTTCACGTCATATTGTTAAAACCTTAGGTTAAAAACAAGAAACTTGAAAACAAGTGAAGAACCTAAAATGAGTGATTCTAGCGACGAGGAAGTTTATTTGACACCAACAGAATTGACTGAAACTGTTAATAATGCGCAAATGTTTTTTTCTGCATTTAGGGCTCGTGATTCAATTTTAGAATCCTTCGCTTGTTCGGTCATCAAAATTGAGCACGCTGTTAAAAAGCAACTTTGCACTCTTGTATGACAAATAACTATTTTTTTGTTGTTTTGGTTATCTCTGCGGATTTCTATAGTTTAAAATACACAGTTTACGGATATATTCATGAAAGTACTGAATTGGATCATATTTTTTTCATGATAATGTTGTAAAACTATGTTTGTTACGTACGTTTATAGAAAACCAGAGCCAATATTCCAAAATCTGTCGCTGTTTCATTAATTGTTGGCATCAAATAACTCAAAATCATTTTAATATCCAGGACAAGAAAACGACTGTTGACCATTGTAATACCTAAAGAAGATTGTACTCTAGGTCAATTTGTTCAATAAAAAAGTCACAGAGATGTGCACAATGTGCAGGGTCCCTGGAAACTTCATAGTCCATAATAAAGGGGGTGTACCTATACATACGAGTATGATCTCCAGGTCAGGGGGTCTATAATCATCGAATAACATCGATTGTCCTAAATGTATATAGCCAAAATGTTTCGCATACTTTGCTAGGCAAAATATGTTTAATGCATAACCATATTTGTTATAAATATTTAATACTTTAAAGTACCTTAGTCCTACATAATCCTAAAGTAATATTATAAATGCGAAAGTAACGCTGTTACGTTTTCACGCCTAAGCCGCTGAATCAATTTCGATGAATTTTGGTATAGAGATAAATTGAACCTTGGAGAAGGACATAGGCTATTTAAATAATTACGCAGACGAAGTTACAGGCACCAACTAGTATGATATAAATTTAATTTTACCGAACGAATTTAAATTCTGGAATTGGTAATCATATGGTATTTTTGATCTAAAGGGCTGGGCAGCGTTGGGTGTGGGGGGCGAATCTCCCCGTAAGAAAAAAACTCCCAAGGGACTGTTGGGTAATAATCACGTTAAGAAACAAAATTTGTCGATCCTGTGGTCAAAAGTTAATGAAAACGAAGGATTAAATTAACGTTTTGTTAATTCAGGCCAAAACTATGCCTGACGCCCTATATGCGGATATAGTCAGAACAAAAAAATCAGGCCACAGGGTCCTTAACTGTCGGGAACAGGAGGGGACAGTTCTGAACCTAAATGTGAGTATTACCCTTTTGTACCCTGGTAGATTCGTTTGTTAATTCCCTTGTATCTCTGAGAGCTAAAAGTAGGAGCCCGATAGCATAGCGGGGCTCCGTGGACTCGATGATAACGGATCGTTACACCGCACAAAAAATTACGGCGCTAAAAAGAAGCTATGAATGAGCACGGATTTATAATAACTTACCTAAAACCAGAAAAGAAACTCGTTCAGATTAAAAATAAATAAACCTAAAGCCCACGTTATTAATAAGGTCGTTGTTGTCTGCATCAGAATCCAGCCCCGGCGGGTCACTCCCCTATATCTCTACCTGCGGTGTAACCAGTACCAGTGCATTTCAATTCTACCCGGTATTTTACTTGTTTAATGTTGCAACAATAAGGTAGTTTTCTGAAAAATTCTAATTAGTCCGTAAGTTAGATTATCAAAAAAATATTGAACACGTATTTTTTGCTTTATCAAATCAATTCAAAATTGACAAAGACAACGCGCATCAAAGTTCGGGTGTGAGGACTTATGACGTCATAAGTCCCCACTAATTGGTAAAAAGTGTGCAAAGTCAGGTCAGGTCACGCGAAACTTCAACGCACTATATCTTCGTCATTTTTTGTATAATCGACTAAAGAAAATAAAGAAAGTAGAAAGAAAGAAACAATTATTCACTGACACAGAAGACACACAGAGTAACATAAATAAAAATTAAAACAAAACAAAACAAAAGGGTGGTGTGTGTGTCCTCGCGGCTGTGAATGGGACACTGGCTCAGCATAATGCTGAGGTGCGGCCCTGACATGATAAATTATACGCGTTTATCTCTATGACTATCTCTCTCGTCGGCACTAGTGTGAGAGAGACGCACTTAGAGATAAGACGGTCTATCTTATCTTTGTGTCATGCATGTTAGGGCCGGTGTAAGATACCTGCAGCGCTGATTTTCCGCCATCAGCCAGCACCGTCTGTCACTCACGGATCACTATACATATAAATACACTACATGCTAATAATTATTTATTTACTACTAGTTAGATGGATTGGTCATAATGACCAATCCACAGAACAACAAAAAATATAATTAAAATAAACATCCTCGAACGCTCATACCATACCTACATATGATACTGTCTACTCTACTACAAAGCATAAACCATGCATTATTATTTTTAGCTGCTGTCCCGTTATTAATATACTAACTTTGTTATTTACTCTGCAAAAAAAGTCTAGGAAGCAACACTTGGAGTTTCAATAAAGTTGTACCCGGATGTATTATTACAGCGAGGACATGCAACAGCAGTTTCTGCTAAATTAAATGGTTATCTGTTCACGGTAACCATTCATGATCTTTAGTATACACATATAATGTTAAATTAATAATGCTTGGAGCCTATCATTATAATCAACAAACAATCCTTGTCCGAATCGTGAAAAATCTACGTAATAAAAGTCTTAATACGACTGACAGAAAACGTACATCCTAAACCAGTGGGTCTATCAGCATGACATTTTGCACAGCAGTTCCTTGTAAAAACGTACATGAACACAAAGAAATGATTCTTGAAAATTCATTCTCTAAGGGGATTAAATATGGGACGAAAGTTTGCATCGAAGTTCGTTATTTTTGAAGTTTGGTCCTGGGATGTTGCCGTAAATTATGCTAGAAAAATGTTAGTCAACACCATTGGTTGTTGGAGTTATTTGATAGGCTCTCAAGCGACGCCAAGTACAGTTCATAATATATTCATATCGTACGGTCAATACAATCGAATAGAATTGTAAATACCCACGAACTTTCCGGAGCACGAAGAAGAAGCATGTCGATGCATACCAAGGCGGGCTGCGGCCGGCGAGTAGGCGCGCGCGAGTCAAGGATCCTTCACGATATTTCCTTTCACCGGCATCGGCATCGACGACAATGCATATATGTAGAGACTATTATACATATACTAGCAGAATGAATCAACAATTTGCAATGTCGGAAAAATCCATTTGCTAATAGGTACAGATATTAACACTATCGTTTACTTGCGACCGTCTAATGAACCATTCGTTTGAATAAACCAATTTTCTTCGAAACACATTGACATAGTATATTCAGTTAAAAAATACCAAATCTTAGTGATTATTGTTTAGCACACGGTTTAATGAGTGTTCTTATCAAGGAGCCTATAAATTATCAAATAAAGCCCATTTATTTTATGTGGCAGATTGACTTATGACTAACCCACGCGAAATATTTGACTTAAATTCACTTTAGGTACTATTGTACATACGTTCATAGCTGGACGGTGTGGATTAAAAGAACTGCGAACCGTTCCCAATATCCAATCTGCGGATACATTTGGTTGCTACGGGTTAAAACTTGACATTTACCACATACAAAATATGTCAACTTTTAACTGGTAGTAAGCGTAATCAAATATGTACATTACTACGATTCTTATAAACATACATATTTTTTACAAGTATAAGCCCCGATAAGGCTAGTAGGTAGGTTATCAAATTATTTATGCCGTCATTTCGCAAAATTGACAATATTAAATTAAATATCAATTACTCTAAACTACTATCGATTGCCTACCTGCAATTACTATGTGTTATTTCTGGGAATTCTATTTTATTATAATAAGATTTTAATGAACCAAACTATTACGGGTCGGTATGAAGATAGTTAGATGCGATAGGTTCTTAGGTCAAAGCAACTTTACGAAGTTGTCAGTTGTTTAGAGATAGGTTACATTACAAAGAAAGCCGCGGCTATGGCACTGACTGCGCAAACGCACTGCGGCTAGAGATGACTTTCACTGCTTTCGCTCTCGGAGACGCAGCCTGCATTGCACTAGACACTAAATGCCACTTCATTCTACAAAATGATTTTAACTCTCTATTTATTTAGACAGACGCGCTAAACATTTCTGATAACGCTACTTGTCCTTATTTTTACCGAAGCCGTGGGGTTGCAAAACGAAATGGAAAGTTTATCAGGGCCTGACGATAGGTGTACAGATGGTTGATGAGATGATATGCAACGGCCGCCCACTGCGTGTCATGCTCATGCAGAATGGCGCGTTGGCGGCGCCCGCGACTATTGTCTTGTCGGCGTCTCTCGGCTGGCTCTTGCATGTCATTGTGATGCGTCAGACCTTCATACAATCCGTCAAAAATTTAATGAGTTACCCGCTTGCATAAATAAAAAATAAATAAAAAAGAAATGGCTTATATACATACAGCAGCTATGCAGGGTGCCTTATTACAGAAGAGGGTCTGCATCGTGGATCCAACGGAGTCCGGATCAGATTAGGGACTTTATAAATGTCAATGTAATTTTGCCGATTAGTGCAAGAAGTTCTAACGATGTTTTAGGTCACCGAGAAAGCTTGCAATTCTTGTTTAATACAATTTGTCAATGATTGATTTTTAGTTTTATTTAAAATGTTTCGTCACCATTCGAGGCGATGATGGCGTTCCATTGTGTCAGCTGCGGCCCTAAAATGCAAGCCACAAAGATAAATTAAACCCGTTTATCTATATGCCTATCTGTTTCGTCGGCACTAGTGTGAGAGAGATGCACTTAGAGATAAGACGGTATATCTTATCTTTGTGTCATGCATGTTAGGGCCCCTGAACAAATCCTAACGTGGCTCGTCTCCTAACGAGGCCTAATCACATCTAGCTTAGATAATGCACTAGCCTTATCTGATGTCGGAAAAGCCAGCGCAACATTGCAGCTACCGACGTTGCTGAATATTTTGTAATGTACTTTAATTGCCGTCTAGATGACTCGTTCTCACAATCGGAACAATTCAGGAAGGGAACCTTGCGCATCATGAACACAAACTTGTTTAAGGGAATGTCTCTAGAACATATTTATTCTTAAAGCAACTACAACATTTTGTCAGCTTAGCGACCAATTTACCCACGGAGTGGCTCCCCGTGGATCGGTTTAAACCAGATTCTTATTTCTTTCGACTTTTCGTCGAAACATTATTTGACAAATGATTTTTAAATAATGTGATGCAATCTACACTAATTTATAACGAGGTAAAATTTGATTGTGTTTATATGTAGGGGGTAATCTCCAGAACTACTGAACAGATTCTAAAAATGCTTTACTATATTGAAATGTACACTATCCCAGAGTGACAAATGTTAATTTTTATTCAGGAAAATTTGCGGTTCCCGAGGGAACAGCGACAACCGAATTTAACCGAATAATAAAAAGGCAAAGTTCCATAAAGAGGTATTTTACTACTATGACACGCTTGGTTTGCTAGAATCATCAGCTTTTTCATTACCCCTTTACATTTAAGTGGAATGGAATCCATAGGAGGGTAAGAATCTTTCCTACCGAACTCAGCAGCGAGCGAAATGTTGGAGCGCACATTTAGAGTCAATGTTGCAAATATATCGTAAGTCTACGTAAGATAAGGCCTCTGCGGTAGCTATTACTCACCTTGGCGCGCATGATAGATATATCGAAAACGTAAATAGTATTTATTATTTAGGGATCACACCTATGTAATTTTGCTCCCTGAAATATTTTATAGTATTTAGAATAATTCGTTTTGTAAGATTTGTGAGGCAGATAATTTTAATGAGTTGTTATTATACTTAATATTGTTATTTAATTATTATTATTGATGGGCTTTTAATTTATTAGAGATCAATTTTATATACTGAAAGCTAACAGGAACATTTCTTTTTGGTCCCTGCGGCCCTCACATGCATGGCACAAAGATAAATTAGAACCGTTTATCTCTACTTAGAGATAAACGGTTCTAATTTATCTTTGTGTCATGCATGTTAGGGCCGCTGGACTAAACTGGAACTTGCTTAACCTTTTGGCCGCCGTTGTCGACTATGCGTGACAGCGTATGCAGGTTAAAAAAGTCCTTAATTGTCTTGACTTAAGGTTGAAATTCGTGTTACTTCTCAGACATGCTTGGCGGCCAAAAGGTTAAAACGGTCGAGAACTTGAGTTGCATATGATCGGAAAGATATGGTTAAAATTTTTATACATTACCACATTATATATTATTTATTAATATTTGATACATCGTTTATTAAGGATAGTGCATCTGAACCAAATTTACCTGCCATATATTCCCGTCAGATATGTATAGGAGGTAGGTTTAACTCACTCTCCATCACATTTACCTATGAGAGTAGATTTAACAAAACCGCCTATAGTAAGCAAGGCCTGATTTCGACCTATTTCAATTTTATAATGGTTGGAATGACAACTGATGTCGTTAACCCCTTGACCACCACAGTTGGCTGTGGCCGTCGGCAGTTTTCCGTGCCCCTGACGCCACGATATGCCGTTTTCCATACATTTGCGTTGGCTACATCCGTCGTCGAGCGCTCGTGGCACGCTTTTTCGCCGTTAGCCGTGGCGTTCGCAAGGTTAAGGAAGCTTGCGTATCCCATTCTACTTCATGTAACTGCTACATACATATGTTAAGTAAATTTCAATTTAGAGGGTATTGCCGGAGTCACACATTAAAAGTACTCAATGTGTATTGCAGGAAATATTAAGTTTGTTTAACGCTAAAATAATCTTCGCACTGCATACATTTTCTTAATCAAACATAACCACCTACTGGTAAATTTATGTCTACTTAGGTATGTATAAGTTCGTGAGGTGAAGTGGTTACAAGGCAAATGAATACAAAATAAGTTGCAGCAGTGAATTATTTCGTATAGGTACCGGTTTTCGGCAGGTACCTTGATATTTAGTTAGATATCCTGAACCAAACATATCTTATGGTCATTAGCCCGTGGAAGACAAATTTGTTTTTCTTCTTCGTAAACATTCGTATATATTCATAAGTCGGTTATAGCCATGAGAATGCCGAAGTATTCTTGTTTCGTAGGCATTGTAAGACGATTCAAAAACAGTCTTGCTGTGTGAAGCTTCGCTAGCCCTGTCTCTATTATTCGCTTTTATTACGAATGGAATATGGAGAAACTGTTTTATTAAACGTAGCTTAGTTTTTGAGTTTTAAAATAGAACCTCAGTGTACCGCTAACCAATTTTTTTATTCTGTGTTTAAGTAATATCTATAACTAGAAGCTATTAGATGATCTCAGCTCAGTCGCATTCGTAATGCTCCTACTTATAAATCGCAACAAAGTGGTAGTTTATATTTTAAAATGTATGACACTGACCAATAGTTAAAACTTCAATGATACTGGTTTATATTATTCAAGTCACGTTGGGTACACTAAAATAGCACTGAGCTGTAATAAAATGCTGGGACGCCCATTGGTTGGACTATCAACAAAATTAAAGTTGTTCGCCGTCGTTTTTTTTTTGATGAATTAGCAAATATATGCCCCATATAGGACCTGCTTTTTCTCCTATTATCTTACGTTCAGCGCCTGTGTCATATTGCCCACTCACACACACACACACCATATTCATACAATACATACATTTACTTATACCTAAAGTGTTGTTTTAAATGTTTAGCAAGTGGCAAAGCAGCATAGCTGTTTGTAAATTTAAGATGAAGTAGCATTTCCTCTTACAGTGAGGCTTTTGCTTACTGTTGGGTGCTTCCACTCTACAGCAATCGATATATTACAATCAAGTGTAAACAAAACATATAAGTACCTATCCGTATTATTGTATTACCCATAGTAAAGGGAATCCTTGTTTGGGGCTAGGTCAATTCATGTTAGTGCCCGTGATATTATCATTAATTATTATTAATTACTAGCTTCCGCCCGCGTGGACATCCCAATCATCTAGCGGTATAAAATTTACTTTACGACCTATTCTCATACCTACCAGATATACATTAAAAAGTTCATGAAAATCGGTCGAGCCGTTTCGGAGGAGTGCGACCACAAACACCGTGAAACGAGATTTTTATATGTATAGATTTAAGTAACGTTCGATTTAAGTATAACTTAGACGAATATCGAATATAAGCCCGGAGGTACTGTTTATTGTAAATGATGGGTACTGACTGGCCTTTAATGTTTTCTTTGTAAAAGGTGCTAAATGAATAGGGATTGAATTAAACCAGCTTTGTATCTTGTACTTTATATTTAAAAAAATATCGAACAGACTTACATAAAATCACATAAAATATTAGGGTTCTATTAAATATTTATGTGAGCTATTCATTATAGCTAGGTAGGTACACTTATACTACAAACGGGATTATGACCCGGTACACTTCGACTTAACATGAAAACATACTCAAAGCTTATAATATTGAACTACCATTTTGTGAGAAAAACATTGTCATTTTGGCTCTGACTTAGAATATGTTATCCATGCAATCTTTCACTCTCAATTGAATATGAACTAATGTAGAGCGCGCACGGCTCGAGATCTAGTCAGCCCTAGTAGTGGCCGTCGCCCGTGGGGTCGTTGAGCCAGGGGTAGTTGGAGGGGCAGCGTACACACGTCTGCAGGTTGATCGTCTCGCCGGGCACCTCCTTGGAGGTCAGCTTGCACGAGTGCGGTACCCAGCACGCCTGGTTGCCCTCCACGGCGCACTTCTCCCTCCACGGCTCGAAGTTCTTAGCCTCGGTCACCGTACGCGGATTCTGGATCCATTGAATTACTTGAGTCATAGTTACGAAATATACATCATTATGGCTCGATAGAACTTCATCGATCCAGTACAAGAAAGCCTCTAAGAATTCTGGATTATTTTTCAACCAGGCAGCGTGGAAATAGAGACCCAACGGCGCACGGTTTTGATCGTAATGGCGATCGAAATTATGGTTAAGGAAATTGTAGAATTGATCTCCAGTAAGAATGTTAGAGCAGGAGTCTACCATGGCGCAACCGGGCAGGTACTCATCGTTCGTGGGATCTTCGCGACGGTCCAACTCGTTCATGACCATTTCCCACACGGCGTGGCTCCTGGTGGGGCAGCTCTGTAAGTTACCATGGCAACGGTGGGGCATGCGGAAGTACATAGTGTATGGCCATAGAGGTGGATTAGAGAGCGGAGCTGTGATCGTGCTATCGTATAAGAAGGCCTGTTCTTCCATCATGGTGAACTGGTTGTTGCCACCGACTCGCAGGTACGGCGCGCGCACTCCCACCACACTGTTGTCTGTGACGTTGGCGAACTTTTCGATGATGACTCTCATGCCGGCCATCTCCTTGCCCCAGTCGTCGACGGATGCATTGCTCCAGAAACGCTCATCATCGTTGTGCCTGTGACGAAAAATAAACATTACCAAAAGTTAAGCAATATGAAGTGTATGTTTTTGTTTATGAACAATAAAGAAAGAATAAAAATATGACAATACAATAATAAATGCATAAGAAGATAAATGCATTTTCGTAGTAAATGTATTCAAAATAATTTTGATAATAATTATGAATTATATAGATAAATAAATAAACTTTCTATGAATTGTCAGTTGTGAACGTATACTTACGTAATGGAATGCACGGCAATCTCGTGCCCCTTGCGGTGAGTCTCCGCCACGGCCGAGTAGTTGGAATACTTGTGGGAAACAAAGTAGGTGGCTTTGATGTCGCAACCGTTCGGGTTCTTGCGTTTCCCGTTGAAGATCTCTTTGTACAGCTCAATGTTATTGTTGTTGATGGCGTCATCGAATGTGATAGTGATCATCTGCGGCACGTCGCGCGTGGGCAGATCCCCCGGGATAGTGGTGCCGTCTTCCGAGCAGAAGCAGTCCGGCAGCACGCACTGAGACTGGTCGCATGGCGGCGCCCGGTTGGGGTCGTTGTCGATATCTATAACAAAGTTGTATTATTACTAATCACTTTCATAATTCGCGTCACTTTACTGGGTCATGTCAAGTTCCAACGCGGAATATTAATTGATCCGGTTATTATTCAAGCTTATATTTAAAAGTTTTAGTTAGCAAACTCGACTAAAAGATACGGCTAATATCAAAATACATTAAAATTTAAAATACACCGAAAATATGGTATGGAGTTTTATACAATATTTCATTTATTGTTGGTCAATTAAGTGCTACCGCACCAATATTTCACGTGTTGACTGTACGTAATTATGTAAATTATAATTTGTAAATGAAACTCGAATTCCTAACATTGTGCAAATTCTAATGAATTCGTGAAGCATTGTTTATAGATTTCAAATTTCAGGCATTAAATGAACTAATGTGATATCGAAATTGTTTTCTCAGCTTAAATTACAACTCATTCGAATTAGACTTGAACATTCTTGGGAAGAGATTAATTTGATATCCGTAGGTGCTTTGTGAGTGTGACGGCACGCGCGAGCCGCGGGACGAGAGTCAGAACCAGTATGGGTACTTTCGCTTGGTCAAATTACTCGCTATAGCCCACACCAGATTGGATTTCACTTTTTGATTTAATGATACAACGCATATTTATTCGTCCAAAATAAAACAAATCAAAAAAGGATTAACTTAGCCCGATTTTTAGGATTCCGTACCTCAAAAGGAAAACACGGAACCCTCAAAAGGATCACTCGTGTGTTTGTTTGTCTGTCTGTCTGTCACAGTCAATTTGCTCCGAAACTACTGACCGATTCAGTTGAAATTTGGTACACATATGTAAGTCTGTGACCGCAACACGAACGTGTAATGTGAATAACTGGGGGCCACTTTTGGGCAACAATGGGCATCGCGCAACGGGCACAAATTAGAAAATTAAAAAAAAAGCTTTGCAAACATTGCCATATGACATATCAAATAAAAGGGCTCGTTGTGAGTATCTTAAATAGATTTTTTTAATATTTTAAGGTTTTGAAGTTATGTAGGAAAATAGGCGAAAATTGAACATTGCCCCCTTATCTCTGAAATAACTGCGCCTAAAATATCGAAAAAAATACAGAAAATAGTTCTTTACCTATAGATTACAGAAAAACCTATAAGAAGTCTATGGTATTTTAAGTAACATAGGAAATTTCATTTAATCACGGAACCCTCTCGACGCGAGTTTAACTCGCACTTGTCCGGTTTTTTTTACTGTATACAAAGGTTTGATTTGGTCAGAATTAAAATGCTTTAAATAAATTGACAGGAATGTAGCATATAGATTTTGTTTTTGTTGTAATGTTCAGGGTCGTCTTAACTGGCGAATGTTATTATATACCCTTCTCAGGCTCCCGATTAAAATTTAAAGTAAACAAACATCTTTTGTTATAAATAACTCCTTTGAGAATTGTGCCGTGTTTAATGACAGTCACGCATGCACGGTATCTAAACAAATCAAATGAACACTTGTCAACCGTTATTAATCTGTTTAATTTAAAGGTTTGTACTGAAAACGTGTAAATGTCTATAACCTGATAATTCATTAAAATACAAAAGAAAGAGATCGCGTGGACTAGTTCGCCGACACAACCTTGAGCTCGGCGAGATTATTGTGCGGTTTATGATGTAAGCGCTTTTAAGTAGAACCTGTTTTTCCCAGAACTCAGCCCGCATTAAAATGTATTGCGGTCATCTGCTGAACATAAGGATAATCACCCAAAAACCCGGCAGGGTAACAAGAATCTCGGCAGAAATTTGCATTGTCAGGTGCTAAAATTCTAATTCAAATCAAATGAAAAGCATAACACCCCATTTGCAGAATGCCTTGCGACATAAGCATAACATTGAGATGTTTTTTTAGGCCAAGTGATTGGCATTTCGGGTCGTTCTCGTTCGTCACGCTTTTAGTGATAGTTCTCATTTATAAAAAACACTTGTTCAAGTTCATTTCCCTATTTAGTAATTAAAATTTACTGCATACAATAAATACTCATATACTTATGTAGGAATATTTTGGATTCATGTTTTAAAGCTAAGCAGTTTTAGTCGAACAAAAACAGAGCTACGCACAAATTGTTGACTAGTAAACGGTCACGCTACTTTAAGTCACGGTCAATGAATGGTTTAGGGTTCAGTTGTCAAAACCCTCATTGTTTCGCCATGTCTTTTTGTCCCTCCTTCAGTTTGTTTGTTAAAACTCTTTGTCCAGAGACCACCTCCATGGCTAATAATGTTTCGTATTTTCACCGTTACATGTGAAAATAAGACAGCAGTGTTTAAAAAAATCATGATATGACGTTAATATTACGAAATCACACGAAAACTTAGCTCAACTTTAATCGTGTTTATGCTATACGATGATATACAAACTGACATTATTTCAATTCTAAATCTACTAATAGGTCAAATACCTCGGTTTAATTAAGAATTCCCTCGTGAAAATTGACATCCGGATCATTCATTATGAGGTGAACGCAAGTTAAACGGAATGGAGGCTACATGCTTTACCTTTGTCCTACAGATTGTCAAGCAGTGTCAGGAAATGACCACGTGAGGTCATCATGATTATTATGATAATGCATAAATGGATATAACCAGAACCACACCTTGTATTGGATTCATTGTCACCAGGAATTACTTTTGAAAGAAATGTGGTTTAATAAAAATGTGTTGTGTCGATGGAAAAGGATGACAATCAATCCCTTCTGTTTTAACAAATTCGGGTGATGCCTTAATGTCAGAATTGCTTACCACAGGAGTTTTCATCGGAGCCATCGGCGCAGTCCTTCTCGCCGTTGCAGAAGAGCCCTCGCTCGATGCAGTTGGCGTCTCCGCAGGCTAGGAACCCGTCCTGGCAGAGAGGCTCCTCCGTGTATAGAAGGGGCTTCACTTTGCGCTCCTTGTTCTTCAATTTGCAGTTCTTTACAGCGTCCTTCCAATCGCAGGTCTGCTTCTCGATGTCAAAGTAAAGACCAGCAGGACAACGGATAGCTTGAATACCCTACGATTAAAAGAATTACACAATTAATGAGCAGGATTAATGTATCAGATTACAACGAAAAGTCTGTAAGTCAATATAGTACCTAAAGTTAAGCTTTAAGGTAGACTTGACTAATACAGCACTTAATCCGTTATCTCTGCTTTGAGCAAAGGCTGACTAGTAGAGAATGCTCCTAGTATTAAGTTCATATTTTCTACGCGTATTGTTAAGGCCCGTTCACATTGCGGTACGAAGCCATTACTTATTTACTTACTTAAACTTTATTACACAAACGAAGTACAAATAGCGGACTTAATGCCCAATTGCATTTTCTACCAGTCAACCAACAGTCAACATTGTATTGTATTGAATTGGTGTGAGAGGAAAAGATAGCGCGCGCCGCTGCCGCGCCCGCAATCTAACCGGCAAGGGAGTAGCAATGATTTTTTCTGGGGGGCAGGCAAAAAAGATATACTTAATAGTAGATGTACCCAAGTTTTAATCAAGGGATCCGTTTAAATTCCCAGGTGGCCGGTAACCGGGCCTTAATGTCTCAAGGGGCCTTAAAGTATGAAGAAATAAATATTTTCAATGAATGTAAAGATCAAATAAGTTTGCACTCGTCAATAGATTTCAAAACGGGTTTATTAGAGAAATTTGTAATTTAAATTACGCCATTGATCAGATAAAGGTCGTTGTCGTGCAAAGGAGTGGAGCGCGTCAAAGTAGGTATTAAAGTATAAAGGTACTAACGGAGGCGGTGCACTGGATGACGTCGCGGCAGTTGTCGCCCTCGCCCGCCACCAGCCGGAACCACTCGCCGGCGTCCTTGTCCTTGCACAGCTCCAACTCCAGACTGTCGTCTTTCTTGGCGGTGTCGTCTGCTTGCCGCTTCCACCGGTGCCCATCGGCAACCGCTGCGAATCAACCAAACCATTAAACCACATCGAATATTGCTATTTGTGCCAGTTTCGCGCCAGACGCGGCGCGTCGCGTGATATGCATGCATGTTATGCACATTGGTCACGATTACCGAATACTTCCTAACAGTCACGTTGCAACGCTGATGAACGCTGCAACTGATTGCAAATCACACAGCCATGCAGATTCAACAAAGCGCTTACTAACATTTCATTAAATGTTTTTAATCGTTTTAGAACTAAAATGTCACTCGGGACCGTAAAATGTCAAAGGTAGTGAAGCGTACGTGACTTTTGACTGGCATCGAAATGTCAGCAGTTGGGCAAGCGACAAGGGGCGACTCTTTCTTAGTTCTTTAAGTATTATGTTTGACATTTGATGCCTCTAAACGCCGCTCATTCTGACGAAATTATTGAAATTTTATTCGGCAAGTCAATAGATTAGTTGATTTCCTTGAGATTCAACGTCTAACATTGAGGATGAGATACAAAATAATTTATTTTCTGACTAACTAGCACCAAAAATAGTCAAAATGTGTAAACCAACTATCAAATTCTATTAAGAATCATTATAATAAGGCCCAATGTGAAAACCGTAACCTGAACTCTGCCATGCGTTCAGGATTTGAGTAAAAAATTACAATACTGTTGACATATGACCACATTTCAAAGAGTCTTGCAATATAACATATAATAGAACTTTTGTCCGTTTTGGTCAATTAAAACTTGCAGGTAATTCGATGTTTAAGTGGTAAAAAGATAGATGCGGATCCTACTTTAGCGTGCGTGCGCGAAACACGAGGAAACTACTCTCGCGATACGAGTATTATCTAACTGTCTTGCTTAAGAGAGAACTGCGCAGGTAACAGTGTTAGCCGCCTACTCCAAAAGACGGAGATTGGAACTATTTTCGATTTCGAATCAAGAAAGTGACAGGAGGACAGGTCTTCGACCGTCTCTCTCTTCATCTTCAACCATGGAAACGGTGCAGGTTTTCGCTCGCTCTGTTCTGGCTACTGAATATGCCACAGTTTTGCTACATAGATTATTTATTGCAACTGTTGTCACATCATTCATTGAGCATAAATGCTTATAATAACAATACCATTTATTTCAGGCAACAAGGCCCATAACGTAAATACCTTAAAGACTAACATACATAAGTAAAAATAAAACTTAAATAACTAGGTGACACGTTTGGTCTGTGACGTGTGACACGGTTACTTGGTGTCCAATAACCGTCCACAAAAACGACGGAATACGACACCCCTCGGCCAGAATTCCTGCTTTGTTAAGGCCGCAAGTTGGTCGGTCGCTTATAACCAAGCTTATAGTTTTTTCGGAGCGTAACGCCTCGAAATAGTAAGCAGCAAATAACATAAATAAAATTGAAGTATTTCGGTGATTTTAAAACTAATATAAATTACGGTATTTTTTGTTGTCTATCTAACTGAATGTTTGTTCCAAATAGGCTCCAAAACAGCTAAACGGATTTAAATGAACCTTTCAAAGATATTTAAGGGTATTTTAACTTAGATAATGGCACTTACTTTATTTTGATATCTCAAAGGTTTTCGGAGATATGACGTATTGCATAAGGGAACAAAATCGCGGGCACAGTTAGTTTATTGCAAAGTTTTAAAGACATCTTCATTCGTAATTGTTCGTAATACATATACATAAGTCGTTGGGGGCATGGGCGCGTCGGTTGCCCCGCAGCAATACGGCTCACGCGATACATGGGCTGAGTTGCGCTTGCACGTTTAGTTAATCTTTGTTCCTCAATCTATGATTTTTAGTGGCGCAATTTATTTAGACGGCAATTTTCTTGCACCTGTGACCTATCACTGGTTCTCTCAACAATATTCATATGATTTTTTGACACGTTTTAAAATTACTTAACATTATCATAATTCGGTAACCAATAGCGATTTAGCAACTTTGATCGAATAACAAGTGCCAATTGTATAACAAATTAATTCATAGGATATTTTTATGTATATTTGAATATACAGAACGATCAATGCTATCGAAATTTCGACATGGATAAAATGAATAATTAGTCACCGTCTGAAATGATAAATAAGAACTCGTTTTCTTTGACCCGGATCTACCACGTGCTTAGCTACTTGATTTATTGATGGCGAGCGCGTGACATTCACCCTTTAATATTAATAGCTGATAAATATTTATTTAGATATCGGGTAAGCTTTCCTTAAAAATAAGTGAAAACGCGAGTGTACGAGTGAATACAAGCGGTGAGCGCGTTGATGTCTATTGTATGCGGCGGTGCGCGGCGCGCGGGTGGAGTTATGCGCGGTTGTGCAATCGGCGGAGGCTGTACATCTCCGTGTCCTTAATATCTTATTTAAGACACAGATTTTGTGGTCTTAGAGTAAATATAGAATACATTATGTATGTACAACAGCATTATGCTTCTGACTACATTTCTTGATGACATTCCTAACTGATAGTTTTCATATTTTTTATTACTTTATAAATAGTAGAAAAGCGACTTTATTACTTTAAAAAAAAACATTAGGATTGGCGATATACTAGGCCGATTTTTAAATTCAAAAATATACATAAAACTTAAATTATTCCTTAAAATGTCATTTATTTAACCCACTCTACAAATAAAAAATACCATACTTATAGTGAAGTTGCATATTCTGTTTGTCAGTGCGTTTAAAACTTCTAAAGTACTCAACTGATTTTGACGCGGTTTTATATCATCATTTAGGACTTTGTTTGAAGAAAAGAAGATTTCTTAAATGGATCGCTGGTATTAATTTTATTTAATGTTAAAAGAGAAAAAAATACAATGCTAAATTTGATAAAATGTGACATTTAAGTAATAATAATAAAATAGTTTCATAGCACAATTTTGACAACTATCCATGGTTAAACAAATGTGACGAAACTTTATTGACCACCACATCCGTGATCTGTACATTATAAAGTAAATTTGAAAAATTGTATTATTGATTATAGCTGTAGGTGAGTCACTGTCAGTGTGGGTCACTTTTTATCATACTTTATCGAATTTAAGTAGAATTAAATTCTTACTAAGTAGAACTGAGTTTTTACTGAGTATTATCAGAACTCGGTCTATCACGATCTTAAGACCTTCATATCTCTCCTCCTTGTCACATGCGGTGTTGCTGCCACGAAGTCACAGTTATCTCAAAAACATTATTCATAGGCTAGTCAATAGGAATTTATTTTGTATGGAGACCCTGACATTCATTCTCCCGTCCTTGACATTTTGCATATTTTGGATTATTTGAAAACTATCATCTATACACTCTACCTAATCATGCATAATTTTACCGAGGAATTAGTGTCAGGGTTAAACTCCTCATTGGCTCCTATTAAACAATTATACTCGTCTGATTGTATTACAATCACACAAGTTATTATATCTTAAATCACTCACCCACATACAACTAACGGTTTCATTGTTAATCAATTCGGTAAGAGGTTTGCGTGATACTTCTCAAGCAGAAAAAGCGCGTTATAATTATATTGGCTACATTGATAACATTACGCAACACACAATATGTAGGGCGCAAAAACTGAGGGGTTATGTTTCTCGCTAGCGAGCGGCTCTCACGCGTGAGCGAGAGCGGAGGCCGGGAGCCGGTTCCCACAACAAGGTTTTTATCAGATGATGACAGATGGCGTTTCGTATTGTTTTCTAATTTCGAAGATAACAAACCTCATCCAGCTTGAAAGAGACGTAATACTATTCGTGCACACAAAAGGCTATAAAACTAAACCAATACGATCAAATCGGTTTCTTTTCTTGTATATTTGATATTTTCTCTGCACCGATGGAAAAAAGCATATCGTATATTAAATACTTAACTGTTCAAATGCTTACAAAAGAAGTAACGTGTTTACTTCACCATCGTATTCATATGTGCAAAAATATAAATAGAAATGTAATATACAAGTAGAATTAAATCTTAATGTGCATTAAGGGCAGATAGTAAAGTCTTATGGGTCATACACACATCTAGGTTCAGAAAGGACCCTTCTGTTCCCGATAGTTAAGGAACCTGAAGCCAGATTTTTTGTTAGAAATACTTAAATCGGCATCTAGAGCATTAGGCAGCTTCTAGAGCAAAGGAAACATGAATTGAAGCCTTCATTTTCGTTAGTTTTCAGGGCACAGGAAAGTCACATTTTGTTTCTTAATGTGTTTCTTACCCCTATATTTAAACGGAAACGGGAACGGCAGCTAGTGTTAGTTACGCGTAATCATCATTACGTAGTTGGATTTCCGCAAAGCTACTAAATTTTCAGGATATCACAAACATATGTTTATCGATTAGATAAGCCTGGTTTAGTTTTATTATATTTATTATTTTTTATTGACCAGGGTAACTGCGAACGGCGAAAATAAGATCGGACGTAATATCTTCTAAATTAAATTGATACTCATTATGTTAATATGTTATATATAATGGGACCAGTTGTTTAATATGTAAGGTACGGTGGTAAATACTAATTCCATTGCTAAATCCGGCAGCTAATAACTACTCAATTTAAATTGTTAAATACAAACATTATACCAAACACTGATTTAATCACTCAATAAACTTAATGGAAAGATGTCCATATTTTACGTTGACATCACACTAATAACCATAACCTTAACCATGACTAATCATAATCTCGAAATCACAGAAATTATAAAACCTACAAATTAGTTGGCGTTTGTTTCCTCTAAGAAAAGATTTTACGAAAATCCAGCCGTAACGGGGTTAAATGGGGTTTCAAAGATTGTATGGCGCGATACAATACCGCAGGCGACGCTGTGACGGGACCGATTGTATTAGTATGTTTAAATGTGTTTACCCCAATGATATCTTATGGAATCTTTTTTAGTGTGATATGACACACGGACCCATTAGTAGTACTATTAATTATGCATGATTTAAGCATTCATAAATAAATTACATTAAAATCTGTTGTGTCGATACCTACTGAATGATATCGGTCGCGAAACATGCCCAGGGCGTCTATTCGGGAACTTCTAAGTGATACTGCAGCGACCCGCGAGTCAGACTCGCATCTCGCTCTTACGCATTACGCGTAGTGCGGAAGAGTGGGAAAAGAAATCTCGCTTAGAGGCGCAGTGCTTTTAATTATATTCTACACGTGCAGCCTATGGGTCAGCCACACGCAGCGGGCATATCGCGCACTGCGCGTACAGTACAACAGCGCATTCAGGATGCTCTTTAGGCTACCGCCACACTGCAGCGCATCAGGCATGTTCGCCGAGGCAAGGACCGATGGATTCATATCATCATAAGGCAGCGGTGTACCTCCATGCTAAGTTGCCTGTGCGATAGTTATTCATTTCCGCAGCTTCTTTTGTGTTGCCATATTTGCTGCGTAATATCAAATCTCATTTTTTTTGTAAAATGATTTAGTTTCATTGTATATTTATTATTATTCATCAACAGCCTTTACTAGTCCACTGCTGGACATAGGCCTCTCCAACTGCACGCCACTGAGCACGATCCGCGGCTTCTCTCATCCAGCTCTTGCCAGCCACCTTGCGGAGATCGTCGCTCCACCTAGTCTGAGTCTAGTTATTATTATTAAGGAATATTAAATAGTATTGTACTTCCCTCGTAGACCTCAGTAAGTTCAAATTGATAATTGATGTATCTCCGAGAGCTGTGACTTGCACTTTATATAGAGACGACCAAGGCCATGTGAACTTTGTGTGGTAAGTATCTGTTTTTAACAGAAAGGCACTGATCGTGATAGGCTAGCGGGCGCGCCGTGCTCATGCTCACGCGCACGTGTCCAGGGTACTTAGTGCTGACAACCTTCCAGAACCCCGCGGATACACACGGACAGTTACGCAGCGTACGACGACCGCGCGCGTGTCTCGCATACGCATACCAGAGCTCGACCTTATGAATATTTAGCATCACCTCTCTACTTTCCATTTAAAGGCACTCCCTTCAAACTCTAGCATTTCACTGATAATAGGAAAACGACGGTAACTCAAACTCTCATGATACGTCGGAAGTTTGACAATGTACGCCAACACGGATGCGTGTTCGAGAGATTTGACTTTCAAATGCTTGCAGGGAGTGCCGGTTATAGTTAAAAGAAAGTTTCGGTACATAAGGTGATAATTACATACTTATAAGTTGAAATTGTATATGCTTTTGTTTTCTGTAATTTAGTTCAGTTAACGACCTAACCAGGTCCGTCTTAAACTAGGCACAAGAATTTGGGGCTCTTTTAAAAAGTTTAATAAAGCGAATTAAATAAATGTGTGAGAGAAATTGTCGGTCCTTCGGGGCCCCCTGAGAATGGGGGCCCTGGGCACGGGCCCCGCGTGCCCTTATGGTGAAGACGGTATTGGACCTAACTTTCAATCGCATGAAAAGATCATGGTAACCCTTCAGAACACACTGTGAAATATATGTATGACTTATGAATAGATAGTTAGTCATTTAAATATCGATAGTGTAGTTATACAATCAAATACACCGCATGATTTGCCTTTGGAGGACAGTTAATCTGTACTGTACCTGCTATCCTATTATTATAAAGGTCACAATAAATTATGCGCAGTCAGACCAACGAACAGCGCCCAACTTCAATTCCTTATAAGCCGCATGAAAATTAAAAACATCCCAGAAGAATGAATATTTCATTAAAAAAATCGTCTTAATAGATGCATTTTTTTTAATAATCGTTCATATTCATAAACTGTCATTATCGAGCTCCTATAACCACGACACAGACTTAATCTCGGTATCTTAGCTATGCCTGAGAACCTGTTAAAATGAATTTTCAGGAATGACAACTATGTATATAGACAAAAATGGAAAGTAAAATATTATCTTAATACAAGATTTTATCTAAATCGTTAGAGCCGATTTCGAGGAAGTAATTACGGTTTATTAATGGAACGGCAAATAATTTGTCTCAAATTATCACTTTAAATCGATTATGAGCGAGTTGCCTACAAAGCAGGATGCCTAACAAAGCAAGATGCCTAAGTATAATGCCTAAAAAGCAAAATGTCTAAGTGGTTGAATGCCGTCTAGGCAAATGGTCTACTTGCTAAAACGACTACCAAGCAAAATGTCTAAGTAGTTGAATGTCTTGAAGACAAATTGTCTGGTATTTTTTTAATTTTTGTGGTGGTTTTGAAGTTATTTTGGAAAATAGGCGAAAATTGCCGATTCCCCTCCCTTATCTCCGAAACTACTTGGCCTAAAAATTTGAAATAAATACAGAACATAGTTTTTTACCTATAGATTAGAAGAAACTCTATAAGAAGTCTATGGTATGCAAAGTAACATAGGAAATTTCATATAATTACGAAACCCTCTCCACGCGAGTTGAACTCACACTTGTCCAGGTTTTTTAGACATCCTGCTTTTTGGCTATCTTGCTTCTGAGACATCTTGCTTTTTAGATATCCAGCTTGTTAGGCATCTTGCTTTTTAGCCATCTTGCTTCTGAGGCATCTTGCTTCTGAGACATCTTGCTTTTTAGACATCCAGCTTGTTAGGCATCTTGCTTTGTTAGGCATCTTGCTTTGTAGGCAACTCGATCATAACCGTTTTAACCGACTTCAAAAAACGAATCGATGGAATTCTTCAAATATTATAGGCACGCATATAGCAATTTTAGTATTTTTTGTAATAACTCAAGCAGTTACGTTTCAAAAGCATTATTTAGTGAAGTGAAACTGTTGATGAAGACCATAGATATTCACCCGAACTCCTAAATGATAAGTATTTCACGAGTGGCGATAAGATTGCCGTATAAGGTTCGGAAGCAACTTATGTTCATGAAAATACATGTGGTAAAATATAATCGGTTGTGAAGAACCGGGAGAACTCCTCAACGATTGATGTCCTTGCACCTTGGATAGCAACAGTTTGTAAATGGTGATGAGCAATTGGCATTACGCTATTGTTACTTGATGTAGTGAATGTCTGTCGTAAAACACATGATAATAACTAGAATGTGAATTTAAAAAAAACTTACTTTTCAAAGGCTATTTGAAGTCGGTTTTGTTATTTTTTCAATAATCGTTACTCAACTTTCGGCACATGATTCCTTTAACAAATCTTATTTCCGTAATTTTTTGATTTAAATTTTCTATTTTAAGAATGTTTCGGTTGGCATACCATACTTTATCTAAAATAAAGTTATAATATTTTATTCGGTCTCGTATCAGGAAGCTGCCTGTGAACTAAGTGGTTCTGCAGGACGGCAATAAAAAGTAAAAAGTCTTAAACGAACCAACCATTGGTTGCTGTTAACATTCCGGTTTTAAATGCGTCAAAGTGACACTATATTTTTCTAAGTGATTACTTAGGACCTATATCACAATGTCCGAGTAAAATGTATCTGTCGAGTAACTCATACAAAAATCGCCGTTATCTGCCAAATAACGCCTTACTTGGACATTGTGAAACAGGCCATTAGTATTTTATCTTATTAATTACCTACGAACAAAGGTCTCGGTCAAATAATTGTTAGTGCATATTTTCCGTGCGGGCGTAGCACAACGCTCGTAGAACGCTGCCAGGGATACATGCGTAGCGTCCGCTAAACCATTTGGGGTAGCTTTTTTTTCCATTATGACTAATCCTTGTGGGAATGATAAAAGTTATATTTTGTTTTGACCTACGTCTACATGATTGAAAACTTTAATTTCCTTGCATTTGGCAATAAGAATACCTAAATAAAAACGATTCACAAGATTGAAAGCTGCTAACTAGTAGATTATTCATTCTATTTTTTATTGTAAGTTGGGTTTCTTTTTAATTTTTTGCGGCCGAAGTGAAAAGTAGTGTTTAATTTGGGAATAAAACTCATTCACACTCGATTCATAGCCACTTGTTAGGTTATATATCTCATGTATTCTCGGTTTTCAATTTAGAGTATTAGAGTATAAAATACCTTTTAATAGTTTACTAGTTTTATAATGATAACTAACTATTGGGTACAATTTGCTTTCGTTCTCTTTCGGTAATTCCAATTACTTATTTAATTAAGTACCTAGTTACGTCATTGACAAGGTAAATTTTATTAGAGGCCGCTTTAAATTATTTATTGCAAACTGGACATACATGCAAATGATTACTCTAATCCTATTAATATTATCAACGCGAAAGTCTGTGTGTGTGTTGGTGTGTTTATGTGTTTTACAAGTCAGCTCTAGCCCCGTAACGGCTGAACGAATTTTCATGAAACTTGGTATATAGGTTATCTTAGGTTCTGGAATATGGCATAGGGTACTTTTTATCCCGGAAAATTCTAAGGTTCCCGAGAGAATAACTATAACTGAATTCCATGCAGTATTAATTAATGGTTGATAACAATAAAGTGCTGTATAAAATTAAATAATATAAACATCTGCACGTCTTTGTGCTAGGTAATCCTTATAGACACCTTTCAAGAAGGTGTCGCATTGAAAGGCCATTCAAGTCGTATCCTTACTAATGTTATAAATGCGAAAGTATGTTTGTTTGTTTGGTCCTCTTTCACGTCAAAGCAGGCCGAACCGGGTATTTGATTTTTGCATAGCGATAGTGATAGTTGGACGGCCGGAGAAAGACATAGGCTAATTTTTATCACGGAAAATGCCCAGATCCTGAAAGAATAAATGAATTGATTGCATTCTTACGAGTGTTAGCCATTGGCAGCATACATTCCAATTGACTGTTGTTTCTCGTATTTCGTTTGATAATATTATTATAACTATTTACTTTAGCACGAATCCCTTGTAACCATTGGAATGGTGTAGTATCATAGCAAAAAAGATATAAAGAAATAACAACCGGTCGGTATGTAGATGCTAATGAAGCAGTTGATGCAACATTCTGTGAGTAAGGGGGTTGTTGTGGCGCTGCGTGGCGCGTGACGTCAAGCGCGCGGCGCGGGCGCAGGCATCGCGGAACGAATGTGAAAGTTCTAGCCGACGCAGTCCGCCGCAAGCGCGCGCCGCGTTAGGTGCTAAACAGTTGTTTAATCAGCACTCACTATTGCAAAATCTTTAACATTTGTTAACTAATCCCGTTATGGCTGCCTACATTCCATTGCAAATGTTTCATTTGTGACCTTTCATAAGCACCTGCAATCACGAACTAGGGTTGCATCTGTATAGGCCGCTACCGTGATTACCAAATGTACTAAATGCTTTACTACTATTACCAAATGTTCGCAAAGAATTACATGTTTTTATTTGCAACACCGGAACGTTTCCTCAATTAAAGTAAAAAATAGAGTTGGAATGCTTAAAAGAGTCGAGTAGTTAAACACCGGCACACATAAGGTAGGCACGTTAGGTACTTGCCGATGCTCGTATCATGCGAATATCCTTGAATGGCTCGCGACGTCCTTAAGACGCGCGGTGCACGGCTGCATTCGCTCTTAAACTCTGCGGAAACAGCCTACCTCGCGACGAGTCGGGGTCAACTTCACTGTTCACTTGTAGGACACTGACGCAAGCACTGGCTAATAAGTGTGACGTCGCGCACCCGTGACGTCGCGAGATGGGCGGCGTGTGGAGGTGTAAGGTATAAAGGTTAGGACTCACCGCAGGCGAACAAGAGGCACGCGGCCAGAGTAGCGACACGGGCGTAGCGCGCCATGACGGGATCACAACAGGTCGCTGCGCGGCAGTTGCGCGGTTAAATACTGGCCTCAATAAGCGCCCCGCGCGCCCCGCTCGCCCACAGCGCGGCGCCTGCACCGGCGAACGCTCCGTTGCGCCGGCGCTGCTACGGCTGCACTTCTCGGTGTCGGGTCAGCTGCAGGGCCACGGCCTGCGCGCGTCCACGCCCGCCGTAGACTCCGCACCAGATCCATCAACCACCCCGGCCGCTGCCTTAACATGGCCCACTACCCCAGACATTCAGCGATTGGCCCAAGATTGCTTGCGACAGAAAGAACAGAAAATCTTATAGAGATGCTTTTACTCAGCAGGGACATTATTATATGCAGACTTAGAAATCAACCTTCATTTTGGGAAATGTATAATATATTAGATTTTCAATATTGACTACATTGAACGAGGCAAACTATTTTATTGCTTATTAATTCCAGATCAAGTATTTTTAGAATAGGAAACTTGTAATGAAAAATTGATCTTGTAGAATCATCGTAAATGTTCATCACAGTGGTTTGACAAAGAGGTTTAAGCCAAACCATGGCCGAAATAGAGGATTGCTCAGAAAAACTATTTTATTCACAAGACTGTTCAAGGAAAAACAAGAAACTAACTAATTTCGAAAAAGAAATAACACGGCTTTAGAGTAAAAAATATTTGAACTTAGAAATCTTAGACAAACAAAAGTTAGCCATGTTCAAAATGGCAGGTTTTGAAAAACGGCAATTTCATAGAAGCATCTAATAAAAATGAATATCAACACCCATGCCTGGTAGTCCTCATTGAGGTATGACCCTGAAAACAATAGACTTTATGTTTTTAAATGTACATTTGTTTGTGAATGTCTTTTTCCACCATAAGTATCTTTCTCATGCCAGCGGCCCCAGCAAGGTTGACACCAGGATAAGTTAACACTGTCTTACATTTAAATGGGTGTCTCTCACACTAGTGCCGAAGAAATAAATGGTCAGAGAGATAAGTTGGGGTTAATTCATCCCTGCGTCAAACTTGCTAGGACCGCTGAACTGATTTTAAAGGTATCGTTTTAACCCTTATGTTATCCCGGGTAACATAGGTGTCTGAGTCTTATAAAAATCGGTCAAGTGCGAGTCACGCTCGCGCGCCGAGGGTCTCATTAGGTACGGAAGCCTAAAAAGAGTGATAACTTTCACATATCTCTTACGAGCAAACCATGTCGTATCTGGTGAGAGCCCGATGATGTCTTCGTATGTATCTGCGCAATTTAGTTATCTCAAAGTCCATCCGTACTACATTACGAGATGAAATACCGTTGCTATTACATTACATTCATATTATATTACATTATTTATTATTTTATAACGCCATCATTTAATCTAATTTCTCAACACGCACTTTTTTCTCCGCACGCAAATATAAACTTAATTTTCAAAGGTATTTATTTTATTTTCTCTTGAACTGACAAAGCTAGAGAGTCCATCATATTTTTGCGATAATCTATATACAGATTTCTAGTATTCGTAATTTTTGAGACTCTTATCAATCATAATGATATATCATCACAAAGTTGGCGCATTTTCTGTTTCGCAAATATCTCCTAAATGATTCAATATTAATATCGGAAAAAAATGCTACACAATCGCAGAGCCTTCGAATGACAAACTCTGACACTTTATGATTTTTTTACTTCGTGACGAATTAATCTTATTTTTCCTAATAGATTTATCATCTTGCGCGGGCTTCTAAATACTACAGCTAAGCCAAATATCGGCTCGATACGTTAAGCCGTTCCTGAGAAATAGAGTGTTGACAAACAGACAGAGGGACGAACGGACAGACGAACAGATGGACAGACGGACAGACGATGAGACGGACAGACGGGCAGACGGACAAACGGACATGTGGACAGACGGACATATGTGATTGTATTGTATTGTCAATACCTTTTTCTCAGAAACGCGTTGAGGTATCGAGTTGAAATTAATATCAAATACTCAAGTCTGCAATCTCTTGAAGCTGTGAAAAAATCAACCTTCTAAGTCACCGCAATCAAAAAATACGGTCGTTTGCGTCACATATTTTGATACTTTCAAGGGAATCCAAAGGGAATCAAAACCTTTCATAGGGTACTTCCCGTTGACCTAGAATCATGAAATTTGGCAAGAAGCAGTGTCTTACAGCACAAGTAAAAGGAAAAAGTCTGAAAACCGTAAATTTGTAATTACATCGCATAAAAAAACTGTTAAACAGAATACCTTTGCAAGGTCGTATCACACTCTACGATTGCACGAAGATATGAGCTTGCGAAAGTAATTTTTTGTCTTATTTCATAGGTAGGTTGTAAATAGTTACCCCGTTTTGTTAAAAGCAATTATTTTATTGTTTTTTACGGTTTCGTACCTACAAGGTACTGTTTCTTTTTCATAGGTAATTACGGAACGCTCGGCGCGCGTCAGACTCGCACTTGACTGATTTTTAGGGTTCCGTTCCCAAAGGGTAAAACGGGACCCTATTACTAAGACTCCGCTGTCCGTCCGTCTGTCACCAGGCTGTATCTCATGAACCGTGATAGTTAGACAGTTGAAATTTTCACAGATGATGTATTTTTGTTGCCGCTATAACAACGAATACTAAAAACAGAATAAAATAAATATTTAAGAGGGCTCCCATACAACAAACGTGATATTTTTGCTCGTTTTTGCTCGATATTGATAACGGCAAAGCCGCTAGAAATATTCACAGAATGTTTAGTTATGTATTCACTTAAAAATAAATAATAACATTAAAATAAAACAAATATTTAAGGGGGGCTCCCATACAACAAACGTGAACCTAGTACCTGGTACCTAGTTAAGGTATACCTTAACGAAACGAATAATCATTGTCCGAAGAAACTATCTATGAAAAGTCATTCTTTATTTCAATGTGTGTAAAAGCTCGAGCAAAACACGATTTATATTCTCAGATCTCACATGGTTCTTTGGTACATTTTTCATTGTTTATTTCTGAGTATGATAAATTATAAAAAAAAGTCTCTGTAATCTGTGTGACTAGTTAATAAATACAGGCACATTTTAAACAAAATGTATAAGTTTTTAGCCCTTGGTAAGTAAGGCTAAGTTAATAGGCATGCAAGGTCTTCAGCTTCATTGTCAGGCAATGCCTTCATGTGAATTGTTGACGAAACAAATTGTTAGGGTTTCTTAAAGACCAAGATTGACTTCGTCCGCGTGGAATTCGTTAATCGTTATTTCCTCGGCAACTGCGTATTTTTCTGGTATAAAAAGAAGTCTCTGTCCTACTCCGGCTTTCAATCCTTATGCAAAAAATCAAGTGATTCTCCGTTTTGACGTGTTAGAGGAACAAACAAATATACAAACACACTGTCGCATTTATACAATTAGTAAGGATTATTTTTATCGCCTGATTACAATACGATACGATACGAGTATAATAAAGCTGGCTTTCTATCAGATCTGCGAAGAAAAATGGTGGATCACACTCATCAATTTCAGTCAATCTTAGCTTAATGATCTTGAACCTTGATTGCGGAGGCACATCGATTCATAATTACGAAATACAGGTTCCTGAAAACCAAATGAAGGATTATGAATTAAAAATAAAAATAGTGACATTTATAGATATTGCTTTATTTAATAAAATTATAGCCACGAGAGGTCCAATCTTTAGTTGGTTGAGCTAAAATATGTATAAAATTATTAATAGTCACAAATCACAGGAAGATAATTTATCACTAGAAAGAAAAATTAAAAGTATCTTTCTAAGTAGTTTCAAATAAGTATTAACTACTACGTACAATAATATCACGATTGAAATTCCTACATTATGCATTAAAATATAGGTAGTATATGCCACACAACCCTATCGCAACACTCTTTAGAAAATAAATCATCTAGTAGATGGCTATAAAATAAATACGCATTTAAGGAGAAGGTACATTTCGATAAGTAAGCTAATTTACCAAGCACATTTCCTAACGCTACCTTCCTAAGACGTTCCTTACTAAGAAACACGTATAGGTGAGGACAACATATGTACACGCTACGACGCTACGGACAAGCTCAAATAACACTAAGCAACATTAATATGGCTATACTAAAGTAATCATTATCACAATATGACTACTCAAATACGAGAAGATGTACAAATGAGGCAACACCAACTCTATATAGATTTATATACGAATCTTACGAAAATTATGTAACTGCAAAGCTGGCATTACGTACCGATGACTGTGCACATTATCAGTACCCTAGTGATGTACCGCACAATGAATTTCACATGTTACAAATTTATTATTGACCTACATATAAATAAATAATGTGATACGACTTTTACCATATACCATGCTTATTTATAACTTATACAATACACATATAAACTGATTTTAAGCGTATGTGTTCGTTTACACTAGGTTACATCTTAAACTAAAAGCTGTTGACCGGTTTTGATTACAATTAATTATTATAAATCATACTTATTACTCAGACATTCATGTTGAATTTGCTAACCCTACAAAATACCATTCTTGCCTTTCTCATTGTCATTTTCGTGGTTTAAAACAAAGTGCAAAATTCGGCAATTTTAAATAAGTCTCGATCAAACGAAGTTCTTAAATGTAACTTGGCTAATAAAAAAACATTACGATGAAACCTGCGCGAATTTAGCAGTGGAGTTTCATGAGTTCTGTACCATCCCATAATACCATTGAGATCAGCTCGTGATCAGCTCGTTGGTATTTCTTATAAACATCAATAAGTACTTGAACAACTATTGCACGTCAGTAAGGTTCATTATAAAATTATAAGTACTAGTAAGGTACAAAAAGCGAGTAAATGTTTACATGCTCGAGATTTTTTAAAAGCAAGTCGAGAAGTCTTTTAGTAATGTGGGCAGTCATAATGTCCGGGTGGTTGTCAACCCTCGGTCCCATGACATGGACGTGTCTGCCTGACTTGACTAGCTAGTGCGGCACGCGGAATAGAAAATAGAAAATATTCATTTCGCAAAAAAAATACAATTTTTACATTTTTAAGAACTTAAATCTAATAATGTATGTGATCTAAATAAAAGTTATATATTGCTGCGAAAATGGCATCCACTCAGCTGTGTGTCGTACCACCTATTGGGGGAATACGACGCTGGTTTTCAGTGGACCCATGGACTGGTTTAGCTAGACAGCATACATTGCGTTCGCTTCAACATCAAACGTAAAAATATATAACAAACTAGGTTGCAATAAGTGTTTATAATGATTTAGATTTATATATATGAATGTTGTTAACACATTAACATTTAGTGACATCTCAGTGTGGGTAAATTGCGGTTAGCATTAAGAGGTTTATGACCTAAACTCATTCATTAGCATACTACAGGTCAATCGGGCGTGCCCGTCTATCGCATAATGTTTTGTCATATTTTCATATTACATAACAAGTAGGTATGGCATAATGTTGTATTGCATAAATGTCTTTTTGTCATAATGTTTTACTTGGCATAAAAGTCATTAGTCTTAATAGGCCATAATATTGTTCTTCCTAATTTCTGTATAACGAAAAGCTAACAGTCCTAATTTTACAGGCCTTACAACGCATAAAATTCGCTATTTCTAAATATTCATCATCCTAATTTTATAAATCCTAATATCGAAAAAATCTATTTAAGCTAATTTAAATATCAATAATCTAATTATATCGAATCATATTTAACCAAAATTTAGGTACAATGAAGAGTGTTAAGTTGAATTTCGTCTTGGACTCGGTTGAACTCCGAATCAGTTTTCTATCTAATTGTTGAAGATTAAACTTGAGAAGTTTATCAGTAGCACAGGGCAGCGGGCCAGCCCCTCACAAGGGGGTACGGGGGCAGCCTAATATGACTGGTATAAAGCTATTCCATTTAGGTGGTTCGTTAGTTACCTTGTGCTCCTAAGAGCAGACAAAAGACACTCTGTTACAGACCGAACGGAGAAGAAAAACAGAGTACATAATTTCATATAATTTTATATATTCCTTTCAATCCACCGTCATTAAATCGGTATTGACATAAGACGTGTATATTAAATAAACAACACTAGGATATCCAAAATTATGATAGACGCGATTAGGATCGGCACTTTTTAGGTAAAACAAGATTATGCACATTTAATGTATCAATTTGTGCCTTTTTATCGATTCGATACTTAAATTTTAACAAAATAGTTCATTAGAATGGAGAGTACTCAGTCAAAACAAGCTTATGCGCAAATGGCGGACCGCGGCGGTCCGCATCCGGACCGCCGACCCATTTTGTGCGGACCGCGAGAACATAGCAACTTGCACAGAATGCAAGGATTTAATATCAATAGCTTGCACTAATTTTACTCCAAACTTCAGACAGATTGTCCGCAACACAAACTGTAATTTTTCTCATTGATATGTAAAAAAAATCTTTTGTTATTTCCGTAATTACATTTGTTTAATAAATATTTTTTTCTATAAAATATTGTGCGGACCGCGATGGGTATTTCATTTCTTAAAACGGACCCCGAGCGACACTAATTGGTGACACCTGTTTTAGGTCCTTTCTCACTTAATTATTATGCAAAACGTATGACAGTAGTACGTAGATACGAACAAGGAATAGGACAAGAAAAATTATGCGTCTCTATGGAGACCCGTCAAGCGGATGAAAGTAAGGCTACGTTTCACCAGACCTGTGCGAAGCAGCTAAGTAGTGAGTAGGAAAAAAACCACACGTAGGATAGTGGTCATTTAAAAATGAAGGAATCCTATTGGTGGATGTTATCCTCGAACACCGCTTAGCTGGCTCGCACAGCTCTGGTAAAAAAACATCAAAATCGGCCCACGTGTTTGATCTCTAGAGCGCCACAAAGGGAAAAAAAACATACATACATCCATACATACATACACACATACATAGGCTGATAAACACATAACCCTCTTTTGCGTTGGGCAGTCGGGTAAAAAGCAGCCTAAGACGGATGGACGGGACGTAAGGTCAGCGTTATCCAATTGACAGGCATCACGAATGCTCAAGCACTTACTGCTATCAAACAACTACCAAACGATTTTGACAAAACATGCGCAATTATCTTTACGATTGACTTTCTTGCTATTAGCCACAAGATAATCACAATATTAGCGCTAAGTACCTAATAAATACTCAAAGTAATTGCTATTACCATTAATATAACCTACTACTTTAACATGACTAAGACGTTGTGAATGTAGATTTTGTTTATTAATATTTCAGACGAGATATTATTCAATATTTATTGGCATTACATGTTTATATGAATTACTTTACAAGCTCTGTAGTTCAGGTACATGTGCTTTAGATTTTAATGAACCAACCCCATTCTTATAAATTATATATAAAGGTACTTATGAAATCCATACGAAGCAAGTTTAAAAACCTCTATAATCTTGATAGGTTACACAACATCTCTTCTTTAAGGCACACCTAAAACATCTACTACAAAGATTTCTATACCAACTTATTTGCTTTTTGGCAAAACATCTTACACTCTGAGCGCTGCAGCCTCTTAATGCCACAGCTGGCATCTCAGTGTTTTTTTGTGTTTTGAGGTTATAGGTAAATTATGTATTAAGTAAGAAGAAAGATGTCACCCGCATCACTTCACAGCGTAGGTACAGAGTGTAGGGCAAATTGAACGTTGCATGTGGTTATCAACGTTACACAAAAAAATGCTGTATTAATTATATTGCCAATATTATTATTTTTTATCTGTGGCCCTAACATGAATAGCACAAGGATAAATTATGCTTTACCATTGAAATATGTGGAGTGTCGACAAACTTTTTATCGAATATAACTTCAAAGATATATCCCATATTTGCATTTCACTGACAATTCAACGAACCGAAGCTTTATTTTATTGACAAGTATTTATGTAGATTTTTTATAGGTAAAAGTGTTATTTAGCCTATTACTCATATCATAGAATAACAAATCGCATAGTTTCAATTTATTATTTATTCAAATGAGATAAGAAACTTTCCCCAGAAAAACACTCAATAATTAATTTATTTGCAGACGTAACGTACTATCATATCAATAAGACGTAATATCATACGTAAAATATCTGTTTTACCTCAATCATTCCTTGTATTGCAAGGCAACTTTGAGCCATGAAACCTTTTTTAAAGGGTTGAAAATTACCCATAGAAAAACGTCAGTATATTTATATTCGATAAAGTAAAACAAATCTTATATTTATACGTCGAACAATTCAACTTCGTTATTAGTTTTTCTGACGTTAAACATGTTTATAAAATGATTGAGCGATGGTTTGAAAAACATTAAATAGTTTTTCTAATAAGTATGTTAAATTAAAATTAAAAGACGACGAAACTAAATAAATCTAAATAAAAATATAACAATTGATAAATTTATTAACTGTTGCCTATGAAATGAAATTTGATGTCGACAATACAAGAGAATACTATAAATGAACTAAGCACTTTTATCGTAGAAAGGGATGCACTGAGAAATAAGATGGCGATAAATAATCCTTGTGCCATTCATGCAAGGCCCGCTGGTTTTTAAAATCATGTTTTGTTCACAGAAGTCGAAAATGATATTTGCTTGCAAATATTCTAAAAGGAACGAACGGCAACCACCTTCAGACAGGTTATAACACCCCTGCTCCCCGAAGGCTTATTTATTAAAGTTAACTAGACTTAAAAATAAAAATAATGTTTATAGCTTATGTTGTAACGTTCTTTTCTAATAATAATGTAACACACAGAGTACAATCATTGCAACCGCTATAAATCGTTGCGCTATTACATTACTAACATTATAAAAGTATACTGTGACATGAAATATGTTTCAATATATATACATTTTTTTACTAAATAAATAGACTAGGTTCACCATATATTGCCGCTCATTCTAGGCTCAAATTGTGTCACACAAAGTTCAAGATTGAAATCTTTAGTTTGGGTTATCTATCGCTGGAATTCATAACTTTCGAGCAATCAAAGCCCAAAAATCGGTCCTCAGATGTGGAACCAAACAATTGTCTGGAAGGTAAAGGTCTAAGTTAGACGTCACGCTGACGTTTAAAGTATTTACGTGGTAGTTTTGATATTAATCATACAAAAACGGAAGGTGTAGGTCAGTTTCGTCTGGTTCCCTGTTCGTCTAACTAGTTAATGCCCCGTTCGTCTATTTCCCCGTTCGTCTGTTTCCCCGTTCGTCATTTCCCTGTTCGTCTGTTTCCCCGTTCGTCTGATGCCCCATTCGTATAGTTCTACTCCTGTCCTACTGTCATCATACATCTAATATATATATATATATATATATATATATATATATATATATATATATATATATATATATATATATATATATATATATAATATATATATATATATATATATATACTTTACTTTGTTAGTGTATGCTTTTCCGTTCTTTTTGTGGTATTCAATAAAGAGTATTGTATTGTATATAACCATCATACCAGAAAAATAACCTTATACATTGTAGTGTCAATAGCGGACTGGACACTGTCATTACTAAACGTCATTACTTGCATCATTAAATTCTATTTCTAATGATAGTGTAGGGAGTAGAATAAAAGAATGATGTTATTTGAATTACACTCCCTTATCATCATCATCACGTAAATCCATTATTTACATTAATTTGCGTTTATCAATTTATTATTGTGCTAAGAAACTGATTTGACAATGACAATAATATAATGACATGACACGGTTCAAGTGTTTTCGATGCACATTTTATAAGTGACCAGTTGTTATCAATACAGATAGTTTTGATTTCTTACACTATTTTCAGTATTTTTAACCGTCTTCAAAAAGGAGGAGGTTTCTCAATTTGACCGTTTATATTAATTTTTTTATGAGTATTCGCGGATCACTTCGTAGTGAAATTAGTTTTTAATCTTAAACTTTAAACACCTACTGAATTCAATGCCACTTAGAAAAATATTACTCGCAGCATGGACGAATGAGGAAATGGACGAACAGGGAAATAGACGAAAGAGGAAATGGCCGAACCGGGAAAATGACAAACTGGGAAATGGACGAACGGGGACCGAGTAGACGAACGGGGAAATGGTCAAAGGGTGCAGAATTGAAACGGAAAAGTGTAAAGTACCCAGACTCCCCTGAGCTTTTCTTACTATGTTATTGAAAGAGAATTAAATGGAAAAAATAATACAGAATTTTTTTAGTCTTACCTGATTCATCACTTGCATTCATCTTGGAAAATCTGTATTATTTGAGATAATTCTGTTTTGATAACATAATAAAGAGCACTTAAGAGAAAAGTTTCTATGCGGTCAGGCTAAAAATCGGTCTTTTAAAATTAAAAAGAAATAATGTGAAATACAAATCCATGCCAAATTCAATTCTAACGCGGTTGAGTAAACTTTAAAACAAAAGTTAATTTCATTTGGACTTATTTCCTTTTATTTTTAAGCGTGCGAAATGTCCAAACCACAAGTCACTGCTTTAATTCGACAGTGGCACAACTCGAAATGAAACTCTATTCTTTTAAAAGTCTTAACACTATTAAATTAAAGTCTCTAATCGGAGACCATTTAATTTTGAGTTATGTCAGTGTTGTACTAAAGCAGCGAACTGTACTAAGTTTTATGAAGCGCTATTTAGGGACGGGGCTCTTAAGAGCTAGATGGAGAAGCGACGCCATACATTTTTCAGTTTTTATATTGTTTGTCGAATATATGAATGTGCTAGATATCAACGTGACATTACTTACTGTTTAACTTTAAGCCTAAAACTACCGTAGGTATATTTTTATCAGGTTGTAAAGTAAAAAAGAGTATGAATGTGAACATACCGCTCGAAGTGGTCTTATCAATCTATATGACGTGACAGGAGCTGGCGCGTACGCCGATTTAAATGTATCTATAAGAAAAATAAATAGACGTAGAAGTCTGCCCTTTCCAGCTCATTTTGTTTTGGGTGATTACAAATATTGAAATGGAATTTGGAATTAATTTCAAAATAGCGCTAAATAATACTAAAGCCGGTCAAGTGTGAGTCTGAGTCGCGCGCCGAGGACCCGTACTAAAAAAACAGTTCCTTTGAGTTACAGAACCCGGTTTTAATGAAAAACGAGTGATTAATTTCTCATATTTCTTACGAGCAAGTCCATGTCATACCGTGAGAATCGGTGAATGTATTTGTACGTATCTGCGCAATTATCTGAAAATCCGTCTGTACTACCTCGTACCTATATAAGATAAGAAGATCTCGTAAGATTAAATATGAAATAATGTAATAATTGTTCTATTATATTAATTATATACGTGGCGACTGCTAACGCCATCCATGATGCTGTTCTTTTACTAACTGCTCATCAGATACCTTTTTTCCGCATGCAAAAACTTATTGCCAAGGGTTTATTTTTAATTTTCTCTAGAACTTAAAAGTTAGAGAGTCCATCGTATATTCCGATAGCTTTTATATAGAATTCATTATTTGTATTTTTTTTAGATTTTTATCACTTTTAGTTTCTGCGGCCCTAGTAAGGTTAACTGACATCAGGTTCCCCTGTCATAAAGGGTTACGGAGGTCAGACGGCAGTCGCTCCACTGTAATAACCCGACCTGCCGAACCCGGGATCATGGTCAAAGCGTACCCCGTAGCGTAAGCGTAGACGGGAAAAAGCGCTAGGAAGAAGAAGAAGAAGAGTAAGGTTAACTGACACGAGGTTAAGTTTACCCCGTCTTCTCTCTAAATGCAGCGGCAGAGAGCACTAGTGCCTATGAAAGAGATAAAACTGGGTTCACTTATCCCTGGTTCAGCTATTTTCATCGCATTTTCTGTTTTCCGCACTATTGTTTTAAATTTTAATTTTGAATCGGGTAGGAGATACTTATTTCCTAAACGGTTCAACAGTAAAATCTGCTTCTAGGTAGGTACAACAAATATGCCAATTTTCAGCTCGATATGGTTGAGCCGTTCCTGAGAAAAAGAGTGTTGACAGACAGACAGATAACAAAGTCGTTGTGGGTTCCGTTTCTTTTTTAAGTTTGGTACGAGACCCTAAAACCGATTGGGTTTTCTGGTTTGCTTTCGTTAGCCTGTGATGGTTCACTGCGGCAGGAGCGGCGCGCCGGCCTCCGGGTCGGCGGCGCGCGGCGAGGCGCCCGCGCGCCCGTTGGCCAGCACGCTGTCGCTCGCCTCGCCGCGGACCGACATCTAAACAGTCACGAACAAACTCAATATAAGCCTTTGATATTCTTACCATTTATTAAGACGCTGACAAAAGCCAATGACCTTGAGTGATCGGTCACTGTCTGTTTGCACCGGAGTGAACGAGAAGCACTGTGCGGTTAAACCCTTTTTTCAAAGTAAAATCCGTAAAGGCTCCCTTATTATGTGACGCTTATACATGAGAGAAGACACTCACACACACGAAGACACACACAGAAGATGTATACTATAATTTCATCCGCCGGCTTTTCAATTTATTTTGTAGTTTTTTTTTGAGTAAATTATACTATTCACTGCGGCGCGTGAAATAAGGCAAGTGGGAAAGGACCGAGTTGGAATGTTCAAGGTCATCGGCGTGGGGTACGCCCTTAAGTAAAGCCGATTTGGGCCTTGTCAGCGCCTTAAGGTTCGGAATGATTGAAAAATAAAGGCGGCGTCACACTGCGGGCCAGCAGAAGCGCAGTACGACTGCAGTTTGGCGTGAGCGCGGCGCACATCGTGAAAACGGTCGGTCACATTGCGGGCGACAATCCGGCGGGAGAGGCGTGACCGCAGACCTACTGTCTCGCTTGCATCTCAAAATGCCACATTCGAAGTCGGTAATAAATTAGTAATTTAATTAAATAAATTGTTCAGTTATACTTACTAAATGCGATTGGCTGTTAGACTTTTTATATTCTCTATGAGTGAAGTACACTGTGGTTTTTCACTAAATCGATCAACATATTTACGTTCCTGTTTGCAACCTTGTAAATTTATCAATCGTAATGACATTTGATCTCGTCAAGGTGCTTTTACGCCATACTCACGTCATACGCGCAATCATGTATGTGTGTATGTCATTACAACCCCCTACTCAGAACTCGAACGCGTAATGCCGAGATCCAAATTCAGTTGTCGTAGTCTCAGCTGGACTAGGCGCTATCGCAGCGCAGCGTGATATGTGTGACGTTTGTTACAACTTGCAACAAGAGACAACATACGACGACCCGCTGCGGTCACGTCGCGCCTGCTATGTGACCGAGCCGTAATGGAAAACTAAAACTAGCATGCAAAAATACACATCTTAAAAAGGAAAAAAATCATATTAATTAGGTACTGTGTAATTACTGGGTATGCAAATAGGCATTAAGTCCGCCATGTGTACTTTTGTGGGTTTTGTAAAATAAAGATTATATAAATATAGTGACAGTGAAACCTGAAATAGTCCGAGATCTTTTTGTGGATCTAGGAATATTTCAATAGGTATAACACTGGATATTTCTGTACGAGTATAAATGGTATGTAGCATCTACAGAAGTGTAATAAATCCGTACAGGTTATGTGTTCCCAAATATACAATAAAATCTCAGTATTGATTATTAAATGTAAATCTGAATCTTGCTTTACACGCAGACTGAATCAGGTGGCTCATCCAGAAGGGTTACAATTCTGTTTACGAATATTTAGTTGATGGGACGATTTGATTATTATTTGTTCATTATATTTGATTGCATGATTTAATGTAGTATGCACAATTTTAAAACTAATTTTTAATTAGTTATTTTAATAATGTTGACTTTAAGACTATAAGTGAATAAAAGAAATATGAATATTTGCCGTAAAATCTATATATCTAATATGGCTACAAATATTTTAGTATTACTTACTGGTCAAACAGTGAATTTTAGTTACTCTATAATGCTTAACTAAACTAAATGCTATTTTATTTTTATTTATTTTATGACACTTATAGATTGTAAATGTTATAGATTTTAAATATTCAGTTAAACAGTATTTAGTTAAACAAAATGTTTTTTTTCAAAAAAAAATATTTTAAAGTTTCTAAATGTTATGATATGAATAGTAAGTGGCTTTTATACCAAATGAATGATTAGATCAAGTGATTTTAGCATTTGAAGTTATAGATTGTAAGTTTATAGCTTTTAGTTTAAAGGAAATAAGGTCGATCCATACAGCTGATATTTATTATTATTTACAAGGTTAGGTTTGAAAATAACAATTGTGTCATTCGCGAAATAAATATAAACAGTCTTACACTAGCGATGTTGAAAGTTTTGTTGAAAACGCAAAAAAACAAATGCACTTTTCTTGTTCTTATTATGTAGTAGGTAGTTCAGGTAAATCTGTAATAGTACCTAGTACCTACCGCTATCCTGTCGAACTAAAACCAAATTATTCAAAGGAGATAGGAACAAAGTTGTTTTCAATATAAAATGATCAACTATTCTTGCAGCAATATCCTTTTCCAAGATTTAAGATACAGCGTACAATAGGGAAATGAGTCTATAATTAATTTTATCTCTCTTACAATGTATGTTCTTTGTGAACTGGTATAACTTTATATGCTTCTTTTAATTGTTTAAGGAAAACGGCATCTCTGATGCAAGCATTTAAAATGTTTCAAAAAGAGAGAGAGAGAGAGAGTATGTGTATTTACACATACTCAATATTTAATTTTAATATTTTTATGCTTATTTCCGGCACGAAGCTAGAGCGAAACTTTTGGAAGTATGGCTATCGATAAACGGACTCTATGTGGACGAAAAACTAGTATCAAATACATATAGGTAATTATATGTAAATTAAATGAAAAACCGGACAAGTGCGAGTTAAACCCAAGGAGCGGGTTCTGTACATTATCTTAAATTTCCTATGTTACTTTAAATACCAACGTGAAAGATTAACGCCCGATAGATTTGCTTACTACCTCCTACCAGTGAAAATATGGCATATTTTGTATGCGGCAAATGTTAAATTTAAACCCGTATGTGATTGATTGTTTTTGAAAATGCATAACAATATGTTTGATTTTGCTTGGTTCCCGTCGATGTTCAAGCGATCTGAGCTGCCTGTCCGTGCAGGGCGGCGCGGGACGCCGGCCTGTCCGGGTAGACTGTCCGGAGCGCCTTTACTTCATTCTGCTCCAATGGGTAACATATTGAGGACGTTTTGTACACAATTATTTATCAGAATACCCGTAAACGTGACTTCTCCCAGTTGTTCATAGTCATTGAAATATATACCTGGTAAGGAACTGCTCAAAGCAATTCTCGCAGTGCTTCCTTTTGAGGTGTCAGAACGCGAATCTGACACCATCGCAGGTTCAGTCGCATGTCAACCACCATCCATGACACCCATTTAAGTGACACTGTTATAATTGAACAAAATGCCCTCCCGCATCTTGCGCAGTGAGACGGCAGACCACCGACCCCACCGCTCACAATGATATGATAGCGTGTGAATCAAGCAATATTAGACCTTTGTATGTATGTCGTTAGAACTAAGATATCAGCAATAAGGTGCGTGGGTACGCCATGGCGCTGGCGTTTGACTACCTTCTATGAGACTTGTTATACGAAATTGTACTGATAGGAATGATCTTTTGAGCTCTTTGTTCATAGTTTTATAAATTGGAGTATAGTGAGAGCTTACATTAGTATTGTCCTTGTGTCCAGCGGAAGCATCCCGTTTGCCCTGCAGATAGTAAGTCATCAGTTGCCCCTTGCCCTTGACCGCGACGAGGCCGCGTTGTTCGAAGTAGTAGCCGAATGTCTCTAGAATATGACATGTCTCTTCTGTGACCTGTCCAAAAAATTATACATTCATCGAAACTCGGGCAACGAGATGACGAGACTGCGAGACCTTAAGTATTTCCCTCGTTATTTCTTAAGCGTGAATCATCGACGACCATTATTCATGCTGCAATAACATTAACTATTTTTATACCTCCCATGACTTGAATGACTAACACTTTTAAGAAAGGCGTGATTAATTAAATATAGTAATAGGAGGCACAGTATACAGCAGAGTTTATTGTTAATAATCTGTGGGTATTGGTATATGAACGCTATTGAGTTATTTAAGAATTGATTATCATACCTATTTAGAATTATAAGTTTTAGTTACGAAATAGCTTACACAAAAATATTAACGTAAAAAATTCTAAAATGAAATAAATTTTGATATGTATGTATTTTTTATGGCATTGTTTAGACCTGAATACATCCAGCTTTGCCGGTGCTTTCCATCCTCGAAGCGACGTTGACGGTGTTGCCCCAGATGTCGTAGTGCGGCTTGCGCGCGCCGATGACGCCGGCCGTGATGGGCCCGTGGTTGACGCCCATGCGCAGCACGAAGTGGTTGAAGGACTGCTCGTTGATGGCGGCCAGCACGCGCTGCAGCTCCAGCGCGAACTCCACCAGGCACGCCAGGTGCGCCCAGCGGACCAGCGTGCCGTCTGACGGCTGGAATGGGTATTAAAGGGCTGGTAAACGTGCTAGTTTTTCGGCAATTTATCGCTGCAATCCGTGCTTTCCTCAAAAGTTTATATTCAAACTTTTTGTCCCCATTAATGATGTAATATATAATCTTTTTAGGGATAGTCCAAATTGCAGCAATAAATTGCCGAAAAACTAGCCCGATTACGAGCCCCTTAAGGAATCTAACACACTCAATTGTTCAAGCCGCCGACCTAGATCAATTGATGTAGATCGTTTGGCCGTGGTTTGACCGATCGATCGACAATGTGCATGACAATTTATAACTTGAATACATCGACCGATCGATACTCGATGTGTAATGGGCCGATTGACTATACTGTTTACACGATAAGTACTATCGATCAAACTCGACTGATTTTATTCTTCCATCGATTAATGATAATGCTTTTTTTAGAGTCCGTATGTATGACTGGACTTCCGACTCTGTAACAGTTTTCATTCAAAGGCGGATTGCTGCCTTTTATGCGGGGCTTTTCCTCAGCAAATATCGAAACTAAAAAAAATACGTATTTTACCAAGAGCCATGGTTAATATAGTTGGTCAAAAATATTTTCCCATACTAGACTATTAACTATAACTTCCGACGCGTAAACTTATGTTGTTAGCAGTGACCCGCTAGACGGTATTTATCATGAAGATTACTTTCAAACCACTTTATTGCAGACGCACCTTTAACATGCATCAATGCTTGTTACGTGATAGTTTTCTCCTGACATAAGTGATAATTAAAGTCTATCCGAATACTTTACGATATTGTTATACAAGTGTCAAACGAGAGATTTTGAGAAATTTACTCACAAAACTACCCAAGATTTTATCTATTTTTATATTTATTTTATCATACGGTACGTGATAAAATGATGTAGTACTCCTATATAACTATCTAATTGTATCTATATGACGTGGATCCCCCAGGTCAAGCGAAAGAATCGGTTGTGACAAATTAACACTTTCTAGAGGTAGGTAAGTATATAAGTGCAAACATCAGTTTGTATTCGAATTAGTTTAATTGACAAGCGACTCGCCCCGGCTTCACACAGGTGTATATTCTACATTAAAAACTTGCTCGAGAGACTCTCTAAATGAATGAAATGAAATGAAAATGAAAATGAAAATGAAAATATTTATTTTGCAAGTAGGCCACCTGGGCTCTTTTACATGTGGGCTCTTTTAAATGATGGTCAGTTAGCCTTATCAAAATCTGTTCAGCGGTTTAGAAGTCAGAATACACCACCAAACAGAATAAACTTCATTTAAACTCTGCATACAGGCACAAACAGGCAATCAATAACATTGAGTTTATGTACAAATCAAACTATGTAGATTGTAACCCTGAAATTTATGGTGTAACGGCAGTGCTTGCATTGTGTTCGACTAACTACTACATACATAGCATGACGCCCGAAATCCAAGACTACTTGTGGCCACGTTCGATTAATTAGTCGTAAGATGTTATGATGAACCGTATGGTGACAGGTGATCATCCCATCGCCCATACAGATAGTCCACCATGTTGGAGAGGACCCGTCCCTTAGTCGACTTTTACAACATGCCAGGATGATAAGCATCTGCACGCATTCTATGCTATTTCTTCACTCCCAGTGCAGCAGAGGACTAACTACTGACAGCAAATAATACCTATCCACTTTTATTATATAATTACAAACCGACAGTGAGGGCACTGCAGTCCTACCAGATTGAAAATAATTTTAACCAACTTCAAAAAGAAGGAGATTATATATTCGACCCGTATATATATATTTTTATTATATCCCGCATAACTTTTTACCTTGTGCACCGATTTATCGCCATTCGGTACCTACTAGTGGATAAAATTAAGCTATATTTTTACATCATATCACTAAAAATGTAAAAAATCAATAACTTTGAACAAAAAAGAAAAAATACTCTATGAATCCTTTAAAAAGTGAGAAATAATGACTGATCTTCGTAACAAATTACTTTAATAGGAGCATTGGGTCAAATTCGAAACGTTGTTTCTTAATTTTTTATTTAAAATTTACGTTTTTTGTTTTCAATTTCCTAATCTTAATATTAAAAAAAACTTCAAACTTAAATTCGTATAGCACAAAGCTGTCAAAATCAAGTTTGACGTTTATTATTTAAAGTTTATTTTAATGAAGTTTATTTAAATTAGCCGAACAAGTTTTGGAATTGGCCCCATTAAATATATAGAAGTGGGTGGCAAGTACGAGTAAATTAGGTATCATGTCTCCTACTGTTCATTTACTTGACGCCGATTTCTATATGTTTAAAGTATTAATTAAGTTATCAAATATATCTGATCTTACTAGATAATATTAACTAACGAAGGTGAATCATTATTTCTCACCTTTAAAAGCATCTTTGGAGTCAGTTTTTTTAAATAATTTTATAAATCTTCAATGTTTAATGGAAGCTATGACGTCCGGGTCCTTTTATGGGGTCTCCGGCTCCTTGTAACGATATATTTTTGATAAACTTTGTTTATTACAGAAATTACCTGCATCTGTCGAGTAGGGTTAAGGCCCGATGCAGCCATGTATGTGGAGCTAATAGTTTTTATTTTGATGATATCCTTGCAAAACTTTGCATCTTCTAGCAACTGGAAAAAAAAACTCATTTAAACAAAACAAATCCAGCAGTGGGGACACAACAGGTTCATAATAATAAAAGTAAACTATACAAGCATTAATAGGTTTCAGAATAAAGATAAACACGTAAATAGTAGTTTATGCAACGGTTGCATAATGATAGGCCTTAAAACACTAGTGCGGTTTTCATGAAACGAGCCGATAGGCGAGTTTCATAATAAGATCGCACGTGTGTTTTAAGGCCAAATTATGCAGAGTTGCATACATAACTTTATCTACACACATATTATAAATCCTCCATGATGGGTTCAGAAACAATATTTTCTGGCAACAAGTTATTTGTTGCAATCGTGGCTGCATATTTCCGATATCCGGCGCATTTTCACATCACACACACTCCGAGAAGACTACTTACTATTCATATTTTCAACTAAAATGTAAATTACAAACAACTTTTTCTATTCAATTCAACATAAATTCTACTTTCGTTCAGCAAAACGTCAACATGGTGGCAATTCGATCTTCCGTCAAGACCATTTTTTTTTTAAATCATAGACAAACGGATGAAGTCTCTATTCTCACGTCACTCGAGATCAAATATTGTGCAGTTTATATTAAAAAAACATACTGAATTGACGTTTCGTATCAATAACTGTTTTAATATCTATGGATACTAGAATAGAGACCCACTTGAGTTTTGACAGCTGTTCCAAATTTAATCTCATTTCTACTATTACTGAAAACGATAAAGAAGTCATGTTATTTCTTTATCGCAGCACTGGTTTTTCCTAATTGGTTGTCAAAATGGTGGTCATTTCATACGGTTTTTGATTAACCAATGGAGGTTTTATGATATGGGTGTAGATAAAATATATTACGTGAACACACACGAGATCATTGCAAAATTGATATGATGTGTCTATATCCGAAAGTCATACAATCTGATAAACCTAATTCGTGCCATCTATTGATATCCATGGTCACGGTCGGGTCATTAGGTTATTGTACCCATAAACTTCATATATTTACGTAGCCACCAATAAAATAATAATTACCAAATCGAAATCAGATATGACTTCATTGAGAAATCGTAGGCACTCCAAGCCTTGGTTGTTGACGGTCTCTTCTGAGTAAAACTCTGAAAAAATAAACAACATTATGAAAGACATTAATCATAGAGACATAGAGCTCTTCAAGCTATGGGTTCATTTAGTATTCATTGTTTTAGGCGTTACTAGCAACCCGCCCCAGCTTCGCACGGGTGAAACCTTGAGGACGAAAGTGTGATGTTCCTACCCGGTAGTAATGTTGCTGCGATACCGGAACATCCATAACTAGAATATATATTTTACGACAAAAAATATTTTGCCTTAATTCAAGGAGATACTTAATTATCGACCGGCTGGCATAGTGGTTCCAATATTGGACTCCAATGCTAAAGATATCAGATTTATTCCCGTCAGAGTCATACTGGTATTATCACAACTATGTATTTGACTTTGAATCTGATTGTCCAACTTTGCATGACGCGACGCGACGCGACGCGATGCATTGACGACGCGGTTAGCCTAGTTGGGAGTGACCCTGCCTCCGAAGCTAGCGTCCTGGGTTCGATCCCCGGTAAGGGCAAATATTTGTGTGATGAGCACGAATGTTTGTTCCTGAGTCTTGGATATTTCCTATGTATTTAAGTATTTATTTCTCTATATAAGTATGTATATCGTCGTCTAGTACCCATAACACAAGCCTTTAGAGCTTAGTTTGGGACTAGATCGATTTGTGTAAAGATTGTCCCCTGATTTATTTATTATTTATTATTTATGTTGTTCATGGGTCCAAGATACAAGTTATCCTAGTTTGGGTGGTTGAGTATGACATTGTTTGTTGTTTCTTTATTGGTTATTTTCTCATCAACTTGGAGCTGTTCAGGTAAGGTAAGCTTTGCTCATCCCGGCTGTAAGAGACACGAGTGCGGCCAAGTGACATTAACATTTATTTCTTCTATGTAATTTCAGTGAGCCACTGTGTTTGCGGGTTGCATCAGGAGATGAACTCCAATCGAATGCACGTTGCTTGTTGTGAAAATGATCTTACAAACCGTTCAATCTCCCTGACTAAGATTGCCCTGCCATCTAGCGGCGAATAGCGCTTTTAAGCACAATTGTAATGATCAGCGTAGATAGCACTACCGCCCGCTAGATGGCGGATGGTTTCGGCTCTGCATAACAGTGATGAATGTCCCGCGCTCTCTCTTAATATATACCTATATATATTGTTGAACTCATCATTCGAAGTCTATCTCGTTTCTCCATTGCAGTTTGGTCTTCATTAAGCAAGTGGCAAGTGCAGCGCGATGCGCGGACGGAAACGGACGTGCCATACTGCACTGTAGGAAATATCATATTTCGCGAATTGCGTGACTTTAGTCGCTGCCCGCTATCGTCGCTATGGGTTCGCAACAACTCATAGCGAATGAACTGTTGGCGTTTATCCAAAACGCCATCGATACCATGGACGAGATCAGCATCGTGCAGATCTGCAAATCAAGCTTCAAGGAGGATGAGATTTGCAGTAGCAAGGCGCTGCTGTTCCAGTCGCTCGGTAAGACCGACCAGATGCCCTCTCGCCGAAGGGATGGTGGCGTGAAGAGTCTCCAGGACATCATAACGATGTTTAAGGCGACCGATCCAGACGACGTGCCCGCTTTCATGGCGAAGGAATTGCGCAAGCTACCCCCCGTCACTTTCGACCACGTCGATGTCACCAGCCTGCTTAAGGACATAACATCCCTTAAAGCCGGTCTGGCTGAGATGCAGTGCAAGTTAGAGGTGTCGAATAGCACCATTAGTGAGTTGCATTCCGAGGTAGTATTACTACGTAATACTATTTCGGAATGTAGGTCACGCGAGGCCTCTAATATGAACTCGTGTCGTGGAGCGCAAAGTGCATCGAACAGCAGAGTTGAGTCGGCGATTTTCGATGCGTCGACTGCTGTTGTGACAACACCCGTTGCGCCGCGCCCCACCGCCCCCCTCTGCCTCGGTAGAGGTGACGAACTGCGTGAGTGCGTCGACACCTCGGCGTAACTACGCAGCAGCTACAAGCAGACCTGCCGCTACACGCCGTTGTCAACCAATTGACCTGCCGAAGACTGGTTTGAAGGTGGACAGCGATGGTTTCACTAGGGTGGAGAGGAAGAAGAAACCCACCCCAAGAAACCAGTGCGGATCTGCACCGACTGGACCGAAACATCTGTTGCGTCCAGCTACACCCACGACGCTGCTGTACGTGTCCCGACTACACCACTCTACAAAGGCGGAAGACATTGTAGAGTATGTGCAGATCAAGACCAAGCTAAACCTGAGGGTCGAGCGGTTGGAATCCCGCCACAAGGTGAATTTCAACTCCTTTGTGGTGAGCGTACCGATAAAAGATCTATCGGCCTTCATGGTACAAGAGTTTTGGCCGAAGGGTGTCATATTTCGGCGATTCCGCGGCCGGCTGATGGAATATGACACCATGAAATTGCGTCACACACAGCAGAAATAGTTTTGTTTGTATTTTAATATGTATGTTAGTCTGTAAGGTATTTATGTATGGGCCACTAGATGCCTGAAAATAAATGATTTATTTATTATTTATTTATTTATTAAGATATATTTATTTATTTATTTATAAGGCCCATCAACAGTATGACACCAGTGAGACAAAATCTAGCATACAAGTTGGAGCGAGATGCAACACTAATTACAGAAGGCCACAGCATGCACGAAATATTATTATGCAATTTCAAACTAGATTAAGCTTATTTAACTTAAGTAACTTAAAGTAACACATTTTATTTTAGAGTGTTTGTTTTCTTTTTTTGAAATTAATGAGTTTCTGCCTAAATAAATCTATGTTTTTATTTTGTTTTACAAGATCCTTATTGAGTCTTGACAGCCTAAAACACCACTGAAAAACGTCCCAAGCACATGGATATCTAGGCAATCTAGAAGGTACGTGAAAGCTTAAATTATTTAGAAAACTAGGATTATCAATCTTATTTTTAAGTATTATATTTTTGTGAAAACACCATGTTAAGCACTTTTTTACGATTACTAAGTGACAAAAGGTTAAACTCTTTCAGTCCCTCTTGGTACAGTATATAGCTACTTATTTTTACTATTAAGAAAGCAACTGGTAAAACGTCTCCGAATGCGTTCTACTCTATCTATATGCTTTTGGTAATGTGGGGTCCAGACAACAGAACAATAGTCCAGGATGCTGCGAACCAATGTAATGTATATATTTTTTTGGTTTGAAGCCTTTTGAACTGTTTCGCATTACGAATAACAAATCCTAGCATTTTTCGTGAAGAAGCACAGATTTTGTCTAAGTGTTTATCGAACCTCAACTTGTTATCTATCAGAACTCCAAGATCACGTATTTCAGAAACTTTTTCTAGAGCTGTACCGTTGATTATATAAGAAGATTCTGAAAGAATTCGGTTTCTAGAAAACATTATATGGGAGCATTTGCTCGAATTTATCAACCAGCATGTCAATATCTTTTTGCAAAACAGACAGTCGTTAGGGATCTCTATTTGACGGACTATTTTTAGATTGTCGGCATACATGAAACACGAAACGAGAAATGACAACATGATACAATATCATTAATAAATATATTGAACAGCAGGGGACCTAGATGCGACCCTTGGGGAACCCCGGAAGTAGCCTGAAAATATTCAGATAAAAAAACCTTCCACTGCTACTTGAGAGGAAGGACTAGCAAGGTATGATGACAGCCACTGGAGTAAACATCCGCCTAATCCAAAGTCCGATGTTTTTTGTAAAAGAATAAGTCAACCTTGTCGAAAGCGCTTGAAAAATCAATATAGACCGCATCCACCAACCATATGTGAGGTAATACGTAGGGTTCTTTAAAAAAGCTGCATCTGTGGAGACCTGACTTCATTATTATAAATGGGTAACTACCAGAGAAGTTAGGCATAGAAGCGAAGAGCACGCCCACTTCAGCGTAGCTCTGGCTGTAGAGGTCGCGGTGGTGGTGCCGCGCGCCCATGAAGTGGCGCGCCACGTGCGGCGGCAGCACGTTGTGCACCAGCGCCTGCAACCACGTACAGTTTAAACTAAGTTAGAATAAGGAAAACCGGCTCATGGTCTACGCGCCTACTTAAACTAGGCTAATTGTACACGAACGTCGATCGTTCAGGATTATATTAGAATAGCTTTTGCTCGCGACTTCGCCCGCGTGGAATTTTATATTAAAGTATGGTCTGATCTGTACCATTACCATGAGATGGTACCAGAACCTATACTATCTTATCAGCCAGTACTTTGAGCATAACATTTTAGACGAGGCAATCACAGTTCAATATGGCCGCCGGACATGTGGACTGTTTTGCTTACAGCGAGTCCACAGAAAAGTGGTCAGCTGTCCCGTCGGACTGTTAATGGGCGGATTGGGTGGCTGGTGGTGTAACTAACCTAACTTAACCTAACCATATGTTAAAAAAGTACAAAACAGTGCAATAATGAATTTTGTATGCAACATTATTGCTCTAGAGCAAATAAGGGCTGCTTTGTGCTGAGTATAATGCCATAATGTTGAAATTAAAGCGTAGGTGGAAGAAAATGATATTTACCAAGTAAATTTTAGCCGACCATGGCAAATAAATGTTATGGTTTGTTTGTGTTGTGGGTAGGTGCGTACCTGATTGCGCCGGCGCAGGTCCTTCGCCTGCTCGGACTGCGCGCGCATGCGCTCGCCGCGCGAGTGACGCGCGCGCTCCAGTGACTCCGTCTGAAACGCAAACAAACACTTATAAATAGACCGCATGTCCGAGTCAGGGCTGCCACAAAGAGTTGACCTCAATATTTTATTATTGCAGTGATTTTTGCGAAAAGGAGAGTAGTCTTTGATCTACAAGCTAAGCATTATTGGGCTCTTAAATAAATTTACGATGGAAATACAAAAACTTTTGTGATGGAATAAACTGAACTCAATACAATTCATACTCAATTCAACATTATTTGGGATTCATTAGGCATATATTTCATTTTTTATAAATCCATGGAATTTCACTTACATATCTGTTCAAGATGAGTAACGCGATCACTATGAAGAACAGCATGATAATGTGTCGGCCGATGTGGATCTGAGCTCTGGAAAATAGTAAGGGTATATTATAAAAACGGCAATTAACATTTTGCAGCAACGTATTTTCTTTCAATGTTCATTCTTCCAAATAAATTATTGTGTACGTAATGTGTTTGGTTCTATCCAAATGTTTCAATTACAATATTCATAAGATAGCCACCACGAAATAGTAATAACCAAGATTTAATAACCACGTAAAATAGTGGGCAAAAGCGAAAAATGTTTGTACTGCCTCATAAGGGCATGCCGAAAATCCCGCCGAATATTTCGACGCTCGGCACGCGTTGAACTGAATCATAAATCACGCACAAATGTAGCTCAAGCGATAATTGATTGCTATTTATTTGAATATCTTACGTGATCTAGATTGAGGGAAAATGTAAATAAATTCGGTAACTCCTTTGGAAGCAAGAAATTTATGAAACATGCACTAAATTGAAGTGTAATATTTTTATGGTCGTCCGAAATGTCTTTATCTTAAATTATTCGAAAAGATTAAGTGACAAGCGTTCCGCGGCTAGTCTAAGTTAAAAGACATCTGAATAGACCTTCGACTTTTCGACCAGCAATGTATAGGTTTATTGATGAAAAGTAGATAAACAAATGAGAACAACTGTCATAAAATTATAGGACGTCGCGTCAGTAAGGGCAAATCATAATCAAATTTGTAGTGATACATTGCGTGCTGAATTATTTTGTAAGGAAAAAAAAGTCATACATTATTAACAAAAAATATCAAAGTATGTTCATTTGGGCCTATACTACCTACCCTTAAAATGTATGTTCGTATGACATATACACGCTGTGGAGTTTCTGGTACTTACAGTACATTAAACGTGGACTCGTTGTAGTGCAGCGAGGCGTTGTAGCTGGCGGCGTAGGGGTCGCGGTCGAGGCTGGGCCGCGGCGCCAGCAGCGCGGGCGTGAGCGCCGCGGGCGCCACGTGCGCCGCCGCCAGCGCCGCCAGCAGCGCCGCGCGCGCGCCCCCGCTCAGCGGCGACACCCACAGCGCGCCGCACAGAGCGCCGGCACCCACCTGCCACCCCACGGTTTATGATTCACATTATTTTTCAACTCTCAGAGAACTGTGAACCAAAGGCAAAAACCACCCTTTGCATACAAAAGGTGATAAAGATTTCCACCCCTTAAATGTTAACCGATTTTGACCAATTTTTGATAGGTTGTCAGTCAGAACAAAGTCTAGGTATATACGTTTTTTGAATTTTGATTAAAGATCAAGAAAGTAAAATAATGCCGAAATTAGTTTTGTACGAGTATACTGAAACCACAATAAAACTGAATTTATTGATTATAGTGAAAAAATGAAAACGCATAGACCTAGATTTTGTTTTGACTGACAACCTATCAAAAATTGGTGAACATCGGTTAACATTTAAGTGCTGGAAATCGTTATCGCCTTTTTTATGAAAATCCGTAGGTTCACACTCCTGTTAAGGTCCCGTCACATTGCGGGCGCGACAGGAGCGCGGCGCAACCGTTCTGTTGTTTTCTATAGTAAGTCATAACAGATATCACACATATCACGCCGCGCAGCGGTCGTGCCAAGCCGAGCTGAGCTTGGCACGCACGCGGCGCACCACACTTGGACAACTGAGCTCGAGCCTCCTGCTTGAGTTGTCAGTCGGGGGTGGTAAAGACTGACGTCAGATTGAGCGCACACCGGCTTCACGCCCGGAAATCCACATTGCGGGATATCCGGACGCATTCCAGTGTGACGTTTGAGCCGCTTTCACGCGACAAAAATGTTACCGGACCTTTAATATATGAGAAGTTTCTTAGATTTACTTACTCTGCGTAGAATCCGTTAAGCTACTTGTTCAAGAAATTTTTACGAGAAGAAAAGTAACATATGTTTAAAGATTTTAAGCTAAGTAAGCAAAATTTCAAAATCGATCAAGTATATTTATGATTAAGGATTAGGTTCGGCAATTCAACACGGACCGAAATTAAAAATCTTAACTTCTTACTGGGTCCAATTCGAAACGGTGTCCGCTAAATTTAAGATTGCCTAAATTTAAAATAAGAAACGTCATACTCGATTTTGTATAGCTCCAAGGTTCAAAATCGAGTCGAAAGATTCTTATTTCAAATTTAGCGACGTCTAAATTTAGCGAAAACACTTTCGAATTGGCCCCACTGGGTCCAATTCGAAACGGCGTCTTCTTAATTTAAATCCTAAACTTAAAATAAGAAACGTCAAACTCGATTTGTATAGCACAAAGCTTTCAAAATCAAGACAGACGTTCTTTATTTTAAATTTAATTACTTTTAAATTTAGCAAACACACTTTCGAATTGGCCCCAATCGAGGTTGATATGATAATACAAGTAAAAAAAAGTCGAATTCCGCTCAAATTCGCGGTGAAATAAAAATCGTCTAAGATGTAATTTTTTTAAATCTTACTAAGTAGCTTGTTGTTACGCAATTCGCTCGTAATTCAAAATCAACACAAAGACGTGCCATTGTTCAATCTGTGCATAGTGCGACCACAATACATTGTGAAAGTAGAGGTTTTACGTGATAGTAGTATGAAGGATGTATGCAGCGGCGAGCGCCGCCGTGCGAGATCGCGTCGGGGCGCAGCCCGTCATCCAGCACAGCCTCGTAGTTGCCGCAGATGATCTGTGAATTTGATAAACGTCAGAGTTCTCCAAATGGGTGCGTAACGGTCGGTATAACAACTTTTGATATATTATTGGTCGATATAACGATTAAGGGATGTAATGCAATTTTGGTATAACAATATTTGGTATATTCTGATATGATCTAACTAGCATCAGGTATAATGAACTTGTAATATAACAACTATCGATATAACGCTCAGTAATGTAGTACTGGTATAATCTATAATACGTACTACTATTATAATAACCTTTTTTATTTTGCGTTAAGGCAGGTCTCCGTTAGGTACGACGACGAGCGAAGCAAAGAGGAGTGTTAGGAAGAACTGCGACCCTACAGCGCTAGCCGAGCGAGCGAAGCGAGCGTGCTGCGGCAGGGGTTGGCGAAGCGCCAAAACTGAGTTTTTTTATTATACTATACTACATACATTCTTTATATTAGGTAAAAATTATACCAAACATCTATTATACTTACTGAACATTATACACCAAAAAAAATATCAAAATGACTATATTCTATGAAATTATATCAGATGTTGTTATATCTAGTGCAAATATATCAAAAGTTGTTATACCGATCATTACACACCCTCTCCAAATACACGTGCAATTATCTAATTTGATTTTTGGCCATCGTAGAACCTTCCCACAGCGATTTTACAACTTACGTTGAAACTACGGCATGCTTCTATGATGGCCTCGAAGTCCAATTAGCTTACAAGTTTATTCTTACCAAGGGTGCAATATTAGCCGCCACAAACATAGCTATGTTAAATGTTCCGCATATTAATTTCCAGTAAGGACTGACCGATTTTTTCTGAAACCATAATAGAACAGTATTAGTACTTAGTAAAGAGCTTGACTATTAAATTTTAATTAATTTCTAATGTAGGTGGAAAAACGTGACCTTTTGCATTATTACCATGTAAATGGAGCAATACGTTTCGTATTATGATAATTATCAAACCTATATTTATAAGTTTTAGTAAAGGCAAATTAATTGTCTTGTTAAAATTTTGTGTTTTGTGCTGACAAATAACAACAGTATTGTTAAATGTAGACCTAAACAAACCTAGTAGATTAAGAAAAAAAAATAGTTTTATTAACCTTTTGAACTCTCCAGTCGGCTGTAGCCGACAGCAATTTCCGTGCCCCTGACGCCGCGATATGCCGTTTTCCATACATTTGCGTCGGCTACAGCCGTTGTTGAGCGCTCGTGGCACGCTTTTTCGCCGTTAGGCGTGGCGTTCAAAAGGTTAAGGTGCGTCCACATCTGAAGAACGCGCCACGCTGCGCGGGAGCGATTCGCGACGCGCATTCATCAGATGTGGACGCACCTTCAGGCACGGAAATTTTCTTTAAGACGAAAGTAGTCAAAAATATGTACCTTGACGAACTTAAAGACAAGTAGAAAAGTATTTTTATCCGATAAATTTATCACTTCCTTTTTTGTCGGCATATTAAATCATAACCAGCTATCAATACTATTCATTACTAATAGTATCAACGAAAAATAACTCTGTGTGTCTGTCTGTTACGCTTTCACGGTTAAACCACTGATCCAATTATAACGAAATTTGGTTATGGAGATAGTTTGAGCCCTGGGGAAGGATATAGACTACTGTTTTAAGACAATCAACTCATAAAAGTGTGAAATAGGGGCTGGAATAATTTAATTAACGGCAAGTTTGTGCGTGCCCTATGAGAGCCCGTTGGTGTCTATTTAGTATCTGCACGATTGCACCCGCGCGATTATCTTGAAAACTTCTACTAGCTTACCTACTCTCACTTCACTCACTCATCATAACAAAAATATTAATTCCACGCGAACGAAGTAAAATATTACTTACTAATTTCAGAAGTCCACTCACAATGCAAGGATGTAAAATGGGAGTTGATTTTTGTATGGGAAAGTCAAAGGTTCTGAAGTACTAGACATCAGTCACACTTCGTATTCAGGCTTCCGTTAATTTAATAAAAAAAAACGATTCTCAGGGATATAATAAAAATAAGTTTGAGATCCGGAGGCCTATTCCCTCATCCCCATCCCATCCCCATTCCCCATCCTCCCTAGACTGGCAACGCATTGGCAACACCTCTGGTGATGCAGATGTCGATGGGCGGCGGTGACCACTTTAAATCAGGTGGGCCGTCTGCTCGTTTGTCAGTCAATTGACATAAAAAAAACCATTTCACGAAGACGAAGTCGCGGGTAAAGGCTAAGTAGACTAATTACTAATATAATATTTCATGACATTTCAATTTCCAGTTTTAATTGTAGATTAGTCGGCATTGCTTTCATGTCACGCAAGATTTATTGGTCATGGATTCACAGCATCCTTGAGAATTAATAAGAATGTCGTGAATCTTTTTGGCCTCACGTTTTAATCGAACGAGTTGACATCGTACTGCATGCTATGTACTTCCTGATCCACTCATTTCCTTCTTCCATTTGACTTCCGTTACGTATGGAAATAATTATCCATGCGCAGGAATTAAGCCGTTCACTTTGAACTTCACCTAAAAATTGAACTTTGTCTGGTTCTCATACAAAGTACTATAATAATATAATTTTTTTAAATAATGTTTTCATTGGGTCAATCACTCAACGTCTCATTCGCAAAATCTATATATCGATCAATACATACATATAATAAAATGATAAAGTGGAAAAAGTCTGTATCTACATTGAAGGTAACAATGAATAAATGCCATGAATGAGGGTGAGCAACACAACACATCCCAATGGTTTTTACGGTCGGAATTTTAAAAATCATTGGGATGTGTTGTGTTGGGTACGGATACCCAAAGGGTAAAAACGGGACCCTATTCCTAAGGCTCCGCTGTCCGTCTGTCCGTCCGTCCGTCCGTCTGTCACCTGACTATATCTCATGAACCGTGTAAGTTAGACAGTTGAAATTTTCACAGATGATGTATTTCTGTTGCCGGTATAACAACGAATACTAAAAAACAGAATAAAATAAATATTTAAAGGGGCTCCCATACAACAAACCATTTTTTTGCCGCTTTTATAGTTAATGGTAAGGAACCCTTCGTGCGCGAGTCCGACTCGCACTTGGCCGATTTTTGAATTTCAGGTCTGTGTTGTCTATTTATCTGATTTTATAGTTTTATGTACACAATACACTTTTAAACTACTGGACGGATTTAAATTGCGGGTTTCGCTTTTATACGAAGGACCACTTCAGGCAGGATACAGGCTATAGAAACTTTTGGAAATAAAACTGAAAGAAGATTGAATTTAGTATGAGAAAAAGCGACAATTTTCCCTAAACTCTTGAAATAACGCATTTGAAGCCTTTATTTACCATATAAAATGCATGTTTATTTTTTCTTTTCCCGTCTCCCTGTTACAATCATCCGATTACGATGAAACTGTGAGTTGTTGAGAACACGCGCAGGAAGGTAGGTATATGACAAAACAAATAACAAAGCATTGCAATGCAGGCCGGGTACAGCTACTTATTAAGTAATAAATTCGTTTTGTTAACGCAATTGTTTTTAAGTATGAAAATCGTTTTTTTTTTTTAATTAAGTTAAAAGTACATCTGACTGAGAAGTCCGTAAGTCCATTTAACGAAAGTTGAAAAAATAAAAAAGAAATAAAGAAAATCATGGGTACAATTCGAAACGGAGACTTCTTAATTTAAAATTTCCTATACTTATAATTAGAAACGTCCAACTAGGTACTTATATTTTGTATAGCACAAAGCTGTCAAAATCAAGTTTGACGTTTCCTATTTTAAAAGTGATTAAAAAAAATAGCGAACACACTTTCGAATTGGCACCATTTATTTACTAACAAAGAAGACACAGAGTAATATTTAAATTAAGAAAACAATACAAAGACAAAATGGTGGTGTGTGTGAAGAAGTGTGTGGAAATTCTGTGATTGATCTATTGAAATCATAAAAATACAAAAAAAATACTGAAATAAATAAGATTTTAATGGGTATTTTGTATCGAAAACAAACTATGACTCTCCCGTACGTTTGACACAGGCAAATAATTATCTAGTAGATTTCGACTGTGGAATTCGGTTATTGTCGCTGTCCCTTCGGGCGTACCGTACATTTTTCAGGATGGCAAAGTAGCTTAAGTCCCATTACGGCCTACTACGGATAAACTATCTTAATCCAAAAAAATCTCGTCTGATCTGCGTGAAAGAAGGCATACCTACCAACAAACCAACAAACACACATTCGCATTTAAAATGTTAAAACTAGGGATATTCAAACAGTCAGCCTCGTTATGTAATAACTTTAAGTAAACTGCAAGTATGCGAAGGCCGTCGAAAGAGGTATTTAATTCGGTAGTGAATCGGAAACCTTGTATTGTGCAAATCGGAAGTACGCGTAGTAGATGACGTTGATTAGGCCGGTCTCGAGGACGAAGGCGAGGTAGACGGCGTGCAGCGCCCAGGAGCGCGGCACGGCGAAGCAGGCGAGCGCCACGACCGGCGGCAGCAGCACCAGCGGCGGCGCCGCTGCGGCCATCGGGCACGAGTCCTCGCGCCGCGCGTACGCCTCCTCCACCTCCGCCGTCTTGAACGTCAGGCACACCGTCGTTGCGTCTGCGAGCTCCCTACGACATACAACCATAGCTGGGCACAAGACCGTTAATCCGTTAATCGTTCATTAACGAAGTTAATATTTCGAGTAACGGATTAACTTTTAAATTAACATCAAAAATTATTAACGAACTCATTAACTTCCGTTAAAACAATTAAGGTCCGGTAAACGTTAGTTAAGTACCTACTGTTTCCCAAAGGACACCGCGCGGCTTATGTCAGATAGCTTTTGATTTAAATTTGATCTCTAAATAATAGGGTATTATTACAAACTCTAATGCACCTATTTTTACTATATTTCATGTCCTGCCTAAAATTCCATGTCACATACCAACATTTTTTTTGTTAGTATATAACTAACGCAACGACATATAAAATGCAATTTCTATCACGAGTTAACGATTAACGTTAACTTCCGTAATTCATCCGAAATGTAACGGTTTAACGTTTAACGAAGTTAACTTTTTTAGTAATGGATTAGCGATTAACGAAGTTAAGTATTTGATTAACAGTGCCCAGCTATGCATAGAACAGTGGTAACGTCGTCGGCGAATAACAAGAAACGATAAATCAAGTACGGCACGTACGAAATTTCCATACAGTTATTTTTAGTGGAATTTTTAATTCCATCTATAATTCGGACACCATAAACCTACACCGTCTGTAAGACTATACAAGCTGGAATAATTAGAAAGCAGATGAAAAGCCAACTGATTGACCAACCTGTCTACAATCACTGAAGTTTACGCATGCTTTAACATTTAACACATTTACGGGAAAATTTCAAAAACTAATCAAATATTCCAAATAAAGACTGGGTAGATAAGTACTGAATAACTTATGAAATGGACTTACTTGTCGTCATCTCTATTCACGAGCTCTTCTTTCAACATGGCGAGTATTTTCTGGTGTTCGTTGCCCTTGCTCTCTTCTTGTGGTGATAGAACCTACGAATAATGGACGAAGCGATCCTATGTAATTGACAAGCAAACAATCTGTATGAGCGCTCATGATATAAGTAGCATGTCTCGAAAAAGTGCCTTCGAATACATATCTAATGCATCCAATGACGTATGGTTAAAGTGAGTATTATAAAGCGATCGGTTTGATATCGAGACTAGAACTAACTGGGCTAATGCAGACCGTGAGCCTAGTGCCCCAGTGTCCTATTTATTTAGGCTCGTGGAGAGGTTGCCGGGAGGTGCGGCGGGCGCGCGGGTGGGATAGGAGCGCGGGGAGGAGCGTATAGTGCACTCACCGAGTCCTCATCGTCGTCTCTGAGGTCGGAGAGCGTGTCGTCGCCACTCTCCGCGGCCTCGCCCTCGGGCACGCTCTTATCCTCTCCTCCAAACTAGACGGAACACCAAAAAAAGTTATGTACAATTTGTTCGGGTCATGGATAAGTGACAACAACAATTTAGTATTTTCTTATTTAGTATAATCGGGGCGTGCGTGCAAGCTTTATTAAACGCCGCCTCGCGCCATACAAGATCCTACCTAAAATCATGCCAACCATGATACAATTTCGTAACTATTTCCTAATCTCCATAATATGGCAGATTTTTTTATTAAGAATAATAAAGTGTAATAGAACGCCTCCCCATTATCGCATGATAATATTCCATTACAGAATAATTTATTACTTGTGATAGCTACGATCAGTATCATAGATGAAATAAATAAGAATGAGTCATATTAGGTAGATAAGTGACTCACTATATTATTGCCATTTTGATGATAATGTTGTATTTAATGGGGATATCTATAATTGGCTTTATTTATGGTACTAAGGTACTAATTAGTTGTCATACTGCATCATCTTCTGTGCTGTTGAAATTCCTAGCACGAAAAAATTAAATTAATTAACATGTGTCGCTACGATTTAAATTTCACTTTTTTATTGACCAAATATAAAAAACTACCTTTTTTGCTTATCTTCTGCCCGCGACTTCGTCATTGCATTTTCGCGAGCTAAAAGGTACGTAAAGGTAGGTAAAGGTACCCAAGTCCATGACAAAATCATTCATTCAGGTCAGTGTTTGCCGTAGTTAGGTCGCGAACGCGTAAAAAACAGACAACCGCACTTTCACATGTATAATATTAGCATGGATTAATATGGACAATTAATATAAAAATTTACAAAATATCGTCAAAAGCAGTTTGTCGGCAATTTATTACACTTCTGAATCACACTTGTGCACAAAAGATACAATGCAATGATTACAGCATCCTCAACAGGCAGGCAGGCAGATATGATGGATAAGCGATCTGATAGATAGAGAGGGATAGCCTACAGATTTCTTACAAAACGAATTTTAAATTAATTTACTTTTTTTACGACTAACCAACCTTTATACCATACCTACACACACCTCGTTGAAGGTCACGACTTCAATTTGTTTTTGAAAACTTGTTGCGTTTTACCTCTTCTGAAAAGAGGCCGTAGAATACTCGCGGTATCAAGTACCCTCTCATCCTTTGCCCATAATAATTACAGGCTCCGGATTCTACAGTAATTAGCATCATTTGTGAACTGCACTAAAGCGGTCGACGTACTACCTACGCATCTTTCTGAAACCGTGTTGTGCATTCGATATTTAGTTGTGTTGTTCAAAAAGTTACTTATTCGTTGTACGATTACTTTTTCAGCAATTTCAATCATTAATTACCGACTTTCGAAGCGATTGTTCTGTAATTAGAGTAATTCATATGAGTAACCTCCTTAAATATAGGACGAATAATAGCGTTTTGAGACTTGTCTACGTCTTACTTCTTACGATATACCTACAGGCCGACTTTTCAAAAACCAGGTGAGATGTAAATAAAAAAAATGTATGAGTATACAGCTCTCTTGCATCATACGCATTATATGAAATCGAAATGAAAGGTAGGAAATTCGGTATTTTATGTGGAAGGTTAATTCTGTGTGATTCTTATTATACTATAGATAGATATTAAATTAACTTAAGAGACGATCATAAGTAAAGAAATAGATAAATATGATATTGACAAATTAATGACTTACAAATGGCACGAGAAAGAATAGAACAATGAATATTAAATCATCTCTTATTTTATGTGAATGTGAGGAAAAAATATCGGCATAAAAAGTTATTGTACCATTTTCATACCTTATTTATTTAGGTATATTAGTACCGAATTCAGAAGTGAGCAAAGGGACAAAAATGCCACGTAACAATCATGGGACAATAGTTATTTGTGCAACAAGAGAGCAAAGTTCGTTTTTGCTTCGAGTGTTGATTTTCAATCCCGAGTAAGCGAAAGATTCTATAATGGAATCACTCGCTACGCTCGTGATTCGTAGGTTAGAGTCCTGAGCGTAGCGAGGGATTCAAAGACACGAGATGCAATAACTTTGGTCTCGTGTTAGCACATACAACTTTTCACCTCAGCAGCAAGAACGCGAGATTGGATAACGGTAAAAAATACAGCATGGTAAAAATGAAACCACATGAAACTTTATTTGTGAAACAAAAAATATCAAATTCAAAGTAAAAAGTAAAATGCAATAAGTTTGGGATAGGTTTCAATGTGCACGTCATCTTTTGTCTTGATTGTAGCTTTCAACGTTGAGTAAATACTCCACATTGTAAATGGTTGTCTTGTTTGTGATAATTCTATGAAGTACGATAATAGTACAGTCTCTGAAAAAGGATACGCACCTTTGTAAGTCTCAATTGCTTAAAAATATCATAAGTTTTTGTAGGAATTTTTCGCGAGACTTTTCAGGCAGAAAGGTTAATTCTGATTTTTTTATATTCTGCCTCAATTCCTCCGGTCTTAAATAGCAGGTTTCGTCACTGGACTCACTAATATTTAAAAGATTTCTTATTATTTTTATGATTTATTATTATTCCACATGTATCCAACTTTGTAGCTAGCTTATCAGAAGAAGAAACCAATAAAAAATTGAATCCCGCTACTTTTTAAAGATGCGTTCTGAAACTGCACCCGCGGTGTTCTGTCACAATATTAAAGATTGTTAAAACTATAAATAGTTATGTAGATACATGATAAACTTCGTATTCTTCTCACATTCCACATTCTCTTTAATTTGTTATAAAAAAATACAATTCGATGATTTAGAAAGAAATATAATATTCAAATTTGCAGTTTTACGGTTATGTTTATGTGTGCTTCCGAACGTTTTATTGTCTATCTTTATTGGACCTACTAGGTACGGAATTTGAAAATCGAACTTCGAATCGCCTGTTTCTATCCCTTGCTTTTTTTCGTATCGAAGTGAAAGTGTTCTATCACTGAAGTTAAAATCTTTCGTATTTTTATGAAGAGACTGAGCACTATTCTCGGCATAGAAAAAAAGTTTCTTTGTGTCACGCTCGTAGCAAAATCGAATTTTGCCCACTGTTTTTAAACAGTAAAACCTGCTTGTTCGAAGTGCTGAGGTAAAATAGTATTTACCGGCTTAAGGACTTTCACGATGAAGAATGTTTTGATGCCAGCCTGGCGCAGCATCTCCTCGCGCCGCTCGCCGTGCGCCGGCTCCACTTCAAACTCGTCGTTCAGGTAGCTCAGGGTTTTCTCCGATATATGCACACGCCTATGGGTTTTCTTACATTAATAATCGGGAAATGAAACTGATAGTTAATGAAATTTAAAGTTGAAGGCCGCGTTACGCGTTTTTGACGTCAACAGACCCCCCTGCACGTGCACGTAGCACAACATGCCAGCGAGTAGTTTGTCGCTCAGCGGCCCTTAAATGCATGGCACAAAGATAAATTAGAACCGTTTATCTCTAAATGCGTCTCTCTCACACTAGTGCCGACGAAAGAGATAGTCATAGAGATAAACGGTTTTAATTTATCTTTGTGCCATGCATGTTAGAACCGCAGTGCGCCTCTATCGAACTAGTCAAATATGTAAGGGATGCACTGAGCACTGAAATGAATCGGGCGGGTCGTGTTGGACGTTCCGTCAAAATATGTTGTATCAATAAGTTCGTTTATTTTTCATTCTCCTAAAAAGTTATTCGAGTGAAATAAGTTTGGTCGCTCACCCCGCCATTCCACTGCTTTCCATTTTGTTGGCCAACTCTACATCCCGGGAGTAGACGTCGAACTGCCACTGGCGCTGGCCGAGCACGCCGGCGAGCACGGCGCCCGTGTGGATGCCCACGCGCATGTCCACCGGCGAATTAGTCGTCTGCTGCACGTACCTAACACATTCATTTGCGCTTCATTATCGCCTGAAAAGTCTTACTGCTGAGCAGAGGCCTTCCCTCTAATACCGTTTTCACCATAAGGGCACACGGGGCCCATGCTCAGGGCCCCCATTTTCAGGTCCGGCAATTTCTCTCACATAATTCGCTTATTATAATTCGCTTTTTTTACTTTCCAAAAGGCCCCCAAATTCTTGTGTGCTCAAGGGCCCCAGCCTAGTTTAAGACGGCCCTGCTTCCCTCATAATGAGAGGGTGTGGGCAGAAGTCCTCCAGACGAGCCCAGTATGGAATGTGAACTTAAAACACAACTTTAAATTACTTCCGTAGATGTATGCAAATTTGATGGTGATGTTTTCCTTCATCGAAATGCTCGTAGTAAATATCAAAATCGCACATAAACAACAAAAAACGAAGTGATTCGATTTTCGAGTTGGTTTGAACCTGCGACCCTCTTGCCTATACAAGAGGCGCGCGTCTGACCACTAGGCTACCATTTGTTGCAAAGATTTAAAAAATATATATTCCTATGCAAATTTTGCAAACTACACAGGGATAAAATAACCCCGGACTCACTTCTCTCTCCTTTAACACCAGTCAAAAGTCGATAAAATAACACACCTCTATCATTATAAAGGCAAATCCGATGAGGGAGTCGTTTGTCTGTGTGAGTAAATATGGAAAACTATAAAAGTGTGTATCCTGTGTACATGCTTTAAACATGTGAAATAAACACCACTACTTTCTCAAACGTCTCCCTCGTTTGATTTACCTACGGCGGCAGGACTCTTATGTTCTTCGGATGAACAAGCTAAAAGTTAACAAGCAGATGCCTCTACCATACCTTACTTCGAATACACTTCGGGTTTCGCATAACTCCTCCATAATTAATATATATAAAGTACTTTCAGAGAAACCCTAATGTTTCCGAGTTATATTTTAAAATGTCACGCACTTAATTCACTGAAAACTGCACCAAGTGCCTACTAAATATGCTCACTTTATAGCTTTAACCATTGATAGGCCCATATGAACACAAAGGACTGCGTGGTCGGGCCGCTCCACCGGCGCTCCGCTAATGCAATAATAGCAATCACCCAGAATTTTGATTCGGAGCTGTTGATATTTCTGAAAATAAATTCTTGATTCCAATAGCTACCTTATCACTTACAAACATATTATAAGAATCGAATCTACATATATATTATAAAATCATAGTGGAAAAGTCTGTACATTGAAGATAACAATGAAAAAATGGTATGGGCCAGCTTCAGAATGAGCAACACAACACATGATAAAGGTTTTTGAATTTCATATATTTTTCTCTTTGTCTGATTGTATGTGCTCGAGAAACTTTTAAACTACTGGACAGATTTGAGTGCAGTTTTTGATATTGTATTGAGGGCAACTTCAGAAGGGACATAGGGTATAGAAACTCTTGGAAATAAATCTGAGAAGGGGATAAAAGCTGCTGCTGAAGTAAGTTTGGGAAAAAGTAACAAATTTCCCCATTTAAACTCTTTATCTTCTACTATATATACGTTTGTTTAGTTATTTGTTTGTTCGTCTCCTATGCGTTCCTATCACATTCATCCGATTGCGATAAAACCTTGGTGAGGTGCTGTGCCCGCTTAGGAAGGTCTATAGTAAAAACAGAGCTTTGCAACGCATGTCGGGCTCAGCTAGTATTAACAATAAGTATATTTTTAAATTTTTACCTCTGCTAGACGATCGAAACGAGCAAATAATTCGTTTAAAATTGCGACGAGGTCTTGCGCTGAATATGTTGATGAAATAGCCGTAAATCCCACAATGTCTGCATACAGGATACTTTATCACCGAAAAATAAAACAAATATTACCATAAAATAAACACTTATTATGTTTTTTCTGGGCAAAATTTTCGAGCGAGCCTACCTCACATTTTCATGGCGTGACATATAAATCTTCTTGAACTGGGTGTCAATAAGGCCCAGGTCTTTTCGCATCTGAACTGCGACGTGCTCCGGAAGTACTGAGAGTAATAACCGTTCCTGTAAGTTGTACCCTTTATTTATCCTTGTCTGTTTTATACTGGATAAAAAAACATTCAGATAAAGTAAACATTACCTGTTCTTTGCTTTGCTGTTCGATGGTGAGTTTATCGCGTAAACTTCTTTTTGTTACTTTAAATGAGCAACGTTGTTGCCATTCGCCTACGCCATACGCAGTTCCGCCCAACAATGTTGCTCCGAACAGAAGCAAGCCATTTGCAATTTGCTAAAACGGATTAAAACAATTTATTTTATAAAAATAACACGGAATGCGTGATCCTTATGTGCAGATATATTTTTTATAATACCAACCTGATGGCTGAAGTCATCAGGAAGCCTGCTCTCCGAAGTTATGGCATTATAGTACTGTACCATTAAATAACTAGCGAATGAGATCGTGCTATAGAATACCAATAGCAGATAATGGAATGGTAATGCGGCCAGGGTGAAATATTGCAGCACGACAGCCCAGCCCAGCAATTCATTATAGGAGTCGCCTAGTCGCCGGGAAGCACTCACTAGTAGCTGCGCCCAGAGGACGAGCCAGGCCACGTGGTTCAGAGCGAGCCGCGCAGGGCGGATGCAGAGGTAGACTAGCGCGAGCGTGAGGTTGACGGTGAGCGCGAGGGTGAGGAAGGAGTAGGCGAAGGCCAGGTCGCGCTCGCCGGGCACGAGCGCAGAGAAGGCCTGCAGCAGCACGCCGGCCGCCAGCAGCCGCGGCACGGCGCGCTGCCGCTGCCGCTGCGTGTACGTCGCGTACAGCTCCTCCTCCATCAGGTCTGCGAAGCCCCATGGCGGCACCAGGCACACCCAGCACGAGTACTTATTTAACGCCCGCGCCTGCATCGGTTTCTCCATTTTCTTTACTGCATACTTAAGTTTATCGATAGGCACAACATGATCACTTTTAATTAGCCACGAAAATTTCCCTAAAAAGCACTTTTCATGTATGTTAATTCATTTTTGATTTTGAAGTAATTGTCTTACTAATATTCTTCTAGAGCAGATTCGGGTTCCTATCAATAGCTATGAGGATCATTTCACATTTAGTTTAGGTAATTTTAAGGTTATTAAGAGATTATGACGGTAATGTATTGTTATGCCAAAATATTTACAAGATACACGGCAAACGTAGTGTGATACAGTTAACGCGGGAGAGTACTGTGAATAAAGTTGCATGTAGTTAGTTAGTTCAGTGCGTCAGAGGCAGAGATCATCAGGCGGAGACTTTCCGTTACCGTCGGCTGATCGAGGACGCCTGTGTAATGAATAAATTACACGCTGAAACATTGTTTCGATGGCCGTCCATTAACTCGACTGTCTACTAGTCCGAGAGCCTTGTCCAAAGACGCGGCCGATACATATTTACTAATTTCAATATTGACCGTATCGTTACGACGCACGTAACTAGCGCGACCGTGAAACTAACCTCTCTTAAACGACAAGTTATTTGTTTCAGTAATTTTTACACATTACCACTGTTTGTGTTGTACAGAATTTCAATGAGTTATTTCACAACAACGATATTTAATATAGCAATTATACAGAATTTAAATGTTTAGTAGTAACCAAGATATCTATTTAAATGATGAAATTATTGTAATCCGTGATTTTTATCGTAATTGTGAGGGCTTTTCTCGATAAATGAAAACATATAAATATATACAAAAACATAACTTCTGCCCGCGACTTCGTTCGCGTGGAATTCGGTTATAATTATCTTCTCTAAAAAGTAGCCTATGTGCTATTCCAGACTATAATCTATCTATGTGCCAAATTTCATCCAGGTCCGTTCAGCCGTTCTGGCATGATTGAGTAACAAACATACATCCATCAAAACGTTCGCATTTCTAATATTATTATACTTACATTATATTGTAGAATTCGAATCGGTGTCTTCTTAAATAAAAATTTCATAAACCTAATAAGAAACGTCAAACTCGATTTTGATTGCACAAAGCAGTCAAAATCAAGACAGACGTTTCTTATTTTAAGTTTAGCGACTTTAAAATTTAGCTAATACACTTTCGAATTGGCCCCATTGCTTGTTTAATAGAATTGCAATAAAATTAAATACATTTTTGGATTAACCTGCGTAGGCTGTATGCGCGTAATTCGAAAGTATTTGGCGAGGTTAGATCCATTACGGCGGGTCGACTTATTTATCAACCTGGACATGACCTTTCCTAAAAACTCATATTTTGACCTATATTATAGTACCTAAGCGTATGATAATGTATTTCTTTCAACTTTAAATCTGGTTTTATTTTTATTTATATCGGACTTGATTCTAACACATCATATTAAATGGGTCTAAAGTGGCATTAAATTAGTTTAAATGAAGTGTATTGTTGTTTATCAGAGATTATCAACCTACCATCTTAATTATTTGAAACAAGATTAGGTATACATATCTACATGCATCTATCTGGCAATACATCCAACCTCCTCGAACCACCCAATCAGGATCGCTGATTTTTCTGTATCCAATGTGTCCAAGTAAAATTATGATTTAGTGCTAAGAGCCACTAAACAGCCTTATAAAAAATGGGTTTGCGTTTGATCTCAGTCCCTCCTGATGTAAAGTGACGACGAGGTTGAAGTTGGTACACGCTTACCCAGAAAATGCCTACCTATCACTAAACAGCCAAACGTAAAAATTAAACACACTTTCTTGGAAAGTTGGGAGACACTTCCACTCATTTATTCTGCTTTGCGGATAGACGGTGCAACGTTTGAAATTCATGTTTGAATAATAAATAAGCCAACAAAATACTTTTGACTCTTTGTTTTGAACTGAAAAAATTGTTTTATGTGGTAAAGGAATATGTAGAAAGTTCGGTTTTTACCTAGCATTATAAAGGGGCTCCCGTTGACCCACTTAAGATAGCGCCTGATTTCTTTTACTTCCACATCTACCGGAAACTAAGATAGGTGATGTCAAGTTTAGACTATGCTCGGAATATGTAGTCGAGTGGCAGAAAGTGTGTCATTAAAACTACTAAGTCATGTCTGAACAAAATTTGTTCGAATACATTGCTTGCTTAATAACTCACATAATTACCTGTGCCTTAACAACCATACCCACCGGACAACGTGCCCCATTAGCATCCATTAGCTTGGAGTCGTGAGCCATTCTTATTCAAAGTTTTTTCAGGCGGCGGGGCCACGTAACTCACACAAAAATGCCCATTTTCGAGCTAAATAAATAAATACTCCTCAAAAAAAGACACGTAATCTCCATATCAGGTGAAATTCTTTTAACCTTTTGTCCGCCGTTGTCGACTATGCGTGACAGCGTGTACAGGGTAAAAAAGTCCTTCATTACCTTGACTTAAAGTTGAATTTCGTGTTACTACTCAGACATGCTTGGCGGCCAAAAGGTTAAAGGGGATCGTAAACGGGCTAGTTTTTCGGCAATTTGCGCGATTTGGGCTATCCTTAACAGTTTACATTCAAACTTTGTGTCCCCATTATTGATGTAATATGTAATCTTTTTGGGGATAGCCCGAATTGCAGCAATAAATTGCCGAAAAGCTAGCCTGTTTACGAGCCCCTTAACACATGTTCGCCCAAATCAATAATAACTTGTATTTTTATAATTTCGGAAATACGTAATGCGGAATATTTATTAAATGTAATATGCACATTTTATACACAAATTATAGTTTAAATAAACGAAAAAACACGCTTTCATATTAAACCGAAATAAAAAGTAGAAAATATTTTTTAAGTTTAAAGAGTTTGGGTTAACAGTAATAGAAATTCCAACAATCAATTATGACTAATCAATTTCGGAAAAGTTTAGAATAAAAATTAAGTTAATGACAAATGATTCAATTATAGTTAAAAATCGTGGGGTGCTTGGTATTAAATGTTACAATTATTTCATTGGTAGCTATTTATTCATCATACCATCTGAGGACTAATTAATCGAACGTGGCCACAAGTAGTCTTGTGGGTCTGCCCAACCCATTAGGGATTTCGGGCGTGATGCTATGTATGTATGTATGTATGTTAATAACCTATTGTTTATTCTAAACTTATCCCAAATTGATAAGTCATAATTGATTGTTGGAATTTCTATTACTGTAACACAAACTCTTCATGCTTAAAAATTATTTTCTACTTTTTAGTTCGGTTTGCTATTAACGTATAATTTACAAAACGAAAAAAAAAACACGCTCTTGTCAGTAACGCACTAAAAAGTACAAAAGACCCTCATCACTTAGGTACACCTATTGGACTCGTCAAACGAAACAAAATGAGTCATTGAAGAGTTCCACTATCCACCTCCTGGCTCCACGGTCAGAACAGCTCGATAGTACCAAATTATTGTATTGTCATCCGAATTGCAAACCAAATGAGCTCAAACTCGAGGGGTTTACTAGTAGTCATTGAAGAGATGCACTATCCACCTCCTGGCTCCATGGTCAGATCAGCTCGATAGTACCAAATTATTGTAATGTCATCTGAATTGCAAACCAAATGAGCCCAAACTCGAGGGGTTGACTAGTAGTCATTGAAGAGTTCCACTATTCACCTCCTGGCTCCATGATCATATCAGCTCGATGGTACCAAATTATTTGCTTTGATGCTGTACCTATGGCCAAGTGTGTGTGTGTTCGAGTGTGAGCGGTCGCATCTGTGTTTACATCTGCACCTCAGCGGCCCTAGCAAGGTTGACACAAGGATAAGTTAAACCGTCTTATTTCTAAGTGCGTCTCTCTCACACTAGTGCAGATGAAAGAGATAGTCAGAGAGATAAACGGGTTTTACTTATTATATCCCCTTATCTGGCATTCTAGGGCCGCAGAGTGTTGAACTGCTTACATTTACTCCATGATGAAGAACTGGCAAAATATTTTAAGTAATTAATCACTGCTAATTGCAAAATTCTACGTGGACGAAGTCACGGGCAAAAGTTATCGTTACTTAATATCCTACTATTATATTATAAATGAGAAAGTTTATGTCTGTGTGTTAGTTAGTGTGTGTGTTCGTGTGCGTGTGTGCGTGTGTATGTGTCTGTCTGTATGTTAGCTCCCTCCGTAACCGTTGAGTTACCTTATGATGAAACTTGGTATGTATTTAGTCCTTAGGTCCTGAATTATAACATAGGGTACTTTTTATCCCGAAAAATTCAGGGGTTCCCCGAGGGAATTACAACAACCTAATACCACGCGGACGAAGTCACGCGCAGAAGCCAGTTGTCTAATATTTTGAAAAGAAATCAGTCAAAACGCGTCGAAAAAAGGAGCTTAAACACATTCATCGGAGGTACCTAATGAGGATTTTTCGGAACTGGTGGTAAAGCTATCAAATGATGAACATAACTACTAAATCGTTATTTGCATCAATTTCTTTAACATGACGACTAACGTATAATGACACAAAGAAGTAAGGAGTTAGGTTGACGCTAATGTAGGTAATCTAATTGTAATAAGTAAAAACTGTTTTAATGACTTTTGCATATATGCGGCTTAACTCCGTTGGTTTATCAATATCATGATCGGCATGAGAAAATCATTGAATAGTCGTGATAGATGTTAAGAGGTTCTCGAAATTATTTAATTCGCACTCTACTGTTATGGTCATTAGAGCGTGTTGAGATATTTTAAATCACTTAGACCCGATTAGCTTGCAGATCAGTGACCGAAAAAATTATAAAACTTTACAAATCCTTTATTACGAAATCTCACAACGATAAACAGTTTAACATCCATATATGCAGCATGCATTCGTAAAATTATGGTAGTTTTACTATATGATAAGCGAGTTGAATAAATTACAGGTCCGGAATAAGGCCGCGTACAGATTAGATATTTCATAAAGTTGGAATTTATTTTGTTTTATATTATTGTAGTTTTATTGATGTATTTATTGAATTGAAGTAACGAGCGATACTTTGTTTATCATAAATTAGCTAGCTACGCACGCACCTATCTTACAATCGTTAGTAACAATAACTGAAATAACATTAGACGTCGTCTTTTATAATTTAGTGGATTGTATGCAAACGCCGCTTGCTTATACTGACGATCAGGAAGACTTCAGGCCGTTTGTGCGTGTGCCAAAAATTGAACATAAATTATTGTCATTCGTATCGCCCAAATTTGTATACTTATTAGAGAAAAAAGAAACAAAATTGGCCATTCCAACCTTTATGTTTGTATTAGACGAATAAAATGAATAGTATGCAGGTCGATCTCGTGCCTCAATTCTATAGCTATAACTTACATACAACGATATTTACTTGCACTGAACTTGTAAAACGTGTCACTGAAACAAGATCTTTCATCCGTTTTTCATAAATGCAAAGCGGAGGAGCACGGATTTCCCGCCGACTTCCTTTATATGATGTAAGTAATCCAGTAGCTTTTACACTATTGACCCGTAAATCGTTTACAAAAATGAATGTGATTTAACTATGATGGATGATGATGGATTACATTTGGAAGATAAGTGTAATTTTTTTGTGTCGAGCGATAATTCGGTAATTGTACTTAATGTGAATGTCCCGAAATATTGAGCGGGTCGGGTGTTAGGGCGCGCGGGAGAGAAGCCGGCGCGAGGGCGGTGCGCACGTGCCCGCGTGCGACTGCCGCGCCGCCGCCGGCCGCCGCCCGCGTGCCGCGCGTCGACGCCTGCCACCCGCGCCGCCGCCGCCAGCCGCCCCAGCCGCCCCAGCCGCCCCTGCCGCCCCTGCCACCCCAACCGCCCCTGCCGCTCCAGCGCCCGGCCACCCCGAGTGGCAACCATCACCTGCTGACTGCTGGTGCTGCTACTGCTGCTGGGTGCCGAGCACAATCTCATCAATTATTGTACTGTAACTATTACGACTCTCGGAACAAAGATCTCAATGGTCATTGTTTGTTTCATAAAAGTAACCTAAGCAAGGTAAATAAGATAAACCCGATCAAAGTTTGAAAAAGTAATCTATATATATAAAACAGTGCCGTGACTCACTTATAGACAACGCACAGCCTAAATGGCAGCCTAAAAACAAAGGAACCTGTAGCGGGTCCGCTAGTGGTATACAAATGGTTAAAATAATAATATTATATATAGGTATATCCTTTCGTAGCGCTATGTACTTAAATATGCAAGCATATATAAGGCATCCTTAATAAGAGGCCTTGAAGTGAATTGCATTCCTGCTCGTGCTGCAAATAAAACATGTCATACATAAAACACTTTTACTTTATTAATAGTTAATATACTACTCATAAAATTAAATTATTTTTGGCGTGACATAATAAAGAAGATTCGTTCGGCATCGAATAAAACCAAATCATTAAAGCTGAAATTAATAATGTAAAAGTGAGTTACGTAAGACATAATAACCGCGGGTACCTACCTACTCGTTGTAAATCTAACGTTACATGAGCATCATTCTATGTACCTATATCATAACATATTTTTAATGTCAAGGATCCAACCTTATGTCATGTATGTTGTGCAGTGCTAGTACAGTCAATATAAGCTCTAGATACCAACATTACTTTGAAATCATTACGCCGGTGGTTATAAAAACACTCTCCGGGATGAAAATTTAGGTAACTTGTGGTATCTAATGTAATACCTTTAAACGAAAATTCTTATATATATATAACGGCTCCAACGATTTTGATGAAATTTAATATGCAGGGGTTTCGGGGACGATAAATCGATCTAGCTATGTTTCATTTTTAGAAAACGTCGTTTTATACGGTTTTTTCAGGCAATGAAAAACTGTTGCAATATCATTAGAATACGAAAGTTTTCGCCACCATCCACAAGGTTATAATAGCTCAGGTGGGTAATCGGGCGGTCCCGAAACCAGAAGAACCCGGTTGAGTCCAGATGATTATTTCTTCCCTTTTTTTCAAGTTCCTTCTTTTGTGAGAAAAACTATTATTGAGAGCCCTTTATCAACGCATAAAATTCCAAAAAACATGATTTACCAAAAAAAACAGGTACTTAATATTATAATACAATTTATGGTCAAGTTATTAGTCAAACAGCAAGTACACTACAAAGGTATACACAACTAGGCAGGCTGTTAAGTTGACAATTCACTAATGAGCAAGCCCCATTACAAGTTATTACAGAAATAATTAGCTATGCGGAAGTTATTACTGAATTAGTAACTTATAATACTGCGGCTAAGTACCTACACCAAATTGATGTTCGGGCACCAAAAGATACGAGGTTACGATAGAATCAACAGAATTCATATGTTATATCTTTTAAACTAGACTGTGCCAGCAGCAAGGTACCTATCGCAACGAAAGTTTAGACCTTCTATTGAATTCTATCCAATCCGAGGATGCTGCGGAAATGCTGGCGTAATTTTTCTAATTGATTTTTTATGCCGTTAGTTCAAAAAATATACCTATTGATTCCGGTAATATAAAACGCCCAATATCGCTATCTATGTCGCTTGCGTAAATAGTATGAAGTGTAACAGGTGCCTGTGACTTCTCAGCGGCCCTAACATTAATGACACCAAGATAAATTAAACCCCTTTATCTCTATGACTATCTCTTTCGTCGGCACTAGTGTGAGAGAGACGCACTTAGAGATAAGACGGTCTATCTCATCTTTGTGTCATTCATGTTAGGGCCGCAAGTGAATAAGAAATAAAGGATGAATATTCTGTTTCATGCCTAGTATCCTGCAAGGATAAGTTAACACCGTCTTTTCTCTAAGGGCGTCTCTCGCACACTACGTGCTGACGAAAGAGATGAGACGGGGTTAAATTATCCCTGTGTCAACCTTGCTAGGGCCGCTGCTCCAAGTGATTTCCTATAGTCTGTTTATTTTATTAGAGTTTCGGAGGCCTACTGGCTCAGGGTATTGACAGGGATCGTAAATTACCATTCAAACCCAGTGGTTGTGGTTCTCATGCACCAATGAGTATTTGTATTCAGTAATCAGTAATCAGTTATTTATTTTCTCAAACATGGTACAAGTTGGTGTTTTACAGTTGAATTTGGTACAGAACTACATGTTTTGTCGCATAGGCATGCAAATGTTGAAGTAATGTGTATCACATCACAACTTACATAAACCACAGAATAGATACTAGTACTAACCCTCAGGTAATGTAGGCGCCCACTAAGAAAGGATTTTCCGAAAATCAACCCCTAAAAGGGTAAACCAGGGTTTTTTAAGTAAAACCGTTATTACATGTTAAATATGGTGTTAAAGTTCTTTTAGCAGGAAACTTTCGGCAAACTTTACCTGTTGTACCCAGAGGGCTTAACACACTAATTTTTATCGCCTTTATCGCGCACATAAAGCATTCATCCCTTTCGCACCCGCATATTAGTTAAAAAGTGACAGATGGTTTATGTGCGCGATAAAAACTAGTGCGCTAGGCACTCAGAGGTACACGCGCCGATGAAGTAAGGTCATGTTTGAAGTCTTCGTATTTTGAATATCACAATAGGCTTTTTACTTTAATAAGATTAAGGGAGTCAGCCTGCTCGTCCCACCCGATACGTTGTGTCTGGTTTATCGTGCAGTGTAATCAGCGTCTGAGGCATTAGCTTAGTCTCAAGTCAAACACTATGCACAGGGCCGTAGCTAGGGGGGGAGGCATCGTGGGGCAATACCCTACCTTAAAAAGTTCCATTAACTAAGATAATATGCTAAGAAAATGGTTCATTCATAGTATGATACTACCTTGTAACCAACGCTGCCCTACCTTAAATTCAACTCTAGCTACTGGCCTGACTATACAACGTGTAAATTTGATACGGGCGTATATTTTACCCAGCTATAGTTTCCAATCGTATACCTATAAATTATGTGAGAAAGAAATTTTGTTAATTAATTCAATTAATAAAAAATAATAACTTTTTTTGAGGTAGGACTGAGCAGTGTATTTATTTCATTCATTGTTTTACAAATCTAAACACAATCTAAACAAATGAACTGTCGATAAAACGTTTACATAGATAGGTAAACCGATTAATTACTTATCGTACATTACGTAGATAGGTACTCAATTATTTTGTATGAAACGAAAAATTAAGCAATTAGTCAATATGCTTTAGAGGTCCGACACTGATCGTCATTGAAATATACCCCGTCCCTTGTAAACCTCGTCTCTTTTTACAACGGGCGAGGTATACGCCCGTATGGACGTTTACACGCTGCATAGTGCTTTTCTAAAATGTAAGCCAAAGATGTAAGCTTAATGTAAGGAGTCGACGCCAGTATTAATTAAGCCCGTGCTACACGGTCGGGATGACACCCCAACAGAGGTCGTTTTGATCAGGCCAGGGCACTAAACTGACCGTCTAGAAGTTGCTCGAGCATTGAAAATCAATCAGCTCCATTGATTTATTATTATAATGATTACACAGTCCTCAACAAAACCACAAAAAGTCCAAATAAAAATGTCCCGATTTGACATTGCCAGCTGTATTCAAATAGACGCTAATAACGCTTATTTATCATCGGCATCAACGTAAATATGTCATACTAAAGAGAACTTATATTTGTAAGCCTTAAGTGTCAAATTGGCATACGAACCTAGTTATAACACTAAGAAAATTGTCGTCTATGGGCTACTAGCGTAATGCAACTTATATTTGATAATGGACAATTTGTAGGAACGAGAGAGAGCCTCCCAATGACCTTTATCGGGATGGCGGCAGCCAATCGCCAATCGCCTGACCGTGTAGAGCCGACGCGATTATAAGCAACCAAGATCAATTGACCTCTCTCGGCATGTCCTTTCGACTGTGTAGCTGGACCTAAAAATTCTGGCCTTGATTACGTAGTACTATTATTTATTCTGTACCTCGATCCGATCATTCATATTCAGTGTTGCCAAGTTAACCATTTTTTGGCTAAAATTAGCAACATTTTGGCTCAATTTAGCCCTTTACTTATCTGTGATTTAGCCACAGTTATCAAAATTTCTTATCTAAATGTTATGTATGTAAGCCACAATTCTAGCAACTTTTAGACCCCGTTTCGTCGACATTCGACATCTCTGAGCGTCGTACGAATTGATTTTTATATTGGAACAAAAACGAATGTAAAGTCCACAAATCCATTTTAAAATGATTAAATCGTTTTTTTTGCCTTATTCCATAAATAAGATGGCATCTGTTTATGTTACAATTTTCTAGCCACTTTCAGCCACTTCATGAGGTCTAAAATTGTCTTCTAGCCACTTTTCAAAATTGTTTAGGCATTTCTTGTTTCATTGACTCGGCAACACCAGTGTTGCCACCTTACCCCTTTTGGTGCTAGATCTAGCACTTTTACTGTAGCTGTTTAATGATTTAGCCCGGAAAGGGCTATCTCTATATCTTTTCATTTTCTTAAAAATATTGCACCAAAATCTGAAATTTGCGCCATTCTAACATCGCGATAACATCGAACTTTCGCGATTTGTGTCATAGGTATTGATTTATATTTTTGATTTTGGTTAATAGCTAAATTATTCTTTTAAAATTTTGAACTGGTTAAATTTGTTTAATTTTAGTTTGTTAAATAACCAAATAATATTTTTAATTATTAAATCGGTTATTTTTTTCTTCTAATTTGGTTTAATTTAGAAATGTTATTGTGATTCAAAGTAAAAAATAAATACATAATCGTAATCATTAGTAAAGGTGTTTTTTAGCCTCTTTTTTAAAACATGCTCCATCTAGCCCGATTTAGCCCTTTTTAGCTTTTTCAACTGCCCCCATTACTAAAACAAAGGTGGCAACACTGGGCAACACTGTTCATATGTCAATTTTAGTCGCTGACCTAAGTCGCTGACTATTTTGGAATTTATTTTAGTTCGTTTGTTTGTTGTCCCCGCTTTCTCGCCACGATAACCGAAACGACGCTCCGATAGTATCACAGAAGCGATAAACTAATTTTAAAATAAAATATGAAACAATCCTTATCAATGGAAATCAGGACAAACTCAGCTTAAGCAGTGATAAAAATACAACTTTTTTAAGAATGAAATATAATTCAATATACCTATAATCAGTTTTGCACCGAGCAATATTGGTAATGCCGACAACGTTCTACTTACTCAAATTTCCTACTAATAATGTTGATGAAAATATAATGCTTATAATAAGTTGCATAGCTAATATGATGATACCTTACTAATTTCAGCCACAAATCATGGATATAGTATTTATGAAACCCGTACAGCCTCATGTATTCAAGGCTTTGAAGGATTTGGACATAGGAACGCTTATGAAATGTACACCAGAGGAAATAAGACCAATCATACCATGCTTAGTGCGCATGGCGCTGATATCACCTTTGGATATCACTAAATACTGTGCAGAGGCTAAAAAAGATATTCTTACATTGCTCTCCGGCATAGACCTCGTGAACTTCATTGTATCTCTGTTGTCTATCGAGTTTCATACCTTAGAAGTAGAGGTAAAGAAAGAACAGCAAATGCGGTAAGCATCTAATATTTTCTATTTAATTTAATTTACTTGAGAAAAAGGTATGTTTTCAAATAATCTTTATGATTATTTATCTAATTTCCAGGCAGAAAAATGGATCGCAATATACTGAATCGTTTCTTATACAAAATAATCTCAATGGCATAGCAAGTGATTTTGAACAAGCAGATTCAGCGAGACGTGTTCGTCTGGTACTGTCTGAAATATTACAAATGCAAGCACAAATAGTAGAATACGGCCAGCACAAGGGTACTAATATTGAGTGCTCTATCAAACCATCAGAGCTTTTTGATAATGATGTATACTTAGAGGAGATTACAGATGTTATATGCATCAGTCTCGCTGAACTGCCAAACTTGCTAAACATTTGTGATGTAGTGGAGGTTCTTCTGCTTGTTAATAAAGGCCCTACCATAATATCATGGGTGGTGGCTAACATGCCCGATACACTTCAAGAAGGTATAATTTTCCAATGTTATGATCTTACAATTTTGATCTATCGATAATATACAAGAATGACAATAATTCTTTTTATTATAGTTGTAGAGTCTCTGGTTGCAAATACAGAAAGGGGAGAGGAGGGTGGCATAAGAGCAAAAACCTTAAGAACACTGTGTGCTGTGTGCCCTTACATAGCGGCTTCTGTCAGGGCTAAAGCAGCCTCTGCTGCGCGTTTGCCTGCACTAGTTATAACCCTTACTCTGACTCATCACGAAGATGATTTGGTAAAGATCTATTACACTTACAAGCTAATTACTAACTTACTTGGGCCTAATATAAGTCATTTCTGTTCAGGTATCATTTATGTCTGGATTACTTCTGGGATCTGATCAGACTACAAGAGCATGGTTTGCTACATTTCTACGAAACTCTCATAAAAGAGGCAAAGGAGATGGTCATGCTGCTCTTACAAAGTTACGGCAAGAGCTTCTGAATAGGCTGAAAGAGGTGTCTGCTGGTGTGGATGCATCAGCGCTGCTGCGACTGTACTGCGCCCTCAGAGGCATTGCGGGCATCAAGTTTCAAGATGATGAAGTGGCAGGCCTCTTGAGGCTAGTCACACAGAAACCTCCCCCCACTCCAGCCGGAGTCAGATTTGTTTCGCTAAGTCTCTGTATGATCTTAGCCTGCCCTTCTCTGATGGGTAAATCATTTTAATCACTATGGTATAGGTTACATGTTAAGTTACTGACAAAGTAAACCTTTTTGCGCCAGGTCCTTCAAAAATAACACTTATTAATACGGGAGTTTAGACACACTTCTAGCTTAAATAAATTTATTTATTTGTGTAATTATAGCATCATTCTTGACATAAACTTAAGTTAATGTTGGCTGCTAATAAGGTGATATCCTTTAGAAATGTTGTAAGATTTTGGCTCTTAATTGTATCTTGTTCAGGAATGCTCAGCTCTGCTAGATGAAAATTTGAACTATGACACAACGTTGGTATGTGTATTCTATAGACCTGTATCACATTTATTGCTTATCTCACTTTTTCAGCTGCCCTGGAGCATGAACAAAAAGCAATCGAATGGGTCCAATGGCTAGTTAAAGAAGAAGCTTACTTTGAGAGGTACTTAATACTCCATTCTGTTATTTTCTGTTCACAATTAGAAGGAAGAAAAAACTGCTATGATGTAAAAACTCATCTCAACTCACTCTCGAGCATCTGTGGCTAAGTGGCTGTCAACTTGTGATCAAAAGTTATGTAGTTCAAACCTCCAGTCATTGATGCAAGAGTTTTTAAAGTAGATTACCAAGGGTCTTACTTAAAAATTGAGGGAAAACTGCATATTTAGCCTAGTCAGGGAACTCGTTCTAATCGGTCTGTCTCTTCTGAGTACGCAAGCAGACATTCCACTGTAATGAGACTGGCTGTCGCTGATGTGGATGTTGCACGTGCTAAATAAGTGCTTGAATATAGTACAATTAAAATCAGTTAACGATTCGACTTTTCTCGGCTATTATCGGAGATGAAAATGCCACAAGTTACATTGCTGCGATTTCTTTTAGGTAGCATTCAACTTAACGTATCGTGAACGCAATGTATATCACCTGCCATGGTGATATTACTTACCAGTAGACCTAAGAACTTTACAGAAGTGATATGGACATGCGTTATTTATTGATGTATATAAATGTACATATAACATAAAAAGACATGATTCTTTATTAATCAATAGTTAGTAGTAGTTTAACGTAAAGTAACAGTACGTCGTCAGTACGATATTTGTCATGCGTGTCATACTGTCAAAAAATAGTCACTAATATTTTTTTGTATTTCAATATAAAGGTTTTTATTGTTTGTTGGTTGTTTTCATTTACTTTAGAGCTATTAGGAGGTTTTGTTGCTCATGTTCTTCTGTTGTATTGTCTTTAATTAGATAACGGGTAATGTATTTAAAGGTCATATCTGTAATTTGATATACTCTATGTGAAAAACGAGGGTACCGACAATAACCGAGGATGACCGAATGGTTAACTCATTTTAATAGTACTGTAATAACATTTCAGCAACTCCGGCGTAACGGCGTCGTTCGGCGAAATGCTACTGCTGATCGCGATCCACTTCCACTCGGGGCAGCTGGCGGCCGTGGGCGAGCTGGTGTGCGCCACGCTCGGCATGCGCGTGCCCGTGCGCCCCAACGGGCTCGCGCGCATCAAGCAGGCCTTCACACAGGAGATCTTCACGGAACAGGTCACTTCTCTTTCTTACTTCCGAACTAGTCAAATGTCTTACAGAAACTTTTGTGTAATTTCAGAGACCCCTCAAATTTCAAAGTTTCTGTAAGAGATTTGACTACCAGCATTGAAAAGCCGTACTTTCCAATCAGAGAGAAGCCTATAAATCTAGATTTTAAAATGACATTGTTAATTAAGGATAGTCTAACTTGTTTAACATTTTGGTATAATGGATTTAGCCATTTGTTTGGAAATTATTTGGCATATTTCTCGTGATGTTCTTCGTACAGTAAAATTTATAAAGGAGATGGATGAACTAAACGTTATTATAGAATTTATTTTCGCTACTTAGTTTATTACGGTGCAAATCTAGTTTAATATAAGTACCTAAACATGAGTACCCTGAGTATAGTTATTAGAAAAACAATGAATGAAATGAAACATGATATGTACGTAATCAAGGTACCTACATGTAAAGGCAGGTAGGTACTAAGACGTATTTATTAAATTATATTTACTAGTTATATATGTACCTGAATTGTGACTCGCTGTCAGATTTAATAGGTACTATTATGTATAGGTAACCTATCTAAGTACCTAAGTATGCCATAATTTAGCAATTTTATATTTTACTGTTTGACATCTGGCGTTTGAATTAAGTAACGAAAGGCCCTTGCAACAAAAAACCAACCTATGAGAATTTGTAGCTAGTTCATTACAAGGTTTGCTGGTCAGGGTCCGAGGGCCCCCTGAGCTTGGGGGCCCCGGTGCACGGCACGGTCTAGCCGTTTATTAGCTACGCCGCTGAGTTTAAAAAAGTAAGGCTCGTATTCCTTTCGTTACAGCCAAATGCTGCACAGTATATGCTGCTGATCTTTTTATGCTTTTTTCCATTATCCAACACGAAAAATCGGATTGTCAATCATACCGATGTGATTATGTGCTACACAGTATTATGCTGATCGGACCTATTTATGCTTATTTTTTCCACTGTCAAAAAGAAAAAATCGAATTGTCAAAAGAAACATTAAAATGACTTAGTGAGCGCAGCGCGTCCGTGTGGGATTGTAGCAACCAACCGACTAAAATACCGCCCGGGGCGGTGCGTCGTGAGGGGTACGAGAGAGAGAGAGAGTTAGGGAGCGTTCAAGTATTACGTAACGAATTTGGGGGGAGGGGAGGGGGGGGATTTGAACACTCCCTTAGCGCGTTGACAACACAACTCCTAGGTGGCGAGCGCAGCGATGGCGCTAGGGACGCGGCGCTGGTGGCACAATAAATAGCAAAAAAATACATACAATCTTTCTTTTTCAGGTTGTCACAGCACACGCAGTAAAAGTACCAGTGACCGTCAACCTCAACAGCAACATAGCGGGCTATCTCCCGGTACATTGTATTCATCAGTTATTAAAATCGAGGGCATTTTCAAAACACAAAGTACCTATAAAAAATTGGATTTATAGGCAAATCTGTAATTGCACAGCTCCTTTGCATCCTGTTATGCCAGCCCTCGTAGAAGTTTACGTGAACTCCATACTTGTGATTAACAATAAAGGGGGCAATGAATACGTGAACGAGCCGATCACTGAAGAGGAAATAAGGAGAGTGTTCAGGAACTCGATATTTGGTGCAAATTTTGATGTGCAGAAAGAAGCTTTTCAAGTTATGGAAGTGGATAATGCAGAGTCTTCAGTTGAGTTTAATTTAGAAAAGCCAACATTAGCTTCCCAGTTGCTTTTGATTTACTATCTTCTACTGTATGAGGATGTGAGACTGTCAAACGGCGCAACGCTTCAAGCAAATGGAAGAAAAGTCAAAAGTTACTCTGCCGCTTTCTTGTCCGAATTGCCTATAAAATATTTGTTACACCAGGCGCAGAAAGATCAAATGAGTTACGGCGGTCTCTTCAGTCCACTCCTAAGATTACTGGCAACACACTTTCCACAGCTATCTCTGGTGGACGATTGGATGGACGACCAGGTGTTCGGCGATTACTGTCGTCATCAGGCCGACGTTAGCCTTACAGAGGCCTCCATAAACGAGGCTTTCCAAAGTATTGAGGAAAATCCATACAAAACTGGGAAAATCTTAAAAGCAATGCTAAACAAAAACCCTATTGACATATGGCCATTTGCCGAAATGTTCGTCCGGTATTTCAAAAGTGTACTGGGTGACAAAGTACCTCGTCATATTCAGGAGTTATATCGGGAGGTGTGGCTTCGATTGAACACTGTTCTGCCGAGGTGTCTCTGGTTAATGACTATCAATGCCCTGCTGGACATCAGTGGTACTAAAAGCGTTACAGTTACGCAAGAAAACGTATTAGTCGATCCGTTACAAGTATTACGATGTGATATTAGAGTATTCAGATGTGGACCAATCCTCAAAATCATACTCAGAATTTTAGAAGCCAGTCTAGCTGCTTCTCGAAGTCAATTAAGTAGGCACTTATTAGATAAACCTCTGGTTGAAAAAAGTGGCCAGCTCACATCGGAAATAGAAAGAGAAGAATTAAAGAATGCTTTAGTGGCAGCTCAAGAAAGTGCAGCCCTTCAAATATTGCTAGAGGCTTGCCTTGAAACTACAGAAGACCAATCAACACCAGAATTAATGTGGTCATTACGTGAAGTTCGAAGCATAATATGCTCTTTTCTCCATCAAGTATTTATTTCTGAACCATCATTGGCTAAACTTGTTCATTTTCAAGGATATCCTAGAGAGTTGTTGCCAGTTACGGTGCAAGGTATACCTTCGATGCACATTTGTTTGGATTTTATTCCTGAACTTTTAAGTCAAGCGTCACTTGAAAAACAAATATTTGCTGTAGACTTGGTTTCCCATTTGTCAATTCAGTATGCATTGCCAAAGGCAATGTCAATTGCAAGGTTGTGTATCAACACGTTGTCAACACTACTGTCCGTTTTGCAGAGTGATTTAAGACTAGAACTTTTCCAACCAGTTTTGAAATCTCTTGTCAGGATATGCACAGCTTTTCCATCACTATTGGAAGATATCACGTCATTATTGCTACAACTTGGAAGAATATGTGAATCTCAGGCGTCCCTTGGTCATTGTTGGAACGACACACACATTTTAGGCGAAAATGCGTACGTCGCATCTGAAAGGCAACCTAAAAGTAAGGTTTTAGTGGCTGAAGTTCTTTGCAGAGATATCAATGTAACCATGTCCGAAATAGTGAATCAAGCCCTTCTAAATGATAAGCTATACTAATTCCTGTAAACATTACAAAATAAAAATATGAATCGTAAAATCAGCGAAGGTGTTTTATTTAATACATAATAAACAACGTATTACTTGGCTCCACTGAATTTTGTGTTTCAAGCTGCCTGTACACCCAGGCGCACTGATTTCTTGCTGCATGATTACCGATATCATTATAAAGCTGTGCCTGAAATAAAATAAATAATATTAACAATAGTCGCAGCAGCCAGCTGTTTTACACGTTCGATAATAATAATAATAATAATAAAGACATTTATTTAACACACATTAGACACAGACAGATAACAAGAAAAGCACAATAAACAATGAACATTAAAAGCTGTGCCAAAGAGGGTGCCATTCAGCGTAGGGCCGGATTTAGGGGAGGGCATCCGGCCTCCACAAAAGAGGGGCCCCTACAATAGGGACCGTCAATATTATCTACATCATATTATATTCTAGGGGGCCTCCACTCCTTTGTTGCCCCAGGGCCTCCAGACCTCTAAATCCGGCCCTGACTCAGCGTTATGCCGTGGCGAGCCTCGGCGCTGATTTTCAGTGGCCCCTAGGTGACAACACGAGCGACAGAGAACAACTGGCAACACTGGAGCAACTCGACCACTGAATGTTAAATTGTAACGAGCCACTGCCAAAATGAATTGATAATTTCTGATATAGGCGCATATTAATATAATTAATAAGTTAAATGCATAATAAACAGCCGATAAGTAAATACTTGTGAGCACCGTCGCAAATCTAAACCCTACCAAAGAGTAATATAATACTGAGACCCCTAATACCTGTAAGTATAATGTCTGTAACAGACGAGCTTGAGCGCCAATTTTCGAGAAGTTCTTTTTAACAGATTCCAAAGTTTCACAACATGATTGTATCACTTGAAGACGGGCTTCTCCTGTCGTCGGCGCCGTGGTTATTCGGCACTTGGTGTACAGCAGTAGTGCTGAAACAAGAATGGTAGTGTGCTATTCTGTTATATCATGGCCTAAGAAGACAAGGAAATAAGTCCTACGACTTCAAACGAATGGCTTTGTGTATAGAATTGAAAATGAAAATGAAAATATTTATTTTGCAAGTAGGCCACCTGGGCTCTTTTACATGTCTGAATCTACCAGCGCTTCGAAAGGTGACATCTGCTGAGAAGAAACGCCGCAAGAAACTCAGCAGTAGATCTTTTTTCAACTTTGGCAATACAGTTTTATCTAGAAACTAACACAAAATGTGCAACATAAAAACCTAATGGGTACAAATTAATACTAATAAATAACTAATAAGGGAGATGTATACTCTCCAAAATAACAAAACAGTTTCGCGGGTAAATCAATATCAGAATACTGTAACCTTTTCTCCGCCAGGCCTTTCAAAGTGCAGTGCGACCAGAGTCATACCATACCTCGAAAATATAACACACTTTAATGGATATGGCTCTGGTGGCACTACACTTTGGATGGCCTGGCGTAGAAAAGGTTACAGTCATAGTATAAAGAGGAGGAAGTAAGTTATCTTCATACAAACGCACCGCGCGCGGCTTGTATGTGTGCGGCAAAGTATCTATGCGTCGCCGCACGCACACTTAAACAAATCTCGACCCGCTTAGTAAGGGGAAACGGGTCGAGATTTTGTTTAAGTGTGCGTGCGGCGATGCGGTGCGTTTGTATGAAGATAACCTACTTCCCTTCTCTTTATACTATGTTACAGTATTCTGGAAGTGCATTCCTTAAAATGTAAGCTGGAAGCGTGAAAAATTTACTGAAACAGGGTTTATATTGTAACCCAAAGTCCCTTTTGAATGGTTGTGCCATTTGGAAGAATAACAACTTACCTCTTCCCATGTCATATGTACTTCCATGAGCCATTATTGACGGTAACACTTTCCGGACTAAATTTAAAGCGTTTTTGGCGCAACCCATGTTTAGTTGAACATTCGCTATGTGCATCTCAGCTGTAGCAGCCAAGTAATGCAAATGATATTTCTTGGCTAATGACAATGCTTCATTCAGCAACATAATATTCGTAGACTGCATACTGCTAAACGTGTGTTGGACTTGGGACATCAAAATCATAGCCTTCAGTCTTAAAGACATGAAATGGAGACTATCATCTTCAGTCTTGCAGTAGTCTAATATGTCGTGGATCGATTCCAGCGCCTCTGTTGCATCTCCTTTTAAATAATACATCTCTGCTTTCAATAGCTGACTATGCCATCTGTTGTATGATGCGAGCTGTTTTATGCTTTCCTCGGCCTCCTCCCATTTTCCTGAAAATCACTCATATTGAATTTAGCAAGGAACAAAAGTGGCCAATATTTTTTAACGTCACTGTATAAATGAACACAGCTAAAGGGATAAATACCTATTTTACTTGCCACCGACTTCGATATTTAATTTATCACATACTTATATTTGATGTTTCTAGTTAATTTACTATCTTTAAAGTGTTTTTTTAATTTTATTTTTACCTTTTTACTGAATTATACGTTCGAAGGAAATGTAAAAAAAAACTACGTGCGTGGGAAGCCGCTGCTCAAACCACCCACGGAACCGAAGCTGCCGGTCACGAGGCTTCATGATATAACTCTCTGAAGCATTTTACGAGAGGGTTATGAAAATCTGTTGCTGGCTCACGGACCAATTCGTCGGTGCGAATCCCAAAATCCCTATGTGTTTTTGGTCTACTTTTGAAGAGACAGTTAAAAAACCGTTTTTTCTTTAACAGTTACATAGTTTAACATGCGTAGTTATATTTTTATTCACTTCTCATGCTCGTAAAGTTGTTCTTTATGCCGAGAGAAGGCTGCATAACATGGATTTTTATGCTCTTGTGAATAAAGTAATTTCTTCTTTTAAGACTAAGGCAATTAGGCCTTACAGCCACATACACAATACACCTTCATTTAATTGATATATTGTTTGAGATTTAGGTTATATTTTAATTTAATTACGACATAATTATCTATTACTATCTAAATACAAATTTACGATTAAAACGTGCATTTACGTAAAAAACATATAACGCAAATATTTATAATAACTTGGCATTAAAGCTCAGAGCATAGTCGAATGTCACATAGTCGAAAAAAAAAAAAATTAAGAAAAATTGTGTGCTCGGAAGCTAATTATTTGTCAAACAAAACTAGAAACTAGCTAAATTTTTGCGGTTGAAAATTCAATAAGTTATTCGTACGTAATTAAACAATGTCTTCAAGTAGACGTTACAATCAAAAAATGATTTTTTCACACTTCTTTCCATCAACCTTTTGACCGCCCCAGTCGGCTGCAGCCGTCAGCGTATACAGGGTAAAAAAGTCCTTCGTAAGCTTGACTTACGTTGAAAGTTGAAATTCGTGTTACTTCTCAGACTTGCTTGGCGGTCAAAAGGTTAAAGTCTCAGGCGAAATCATTATGAAATTTTCTTGTATATGCTTAATCGTGGTTTTATTTCCTTGCAATCGAAGTGAAAATCAGAGTGTAAAACTCGAGCATAAAACCCATTTTGGCTGGTTTTATGCTCCTGTTGTACAATCTACTAATTATCAAACTTCCTTTCTTTTTTGCGGGCTGATGCAGAATTTAAAATAAAAAGTTTAGTGTTTAAATAAAAAACAATAATAGCGATTTTGAGAGGGTTAACGACGTTTTGTGGGTTACAATAGAGGCAGTAGTTACCTGCGAGCAGCGCAGACAGCGCGCGCTCGCGCGCGGCCACGGCGAGCACGGCGGCCGGCGCGTGCGGCGCGTGCGCGGCGAGCGCGGCGGCCAGCGCGCCGTCGCCGCGCCACGCCGCCGCGCACAGCGCGCCCGCGCTCGCCGACGCGCTCGCCATCGTGTTGTGCCATACGCTGCCCACGCCGATGTTGCATTCTGTGCATCACACTCACCAGGTCATCAATGGTGTAACTCATGTGTGCTTCAACTCATTTCTACGCGCGGCTTATGTATGCTCGAGCTTGTATGTAGGTATTCTTATTGTATACGTATGGATGCAGTTTTGATGTGACAGTGACGGCAGTCGTCGTCCGAACAACAAAAGCTCATGCACACAGCGGTGCGCGCAAAGACGAGTTGAAGTAATGTACTCTCCTATATGCAAATTAGTACTACCTACGAATGTTTGTACTAAATTGATAATATTTATTATTTATGTCTTTACATAAGTGGAATCTTAATATGAAATTGGGAATATAGTGTTTATATATTTTATGTATTATTGTAGCTATACGAAAGTTTACTATAATTATCAGCACACTAGCTTTTATTGGGAAAGTAAAGCATATTTCCCGTTTTTCTAATTGGCGAGTGCGAAAGGGTTTTTGTCTGTGTTTCATAGTGTACCTACTAATATACATTTGTATATATGTTTTGTGAGACATTATATATGTTAGTACACTATGACAGTACGTGTTTTCACCGAGCGGTCCCAACTGGAAACCAAACAATTTATTTTTCTTGTTTTTTGTAAGTCATTAATTAACATGTAAAAAATATGACAGTTAGTGACTTCTTGCACTAAGCCGACGATATGTATGTGCATGTGCGTGTATGTTTATGTTGTAATTTTTTTTTCTGGTAGTTCCCATTAAACTTAATGTTACGTAACGCAACTCGATGTCACAAACCGATGTCGTTGAACACATCGGATTGGAATTCTGACTTGAACTTGACACATATAGGTATATATTATTGGGTTAAAACTATCAGTTCTTACTTGTGTTTAAATTGAGAAGCAGCTGACACGCTACTGAAGCCATCTCTGTCTTTCCGTATAGCGACCAGAGCGCGGCCGTGTTAGCCAGGCCAGCCATAGTCAGGTCGGTCATCGCGTGGAGATAATTAATGGAGTCCCCTTTAGTTATAATCTGCAACAATATTACTAATATAATAAGGTACTTAACCTTTTGGGAACCACGCTGTTACTACGGTGAAGACCCCCGCATTAAAAAACAAATAATCATAACAATCGCATTATTAACACTAAATACAAACGGCTTTACTCACGAATTATTGTTAGAAATAGTCCGACATGTTTCGGACCCGTATGGAGTCGCATTATTGATAGGTTAGATTTGGATTAGGTTGTGTCCCTTAGGGCGAAAATAGGCACCGAAGAATTGCGATAAGCTGTTTTGACTAATGTCTTTTTACCAAATGATAATTTGAGTAAAATATAGTTTGGAAGTAGTACTTTGGGAAAAGTTTTTTGTCCATACATTGGTAATCCCTGCATACATCTTTGAAGTAATTCAATTCAAAAATGTATCTTAAGTCCCCAATGTACAATAGACCCACTTGAGGCCTACTGACGCGCCCGCGCCAGCAGCGCCGCGCACGAACAGGGCGGCCCAGGTGCAGATCGTTCACCGACTGACCTGAAACACGTCCGCGGGCTTGGCGCTGTTGACCGCCGCGTGCTGCGCCATGAGCTGCGCGGCGGCGGCGGCGGGGCGCGGCGCGCGAGGGGCCCGCGCCAGCAGCGCCGCGCGCCGCGCGCGCCCGCCCGCCAGCGCGCCCCACGCCGCCGCGTGCGCCGCGCACGCGCCGTCGCCCGCCTCTTGCGCCGTCGCCAGCGCCTCGCGCACGCTCTCCATCGCCAGCGAACTGTATAACACATTACCACAGACCATATTATATCCTAGATACCGCTTAGCCTAGAATCGATTTCATATTATAAGCCCGGTGTATGAAAAATATGGGGAGTAAAATCAAACTAAGATGTCACAAAAACATGTCACACGGCGGAGTCACACGAAGTTACACGATGTTAGCCGAAGATTGTCATACGACGGAGTCACACGAAGTTACACGATGTTAGCCGAAGATGCGTTCGTCGCTTCACATTGCATACAGATATAGTGAATAATTATGTTTCCATCGGTAAAACTCGGATCTCAATCGGAAGACGACGGGACCCGAAGTATCAATTAATTATTGTATTCACACTCATTGAATATACATACATTGAACATGTTTATATTCATTAATATGAAACTTTTTAGATCCAAGATGGCGGATGACACTGTCATGTCAAAAATCGTCATTGGTATCGTTATCAATGTATTTAGGCATGAAAAAACCAAATCCGATGTCACTTTTTGGATCCAAGATGGCGGATGACACAGTCATGTCAATAATCGTCATTGGTATCGTTTTCAAGGTATTTAGGCGTGACAAAACCAAACCCGATGTCACTTTTTGGATCCAAGATGGCGGATGACACTGTCTTGTCAAAAATCGTCATTGGTATCGTTTTCAACGTATTTAAGCATGACAAAACCAAATCCGATGTCACTTTTTGCATCCAAGATGGCGGATGACACTGTCATGTCAAAAATCGTCATTGGTATCGTTTTCAACGTATTTAGGCATGACAAAACCAAATCCGATGTCGCTTTTTGGATCCAAGATAGCGGATGACACTGTCATGTCAAGAATCGTCATTGGTATCGTTTTCAATGTATTTAGGCATGACAAAACCAAATCCGATGTCACTTTTTGGATCCAAGATGGCGGAAAACACTGTCATGACAAAAATCGTCATTGGTATCGTTTTCAATGTATTTAGGCATGACAAAACCAAATCCGATGTCACTTTTTGGATCCAAGATGCTGGATGACACTGTCATGTCAAAAATCGTCATTGGTATCATTTTCAATATATTTAGGCATGACAAAACCAAATCCAATGTCACTTTTGGAGTTTACTCCTTAACCCTTTCGGCGCGAGCATGTGATAGCGCGCTGCAATCCACCCGCGCGACCGCCTCATAGCGCGCTGCAATGCACCTGCGCGAACGACTTCCAGCGCGGTGCAACGTGCCCGCGCGCACATACATAATTTTCTGTTCTAAAAGCCATGATGCACCCTGTGCATCATTGCGCGCTACGGTACCGCACGCATTTTGCCGCCGCGAGCAGCAAGAGAATGAATGGTGTCATGCGCAATTTATAATAACCAGTTAGGTACAAAATGTTTATTTTGGATGAAATAAAAAACAATGGGTAAACAGTCTAATTGAATTAATTTGACAATAACATTGGAAAATTTAATTAATTAATCCAAGTAGTTACCTAGCGGCATTGGAATATCGCTAATATCGGTCGGCAGTTGACCATTTGATAAAACGGCAACTATCGGGTCCATGAGGTGAGCAGGGTCATGCTAGGACCAGGGTCGTGGTGGAAGGCGCATAATCGGACTCCATTATGAAAGCCGGGTCAATCGTAGAGTTAGCAGAGTTCGAGTACATAGAGAAAGCCGGGTCCATCGTTCTACGTGCAGTATTCGGGTCCATAAAGATAGCCGGGTCAGTGGTTATCAAAGATTCACAATCACAACCGATTATCACTCACAAAACGCAAGGAGACAAACGCACAGTCACAGGCATAAACTAAGACTGTACGTATTTAATATGAATTACCCACCCTTTGTCTTCCCAGCTCAGCACGGCGACATTCGTGATTGGTCGCCTGCATTCCGTGAAAGTTTTCTTAACAATGGAAAAGATAAGAAAATAATAATTAGCGTATGTCTCTAAGGTCACGGGACATGACAGGCCGCCGCCAGGTAGCTGAACGAGATAAGTAGCGTGATAAACCATTTCTTAGTCAAGTCAAGTGTACCGCCACTTTCTAGACTATACAAAAACGACTATTTGCTAAATTTATTCGCTGAGTAATATTTGTATCTACTCTTGTATTTATCGCCGAAATATTGAATGTTTATATACATTACTTTAAAAAATTACAAATGAATGACTAACGCCAACGCCGCATGACACCGTCCAATGTGATTTTCTGTTGCTTACTTAAGAAAAATGTACTTTCATTCATGCGCAATAAAGTTTAATATTATACGACAAATACGGTACTTGTTGCATTTTAAAGTTGCATGGTAATAAATGCGGTACGCTCTGGCGCAATGATGCACCGTGGTTATCATGACATTTTAAAGTGAAAATCTAAATATATAGATGATTAAATTAAATTAAAATGTACAATGATGACTACGCTAACGGTTTATCAAATAAATAAGAAAAATTTCTTACTTAATACAAGTAATATCGATTGTTAAAGTTCAAAGTAATTTTTCTCTGAAAATACAAAGGAAGAAAAAAAAAAATATATGACACTCAATTATTTATAGTCTCAATAATCTCAATCAACCTAAAAACTGTTCCAATTTGGACAAAATACTATGTTGTCATCAATCTTTGTCATGAAGCACATGTGCATCATGCGCGCCCAAGGGTCTGCAATCCCATGAAGCACATGTGCATCATGCGCGTGCGCGGGGCTGCAATCCCATGATGCACATGTGCATCATGCGCGTGCGCGAGGCTGCAATCCCATGATGCACATGTGCATCATGCGCGCCGGAAGGGTTAAGAAATCGATTTTCATATATAAGCCCGGGGTATGAAAAATTATGGGGAGTTAATCAAACTACGATGTCACACTGTCACAAGGTACGGAGTCACACGATGTTAGCCGAAGATGCGTCGGTCGCTTCGCATTGCATATCGAGTGCGAGTGCAGTAGTGCAGAGTAAACTCCTGTCGTGCGTCGGAGCTGAGACACACACACATTTTTTTTCCTCAAATTACGCATAAGCACTGCCGCTTCCGAGTTTATATATTTACGAAATATCAAAGTTTGTTAAAAAGCATAGTTATCAATTTAAAAATGCTAGTAATATATATATGTGTATTATACGTTAAAAAGGATAAAGAACATGAAAATCTGTAACAACATCTGTAAACCAACCCTTTTTCTGGCAAAATAAATTATTTCTATTTTCTATCTCTATTTGTTACTCCTTCGCGCTTCAACGGCTGGACTAACACATAGACTTTTTATCCTGGAAAATTAGAAAGTCCCCGATAGAGTAACTATAACCGAATTCCACACGGACGGAGTCCAGGGCAGAACCTAGTATTTAAATATACATGACTGAAGCTGATACTTACTTGTGACCAAACTTAGTATGCATAGCAGCTCTATTGAGGGCCGCATACCGAAAACTTTTGTTTCTATCGTTGCAAGTGCTGCTGCTTCCCGACACGCAAAACACCGCACGGTCGAAACAATTATACAGGGAGTCTTGCGCGCCACAAAATTCTTTCATTCGTATACAGTTCAGAAAACCAAGAAAATGCTGAAAAGAAAAGTTGTCATCCGTATAGAAGTTATATACTTAACTTTTTTTTTATTCCGTAAATCAGGGGACTATCTTTACACAAATCGATATAGTCCCAAAGTAAGCTCTAAAAAATTGTGTTATGAGTACTAGACGACGATATACATACTTATATAGAGAAATAAATACTTAAATACATAGGAAACATCCAAAACTCAGGAACAAACATTCGTGCTTATTACACAAATATTTTCCCATACCGGGGATCGAAGCTAGCTTCGGAGGCAGGGTCACTACCATCTAGGCTAACCGCGTCGTCGAACCAAACTTTGCTAAATAATCAAGTGAGGTGGTTTAGGCGAGCATGTGCTTCGGAAGACAACTTCAGTCTTTAGATAAGTACCTACTAGTTACGATGTTTCTACAATATCTTCCCTTAAGTATAGTTCACAAGATTGACTGAGGTAAATCAATACATATAAAACAGTACCGTGACTGACTTATAGACAACGCAAAGCCCAAAACGGGTGGTCCTAGAGGTTTGATATTTGGAGGAGACATTCCTCGAGTACCCAAGACAATAAGGAGGGATGAAAAGGGGTGATAAAGTTTGTATAGAACCCCCCGTATATTAAAATGAATGATTGTTTAGTTGTTAGTTCATTTCCTATGCATTCCTATAGGTACCATTCATCCGATTATGATGAAACTTTGGTGAGTTGTTGTGGACACGCCCAGGAAAGCTTGTACTCAAAATAAATATTGAAATGTCGGAACTGTTCTAAAAACTGTATAACTGAAAGCTTTAAAACACGTTTTAACGTGTCAAGTTTACACGAATCCCCTTTCAACCCTCCAGAAGATGGATTTTTAAAAAGTCTCTATGTCGCAAAAGAAAGCAATTATCGAATTTTGTGTCGGCTAGGGGGTATTTCCCATATACATTTTGAACCCCCATTTCACCCCCTTAGGGGTTGAATTTTGACAATTTTAGTACTTGTCTAATTGTTTTTTAGTAAGTTGTATTATAATACATTTCGGGTTAATATGTGCGTTATTTTATCGTTTTCCATACCAAATTTAACACTTAGGGGTTGATTTTCGAAAAATTATGACTTAATAAGAGTTTACATTAAAAGAGGAAGCTATTTTCCAAATTTCATGTTTCTAACTGCAGTAGTTTCAGCTAAGCGATGATCGTCAGTCAATCAGTCTTTTTATATGTATATAAGATTTTTATAGTATTTATTGAAACTGAAAATGTATATAAGATAGATTATATGTATTGATGTTTTAAAAAATAAAAACGATTGCTTACAATGTCAGAATATTCTGGAATGTCATTCATAATTCTATTTATAGTTTTCTGTAATTGTCGCGGAGGTAAGGCTTTATCCTCATTCACTTGTAATAAATTGGCTTGCTGTGCTGTAAATAGTTCTGCTTGTTTTCTTGACCATTGGCATTCGTCAAAGCTGTGGAAACAGAAAAATAATCTCTTTTTGGAAACATATTACAGGCTTAATTATCTGTTACACTTTCACTGTAACCGAGATTACTCTCTGGCTCTTTGCATAAAGATGTTACGGACTAGAAAACAAAACCGAACTTTGAATACTCTGAAAACTTAACATAGAACCTTGTCATAGTATGTCAGCAAAATAGGTAGGAAAACACAATGCATGCATTTGTACATTTTTCAGCATGTTTACTTGTAGTTAGTTAAAAACTATCGCGATTTAAACACATATTTGTATGAAAACGGGGCTTAACGGCGATAATAAATTTATTGTTTACCTCTACGTTTTGACTGTATTGATATGGTAGTGGTCACGAGATAACTAAATCCGGTTTCATCCGGGAAGATGGGTATAGGTGATCGACTTCTTGGAATCCAGTGACCAGCAAGTGCCAGCGTCGAGATATATCATCGGCTATTGCCAGTGTTGTGTGTTGGGTACCTGTTATTCCAGATCAAGAACTTCAAGATCAAGTGCAGGTAACTCGAAAAATATGTATGGCTTGAAGATGTTGACACCCCCAGGCGCGGATACAGGGGCTCAAGACCAAAACACCTTACTTCTACCAAAATGTTTGATAGGAACGAATTTTTTCGAATCAATTCACACAAAAATCCCCCACGAAATCCTGTATCCGCGACAGGTGACCTACTTTAGTTTGCTTATGACCATGGCCATTGCAATATGGTCGAAACGTCGAGGTAAATAATAATTTATTATCACAGTTATGTCCCATTTCCATACAAATATGTTTCCTTTTGCTTAGTAAACTTGAATCAATTATATACATATATTGCAACACCACTGCCCACCCCAGTGTTCAATATTTACACTATCAATACAAAGCTTACATACATACATACATATTATCACGCCCGAAATCCCTAATGGGGTGGGCAGAGCCACAAGACTATTTGTGGCCACGTTCGATTAATTAGTCCTAAAATAGTATGATGAACCGTATGGTGACAGGTGATCAGCCCATCGCCCATACAGATAGTCCACCATGTTGGAGAGGACCCGTCCCTTAGTCGACTTTTACGACATGCCAGGATGATAAGCATCTGCACGCATTCTATGCTATTTCTTCACTCCCAGTGCAGCAGAGGAGGAATCAATACAAAGCTTAGAATAGAATAATAATGTGTTGGTTTACAACATACTTGTCTCTGTCTATAAAATTCACTCTAGATGATAGCTCAGCAGGCTTTTGTTCTTCTTGAGATGTTGTGGCAACTTGAGGTTCCATATTATTGAGTTTCTGAAATATGTAATTATGAAATAAACAAACGAAAGACAAAAGAAATGCACTTCATGCCAAAATGAAATAATATGAACATACCTCTTTACTTAATGATCTCATCATAAGTCCTGGTCTACCTCTTTGATAATAAAGGCAAAATGACTTGTAGAGAGCAACAACTTGGACAAAGGTAAGCTTATCTAAGTGCAGCATTATTCTTCGCAAATAAAATCCTAAAAAGTATTATTCACATTAATCTTCATATATACTTCTCGAAGCGCACGCTTGACGCGGTTAGCCTAGTTGGTAGTGAACCTGCCTCTGAAGCTAACATCCCGGGTTCGATCCCCGGTAAGGGCAAATATTTGTGTGATGAGCACGAATGTTTGTTTCAGGGTCTTGGATGTTTCCTATGTATTTAAGTATTTACCTATTTCTCTATATAAGTATGTATATCATCGTCTAGTACCCATAAACACAAGCCTTTAGAGCTTACTTTGGGACTAGATTGTCCCCTGATTTATTTATTATTATTTATAGTGAGTTCACTATAAGTGCAAGATAAAAACATTAAATGCATTTTGGATGAGTTCTCATCTCAAAGGCTATTAAAATTGAATTTCCATCAACACTCATTACCAGTTTTAATACCAGGCAGATTATTGGCAATGGAAGTGTTAATGTGACCCTCATGTAAAAGTTGACAGCTTGTTGAGGGAGATTTAACTATTTAATCTCAGATAAAATGCCACAGCCAAATGCAAAAACACACCAACCAATGTGAATATATGGAAAATGGCATATTGTGGCATCAGTAGCATGAAAATCCACCATCATATATAGTTAACTGTGCATTCAACAGGTTAAGTGGCACTTGTGTATTCAACCACATGATATATTACAGCAGATAACCCACCTAAAACACTGCACCTAGTAATAACACAGGAATTTATTTCATTTTGTTCTATCATTAGCTTATCAATGGTTGATGTGACACAGTCCATGAGGGCACTGATGCCATTGATATAGATATTTTGCAAACGGACACAAAAATTCTGCAGATGAACACTTAATAGATTATAACATCCATTTGTGAGTAGGGCTTCCAATTCCTTAAATTCCATATCTGGACACTGAAAGAGGTTACACAGTTAATTAATATACCTGAATGTTATAAAAACAGTATCAAAGTACCATACATATGAGCATAGCAAACCTGGATGAGTTTTAATGCCAATATACAAAAATCTTTCCTGTACTTGGGTGCCATGGTGCAATCAATCATTTCCTTTGCTGAAAACCAATATAATATGTAAAAATCAACTTAAGATTTACCATGTAATTCTCAGGACTAAGATATATTTTTTAGAGACATGACAAATTCCAATTTGTTTACATAATCAAAAGCGAGTACCTTCTATTTTGAGCAGGCCGTATTCTCTAATAAAAGCAACAACTGCAATTTTGTGTGGTGTTATGTTTTCAATATTGCCTTTTAAATTTATAAACTTCATAACATCTACATTTTCACCACCAGTCTCCATATTAAACACTGCTCAGCGATAGAACAGGATTATTGTCAATTATTTTACAATTATTTATATTATCAAAAGGTAAATAAATACACCGATCTAATTAATCCACAGCTAGCTACATATAGTAATCTGTGCTAAAGAGCTAGTCTAGTCTGCCTAATATAGGCAGCGGTTACACGCTCAATCTAAATCGAGATCCCGGATCGAGATCAGTGATCTTGATCCAGATTGACTGAGTAAGGTGTTGGATTGAAGACACCTTACACAGTCAATCTGGATCAAGCTCACGTATCTCGATCCCGGATCTCGATCTAGATTGAGCGTGTAATGGCTGCCATACCGATCTTGATTATAATACCTGCATTTCACGCTTGCTGAGTGGAGGCGAGTAGAGTTGTGCGTGCTCGTCCACTGCGCGGATCGCTCCGGACTAGTACAATTGGGCGAATGTACTACTAGTTCGCTCTTTTAGTTCTTTTAGTACACTAGTACACTGAAATAATCTCTCTATGGTCTGCTCCCGCCCGACTGGTCCGTTTCCTGCCCTCTTGCTGTCTTACTCTGACAGAGCCAATGTGCAGCCGTTCGGTCGGTCAATCGGATCGCTTCGCTTGCGCTGCTCGCTCCGCGCAATGTACTAAATGTACTAAGAGCAGAAACGTTACGGAATAGTTCGTTCTAGTACAGTGACGGGAATTCATTCCTTTAGTTCATTAGTACATGTACTACACATGCCTAGAGGCGAGTGCCAGTGAGTGCGAGCGTGAAGTAGGCCCACTTGGCTTGACTCGAGAATAGGGGCTCGGTCTAAGCTACATATATTGGCTTAAAGGACTCTTGAAACCAGGCCAAAAAATAAAAAATAAAAAGAATTGCTGCATATCATATAGAATCTGTGGTCTGTGTGTGCTTGCGTTCTGGGTGTAAAAAATACCTGTGACTGCCCTGTGCACAGTATTTTATTTTTATTTAATACTGTTTTTGTTTTTTTATGATACTTTAAATTGTGAAGGAAATACTATATTAACACTCGATGGTTAATTGTACCGAATTTGTGCTATTCCCATCCTCTGTTTGAAAGTTCAGGTGTAATAAGTGCAGTAGCATCCATGGTCCTAGTAATCGTGTATTGTATAACAAAAAAACATTACACTAAAATGAATTACCAGAAGTAATTTAAAGTGGTCTGAAATCAAACATGAAGAAAATGTGTATACTCTTCGTTATACAAGTGTTATGTTTATTTGTTTTTACTGAGACTTCTCGTGTTACTGTTTTGCAAGGGGATTCTTTGCCTCACCACGGCCGTTGCGAACCGATCACTATTCCGTTCTGCCAGCAGATCCGGTATAATCAAACGATATTTCCGAATTTACTCAATCACCCAACTCAAAAAGATGCAGGTGCAGAAGTGCACCAGTTCACGCCACTGATCAAAGTCAACTGCTCTCCAGATCTGAAATTTTTCCTGTGTTCGATGTTCGCACCAGTATGCACGATATTAGACACACCAATTCCACCATGCCAACACCTCTGTGAATCTGCAAAGCACAATTGTGATAAGTTGATGGCTGACTTTGGTTTTTCCTGGCCAGATTATTTGGATTGCTCAAGATTTCCAGTGGCAACAAATGCAAATGTAATATGTGTTGGAGATAACAATGCTACTCATGAATCTCGTAAACCTACTGAAACAAAACTTCCCAAAGTTGACTATAAATCCACTATTGAGAGAGACCCAGCCAAGCTACCTGGTGCAAAAGATTTTGGTTTTATTTGCCCTGCTCAGTTTGAAGTGCCGAAAAGCTTAGATCTGGACTATTCTTTGATACTTGGAGACAAGGTTAAACCTGACTGTGGCGCCCCCTGTGATGGAATGTTTTTCAAACAAGATGCAAAGAAGTTTTCTCGATTATGGATTGGAAGTTGGGCAACTTTGTGTGCAGTCAGCTGTCTGTTCACAGTGTTAACTTTCTTAATAGATACAGACAGGTTTCGTTATCCAGAAAGGCCTATAATTTTTCTGTCAGTATGCTACCTGATGGTAGCTTGCAGCTATATAATGGGCTGGAGTGCTGGTGACAGTGTTAGTTGTCAAGGTCCATTTCCCTCAACTCATGGAGGATCAAGGCTGCCAAACCCTTTGCTTATCACCCAGGGAACAAAGCATGAACCATGCACTATCCTGTTTATGGTTGTGTATTTCTTCAGTATGGCTTCCAGCATTTGGTGGGTTATACTGACGTTGACATGGTTTCTGGCTGCTGGCTTGAAATGGGGTCATGAAGCAATTGAAGCAAATTCTCAATACTTTCATTTGGCTGCTTGGGCTGTACCGGCCGTCAAGACAATATCAATTTTAGCAATGGGAAAAGTTGATGGTTAGTATTCTACTACCAGAGCAAGGGCTATTAACCGTTTTGCCGCCAGGCCATTTCCAGAGTGCAGTGCCACCAGTGCCAAGCCTTGAAAAAATTACACCCTGTTTTGTTTGACTTGGGTGTTCAGAGACACTTAAATCTTAAAATGCATAAATTAATTTTGATTTCAATTTTGTCATCTTTATTTACTTTTTCCATTGCCATCCTATCATGACAGGTGGCAAGAACATTAACCACTTCCTTCACCAGGACCAGTTTGTTTCCTTCCAATTGTTGCAATTTGTTATGATTTAGATTGAAAATTTAATAATCTATTCATTATTAGAATCTTTGGTCATCACTATCACTTATATAAAAATAAGAAACAAAACAGGCAGATGCATGAATGGAGAACCTGCTTTTTTTGAAGTATTTTAATAATTCCCTATTAAATGTTGTTTGTTTTTTGTTGCAGGAGATGTGCTATCTGGAGTCTGTTATGTGGGGATTTGGAATGCAGAAGCTCTCCGTGGATTTGTTCTGGCACCATTGTGTGTGTATCTGGTTCTTGGTACAGTCTTCCTATTGGCAGGCTTTGTTTCTCTCTTCCGCATAAGAACAGTAATGAAACATGATGGCACCAAGACCGATAAACTTGAAAAATTAATGATTCGCATTGGAGTTTTTGGAGTTTTGTATACTGTACCAGCTTTAATTGTAATTGCTTGCTTGTTTTATGAGCAAGCTTTGTTTGACAGCTGGATGGTGACCTGGCACCGTGATATGTGTTCATCCCCACTCTATTCAATTCCATGTCCATTCACCCGCCAAGAACCGCAGCGGCCCAAGTTTGAAGTGTTCATGATAAAATATCTCATGACTATGATTGTTGGGATAACATCTAGTTTTTGGATCTGGTCAAGTAAAACCCTAGTGTCGTGGCGCCAATTCTTTGATAAAATAAAGGGTCGCAGAGTTGAAGCTTATGTATGATAGCTTAAAAAATTGTTTTTTAAGTCGATGTTGCATTTATATGAAAAGATGGCAGTTAATATCAACTAGATATTCCATAAAAAAAAAACAAGGCTGATATTTGTAAATACCTTTGGTCTCATTTATGGAGATTCTTTTTTATTTTCTTTTTTATACTTTTTGTACAATTTTAGTTAAGGTATCAATGTAATGTAACTAATGTAATAAAAATGTATTTTTAATAAGATTTTATCTGAAATGTCCAGGTATATATAAAGTTAAATACCACTCACTCCATGGACTAGTCAAGAAATATTAGGTTTCCGTTAAAGGTGTAGACATCCGCGAATAAGAGTTTTTATGAAAATCCACCCTAATGGGTTGAAATAGGGGTTCGCAGTATCTACCGCTGGCGATGCTGTAGCGGTGCCGCTAGTTTTTTTACAAATACCAGCATCAACACTGCAAAGGGTTATTACCATCAGTTCTAGGCTGCGGCCCTAGCATGCCAAACACGGGGATAAGTTAAACTGTCTTATCTATGAGTCTCTCTCACACTAGTGCAGACGAAAGAGATAGAGAGATAAACGGGTTTAACCTATCCCCGTGTCTGGCATGCTAGGGCTGCAGAACATATAAAATTGCCTAAATCTTAAAAGATTGTTCACTGGTCTCGTTCAAAGCAATTTTCGTTGATAGTATTTATTACCCTCCAGGGGGGGGGCTAATTTTTTTTGAGTGCGTAACGGTCGCTACTTTTGATATATTATTGGTCGATATAACGATTAAGGGAAATAATGCACTTTTGGTATAATAATATTTGGCATATTCTGATATGTGGGAGAATTTCAAAAAAAATGTACGTAATTAAGGCGCTGTTAAGAAAAAGTTTAAAAAGTTCCTCTGTGTTACGAAAATTAACTATACAATTATATACCTTATTAATTGTAGCCATAAGGCATATAATTGTATTGCTAATTTTTGTAACGAAGAGGAACTTTTTAAAAAATTTCTTAACAACGCCTTAATTACGTACAAAAATTATTTGTAATTCACCCATGTATAAACAACTATTAATCTAACAGTAATATGGTATAACATATACATATGCGATATAACTATGTTCGATATAACGCTCAGTGGGTATAATGTAGTACTGGTATTATAATAACCTACCTACTCGTACGCTAGGTACGATGACGAGCGAAGCGAGGAGTGCTAGGAAGAACTGCGACCCTACAGCCTGCAAGCCGAGCGAGCGAAGCGATCGTGCCGCGGGCGGCAGCGGCCGGCCAAGCGTCAGAACCGAGTTTTTTTTATAATACTGTTCTTATATCATACCTACGTTAATTATATTAGGTAAACATTATATCAAACATCTATTATATTATACTTATTGAACATTATACACCATGAAAATATCTACTTTGTTATATCAAAAGTTTATTATGCCCCTTGAGTGATTACATTCTATGAAATTATATCAAATGTTGTAATATCTATTGAAAATATATCAAAAGTTGTTATACCGATCGTTACACACCCGATTTTTTTAATGTCAGGAGTGGAAAGTTAGTGGGACTTGACACATTCCCTCCGGAACCATTGGTCTACTTTCCTTTCCAACTTTAGAAGCTCTTATATCATTGACTTATGATTATAAATCAATGGCTTATAGATATATTACCAAATATTCACCTATACAAAAAAGAAACGTTCATGTAATTTTGAGGACCTACCTATCCAACGATGGTCAATTTCATAATACTTATTCGTAAGAATTTTATTTTCAACCCTTTAGTTTCATGTAGGTGGCACTCCACCGCTAAAATGTTATTTTTTAGGGTTCCGTACCTCAAAATGAAAAAAAACGAAACCCTTATAGGATCACTCGTGTCTGTCTGTCCGTCTGTCACAGCCAATTTGCTCCGAAACTACTGGACCGATTGAGTTGAAATTTTGTATACATAATGTCAGTTGGTGACCGCAACACGGACGCGTGACGTAAATATATGAATTTTAGACATGGGGCCACTTCTAGGGGTAAATTAGAAAATTAAAAAAAAAAAGTTATGCAATAGTGTGACATATCAAATGGAAGGGCTTATTGTGAGGATCTCAAATATATATTTTTGTGAATTTCAATTAAAGCAGTTTAGAAGTAATTTAGGAAAATAGGCGAAAATTGACCATTCGCTCCCCCCTTATTTCCGAAAGTACTGGGCCTGAAATTTCGTTAAAAATACAGAAAATAGTTCTTAACCTGTAGATTACAGGTTACAGTCTATGGTATTTAAAGTAACGTAGTAAATTTCAGATAATCATGTACGGAACGGAACCCTCTCCACGTGAGTTTAACTCGCACTTGTCCGGTTTTCATAATACATACCTACTTATCACTTACATTAATGTAGCGGTACACAAGACATATCCCTTAAGCGGGCCCCATACATAGTCATACAGATATGCTACGTAAAATTCAAATACTTACCTACGTCACTTACTACGGAATCATTTGAAAGCCATTTAATTTTGGGGCACCTGCCCCGGGCGGCAATTTTAGGGGGCGCCTAATCCAAGTGTAAAGTAAAGTAAAGTGTAAAGAAAACTTGTTCACTAAAATTCCAAATGCTGGCGAACCAATGTCGAGATTTTGCGCAAAATCGGAAAATATGAAAAATCGTAGATCAGGAGCTGTATGACCATAGCTGGGCCCCGTTAATCAAATAGTTAACTTCTTTAATCGCTAATCCGTTAGTAAGAAAGTTAACGTACGTTAAAGCGTTACATTACGGAAGATTAAACGGAAGTTAACGTTAACTCGTGATAGAAATTGCATTTTACATTCGCCAGCTCCTTCCTATCTCTATGCAACGGTCGAGCGTGGTGAACCGACTTCGCAAAGGTTATTCCGTTTAATTTCATTTGCAACCATAAATATTTGGAAAACAAAATCATTTAAGAAATGCTTATGCAAAGCACTTTCATATGACACCCCTTTTGACCCTATTGCTTGGCTTTCAAAATTCAACCCATTTCCAAGGTCCCCCCTTTTTCCCTTTTTCAGTAAAATTTCAAAACTTCTTTAAACATTTTATTACCGAAAATATATTGGGGGCGCGTAAGTTCTAAATATATTCCAAATTTCATGTTCATAAATGAGTAGTTGCAGAGTTGGGGGCACGATGGGCATGCCCACAACCCTAATAGATTTGTGACATCCTTTGTAGGAATGCACTATATCGATAATGAGCGAGTTCCGACTCGCACTTGGCCGATTTTTGGGTGGCTGTGACTACAACCTTTTTGAGGGCTGGATCCGCACCTGATTGCAAAGTTATGATATGAACTTGAAATGTGAAACAGTAAATGGAACTGTCTTTCCAGCATGTATAGGGGCTAAAATGAAAATCAAAGTAATTTTATTATTCTGAAAATAGGGTTTTGATCTTAAAAATAGGAGATTTGAAAGCTAGGTGTCAAAAATATTTTCTTTATTTATTCTCGGTATTAGCAAAAATCTGTAAATGAAGGACCTAAACTTTTAACAATGTAATGTAATATGATTGAATAACAGGACACATTTTTGCAACTTACATTTACTTCATAATTACTATAAAAACATTTAGATAAATAATTGATAATTAAATCTAGACGCCTCCCAGTACAAGAGCACTCGACACTTTGTTCATTCTCTCTCGCACAACTAAAGTAAAACTTAATATAAAATTATACATGTTATGCTCTGGTATATTTTCCCCAAATGTGAAGCATAAATACGGATGCAATAAACAGAAGAGACATCACTAGCACTGGAACTGGACCCCTGTAAAAAGAAAAATGTTTTAGTTCACTGATTGGTTATCATCTGTCATCAAATTACTGCTATGGCCATGACCCCCTCTGGGTCTACCACTGCTTATGATGAATATGCAGTATGAGAGATTTCAACATATAGGTACCTCAGAAATATACACATTTCTATGAAACATTATTCTTTATGTTAATTTTTTTTTAATCATTCAAGATCTTGCATACTGTAAATGGGTCATCTCATTATGATCTACAGATGTGTTGAATTAGCTTACACTTTGACGCCGGGGGAATCGTCGGTGTAGAAACGCCACATGCCTCCGGAGCCCGCGCCCGTGGTACGGCTCCGGGCCGCCGTGGTTGTCGTGGTCTTGCGCTGTCGCACGGTGCCTCCGGTCGACGACCGCGGTGCAGAGGTCGCCTTGCTGGGAGATCGACTCCCTGATCCTACGTTGGTTGAGCTCGGAGATGGTGGCTAAAATATCAAACAAAATAATTTATACATTTACAGTTAAAATCTGATCAATGTCTAAAACTGTTATAAATATTTAAACACTAACCATTTTATCGATTTTTCTTTGTACAGGTTTCAAACTAACAACACTGACACCGAAATCCACAAGAGTTCGAGTTTAAGCTGGAACTATTTGTCGGCCTTTCCAAATTTCCAATTTCAATGCTGTTGGCAACTTGGCACTACCACTATTGCAACGCGTACAACATAATTGACACGTCGTCACTCAGTGTTGCCAGCACTATGATTAAATTCATTAAGTTTTCCTAAAGGGGATCGTAAGCGGCCTAATTTTTCGGAATTTTTTTGCTACATTTCGGACTATCCCCAAAAAAATTTCATATTTCATCACTTATGGGAACAAAAAGTTTAAATGTAAATTTTTGTGGATAGGCCGAACTGTAGCAATAATCTACCGAAAAACTAGCCCGCTTACGAGTCCCTTTAGACGATTTTAAGGCCCGAGCATACCAAACGCGTTTGCGGCGCGCGCTACTTTGGTGTGCCATGTTAAATCCGCCCCGCCGTTCTACAGATCGCGCGGGCTCACGTTCGAAACGCGACGCGCGGCAAACGCATTTGGTTTGCCCGGGCCTTTAAAATGATGATGACATATTTATGTTCATTATGTTGATTGTTACATTGCACAATACTCTAATTAAGCAATGTAATTGTAATTTAACAACCGGACACCGTCAATATGATCTACTGACTATCGATAACATTGTGCAACCAGTGATATTGTATACAGTCGTATTTTTAATTAGACGATGTCAACTGACGTTTACTGTTTTCTCAGTTGACGTTTACTGTCTTGTTAGCTACTGTCAGTTGGCTTCATCTAATTAAAAATACGACTGTAGTTATATTGTAGGTCAGTACCTGGCTTTTATTGATAACAGCTGCTGAATTAGAATTCGGACAGCGACTATATATATGTATATATACTTATATAGGGGTGTAGCATTAGACCACACACAGTACTCGAATACCTATTTCTTACGCTCCAGCTAGGACTCCCTTGGGATATATAGGGGATGAGAGGTCCGGAATACGAAAAAATTGGTGGGCCCTAAAGTGGGACTATGGGTTCAAGCTATATCTTAGATTTAATGGGACAGTAGGTGTACAAATTCACTCCTTATTTTGAGCGAGCAGTCGTGTAATAATACGTATATGTTTATTAAGAGAAAACAAAATTTGTTTAATTCATTTTTCCGTCCAATGAATGGAGTTGTATGTCTATTTTGTGCAAAAAAATGTATTTTTCCACCTGTGTGGCCAACCTAAATATAGCTAGCTAGGGGCAACACACACGACTTGACATTTGACATTGACATTTAAAAGCGACAAGCGAGCTAAGGATTGAGATCACTGAGTTGGAATGAAATGAAATGTTTTCTAGAATTTGTAACATAAGCTATAATTTTTATTCTGCATTTGCAATATCTAAAACACAAATCATGAACATTGAAAAGTGTTACTTTAGATATAACAAGATCGAAGACAGAATTGATTTAACATTTTTGTTTAAGGTTAAAGAAACAGTGAGGCAATTCAATTTTAGTCGAAAACCTACAGAAAGCATCGAAAATTTACTTACTCGGATAGGAGCTAATGTCCAGAAAGTAGTAAGAAAAGGCAATAAAAAGAAAGTCAGTGCGGATCCGCAGGAAGTAGTAGTAAAAGTTCATAACGGAGGAAATACGTGTTTATTGGAAACTTTAACTTGCCTGGACTTATTCTCCCTGCAAGGATCAGTTAAATTGCAGATTCAAGACCAGTTCTATGAAGCTGTTTTCAATGTACCTTGGATTGATAGTGTTAATTTACCCCAAAGCATTTTAAGTGGGTTTGCTGTTTACCCTGAACACTTTACTAGCCAAAATACTGACAAAAATGAATGTGTTTATAACTGGTACACTGGTGTAGCCCTTAATGACAAAGGTAATGTTATCAGTGAAATTCATATACAGTGGGAATTTGTTGGAACTGGTTTTAGTTACATACCTACAGGACAGGATATTGGCAAGAAATTAAAACTGGAATGTATCCCAAGTAAGTTTATTGTCTTATACAATAATACAATTTGTTCCAAAAAATATTTTTTCGGAAATGTTAACCCTTTCGGCGCGCATGATGCACATGTGCATCATGGGATTGCAGCCTCGCGCACGCGCATGATGCACATGTGCATCATGGGATTGCAGCCCCGCGCACGCGCATGATGCACATGTGCTTCATGGGATTGCAGCCCCTTGGGCGCGCATGATGCACATGTGCTTCATGACAAAGATTGATGACAACATAGTATTTTGTCCAAATTGGAACAGTTTTTAGGTTGATTGAGATTATTGAGACTATAAATAATTGAGTGTCATATATATATTTTTTTCTTCCTTTGTATTTTCAGAGAAAAATTACTTTGAACTTTAACAATCGATATTACTTGTATTAAGTAAGATTTTTTTCTTATTTATTTGATAAACCGTTAGCGTAGTCATCATTGTACATTTTAATTTAATTTAATCATCTATATATTTAGATTTTCACTTAAAAATGTCATGATAACCACGGTGCATCATTGCGCCAGAGCGTACCGCATTTATTACCAAGCAATTTTAAAATGCAACAAATACCGTATTTGTCGTATAATATTAGACTTTATTGCGCATGAATGAAAGTACATTTTTATTAAGTAAGCAACAGAAAATCACATTGGACGGTGTCATGCGGGGTTGACGTTAGTCATTCATTTGTAATTTTTTAAAGTAATGTATATAAACATTCAATATTTCGGGGATAAATACAATAGTACATACAAATATTACTCAGCGAATAAATTTAACAAATAGTCGTTTTTGTATAGTCTAGAAAGTAGCGGTACACTTGACTTGACTAAGAAATGGTTTATCACGCTACTTATCTCGTTCAGCTACCTGGCGGCGGCCTGTCATGTCCCGTGACCTTGCATTCCTTAGAGACATACGCTAATTATTATTTTCTTATCTTTTCTATTGTTAAGAAAACTTTCACGGAATGCAGGCGACCAATCACGAATGTCGCCGTACTAAGCTGGGAAGACAAAGGGTGTATAATTCATATTAAATACGTACAGTCTTAGTTTATGCCTGTGACTGTGCGTTTGTCTCCTTGCGTCTTGTGAGTGATAATCGGTTGTGATTGTAAATCTTTAACCACCGACCTGGCTATCTTTATGGAACCGAATACTGCACGTAGAACGATGGACCCGGCTTTCTCTATGTACTCGATTCTGCTAACTCTACGATTGACCCGGCTTTCATAATGGAGTCCGATTATGCGCCTTCCACCACGGATGACCCTGCCCACCTCATGGACCCGATAGTTGCCGTTTTATCAAATGGTCAACTGCCGACCGATATTAGCGATATGCCAATGCCGCTAGGTAACTACTTGGATTAATTAATTAAATTTTCCAATGTTATTGTCAAATTAATTCAATTAGACTGTTTGTTTTGACCCATTGTTTTTTATTTCATCCAAAATAAACATTTTGTACCTAACTGGTTATTATAAATTGCGCATGACACCATTCATTCCCTTGTTGTTCGCGGCAGCGAAATGCGTGCGGTACCGTAGCGCGCAATGATGCACAGGGTGCATCATGGCTTTTAGAACAGAAAATTATGTATGTGCGCGCGGGCACGTTGCACCGCGCTGGAAGTCGTTCGCGCAGGTGCATTGCAGCGCGCTATGAGGCGGTCGCGCGGGTGGATTGCAGCGCGCTATCACATGCTCGCGCCGAAAGGGTTAAGAAGTCAATGCTAATACTAATTACAGTAATTAGCATTGACTTCTTAACATTTCAGACTTTTCATTTCCATTTAAACAGTATTTATAAGCCTTTACTTAATATCACTTGTTGATTAGTATGAGTGGGTCAAATCTTGGAAGTAGATTTTGAACCAGTTCCTGTGATTGAAATGGCCAAAGTTTTGTACAAATATGTAAACCCATTGACATGTCAATATTAAAGTGTTTCTTTATTATTATTATTGGAGTCTCAATAAATTTTAATGTAGTTGGAAGATAAAGTGCTGCTTGGCTGCTTTATCAGTTTGTGACCATATGGTATGATGTACAGAAAAATAATGTAATACAAAAATATTAGTCATCAGTAGATCTATTAAATAAATTAAAAATTACCTAGTGACATTTAATTAAGGACACTTGATATTATAGATTTTTATAAATAAGAATCTTTTTTATCATCTGGTAAATTGCATGAAAATAAATATTTCCTTTTAGAGCATGTGATTTCGCCGCATAGTATAGGGAATAATGAAAAGTTTAAATAATTCACTGAGAAATGAATTATGAGGAACTAGCAAAATTCGTTACAGAAAATCGACTTTCTCTACTACTTATAAATTTAATGAGAGTGTGTTATACATATAAACCTTCTGAAAGAAATTCTCTAAATGATAGTAAAACCAGAATTCAAATCTGTTGCATAGTTTAGAAGAACTAAGCTGATAAATAGACAGACAGAATTGGGTAGCGACTTTGTTTTATACTATTTAGTGTTTAGAGATAGAGAAGAGAAGATACCTAACTAAAAACTTACATAATCACTACAGTTATTAATTATTGCACCTACGTGAGTGAACAGCGCAATTATAAATGCGAATGTGACATAGAAGAATAGTTTTCTATGTGCGTGAAGCCACGAGCCACATCTAATATGAAGTGTTTTCTTTCCTTCAGGTAATGGCAAGACCATAGGTCCTGCTGTAGAGACCATTTCTAAGAATTTTATTGAAGCTGGACCTGGTAATTGTCCTTTTGAAACAAGGCAGATGTTTACTGCATCGCTGCTTACAGGGAGAAGGTATAAGCATATTTTTAATATTGATTCCTAGGTCATTTGAAAATTTATATCTTGCATAGGTACATAGGACACTTATTATTTTTGCAGTTTCCGGTGTGTCACATACAATATACTAGCAGATTTGTATTGCGATTCGGATTACACCAGAACAGTGCTCCACCCTTATTGTCCTCCCTATGCTCTGCACATTGATTATAGGAAACAACTAATAATTAAAGAATTATTAGGTAAGTTAGGGGTAATACATACTTTTTGTGAATAATAAGATAAAACAACTATCTTCACATATAATTTTGTAAGTTGCAGGTTACAATGCTGACATAATATGTCTTCAAGAAGTTGACAATAAAATATTCAACTCTTGTTTATATCCTCTCTTTGGCTGTAAAGGGCTTAAAGGTTTATTTTACAAAAAAGGAAAGGAAGTCGCTGAAGGATTAACATGCTTCTACAGAGAAAACAGATTTAAGTATGTATAGCTGAACTAGTTATATTGCGACCCTCCATAGAAATCTTAGTCATAATAAAGTGACGCATTAAATGGTATTGATCCAAAATATCACTTTATTATATACATACATTTGAGAGGAAGGAGGTGGTGAATGTACATCTTGAAAAATAGATGTTGCATTGGTGTGAGATACTACAGTTTTCGTGTTAGAGGCTTGCGGAGTCTTGAGGCGTGATGCGTATCGTCCGCCATTAGACATTTCCATTCCAATAAATTGGCCGTGCGACGAAGCTGCTATGAAACACTCGGCATGTCTCTATAGGTATATTTTAATAATTAATGAACATTGTTTGATATGTCCGTACTTGAAATTAATTAACAAAACAATACCTATCCTATACCTATCTTATACGTATATCAATAATTAATATTTATAAAATTAAATCATAATTATTAAGTTTATACAGGAGCGACTACGAGTTAAGATTATAATTGTATAGAAAAAAGGTTTACAATCTCCGATGCGTTCGGTACCGCTATGTGAGAGGGCGACTGCAATATAATTGTGACTTACAGCTTTACTCCCGTGAATGATTTCTAGTATGGAGTTTGTCAGTGTATACTATTATTGGTCCATGATATTACTTTAGGTACTAAGTTTAGTTTCACGGCCAATTTAGTTGAGACTGTACCTATGCTGTGTAAATACAACTATAACTAAAAAAATATAATCGTACAATCGCAATTATACAAATGGTTCACCTATTACTTAATATGTATGTGTTTATGTAAGCAATGCTGTTTTAACTTTCTTCTAAGTTGGTTCAATTTGAGGTCACTTTAAAAACTGTTTCAGATTTTTGGGAGAGGAGCATATAGTGCTGTCTGAAGCACTCAAGACCAATCCGACTTTAAAACCAATCTGGGATGCTGTACAATGTAACAGTCTTCTCTCTGACAGAGTTCTGGATAGGTCAACTGTCGCCAGTGCAACTTTGCTTCAATCCCGTGATGATCCGAATGAAATACTAGTAGTTGGCAACACCCACTTGTACTTTCACCCTGATGCAGATCATATAAGACTCATACAAGGAGGAATTGTTATCTACTGGTTACAACAATTAAGAAATAATTTAAAGATAAAGGTAGGTTGATTGCATGCATCTGTCTAAAATAGGACTAAATACTATATTAGCAAAATAGGACTATTCTACGTAATTTGCTAAAAATTAGTCACATTTTTGATGCTATTTAAAAGAACAGATATTAACTGTAACTCAACTGTCAGTTAACTCCAGTTAATAAAAAATCCGACCTTCGTTACAGATATCGGTTTTATTAATAGAAGTTTCAGACACGTTAATAGCTTAAAATTAGTTAATTCAAATGAATTTTTATTTTGTATGTCAACTAGGTACATCATTTGACGTAAATTATTGAAATTAAGGAGTCTTGCAGACGCTGAAATGTTGATGGTGTATTGTATCGCCGTCGGTTTTACAGTTTAAAGGCCCGGGCACACCAAACGCGGTTGCGGCGCGTTTGCGGCGCGAATGCGGGCCCGCGTTGCTCACGCCCCGCGCCGCTTTCGCACCGCTTTCGCGCCGCATAATACAACATCGCGTGCTCGGGCACGCGCCGCCGCCGCTTCGCGCACGCCCCGCGCCGCCGCCGCTTCGACGCGTTCGGTGTGCCTCTGGACATGGCGGCGGTATTAAATACAACTTCGCGTGCCCGCGTTCGCGCCGCAAACGCGCCGCAACCGCCTTTGGTGTGCCCGGGCCTTAAACATACACAGTGACCAAGATACAAAAAACGCGCGTCGATGGAGCGCGAACGTGACATCGTGTGGTATCGCTCAGTACCATTATGATGAGTTGCGCAAACCGCTCTCGTTAGCGTAAACTATCGCTCGGTCCCTTTCTCTTGTATCGGCACCAAGCAGCATTTCCGATAGATTTCGATAGCGAGAACGGTTTGCACCAACTCATGATAAGGGCTCAGACTCTTTATTTTTTATTTTTTATTTTTATTGATATGGGAAACAAACAGCGTTTATAATACAAAATAAAATTATAGGATAGTTAATACATAGGCCAAAACAGTTTCCACTTAAAGTTAGAATAAATTAGCTTTGTCAGAAAAGACAAATTATCGTCTAATTAATACATTACATTTGATTCTTACAATTCAAACACAAAATATACTACAGATATGGTTACTGACATTATTTTTAATAAGTTAAGAGCTAAGAGCTGCTACAGACTTCTTACAGCTAATCAGACGGTATATAATAATTCAGTATAAGTACTTATAGACATGAGTAGAAATATAAATTAATGATAATTCAGTGCAAAAATAAGTTTATCTGTGTGTGTGCTAAATAAATCTATATCAGAGTATGTTTTATTATACTTCGTGCATGCTCTAACCAAAAATGTATTTTTCGAATACTTCGTGCGACAGGATGGGATAGCAAATAATTCAGTAGAGTGAGTGCGGAACTTGGGACACCTAAACGTGACTTTACTTAAAAGATATTGTGAGTCTACCATATTGTTCAATAATTTGTGTAGGAAGACCTGATCCCTCTGCTCTCTACGTAACTGCAAAGTCTTTAAACTATTGCCATCAAAGTCGTTGAATTTGTATTTCATTCTTTTGACAAACTTTTTCTGAACTTTATCTATTTTATCGATATGTACTCTTAGTGATTAGTTCACTGTGACATGGTTCTGTGTTTGCGTAAAGTAAAACTGGTTGTCCCTGCTTTATTTTCCGTTGGTTTGTATTAACCCCCCCTTCAAACGCCCCAGTCGGCTGTAGCCGACAGCAGATTTCCGTGTCCCTGACGCCAGGGCATGCCGTTTCCCATACATTTTGTCGGCGTCCGCGGCACGCTTTCTCGCATTCACCCTTGGCGTTCAAAAGGTTAAGGATAAGAACCTTTACTTTCTTTCAAGTATCTTTGCACTTTGAATTTCAGTTCTCAGAAAAGAGGGTGTCGCTGATTCTGTGTGGGGACTTCAATAGTGTACCATCTTGTGGCATATACCAGCTGTACACTACCGGCAGTGCTCCAAGCTGCCTTTCTGATTGGAGTTCAAGTAAGAATTATATAATTTGTTTATACATGTTTATGAAATATAGAAATCTACTTTAGAGTTTATCTGTTTAACAATGTTATTGTATTCGATTATTAAACCCAACCTGTGCCATAGTGTAAGTTTAGATTAATAATCAATACATACTCGTATAAAACAGTACCGTGACTCACTTATAGACAACGCACAGCCTAAACGAGTGGTCTTAGAGGTTTGAAATTTGGAGGAGACATTCCTCGAGTACCCTAGAGGTGCACTAACGAGGGATTTTTCGAAAGTCCATCCCTATAGGGGTGATAAAGTTTGTATGGAAAATACCGCGGGCAAAGCTATGGCGGGTCCACTAGTTTATAATAAACGTCTCGAACTCGTTTGCTTTTACTCGAATACAATAGAGACGTTGGCGCAGATGCGTTCGAGTTCTTTTGACTTGAACTTACACTAAGGGTACAGATGAAAATGAAAGCAGATAATCAACAAAATTATTCATTCAAATAGCGACTTAAAACCATTAATCGTCATCAATTTTCATCACGTGGGGGGCGATAAGTTCGATGCGAACCCATTGAAACTATTTCTTATTTAATACATCAATGTTACTTTCTTGAATTGTATAAAATGAGGTTAATCATACCTTCGTTAATAAACTGTATCTTTCAGTATATTAATATGTTTTGTCTTAAACAAAAAAAAAATATAATTAGCAACGTGTCGCGAAAGAATAACGTAAACAGTGCATTAATACAAAACATCCATTTTATGCCGACATTGACAAACGATAAAAAGATAACGGGTAGACCAAACTAACTTATTTAAATAGTATTTAATAGAATATATCTTCCTTTATCTGAAATTAATATCTTTTTGTAAATTTATATAATTACTATAATTTGAATTGATATCACCTTCTAATATACGACGACGCGGTTAGCCTAGTTGGTTGTGACCCTGCCTCCAAAGCTAGCGGTCCTGGGTTCAATCCCCGGTAAGGGCAAATATTTGTGTGATGAGCACGAATGTTTGTTCCTCAGTCGTGGATGTTTCCTATGTATTTAAGTATTTATTTATCTATATAAGTATGTACATCGTTGTCTAGTACCCATAACACAAGCCTTTAGAGCTTACTTTGGGACTAGATCGATTTGCGTAAAGATTGTCCCCTAATTATTACTATTAATATGAAGGGACTCCATCGAGCGGTGCTGTCTGGAGCCGTCAGCGTATTATTCGTTCATAATTGTACTCCTATGACTAGAATTCACTATCTCTACTCTCACTTACTTTGTCAGTTTTTGTTAAACAATAATGACAGCGTTTTATAAAGTAAAAAATAATACTTCTGCTTTCAGAACCAGAAGAGGCCGTTCAGAATTTAAGGCTCGAACAAGAAATCCTTCTTGAAAGTGCATGTGGAACGCCTCAATTTACAAATTTTACTGCAGGGTTCGCAGACTGCTTGGATTACATTTACTATGAAAAAGCGAACCTTGAAGTTGAACAGGTTAGTGGACTATTCATATATTCACTGCTTTTTACAAATATTCTATTAGTTGCATCTTTACCGCCAGCTTACATTTAAAATGGCCGTATCTTATTGCGTAGTAGGCGATTACCATGGAACCAAGACTTTTTGCTTCCTTAAACCGAATCCACTTGATAAATTCCCTTCAGTAGTTCTCCTGCGGGCCTAACATGCAAGACACAAGGATAAGTTGAACTGTCTTATCTCTAAGTGCGTCTCTCTCACACTAGTGCCGACGAAAGAGATAGTCATAGAGAAACGGGTTTAACTTATCTTTGTGTCTTGCATATTTGGGCCGCTGTGAGACCTGTTTAAACAAACATGCAAAATCTAAAAACGAAATTTTTGGATTGTATTACTTTCATTTTGTCCCCTGTATTTCTTAAATATCTTTAATGTACAGTTACGTCATTTCTACTGATTTGTTACGAGTATTATGTACTCGTATAGTAGAAGCAAGTTTAGAAAGAAGTAAATCCTTATGGTCTCTCTAAATATAATATATTTTTATCTCATTCTTACGTATTAAGTGTCCAGTGTGAAGGCCGACCATGTCCCATCGTGTAGAGAGCCCATTACACATGTAAAAATACGCCTATTAATTAAGTTGTCATACCTGCACTTCATGCGCGCCGAGTGGAGGCGAGTGCAGGCGAGTGGCTACGTGAAGTGGGCCCGCTCGGCTCGACTCGTGTGCGCTCGCCTCGCCTCGTCTCCGCTCGCTATAGTTGTCGGTTTTTCGTGCAAGATCAAAGTGACGAGTGAAATTGCGAGCGGCCCGACCTCACGCGCGCGTACATTAGTGTGCCACAGGTTATAAAATACTTCACGTACGATTTTCCTTTAATACAATAAAACAAAATTAAAATGAAATAACCCTCTTCGGAATAGGACATAGGGTACTATTTATCCCGGAAAAATCAAAAGTTCTCGAGGGAATAACTATAACCGAATTCCGCCCGGAAAAAGCCACAGGCAAATGGTAGTTTTAGATATAGGTAATATTAATTTAATGAAACTCTTTTCTTTTATTATTTAGGTTCTGCTAACATCTAACAAAAGAATAAACAAAAAAGCATGTTTACGCACGTACGTCCATTAGGTACTTAATAAAGTAAAGAATCTTGATACGTATTTATATAAAAATATAAATTTCAAAGGGTAGATATGTTCTGACACTGTTCTATTTTTGTGTATAGTAAGCTAAGCATCCACCATCTCCTTTTCCTGCAAGGTTTTCGAATCTTTTTGTACAATATGTACGTAAAAAAGCATAATGCGCAAACGCGGACAAAGCTGTCGCGGCACGTCCATCGTCTTCTACGATTCAGCGGCAACTGAGCTATGCGCGCATGAAGTACAGTGCCACTCGCCACCACTAGCCTCGGCACCACTCGCCGAGCGCCTCGTCCGAGCGCCTCGTACGAGCGTGAAGTGCAGCTATCATGGTCATGAACCGAATGGTATAAATTGTCTTTTTTTTTTTATTTGCACCGCCCTCAACTTCGAATGGTAGAGAATTCACTGTACTCAAAGGTGCCTACTGTGGAATAAAGATTAAATAAATACATTATGATTTACGACCTGCCCGCTATACCACATATCTACGTAACAAATGCTACAAACCTAGTTTTGTCGACTTTTCCATTCCATACTAAATTTCTACAATTATGTAAGATTGTAGCGCTTAAGGGGGCTGAAGCTGCAAGTTTGAACATTCCATAAACGTTGTAATTTCGATTTCAGGTTGTTCCATTTCCCAGCGTTGAGGAACTACAAGCTCACACTGCCTTGCCTAGCATAGTGTTCCCGTCTGATCACATAGCTTTGATTTCAGATTTGCGATTTGTTTTGTAAATAATTGTAACAAATATTATTTATGATTGTAATTATATATATATATATATATGTTAAAGGAATACTTTTATGGATACTTCCTCCTCCTCTTATGTATCCTTTCCTTATAGGATGGGTACGATGACCGAAAAAGAGCTATATGAACTTGCTGAATCAAGTCATTTTTACCCGACTGCGCAACGCAAAAGAGGGTAATGTGTTTATCACCCTATGTATGTTTGTATGTATGTATGTATGTATGTATGTTCCTTTGTGGCACTCTATAGATTGTACAACAAAAGCATAAAACGAGTCATTTTACCCGAGACGGCATATACCCGAGCCGGTACGGCGAGGGTGGATAGTCACGTCGAGGGTAAAATGGGATATACGCTCGAGTTTTACACTCTTTCACTTCGATTGAAAATTTTGATTGAAATAAAACAAGGATTAAGCATATACAAGAAAATAAGTGACCTATATTGAATAAATGCTCCAGAGGGTTGGAGGCTGTAATTTTTTCGGCAGTTCATCAAAATGGCTTAAAAAAGCACTCCGTAAACGTATTTACGTTTTTTTGGTTCTTCAAATCATAAAACTTTCGTATGTGCTGAGATAGATTTTCTTCGATTTAGGCGGCAATATCTGCTCAATTACATATTTCGCACTTCTTTCCATTAAAGTCTCAGGCGAAATCATTATTTGATCGTCGCTATCACTACTCGAAGACATTGTTTAATTAGTAACGAATAACTTATTGAATTTTCAACCGCAAGAAAATAAATTCAGCTAGTTTCTAGTTTTGTTTGACGAATAATTAGCTTCCTGCCACACAATTTTTTTAATTTTTGTTTTTAGTTTTCACCTATGTGACGTTCATCTATGGTATGAGCCTTAATGCCAAGTTATTATAAATATTTGCGTTATATTTTTTTTACGTAAATGCACGCCCGTATCAATCATAAATTTGTATTTAGATAGTTATACATATGTCGTAATTAAATTAAGATATAACATAAATCTCATAAAAATATATCAATTAAATGTAGGTGTATTGTGTATGTGGCTGTAAGGCCTAATTGCCTGTCTTAAAAAAAGAGATTATGCAGAAGAGCATTTTGCAAAGCAAACCCATTTTGTCCAGCCTTCCCTCGACATTAAGAGCATGAGAAGTGAAAAAGTTATTTATCATAAACCTTTGCATCCCTGTGACAATATGAACGAAATGTGGAGTTATTAGCAGATATTCAGGCGTTATTCAAATAAAATTCAAAACATCCGCTTACATAAATCCTTTGCCGTGCCATGCCGCTGGTGAGCGCTGAGCTTTAAAATGCAGAATAACTTTCGGAAAAATTATAATTGGGCCAAAGTCGGCCAAACGTTAAAGTAAGTATTTGGTGTATATCTCATACACACATGAACGACACGTAAGTATGTTTCCGCCTTTATACGCTGTAGACTACCTACCGTATTTATTTCCAATGAGTGGCAACACTACTTGTATTGACTGACAGATGTCAACCAAGATGACATACTAGGGTACATAACTTGCCTACGTGCCCCCTTAGCACACTAATTTTTATCGCGCACATAAAGCATTTGTCCCTTTCGCACCTGCATGTTAGTTAAAAAGTGACAGGTGCTTTATGTGCGCGATAAAAGCTGGTATGCTAGGCCCTCTGCCCGCTTGTATTATAAGTACCGTAACATCATCACCCTTTTGTCTGCTTAGTTTAGTATTTCTTTTTACTAACTTAATATTTGTTTTGTAATATCTACAAGAATAAATTAAGCTTTCAGTGTCAAAATGTCGTATAAAATATATAGTAAATCCAATTGTTACGTTCTTGGAAAAAGTTACCTTAGTAATACATTCTTTGGTAAGAATCTCACAACGCTTATGATCTTAGATAATGCGCATGAGACTCTATCTCAAGCATAAGTACAATAATACTGTTAATGTTTAACAGGTGGCACTAATCAAGTTGGCAAAGCAATACATATATCGACTAATTTGCGATTTCCCCAAGTAGTAGCACTAAAGCTACCCACTAACGTGGTGGACATCAATGCTGCTGAAATGGGTCGTTTTTCGCCCTTAAGGGAAAGGGACATGTCTGGTCCCGTCATCAATTGTTACTACAAGAAACAGGATTTCCCACAAATTGATATAACAAGTCAACCTGATCCACACATCAACAAATATGATTGCCGTGGGGCTGTAAGCCTATCGTCGTCGATGCAGAGTAACGTTCCAAGTCCATTCAGTGGCAATCACACCCACTTGGGTATGCCTGGCTCTCAGTGGGAGCAAGGCAGCAAGTACTTGTCGGACCATCTCCATGGAGCTCACTATCTTACACTGAGAACTGAATACAGGGAGAAAACTTTGAGCTTGGGTATGTGTCCATGTAGCTAACGTCAAAGCCTGTTTACTAACTAATTCTAAGAATATTTTACACTATTCATATTATTATATGGTTAGGACTGGTGGTTTGTTACATACTAATTATTCTTCTACATATTGGCATCATAATCATTTTGTTTTAATGCTGTTGTTACTTTTCCAAAGCATAGCTGTAACATTGGGAAGAAGAAATTTGAGTTCTGAAGCAAAGCCTCCATTGAGCACCAAAGACAAATTGAAAAATGCAGTCAAAGAGTATGGTTCCACAGTGATAGTATTTCATGTCGCAATTTCACTCTTTTCATTGGGGGGATGTTATCTCCTAGTCTCTAGGTATGGTATCCAAATACTAGTTTAATTTCTTATAGCTTTGTTGGTTAGTTCATAGCCCTACTTGTTTTGCTGCCTCTTAGCAACATCAAGGAAGTGTCAAAAATATCTACAGTTTGTTGCTACAAGTTGATGTAAAGTGACTGGTTTTAATAATATGTTTGTATGAATGTTATACAGTAATAAAATCCGTTGATAGTTTTGATGCTGATTACTGCAAGCTATTTTCAAAATGCTTTCACATACATTAACCTTTTGGACCTCACAGTCAGCTATATATGACAGCAGATTGTCATGCCTCAATATACCGTTTTCCATAAATTTGTGTCGGGTAATGCCGTTCTTGGTGACCGTGGCACGGTTTTTTGCATTTGGCCGTGGCGTTCAAAGGGTTAATACTTTCATTGCCAAGAACCCAGCTCACGGGTATTTGGTAAATTTGCGCACATGCCTAACAATCCATGAGCCAGTTACTAGCTATAGTACTTTAGTAGTTGCTTAGTAGTATAGGAACCAATTCTGTGGCCCTTTTGGGGTGGAACTTGATTTTTGGGTTGGCAGTGAGTTCGTACTTCTCACTTACTGTCCCACTGAAGTACCCTCTACAGGTTCAGTCTACGGGATTCTGTGCTAGGGGTCTAATTTTACTTTGTTTTATGCATTGTTTCTTCTTTTTAATTTTTGCATTATATATTTCCTAGGCTTTTTTGTTTTCTTCTCAAAATATATTATACTAATAAATGATTTGGTGTATTTGAGATTTTGTAATGTGTTTATATAGTACCTACCTTATAAAATATCTTATTTACAGCGGAGTGGATTTAGTGGCACTATTGAAAACCTTAAATATTGGAGAGGGAACTGTGGCCAAATTAGCATCTTCAAACGCCGGAACTTTTGTCATTGCATATGCAGTACATAAAGTCTTTGCTCCGCTGAGGGTGGCTATCACATTAACTGCTACACCTTTTATTGTAAGACACTTAAGAAAGGTTGGATTAATAAAACAAAATATGAATGCTGGTGGTGGGAATGGGAAATAAAACATGTTTATTATTTAATAACTACCTAGATTGTATAAAAATTTCGTATTAAAATGGTATTCTATTATAAGTTTTTTTTAATAAATCGCTTTTTCTTGAAGTACTTATTACTAAGTGAATTCTTGATTAAGCAAAGCAAAATCTCCGCAATGATGCATACAGATGACTTGACATGATATATGTTTGTCCAGAGATTACTTTCGATTTGTTGATCACTTGAAGAAAATAGGTAGGCGAGTAGGAATTGGTCATTAAATTTGTATGTGACTAAATGATCTAAACCCCCATTCCAAATGACGCTGAACCATGACTTTAGAACATTACAGTTAGAGTGTATACCAGTCCAATGTAAAAAGAGCGCTGACGGTATACATTTTATATGGCCTTCAGCGATCTTTTTACATTAGACGAGGTATACAAAATATATGAAATTTGCGATTATTTCCGAAAATACTGTTTTTAGGCCAATCGTAAAAATAAAATTAACCTGAAAAACAATATTTAAAAAACGTGAAAAATTAATTATTTTGACCATTAATTTAAAAAAGTAACAGTCAGTATGATCGGCTTTTTTCTTTTACCTGCATTTATTTACATTTTCTTTCAAAATACATAATATAAACCTCATTTTGATTTTCATGCATCTGTTTACGAGCCCCTTTACAGCAAACAAAAAAACAATGTCGCTAATTCAATAACAGTACCTATTTGAGATAAAAACTAAAAACCGGCCAAGTACGAGAAAGAAATCACTACCTACCTGCTTACCTGCCTTTATCGCTAGCACGGCAGAATTGCTAATATTACTTTTGTCTGAAATACTTACTTATGTAGAGATAATAGAATTAAGTTGTTATCGCAATGCAATGTTTTGGTCCGCAAGAATTTTTTGTACCTTTAATATTAGGACACCGGATCGTTAGTAAAAAAGGCCTAAAAATATCTTGGGCCTAGGTTATCCTTTGTTCGGTTAACAACCAGTGGCTATACCTCGCCACATGTAAAAAGAGCGCCGACAGCCATACATTTTATATGGCCGTCAGCGCTCTATTTACATGTGGTGAGGTATAAGTAGTGCTTGGGACATACGCATTATCTATCATAAGTCCTTACCTTCTTTTTCTAAGGGACATCAAGCACTCGGGCAGATTTACTTTACTATACTTACTTTAGTAGCTTTAAGTTAAGCGAAGTAACAAAAACAAAATTGATTATTTTTTTATGAAAATGAGGTCTACGTTTTACGTCAATAACCCTGTAAAGATAAGAGTGTCAAACGGCCAGTAAATTCTTGTTATTGAGATACAATGTCTTCGTTAGATAATACGCCACTACATTGGTATGTGCTTATGTACTAAAATCAATGTTTGAATAACTCGCATACTTACTTGTCACACCAAGTTGCGTAGGCTATTGGTTAGGAACTACGGTATTAAAAATGTTTTAACAATAGGTACCTAGGAAATGTATCAACGCGTCGTTAACAAAATGCATTCGTTACTTTTTTTAATGCTGTTAACATCTGCTAGTGTTCTTAGTAATAACAGGTATGTATTTGTTTATCTAATGTACCTAACCTTTGGCTCGAAGAAAGAACACCAACTTACTTATTTCAAAATGTTGTCTGACGTCAAGCTTAATTTTTTGTCCCAGATAATTGATATTCCCGGGTGGCACCCGATAACTGCTCGGTTTGACCCAGTTAAAGATACAATTTTGTTTTATTATTAACCTAAATCGTTTGTTAGACCAGGCGCCTCATTCGGGAACGCTAAGTGATTCTGTAGCGACTCGTAAGCCAGATTTCTCATTCCACTCTTCCGCACGATGCGAAATGCGTAAGAGCCAGATGAGAGATTTGGCTTACGAGTCGCTACAGGATCACTTAGCGTTCCCGAATGAGGCGCCAGGTTAGCGTTGACCTTCGCATAGTTTTATTGTTTCTTTTTGTGAATTGTATCAGATCAAAAACAAATGTTAAATAAAGGGCCAAGTTCGGTAAAAAAACGTCAGGAGTGGACGGTATCGCCGATAAAAGAGTTGAGAGGGTGCCAAGTTCCTTAGAACTTTCTTAAATGATACCTTTACCTTTAAAAAAATACTACAACATTGTTAAATTATTTCAAAGAAAATTGGTTATTTTCATTAATATATTTAATTTATAACTTGGCAAGTTTTAATCTGAGTTTGAATACTTCGAAACTATTTGCCTTTTATGGCATATAGAACATATTAATACGAGCGTTAAATTTATTTTGTTAATAGTTACAATTTACAAGTTTGGATAGATATAAAACTTGTCAAGTTATAAATTCAATATCAGTGAAAATAACTAATTTTCTTTGAAATAATTTAAGAACGTTTGTAGTACGTTTTTGTACCGAACTTGGCCCTTTTTCACATAATGTTTTTGCTCTGATATAACATTTTTTTGTCAAGTTATTTTCGTCTAACCTAACCTAATTTAATTTAAAGTAAAATCGTTCAAAAATAAGAAAAACCAAGTTGCCTAATCCACCAGTGTGAAGTATACGTCCAATAACCTCCCTTCACACCAAGTTTCAATTTTCTAGGTTACCGGAAATGGTCTAAACTCTTGATCTATAGGTATATAGTCAGTAGTCTTGTGATAAAAATAAAGTAAATATATAGAAGACGGTGGAAAGTAAATTAGGAATACAAATATAGGTACTTACTTACATCTCTCATACTGTGTTAAGTTAGCCACCGACTTTGACATATAAATATGTCGACATATTTAATTTATTACTGAATTAACCAATATATCTGATGTTTCAAGGTAATTTACTAACAACGGCCAGTCTTGATTTCTTAGTTCTCAAAGGTTTATTGGAGACGGTATTGTTTTTCGTTAAAATTAATTTTACATATTAGTACATTTTCTTTCTACAGCAGTACGGATACTGGTAATAGCGAACAGTATCTATTTGATTTCACTAGAACTGATGGTGTGGATGGATGGGAAGAGCAATCTGATACTGTGCGCTCTGTGGGAATGTCAAAAGCAGTCCTTGTGATCCATCAAAACGCTGCCTACCGACGTGCAATATTTTTCGCACTGCTGAATCCTCAGGCGAACGGCGCGGGATTTGCAGGAGTCCGAGCATTACGGAGATATGACCTCACGGCTCACAAAAAGCTGCAAATACGGTGTCGAAGCCAAGGGCGGGATAACGGTTATAAAGTTGTGTTACGGCACAAGAACTTAAACGACGAACCAAATTGTTCCTTCGAACAGTATTTCGAGGTTGGTTTGTTCTACATGCTTTGCATTGAGTTTAAAAACTTCATGTTAGTTTTATTTTAAGTAACTGTTCTTTTGTTTTAGGGACCAAAAGATGATTTTGCTGTACGTGACCTAGCTTTTTCAGAATTTAAGGCATACTACCGAGGTAAACGTGTCAGTAACGAGACACTTGATATATCTCAAATCAGTAGTATCGGTATTCAGATGTACGGAGGAGTCTATCAGCCGGTCAAACAGAAGGGACCGGCAACTTTAGAGATAGATTGGATAAAGGCAGTATAATCGTGTTTTAAAAATACTTAAATGCAGAGTTGAATCTAAAGATAATCAAATCGGAGAACAAATAACTACCTCGTTAGTACCTATATCTGTTTGAGAAGTGTAAAGAAATATATGTTCCTATTTTATTATTAATTATTTTTATAAATCTGCTGCACTGGGAGTGAAGAAATAGCATAGAATGCGTGCAGATGCCTATCATCCTGGCATGTCGTAAAAGTCGACTAAGGGACGGGTCCTCCAACATGGTGGACTATCTGTATGGGCGATGGGCTGATCATCTGTCACCATATGGTTCATCATACCATCTTAGGACTAATTAATCGAACGTGGCCACAAGTAATCTTGTGGCTCTGCCCACCCCATTAGGGATTTCGGGCGTGATGCTATGTATGTATGTATTTTTATAAATACTATTCTATTCTACCTAGTACAATTACAAAAATTAACGGCGGTATCGTCAACTACTGACGGTTTTGTACCGAACTTGGCCGTTTTTTCACATTAGTTTTGATCTGATAAATAATTTATATTGTAGGTCTGTCGATCAATATAACTGTGCAATATCACTGGTTGCACAATTATATTGATCGGCAGTAATCGATATTGACCGTCAATATCATCTACTGACGGTCAAAATAATTGTGTGATATTGCGCAGTTGTATACAATTCAACAGTCAGAGGCTAGCCTTATGTCAGTGAATTTCACCATAGAGGTTATATGTGATCTGTGATTTCACTTATATCATGGACCAATACCTATTATTGGTCCATGCTAATAATCTATCTCTAGCTCTGTAACGATACCCCCTGACCTTTAATATAACTGCAATATCACACAATTATATTGACCGTCCTAGACACAGATTACTATATGATATTGACGGTCAATATCGACTACTGACGATCAATATAATTGTGCAATCTATGCTTAATTATCGGAAGTCTATTACGCAATATCGACGGGTCTCTGACTCTACATCGTAAATGAAAATTTATGAAATTGGAATATCTACTTAAGGTCGTGTACCTAAGGCCCGACACATACATTCGTTTTCCGTATTCGGACACCTCGGAAGCAGGCATTTCATATAAATGGTTGTACATGGCAGACACGTTCGAACGAATTCCGTTCGGAAAAATTACTAACGTGTGTGCCATGTAGTATCACATATGAAATGCGTGTTCGGGGTGTCCGAAAACGGAAATCGAATGTTATGTGGCGGTCCTAAAGTGGATATTCGGATTTCATAAAATTTCATATACGAGGTTGAGTCAGAGACCCGTCGAAATTAAGTTTTGATTCGAATATTGGAATTGCGTCATGGTGCTGCCATCTAGCATCCAGTAGCTGAACAAAAGCCGAACGATAATAGTAAGAGTAGTCTTTCCCTTGGACAATTGGATGTCTTAACCTTTTACCTTTTGAACGCCACATTCGGCTGTAGCCGACAGCAGATATCCGTCACCCTGACGCCACGGCATGTCGTTTTCCATACATTTTGTCGGTTACACCCGTCACTCGGCGTACGGGGCACAGTTTTTCGCGTTCAGCCGTGGAGTTCAAAAGGTTAAATGACATTGTCAATTTTCATCCTTCAGATTTTTTCTTACACAAGGGATCGTGTCTGTAAAATTTGGTAACAGATGCGTTTAGCAATAATAAAACGTGGCCGGGGTAAGCACGGCCACCAACCCAATATTCATTAACTTTAAGCTTTACAGAACTCGCGTTTATTTGCCAAAATCATTGTTTCATTCCAAAATCAGGTGTAAAACTTAGTATGTAGTTCCATATGGAACTATTGGGATCAATCATTTGACATTTACAAATTGTACCGATTGTCCCATATGGAACTAGAACTATGAACTCCTGGGATATACCATTTTCTTTAAATACGCTTCGCATCGAAAACAGAAAATAATAAAATGAATAACGTTATACTTATTAAACTTTTATTAACTAGAATTAGATACGTTATCACTATTATTAATAACAAAGTATCCATTCGCGGTCCCTTCATATGCAACAAATGCTATTTTTATCGTGCCCGGGAGGGCAGCAGCAGCGAGAGCGCAGTCATAGCGTCGGGGAACAAAGAATGGTAGTTGACGAGCGGCACGTACGCGGCGGTGATGACGCGGCCCGCGAACCACCGGCCGTGCAGGGTATTCACCGACGCCACGGCGGTGGCTATTGTAGGACATTTGCAATACACATTGCCCTGCGGAGATGCTTTGTCCACGTAAACGTGCAGCACGCCACCATGCTTATTGCATTCACTTATGACATCGTCTCTGATCTCAATATCCCAACTTGGATTTGATTCACTGAAAAAGAAAAAGAAGTCAATTTTCCAATGGTCACATAAAGCGACCAATCCTCCAAGACGACTGATGGTCGAACGAATGGTCAGGGGCTCGGTTTCGTTGTCCGCCATCTCTCGCTTGCTTCTCAGACTTTATAAGAAGGGCGGGAGACTTATGGCCGAATTCAGAAACGCCAGTTAAGCATTTTGATTACAGATTAAATTGTTAAATGTCCATCAACTAATTGTCATCCTTACAAAAACGACACTCAAACGTCACTTTAATTAAAGATCAATTTGAGTGGCCTTTCTGAATTTGGCCATTAATTAGCGTGCCTGCTGAAAAGAAGTTGGCAAACTAAATCGCAGACATAGTGATTTAGGCCCGCCACATACAAGCATTTTGTTGATTCGATGTCCGAATTCGGTTTGCGTATTCGGACACCCCACACGCAGGCATTTCATATGAATCGTTCTACTTGGCACACACGTTCGTAATTTTTCCATTCGGGATTCCGTACGGAAAAGTTACTAATGTCTGTGCCATTTCAAACTAATCATATGAAATGCCTACGTTCAGGGTGTCCGAATACGGAAAACGAACGCATGTGGCGGGCCTTAGTTGGATAAGATGTGCAGACTATCATAAGTCACTATGTCTATTGGCATAATACTCTGCGATTTAGTTGGCCAACTTGAAATTGTAAGTCTGAGAGCACGCTTAAAAATTATCAGCAGACCAACATCAAATACCCAATGGATCATACAGGTTTTGTATGTTTTAGACCAGCCAGCTTCATTGGTTTTAGCTTGAGATGTAAGCCAATAAGTTACTTTCTTTGTTTTAATATATACAGATAAGTTTAACATACCTTGAGGGATCGAACATGTTATTGAGCATGAAGCATTGAGTGGCAATTGGTGGAGCAACTTGTGGTTGTGGGGTCGCTAGAGCAGATCCACTTCCCATGAGAACTGAGGCTGCAGCAGGTGGAATCTTGAAAAAACATATGGGATATCTGTTATTTGTCTGTTGTTGTTGTTGTTGTATTCTTCAGATTGACAAGCTATCTAGTAGCTATTAAACAAGAAGTCATTTATGATAGATAACAGTCCAGCTTTTTATATAATAAAAATAATAAAGAATAGAATAATAATATTGCCAATCTGTTATTAATCGAGGTTCACCAACAAGTCGATTGACCCCAAACTAAAGTTAGTTAAAAAGTAACATACTTGGAGTCCAGTGCCTTCTGCTAGTTTGAACATGAGTTGCAGGCGGCCTGTAGCACCCAAATCTACACCAGCCCTGTCAAGCTCGTCAGCATCAAAACGCGTACTGGAACCTCCATCGGTGCGTTCAGTCACATTGCCTACTTTCATTGGTCTTCCAGCTAACTCAAATCCATTCAACTGCTCCATGGCTTTTTTTGCATCAGCAGCATGATGGAACTAAAATAAATAACGATGTAGTTAAATAAATTAACTTCTAATTAAATTGTTGTTGTTGATTTAAGTTAATTTCTGATCAAGGAAAGAATAAATCATTTGCCTCGGTAAAGCAACACATAAATAATTCAGGCAATATTGCAAATGCTTACCGTCAAGAATCCATATCCTTTGCTTTTGCCAGATTCTGGGTCAGTCATGAGCTGAATATGATCAATCTTCCCAAATGGTTCAAAAATACCTCTCAGCATGTCTTCAGTAATGTTAAAATGCAATGACCCAACATACAGTCTGGTTGGGCCATTACTTGTCTTTGGTGCTAAATTAGGCAGTGTGTTACCAACTCTGTTCTTTTCCGCTTGCGTATGCTGCACTATGATAGGCACTCCAAGCAGTTTTTGTCCTGTTAAACCCAAAGCCTGTAACATAAAATACAATGGGTATAGTGTCATACTATTTAATATAGTTTCTCTTATATCCCTTGAAATAAACACTTACCAATGGTACAGATTCAGCATCTCTAAATTCGATGTAAGCTATTCCTTTGAATCTTCTGGTTTTATTACATGTTATGAGTCTTACATCTCTCACTTTACCAACAGAGGAAAAAAATTCTTCGAGGTCCTTAGCTCTGATTCTTTGAGAGAGTTGCATACAAAAGACAGTGCGCAAGTCTCTTTCTTCAGGAGGCAGTTCTTCAAGTTTTGGTTCAAGGCCTCTAGATTTCGATCTATATTCCGTTCCATTGTCTTTTTCTTTTTCTGGTGACTTTTCTTTTTTAATAACATCTTTCGCCCGGCTACGTTCCCGTTCTCGGCTGCGCTCTTTGTCCCTGCTGCTGCGGCGCTTGTCCTTATCACGTTCTCGCTCGCGATCTTTGTCTCGCTCCTTCTCCCTGTGCCCGCGATCTTTATCCCGGTCTCTGCGTCCCCCCCGGTCCTTTTCACGATCTTTGTCCCTTCTATCGTCTTTGTCTCTTGACCGTCCAGAATCCCTTTCCCGCGATCTTCTTTTCTCTTTTGATCTGCTGCGTCTATTTAAAATGATAAAAAAACATATAGTTTCTGTCAGCAATGAGATAGTAAAAAAGAAGCTTTTTGTAATTAATAAATATCTGGAAAGTAATGCTTTATAATAATTGTCCTTTTGATTTTGCTTCTAATTGGTTGGTCCACAAAACGAAATTAATGATTGTTTAAGACATTTCTAGGCTTAGGGAATATAATTTAATGATAACATGACAGTAATGAAAATAACCCACTTGTTTAATATCTTACCTTCGACTTCCGTCTCTGTCCTTTTCTTTGTGCTTATCAGAATACTTGTCCGATCGATGCTTTGATGAGGGATTGTTATCCTGTCACACAAAGCACAAGGTAGAAGCAGCGCCACAGCAACACACGCCGAGTGAATAAATAAAATTGCATTAGTTCAATAGTAAGTGTGTTTGTGAATTTCACCAGTGAAAACGTGATGTCTATCACTGGTAAAAGAGCTTAATAGTTATTGGCTTTGGTTTGCCTAAGTTGCTGCAGATTGTCGATATTTGTACAAACAAACTGCTGATGTCCAGGTCATGGTAGTCACGATGCCCTGGTCTACACTTACCGTTCAACAAACCACTGACAAAGGACGCGCACAGCGCTAACATCACACAGGGATACTTCTGCAAAAGATTTATGTCCCATCAGCTATCGTCTGTTTTATTATAGCCACTTGATCAAGATAATTTTCAGTATTGATTCATATCACATTGACATTTATTATATTTCAAGGAATTGTTCAATTTAATCAAATAAAAAATAGGTAAGTATATAGTATTGGATACCTCTCTGTCTGTTCAGGTCGGTGAAGTATGCTGGACTATTACCACAAAGTTCTATAAATACAAGAAATGATTCTCAAATGTAGTTTTGTTGTTAAGTTTTACCAGGGTCTGATCAAAGATGTTGATAGCATATGAAATAATCAAATAGCAAAATGAAGTACTAGTAAAGTACTTAAAAAACAGTACAGGCTACTTATATATCTCTTATTTTATTGAAACATCTTTGAGCAGCAATACCTAAGGGATTGTTGAAAATTTGTAGATAATGATTTATAATTTCCTCCAAAGTCTCATCTTAGACTTAATGAGGATAAGATACATGTCATACATTAGGTACAAAAAACTTCAATAAAAAAAAATTAAGTATGATCATAAGATTTATACCTATATATTGCTATTAATTTTTAAATTAGGAAACAATATATAAGTATAGTATATGAAATACTTATAACATAAAAGATAATCTTAGTTTATATTTTACTAAAGTACTAAGTATTATGTATTAAGTAAAAATATAGATAATAGATACACATAGCTTTGTATGTAACACTATAGGACACGCAATAATTGAATATAAATAATTACACGGGAACATGATATTCACTTGTTTTTTTTATTGTCCTAAATAAGCAGGAATTATATATATGATTAAGTTCCTTAATTATATTCATTCTAAAAAATATTTAAAAGTTTTAAATGCAGTAGGTATAATGCCAAATATGATATTTTTCAAGTTTTATTAACTCACTGGGTCCAATTCAAAACGGTGTCCGCTAAATTTAAGATTGCCTAAACTTAAAATAAGAAACATCAAACTCGATTTTGTATAGCTCCAAGGTTCAGAATCGAGTTTAACGTTTCTTATTTCAAATTTAGCGACTTCTAAATTTAGCGAAAACACGTTCAAATTGGACCCACTTTGTTGTTAAATTATCAGTTTAAGATTTAAAGCCGGGCTACATGGTTAGCAACCAAGCTCCTGCCGCCTAAGGTGACCTTGGTTGGTTGCTCACCGGCGTCGCGTTTCCATCTACACGGTTGCCAACAGGTCATTTGGTTGCAAACCACCTTCTACATGGTTGTAAACCAGCAAGGTCACTGTGGTCAGGAGCTTGGTTGCCAACCGCGTAGCACGGCTTATTATATTATTAGTGGGCATACATAAATGGAGTTCTTAAAATTTCACAGGCGGGAGTATATGGGGGGGGGGGGCAATCGCCTACTCTGACTCACGACCAAAGCACCTCATTTCTACCAAATTTTTGGATAAGAATAATTGTTTTGGAAGATCACTCAAAAATTTCAATATTATCTTTAAATTCATAATTGGACAGTGGCTAATCAGTTAATTACTTTTGATACTGTAATTATTCGTATTGTTACAAGAGTTAACAGGGTTCTCGACAATTCAACTTATGTCAGGTTCCAGGGTCAGATTCTGGCAGATAAAGGAAACATGGTTGTTGTCATGATAGTATAAATGCTCATATGGCGACCGCACAAACCAAACTAAAGCAACATGATAAAAATTTCTGAACTTTATTTCCACTACTAAGCGTAACTCTCTGGCGCAGTTTGAAATAATGAATACCTAACTATACGTGTCCTATAGTGTTGAAGGTTGTTAAATAGGACAGGCAACTTATTCATCACCCTTTTTAAAAACTAATTTAACCATGACGAAATGGATGAGGCGAAAGTTTCAACTTACCGATTTGTTATAAGGAGCTTCTAGCATAGCCTCCACGTCAAAATCTTCCGCCATCCTGCGTCAAAAGTTTGCTAGATAAATATCAAAGCCAATGAGTACCTAATATTAACACCACAATTTGTACAGGCGTAATGATCAACTAATGATGGAACACGCAAAGAAGCACAAGCGATCAATCAAAATGACAAAATGGCGGAGCGGATGGTGTACGAAGAGCATGTTTTAGGCACCAACTGAAAGTTCATACCTGCAAGTCGTTTATTTTAGTTTCTTTGAATATTTTCCCAAACTGCTTTTCAGTTAAATCATAAAGCCATCGATCTTTTAATAATAAAGCCTTGACGCCGATGTGGGTAAAACGGGCAAAAAATTTTGTTCACACACATAAACCCACAGAGGCCACAGACATCTAAACCACAGCTTAACTATATGTAGTCTAACTAAAGCATAAACCACAGAACAGAATATCGGTCTTACTAAGATGTATTTTATACTGCACGATAAACCAGCCAGACACGATGTATCGGATGTGATAGCCTTTGTTTGACGTATATTATTACACTCCACGATAAAAATAATAATAATCTACTGCCGATCAAAAAAATTGTGCTACCAGATAGGCTAGCCACTGACCTACAATATAACTGTGCAATGTCACTGGTTGCACAGGTATATTGATCGTCAGTAGATGATATTGACGGTCAATATCGACTACTGACTTGCACAGTTATATTGTAGGTCAGTGGCTAGCCTAGAGAGGTTTTACATTTGGCGACGATAGCTGATATCGTTTGGGTTTTCACATACGTCCGATATTATCGTTTCTGATTTGACCACCGCCCGCCGCCCGCACAGTCACGCACACACTCAAGAAAATGTACACGTATACGTATAGCACACATACAAGAATCATTGGCCGATATCGACGGGGGCCCGACACGGCCGACGACATATCGGTATCGTCGCCGATAACCGATATCGTGTCGCCAAATGTGAAAGGCAGGTTCATATTTCATATAATTTACGTGACCCGATATCATTAACGTCGCCGATAACGATATCGTGTCGCCAAATGTGAAAACGTTCTAACGGTTTGAGCTGATGGCCTTGTTGCAAAAGCTTTAAAAATTAAAAAAAAAAACTAGTTAGCTAGGTACATACAGGTAGCACGTTTAAAAATAAAAGGGAACAAGTCTAAATGAAATTCACTTTTGTTTTAAAGTTTACTCAAGAGCGTTAAAATTGAATTTGGAATGGAGTTGTATTTCATGTTATTTCTTTTTAATTTTAAACGATTGATTAGTGATCTGAGTGCCTAGTTTCTATCGCTCACATAAAGCATTCATCCCTTACGCACCTGCATATTAGTTAAAAAGTGATAGATGCTTTATGTGCGCATTAAAAACTAGTGTACTAGACACTCTGTGGTAACAACCAACCTGCATCCTTGGTTGGTTGCAATACTTACCATTGTGCTTACTATATATACTCTTTGGTTGGTTGGTGCAACGCAACCGAGGCAACCGAAGCGATAAAGAGTAATAATATATAAACGGGACAAGCAAACACGTCAATCAAAGAGAATTTCACCACAGAAAAGTCCTTACTCAAGAAGATACTACAAATAGCTAGCTATTGTGCTATATAGGGTTGGTTACTAAGTACTACCTTCGTAAATCATTTCATTTTATTTATTGCGTTGATTGCTTGTTGATCTTATTAAAACTGCTATCTGTATTTCGCTCCTTTCGTTTGTGGAATCTTGAACCAAGTTGTAAGTTCTACAATCTCACGATTGTGTCAATTTTGTAAATTTGTAGCATTTTAACGTTTTTGTTATAGGACATAGGATGACAACAGCAGCTAGGCCAACTTTTGATCCTGCCCGAGGAGGGACAGGTCGCGGTGAAAAGGACTTAAGTGCTATATCTCGCCAATATTCGAGCAGAGATTTACCAGGCCATACTAAATTAAAATACAGGTAAGTGTTTGTTAATTACCCTCTCGTCTGTGTTTGTTTAGGATCCTGATAATTTTATTTTAAATAGAATTGTATAACTTCTTTTAAAACACGGCTTAAAATAGCGTTAAAATAGGCAGGCAGTAATAAGGGTATGGATCCTTATCATACGCATACAAAGGGTTAAAATCCATTAGAAATGTTGCATTGTAAAACTAGGACAATGTGTCGCCTACCTCATTCAAATGGTACTTATGAAATATGATTATTATAAGGATTTACTGTACTTATTGCAAAGGTAATAAGAAATACTATTGTTGGTAATTACCTATGCACTAAAACCATAGCTGGGCACCGTTAATCAAATAGTTTATTTTGTTAATCGCTAATCCATTAATAAAAAGCTAACCTCGTTAAATATTGAAGCGATACATTTTGGAAGTTAAAGTTAATCGTTAACTCGTAATATAGGTAAATAGCATTTTATATGTGATTGCGTTATTAATTTACTTATATAAAATGTTGGTATGGGCTATGGAAGTTTAGGCAGCACATGAAAAATTCACAAAAATAGTGTATTGCATTAGTTTGTAATACTATTGACCTATTATTTAAGGTGGGTTCATCCATACTTGTCTAATTTGGTAAACAAGTTTCTAACCTTCAAATGTGCAATTTTTTTGGTGAAACAGCTGTTTTATCCTAAATAAAGCAAACTTAGGCTAAATATTTGCAAAGTGACACCTAAAATATTCTCTCCAGTTCCATTATTTGCAAGGAAACAGCTGGTTTAGCCAACAAAGGTGGATTTTGAGGTTAGAAACTTGTTTACCAAATAAGAAATACCTATGGATATACACTTTAGAGATCAAATTTAAACCAGAAGCTATTTGACATAATCGGCGCAGTGTCCTTTTAGTAAATAGTAGGTACTTAAATTCATGCTTAATGGACTTCAAGTGTTGTAATGGAAGTTAACGAGTCCATTAACAATTGTTAAAGTTAAATTAAAAGTTAAGCCATTACTCAAAATGTTAACTCCGTTAATTAACGATTACCGATTTCACGGTCATGTGACCAGCTATGAGTAAATCTGCCTTATCAGTAGTAAAAGAATAGAATCTCCTTTATCCTTGTAAATATAATACTTTTGTTGTACCTAACTGTTTTTCCATTCAATAAAGACTACATACTTAGGTATATATTCAATTATGGTACTTTTATAGAAACTACATTTTGTTTCAGAGAGCAGGGTCAAGGCACAACTGATGAGCTGCGATCACGAGACTTTCGCAAGGAATTAGATGATAGGGAGAAGGAGGGTAAAGGTCTGAATGCTCGGAGATTGAATGAACCAGTTGTTAAGCGGCCTAAAGTTGACCAAGTTCCAGCTGCCAGTTTGGATGCTGATGATCCTTTAGAAGGTGATTCATCAGATTCATCAGATTCTGATGATGATACCGCTGCACTACTGGCAGAGTTAAACAAAATAAAGAAAGAGAGGGCAATAGAACAGGCTAAAAAGGTATACACCTGCATAACTTTAAGTAAATATGTAAAATTAGTGGCCTGCCACAGCTTTACATACAAACTTTGAACCCCCTTTTCACTTATTCACAAATTCATTGATAGGTACATGAATGTGAGTCAGGGGTATTTCACATTTGTCATCTTAAAATTTCTTAAAACCTCTGTTCTGAGCAACTAGGCAAGCATACTCTATTAAATGTAAATTGCATACAAATCACATATTAATTTGCTTCTTCATTAACTGTTCAGTGAATTAAAAATAATTTTGTTTTAGGATGCCGAAAGAAAACAAGAGGAAGAAAGGATTCGCATGGAAAACATTTTATCTGGAAATCCTCTGTTGAACTATTCTGCAGCAGGGCAAAAGAATGATTTGAAGGTAATTTTGTTCTGTGTATATATAAAAAAACTGGTCATGAGCCTGTGGAGCCAATCTGAGAGTAGGGTTCTGAAGCTATTACATATCTGATAACCATGACTTCAGCTAGTTAGGGTTCTGTACCTCAAAAGAAAAAAACGGAACCCTTATAGCATCACTTGTTGTGTGTCTGTCTGTCTGTCTGTCTGTCTGTCACAGCCAATTTGCTCCGAAACGACTGGACCAATTGAGTTGAAACGTGGTATACATATGTAAATCCGTGTCTTAAATAAAAATGAATTTTAAACATGGGGGCCACTTTTGGGGGGTAAATTAGAAAATTAAAAAGTTATGCAAACAATATCATGTGACATATCAAAATGAAATATTGTGAGTATATTATTCGAATTATTAAAGTCAATGTTTGTTATTTTAGGTTAAAAGACGGTGGGATGACGATGTCGTCTTCAAGAATTGCGCGCGATCAGAACCTGACAAGAAACTGAATTCTTTTATAAACGACTCTTTGAGATCAGAGTTTCACAAAAAATTCATGGAAAAATATGTTAAGTAATCAAACCTAATCGATCAATTTTCGTTATATATGTATATGACAAAAATTGTCATTACACAATTTACATAAGTACCTTCAATACATTAAAATATAATTTCACTAATTTTAACTGAATTGTGTTTGATTAGAACCTGTATGCATGGAATATTTAAATAATTAGGAAATAAATGAAAATTCAACAGATTATTTATGATGCCCAAAACTTAAATAAGAGAGAGTCGTCCGTCCTAACCAAATTGCAAAGTACCTATGTAGACAGGTTTTGCAAGATGGGTCTTGTTGTTTTATTCATCATTCAATTCGCACGGCACGGTTGTGTTCCTATTGTGCAATGCCCTGGCCCCCAATTCTCGCTGCATTCGAGATAATGTCGATTGCGAGATTAAACGTCAGATTCATACAGTTGTGTCAAACGACTGTATGCACTGACGGTTAATTTCGATTGTGAGATTATGTCAAATGCACCGAGAATTGGGGGCCTGAAATCTTTCCTTTCGCAAGTAATAGGGAATACCTATGCTTGAAAATCAAAATGTGGTTTAAATTATATATTATGAAAGAAAATGTAAATAAATACATCTAGGTAAAATAAAAAAAAGATCATTTTGACTTCCTTCTTTTTGTCAAAATAAGTGAAATATAAATATTGTTTTTTAGATCAGAATTACTAGTTTTTGACATCCTCCTCATATTTATGTATTTTTTTAGCTGGATAATATTAATCTAAAAACAGTATTTTCGGAAATAATTACACTTTTTTTTTACCTCGCCCAATGTAAAAAGAGCGCTGACGGCGATATAAAATATATGACCATAGACGCTCTTTATACATTGGTTGAGGTATACCCTCATGTTATTCTCTGACAATTTTTTTCGTTAATTTCGTCTCATTTTAACCGACAATCATAAATTGACCCGCGCGCTCGTAGGGATTATGCGGAGTTAGGGGCCTATGTCCATGGCCGGCAGCGTTGAAATACGACCAAGGTCGAATACACGCACGAAGTATCTTGTTTATACGCACTGACGGGTCAAGTTACGCTCGCCGGTGAGTTCATGAACGATGTTTTATTTTAGAGAGTCACACCCCAGACTACAAAAACTGATTAATGAGCGCCCCCAAAAGCTACGTCGGACAAATCAGAGAGATTACATTTGCTAAGTTCAGGGAATACATCGGACCGGCCAAAGATGAGTACGTAATTACCTATAGAATGTATGAACTGACGGGAGGTCGCGGAGAGCGTGCGGCCGGAGCGCCGCCGTCGGATTGTTTACGTTATTCATATTGAAAGTATGTGCGTAAAGCTTAGTCCACAATGCTCTACGGTGCACTAACCACTGATGTTAAGTGTATTTGAGTAGCTAAGTTTGGGTGTATACCTAGAATGGGTATAAATAACGACAAACTTTCTGGGGTGCCAGAATTAAATGTATCCTATGTGAATTTTTAAGTAGGTAACTACTTAATACAAAGCAAATCTTTAGAAAACCGGTTGTAACAATAAGAATAATTGATTTTCGTGTCTATTTGTAGTATCTACTCTTATACCTGTAAGTACGTATGAACTTAGCTGGGAAAATTAATTTACCGCCGCAGTCGCATGTCATATGAACTGCTATGAAATGAGAATAAGCCAATTGCCTATAAAGTGTGCCACTTAGTTATTTATCTCAGTAGTTAAGGTTATTTGGTCTGTGTTTATTAACAGAAATGTTAAAGTGCCTTATCAACCCTGTAATGTTGAGAAGCACGCCGTACGTCAGAAAGAGCTTGCTAATAACGGGGCTCGTACCTACCTATATCGCCAAACAAGTCTAGAATGAAGTATAAGGTACAAATACGAAGGTAGGTTATAATTATATTTAATTAGAATTAGATTAAGATGTTCGTGATGCTTGTCGGCAAGTATATGGATGGACCGGTTCCGCTGCGGTGGCTGCGAGCTAGTATGCGCATACCTTTAGGAGGGGGGAGAGTGCGAGTGCGGCGGCCGGCGGGCTACCTTGAGTGGGCAGGTTCTGCCGCCTCCGCGCCGCTCAAACGATCCTCTCGCGCCAGTCGACGCACGCTCAGATATCAATATGGTCGGCCCCGCGACGGCGTGGCGCTGTGCGTGTGCGGTATTGTTTATTGTGGCGGCGGAAGCTGTTCTATCCGGATTGTATATCGATAATGGCATCGATCAGACCGTGATCCAGCATTCAATGACGCACGACGAGCGGCTCGTGGTGGAGCACGAGATCCTGGAGCTGCTGGGGCTGGGTGAGCGGCCGCGGCGGCCGCGCGCCTCGGGCGCCGGCGTCGCGCTGGACCGCTCGGCGCCCAGCTTCCTGCTGGACGTGTACAAGCAGCTCGCGGAGGAGCACGAGCAGGCGCGCCCCACGCGCAGCTCCGAGCTCGCGCTCACCGGCGACGAGCAGCAGGCCATCGACGAAAGCGATCTCATTATGACCTTCCAGAGTAAAAGTGAGTAAATCCTTATCGAACTCCTTTGGTTTCACGCGACACGCGGATAAAATGATTCTTAGGCCAACAAAGTCAGGGGTTTAGAAAACAGTGAATTTTGAAAGGTACTTAACTACTAACTAGGTCTTTCAAAAGCTAACATATCAAAAAAAGTAAAGCATATCGATGCACTGTGCATGTATCAAAAATGAACTTCCATAGACATAGATAGGGATTTCAATCATAAAGGGTACTTTTTAGAGGGTTCCGTACCTCAAAAGGAAAAAACGGAACCCTTATAGGATCACTCGTTTGTCTGGCTGTCTGTGTCTGTTTACCTATGTCTGTCTGTGTCTGTCTGTCTGTCTGTCTGTCTGTCTGTCCGTCTGTATGTCTGTCCGTCTGTCACAGCCAATTTGCTCCGAAACTACTGGACCGATTAAGTTGAAATTTGGTACACATATGTAAGTCGGTGACCGCAACACGGACGTGTAACGTAAATAAATGAATTTGAAACATGGATGCCAATGGAGGTAAATTAGTTGTTTTTTAAAAGTTTTTCAATCCTCGGCGTTTGACATATCAAATGAAAGGCCAATTTGTGAGGATCTGATATTTTTTTTATAATTTTAAGATAAATGGTTATGAAGTTATTTAGGAAAATAGGCGAAAATTTACCATTGATTATTTTCTAATATAAAAATAGCGCTTAGAAGCCATTTTAAAAATCCTTTATGTCTGAAATACTATGGATGGTTATTTCTATGGAAGCCTATTTTCGATCCACATCCACAATTCGACCTGGGCCTCTATTCGGAAACGTCCAAGTGATATTGTTGCGACTCGCGAGCGAGACTCGCATCCTGCTCTTACGCATTACGCATCGTGCGGAAGAGTGGGATGAGAGTCTCGCTCCCGCGCCGCTACAATATCGCTTGGACGTTCCCGAATAGAGGCCCTGCTATTAGTTATGTCTTTAAAACATGCATTAAATAAGAAGATTAATTTTCGAAGGTTGTCTGGAAGAGATCGCTACCTAGCGATAACCGCCCATTGACTACCGTGCTACTTATTTCTTTGTCTTTTTCCAATATCTTTTAAGTGGTGTTCAATAAAGAGTATTTGTATTGTATTGTATTAAAATGATTAGGTACTCAAGGGCCAATATCAAGAGAGGAAATACGGGAAAACGGTTATATAAAAAACATTTTTCAACAAAAAGATCAGACTCCAAAAACCTTTCAAAAATTAAGAATCAAAATGTCCGATACCTATTCACTAAAAAGGCATTTTTTTTAATATTTTCTAACATAAATAGTACCAATTCCACGAACAAATAACGACTGGCCTTCTTAAAAAGATAAACTAAAGAAGAAGATTAAATAAATAAAACATAATTAAGAAATCGGTGGCAAGTAAATTAAGTATAATAAAATTGCTATTTAATTTATTTAAAACTTAGTTTTTTATATAATTTTAAAAAATCATGTCTCAATACCGGGATCCCGTGATCCTGATATTGGTGAAGATAATCCTGGCATTAGTAGTACCGGGATCGTGAAATGTCCGGTATTTGGAAGCTCTAGTAAGCACACATTCTTTCGCTTTAAATTTGAATGTGTAAAAATCGTGGTTTTTATCAACTCTGGCGATGTCCTCTGGTTTTTAGCAACTCCTCTCATCATATCATTAAAAAAAAAATCGGATACCTATATTTGATTTAAATCGGATGTTTTTTGGTTTTTTTCTGACATTTTAATATTTTTTGCATTTGGAAGTCGGTTACTTATTAAAAAAAGCTTAACATTATTGTATATCTTAATTATTAATAAAACATACAAAAATCATATTATTTTAATAAATCGTTCATTGTTTTTAAACAGTTAACAACAAATAACTTATTATAAAATTACTAAAAATCAAAAAAGTTCTAAAATTAAATTAGTTTTTTAAAAAACACTGTCATTTTTGTCAAACAAACATGGACAAGGAAAATAAAAAAAACACTTAAAATTTAAAATTTATAAAAGGTAGTAAACGTAAACCATTTGGGTTTCACCACAGTCGCAGTCACTTACTTCTTTCTAATTCAATTCAATTCAAAAGCAGGGTTGATATGATAAAAATAACTTGAAATAAATAATTAATTTAGAAAAAAAAAACTTGATTTTAATCGCGATTTAAATCACTGATTTACATCTTAGCAACCCTCATGCTTGCTAGGGCCGCTGCTCATCGCTGTTCAGCCTCTGCGCACGTTAGAAAATGACATGGCAGTAGTTTTTCAGATAATTGCGAACATACAAACATAGATACATACATACATACGGGTCAAACAGAGAACCTCTTTTTAAGTCGGTTAAAAAAGTGCAACATGCGCGCAGTTCTAATGAAGGCGTAGGTAGACACTGGAGAAGGGTTATGAAGTGTTAGCTGCGGCCCTAACATGCATGCCACAAAGATAAATTAAACCCGTTTATATTATTATACATTTTCTCTTTCGTCGGCACTAGTGTGAGAGAGACGCACTTAGAGATAAGACGGTCTATCTTATCTTTGTGTTATGCATGTTAGGGCCGCGAGACTGCGAAGTTATGTCTTACTGCGGCCCTAACATGCATGCCACAAAGATAAATTAGTACCGTTTATCTCTATGACTATCTCTTTCGTCGGCACTAATGTGAGAGAGACGCACTTAGAGATAAACGGTTCTAATTTATCTTTTTGCCATGGATGTTAGGGCCGCAAACCTCTAATACCTACGTTAACAAGTTATGCTTTAAGTTTACTTTTTATTTTCTTTTAGGTTAAAATGCAATAGGTATCGGTACATATTATTTTTATTTTTAGTCGTAAGTATTAGTCCTAGTACCTAACTTATTGTTTATTTCAGAAATTCACAGCAAGTTGTAGTATCTACTTTTTCGAATTCCAATGGGTGACTGATTATCATCACCAAAAAAAATTGCTATTGTGAAAAAGCATATTCATCGCAGGTAGTCCCCGTCCAGGTAGACATGACTCAATGTCCATCAGCCGCCACCGGGCTGAACTTGCCACATGGTGGGGGGTCCGATGCCAATCCGGCTTAAGATAAAATAAAAACTTAATTTTTTCCTTTTATAATTCTCGCTAACCACCCTCATTTAAGTATTTTTTAAAGAATTGTTTTCGTGAGTTGGTCTAAGGCTAGCCACTGACCTACAATATAACTGTGCAATATCACTGGTTGCACAATTATATTGATCGTCAGTAGATGATATCGTCGGTCAATATCGACTACTGATGATCAATATAATTGTGCAACCAGTGATATTGCACAGTTATATTGTAGGTCAGTGGCTAGCCTTAATGGAGAAATAAAATCAACCATAAGCTTTAAATGCAGGCCGCAAGAGATTTCGTTTGCATAATGAGGACCGTTTTGTATGTTTATGTTATACAATCTTTTTCTTTAATAATCGGAGAACATACATGTAAAAAAATATATACTCATCGAAACGAGAATCTCCTCCTTTGGATTTATTCAAGTCGGTTTAAAGTTCCCGGCTCTTCCCAGTACAGGCTTTTGCCGAACCGGAGGTAGATTCATTCCTTAACCTTCATAAGAGCCTGTAAATGCCTAAATTAAATAAAGATGTTTTGACTTCGACTTTGAATCTAAGAGTTTTCAAATGATATAGGTAGGTACCTACCACCGCGCGATGGGCCAAAAAATTATATTTCTGGTAATTTTGGTTTTTCCTAATTATGTTCAATCATCTTGTGCGGGCTTTGAAAATACCTACTAAAACTACTTATGTCAAATTTCTGCTCGATACGTCAAGCCGTTCCTGTACTTACCATTACCATGAGTTTACGCAAACCGTTCTCGTTATCAAAAACGATCGCTCGGTCCCTTTTACTTGTATAGGCAACCAGCAGTATTTCCGATAGATTTCTATAGCGAGAACGGTTTGCATAAACTCATGGTAATGCCACAGAAAAAAAGTGTTGACAGATAGACGAACAGACGGATCAGAGAGATGCAGATGCACAGGTGAAGAGCGACCATTCAGCGTCGAACCGATCGAGTGACCGATCGGATCGATCGTTTGTCATCTTGACAAATCGCTTCCTTCATAAGTATGTAAATAGTAAAAATAAAAACCGGTCAAGTGCGAGTCGGACTCGCGCACCGAAGGTTCCGTACTACGGTCTCAACCAATCAATAATAGACTTTATGTTAATGACATAAGAACTTTGACAGTTGCAACTAAGTTGGCAGATTGTTAAGCTGCGGCGGATGTGATAACTCAAAAAAAAAAGCAAAAAATAACAGTAAGTTATATTACTGAGTGATATTATTCTAGTATCGCCTGTTGTGGTGCTTTCCTTGCTTATAAGTCCAATCAAAAATTTAAGATACCTAGACCTACTTTCGCCCCACGACGCGAGCCGTTTGAACTCTTATTGTGGTGTGATGGTTGGCCGCAGAATAGTACCTACTAACGTATTCCGTAACGTGAGTCGTTTGTCGCTCAGTGCATCCCTTACATACTTGACTAGTTTGACTGTCAACTTGACTAGCACATGTCGTGCTAGCTCCCCTGGTTTCAATAACAATACATAGGTACTAGTTATGTTTATAATTTACTGTTTTTCGGGATTAATTTCGAAGTTAGTAGGGGCAAATCCGAAAACTATTTCCACATATCTAAATTTCAAAACAGATTTTTTTATAATCCCCGTTTTTTGGTTCCAATATTGTGACAATCCTAGCATATTTTTGAAGACGGCGTAAAGCCGTGTTCCACAAAGATAAATTAGAACCGTTTATCTCTATGACTATCTCTTTCGTCGGCACTAGTGAGAGAGAGACGCACTTAGAGATAAACGGTTCTAATTTATCTTTGTGCCATGCATGTTAGGGCCGCTCGGCTGTGCAATTTCAATACCTAGTAAGGGACACCTCCAAGAAAAAACGTGTCTTTGCATTTTGCAGCTTACTAGGCCATAAAACATCGTTTTTTTTGCTCTCCTATAAAAAAGAATATTTGTCCCTTACTAGGTTTTGAAATTGCACAGCCGCGCTGTATGTATTTAAACTGTTAAATTGGTAATATAAAAAAAATGTGTTTTGCCAATCCTCAAGCAGGGCCATTTCAATTTAACTTAATTTAATTATTTTGTAATAATGTATTACTTTTACTATTAATCAACTTATGAATTAAATTGGACTCTTCTCTGTCTACAATACAGTTTAGGCACACGTACCCACCTAACTACCTACACGTTAGCTACGTTTGTCTGTTTATGGAACGAGTAAGCAGTTTATGGAACGCAATCAGTTCAAGGAAAACTTATCAGGGCGCTGTTCCCAGAAGCGCATAATAACAATATTCTGAAGTTTTATTGTGGAGCAGATTGGCAAAATTACAAAAAAACACGTGCGGCAATTACGTAAATAAATATACTAATTTGGAATTCAAGGTGTGGTTATTACCTATCTAATTAAGATATTACGTAATAAAGCTAAGTGCCGGACACGTGCACGGGGTCGAATTACACTCGTCCGACGACTGGACATCTGCTGCGGCTCCTTGCCATTTGCATGCGAATGGCCATAATCTGTGCTATCGTATATATCTAAATACGCACAGACTGCGTTGCGTCACTCATGTTTACATTACAATTCGTTTCGATATCCACTTATTGGAACTGTTTTTTTCGATGGTGTTTAGTTTCAATCACGTCTCCAGATTTAAGTGATTACGGGAATTGCTGCACTTTGTTTCGTAGAACGGGTTGAACTCAAGCATCCTATTTCTGTGTCACGCCATTACTGTGAATTAGTATGTCGTGGTTGATGAGAGTGGGTCTTTTCCTTGCCCTTCCCCAACGTCTTCTTTATAAAAATGCCTATAGGCCTATATATTCGACATTGGTCTAAGCGGAACAGAGACCGATCGTTACTATGGTAACGAAATGTTGCTTAGTTAATCTTTTTTCAATTTTAATTCTGCAAAGTAAGATAAAGACAAAATAAAGCCAAAGGCGTATCTAAGATATTTTCCTGTGGGGCAGCTAATTTTTTTTTCAATTTTCATTTTGCAAAGTAAGATACAGGCAAAATAAAGCCAAAGACGTATCTAAGATTTTTTTCTGTGGGGCAGGCAAAAATGGATATAATAGCAGATGAACCTAGTTTTAATTAAGTGATCCCCTTAAATCCTAACATGAATGACACAAAGCTAAATTAAACCCGTTTATCTCTATGACTATCTCTTTCGTCGGCACTAGTGTGAGAGAGACGCACTTAGAGATAAGACGGTCTATCTTATCTTTGTGTCATTCATGTTAGAGCCGCAGGTTACAGTCAGGCAGCTAAATATTTTTGGATGGTGCCTTTCTTATACCCGCCACCCCAATTGGTCTCTTGGTACATCGATGACGTAGGGTTGTTGACAAAGCGCTCTAGTGTATAGAGTCTGTGTCCAGTCACAGTATAGTTAAGTAAGCAGTATTACATCTATATACAAACAAATTGCCAAAACGACGCGCTTCGAAATCTCGGTAAAATCGGTACACAACACTCGCAAGTGCGCCGGGGTTACGTAGTACGGGCGTGGACAGTGTGAGACGCTCCCGCGCATTTATTCACGTAATTTTAGATTTTAAATAGGCACGAGAATTTTTGATGTTTTTGATATATTAAAAACAAAATACATAAAATGCATTATTTTAACTCAGTACTTTTTAAAATTAAAACTTACAAGATTTGAAGTAATATTTAATGAAAAGATACTATAACAATTCATTAAAGCTTTATGAAATACGTAACCCAAGAAAGACAGTCCGCGGGCAGCCCTACTGTGTGTTGACATACCGAGCGGCCGTAGGTAATTACAAAAAACAATAACAAAATATCTATGGGCAGCAAAATATACCTAAGTTCTTCTCAGCGTAAATAATTTGAGATCTTTAGGTTGGCAAATTTCGAATGTAAGGGAGGGACGTTTCTATGTTAGCACATTTTTGTTAATTATTAATAAATCTATGCCGACAAGCCGAAAAGATAATAAAAATAGTTCTAGCCTTATCTTATTGCTTGACTTTCAGATTTACTCGTACCCACATGGCCTCTTTTTCAGTAAAAATATTTTAAAAAACACCTATTCGACATTTCAAGTTTAGCATTAGTAGTTGCTGAGATACACGGCTGTAACATATAGACAGACAGACAGACAATTAAGTATATTTAAAAGAGTTCCTTTTTTTCCTTTAAGGTACGGAACCATTAAAAGACAAGACATCGAAACAACTTTAATTTGATGCAAAGTTGATCATTCGTTGTCGGGAGTCCGTTGATGCCTTTTTACCTTTTCAACGCCAATGACGGATATATCTGTCCAGATATACAGGGTAAAAAGTCCTTTATTACTTTGACATAAGGTTAAAATTCGTGTTACTTCCCAGACATGCTTGGTGTTGAAGAGGTTAATGACATTTGTTTGCCTGACTGTTTCCAGAGCACCACCTGGGCGCATTGCGGCACGAGCACGGGCGGCACGTGTGGTTCGAGGTGGCCAGCGCGCCGGGCGATGCCGCCGCGTTGCTCTCTGCGGAGCTGCGGCTGCATCAGGTGCCGCGCGCCGACCATCCCGCCGCGCTCTACACCGTCGTCGCGCACAGGGTGCTCAGCGTCAACAGCCTCGGGTATGTACTCATGGCCCGCTACAGCGCACCGCCTGGGTGCGTAGAGACACGAACACAGGTGTCCTGTGTGGAACTAAGTGGCGGGTGCCCCGGGTAGCTGCACCGTCGTCACGTACCGGATGATCAGCATGACATGGACACAGGTGTTCCGTGTGGTTCTAGGTGTTCTGTGGTATCTCGAATTCAACTTCAGCAAACTCATCATAGTTTAAACATGTTAAGTATATTTTTGTAGTAACCAATTCTTGAGATACGAGCATTTTAAAGTAGTGACATATTATTAAGTGTATGTATTTAAGTATGCCTCATGCCTTTTTTCTCGGGGTTTGCAGACGGCACCCTAAATGAAAAATACTTGAATAAATGAAAAATACTTGAATTAAAAGTGTTGGAATCATGAGATTATTCTATAATATATTTTTGTTAAAAATGACATTTCTGTAACAATTTTTTAGGGTTCCGTACCTGAGAAGGAAAATAGGTACCCTTATAGGATCACTTCTTTGTCTGTCTGTCCGTCTGTCTGTGTGTCAAGATCTTTTTCTCAACAACGAGTGGAGGTATCAACTTGAAATTAATATCAATTACTCAGGTCTGTAATTTCCTGGAGCTGTAAAAAAAACAACATTCTAAGTCGCCCCAATCAAAAGATACGGCCGTTTATGCCACATATTTTGATACTCGCTAGGGAATCAAAACCTATAGCGGAGGTACTTCTCGTTGGCCTAAAATCATTAAATTTAGCAAGAAGCAATATGTCTTATAGCACAAGTATAAAGGAAAAAGTCCGAAATCGGTAAATTACGAAGTTACATCACGAAAAATAATTGTACTGTCTGTTTTTCATAGGCAAGTATCGGCGCGCGAGTCAGACTAGCATTTGACCGGCTTTTTTTAAACTATTGCACTTTAATATTGTAATGTCATCGGGTTTACATAATGTGTACTTACCAAATGTCAGTCTATTCCAATCACGGGAACTGGTTCAAAATTGACTTCCAAGATGAATGAGGCAAGTTAACTAAGAGCTCGCAATAAAAGTTAGTCCAAGGCACAGTATAATACACTAACAGTATTTTGTCTCGGCAGTGTCCTTGAAATAATTAACTACCGCCGCTGGGCTCGGTATGTAAACACGCAGTAGTACCTAGTCTTACTTGGGTTACGTATTTCATAATGCTATATTAAATTGTCTACTTGGTTATTATATCTAGTTTCAAAAGTGACTGTAAGTCAGTATGAAGTAAAGAAATGCATTTTATGTATTTTGCTTTTAATATATCAAAAACATCAAAAATCCTCGTGCCATAATATACGTTAATAAATGCGCGGGAGCGTCTCACGCTGTCCGCGCCCGTACTACGTAACCCCAGCGCACTCGCGACTGTTGTGTGTGAATCATGGGATTATCCTTTAACTTCTATGAACCAAAACAATATCAACCGACGTTTAAACATGCATATACGACAAATTTTGTGTTATTTTTTGTTAATTTCTATTTATATTTTCACTTAACTCAACTTACTTTATTCAATTGCAGAAATCTGCAGCTAGAGAAAGTTGCCGCCGTGAACACGAGTGCTTCCTCAGAAGGCTGGTTAGAGCTGAACGTGACCGAAGCCCTGGGCGCGTGGCTTACGGCGCCCGCCGACAACCGGGGCTTCTTCATCACCATACACCCTCATACGCAGCCAGGTATGAAGATTTTCAGAATACTGCCATGCATACTGCCATGTTGTACTGGTTTTCAAATCATTTATTACTTGCCATGAAAGTAATTATAGATTTGTTGAGTTTGTTATCCCCACTTATTTCCGCTTTAATAAGCAACTAGCTGATTGAACGACCTTAGCATCTTCATAGGTACGAAAAAGGAAAAAAAAATCAGATACTAAACACCCATACCAAAATGGTTTAAAATTGGAACTTAGTTCTGCTGCATTCTGCAGTCCCTAAACGAATCTTTCCAGAAATGGGTCCTCTATAGATAAATCGCGGACTCGTCTCAAAATATCCCAGGGGGGCTAGCACGACATGCCCGCGAGTCGTTTGTCGCTCAGTCTCTCTCAAAACTAAGCGTCTCTGTCAAACTAGTCAAGTATGTAAGGGATGCACTGAGCGACAAACGACTCGCGGGCACGTCGTGCTAGACGTGCTGGAGTTTGTCTTTTATACATTTCGTTAATGCCGTTTTTGAGAAACCAAAACATGCAGCATAGATATTCTATATTAATAAGACAATTTTGGCAAGTGTATGGAGACGATCGTGAAAAAAAAAAAAACAAGATTCAATCAATCTGTACTACAAAGCATTACCTAAATGTAAAGTTGTTTAATTTTGGAAAAATTGGTGTTAGGGTAGATCCATCGAAGTTACGAAACTTTTTGTTTATGTACGTGAGTGTTCAACAGAACGTCATATGAAGCCGGAAGAGATCGGTCTAGAGGAGCCCCGGGGCGCCGTGGAGGGCAAGCAGCCATTCCTCGTGGCTTTCTTCAAGAGCGGGCCCAGGCTCAACAACGCTGACACCAGCGGGCGGCGCAAGCGCGAGGCGCGGCGCTGGCGCAACCCAGGCTCCTCAGAAAATTATTTAAGGAATCCACTTACAGGTAACCTTTCAGTCATGATGTAAATTGTGAACCCCGCTAAACCTAGGGTGCTGTTCCATACGAGAACAAAGTTGTTGCAAGTGGGTAATTAAGGCCCGTATAAAATATATATCGAAAATGTAAATCAAGCCGTGATACCACTGTTTATAATGCTTTCTCCAAGTTACGCATAAACATTTAATACCGCATTGGCTCGCTGGCTCGCCGGCGTATTAGCGGTCTTACTCGCCAATGCATCACCTCTTTAGGTGAATACCTGTGCTACTTCGCATTATCCCGCAGAATATTAGTAGCGGTAATTAGAAGAGTGTAATTTCACCTTACTGCTGGAGGGTTGAAGCCAAGTGAGCCTGTAGAAATGTACTGGGACGTAAAAAAGAAAAGTACCTTACCTTTATAATTTTCTGTATATAAAGCATAGAAAGGTTTATTTAAACTTTTCCTAGAAGTAAGGCGTATGTACCTATACTCGTAAGGGTACCAATCTAATGATTAATATTGAGCCCTGATTTACGGGTCGGGTGTGGTACGACTTTTAGACAAAACAACCGTGCCTCACGTATTGCATGCACTATCATGTATATAGCTATCAAAGAATTTAAGGAGTTTCGGTAATAATGCAGCATTTATCGAGTAGCACATCATTATCACCGTGATAGAAAGTTTTTTATAAATTCAAGGTACAGAATATCTGCCTGTTTTCCTTAAACTAATTATTGTTCGAAAATAATATCTACTAAATACTATCAAGAGGTTGGAGTTAACTGAGCGTTTCGATGATCAGAAAGATGTATTGTGAGTTATACAAAAACGGTTCGAGTTGTGCAACGACCTATTTGTAAAGAATTGCTTCGTAGACCTTTGCTAATGCAGGGAGGATAACTATTGGTCGATAGTTATCAACGCAAGAGGTATTACTACTCTTGGGAGTGCGGGTTAATCTAGGTACTTTCCATCGGCCAGGATACGTGCCAGTGAAGAGTAAAACGTTAAATATATGACAGATAGGGAGAACTAACAGATCTTTGCAGCCATTTACATACGTCGAAATATGGTCAGGTCCTACCAAACTTCCATGTTAAAGATGCCTAAACGCAGCATCCTCGTCTTGTGGGCTTACGTCATCGAGGTGCATGTAGTTAGCTGAACAAGTTTGGTCTTGGTTCATATCAGCGTCGTGGACAAGCTTTGAGGCACGAGGCAAAAACTATTGGGGAAGAAATTTGCAAACGCATTAGTTGCGTCATCACTACCATCATGGCGAAGGCTACATTCCAAATCCCCCTTTGCTATAAGCACCTGATTTTCATTAATTTGGGAGTCCATGGTCGGTTGTGTGCCATATTATGTCTGAGCTACTGTAAGTCGATGAATAAATAAATATTAGGCAGCATGGAATCGGTCGTTGTACCGATCATTGAGGGAGGCCTATTTTCAGCAGTTGACGTCTTTCGGCTGAAAAGATCATGATGAAGCAAAACTTTATAATTATTATTCATTTTCTCTATGTTACCAGAACATTTACATCATACATATCATTTTACAAATTAAAATCACCATGCCATCATGCCATGAGGTTGTCGTTTAGCGACACCTTTGAAAAGAAAAAAAATATCGAGCGAAGTTGATCTAATCGTGTTTTTGTACTACCAGTTTGTAGAATATAATACTAGCTGTGCCAGTGACTTTGTTCGCATAGGATTGGGATGAAATTATCTAATGTATCCAGGGTATAAGCTATCTCCATTCCAAATTTAATCCAAATTCGTGAAGCGTGAAGGTGTAACAAACATCTAACTTACACACACTCACAAACTTTCGCATTTATAATATTGTGTGATAGTCAGAATGCATATACTTCGAAATTGGACTCTTTTGTTTTATTTAGATCGCGTAGCCACAATCGAACGATGCCGAGATGTTAAACACATTTTTTGTGTTACAGATACATCTCACTGGACGACGCGTAGCTGCGAAATTCAGACTCTTTACGTCAGTTTCAAGGATTTAGAGTGGCAGGTAAATCTTGAGAATCTTCTACATGTGTCGTGACATTTTAAATGTATTAAATTCATTATTTTACCGGTGTCTTGACTGCGACCATTTGAATTTGATTCTTGAATTTGATACTTTTTCCTTGAAAAAAAACACATCTTAATGTTTTTCTCCGATATTATGTCAGATATGGACATTCGTATAATAACTTCTTTTTCCAATAGTGCGTGTGTGTATCGTTTCTATTTCTAAACATTATATTATTACTCATTAAATATAGTATTTACATTTTTTTTTATGTAATATGCAATTTTTATGTTAATACAATAAGTAATTAATAATATGATGATGTTTGAGTTAAGAAATCATGCACCGGCTTACCCTCACGCTTCGCCTCTGTTATCTTTACTCATTACTGTACAAAAATCCACATTGTCACGAATCAACAAATAATCAATACCTAATTGGATCACTTAGCTTTAAGTAATTGCACGCCGTCAATATCGTCAGAATCACCCTGAGCTCCCGAAATACGTCAATCATGTATCTAACAGCTATCAATGAAGTTTCACGGTAACCTTGCTTCGGACATCGCAATGGCAATCCGTGTCCGAGAGAGTAAGAGTCTAAAAATTATATTTTCTAGGACTGGATCATCGCACCAGATGGCTACGGTGCTTTCTACTGCAGCGGCGAGTGTAATTTCCCTCTCAATGCACATAAAAATGCCACCAACCACGCGATAGTGCAGACACTGGTTCATCTCTTAAACCCAACTCAGGTTCATGCTTTTCTTTTCCATTTGTATTAATTAGCTTTTATGACCTACTAGCTGTGCCCGCGACTTCGTCCGCGTGGAGTTTGATTATCGTTATTCCCTCGGGATTTTCCGGGATGAAAAGTAGCCTATATGTTAATCCAGGGTATAAGCTATCTCCATTCCAAAATTCATCAATCCGTCCAGCCGTTTTAAAGGGAAGAGGTAACAAACATACACACACACAAACTTTCGCATTTATAATATTAGTAGGATCCACAGGTGTCCTAAGAAGGGCGTAGGTACCTATCAAAATTAAAGTTCAGTATAAAAACAACTTGAAAAAATAGAGAAAAAAAAATTACAGTCGTCAAATTCCGAAAGCTTAAAGTGTGTTTGCAATTTTTTTATTAAAAATGACTCGAAAGCTGTGTTATTTTAAATAGGATCAAATTATTTATTTTATCTTATCAGTCTTTCTCACCGAGGAAACCTTCTTTTAATAATTTATATCTGTTCCTGTTATACTTTAACTGGAAACTGGAATTAGTTGTATGAAAATATATAATAACAATATTTTTTTCAGGTTCCAAAACCGTCGTGTGCACCGATCAAGCTCTCCCCGATATCAGTGTTGTACTATACCGACGACTCTAACGTGATTCTGCGCAAATATAAGAACATGGTAGTCAAGAGTTGTGGTTGTCATTGAGTCTAAGGAATGTGTCAAAGGCCCTTACTAATTTAAATGCCACTTTAGTATGTCTTGTGTCATGCAATTGCCACCCAGTGATTATTGAATCGAACGAAACATCTCGGGGAATGTTTTCCTTGGCAAATTCTCATGGATAGACGGGCATGTTGTTCGGACTTTCGATTAGCTGAATGAAGGTCGACTATGAAGGATATAGAGATTTTAATGTTAGTCTATAAATACCTACTCGTTTCTGAAACATGTACAAATATTACTGTAAGCCTAATGGTACTCTGAGGCAAAGAATCAACAAGATTCATGAAACAAAAACCTTTGCATCACCAGTTGTTGGTTGGTGAAGAGTTAAGACGTATGTATTTGCATGTAGTCTCCGGACTTAAATTGTAACATTGCATTTAATTCATTGTGGAAAGTAGAGATAGTCTCTGTGTCTTACTGGCGATGACTACTAGGGCGTATTATTTTTGTAAGCAATTGAATATGTTAATGTGCCAACCAATTCAAGTCATTAAAATTTCAAACATAAAATTTAAGGTAGGTAGCTCTTAGTATACATAATAGCAATAAGTAATTTAAAATATTATTTTTATATTTTAATAAAACATGTTCTTATAGTTTTGGTTGTTGTTATTTTAATAGCTTATTTCTGCAAAGGTTTCTTAAGAGAAATTGAAGATTTTTTGTTGGTACTACTGTAATTAAGAATACTTAAACAAAAAGTTTTATTTCGCGATGCGAGTACATTTAAGTGCTTACTTACTCAAAAGATTTCGTGACACACGCACTACGACGACGACTTTTAACGACTGACGTTCCATCGCAATGTATGTACATACCTATATAATAATAATAATAAATATTATTATACATTGCAATGGAAGTCGTCAGATGAACCGACCTGCCGACTGTATGCTGCGTTTTACCGTTGCTTTAACTTAATTTAAAATAAAAAAACGATTAGAGTCCTAGTTATTGATTTAGGTCCACCTAAAAAAGTATACCTTTAACTAAAATTATAGAAAAAACCCCCTATTACCCGTGGTCCCATCAACATGTGTCCCTGGTGGCTTCACCGGTAAGTAATAGGAGAAAAAAAACGACCTCAAAGAATGTATCATAGATTTTAGCGAAAAACACTTTGTATCGGGTAGCACTTTGGCGGGTAGCGTTCGCTCGCGGAAGCTTAACCGTGAATGTGAAATTCACATTCGTATTAATTTCTCTCTATTGCTTACTACTGAAAAATTGATAAACTTAATCCGTCACCGTTAGGTTCTTTTAGTATGAACAAAAAAACCGGCCAAGTGTGAGTCGGACTCGCGCACGAAGGGCTCCGTACCATTATCTATAATCAACCAAGCAAAAAATAAACACGTTTGTTGTGTGGGAGCCCCCCTTAAATATTTATTTTATTTTAATTTAATTATTTAGTTTTAAAGTGAATATGTATTTAAATATTCTGTGAATATTTCAAGCGTCTACCTGTTGCCGTTATCAATATCGAGCAAAAACGAACAAAAAAATCACGTTTGTTGTATGGGAGCCTCCTTAAATATTTATTTTATTCTGTTGTTATAGCGGCAACAGAAATACATCATCTGTGAAAATTTCAACTGTCTAACTATCACGGTTCATGAGGTACAGCCTGGCGACAGACGGACAGACGGACAGACGGACAGACGGATAGCGGAGCCTTAGCAATAGGGTCCCGTTTTTACCCCTTGGGTACGGAACCCGAAAAAGTAAAAGTGCATCGCGCGCGTGATTAGTTCAAATGATTGCTACGGAAATACCCTATTTATTCTGAAATATAATGTGTTTTTTTAAAGTTTGTTACCTACTTTTTTGTAAATTCTTAAGTGGCACTTTATAACTAACTGATGTCATTGAGGTGAAGGTCCGTTGGATCAAAGTTAATATTCGGAACTGGTAGTCAGCCTGGATGCAAAAATCAGCGTTTTTGGTTCATTTGATTTTCCAAATGTATATAATTATACTTAAAGACTGGATTATGTTAGGGCCGACCTCTGCAAGCCTTTGAAAGCATCGGTGTCGGTAGGTAACTATCGCAGATGGTAAAGATTTGATTATCAACATTTAGGAAACGACCTTAAAGTCAACTGCAAAATAACTAAAGCTCCTTTTATGAACTTAATATATAAATACTAGCGACCCGCCCCGGCTTCGCATGGTTGTAATTTAGAAAAAAATAGAAGAAAAACTTGACGTACTGCCTTTGATTATAGAATTTCTTTATAAACAATCTTTGCAGCTGACTTTTCGTTACACAATACGAACCAATTTTAAGGCCACGTATAGACCTGTCCATGGGAAAAGCACTCAGCGCTCAAGGGTGTGATGCTCTAAGGTTTGCAGCGGCTGATCAGCGGGTAAATGAAACTATTAATTTAGACTATAAGTACAAAGTCATTCGGTCTAAATTTGAATGTGTACCTCACCGCTGATCAGCCGCTGCGCTGGTTAAAGAATCACAAGGCAGGTCTTAGCCCCGCAACGTTGAATTTCTCATTTGTCTGTGGCGGCCGAGCCAAACATTTTTCTTTTTGACGATTTGATTGAAAAACATTGAGTTTTCTCTACTATATTAACACTTTTAGAATATCATGTACATATAAACCTTCCTCATGAACCTCGTCGTCCATTGGCGAAAACCGCATCAAAATCCGTTGCGTGGTTTAGGAGGAGCTAGCGGATATACAGACAGACACGCGGAAAACGACTTTGTTTTATACTATGTAGAGAAGACATAAAGATAAAGATAGAGAAGAGATAGAGAAGAGATATCTTTAAAACATTTAATTAATACATAACAAGCTTTTTATCGAAAATTACATATATAATTCTTTCTTTAACTTCCATCAATCAAATAATTGTGATTTCAAAACAAACAATAGATACGACGCAAACGAACGTTCGAAACTCAAATATCGGTCCTCAGTTTTTGTAATAAATAATACCGGCTTGTTTATACCTACTTCATTGTCATGATTTTTAATTTTGCCATTGATAAGAAAAAGTATCTTCGTGCTTTATAGGACGTTCTGCGTAATCAATGAGTCGTATCATATTTATTATCAGTGGCCGATAAAGGTGAATTTTCTGAATAGCCGTCTTTGTAGTATTATCTCATATCTGATACACTGAAGTTTAAAATAAATGTTGTAGGTACCATACGAACGTAAATGGTACATTTATTAGTCGATTAGATTCCGTCGGCTAACTTAGTTCATTGTAATGCGCTTTTGAGAACTACGAGTTTTTGTTAGGTTGGGTAGCACAAAAGCTCTAGGAATCTTGCGAGACAGACGCGGAAAGGCCGGCCCCGCGGTGACTTCAAGGGCACAGCAGCCTCCGTCGCCGTCGCTCGCCAGAGGCGTTCCACGCCGGCATCACTCCGTCGCCGCCGCCAACCCTCGGCACACGCCGCTCCGCTCGCCGAATTCGACTTATAATTATAATAAACAATGCTAACCACGACGATCGACGACGACCACCTGTTGTGAACTCCAATATTTTTTGTGAACAATTTTAATTTTAAAATGTGGTTTCTAGTTCTGTGTACGTTTGTGGTTTTGGGCGCGAATGCTGGTGCTAGTGAATCAATTGTAGTCCAAAAGTGTTGTCAAAAGAATGAAAGCCTTATGAAGATTTTGGATAGAAATCAAACTTTAAATTCTAGTTATAAATGCGTAAGTCGTGAAAATACTAATCAAAAGTATAGTATATCTATTTCACCACTTATCATTTCTGAAGATTTGACTGTTAATTATGGCATGCCAGAGGGATGTGAAGAAATGAACGAACTGCAAACACTGAAAATAGAAAATATCTCGCAAACATCTACTGATAATGAAAAATGTTACGATAGGTTAGTCTTAGAAATAAAAGATGATGCATTGATACACAACATTCCTAGAACAATCGCTTTAACTTGTCAAAATCAAGGAAGTCAAGAAACGCAAAATAAGACTGATTCTGTTTTGAATATTAATCGCATTCGAAAATGTTGCCCGGAGAAACACGAGTATGACGAAGTCCATCAAGTGTGTAGTGCTGTTGACTACGACCAGAAGGACATTGATGAAGAATGGCTGGTTAATGAAATGAAAGTACCAGGACCTTACATTTATGAAGCTAATATTGAACTTTACTGTAAATTTGCGCAGTATAATATAATTTTGAATGCTGAAGACTTATCCTTTAATCTCAACGGAAGCAGTTTAATTATTTTGGGGAATAAAGCATTCAAAGAGCAGCGCTTGGCAGATGGCGAGTGGTGTATGGACCGTAGAAAATTTGGAGGTGGCTTAATAGCTCGAGTTTGCACCAGCAATGCAACCGCCTTCGGAGCTTATCCTATCAGAAAGTGCTGTCCCATAGGACAACACTTTAAAGTTAGAACATGCAAATCTATGATAAGCGATTGCGTGCCAAACACAGATGACGACTTTTCATTTAATGTCTCAATGTATTTGGATCCCATGAGAAATAAATACCCTGATTTTCCAGGTGAGTTCTATATTGAAAGTATTTCTGCGAGAGAAACTGTATATATGTATGTATTCACTCTATGTGCCACACAATCACAGAACCAAGGTATTTAAACCGATTCACTTTTGGATCAGGTATTTTGTCAGGGTAGCAGATGGTGGGATGTAGGATAAATCAGCATTCTTAGTGTTCTGTTCTTGATCTGCTCACCTTGTCCCAAGTTTTGTAGCGCATTCATTCATATGGAAAGTGTTATGTTCAGTTACTTGGGCGTGTTAGCGTTAGGGGTTTACTAGTAGCTATTACAGAGTTCCACTGTCTACCTCCTGGCTCCATCATCAGCAGGGCCGGATTTAGAGGTCTGGAGGCCCTGGGGCAGCAAAGGAGTGGAGGCCCCCTAGAATATAATATGACGTAGATGATATTGACGGTTCCTATTGTGGGGGCCCCTCTTTTGTGGAGGCCCGGGGCAGTAGCCCCGGATGCCCTCCCCTAAATCGAAGATCGAAGATGTACATTATTCCAACGTGTATTCTCAACATACACCTTTTTTCACGCACGCAAATACAAACTTGATTTTCAACGGTTGATTTTATATTTATCCGTCTAGATCCAGGTATTATAGCTAGAGAGTCCATCATATTTTTGTGATAGTCTATACTATAGTATGCTAGTAATTTCTAGTCTTCGTATTTTTTGAAACTATCACTTTATAGTTTCTGAGATAAAAGGTCGGCGCATTTTTGTTTCATGAATATGTCCTAAACGAATCAATATTAAAAGCAGAGTTTTTAAATATATTTTAAGATTGTATAGTATAAAAATATAATGTTTATATTAAATCTTAGAGCTTTCGAATAACATACCGCACGATGGGCAAAATGAACCGTTTTCTTGGACTTTCGTGATTTTTATTTAGTTTGTTGACCAATAAGTTTCATGTATTTTTAAATACTACAACTATGCCAAACATCAGCTCGATACGTTACAAAAAGAGTGTGGACACTGAAGTGATTGTATAAGAGTTACGTTTTTTTATAATTTGTAACCGAACCCTAAAAAGCGATACTGACCTGTTATATTTCTTTTATTAGATTTGCTGGGTATTCGGACACACATTACTTGTCCAGAAGGAAAATACGTGACTAATAAAGAAAATCCGTTGGACAACCATCACTTGAATCGCGACGGGTCGCTGCAGCAAGTACAAAGTACAACGAACAACTACTGTATCGATGAATTTGACAGGCGGTTCTGCGACCTCGGCGAGCCGATAGAGGTTGCCGTCGCACTCTGCTTCGAGAACGCACCTGAACTTGCCAAAAACTTCTTCATTTCGTTCATGGTAAGTTACGATTACGATATAAAGTGCGTTTGCAGGTTCTCCAGCGCCTCTAAGCGTTCCCGCTTAGTGATTCTGTAGCGACTCGTGAGCGAGATTTCCATCCCACTCTTCCGCACGACGCGTAATGCGAAAGAGTGGGATGAGAAATCTCGCTCACGAGTCGCTACAGAATCACTTAGCATTCCCGAATAGGGGCGCTGTTCTTTATAATTATTTTCTGAATTAAGAGTTGACATGTGTCCGTAAGGTCCTTCCTTACGCAACATGATATTTACTTTTTAACCAACTTCAAAAAAAAAGGAGGAGGTTCTCAATTCGTCTGTATTTTTATTTTTATTTTTTTATGTTTGTTACTTCAGAACTCCGTCATTTATAAACCGATTTTGAAAATTCTTTTTTTAATCGGTAGGGTATACCTCCAGTTTGGTCCCGTTGTCGTCAAAGTCGAGTTATGATGAAAGGATCTATGAGGAATCGATGGAACTCTTCAAATATTATAGGCAAGCATATAGCAATTTTAGTATTTTCTGTAATAACTCAAGCAGTTACGTTCCAAAAGCATTATTTGGTGAAGTGGAACTGTTGATGAAGACCATAGATGATCACCGGAACTCCTAAATGTTGAGTATTTGACAGTTGGTTTGCTGTGACGATTAAATTGCTGTATAAAGTTCTGAAGCAACTTATGGCCATGAAAATTTATGTAGTAAAATTGAACAACCAGGAGAACTCCTCAACGATAGACATCCTTGCACCGTGGATAGCAACAGTTTGTAAATGGTGATGAGCAATTGGCATTATGCTATTGTTACTTGATGTAGTAAATGTGTGTCGTTAAATCACAGGATAATAAAACTTTATTGACCAAAAACATGTGTGGATAATAAATAAAATATAATAAAAAAACTTAGGTACTTTTAAAAGGCTATTTGAAGTCGTGTTTTTTATTTTATAAATTATCTAATGATGTAAGAACTTGATGTATGTACTAATAAATAAACAGACTTATTGTGTGAACAAAGTTAACTGTATAAGAATCGTCGAATTCTCCCATTTCATTGCTAATTATTATTATTTTTTATGTATTTTATTTATTTACTTATATAGGTTTGTCATTGTTACCTACGTAAAGTAAAAAATAATTTGATATAATTTTATTTGAAATGCTTTCCCTTTTCGATGGAGATTTTAAAACCACCTGAATTTTTTAATCTGGTTAATATTATTTAAACGTGTTTATCTTAAATAATGACTACGGTTAGGGTTAATCCTACATAGAAAAAATATTAAATGAGGGCGATGTTGAACCAAGTTAAAATATGTGAAAAATAATAAAATTTCTATTCCATATTTATACTATAATAAATACCAAACAAAAAACACAAAAAAAAAATTTGCTCAGTATGTCTCGCACCTCTGAGAATCATGATTGGATCATGCCATGGGCGGAACAGTTTTTTTTTTTAATTTGAATAAATTTTATTTATATACCGCAAGCATTTCGGTGATCAGAGACATCGTGAGAAAACGTGAATAGATCTGCGAAATAAAAAAAGATGCGTGTGAAGTCCCCAGTCCGCACTGGGCCTGCGTGTGGACTACTGCCTAAGTCTCTCTTACTATGAGAGTAGGCCTGTGCCCAGCAGTGGAACGTATTAGAGGCTGATGATGATCATGATTTCGTATGTTAATTTATACGTGACGTCAGTAATGTCATAATGTGTCGGAGACATTAGGTATATCACACAGTCAACCGAACAGATTATGAGCAGTGCTCGGAATAGGTAGTGCCTATTTACCTAAACTTCAGAGGAGGACCTAACTAAGAGTGGTTACAACCACCAAAAAATATTATTTATTATTATTGTTCGCGGGATTTGCCGGAATTCATAAGAGTACCTAATCGACATATACTCAGACTCGGGGTCAAATTATTAACTAAATGCAATTGTTTAATGCCGATAGCTTGAATGGTTACGTTGAAAACTTAAAAGTCGACCTCGTAAGTAGCCGTCGTCGAACATCAAAATGAGCCCGAAATTTATTTTTTTGGCCTTTATTTTTTTTGCATTGTGTTATAATATAGAAGATATTACAGATATATTCTGATTTATTTGTATTTTTTGTAAAATAAGACCATAGACCAAACCATACAGACCAAAATATGACCCCGAGTCTGAGTATATGTCGATTAGGTACTCTTATGAATCCCGGGAAATCCCGCGAACAATAATAATAAATAATATTTTTTGGTGGTTGTTACCACTCTTAGTTAGGTCGTCCTCTGAAGTTTAGGTAAATAGGCACTACCTATTCCGAGCACTGATTATGAGGCAAGAGACTTTAAATATGCGTTGCTAGCCACAGAGCTAAAGTCACTTTGAGTATAGACAGATTTAAAAAGTTTGTGTATTCACTTTGATAAATCGATCGGCAAATTGAAAATATTTTAAAGTCGGTAACATACATGAAAGCTGATTTTAACGCATTCACTGCCGGCGACACATATATTTTATGCGTTTTACGTACTTTCACTCAGTGCCGTGGACGCGTCTGTGCGTTTGGCACTACCATATTTTATGTGTCTCGCCTAGTGATTTGACTTGCCTATAATAGTGATATCGAGGGCAAAGCGACGGCAGCGAATGCGTTAAGCCATGATGTAACTGCCAGGCATCAAAGGGAAAAAATAAACATATCTGTTTTAACACACGCCAATAGCAAAATGTTTACATTAAATTCAAGACAAAATGAATGAAGATCGAGAGTGCATTAATGATTTTAATGCATTTATTTTTTATCGTTGAAAAATGATATCTGTTTGTTTATAAATTTTGTATCTGACTAATGTGTTAGTAACCAACCAACCATTTAGATAGCTGCATCCATTAAAATAGACCAAAAGTTTAAGTAAAAATAAATGTAAGATTTACAACAAAGTACACTACCGTTGGTCAGGGCCTCTATTCCACATTCTATGCGTAAGCGATAGATATCGCGATCGGATAACAATGCAGCCGCATTTGCTGTCAAGTTAATAAGACCTTCTATATCGTAGCAAAATAATTTGTGACATTGTTTAGGCAATGTGGAATACAGGCCCTGGGCATTTATTCGGGAACGTCCGAGCGATATTGTTGCGACTCGCGAGTGAGATTCGCATCCCACTCTTATGCTTTATGCATCGTGTGGAAGAGGGAATCTAGCGCTTCGCTACAATATCGCTTAGACGTTCCCGAATAGAGGCGCTGAAATCTTGAAAAAAAAAGTTCATAAGCTTAAGGTCACTTTATACGAATTCAATATGATTTTTTGATGAGTTCGACTTCAATGTAAATAAACTTTTTAAAGCCTTGGTAGTCTCAGCATCTTCATGCGCATCCCCGGGCGAGATTTGAATTTTGCGCCCCCATGACCTATTTTCTAGGAAGAGAATCATTGTTGGTCTGCAAACCCTGAGGGTTGCGCTGGCAACTCTGACAACCGCCCTGAGCAACCCCTGGCGCTGGATAGATTGTTTCACTTAACAGTTTTGACTTGTCTGTAGTTGATCAGCATATCAGCCTTATGCCTGGCGCTGACGTTGGTGGTGTACTGCTCACTGCCGGAGCTGCGAAACCTGCACGGACGCACGCTTATCTGCCACGTCGGCACTATGCTGCTCGCCTTCTCCTGCCTTGCCAGGGTCCAGTACGGCAAGGTTGAAGATACCTATTGCATATTTTTTGGTGAGTTGTGTATTGAAATTAATTGAATACGCTTGTTACGTTGCTATTGGTTTTATATACACACACACGTTTATACACTGCGTGTCACAGGACATTGTGTCAAGCCTCCACATGACACAAGCGTCCAGAGGTAGAGCACCTCTAGAGATATTAGATTCGCCTAAGAAATGTTGTATATTTGCTCTAAATCGGTTTCCAAAAGTCTCAACCGCAATTAATCATCATCTTGCACTATATGGAATTTGATTTTCTACCGCTCGTCGTATTCTACCGCTTGATACTATTTCTGTATATCCTATGCATATGCAGACAGTCCAAGTCCACCACAGTAAGGACTTTTGAGAGCGTTATTAGGGATATTTAACTTCACTTGTTGGTTCGGTAGTATCTTTGTGGTAGTATGTTAGTTTTGAACCCCCATACCATGAGTTTATGCAAACTTGTATCGGCAACAAGCAGTATTTATGATAGATTTCGATAACGAGAACGGTTTGCGTAAACTCTTGTAATGGTACAGTTTCCGTGATCGGAATTAGGCTGAAATGTGGTACACATAGATATTAAACTAGGTAAATCCAATGGGCAGAAAAGCTTGTTATAAATTCCGTACAAGATTATCTGAAATTTCCTATGTTACTTTAAACACCATAGACATCTTATAGGTTTTCCTGTAATCTATAGGTAAAGAGCTACTTTTTGTATTTTTTTCAAAATTTTATTTATTTATTTTTCGCCTATTTTCCTAAATAACTTCTAAACTATTTTACTTAAAATTAAAAAAAAATATATTTAAGATTCTCACAATAAGCCCTTTCATTTGATATGTCACACGATGTAGGTTGCATAACTTTTTTTTTTAATTTTCTAATTTACCCCCCAAAAGTGCCCCCCATGTTTAAAATTCATATATTTACGTCAAGTGTCCGTGTTGCGGTCACCAACTTACATATGCATACCAAATTTCAACTCAATCGGTCTAGTAGTTTCGGAGCAAATCGGCTGTGACAGACGGACAGACAGACAGAGAGACACACGACTGATCCTATAAGGGTTTCGTATTTTCCTTTTGAGGTACGGAACCCTAAAAAGTATTTTTTTATTAAAAACTTGTTACTATTTTGATATTAACTTTATAAAAAAAGATATGAATTAATTAGCCATATGTTGAACTGACTTAAAATTTTGGCTGACGGTACGATGTTAAATTTGTATAGCAACTCCTAAAAAATATATATTAGTCAACAGGACAAATACAACCCAATAAAGGGTTGGAAATCTTTTATTGATCATTGTTTGATTAACTAAACATACTTTGAATAGCATGTAATTAACCTATGATGATGTAATTAAGTCTGAGTACCTGTTAATTCATATATGTCCTTCTCAAGGTGTTTAAGACAAAATAAATGTTTGAATAGTTATAAGTACCAAAATGGGAACGAAATGTGTAACTAATCATAATTAACTCATTCGATCGTAAATAGTAGAATTATTCTTGTGTGCTCGCAAAATATAACACAAAAACCCATGCGGAATGTTCAGTACTCATTTATAACACTCATAGCTTCATGGAAAAAACAAACAGGATCTGATAATAGTTCAAGGGCTGGTGAACTAGCATCTGATATTATCGGATACACAAGATGAGTATAAAAATTATTTGACGTTGTAGAGATGTATTTTATACTTTTAAAACGTATACATATATAAATCCGGATTTAACCAATAAAACCTCCTATTTGAAACATGATTTTGCTTCAGACTTTGTTCGGGTGGGATTTCTTAACTTAGTCTATTGCTCGTTTTTTTTTAATCGAAACGGTGAAGTATTGGTGTATCTAGAAAGAAAGAAGAAAGAAAGAAAAAAACATTTAATTACCACAGAGGACACACAAAAATAAAATAAAAAACAACTCGTATCTAAGTCACAGTCTAAGTGTAACTCATCCTATTTCATCAAAAATAATCAAACGCAGGGCGTATATTTGGAAACGTCTAAGTGATACTGCAGCGACCCGTGAGCGAGACTCGCATCTCGCTCTTACGCATTAGGCGTCGTGCGGAAGAGTGGGATGAGAAATCTCGCTCACGAGTCGCTACAAAATCACTTAGCGTTCTCGAATAGAGGCACAGGGCATATGAATTGGAAGTAGTAGTTAAAAACAATGATCAATTACAATTTAAATAATTCTTTAATAAAATGTTTACTAAGTGTCTTAGATAGGTAGTTACCACTGACTACCATTAACTCTTCCATCGACTACCATCAGATTTACCGTAAACTCTGCCATCCACTGCGTCCGCTCTACCACCAACTTTACCACTCTTTCTCATATTTGGACAGCATGTGTAAATAAAATAAGGTAAAATTATTTACTAAACGACTTGATAATGTCATGATATTCGCTTTATGGCAATATTATGAAATATTATTTATCTACACCCATATCATAAAACCTCCATTGGTTAATCAAAAACCGTAGGAAATGACCACCATTTTGACAACCAATTAGGAAAAACCAGTGCTGCGATGAAGAAATAACATGACTTCTTTATCGTTTTTAGTAAAGAAATGAGATTAAATTTGGAACAGCTGTCAAACTCAAGTGGGTCTCTATTCTAGTATCCATAGATATTAAAACAGTTATTGATACGAAACGTCAATTCTGTATGTTTTTTTAAATATAAACTGTACAATATTTGATCTCGAGTGACGTGAGAATAGAGACTTCATCCGTTTGTCCGGCCGCCATTATGTTGACGTTTTGCTGAACGAAAGTAGAATTTTGTTGAATTGAATAGAAAAAGTTGTTTGTAATTTACATTTTAGTTGAAAATATGAATAGTAAGTAGTCTTCTCGGAGTGTGTGTGATGTGAAAATGCGCCGGATATCGGAAATATGCAGCCACGATTGCAACAAATAACTTGTTGCCAGAAAATATTGTTTCTGAACCCATCATGGAGGATTTATAATATGTGTGTGGATAAAGTTATGTATGCAACTCTGCATAATTTGGCCTTAAAACACACGTGCGATCTTATTATGAAACTCGCTAAAAGCTCGTTTCATAAAACCGCACTAGTGTTTTAAGGCCTATCATTATGCAACCGTTGCATAAACTACTATTTTCATATTTAAATAACCAATTTACCAAGTCTGAACCTTTTAAACATAGGTATCTTTGATTTACAGAATATTTTTTCTTAGTCTTTTAAATATAATTATAGTACACTCCTTTTTTGTTCTACCGTATTCGGGTAATTCGAGTAATTGCATGACATGATTGATACATTTAATCATCATTTTATCATTATATCATACAGGCTTTAATAACAACTTATATAAAACTACGTATATTTTTTTATGTTAACCCAGAAAGACACTCAAAAAGATTTTGTAAGATTCCTAAATTAGAAGATACGTAATTGAAGAATATGAGTGTTAACATGCGAGTTGTGATAATTAGAAAACACAAAGGTGTCTGTGTGTCTGTATGTAATTCGGGCTTGTTTGTGCAGGGTACAGCATTTACTTCGGTTTCGTGGCGGCGTTTGCTTGGCTCAACGTCATGTGCTTGGACATCTGGTGGACATTTGGGTAAGTGGTGTTTACATTTATATAAGCAAAAACTCTGACTAAACTATGTTGGAGAATCTCATCATAGTTTATATAAACTGGATCTACTGACATTGCAGTAATTCACCAAATGTTTGAACCACAAGTAGTATAGGTGCGTACATCATAGAACTTTAAGTAAAACGCTTTTCTAGATAATTTTTTATCTCTCCTACTTCTATCGTTAAGTAGGGGTAACGATTGCATTTGCATTTTACAAATCGTGACTACTTCGAAAAAACTCTTATCTACGAGTAGATCAACCAACCTTCAGCAAACCCAACCTTGCCACGAGTGCGTTAAATTTATTTGACCGATTTTGACAACGAGAATTTTGAAGTGAAAACTTCTTTAGGCGCGTTGATCAGGACATTGGTGTTCATGCTCCTACCAGTAGGAGAATCAGTATAATATTGTCTTCGTGCTCCTACCAGTAGGAGAATCAGTACATTGGTGTCTCGTGCTCCTACCTGTAGGAGACTTTAGTAGGAGCACGACCCCGCAGGGGCGTGAGCACTTTTTGGGTGAACAAAAATCATGGAACTCGCGTCATCGTCACTTCTAGCTTGCGAAAGCAATTTTTTGTGTTATTTCATAGGTTGTAAATGCTTATCCCCTTATCAAAAGCTATTTTTTTGAATTTTATTGTCTCTTACCTACAAGGTACTGCCTTTTTTTCATCAACCTATGGCTTGCGAGTCGCACTCGCACTTGACCGGTCATTTATGAATTAAGCACTTAGATGGTTCCAAGTTGGAACTGACAAAAAACAAAGTTGTCCTGTTTTTTGGAGTAAATTACCAACCACATTAAACAACGAAAACAACATAACCACCACCGCACATTGTTCGATTTGGGTTAGTATCATTTCGTCAAGATGCAATTGGTATATGCATCAACATAAATAAGCACTTCGTATAAATATGTAATTATGATGTCGTCTAACTTGCAAATGGTCTAAAATTGCACGTAGTCTGAATAGCAAGTGGTTTAAATTGCACATGGTGTAAATCTGCAACTGGTCTAAAATTGCACATGGTCAAATTACTTTCACTCAGACACTTCATCACTTCTAAACTGATCTAATAAGTCCGTGAAAGTGGCAACTTGGCAATTACAAAATTCTATAAACACATATCTAATAAATAACAATACAGTCGTTTAGTTAGAATAACTATTTAATACCTACCCTTAACGTATTACTCTATGTTTCATTTAGGTAGAGAATGACGCGTATTTCTACTACCTAGTTAGACATACTAACTTTAAGACGAATAGCTACGCAGTGTGAGCTTAGACCAGAGGCTCATTTCACGAAATCTAGTAACTTGTAATACAAGTAGAAGATCGTATTTCAATTCATATCATTGAAAAGTGATTTCCGTTTTTAACATAAGCTACAAGCTCTCGCGAAACGGGCCCCAGTATAGGTATAAATAGGCCAGTTGTGTTTTAGAAGAAACACAAATTAGACGAACAAACTAATGATTTGCTAATATTGGCCAGTTGCTATTTGGACCAGTTGCAGCATAGACCAGTTGCATTTTGGACGAAACACTTATTAGACGAACTAATTTTAAGACTATTTGCTAGTACTGACCAGTTGCTATTCAGACCAATTGCTGAATAGATCAAATACCTCTTAGACGATATGATACTAACCCATGTCTACCATGTGTCAAAAAACGTTTTACGTAATTGTTACAGCTTACATATTTAATGTAGTTGCGTAAATGATTTTAAAATATAGAAATTAATTAAAATTTCGTCAATAACCCAATTAATGTAATAATTCATACCGGTTCCACAAGTTTTTTGATTTTAAAATGAATAAGAACAAAAACCATTAAATCGACTCTCTGCGTATAATGAAACGCAACGTTACCAGTTCGATGTTGTTGAGTTGATCTTTAGATTTCAGGCGGGAATCCAAAAAAGATACGGAATTATGTGACCATTCGACCATATAAAGTCTGTTCTCCGAGAGTTGATACTCGTAAATATTATGATATCGTCTGGAAATAGCGACTGTCACTTACCTATCGCAAACTGTATGACGGGCGTCGCTTATCGCCGCGCGCACTGAGTTTCGTGGTACGAAGCACGCAGTGGTTGTCATGCGCGGCGTCGGGCGGGCGAGAGCGCGCACGCGGCGGACATATTGCATCTGGAATACGCTTCGAGTGTGTGGTTTGAGTGTTCGTGTGTTGTTTAGACGAAGCAATTGAACGTTTCATAATAAACGTCACCGAATCTGATTCTTCCTTCGACTCTGAGACTTCGTCATGGTCGTCGTCCGATGATGTGCCAGCAATGGAACATATACAGGCTATTCAATCATAATATTCTATGAAGAAAATATGGTTTTTCCCTTTAATTTTTATTATCATCAGTAAAACTAAGAAGCTCTGCGCCTCTATTCGGGAACGCTAAGTGATGTTGTAGCGACCCCACCCCACTCTTCCGCACGACGCGTAATGCGTAAGTGTGAGATGCGAGTCTCGCTCGCGGGTCAGTGCAGTATCACTTAGACGTTCCCGAATAGATGCCCTGTTTTTTTTTTTTCATCTCTCGGCGAACAGACTTTACACGGGAACAATTTTCGCATACGAAAAAGATAAAGTGCAGTATGATTCACAAATGAGTCGGTCTCTATAATTATAAGGACTTAACGAGAACACCCACATGTACCAATTGTGGTGAAATAAATAAGTGTACACGTAAGCATTCACGTATCAGTGGTGCTTCTCTAAACAACGTCTAGAAATTATTCTTACAACGTACAAGATGGGATGTTTACGTGAACGCTTAATACGCGATCACGCTACTTTCTAAGTATATATGTACGAGTTCTCATGTAATCTTGTAATTATTACCTAGATTGCGGAGGTTGCGGAAGTGTTAAAATTAAGATTTCGTGGATGAATATATTGATATCGGGTTGGGGATTTTCGCTGTGGCTGCAGTGTAGGTACGTGTACGTACAATCGGTACTTATGACTAATAAATAGTCTTTGGGTAAACACAGGCGGGCGGCGCGAGGCATGTTTCCCTGCATTCACAACTTACATATACATAGACATGGATTGTTGGACGTCTTATGTCACGTTCCATATCCTTAACTAAGTCCTCATTGTTAAGTCGCTTGTCGCAATATGGACAAATGTTTGTTGTGTAGGCATCGGCATCAATCAGTTTACTTTACAAATCTATTTGCACACGCTCGGAAAGTTTGCGACGGTTAATTCTTAGTATTTGAGTATACTTATATTTTTAAACTGTATTATGCGACCTATTTTGTAATTGATAGTCAACATGATTTAAGATTACAGTCTAAATACAGACTTTGATATTTAATTCACGTGTGTTTATATTTATTACAGATAGTAAAATAAAAACTGGCCAAGTGCAAGGGGGACTCGCGCACCGAGGGTTTTGTGCCACGCCACAATATATTTGCGTACCTATTTATGATTTTCTTCATTCCGTTCGGAATCCTTAGCGCGAGGCCTACTCCCTTGGCCGGTTTTTAGGGTTCCGTACCCAAAGGGTAAAACGGGACCCTATTACTAAGACTCCGTTGTTCGTCTGTCCGTCTGTCTGTCCGACTGTCATGAACCGTGATAGTTAGACAGTAGAAATTTTTACAGATGATGTATTTCTGTTGCCACTATAACAAAAAATACTAAAAAACAGAATAAAATAAATATTTAAAGGGGTGCTCATACAACAAACGTGATTTGTTTGCTCGCTTTTGCTCGATATTGATAACGGCAACAGGTAGACGCTTGAAATATTCACAGATTATTTAGTTATATATTCACTTTAAAAATAAATATTTACACTCTTCCTTGTAAATATTTATTTTTAAAGTGAATATATAACTAACTAATAGACTCAGTAATAGGGTCCCGTTCGTATACGGAACCCTAAAAAACGTCAGAAAAAAGTTTCTTGTATCCCTTAATTTTTTACTTTTTGTTTCTCTTATTATTTTTTAGTATATGCACAACATACCTTTTCTTTTTCGCACGCAAATATATACAAACTTAATTTTCAACGGTTTTTTAATTTTAACTGCAACTGTTAAACCTAGGGACTCCATTGTATTTTTCTGATAGATATCTAGTATCCGTAGCTTTTGAGATTTTTATCACTGACAGTTTCTGAGTATAGAATATAGTATAGTATAGGTATGTCAACTAATTCCAAATTAAAATCTGAAAAAATATCTTTACGTTACACTATCTTTTTTGGAATCTCATGTTTGTTTAATTGGTGACTAGTTTATTTTAGTTTTTCCTAATTATGCTTAAGCCATTTTATGCGGGCTTCTAAATACTAAAATCTTACCAAATTTCAGATTGATACGTTAAGCCGTTCCTGTGAAAAAGAGTGTTGACAGAAAGGCAGACAGACAGACGGATGGACAATAAAGTCACTGCAAAAACAATCCGTCTTTTCAAAAATTGGTACGGAACCCTTAAAACAAAAGAAATGTAAAGGCATGTTATCAAAAAAGTTATCTTCCATTTCTTAACGGACTATTTACATTTTGAACAAAGACAAACAAGGTCAGACGTACGTAATACTTCATTTGTTTAAAAACTTTATTAACGATTTGATAAAGGTTCTTCGTTGTGTTTTTGCGTTTCATTTAAGAGGGCGCCGACCGTCCATTGGCGCCCTCATCACTGTTATCGTGTTTTCTATTAAAGGAAAGTATTTTATTAAAATTTAAGCCGTATAAGTTGTTACGCAACTTAATACACAACGTATATGCTATGTCATATAGCTTTGCAAAGTATAACCATCATCTAATCAATTTAACAGAAAAAAGCGGCCACTATTTTCTATTAAATTGATTAGATGATGGTTATACTTTGCATAGCTATATTACATAGCAAATACGTTGTGTATTAAGTTGCGTAACAACTTATACGTCTTCAATTTTAATAAAATACTTTCCTTTAATAGAAAACACAATAACAGTGATGAGGGCGCCACTGGACGGTCGGCGCCCTCTTAATAATGTATCACAATTTGTTATTGAGTCATACAGCTGAATATTTTTAAGCACGACATCTTTGACTCATAAAATTTAGTATTTTTGGCAGATTCCACTTTCGAGACAAGACAACTGTAAGCCTTACAAAAATATGCATTTCAGCGCCTCTATTCGGGAACGCTAAGTCATTCTGTAGCGACTCGTGAGCGAGATTTCTCATCCCACGCTTCCACACGACGCGTAATGCGTAAGAGTGGGATGAGAAATCTCGCTCACGAGTCGCTACAGAATCACTTAGCGTTCCCGAATAGAGGCGCCGCACTAGTACGGTACCGTCAATATATATTTTCCAGAGAGCGTCATTTTCTACGTAAATCTTTTATAGAAACAGAGTAAAATGTTACACTATATTTTATGAGTCAAACGTTTCATAACGCCGCCACTACGCTCTAGCAGATTCCTCTCCCCTTGAACCAATACCTACCTAACATAATTGGGGTGACGAGACGAGTGTGTTGACTTAACTGCGCCCGTTGTATTATTAGCAATCACAATATCTCGTTAAACGTTATATTTACAGTTCAAGCAATTCTGCTAACACTCTTTCGGGGAAATTTTGTGATATTATTTTCCATGACATGATATGATTCGTAGACGCTTTAATAGTGTATTTTTAAGCAAACATTAAATTGTGAGTAACCTACCTATTAAGCAAACGATAATTAAAAAAAACCGGCAAAGTGCGATTCGGACTCGCGCACGAAGGGTTCCGTACCATTATCTATAATTAAGCAAAAAAAAAACATGTTTGTTGTATGGGAGCCCCCATTTTTTTAAGTGGATATATATCTAAATTTTCTGCGAATATTCCAAGCGTCTACCTGTTGCCGTTATCAATATCGAGCAAAAACGAGCAATGTAATTACGTTTATTGTATGGGAGCCCCCTTAAATATTTACTTTATTCTATTTTTAACCGACTTCAAAAAATCCGAAGGAGGAGGTTCTCAATTTGACGCGTATTTGTTTTTTAGTATTTCTATAGCGACAACAGAAATACATCATCTGTGAAAAATTCAACTGTCTAACTATCATGGTTTATGTGATACAGCCTGGTGACAGACGGACGGGCATACGGACAGACGGACAGCGGAGCTTTAGTAATAGGGTCCCGTTTTTACCCTTTGGGTACGGAACCCTAAAAAGACATGTATTTACTGAACGTACTTCACCATAGGGGTTTTCGTAAACTAGGGGTGCGTGATGCGATCTACGTGCTTATATATTAATGAAAACGTCGGGTGATAAGCGTGACAATGAATTTGACATTAATGTGAATCAACTACAAAATAAAAGTCACTTTTCGTAATAGAGTCATCGTGGGCGAGGCACTAATTGGACGTCGTCGCCCCAGAGGGGCATATATGAGTATTGTGACACAAAATGTTGGTAATGGCGTGGCGTTGCGATTGCGTGGCGTTCACAATGTCACGATGTTCTTAAATCAGAGACGGAGTACTACTACTATATGAGTAAAGTCAGATTCGGTCAAATTAGCATAAGTCTTTTATTGCCCGTTATCTTATAAAATTGATGATCTTTGATGTGGTCTTTTTTTATTAAACGTTTTAGATGAAATCAAATGAGACCTGCGCCTCTATTCGGGAACGCTAAGTGATTCTGTAGCGATCAGCGAGCGAGATTTCTCATGTCGCTCTTACGCATTACGCGTCGTGCAGAAGAGTGGGATGAGAAGTCTCGCTTACGAATCGCTACAGAATCACTTAGCGTTCCCTAATAGAGGCGCTGGTTCACGGTTTTCTTTTATGTTAAGTTAAGGGTTAAAATTCACTCTAAGTTTTACCTCAATTTCGGCTACATTCATTTAACTGACTCCGTTTCAGAACTTGTATTTAATCTGTAAGTTATCGAGTGTTAATAGTACATTGTGCATCTAGGGCCGTAAGAAGGGGATAACTAACGAGAGTCTATTAGAAGCCCAACGCCGAAGGTTTGAATTATCTGTTCTAGTTTAACTCACAACTCCCTCGGGAGTTATAAACCATACCAAATCCATAACTCCCGCGGGAGGTAAATCGGCTATAGCTGCTCTAGACGCCTGCGTATAATAACACCCTTTCCGAGCAAGTGTGATGAAAAGGCTTTTGTGTATCATAGGAACAATAGATATACCCGAAAATAATTAACATTTAATGCGGGGGTGCGTTATTAGTACATTATTGGATAGGCAGAGTTACGTACATTTTCTACTAATTACGTTCGTTCGTGTGGCGAGCCTATTTTGACCTAATGAATGACTTTGCTTTTGCTGACAAGCTTTTAAGCACTTTTTTATTTTACTTAACTTATTGAGTAAGTGATGATTCAAACAATTATATTATGTCAGTGTTATACTCGTAAACGTATGTTCATGGAGTCTAGATGGATCATGCTTCCAAGGACCAATAATGGAGGTAGGGTAAAGGGTCTACACAATAAAGGATTATAGATATTATATCGATGGGATAAAGCTTAATTATTAATGGCATTTATTTTGGTATGGATCTCTTTTCCTAAACTTTGTCCTTATTATAAATGTAAATGTAAAACCTACCTATGATTAAACAATTGGATTAAAGATACTTTATTATGTTATCTATTTGACATTTTATTTACCAGCGTCGATATGTTGAATTTTCAACATTTTATACTTTATCTGCAATAGTTACAATGAGATTATTATTTATTATTTTATTACTTCGAAATATTTTTCGTGATGGTTTTTCCGAAGCGCTGATATGTAGAATGTAAAATATTCCCATTTTAGGCTTTAATTTATAATATTCATAATTAATAAATAATAAATAATACAGTGTAGATGTGGATATGCAAACCTACCATTTTTGTTAGAGAGATTTGATCCTCATAATTGATCCTATCTATTGGTGCCATAAAAGAACATACATACATTCATACATAGCATCACGCCCGAAATCCCTAATGGGGTGGGCAGAGCCACAAGACTACTTGTGGCCACGTTCGATTCGAGTCCTAAGATGGTATGAAACACAAAAGAACGGACGTCATTTTTCATCTTTCGCCTGTGTCGGTTCGACTCCCGATTTTTGAAAGCAGTTTTAATTATGTATATGTATAAGTACGTATAAAGGTGTTTTCTTTTCAGTTTTGCTAGCATTCATATTTATGGTATTTTCCTATGAACGCCCGCATTTTTTCCACCTATACTATTTTATAATATTCTTGATACAAAATGAAACATTCCTGTTCCATTCGTGTCTCGTATCATTCGTAATAAATTCAAAATTATATTGGAGCATAGTTTGTTTACAAATTTGGCAAGGACACAAATGTATTATTTTATCGCAGGTTTTATTGTTATCGCTTAATTACATCCATTATCTGATAAAAGGTACGTCATCGCAGCTTTATCCGCCATTACCGAATCAATCCCCGTGACCCGAAACATAATGGGAAACAGTAAAGTTCAATTAATAGCTGTCGCATTCGTGATCGCCACATAATGGCCGGTCTAGGTACATTCACGCCGCGACACCCCGCGATGCGTATACTTTTCTCTTTTACACATAGGGTAAGTGATGCAGACGGGCATGCGTTTGCGGAGTGTCGCGGCGTGTATGTATTGCGTCCATAAATCTTTTATTATTTTCTGTGTATTGACCTAATCGGTTCAAGCTAAGTCCAATAAACGTGGGTATCTAATAATATAATAACATCATAAGCACGGGATTCAACGAGTAATTCGGGTAGTCCGATACGAAATAGAGTATTGAAAGATCAGACTTGTGGCCTCAGTACACGAATAAACTTATTTAACACATACGAGAGTGTAGTGATGAAATACGTTTACTGCAACACAAATACTTCCCCCAAATATCACGACAAAAAAATACAGGACTCGGTTGTATTCTACTTCCGCAGTGGTAGCTCGTCGACCGAGCGAGCGAAGCGTCTCCGTTTCAGCTTGGGCAAAAATGCTTTCGTATGTCCAGCGGATGTCCATTTGTTCTCGTCTACAGGCCAGTTCTCAACCGATTCTCGTGAAATTTTGAGAGAAAGTTTGATTATTATGTAGATTTTTTCTGTCGATTCAGCTTTTACCATCTTAGGACTAATTAATCGAACGTGGCCACAAGTAGTCTTGTGGCTCTGCCCACCCCATTAGGGATTTCGGGCGTGATGCTATGTATGTATGTATGTATGTGATTCGGTTTTTTCGATTTTTTTCAAAATGGCGAAGTTATGGGGGTTTTTGCGAATATAAACTTATTTGCGGTGTTGGTAAACTGACTACGACCTGTGCCAATGTATGGGGATATCAGTTTTCCAACGGCAAAGTTAAGTTTGTCGCGAGGTCTACAGCTCACGGAGCCACTAGTATAAAAAGTGTTAACATTATCGACCGAGCGAGCTTGGGCAAAAGTGCTTTTGTATGTCCAGCGGATGTGCGGCGTCTGCCCATTTGTTCTCGTCTACAGGTCGCAGTTCTCAACCGATTCTCGTGAAATTTTGTGAGCAGGTTCGATAATTATATGGTTTTTTTTTGTCGATTCAGTTTTTCGAAATTTTTCAAACTGGCGGACATATGGGGTATTTTGCAATTACAAACTTAAGCGGTGTTGGTAAACTGACCCGACCTATATCGATGTATAGGGATAACAGTTTGTTGTGTAACGACAAAGTTAAATTTGTTGCGAGGTCTACAGCTCACGGAGCCACTAGTTATAGGATGATTGAGTGTTAACTTTACCTACATAATGTAATAAACTGTCGTAAAGCGAATAATTGTAACCCTTCAAGCCCGGTCACATTGCGGGCGCGGCAACAGCGCGCGCGATTTATCCCGCTCACACCAATGCAACACAACGGCGCCGGCGCGTCGCGGGATGGATCTAGAGTTGCCAACTATTTATGGGGCAAATATAGTATTTTCCAGTCAAAAGTATCAATAAAATAGAACACTTAAAAAAAATTGTAATTTAAAGAAAAACCTTTTAAAAAGATTGTAAGATCTGATAGATTAAATATAATACACAATATTCGTCTTACTAACATTTCGATTGCGCATCTTCTGGCTATCCAAGCTGCAAAAATGCTTATTAAACTGGCCAACTCAAAGCCCATTTGTAAGGACTGACCGAAATATAAGTATTATTTTTGCGTACTATATATTTTTTCAACAGTATATAGTACACTGAGCCAAAATATAGTACAATACTATATATTATAGTACGGTTGGTAACCCTAGATGGATCGCCTTATTGCCCGGTTACACTAAGGGCCTAGCCACGACTTTGTGAACGTTAAATGGACGGTAGGGCGCCGTGCCGTGAAAAATTTCGCTGTCGTCGCCCTTATTTTTATATCTATAAAGGTGATGTCCAACGGAATTTTTCACATTGACGACATCGTGCCGTGGTGTAGTGGTCTGGTCAGGCCCTAAGCGCCACGCTCGGCTTGGCGTGGCGCGCTCGCAATGCGGCGTGATACGTGTGTACATACCTCCAATAGAAGACAACATATGGCATCACGTTATGGTCGCGCTGCGTTTCTGCCACGCCCGCAATTTTGACCAGGACCTTTTTATGTAATAGGTACTCGCCGTTTAAGTGCAAATAGAAATTATTAAGAAAGTCAAGTGGAAAAATCTCGAAAACCTTTGACTTACATCCTTATTAAATAGGTAATTGTTTTTTTTTTATGCCGAGAGTAATATTTCCTCACAATAGAAAGTACGTATCAGGTGTCTAAAGCATGAGCGTTCCGTTCAGTTCCGTCCCTACCTTATCATCTGTTTATTGCTAGGTATCACAAAAGCTAGCCAAACTACAATATACAATACATATCTTCAGTAATCATAATTTTTTACTGATTCCAACTACAGTTTCCAATGTTGCTTGCTTGCAGGAGCGTCCGCACCGTACACCCTTTGCGGAAGGCAGGTGCAGAGAAGCGTCGATTCCTGTGGTACTCATTATACGCCTGGAGTTTGACCATCCTTCTCACCCTGACAATGTTCCTGTTTGACAAATATCCCGTAGCCAAGGCCCTCGATGCAAATATCGGGAACAACATCTGCTGGTTTGGTACATGTGAGTCATAGAACACATTTATCGTTACATTTTTAACGCCCAATGCAACACCTTGTATTCGGCGCCGCACAGGGCCTCTATTCCGTACTGCTAAGTGGTTTACAAATAGTTACTAAAATGCCAAAACCGGGACTGTCTGTAGTACGACACATTCGCGCTTTTGGAATTTCGGTGACGATGTATAGTAAACAGTCTTTACCCGCAACTTCATCTGCGTGGAAAAATTTAGATTTTTTTCCCCTCTTATGAGCTCTCATCGAGCAGACACGAACTTGCTGTCAATACAAAATTCTACCCGTTTTCACCCTTTTAGGGTGCCTTTCCATTGAAGCGGAGCGGAGATGAGCCGAGCTAACCAATCTGATTGCTTTATCTTATGTCATTTAATGACATACGATAAAGCAATCTGATTGGTTAGCTCGGCTTATCTCCGATCCGCTCCGCTACAATGGAAAGGCATCCTTAGAGGTTGGATGTCTTAAAAAATGTAGACTATGATCTTTCTCAGGATTCAAACAATCTCGGATAAGCGGTTTAGCCGTGATACGCTTTCACACCGACAGAGTTACTTTCGCATTTCGCATGAGTATCGACTCTCAGCAGTACCGAACCGAATAAAGGCCCTCGTCCATTAATATCATTAAATTGTTGTTACAGGACAATGCAACGGAATGTTATAATGGTTTTTTAATACGAGGCGTTTTTTTCCAGTGTTGCTTAACCAGAACGTATCGGTTACTTGTTTACTACGTCCGTGTACGTTGTTTGTTACGTGTTTTATTGAAAACATTGAAAACAAACTAATTATAAATATGGATAGTCTAGACTAGACAATATTTATTGAATACTGTAGGGTAATTTTACCATCATCCCGCGCGAAGCTCAACTAAAAAATACGAATTAAATGCGGCGATTAGTGATTATTATTTAAAGTACTTATTTCTGATTTAGATCAGATTGTTAGATACTTATCATGCTTATAAGTTTTTCTAGTTAAAAATTATCTGGATATTGCTTTCAATAATATGAAATTATAAGGGATATATTTTTACTTTGCTTGCTATTTTCGGACTTTTTGGGATAGTTGGATCTACTTAAAATTCTTATTCACCAAATTTCACCCAGCTCAGTTCAAAAGTTGAAATGTGGAAAAGCAAAAGCCGAAGAAGAAGAAAGAATAAAATCTATCTTAGGATTTGTAACACTGCCGCAGAGGTGCTTACACGCTCAAATAAGTGTGGCGCTACTAATTATAACATCACACTCAACATCACAAACTACCCAAGATAACCGGTAGCTGACCTCAAGTCAAATAAAATTTATGTGTGTTTTGATACGAGTATCTGTCTGACGGGAATCGAATAGTGGAAAGTGTTTTCTAGGCCAACCAGTCGGTCATAAATTCATGGCAGTATGTATTCATTAAATGTATTTATTTCTATAAATTTTATAATGATCTCTATAAAACTCAAATATTACTTCGCACCTAAATACTGTAATTTATGCAACCGAGAAGATTTTGTTAAATCAACGTGTAGTGTTTTTTCAGTGTGGTAACGAACATTTTGTTTGTTTTAAGTTCAAAATACGAATTCGGACTGGCCTCACTACATCTTCTTCGTGATCCCGATGGGGCTGATCACGTGCACCAACTTCGTGCTGTGGGTGCTGACGGCGCGGCACTGCGCACGCGTCAAGTCCGAGGTGCACCGCCTGCAGGCCGGCTCCGTCGGAGACCGGGCCAAGCGACGCTTCCGCGTCGATAGAGCCAAGTCAGTACTTTTCCTTAGGTATTTTGGCCCAATACCAACTAGGGTTCGTCGCAAAACATCCTTCTTGTTACCGAATTTACACCCAGCAGAGTTGTAACAGGCGACAACAAAGGCGCATAAAGAAAATTTTGTAAATGAATACCACTCGAATATTTTGTACTAGCTGTGCCCGCGACTCCGTTTGCATAGTATAAGTTTAAATCCCAGGCAAGCTTTTAATCCTTCAAGATTTCAAATTAATGATTTTAAAATAAAACCATTTTTTTTGATATGTAACATTTTTCCTCTCGCTTTCCTGCAATCTGTACAAGTTGTACCTATATTATTTGGATGTTACTTAACTACTTAAAGAAAGAGAACCAAAACCCTCGAAAACTAACTTGTGTTTCTCGTTCTTGGACAAGAACTGAACCGAACTAGCCAAAGCGTTTGACACGGTCTCCATTCCCATTTTGCTTAAAAAGTTGGAGATGGTGGGTGTCAGAGGAATCGCCTTAAACTGGTTTGACAGTTACCTCGTAGGCCGATCCCAATGCGTGAAAATTGATCAAGACTTGAGCAACCACTTGGATGTTGCCTTCGGAGTACCACTGGGGAGTACACTGGGGCCATTACTGTTTATTGTCTACATCAACGATATCGCCTCCAACGAAGTTATTAACGCCGACGTCATTAGTTATGCCGACGATACGGCGATCATTTTTCATGAAGACAATTGTACTAAAGTAGCTAAATCCGCAGAGCGGGGTATGGAGGATATTTCTGACTGGCTGAAGCGTAACCTGCTGACACTCAATGTCTCTAAGACTAAATTCCTATGCTTCCATAAAACAAAAGCCTCCGCTCCCAATGTCTTACCTACCATTACGGTTCACAATTAAGATGCACAGTTGGTGTAAAGTTAATTGTTACTACTGTTTTTCTTATTCTATTAAATATTTGACATTTAACAATCTAACCATGTAGCAATTAAAAATCAGTTTAACATCTCTAACAAAACTTTACTAAGCAATAATTAGTCATCAGCCTTCAAAGCAATACAATTTTGTATGTAAATCTATATTTTCATTTCTTTCATTGTAACTTATTTCACTAACCTGGAAAGTATAATGACTTTACAACATAGAAACTCGAAGTGTACAACACGATTTAGGTAGTTACGAAAAGTAAAGGTTTGTCCCTTACGACATTTGAAATTTCCACAGTCGAGCCATCGCGGACTTTTCTCTAGGCTTTTTAAAGAACTACACTTATTTAGTACATTATTTTGATATATTTCTTAAGGTTTAACCAGGCGTCAGCTATTTAAGTGCCAAAAAATTGAATTTTTTGACGACTTGATTAAAAAAACATTGGGTTTTCTCTACTATATTAAAACTTATTTAGAATGCTATGTACATATCGATACCTTGCGGCTCAAAGGGCGTAAAGCACATTTTGGCGTAAAGCCACTGATCACACTACCGTACTCAGTTTTTCATTCTCTATCGATCTGTATAGTCCACGTAGCTGAATTCGCATAAAAAATACCTTTACGCCCTCCTTTTTTACGTCTCTAAACACAGTTTTTTAGTAAAATGAGGTAGTGTAGCTCAAAACATTTCCACGGCATTACTTCTTCGGTAGTAACTACTAACTGTACAAACAAAAAGGGATGTATAACTCGCAGTTTTTACAAATTATCATTTACCCTAAACATGAATGCAGGGCAAAACATTTATTTTTCCTTCAAAAAGGGGCGTAAAGCTCATAGTTTTTAAGAACTGTGCTTTATCACCCAATATTAATATAGCACAAAACACAAATTTCCTTCAAACAAGGACCGTAAAACTCATAGTTTTTACGAACTATGCTTTTCATTCCCAACAATAATAAGTAGAAACCAAAAAAAAACTTTTATTTATTCAAGAAATAGTCGTATAAATCTATTAATTATAAAGTTTGATTTACGACCTAAGGTAATTATACAGAGTGGTTTTTCATAGGCTGTAAAGGACATTTTCGAAAAAATATTGGGCGTAAAGGAAACTTATTTCGGTAAATATGAGGCAGCGCTCATTTATAAAGTAACAACGTGAAAATACTCAAAATTCTAAGTACTTTTGCCATAGAAGACTAATATATATTTTTAAACAAAAAAAACTACAATCAAAAAAGTTTTTTTTTTCGTTTTTTGCTTCTCCTGAAAAGTCCTGTTTTGTGCTTTACGCCCTTTGAGCCGCAAGGTATCGATATAATCCTTCCCAATGAACCAGGTCGTCCATTGGTGAAAACCGCATCTAAATGAGTTGCGTGGCTTAGGAGGAGTTAGTGGATATACAGTTTTCCAACGTCAAAGTTAAGTTTGTCGCGAGGTCTACAGCTCACGGAGCTACGAGTTATTAATAAGTGTTAAATTTTCTATAATACGATTGGAAAAGCTGTTGATCCTTAACGAAATGGTAAAAATTAAAAAAAAAAATGCTGAAGCTGCACGTTAAAATGTACAAACTATCTGAGGAAGTCTCAAATATTTCCTTTGAGACTACACTTTAATTGTACATATAGACTTGGATACATACCAATGACACAATTAGTATTTGAGTATTGGTTTGGCTATATTCGATAGAGGTACTGCTTTATTGTGGTTAAATACGCTGTGGCCACGTGGTTCGACAACGTTGTTCGACATGTCGGACGACGAGGAATTTTCATTCCTTGCTGTCCGACACGTCGGACTATATATATACGAGTACATAGGTTGTTTCACTATACTGCCTAAACTGTAATAAATGAATCCGTTCAGAAACAAAGTTTTAACAATTAAATACAGTCTTTTAGTTTGGGCTGTGGTTTGGGAGTTAAATTACTGAGTTGCATTTAAACTTTTGAATTGGACATATCGAAATGCAAGCAGGACATACGAATCGAAGATCTTAGGGTTTTTTGTATTTTACACTTCAACTTATTTTTGTTCGTTTTATTGATAAAAAGAGTGTTGACGGGCAGATGGACACGTTACAGATGGTTACGTTCGCAAGATATAAGAATACAATTTTTGCTAAAGCTCATACAATGTAAAAATTTTTAAATACCGTATCTAATTTAATTGAAACCCAAATGTTTCCAGGGCATATTTTAAGAGCTCACGCACTTTCTCCAGCGAATAGGGATTTATTATGTATGGATACTCTAATACTAATTCTTTTGTACTTGCAGTATAACTTATTAAAATATACAGTTTGTTTATAATTCAGAAGTACCAGTTGACGATTTGATAGATTTATTGAACGAAAAGCACAATCAAAAACTAATCAAAATACTCTCACGGAAAGTGAATATAACAAAATTGTACATTTCTCAAGCTTGTTTTAAACCAATAATGTTGTTCTATGGTCCGCCTGTATCATGGGAGGCCATCCTTTTGACTTCCATTAAGACTCTGCTGACAGTTAAGGCAGTTGTCAATTTACAGTTTGGAGTATACAACACTGAGTACCCGTTACAACTTAATTTCCAGATATATACTGACCGGAAAACTGTGGGTCGTGATGGGGGCCGGGTGGATGGCGGAGCTGCTGTCGACGCTGGCCGCAGACCCGCAGTGGCTCTGGCAGATCGTCGACCTGGTCAACTCGTTGCAGGGCGTCTTCATCTTCCTCATCCTCATCATGAAGCCGAAGCTTTATTACTTGATCAGGAAGAGATTAGGTAATGACCAGTTACGAACAGTGTTTATACATAGACTTTTTAATGGCCCATTCCGAATTAGTCGATCTGGCATTCGCATCTTGCGAACAAAAAATGTTTTTAGCAAACGCAGGTATTGAGAAATCGAATAAGAAAATATTACAAGCTAATATCTTACGAACGGTGTAAAATTACCTACTTAATTATAGTATGTGTTGTTTTTTCAGGTTGCTCCAGGATACCGATTGATACAAGTATATATTGAATTTATTGCCACATCTTTTTTATTGAAATCTTCCTTCTAATAAAATGACAAAGCTACTTTTATCGTAGCTGCATATTAAGATTTGAAATGGTGTAGTTGGCGTAAAGCTTGCATAATCTACTAACTCAAACATCTAATAAAGTACCTAATAATCTACATAAAAGTAGAGTGCTGTAATATGAATGGGCTTCTTAATAATTTACGTGGCAATAATTTGTTGACGTTTCAATTCAGTGCAGCATTTATGAGTCGGTACTACCTCACTTTGCTTCGAAATCCTATTTCTGAAGAGCATTTCTATTAAATCCCTAGTTTGGACTCGATTTGTGTATCACTTAAAACATGCCGAATAGAGGGCTGGTTTTAGTACCAATACTGCTTCATTTACTTTTTGTAGTATGTAGCAAGAACAGGATTTCTTAAAAGCTCGATAAAAAAACATAGTAACATTAATTAGAATTAACCTGAGGTTATATCGACTCCGTTTATTTTGTCTTAATATGCGCTAATCACATGTCTATCCGGCACTATTATTGTTGTAATCGCGTCTTGTTGCACTATTGCATCACCACTATGTTTGTGAGATCATTAACTTGTACTAATATTAACTAATATTAACAGGTTTGGAGAAACCCGACGCGCAGAAAAATGGCACATCATCGTCAGCTCGCACATCATCCACATTCCTCTCGAGGACCATCAGCACAGACGAACGCACTAACCTCAGGATCTCTCTGCCCAACAATGTTAAACAGACCTAACTATCAGTACTTAAAGTCCGTTGGCTCAAATACTGTCGTCCTTTGATCGTGATCTTTTGTCGTTCTCTAAGGTTCATGACGCTGCTCGGACGGCAATCATTTGCAAACGTATGGGATTTACTCACAATAGTACGCAAAACTATTTTTCTACTTGAACACTTCAAAGTTGGCTTTCAAGCTATTTGACCTGCAACGCTTTGTTTGGCTCAATAACACGATGTTAGGAAGGGACGAGATACGAAACGAGAATCATTTTAAGATACACTTCTATAATCGCACACTAGGTAGCCATTTTTACTGTTAAAATGAGAATTTCATTGAGTTTTTGCGGTGTTTTGATTCTTATTCTAAACATTACCTAACACGTAATCCTTATAGTGTTTTCGTAATTAAATGTATGATACATGATTTTTGATAATTTTGACTTTTAATATTGTCAAGGGCTTGTACTTAACGCAGCATAAGGTACTTGGTAATTTAATTAAACTTAAGTTATGCGGTTCTTTTAATCGCTATGACCACTTATAAAAATACCCCCAAATCATAAATGAGTACAGATCCTTATTTCACTAAATACCAATTATTCAAAAGTGATTCTAAATTAAAAACAATAGCAACATGTTTGAACGGCCCCTGTAAAAGTTTACATCTTTTTATATTTCGTCTAGTCATAGGTTAAGTTATAAGATAAGCAGAAACAGATGATTCGGGAAATCGAGGCAGAGATACATATCGCCTTCGACTGGCTTTAAGTTCCGCATGAAATCTATAACGACTATGATGTTTAGTTTATAATGTTTGATTTTATTTCCTAATGTTTGTAAATTAATTTACAGTGTAAATAAAGCTCTATTATATTACCGGTCGTCGCTTATCTAACAACACCACTCAAGTAATTTTGACCAACTTTACAGAAGAGCGAAAAAACATTAGCTTTGTAACAACGCGTAATTCAAAAAACAAGCAATAGTATACACTGCCTAACTTGCATGGCAAACGCAATAGTAGTTTATAGAACGGTTGCATAATGATAGGCCTTAAAACACTAGTGCGGTTTTCATAATAAGATCGCACGTGTGTTTTAAGGCCAAATTATGCAGAGTTGCATACATAACTTTATCTACACACATATTATAAATCCTCCATGATGGGTTCAGAAACAATATTTTCTGGCAACAAGTTATTTGTTGCAATCGTGGCTGCATATTCCCGATATCCGGCGCATTTTCACATCACACAGTCACTCCGAGAAGACTACTATTCATATTTTCAACTAAAATGTAAATTACAAACAACTTTTTCTATTCTTTGCAGAACGAAAGTAGAATTGTTGTTGAATTCAACAACAATTCTAAGTGGGTCTCTACACTTGAGTTTTGACAGTTGTCCAAATTTAATCTCATTTCGATACTAAAATCGATACTGTAATAACATTGCAGCACTGGTTTTACCTTATTGGTTGTCACAATGGTGGTCATTTCCTACGGTTTTTGATTACAATATGGAGGTTTTATGATATGGGTGTAGATAAATTATTATTTCTTACAATTAATTAATTAGTTTACCTTTTATCTTTGATAATATTTTTTTTACACAAGTTTAGTCACAAAACTCATGGTAAATAATAAATGAACACGGAGCGCAAAGTTGCCAAAGTATAACAACGACTTGAGCGGTGTTGAAAGGCTAACCAACTTGCGCGCTGTCACTATTTTTTTAAATTCTGGTATTGGCCGAATCGTTTAGAATGTGATGGGTTGATCGACGCGCAATGAGTAGCTATATCCAATGACATTTAGATGTAAAAACCGCAAATTTTCGACTTGAGCGGTGTTGTTCGATTAGCGACGCTGTGTCCCGCGCCTCACGTATTATTTGCTTATTGCTATTTCTTTGAGGACTCGGAGAGTCTGCCTAAGATTATTGAAAACGGTTAGTACTTAAGCTGAAAAAATGTAGCAGACAGACATACTTAACCTTTTGAACGCCACGGCTAACGGCAAAAAAGCGTGCTACGAGCGCTCGACGACGGCTGCAGCCGCAAAATTTATGAAAAACGGCATATCGTGGCGTCAGGGGCACGGAAAACTGCCAACGGCCACAGCTGACTGTGGCGGTTAAAGGGTTAAGGACCAGTCAGATTGCGGGCGCAGCAGGACTGCAGCGTGTGACCTGGCACTTACTCTTGCATTTATAATACTAGTTAGCACATACGAGGGGCGGTCCATACATTTTTAGTCAAACAGAAAATAAAGGAACTATTTAAAAAGTTTAATTACAATTTTTCAAAGTATTCTTCTGCGACATCTATGCACTTATGCATTCGACTGAACCAGTTTTCAAAGTAGGTAAAAAAATGATCTTGTGGAAGGTCTAAAAAAAGTTGCCTAAAGTTGCGTTTACTGTTCCGTCCGTCGCCGCAAATTTTCGTCCCCGCAATGATTTCTTTAAGGTGGGGAATAAAAAAAAAATACACGGATTCAGGCCTGTAGGAAGGATGTGGTAGCAAGTGCACACCTGGTTTTTTTTTAAACTACATGGTTCTGGCAGCCGTGTGAGCAGGAGCGTTGTCTTGGTGGAAAATGGTACCCCGCTTTCCACTCCTTGGACGACTGTTGCTCAACTCCTCGAAGGCTTGCGGCACAAAAACTTCCCTATACCATTGGGCATTAACCGTTTTACGATCTTCTAGGGGGACTAAGGCTATAGGTCTACTACGTCCAAAAAAATCAGCAATCCTTTTTTTGTTGGCACTTTGACTGCGAACTTCTTTAGTCGGTAAATCGTCTTCTTAAAGCACCCATTCCGTCGATTGCTGTTTTGTAAGTGGGTCGTATCTATATATCCAAGAATCGTTGGATGTCACAATGTAAGTCGTCTGTTGTGAGTTACCTCCGTCGAATTTATGTAGCATAAAATGGCACCACCCTACACGTCGATCTTTTTGCTCCTGTGTGAGATAATGAGGTATCCATCGCGACGCAACCTTCCTAACTTTAAGGCGATCATGTAAAATGGTGGATACTGCCTGGGATCCAACCCTCAGTTCATCCTGAATCTCAGCCTTGGTAATGTTATGACATTCTTTGATTAGCCACTCCACCCTGATAACGTTTTCTGGAGTGACTGCCGTTGGCGTTCGCCCTGGTCGAGGGTCATCTTTGAAGTCGCCCCCACCCACGTTTAAATTCACGAAACCAGTAAGCGATGGCGGCAAGTAATAGAGCTAGTTCCCCAAAAGCACTGATGAAATTTTTATGTGATTCCTTAAATGATAACCCTCGTTTAAAATCATAATATATCATAGCACGAAATCCTTCCCGCGTTACCTCCATTGTAGTGATTGTAAAGTAACAGACATGTTAATTTGAAAAAAATATTTTAAAAAAACTGAATGTCGCTGGCCAGTAATATTTGACCAAGGAGTTAGTAATAAAATTTGCCTTTAAATAATGATAAAATTAAATCAATAGGATTGATAATATGCCGTTGGCTAACTATTTTTGGACCGCTCCTCGTATGTGATATGATGAAAGACCGCTAAGGTTTGCAAAGTGCGATTGGATACGACTATTCGGGGATATGATGCCCGATGGTTTAGGGCCTCTATCGGTCACTTTATCGCTTTTTTTGTCACTCTATTTTTAATGGATACTTACGAACTTTGCAAAGTTCGATGTGAACAAAGTTACAAAACAAAGCTTGGTAACTGCTTGGTTTCTGTATCATGCAGACCAGTGCAAATTATTGTAGTCTAGACATTAAGCACCATGTTGGACCAAAAAGTTCATTAATTTGTAACTTATCGCTTTTTAAGCATTTTATAACTATATGTAATAAACTAGATAAAGAAGACGAAGATTGAGCAAGATGGAACGGTACCACAAAGGTGTAAGGTACAAAGGGTACCAGTGCATTAGGCCCGAATGGCGTTAATGTCAAATCATGTACAATAAATATGTGCTTAAAATTTATCTACAATAAAAAAAGTGTCTAGAAACAAATATGTAGTTTCAATACGGGCGATAGCGTTCAGAAGCGATTCGAAAATTCAAATCTTTTGTCAAACTTATTGCGCCACCAAAAAACAAGCGCAGCTTTTAAATCTTTTGATGATGAATCTATCGCTGGGTTGGAAAAATCCTCGACTGAGAAAAAAGCCGGCCAAGTGCGAATCTGAATCGCGCGCCAAGGGTCCCATAACCTTTGCAAAAGAGACAGTACGTTTTAGATAAGGAACCGTAAAAATTAAAATAAAATAGCTTCTAATAACCGGGTAACCATTTACAACCTCCCCATGTAATTTAAAACAAGAAATATCTTTCGCAAGCTCCTATCTCTAGGCAACGGTCGAGTGTGATACGGGGTTGCAAATTCCGTTTTATTTTCTAAAATACCGTCAATATTTGGAACTTCGTTTTAATTTTCCTGTAAAATATAGGTATCTAAGTTTTTCCCAGCATGAATAATTTGAGATTTTTGGGTAGGCAAATTTTAGAGATAAGCTGACTATAAACACTTAAAAATGGTTTTGAAATGCTTGAAATAATCCTTTTTTATAATGACACGCCTTTGACCCTATTTTGCTTGACTTTTAAAATTCAACCGACTTCCTTGGCCCATTCAGTAAAATTTTAACATTTTATTCCTGAAATATATGGGGGCACGAAAGTTCTATATATGGATATATTATTCATATATCTACAGAAAAAAAAGAGTTAAAATTATAAATATTTTAAATAACAAATAACAAACGGCGCAATCACTATTTAAATAATGTTTAAATAGTGATTGCCTATTTCAGCTATTCGGGGTTGAGGTTCTGAGATCCTGGGGGGAAAGCACCCACAGGATCTTTAGAGAATGCTCTAAAGATCTGGTGGAGTTGACGCCTGACCAGAAGGCTGGCTTGTATCTGGCACAGCGTTGCCATCCAACGTGGCAATACTGTCTGCCAGTCTTTTAGGCACGCTGCCAAATGTCCCCAAAGCCATTGGGGGAAATTATTTTATATATATTTGGTATCTAATAAAGAATAAACCACCTTTTAAAACCACTAAATCGTTGATAATTAAAAATCATTCTAAGTGACGTTCACTTCGTAAGTTCGACATTTCATTAAATGAATCGTGCATGAATTAAACATTTCGAACTAGGTGTCAAGTACGTACAGTTACGCCGTGATATCATCGACAATTCTATAAAATGAAATAATATAATACAATATTTTACTTCGTACCGACTCCGGTAAAATAAAACACAGAAGGCTTCCTTTCTTTCCATATTTATAATTTTATGTAGTTTCGCATCACTGTTTTTCATAATAATTGCAATAATATCTACACAGAAATCTAGTAATCCGTGACTTTCTTATAAATAAGTACAATGGTCCCATAATATTTGTAATCATTGGAATTAAAATAATTTCATCTAACCACTACTTATTATTTAAGTAGCGCATTTGGGAATGATACAATATGTATAGTGCTTATTTAGTTTGGTTTAAATGAGTTATTTATTTACAAGTGTTGAAGAAAACATGAAATAACAAATTCTCGAAACAAACCTATGACAATTAAAATAGCTCCATGAGCATGATAATATCTACACCTATACAATATTTTGTACAAATCCAATGAGTGTTTGTATTGCACCTATGCAAATATAAATAGTAAGAATACTGAAAAATAAAGAAATGAAATACTTATTTTATTGGTACCTGGATTTGATGATTACCAATTAAAAAGTTATACCTAAATAAGCATTAATAATTAGTACCTATAGTAAGTAATAAATATCGCATTTTAACAACCTATCTAAGTACCTAACTAATTTAAAATTTCAATAGCGAGGTTTATATTAAGCAACAAAAAGTTTTCATTAAGTATTACTATCTTATCACGTAGGCAGTATAATAACGAAGAAAGAAGATAATTTAATTTGGCATCTATTAGGTATTATTTGTCAGTTTGCAAAATTATTTTTTTAACCGCAAAAAATAAATTTCATCTATGTTACGAAAGTTTACAAAGAAAGCTAACTTCGTTACAGTTTTCATGATTCGTTCGAAAATGCGCGCACCCTGGATTATGAGAGTAAGAGGTAGTGGGTGCCAGCGATGGTGTGAGGATTGCGTGTCGGTCAGGTGCGGTGGTTGGGCTGCACGGTGATGGGTGCGGGCGCAGGCGTGCTGAAGGCGGTCGGCGCCGGCGACTCGGCTGGCGAGTCTGGTGCGTCCGCCTCGGCGTCGCGCTCCGCAATCTCTTCCTCGTCGATGATGGAGATATCGCGGATGGATGGCCGGTGCGAACGACGCCAACCTGAAAGTTATATAGTTTACTAGCTACTAACTAGAGACAAGCCATCAGCACAGATGATTGTTCGACTCGTTTGTTTTCATCTATAGAAATAAATAAAATTGAAGTGTCTGTTTGTAATGTCAAAATAACAGCTTTTAACAAAATACATATGAAAGTATATAATGGTAGGTAGATAGTGGGGCCAATTCGAAAGTGTTTTCGCTAAATTTAGAAGTCGCTAAATTTGAAATAAGAAACGTTCGACTCGCTAAATTTAGAAGTTGCTAAATTTGAAATAAGAAACGTTCGACTCGATTTTGAACCTTGGAGCTATACAAAATCGAGTTTGACGTTTCTTATTTTAAATTTAGGCAATCTTAAATTTAGTGGACACCGTTTCGAATTGGACCCAGTAGGTGGTTATAATAAAAAAATAATTTTTAAAATTGTCCATCTCTCTGTCTGTTTGTTGTGGCTAATCTCTGAAACGGCTGAACAGATTATGACAAAAATTCATATAGCTGATGTTATAAGGAGTAACTAAGATTATTTTTATTTTAGAAACAGAATAAGGGCACCACGTAAAAAACCCTTGAAATTGTGAACAAAACTCGACCAACGCGGGTAAAACCGCGAGGGATAGGTAGTCTGTAAAACCGTAAGTGTTCAAAAATAATAAGATAACTTCCTGCCATGATAAGCCCGATTCGGTCAAGGCAAAAAAGTACAGTGAATGATGTAGGTAGTAAGAGACTATGCTACTGAAATAAAAAGTAAAAAAAGGATGGTTTTGCGATCCATTAAAAAGCGTATGCAAAATGTGTTTTTTTATAGCATATGTATTCCTAACAAATTAATTCAATCAGCTTCATGAGTCTTATGAGTATGTAGCACGTGAGGCCGCAGCAAACTCATCCGGTATTACGCTAACGTCCAACAGTATAACTATTGTTGTAAACTGAATAATTCACATTTAGTAGAGGTATACATAAATTAGATCAACTTGGAAATATGGCAAACTGTGTCTTGCAGATTTGTAAATACACTGACTATATTTTTATTGAATGAGATAGAAAAAAGTATACTTTCACCTCGATTTTTGAAGCTAATAATACGAATAACCCTCAGCAGAATTATAGTCGGACTCTCACTCAAACAATGCACAATCTTAGAATAATAACACATAGAAACCAAGTCCGCGCGAACAATTATTAGCAACAAAATTGGAGCCATTTCTGGCTCCAAACGCCGGGACGCTCCGTAGTGTCATATCTCAAAGCGCACCAAACGCATCTCGCGATAAAATAATCACTATGACGATTTGTGCGATTAAATTGTGCCACAATACATCTGAACAATAAAAAAAGTGTAATAACAGCACTTTTCACACGTAAGCTTTAAAACTTTCTTAGTATTTTCAATTTAAACGCTTAAAGTACTAAATGGTTTATTTCAATGCACAGTGTTGCTCGATAATGAACAAATTTTCCCATTTCAACTGACTTTACTGCTTCGACTTACTCAATTAATTAAACAGTTGCCTCAGATATTTTATATGTGACACACGCTCTATATGAAAGTGCCTGTCGAATTTAACCGAACCGTACCTGAAATTGTGTTAGTTGAAAGTTGAGAAGTCTAAATGAACTTTATTTCCACTCCTGTTAAAACTTTACTGCAATATTTTACTGTAAACATTTGATGAATTATTTATAAATAATTTGCTATAAACCAACTCGTTATCTATACATATAAAACATTACCGTGACTCACTTATGACAACGCACAGCCTAAACGGGTGGTCCTAGAGGTTTGAAATTTGGAGGAGACATTCTTCGAGTACCCTAGAGGTGCATGCACTAAGGAGGGATTTATAAATTCCATCCCTATAGGTGTAAAAAGGGGTAATAAAATGTAAATGGAAAATGTAGGTGTCGGGTCCACTAGTCAACAATACAATGTATATTTTTTTTAACAACTACCACTGATACGTTTCCCTATTTTCGGGGTAAATGCGATTCCGCAACATTATTTGTGTACCTGTGTGTGCGACGTCATGTATAAGTACGAGTTGATTACTCCTACATGTATTCATTTTGTGCTTCACTTTTGACGGGTCTGCGGTTTGACACATTCCTTCTTTGTTGTTATTATTCTAAGTGCACAATGGTAGAAAAATTGTTCGACATCACAAACAAAGATAGGAAAGGCCAAAGATTATCGATATTCTCAAAGTTTATAAATATCGTTCCAATGGAATTGGACCTTCAGTCGTCAAAATGATTTACCCACGCTTATTACGAAAGTTTTTGTTAGTTATTTTTGCAATTGTTACTTTATGTGATGATTCTTTACAAGCCAAGTCTGAGAGACAGGGACTTGACTTTCCACCAACATTAACGTTTAAGCTTGTGACATTTGTTAAAAGTAAAGATGAGCAATCAAATAACCAACTTGGAGGAATGCATTCTTTGAACAATAAAGAAAATTTGTCTTTTGATGAAAATAAGAAAACGGAAGATGCTATTCAATCTGATCCAGAAGATGATCACCGAAGAATAACAAGGCAGGCAACATATCCCGGACAGTCGACGCAAGTGACAATGGCTACAACTGGTGGTAGAAATAATTTCCACGGTGGTACTTATAATAATCCGACCCCAGTGAATCAGTATTCATCTTATGCTTTAAGTAATAATAACCAGCCACAACAGGTGTATAATAATTATAATAGTAATATCCCTGGGTATCTTCAGTATAATCAGCCTAGCCAATCATCACGGAATTATAGTGGAAGCCCTGCCTATCTCCAAAATGTTAATAACACTCAGCAAAATTTTGGGCACCAGTATCCTAGTAATCCGTTGGCAAATCAATATGTTTCGAATCAAGGATCACATTTATACCCTAACCTCATAAACAATCATCAGTACCCCAATAGTACTCCGGCACCACAATATCCAAGAAACCCAACTTCTGGCTACAATCAGTACTATTCCGCTCAGCCTAGCCAAACAATACAATATCCAAACAACCAACGTCCAGGGTCCCACCAGTACTCTTCCACTCAGTCAAGTCTAACACCACAATATTCGAACAACCAACGTCCAGGCTACCATCAGTACCCTAATAACACTCCTGGTTATTCACCACAATATCCGAGCAACCAACGTCCTGGCTACCATCAATATCCCGATGTTACTCAAACAGGCCAATCACTACAGTATCCAAGTTCACGCCCCATTTATTCTCAGAACCCTAATAATACACAGAATATTTTTGCACAAAATTATCCCAGTAATCTACCGGTCAATCAATACCCTTCGAATCAAGGGTGACATTATTACCCTTACCATTTAAATGGAACTGATAGCAGTGGCTATCCTGGCACGTTATCAAGTAATGAACCAAACAGATATGCTGCCAATAATTTACGGAATCCAAATTCTTACATCGGTAGCAATCGAAATGATACTAATGTCTTCTTTCCCACTCTAAACAAGGGGCCCAATATAGATCCTAATAGAGTGAATCCTCAAAATTTTGCTATATAAAAAGTAATCGACTGTATAGTTGTAGTTTGACTTTAATGGTAATAAAACTGTATAAATGCGTACAATTTTTGAATACCGTTGTCGAAGTTAACAACTGTAGGTAAACATGTTTCTTTTTTACAAATAAAGGTATTTAGTTTTGACACCAATTTTATAATAAAGACCACCCCTTCCATTGGTCAATTAAGTATATGAAAGCGTTTTTTTTAGCAATAAAATTCCAAACTGAATGACGTGTGAACAGATATTAGTAGTTTATGTAACGGTTGCATAATGATAGGCCTTAAAACACTAGTGCGGTTTTATGAAACGAGCTTTTAAGCGAGTTTCATAATAAGATCGCACGTGTGTTTTAAGGCGAAATTATGCAGAGTTGCATACATAACTTTATCTACACACATATTATAAATCCTCCATGATGGGTTCAGAAACAATATTTTCTGGCAACAAGTTATTTGTTGCAATCGTGGCTGCATATTTCCGATATCCGGCGCATTTTCACATCACACACACTCCGAGAAGACTACTTACTATTCATATTTTCAACTAAAATGTAAATTACAAACAACTTTTTCTATTCAATTCAAAAACAATTCTACTTTCGTTCAGCAAAACGTCAACATAATGGCGGCGAGACCCATTTTTTTTTTTAAATCATAGACAAACGGATGAAGTCTCTATTCTCACGTCACTCGAGATCAAATATTGTGCAGTTTATATTAAAAAAACATTCTGAATTGACGTTTCGTATCAATAACTGTTTTAATATCTATGGATACTAGAATAGAGACCACTTGAGTTTTGACAGCTGTTCCAAATTTAATCTCTTTTCTTTACTAAAAACGATAAAGAAGTCATGTTATTTCTTTATCGTAGCACTGGTTTTTCCTAATTGGTTGTCAAAATGGTGGTCATTTCCTAAGGTTTTTGATTAACCAATGGAGGTTTTATGATATGGGTGTAGATAAAGTTTGTTTTTGTTTTATTTGTAGAGTAGTTTTAATTTTAATTTAGGATTTGTTTTTGGTTAAATTTTTATGTATTATGTTATATTGGTTTGTTATGTTGATTTAATAAATACTTAATAAGTGTTTGTACTTTATCATAGTAAAATTATATATCCTGTACTTGAGTTTTATTGAGAGATATATATCACAAATAAATTGCTTAAAAACATAATTATACTTCTGCGAAGTGTAAAGATAAAGTTGAGAGGTGTCTATTCGGGAACGTCTAAGTGATACTGCAGCGACATTACGCGTCGTGCGGAAGAGTAGGATGAGAATTCTCGCTCACGAGTCGCTACAACATCACTTAGCGTTCCCGAATAGACGCGCTGAATCTAGTTTGCTATAAAGAGCGATTATTACCTTCTAACACCGGCGGTTTGCTCGTCTTGGTGAGCAGTCTGGGTCCAGTGATGGTGATGACGATGGCGCCGAGGGGCGCAGTGATCACGATCGACAAGATGCATACGGTGATAACCGTCTCGGCGTACCTCTCTATTGCGGGATCCAGTGGTAAGTTTGCTAGGTTAGCCACTTTTTTGATCTCATCCAGTGCCACAGGCGCTAATGCAGCCTAAAAATATTTATCGCATTAATAATAATGAATGAGGGCATTTGTAGAATGTAACGGTTCGGATTCGTGTTTACTCTTTAGGGTTCCGTACCTCAAAAGGAAAAAAATGGAACCTTTATAGGATCACTCGTGTTTCTGTCTGTCTGTCCGTCTGTCACAGCCAATTTCCTCCGATACTAGTGGACCGATTGAGTTGAAATTTGGTACACATGTGTAAGTCGGTGACCGCAACACGGACGCGTAACGTAAATAAATGAATTTTAAGCATGGGGACCGCTTTTGGGGACTAAATTTGAAAATAAAATAAATAGTTTTGAAAACTATACCGTGTGACATATCAAATGAAAGGGCGAGCCCTTTGTGATAATCTTATTTTTTTTTTTAGAATTTAAAGATAAACAGTTTGGAAGTTATTTAGGAAAATAGGCGAAACTTTACCATTTCCCCCTTGTCTCCGAAACTACTAGGCGTAAAATGTTGAAAAAAATACAGAAAATACTTCTTCACCTATACATTACAGGAAAACCTATAAGAAGTCTATGGTATTTAAAGTAACATTGGAACTTTCAGATAAGCATGTACGGAACGAAACCGTCTCCACGCGAGTTTCACTCGCACTTTTCCGGTTTTGTTACACGGCGTACCTTCCGTCAACACGTAACTTTATTATAAGTACCTGTACTGTAGCTTTGGCCATCCAAGAAAGTCCTACAAATATTTTTTCCTTCATGTTCAGGTTGCTTCTCACGGCGCACGCACTTGTGAGCATCGCTCGTAGGACCATGCCCGCAATTAAAATACCGCCTCCGACCAATACCAGGTGAAGCTCCAAGTCTTTAATCTGTTTAAAAAAAAACTTTATAATAATTAACTGTAATTGGAATAGGGCTATAGAGAAGTATAAAGTTAACGAAAAGATGTAACATAACATCAGCGTTGTAAAACAAAAAAAATATCAATTTCTTCCTTCCTGTCCTGGAAAAGCCGTCCAACTAAGTACCTGAAAGTACTCATGGTAAGATTTGAACACAATTCCAACGTGTTTAGATGTGTTTTTTTTTTTTTTTGTTAGTTACATTACTTTCAAAGCAATTTACTTTTCACAATTTGTTTTATAATTATGATGCTTATTTAGTTAAGATTATTCATACAATGTTGATGAACATAAAAAAATATCTCTTCAAATTTTGGCTGTGGCTGGATTTCATTTGGAAATGAAGTGTGACAATAGTAGATGTGTTATTGTATAGATGGATTGTTCCTCGCTCACTACTCGGCTTCTTCGCACGATTCTGCACGTCTAGCACGACCTGCCCGCGAGTCGTTTGTCGCTCAGTGCGTCCCTTGCATATTTCACTAGTTTGACAGAGACGCACTGAGCGACAAACGACTCGCGGGCATGTCATGCTAGCGCCCCTGGTAAGAGAAAGTTGTTGCTCTGAGCTTATGGCAATATGAAGTCGGTTAAAAAGAGGTAACACTAATAATGCCGTTTATCGTTCTTTTAGCTGTTTTCGGAACGACGAAAGAGCAGATATAGTTTTGTTCGATCACGGAGTTAAAGAAGGGTAATGTAAAAATTCGCTTTGGAAGAATATTTCTATACCTAGGATCAATAAGAATATACCTAGGTATATTTTAGCTATGATTAAGAGATTTACCCTACCACAACTTGTGCGCCGGTAACTGCGAACAGCATGGGTTCGAAGAACATCCAAAATATTTCAAAAGCGGTCGCTACTGGGTTGTCTTCCAGCTCCCAACCCTGCTCCGTCCAGTTTTTGCAAGCGAAAAAGCCAAATGCGATCACAGCCAGAGGCCCTGAAACATGAACAATTCGCTTTTAACAAAAAAAAAACAACAGCAGGTAACCTAATATGGGCATGGGCAATTATGTAATAGATACTGTTAATTCTGAGTTCCTTTATTTCCTAACAAATGGAAGCATTTTCTTATAACAAGGCTTTGTTTGTGAGAAAGTAAGCACTACAATGCGGAAAACAATCAATAGTGATTGAATCCCGTAAACAGTTTACAACGTTGCGAGTATTCTGTGTTGGGTGTTCATCACGGTGTCTGTTTATAAATTGTTAAGAAGAATTTAAAAAAAAAAACAAATAAAAAACCGACTTCAAAGACCCCTTTAAAAAGTAAGAAATAATAAGCTTTCGTAAGTCGTACCTAGAAACGTCAGACATATTGTAGTTTAATACTCAGTGCCAAGTATATGAACACAGTATGAGAGATGAATATGTATATAACGACACACATTTACTACATCAAGTAACGATAGCATAATGCCAATTGCTCATCACTCTTTACAAAATGTTGCTATCCAAGATGCAAGGACGTCAATCGTTGAAGAGTTCTTCTGGTTATTCACCATCGGTTCTTATTTACCACGTGCATTCTCATGAGCATAAGTTGCTTCCCAACCTTAATCAGAAATCTAATCGCCCCCCGGAAAATATTTATCATTGCGGAGTTCCGGTGGTCATCTTGTTCATCATCAGTTCCACTTCACCAAATAATGTTTTTAGGACGCAACTGCTTGACTTATTACAGAAAAAACAAAAATTGTTATATGCGTGCCTATAATATTTTAGGAGTTCCATCGATTCCTCATAGATCCTCTCATGACCTCAACTTTGACCACCATGGGATCAACTTACCATATCGATAAAAAAAAACATCCAAATCGGTGCCGCCATCTCCGAATTATCGGTGAACATAATATATAAAAAAATATACGCGTTGAGTTGAGAACCTCTTTCTTCGGTTTTTTTGAAGTCGGTTAAAAATCATAACAATCTAATATACATATGTATATATTTAAATAAATTAATGGGCTTCCATTTGATATTTGGTCTAAATGATAGTTGTAGATGGCAGGACGTAATAATTTTAATTTCCTTTAAATCTCGGTTTTTAAATGCTATTACGTTATAAAAATTAAATTAACTAAAATGTAAAAATATTTTAACCATGGAGCAGGCCGAAGCGAGAGAGAGGCATCTCCTAATAATACGTGCAGAGTACAGAAGAACCACCTTCTATCTCTATCCAGTCATTGATTCAACCACTTAGACCCTCTCATGATGGTAGTCGAGGCTTTTCGCTATCAGTCTGTTTACTGAGACGAGCAGGTGGGACAATAATAGCTGTGTCCACATCCCCCAATGCGGTAATTTCGTGGGCCAGGTCAAGCTTCGCTTAACTTGTCCTTCTCGGTCTTCACGAGGTTAACATCATGTGAGATAGTGATATTTACGAGTATCGCCCGGTATTGTAACCGGTCCATCAGAGCGCACGGTCATTCTCAGGAACGGGTATCAGTGCGTACTATGGCACATCAGGGCCAACAAGGCCGTATCGGTGGAGCAAGTTGCTGGGGGATGATCCTTGCTACTTGGTTGTGTCTGTGCAAATACTCGAAGTTACGAACCCACGAACGCAACGTATGTGCTTATTACTGTGTTCGTTGACATAAGTGACTATAACTTTAATATGGAGTGACGTGTAAATTGGTTTTATTAATAAATTATGACTTATGACTTATGACTTATGCAACGCATTTGGAAATTTAAACTCCTGAATTTGCATGAAAACAGATGACTTAGAAACATACATGAATGTGACAGCGTTGCGTATTATAAGTACCTATAAGTTTCTAAGTTATCTGTATTCATCCACATTCAACAGTCTAGATGTCATAATGCGTTGCATTCGTTGCGTACGTGGGCTCAGTAGGTATGTCTTTATCTTTAGCAAGATGGAAAAAAACCCAAAACGACATTCTTTATGGACTCTTTGGAATAGCGGCATGCTAGGCATAAATTTAACTATCCTCCCATCTTTCATAATGTACATTCAGTTGTTGTACGTCTTGACAATCTCATGCATAATTGCACAGACAAAACCCTCCCACTCTTACGCATTACGCATCGTGTGGAAGAGTGGGTTCAGAATCTCGCTAGCGCGTCGCCACAATATTGCTTGGCCGTTCCCGAATAGAGGCCCTGCGTTCCTTTCGTTGCGTGGACGAGGACTGAACTTAATGATTGGTATTGTTATTAATTTAGTTCACATCACTTCGTCTATGGTAATATCACGGCATGCATGTCTAGACTTATTCGTCTACGAGGCGTCGAAATTCGTAACACCGTGCCATGTTCTTACTATAGACGCATTAAAGCGAACAAAAACAATAAGGTAATCAACATGTACCAGGTCATCTAGCTCAGTCCTCGCTCATGCAACTACAGGAACATAAAATACGTGGATGTAATAGTATTTCCCATTATTTCAATTTCACCAAAATTATGATTATAAGCCTGTGCTTATTAAATGTTACACGCTCAGTTTCGACGAATCGACGAACTCTTTCCTTCTATCTCGATATAGTCCTGTGACTAGAAAGTCCGAGAAAGAGTTCGTCGGTTCGTCGAAACTGAGCGTGTAACATTTATGCGCAGTTACTTTGTTATCACGAGTGTAATTTAGTGACGGGAAGCGTAAGTCGCGCGAAAACTATTCAAAAGAATGGATTAGGCAAACCGAGTCTAGGCACCGCCACTCCCACCGTTCCGCGCCGCGCCGCCGTCGTTGTTAGACATAAAGATGATCTCACGACATGTTTTCGGCACGCGAGGTACATACACTCTTTCATTCTATCTCGATATAGTTCTGTGGTTGTAAGCATATGTTCTGTTAGGTTTATGAACTGAAACTGGAGTGGAACTAACCAGCGCCTCCCCAGCCGATCTCTTCCGAGCCGAGTACGGAGACCAGCCCCCCAGTGAGCAGAAGCAGGACACGAAGAGGCACGAGGAAGGCGTCGTTTCGTTCCGGGATCACCTTCACCAGGTATCCGCAAAACGCACCCAACACTATACCGGCAATTATACTTAGAGGACCCTGGAAAATATAACAAATGGATTGCTCATCTTTTCTTTTGATTAACGTCAATAGACACGTGGAAAACTTTATTCGTACTTAAGCCTAAGCCTAAGCCTAAAGCGGTAGGTAAAGTATGTACATAAATGTATACCTACGTACATATATACATACATACATAGCATTACGCCTGAAAACCCTAATGGGGTGGGCAGAGCCACAAGACAAATTGTGGCCACGTTCGATTAATTAGTCCTAAGATGGTATGATGGTGACAGGTGATCAGCCCATCGCCCATACAGATAGTCCACCATGTTGGAGAGGACCCGTCCCTTAGTCGAATTATACGATATGCCAGGATGATAAGCATCTGCACGCATTCTATGCTATTTCTTCACTCCCATTGCAGCAGAGGAGTAACATATATACATAACGTCTCAAAATATCTTTATTAAGGGAGTTCGGGGCATATTTCTAGGGACTTGCTTTATGCTTAGAGTTATAACGGAGTGCTTAAAACACTTATTACACTTCCGTAAATACTACTTAATGCCAATAAAATAACAATAGTTATACAATACGATACGCACCTGAATTATATTCATAGTCATGGATGCTGTTGAGAACATTATGGCGAAGACTATCCCAAACACAGCGACACTGGCGGCATCATCAACTCCAGATACAGCGAGCACCAGTGTAGGAATGCCCTTGGACACTCCATAGCCTTTCGCACGCAGGCGGAATAGGCAAGGCACAACCACGGCGGGCGATACAGCAGCTATTATTGATCCTAGGAGGAACGCTGCAACATAATAGTCGATTGTTTACCGGGAGTTGTATACTATTGCTGATTTGCAATTTTGCATAACTTTTCATTCGTTTCATTTTTGGGTAGAACTACTGTAACTAGTATCCAATGGCATTTAAAAGTATAAACGTGGTTTTCTTAGCGACAAAATCAAAATTATATCAAATAAAATAAAATAAATGTTCATAAATTAAAATTAAAATAGAAAAAGGGAAAATAAATGAATATGCCAATGAAATGAATATATGTATTAATAAATGAGTAAGTATCTCAAAATTCAAGCGAGATTGTTATAATTAATTCATGGGATTAGTAATGTTTTTTGTTCATGATCAAGTTATTTTTATTACTAAGATCCCTTCTCGGAAATCAAGTGGACGTCGGTGATAATCGTAATCAAAATTTAAATATAGCATTTGGGGCCAATTCGAACGTGGTTTCGCTAAATTTAGAAGTCGCTAAATTTGAAATAAGAAACGTTAGACTCGATTTTGAACCTTGGAGCTATACAAAATCGAGTTTGACGTTTCTTATTTAAAGTTTAGACAATCTTAAATTTAGCGGACACCGTTTCGAATTGGACCCATTATATTACTAACGGTTTAAACTGAAAAAGTTAAACGTCATCTGATAAGTCTTTTTCATATATTTATTTTATATAATCTTTGTTTTAGTACTTTGACAACTTACCCCAATCCCAAGGTAAGTTAAGGAAATAGTGCGACATAACAGCACAAAGCACGCATTCGAAAGTCCACGGTATCAAGGCCAGCTTAATCACAGTAAGGAAAAATTTCTTCATAGCAACGGGGTCCAAATCCAAGCCAGCTCGTGTTAAAATTATCGTTAAAGCTATTTTTCTGAAAAATAATATATAACGTTTATTTTACCTGCTAGCTAAAAACGGTTATTTCATACTTAGCAATACGAGTCGATTTTTTGGTATTATAAACGATTTACAAACCTTATATAAGAGCAGACTTTTTGGTAACTCTCGTCAAATTCGACGAAACCAATATTTTTCATGATAATTCCTACGATAAGCATCCCTATGAGTGCCGGCAGCGTGGTGATCTTGACCATGAGCCAGCCGCCGAAGTTGGCCGCGATGGTGAGCACGACCAGCATAAACAGCTGTCCGCCCGGCGCCGCGGTGTCGCCCATGATGATCCATACACCCACCCACACCAGAATGCCTGATTCAAAATACCATTCTTACACCTACTATACAATACATCACTGCTCACTAACGAACTTTCTACTTCAAAATGTAATAGTTCCATATTTTATTTGCGATCATATCTCACCAATGATGAATACTGCTAAGGTTTGCGCGAATTGCCGGTAAGATGGACATAATGGGTATGGGCATATCTTCTGCCAATGTGGAGGTTCCCACGAGGGAATTCCGGGTTCTACTTGATGGCACTTCGCACAACAAGCGTACCACCAAGACCTAAAATAAAATAAAAGTTGATTTCAATTTAAATAATATCTTATTGTGTTACATATTAATATTCCGTACACGTACCTCTCTATGTGTTCACTTTGGTGCGACAAAGCTTTCTTTGAATAAATGGACGATGTGGTAGAGTATTTCTTATACCTCCCTTCGATATGAGCTGGTCGATCTGAAGAGCAAACACGAGCGTTACTCGAGACTGGACTGAATGAAGTGATGTAAATCAATACAGCCTAATATAGCTATTGTTCATTGTCATGTGAACCGTCAACTGTCCTCGAAAGACATCTGCCGGTTCCTACAGTCGGAGCCGTCATTAAGTTCAGTTATAGGCTTCGTTTCTCGAAACCAGTTGTTTATTTAAGTAACACTTAAAACTTGGTTTGAAAGCCTGACGGATTGTCAACTTTCGGTTCTTTCATCAGACTGGTTTATTGATGATACGAGTTTTATTATTTAGCTTATAATTAAATGTACTGTTTTATTCCTAAACTCCCGTAGAGTTATAGACGAGAATAGTGGCATAAAAGACGGAAAACGGCATACTCTTAATAACATTCCAAATATTAAGAAAAGGAAACTTGCCCCAAGACGTATCCATTTCCGCCGCCATGGCGTTGTGTAGGTTGCTCTTGCGCCGCGATGGCCCCTCGGCCTGCGCTGATACGCGTCCATTCCTGTGCAAAAAAAAACACAAATTATCTACGCAGCCTAGATGAAACATTCAGGTTGACATAATACTTTTGGTAAGATTTGAGTTCGTGCTTAGTGCTTGTAATATTTTTTAAGTCAATAGAAAACTTTACACTTTGCGTACGTTAGGGCGGTCACCCACGGCGACTTTTTTCAGCGATGCAGTCGCGATACGGTTGTAAAACGGCCGCGCTACTAACTCGATGCTGTCGCTGGTCGTGTACCATTACCTACCCAAACACACACGATTGCACATCATATATAGACGCGAACCTGCATCGCTACTAACAAAATGCATCATCGATACAGACGCTCGAAGACCCGATTCGCTATTCCCTCCCGCGATGTCACCTAAGACAGTCGCGCGTTTTCATCGCAGTAGCGATGCTGGCTGAATCGAAGCAGCGCGAGCGCATCGCTAAGTCTTGAGTTTGCATCGATACAGTAGCGATGCTAAATCGATACAGCGCGATTGTAGCGCTACTGCATGGCTTCCGTCGCGCGTTACCAAGGCGATAAGCGGCCACATCGCTACATGTCGCGATACAGCCGCACGTTCACGAAACGCGCGAATGTATCGCTATAAGAAGTCGCTGTGGGCGAGCGCCCGTACAATACCCAATTTTAGAAAATTTCTGTATGAAATAATGCCTAAATTTAACGCCAAATTATAAAGGCAAAAATATATTTCTATTTGTACTCGAGCTCCGCACAATTACTTAAATAGGTTGAAATAGGTTCAAAATATGTTACAAAATGTCAAGTAAACTTAGAGATCACATCTTGAGGACATTCAGTTATGATCTTGAGCTTACAAAAATTGTATATCAGTTTTCAAACTGATTATCAAATCACTTTCAACAATGGTTTTAGGCAAACAATAAGTCCGCCTAAAGTGTCTATAGCATAGCACTTTGTTCTCCAATTGTATTGATACGATTGTGTGTAGCGTAGCATCAATTTTGTCCATGGTCCAATCGAAAAGATGATCAATAACTCGTAGATCATGGATGATCTATGTGTAACATTTTATGTTACTGCAATAATTTTTGATAAGGCTGTACGAGTCAGTTTTTTATGAACTGAGGCCCATTTCTCAAAGCATCTAATAATAATACTAGTGTTTTCTTCCATTTTATCTTTTTATTTAGGAGACAAAACAAAAGTGTTTTATTATTAGCAGGTCTTGGGCTCTCTAGTTTTGATTAACTCAAAATGTTAAATTATTTTATTATTGTATTTATATGCAAAATAAATGTAAGTAGGTATATATGTTTATAATTTTAACAGGTAAATTGATTCCACTAGCTTTAGTTAATGTAAGTACGCAAGCTACAACGCACAGTGCTCTAAATATAGAAGTTGTCAACGTAACAACAATTTTGGATTTATTGCTATTTATTAGTAAATTACGAGCTTTCAATCGTTTTTTTTTAAATATCTGTGCTAATAATTTGAACTAGGGCTAACCAATAAATTATATACCTACGTAATAAATATTGCGTTTGGCGAATTCTATTGAAAACTTGCGTAAGCCAGAAATTAGGAACATATAAAAAAAAACGAGTTGCAGCTCTGGCTTGGGCCAATTCTTAGATGTCTTGGGTCAATTCTTAGATTCTAAGGTATTATCGAGGAAATAGTTATTTTGGCATTAGCAAAAAGGCTATTGTTACTTGAATCATGTGTCTTATAAAAGTGGTATAAGCGTACCGGCGCATGGCACGGCCGCGGGCTCGCGGAATGTTTAATAGTGCGCATGGCTGTACTGTAAGCCTCCGCGATGTCATGTGCTTGCTGTGGATTGTTGATCCTATGTGGGTCACATTGGACTCGACATAACTACTATAATGCTCGATTACAAACCGTCATACTATATACGCCTTTATCACCATATTCTTATGACTTAGATTATTACGCTATTATACATCGTAAATGTCATGGCTGAGTCGAAGATTAATAGACGTTTGGATTTGTTATAATATAACGGCTACAGGAAAATAAATAGTACCTACCTATGTGTTCCAGATAAAAGGCTGTAATATATTTTTGTGCTTGAGATCATTATGCGATAAATTCGTCGATACGTGACGTGAGATTGTTTTATTTAACGACGGAACGAACCTACATGGAACGAAGCAGCGACACATCAACATTTTGCGCGTTTGATTAGGCGTTCGAAACATAGATTGGACTAGGTTCGCTTCATTTCATTGACAATGAGTCATAGAGGAAAGTTACGCACTAAATAAAAACGGTAAGCGTACGTAAGTGTAACTAATATAAACGAATGAATCAAATAAAGCGTGACCTATAGGAAATTAATTAGATACTGAATTTTTTTCACGTGTATTACCCGTTATTTCTGTTAGAGTAGGGTTTCAGTAAAGCGTTAAATAGCTAGCCTGTTAAACTTTACAAGTAAACGTCAAAATCTTATTGTAAGCATGCAAACGCGACGAATTGAGAATCTCCTCCTTTTTTACAGTCGGTTAAAAGGTCGAACACTGCTAGCAAAGTTGCCGCACATGGTCGCTGAATAAAATTTCATAATAATTCTGAAAAAATCTACAATCGTACGGGTGCTACGGTAATATTGTAGTTATTATTAGAGCATAGGTGCGTGCTTATAATAAGCTAACATATATTATTATATTTAAATAAGTAGTTAAATTACAACTACGCTAATTTTACGCAACGCGATGTGTGGGTACACCTCTTACCCACTAGCAAAAAAAAGCTAAAAGTTACACAAATTGTAATTAAAATATTTATTACTTTTTCTAATAATGAATGAGTATTTGTACTTTATTAGGATATTCGTGATTTGGCCGTGAAAATCACCTACATTTTCATTTAAAAAAGTATGCGATAAATTTTAATGGGCGGTTTAGAATTATAATGAATGTAAGTAATTAATTTGAAATAATATGATGATGAAGTAAATTTTCACTTGTGAACAATTATTTCAAATCAATTGGAATAAGTATATTTTTTCTTATAATAGTACGTAATTGTAGGCTCAATAATGTTTTGAAACTTACCAATGCCGGTTGAGTGCATCTGTCTCGAGTGATGAATCAGACGGGAGGTAGCTGTCGTAGTGACAATTACTAAGGCTGCTGTGAGACATCCTACATGGCACTCGGTGAGTGTAACGCACTAAATCTACGAAGTTATCGTGAGTGTCGAGCGCGGAGGCACGGCGGTGAGCCCAGCACGCTCCATACCCATGGCGCGGCGAATGTGCATCTTATAAGCGAAGGTTCGGCTGCGGCCGAGGCCCGAGCCGCCCGCCGCGCCTCACCCCGGGCACGTGACTGCCTCGCAGTGCTGAATTTTGCCGGCCGGCGGACCGGTCATTGGCCGATGTGCAAAAAAACCTCCCGAGAAAAAGCGTGAGCCCTGTGCCATAGAAATGCGTGTTAAACCATAGCCCGAGGCAACCACAGCGGTTCGGTCGATACCAAGCTAAACACTGATTCGATTGTAAAAAATACCGTGTCGCTACGTGCGCGGCGGAAGTCGGCAATATGTTGATACGAGCGATCCAAACATCTCTCGAATAACACGGTAGGTCGCCACCTCGGCTCCTGCGCCCGTCCGCTAACCGCGTCTCCTGAGAGGCCTGCTACCTCGCCCGGTGCCATGTGTCGCATAACGGTTTATTTCTTTTCGGTTTATGTTGCCAATCGGTTGAGTACCTACCATACCGTAATATGTACTCAATTGTACCAATAATAGCCCGACACCAATTTCCAAACCTATGTAGAACCCTATCGCAGTATGCAAAACAGAATGATGACGAAGGTAATATTTAGATGTATGATGATCCAGAAAAACAAATGAATGTCGTAACCAACTGCCGTCATACGGTAAAGGTAGGGACAAACTTAGCTCATGTACGCCACGTATGCAACGCATTATGACGTCTAGACTCTGAATCTAGAATTCTGAGTCTAGAATTTGCATGCTTAGAAACACATTTATCATACGCGACGTACCCTTTCACCTCGTGTGTCTCGTGTATTTTAAGTTATAATTAAGGAGTTATTCTGAAATTATTGTGATTTCAGCATGAATGATAGTTTAATTCCAGATGTACCAATTTCTTAGTATTTTTCTGTACTAAGTTATCGCAAAGTTGCAAAAGTGCGACAAGTACTTTTGTCACTTTGGCATATTCGAGAAAAATCTGTAAAAATATACTTTCCCTGTAAACCTTGTGAACTAAATGGGTAATACCAGGTACACACAAAAACAGCTGAACCCATATTAGTAATAAATCAAATGGTATCCATGACGAAACTACCAATGTGTCCGTGACTAACTGAGACTGAATATAACTTGTGGAGTTTTTTTGTTATTGCAATTCCATTTTGAAAAGTAACGAGTATATCATTCACTCCTGATTACCCACGCTTGAAATCATGTGACTGGTATAAGGCGCGTCAGAGCAGGTTGGTACCGGGTTTATTTTAATTAATTTAATTTGCAATTGAACGTAATGTACAGAGGAATCAGAACGAATAGGAACTAGTTTTCCAATTATCTGAAGAAATACGTTATTTATTAAGAGAAGAGATAAATGCGCGTTTAAACATGCAAAGTGAAAATTAAGAAAATAATTCACGTCATCATTGTCATCATCCGCTAAGATGATATGTCCCACTGCTGGGCATAATGAGGACGCATGCAGGCCTAGTGTGGATTGAGGACTTCCGTCATAGAATTACTTTGCAGATGTGTTCTCACGATGGTTTCGTTGACCAAAATACACATAATAATTAAATTCCGCAATTTAAAGTTCTGAAAACTCAGAGGAGCGAGCCGGGATTTGCACTCATGACCCTACGATTGAGAGGCACGCGACCACAAGGCACTGCATTTTTCAAACAATTATTGCCTTTGGTCAAATGATAATAATGTTACACAGGGTTCCTTCTTTGTACTTCATTTGAAAGTACAGTTTAAAGCATTCTTCTTGTATCGTAGCACCCCTAGCTGAATTTTTTGTCGCGCAGTGGAACGCCAAGGCCGTTGGTATAACTTAATAAGATAATTCTTTTAAAAATAAGCTTATGTAGAAAATTGCATTTTTTTAAAGCTTTTTAGCCCATTGTACTTTATTATAGCAATAGCCTATTCCGATAACCGGTTCAAAATTGAATGTGACATAATTATTATATGCAATAATAGTTTTTTCATAATATTCAGTGCTATAATATCATTTGCACTAATTTTCATCATCTAGGTAGATATGTTGAAGATTAAAATATAATGATTTTACATACTTTATTACCATTATTTTATTAAATCAACATAACATACGAATATAAGATAATACAGAAGTAAATAAATATGGAATTTAATTTAAAGATTATGCCATATGAGCTTTATGGGAAATAAAATGATTGTATATAAAAAATATGGCACATCATTATGTCAAAATGAAATATGTCTGTTTTGCCAGTTTGTAGAGAAAAAAATGCTCGATTTTACTGTATACCTACTTAACTCAAAACTCCCAAATTTTGAGTTATGACGGTTTTTGGGTTCATGTGCAATATGTCAAAAAAAGGTAAAATGTGTCAAAAATAGGTAATTTAAACATGGGCCAAATAATATAATATGATAGAAAACGAAGCGTTATAGAATAAGAATTATGGCAAATTCAATTAAGCCACAAGATAACTCTTGGCTTGTTAAGGGTTTACAGAATGTATGGAAAACTAAGGACAACTGAACCAACCCTATTATGATCACCGGAAGCACGGATAATTTTTATTGTGTTTTCATCGTCTATTTACATAAGTACCTAACTTTTTATTTTATGCCGACCGAAAATTTATATATTTTTTTGCCCTTAAGGGTTTTTATGTATATTTTTACATTTCAACCTTATTAAATTCATTTAATAATGTGTAGTACAAAACTTAAGAGGGCACCGACCGTCCAGTGGCGCCCTCATCACTGTTATTGTGTTTTCTATTAAAGGAAAGTATTTTATTAAAATTGAAGCCGTATAAGTTGTTACGCAACTTAATACACAACGTATATGCTATGTAATATAGCTTTGCAAAGTATAACCATCATCTAATCAATTTAACAGAAAAAAGCGGCCACTATTTTCTATTAAATTGATTAGATGATGGTTATACTTTGCAGAGCTATATTACAAAGCATATACGTTGTGTATTAAGTTGCGTAACAACTTATACGGCTTCAATTTTAATAAAATACTTTCCTTTAATAGAAAACACAATAACAGTGATGAGGGCGCCACTGGACGGTCGGCGCCCTCTTAAGTAATTTAAAGTTTGACAAAAACTAAATTGTTTAAAATTGCATTTCTACGTGGATTTTGTCGCTAAAAATAACGTTCTTTCGAATACGTTGTTCGATAAACTACAGTAGTAAAACACAGGAACATACAGTTGATTTCGTTAGTTAAAAGTTTGTGAAGAATTCGCCAAAGTGGCTGCGACCTATGCGTTTCCTCTCAACAAGTACCTTTCACTAACGAGTCATACGTCGTTCGCGATCATTCATCTATTGCGTGCATCACGTGACTGCCTTGTGAAACTTATAACAGCTCCACGACCACTAAACCAAGACCTCTATCATCAGCGCAGATACCTTGATGAAACAAATAACTCTGTCAGAAATCGGGGATCATTCTTCGTTTGAAGTACTGTTTGCATATTGAAAAGAAAACACGTCTCCCAAATAAGGGTGTCTCTATGTGTGTCAAAAGCATGTCACGTGCTTCATTAATCACTAAGAGTTATTTATATATCACACGAGGTGACTGCATTTAAGTTTGATAAAGAATTTGTTTGATGCCTAATAGTGTTTGTTGATATTTCTAGCTGTTGTTACAGCATTGTATTAACGTAGCGCAATTGAAGGGAAGCCTGGGCTTCATTCGGGAACGTCTAAGTGATATTGTAGCGACTCGAGAGTGAGATTCGCATCCCGCTCTTATGCATTACGCATCGTGCGGAAGAGTGGGATGATAATCTCGCTCGCGAGTCGCTACAATATCACCAAGACGTTCCCGAATAGAGGCCCTGAACTTTGCTGGCGTAGAATATCAGGGATCTCTAAATAAAGACATCCGTTCTATTCACCCATTTCATAGTAAGTATAATTATCAACCGCGCGAGCGAAGCATCTCCGTTTCAGCTTTGGCAAAAATGCTTTCGTATGTCCAGTGGATGTCCGTCAGCTGTCCGGCGTCTGTCCATTTGTTCTCGTCTACAGATCGCAGTTCTCAACCGAAATTTTGTGAGCAGGTTCGATAATTATATAGAATTTTTATGTCGACTCAGTTTTTCAATTTTATTCAAAATGGCGGAGATATGGGGGTTTTTGCAATTACAAACGTATTTGCGGTATTGGTAAACTGACCCGAACTAAGTCGATGTATGGGGATATTAGTTTTCCAACGACAAAGCTAAGTTTGTCGCGAGGTCTACAGCTCACGGAGTCACTACTTAGTTACTGTATGTTTGACTCTTGTAGAGGGCTGAACGAGGTTACCTTGATTGAAGTAGGCTATTTATACAGAAAAAGAAGAACGTGCTGCGGTGCGCAAGCGCTTATATAGTAACAATGCAGCGCCCTCTTATAACTATATTTAATTACGGTGCCATCTTTACAGTATGCCTTAAACTAGGTACTTCACATGCAAATGCATATACAGGGTGGGCCACAAGTTTTTGCAAAAAGCAACACAGATTTTTTTCTAAACTATTAATTGCGCGGTACAAAGGATGATGGGAAATTAAACGCCATTTTGTATATTTTTGACTACAATACACCGTTTCACAGGAAAGCATCTGTGATGAACACTTTAAAAAAAAACCGGATAAATGCGAGTTAAACTCCCGTGGAGAGGGCTCCGTGACTATATGAAATTTACTATGTTACTTTAAATACCATACACTTTGTGAAGGTTTTCCTGTAATTTTTAGGTAATGAGATGAAATTTGTACATTTTTCAAAATTTTAGGTGCATTAGTTTCGGCGATAAGGAGGGGGAGGGGGGCAATGGTAAATTTTTGCCTATTTTCCTAAATAACTTCGAAACAGTTTATTTTAAAATTAAAAATAAAAACATTTAAGATCCTCATAACGAGCCCTATCATTTGATATGACACACGCCATATTTTGTAAAACGTACCTACCAGAAATGATGATTATCAGTATCTTTCCATTAAATTGCATAGTAGGTTGCAGGAGTGCCAGCAACAAGACGGAGCTTATTTAGGCGATATTGTTTGTACAAATAAAATATATATTTTATGCTTATTACTTATAATAAATACAAATAAAATATCATTTGTAGTTTTGCCTCTATCATGTTTCTAAAAGTGCAAAAACTTATGGCCCACCCTGTAGTAAGTGTCACAAACATCTAGATGGCGCTTCTTTTTTATAAAATAACAAATAGGTGAATGAATCAGGATAAGAAAAGGATTGCAAGGATGCGTCTAGGTGGACTCTGCTTACAATATGAACCTTGGTAGTTACCAGGAACCGTGCATATTAGACTATCCGGTTTAACCTGTGATCTGAATTTGAACCTAGAAATTTAGTTGTCAGTTTCATCAAAAAATAAAGTATGTAACAAATTATTTTTATTATTGATCAGTTTAATTCTTAATTTTAGTTTTGACTATATTAATGGTCAAATTATTATTATTTAACCATTTTATTATTGCTTCCAATTAACTAATTATATAATATTGATTTGTGGTCATATTTAATTTTGACGTGAAAACGACGGTGCTGCCATCAGCAAATGACCCATGTGATATTCAACACTCAAGATTAACGAAACACATTAATAAAAGAAACATAGGAAAGTTTAACTCGCACTTGTCAAAGTGCGAGTTAAACTTTCCTATGTTACTTTATTTATTTCGCCTAATTTCCTAAATAACTTCAAAACCTAATTATAAAAGTATATATTTAAGATTCGCACAACGAGCCCTTTCATTTGATGTGTCACACCACACGCCATAGTTTGCATACTTTTTTTTTCTAGTTCACCCCGAAATGTGGCGCCCGTGTACCCGTGTTCGACATTTATTTATTTACGTTACATGTCCGTGTTGCGGTCACCGACTTACACATATGTGTACCAACCAAACTTCAACTCAATCGGTCGTCGGTTTGGCGTCGTCAATAGTGTTTTATGTCAAGACTTAGAAGTAAAAAATGAAGTTTTTAAATTATTAAAATATAAATAATCTTGATTTATTTTTACATATTCCTGTTCTACATTGTATTGTTGAGGGTTAAGTTATCATTCCACAGACATATTTTAATATTTGTTACCATAGGTAACTACCCAATTGTATATTAAGCGTAGTGAAGGGGTGCGCTGGCGCTGACTTCTTGTGATGTAACTGTAGCGCCTACACATTTTTAAGCGCAAATAATTATACAACACGAGTATTGCGCGTTTGTATTTTTTCACAAATACAGATAGGTAATAATCATTGCATTGGTATAAATATATCAGTAATGCCGATGCAATATAATTAATTATATTTCTGGTAAGAATTTTTGTCCTTCAGGAAAACGGATAATATTTCAGTGTAAGTTCGAAACCTAGGACACTGCGCAAAGGCCAAGTTCAAAGAAAACTGGCCGCAAGCACGCCGAGCGTTTTTTACACGAATAATTTTGGGCCACTTTATACTAGACAAGCACACTGTGTCTCAAGTAAGTATCGTAGCCATACTGACATAATAATAATAACTATTTTTTAACTAAGAACCTGTATGAATCTACTTTAAATCCGAGACGACAATGTAGAAATCCGAGTGGGGCAAACGCGGTTGTACTTCAAGATCTTTCTAGTTTTATGTGTGAAAAAACTAAATAAAGAAAATACCTACTCAAGAAGAAAATCTGCAAAGTTTAAAATTAAATATTTTATAATTTAAAATATAGAAATAGAGTACATAGTACTCGTGACTACAAAAAAAAGTCTTAGGTTTTACAACACAGAATAGTATTTGAAATTTGACATCGATCCGAACTTCGACTCTTTTTTCTGGCCCGACATGTACATGAACTTGGCTTTGTTTTTAACATTTATGTTTTATGTATATATGATATATATAAACCCGAAATTCCACTGACTCACGTTTTAATGAATCTTCAAAACTATATTACCTGGAAACGTGAAATTTTGCAAGTTGTAAGGCGTTGGCGCCCAATAAGAAAGGATTTTCCGAAATTCAACTCCCGAAAAGGGAGTTCACAGATTGTACAGAATTCACGCGAGCAAAGCTGTGGCGGGGCCGCCAGTATACTACATTAACTTTTGCCGCCGACTCCGTCCGTGTGGAATTTGGTTACTAACTCCTTCGGTATCTTTTTATTTTCTGGGTTAAAAAGTAGCCTATGTGCCAGGGCATAAGCTATTTCCATTCCAAATTTCATCCAAATTCGTCAAGCCGTTGATGCTTGAAGAAGTAACAAACACTAACTCGCACACATACACCGAACTTTCGCATTTATATTATTAGTGGGAATTGTGATGTACGACACAAGCGCATTAAGTTTGCATCAATAACCAGGGTACCGATTTTTGAGTTTCGAGCACTCGAAAGTTGCGCGCGAAAGTGATGATTTAAACCATATTTCGAGATTCTGAGCGGTAGAAAATGAAAACGGGTGTCTGAGCCAGTAGATTTTACTTTCTTTTCACTCAAATCTCATTAACAGGTTATAAGCATCGTTTGCATTATTTTTGACCGAAACTTTCGAGCTCTTGAAACTTAAAAATCAGCCCCCAACTCATAGTGCGGAATAGCCAAGTACTTATAATTCATTTTTTGAACTCCCGCATAGTCACTCCTTAATCAATTTATACATTAATAAAATAGTATAGTGGAAAAAGGCTGAACATTGAAAATAACGATGAAAAAATGCTATTGGGGCTTTAGAATGAGCAACAGCCTTGGGTTTTCAATTTTCATGTCTGTTTGTCATTTGTGCGAGATAAACTTTTAAACTACTGGACGGATTTTAATGCAGTTTTTGATTTTATGTTAAGTGCAACTTCAGGCAGGACAAAGGCTATAGAAAGTTTTGGAACTAAAACTGAAATGGGGTAAAAGAGGTGGTTGAAGTTAGTACGGGAAAAATGCATGATATCCATGAACTCTTGAAATTATGCATTTAAAACCTTAAAGTAAGATATAAATGTTGGTTTTTTTTTTCGTCTCCTACGCGTTCCTGTACCATTCATCCGACTACGATGAAACTTTGTGGGTCATCGTGCGCGCGATCTGCGGCCCTAGCAAGGTTGACAAGGGGATAACTTAACCACGTCATATCTCTCTGACTATCTCTTTCACCGGCACTAGTGTGAGAGAGACACACTTGGAGATAAGATGGTGTTAACTTATCCTCGTGCCATGAGTGTCTTGCTAGGGCCGCTTGAAGGTTAGTGACCAAAATAAAATAAAAACATAACATTGCAATTGCAACGCATGCTTATTATTTTAATTCTCTGAAACCAACAGTTACTTATACTCGAAATTTGAAAAACGCTTTTTAAATGCAATTAAGTTGCAATTTAGTATGCTCTTTATTATCTGCCAGTTGTGACAGGTTGCTAAATCATGCGATAATATGATCCCATCAAAAACATAGTTCGGTACAAAACCGTCAAGGGTTGACGGTATCGCCGTTAAAAGATTTTTTTTATCGGTTTGACCTAAGCTGGCAGTCTCATACGACCGTTCCAGCATCACCAGGATTCACGCGAAGGCCGGAAGGGCCCTTGTTTATATAAACGATCTACCTAGCCTTATTAAATGTTAAAATACCGCTTCAAACAAATCGACATCCTTACAGTAGCCTCACAGTATATTTACGAGGTGATTTTGTAAACGCACAATAATATAAAAGCTTTTAAGAAAGTGTCTGATGTTCATAATATTAATACACGTAGTAAGTATAAAGCTCCTTGTTCCTATGTTTCGCCTTAAGAAAGTAAGCAAATGTTTTCAGAGGAACTGCATAAGATTCTACAATAAAGGTACTTTGGAAGTATGGGAATTATCTGTTAATTCATTTAAATGGTACAATAAAGATTCGCTTCTTAAGAAAGGATATTATAAAGTTGAAGATTATTTTATATATGAAGTAGCTTGGCCAGCTCTGAAGCCAAGAAACGCAACGCAACCGGGAGTGTGTGTATCGTTTCGTTATTATTTGTATTATTAGGACATGGACATTTGGAGACCTTACATCTTCATCTTTATACTTGATCGGTGGAGATTGTCTACATTTTCATTTAACCTAGATGAATCAATTTAGATGTATCTTTGTTTTAATTTTTATTATTATGACCCTTAGAGACTTTATAAATCTCTTAGTTTCTTAAATTAACTTGTTATAACTTATTTATTATTATTATATATATAGATAACTAATTTGTGGCAATTAGGTTTGTTTCTTAAACTTTTTATGTTAGTTTTAGTAAAAAATCTAATGTTTCTTGCGGCGTTGTTTGTTTCTTGCGAAACACTAGTAGATTCAGACATGTGAAAGAGCCTGTGTGGCCTACTTGCAAAATAAATATTTTCTATTTCATTTAAATTTTTGTTGTCTCGTGAATGGTAAGAAGTTAAACCTTAATACCTTTTTGTTAGCATGTTTCTAGCCTAGCGCTCGTTTCTTATAGATTCATATTTTTATTACTAAAATGTTTAAATGAACCTCCAGGTCTTTTTGTAATTAAATTTAGTGCACGAACTATGCTTTATGTATATTTTGTATATCACTGTATGTGTTCTGATAATAAATACAGAAAAAAAAGTCCTTTTGTTTAAATTTGGGATTTAGCAATTAGAAGAAGGTTTTACTAAACATGCAAAATTGTAAGTGTGTCTGTTGATTCGATTTAAAGTTGTGGGGCGGTCGAAAATGGCCCGAAATGGTTCGTGAAATAAAACCCATCCACGGCCAGTGTGTCGCCTTTTGCTTTATGAACTTGGCTGACATACTACCGTGTGTCTGGATATCTTCAAGAGTATTAAAATCCATTGCACGCTCATGTCTTTCTGTTGTGAGGTGGTTCATCATAACCACGGTGGGGGAAATGGTACTAAACTGTACTATGCGTTTCCCTTTATTTATTTCTTTGAAAATGGTGCAATTGGTTACATACAATAACAGTACCTTGTTGGTCCTTTTTAGGGTTCCGTACCTCAAAAGGAAAAAAGGAACCCTTATAGGATCACTCGTGTGTCTGTCTGTCTGTCTGTCTGTCTGTCCGTCTGTCACAGCCAATTTGCTCCGAAACTACTAGACCGATTGATTTGAAATTTGGTATACATATGTAAATTGGTGACCGCAACAGGGATGCGTAACGTAAATTAATAAATTTTGAACATGGGGCCCACTTTTGGGGGATAAATTAGAAAATTAAAAAAAAAGTTGTGCAACTGAAATCGTGTGACATATCAAATGAAAGGGCTTATTGTGAGGATCTTAAATGTTTTTTTTTTTTTAATTTTTAATAAAATAGTTTAGAAGTTATCTAGGAAAATAGGTGAAAATTGACCATTCTCCCCCCCCCCCCCCCCTTATCTCCGAAACTACTGGGCCTAAAATTTTGAAAAAAATACAGAAAATAGTTCTTTACCTATAGATTATAGGAAAACCTATAAGAAATATATGGTATTTAAAGTAACATAGGAAATTTCAGGTTATCATGTATGGAACGGAACCCTCTCCACGCGGGTTTCACTCGCACTTGTTTAGCGTAACGTCGGTGCGAATCCCAAAATCGGTATGTTTTATTTTTATTTTAACACCAAACGTTTCGATTTTAATTTCTGCATCAGGCCACATTTTTTTTATCAGTACTGGTTTATGTGTGCATAATTCGTTATGTGAAATTGGGCTGTTAGCGAATTTTAAATAATAACATACATTTAAGAAAGTGGTTGTTTTTATTTCGCTGAGTTTGTTGATGCACATAGCAATATTTTGTCATCGGCATTGTTGTCATATTTTTACACATGGCGATTTTTAGTAGTCAGATATTTGTAAATATAGTGAGTAAAACCCGCTATGTAGCACAATATTCCTAAAAACATCATTTAAGAAAGTAGTCATGTGACCGCTAGTTATATAACGATTTTTAATGTTACAAATTAAACCCGCTATGTACCAATATTTCCGTTTAAGTCAAGTATTACTAATAACTTATTATCAAATTTAATTTAATTTAATTTATATTGATGTATAAGTAACCTAATTATCATAAAAAAAATATAACTACATGCGTAGTTATATTTAAGTAACTATTAAAGAAAAAAACGGTTTTAACTGTCTCCTGAAAAGTAGACCATAAACACATAGCGATTTTGTAATTCGCACCAACGATAAGAAATAATGTCAAAAATATGGACAGGCTTTTTTGTGAAATACGTGCTATTTTTAAGTGTGTTTGTTTGTTTGTTCGATTGTCATGGCCAAACACCTTAATACATGCCTTGAAAATTGGCACATATATAGTCTGTATAAGCTGACGGTCAGTATGATTACCATTTGAACAGAAACATTCTGTACAATAAAATTACATATATTGCAACTAGTTTTCTGCCTACGATTTATTCCGCGTGGATTTCATTAATCATTATTCCTTCAGGACCCTTTATAATGTTAGCAAGCATTTATTGACTTATCACTCATCACTGAAAATTCTTCCAGGATACCGGGGTATAAAGTATCCTACGTCCTCATATAACGGGCTACATACTCGTATGTGATGTGCCCATATTTAGGGTTCCGTACCCAAAGGGTAAAAACGGGAGCCTATTACTAAGGCTCCGCTGTCCGTCTATCCGTCTGTCCGTCCGTCTGTCACCAGGCTGTATCTCATGAACCGTGATAGTTAGACAGTTTAAAGTTTTCACAGATGATTTATTTCTGTTGCCGCTATAACAACAGATACTAAAAAACAGAATAAAATAAATATTTAAGGGGGCTCCCATACAACAAACGTGATTTTTTTTGCTCGATTTTGATAACGGCAACAGGTAGACGCTTGAAATATTCGCAGAATATTAAGATATATAATAATAAATAAATAATTAAATTAGAATAAATATTTAAGGGGGGCTCCCATACAACAAACGTGATTTTTTTTGCTTGATTATAGATAATGGTACGGAACCCTTCGTGCGCGAGCCCAACTCGCACTTGGCCGGTTTTTATGGAAATCGGTTAAGCCGTTTGACCGTGATAACGGAACAAAGAAACACACTTTCACATTTATAATATAGTATGGATATCTTCGTAAGCCGCTTAGATTTATTTAAAAGGCAAGCACTTTTGCAAAAAAAGCTTGTCAAGATTGTTTACTTATTTGTGTAGCTTTTAGGAATAGTTATAAATGTCGAATTACCTTTCAGAGGGTATATTTTCTCTGTCCTTGCTGTTTTCGTCGGCCATGATGGACACTTTTCTCTTGCCGTCGGTGTTGGGGTTGGGGTTATTGGCGGGGTTTACGATGGACGGACGCAGCGGCCGCGGAGCGAAGGACTCGGCGGGTGGCGCGGGCGCGGGTTGCGCGGTGTCGCTGCTCTGTTGGTTCTGTAGGTCGCTCAGGTCGAAGGGATACTCTTTTATAGCAGTCATTCGGATGCTTGTTTTCCGGACCTGGAATTTTTTATGATTTTAATTATTTAATTTTATGATTTACATTTGCTCGTATTATGGATTCTGCGTAATAATTACATGTTTGTTTGTGATGTTGTTCTACCGATTTTTTTAATTAGTGTGTAATATTAAATAATTGGATTATATATGCCCATTGCTGGGCGCAGGTTTATTTTAACACGATAGGAGCTGGAAAATAGTCTAACGCGGGCTCCGTGCAGATTTGGGACTCGCTCACATCGTCGAATTAACTCGCACACGTATGCGTCCTCCTTTTCTAAGACAGGAGGGTGGGTAGGACGAAAAAATAACGTATATTGAAAACTTCTTTGTGAGTGAAATAAAATGTATTTAAGTAGATATAATAAACTACAAGATGCACTGCAAAGTCTACAAAAAGTCCTCATGATTACCACCGGCACGGTCACATTTTTTAGATTATTGATAAATTTAAAACATTTCTCGATTGGTAAATATATATTTTTAATGTTGGAAATATTTAATTAATTAATAGAACTATAACGTAATAATATGTATGAAGTAATCGCAGTTTTAAAACTCTTTTCCACCGATGAATGTTAGTTACACTAATTGTAACAATAATAACAGACCTCACAGGCATTGCTATTAAATATTTTACGCACCTATCGCATTTGATTTCCATTTTTATTTCGATGCTGAATCTAAACTTGGTACGATCAATGCGCCGGCGCCGAGGCCTGAAAGCTACGCGGCGTTATCACGGTGTCAAGTTACGGACTGAACTGTCCGGCGACTATACCGCATCGCGCTTTCAGCCGCGAAGCCTTCAGGCTTCCACTACAATTGTTTAGGTACAGGAGGTAATCGCTCATCGTACCAGAAACAATGTGATGACTTACAACGTCACGCTAATTACATTTTATATTTATGCTTATTTACTTCGTAACATATAAGCAGCAATTTTTTTTACATCAGTTCTGAATTTTGGGAAATAATAATTATTAGGTGCCTTTTAGATTGTTAAGTGAATCAGTGCTACGTGTTGTACTACTACCACATTACAAGTACTCCTTTATGAAATGGATGGAATGAACCCGCCTCTGATTACGGGTCGATTTATAGTCAGGCTTGCTTCAGGCTTGGTTATGGATATATTTAGTGAGTCAGTTTATGTGACGTTCTTAAGTAATAATGTATTTATTAAGTCAAATAAATAAATACCTGTGTCCATCACAATAAAATAATTAACTTAACAGCAATACCACCACAAAGTACAACTTGTCTCGATATCTCTGAGAACAGTGCTAAGGCAGCCCAAGACATGTTTCTTTTAACGATTGATCATAAATTGAAAAGGTAAATGAATGAAAATATTGACAGAAGTGGTTGTTGGGTAGCACTCCAGTAATTTATTTGCTTAAGTGGTCTCATCATTGTCATGTGACCGCTCACGAGGAGCCGTCCACGAGTCGCGGTGCCCGCGCTGTGTGCGTGAGCGCCGCGCCCGCCATCAATAGGCCGCTAACGCTTATCGTTCCACAACGATACTAATTGGATTGCTCACCCGAAGTTTGTTGCGACTGTTTACATGTTGTGACATTCCATATTAAACGGTAAAGGATAATGGCCTACCGCTCCGTCATATTATAAAGAAACAGGCAGCCATGTCAAAACATTTTGAAAAATTTGTAGTGATTTGAGCAAATTCATGTTAAGTGATCAAAAAAAAATTTTATTTAAATATTCCTTCATATCAAAAAATGGGTATGTTTGTAGTCGGTCGATTACAATGACATAATCAATACTTACATATCTAAAATGAACCGACAATAAAATTCTTTCAGTGGTGTTCAAGTGATAATTGACCCAAAAAAAAAAAAAAAACAGACTGAAATTCAACAATAGTAGTTTATGCAACGGTTGCATAATGATAGGCCTTAAAACACTAGTGCGGTTTTATGAAACGAGCTTTTAGCGAGTTTCATAATAAGATCGCACGTGTGTTTTAAGGCCAAATTATGTAGAGTTGCATACATAACTTTATCTACACACATATTATAAATCCTCCATAATGGGTTCAGAAACAATATTTTCTGGCAACAAGTTGTTTGTTGCAATCGTGGCTGCATATTTCCGATATCCGGCGCATTTTCACATCACACACACTCCGAGAAGACTACTTACTATTCATATTTTCAACTAAAATGTAAATTACAAACAACTTTTTCTATTCAATTCAACAAAATTCTACTTTCGTTCAGAAAAACGTCAGCATAATGGCGGCCGTCCGTCAAGACCATTTTTTTTTAAAAATCATATACAAACGGATGAAGTCTCTATTCTCACGTCACTCGAGATCAAATATTGTGCAGTTTATATAAAAAAAACATACTGAATTGACGTTTCGTATCATTAACTGTTTTAATATCTATGGATACTAGAATAGAGACCCACTTGAGTTTGACAGCTGTTCCAAATTTAATCTCATTTCTTTACTAAAAACGATAAAGAAGTCATGTTATTTCTTCATCGCAGCACTGGTTTTTTCTAATTGGTTGTCAAAATGGTGGTCATTTCCTACGGTTTTTGATTAACCAATGGAGGTTTTATGATATTGGTGTAGATAAACGTCATTTTTGTATTCGGTTATGTTCATTTGTCATCAGTGTCTTCGGAGTTATACCATACTGCTGTGCCCGCGACTACGTAGTACGCGCACGACAACACCCTTCTTTACTGTTGTTATTAAGGCCATCAAAATCCCTTTAGTTGTTTTGATGTGATCCTGTTCAAACAAATAGACATACAGACGAATATACCAGAAAATCTAAATAACGTTTTTTTTTGGATTCTTACACAGTATTTTGTTCCCCTGTATCATTTGCTGTAAATATAGTTTATGTACGTTATATGTATATTATAAAGGAATGTATAAAGAAATATAAATCTACTTTTTTAGGGACATTGTCCGGACAGAAGTACAAAAGAATAATATATTGTTGGTTGATGGATGTTGTAAGCTGTTGTACATTGTTGTAAATTACAATATTTAGTCGTCAATGGGAGAACATTCTCATCAACTTTACTTCAGATTACCTTAGCAAGAAGATTTATTAAATGGCTCGAGAATAATGGTAGCCATTTCTCACTTATGTGTGTCATTTGTATATTCATTGTTGTTAAATATATGCTTTATTTCCATTGCCGAACAGCAACTTTGTTGTACATTATGCAGTCAGTAAATTAGACTCCCTTTTTACCTGAATAATGAATTCTGGGAATCCTCAGTTTTGAAAAATCAATTAGCTCATTAATCAATACATATACAGTCATATCATTAAACAGTACCGTGACTCACTTATAGATAACGCACAGCCTAAACGGGTGGTCCTAGAGGTTTGAAGTTTGGAGGAGATATTACTCGAGTACCCTAAGGGTACACTAAGGAGGGATTTTCTAAAGGGGTGAAGAGGGGTGATAAAGTTTGCATGGAAAATACCGCGGGCGAAGCTGTAGCGGGTCGACTAGTACGTTTATAAATTTGTTAAGATGATAATGAAAGAAGAGATTAGAAAGGTGAACTGACCGTTGCGTATTCCATGATTTCAATAAGCTATGTACGTAACATAACTATATACATACATACATAGCATCACGCCCGAAATCCCTAATGGGGTGGGCAGAGCCACAGGACTACTTGTGGCCACGTGCGATTAATTAGTCCTAAGATGGTATGATGAACCGTATGGTGAAAGGTGATCAGCCCATCGCCCATACAGATAGTCCATCATGTTGGAGAGGACCCGTCCCTTAGTCGACTTTTACGACATGCCAGGATGATAAGCATTTGCACGCATTCTATGTTATTTCTTCACTCCCAGTGCAGCAGAAGAGTACGAGGAGTAGGAGGAGTACGTACGGGCGACTTATTATGTCTGACCAACAACGTTTTGCGCGCACGGTCTATCTATATCTAAATTGTCACTTAGATCTTCGTTGACCAAGCGGCACAAATACTTAAATCTGACGACTTTATTCAGAGATGTCCCGTAAAGTTTAATCTGTTGCTCATCAGGATAGAATTTCTTCCTTGCCTTAAACACAAGCCAGTCACTCTTGGCGTTCTATCTGAAGCCATGAGCATCCTGAAGATGTGTGTTTTATCATCGCATTGATCGACGGAATCATCAGCGCCATATGATCGTCAAAAGTTTACAAAAATCATAAATGTTTTGCGTTTTGCTTCCATGTGGTATTGCAATGTATAATAAAACAACAAATAAAAATAATACAGACGAACCAAGAACCTTACGAAATAGTCATACGCAATTTTAAAAGAGTTTTCTTCAACAAATACAGAACTCTCCAAAAAAAAATTTGAGGAAGTAAAAACGGAAAATTGAATTTAATTGCTGTTCTAAGCAGGTATGAATTTATTATTCAGAAAGTGTCGGCGAACAATGGACGAGGCCGGCAACTCCCGTCGGAGCAAAATATTATTAAACTGTTACACTATGAATAACCTACAAAGAGCGGCAACGGAATGCACAATAAAATAGACAAGAAAATAGTCATATTTTCATAGTACATTAAATCTCAGAATATTCAAAATAGTAAATAATAATAATTACTTAAGTAGTAATGGCTCCGTAGACGACGGTAAATGTGCAATAATGTGCATAACGTAATCCGCAATAAATAGTATTTTGAGGCTGAGGACAGGCCTACTATGAAAACAAATAAAAATACTGAATCCCATAGAAGAAATAATAACTATCCATTTTCCAAAGATTTATTATATTTGTTATGTAAATACTAGCTACGTTCTGCCTACGATTTCGTACGCGTGGAATTCGGGTTTAGTTATTCCCGCAGGTTTAGCTTGAACAAGCAACAAACATTGAATCACTCATTCACAAAATTTCGCATTTATAATATTAGTGTGATTTTATAATATTTATAATTTATACATTGCCACCTGTAACCTCTTGATACAAGGTTTTCGAATCAGTTACTAGCTTTAGCCCGCGATTTCATCCGGCCGGAATTCATTATGTTATTATTATGTTTCTGTCAGGTCTCTGGAATGAAAAGTATCTTTTACAGAACACGTGCAAGTCGGAGTCGCGTGCCGAAGTTCCCGACCTATGAAATCAAATGCCTTCCTCAAACTCGTACCTCTTCGATACGTGTATTCTCGAATAGGTACCATAAGTACGAGTATAGGATAATAAAATAATTTATGGGTACATATTAGCTCGCAGAAAATACGTTACCCAATTAGTATTCATAATCATCACTCTTCCGAATTTTCTACTTTATAATTATTTTGTTCATTTATTATTAACCGACTTAAAAAAAGGAGGAGGTTTTCAATTCGTCGGAATCTTTTTTTTCCATTTTTATGTATGTTCCCCGATTCATATATATATAATTTCTAAAAGTAATTTTTTTGGAGATATCTCCGTTAATTCTTTACCAAAATTAATGATTTAAACGTCATTTTAAAGCATATGTTCGTCGCTTTGTCACAAAAATACACATATAGATTAAAATTAATGTTTTCGTTAAAAAATAAATAAAAAACCATGCGATTTGCAAGTGCCATCTATTGAAAGTCTGTTTAACTAACATGTGTGTTGGCTGTTTGCACATGCAGACTAATGTGAACAGATGGCGCTACTATCTTTGTGTCATTCATGTTAGGGCCGATGGAGTGTACTGCGTTAATTATTATCCGTGTCAAAATTATACGTCTTTATACATATAGGTATTATAATACGGGTACGAGAGGGGGGTATTAAGACTTTCAATTATAAAACAGCGCATGGCCCACAGCCGCGTATGTAAAAAATAAAATCACCCGCATTGCAAGCGCCATCTATTGACAGTCTGTTTAAGTAAAATGTATCTTGGCTATTTGCAGACCAGATGTCAATAGATGGCACACCCGCAAATACTCCGTTATTATCTTTGTCAAAATTATCTGCTACCTATTGACGAAAAATAGTCAAATAGAGTACTAATAATACTTGCATTTACTTATTCTCAGTTTATTATATTATTATTATCCGGTGTTTGATCGCGATACTGTGCGAAAATTCGCATGGGTCATTTATTCATTTTAATAGTTTATGATCAAGATCTATCTTGCTCAAGTACGGTTTATAGAATGAAAAAATGGCTACTGGTAGTCTAGTTAATACGGGCCCTTGTTATGATGACTACACGTTCAGAATATACTAAGACATGTAAACTAATTAGCACTTTACTTAAGTACTAATTCCTTGATCAACAGTTTAAAATGAGAGCTTAGCGCCTACATATAAATTGCATTTAGTTAGCACCGTTACAAGTCGTGTGTTACGACTAGGTAACGAAACATTTAATCAATCAGTATAGCGCTAATATCTTTCAGACCTCGGTGTATATAAACAAAAGCTTATGGGCGTGATGTGTTAACAACATGATCAACGCATTGGTGCGACCACCGTCTAACTGCATGGTCACGAGTTATTTATCAATATCCATGTTTACAAACTGTTTACTGCGTACAAAATATATGCCGGGGCATTTTCGTCGTGGATTACATTGTCTTTTAATCATAAAAACTACTTAAATTAATCTCATTACGAAATAGGTTTAAAATACATATTAATCATGGTTTGATGTATTTTTAATTATTGTTGTTGTAACGGTAATTAAACTTTTATTTAAATAATCTGATAACATGATCAATATTTTCAATTATAACATGCCACAACGAAAATGAACTATTTTATACGGGCAATTAAGTAAACAAAACTCAACTAACCATTTTGACGCAACGTTCCTCAGACACTGTCACAAATTAAAACTATCTCAACTCACGAGTGTCGAAATGTAAGTACGTTCTATTGTTATTGTTGATAGTTGTTATTAAGAGGATAGTGCAGCGCCTACTGGCCCGCGCGGCGTCCTAGCGTAAGTGATGGCACCTACTTGGCCTCACGCGCGGCTCGCCTCTCCTTGGGACACGACCATGTCAATTGGAATACAACTAAATTGTAAATTATCATAATTAGTTTCAATAACGCTATTTCACAAACCCGCGATTAACACTTACTTGCAATGATTAGTTTGGGTTGGCACACCTTGTAGTATAGATAGGATTTACTATGCACAAAATGACAAACAAAGTCAACTAGGGGATTTTTTTATAATACTTGGGATTTCCCGCAGCTGATGAAAAATTTAAATAATAGTACATTGTGCATCTAGGGCCGTAAGAAGGGGACAACTAAAGAGAGTCTGTTAGAAGCCCGACGCCGATAGGCGAGGGCTTTTATGACTCGAGTTTGTTATCCCCTTACTGCCCGTGATACACACAATGTTTTTCATCACATTTGCGAGGAAATGGAATAAAAATTAGACAAAAAAAAGTATATATTATTATTATATTCCCATTTTACATCGTGAATTACCATCAGGTGGGTGTTCATAAACTGAGCGTACGTTGCGATCAGCGCGGGGCAGCTCCGCCGGCTTGCTGGTCGCGCGCGCCGCCGGCTGCGGCTCCCGAGCAGCTCCGCCGACCTGGCGCACTTAACTGCCCGCGGCACCGATTTTGCCGGTCAGTTCATGATCCTTAATAGGAAGGGCCGCGGCGCCAAAGCATCTAAGTGTTACTTATGTGTGTTTATCTGCTTTTCGACTAAAGCTGTGCACTTAGAAGTTGTTAGCGACTTAAGTACCAATGCGTTCATTCTGTGCCTTCGTAGGTTCATTTCAAGGCGCGGAAAACCTCATACTATCTACTGCGATAATGGCAAGAATTTTGTAGGTGCCAAGAATGAACTGAGCAGACTGTTGAAATCTTGCAAAGGCCCAGTCAATGAGTTTGCGGGCAATGAAGGTATCACATTTAAAATTTCACCTGCTTATGCACCGCATTCTGGTGGCATTTGGGAGGCGGCTGTCAAATCTGCTAAGTTTCACTTAAAACGTATTGCTGGTAACAGTCACTTAACCTTTGAAGAATTATCCACACTATTTTCACAAATCGAGGCTATCATGAACTCACGTCCATTGACTGCAATGTCATCCGATCCATAAGATCTAGCTCCGATTACACCTGGGCACTTCCTGGTGGGTCGGCCACTAACTACCATACCATCTGCGGTCACTGAGTGCTTAAGCATGAACCGCTACCAATTACTTGAACAATTGAGGCAACATTTTTGGTCTCGGTGGACGAAGGACTACCTGTCATCTCTACAGCAGCGTGTCAAATGGCAAACTTCTCAGCCCAATATAAAAATTGATGATCTCGTACGCATAATGGACGATCAGCTCCCACCAATGAAATGGTTGCTAGGACGAATCCATGCTCTACATCCTGGTCCAGATGGCGTCTGCAGAGTAGTCGACGTGCGGACAACTAATGGGATCATCAGAAGATCCGTGTCTAGGATCTGTGCCCTTGACATCCCATGAGTTCCTTGAAACCTACCTAGGCTTTCAAGGGGGGGAGCATGTTACTACTGGCCATGTGCTGGCCATTCGCACACGTTGACATGCTTGTCAACGAAAGCAAGAAACAAGAGAAGGATTTTTACATACGATCTGTATTCATGTAGAATATTTTACTTTCACTAAACTAGCTAATAAATAGCTATATAATTGGTAAGGAATATTATTATTCATCACTTCAACCCCGCTGGCGTCGCTCATCAACATTGGCTAGTTTAGTGAAAGTACAATATTTTACATGAATACAGATCGTATGTAAAAATCCTTCTCTTGTTTCTTGCTTTCGTTGACAAGCATGTCAACGTGTGTGAATGGCCAGCACATGGCCAGTAGTAACATGCTCCCCCCCCTTGAAAGCCCAGGTAGGTTTCAAGGAACTCATGGGATGTCAAGGGCACAGATCCTAGACACGGATCTTCTGACCGCCGCTGACGGCGGGGCTCGTAGAGGAGGTAAATCGGCTATAGCTGCTCTATACGCCTGCGTATAATAACACCCTTTCCGAGCAAGTGTGATGAAAAGACCTTTATCTACACCCATATCATAAAACCTCCATTGGTTAATCAAAAACCATAGGAAATGACCACCATTTTGACAACCAATTAGGAAAAACCAGTGCTGCGATAAAGAAATAACATGACTTCTTTATCGTTTTTAGTAAAGAAATGAGATTAAATTTGGAACAGCTGTCAAAACTCAAGTGGGTCTTTATTCTAGTATCCATAGATAATAAAACAGTTATTGATACGAAACGTCAATTCAGTATGTTTTTTTAATATAAACTGCACAATATTTGATCTCGAGTGACGTGAGAATAGAGACTTCATCCGTTTGTGTATGATTAAAAAAAAAAAATGGTCTTGACGGACGGCCGCCATTATGTTGACGTTTTGCTGAACGAAAGTAGAATTGTTGTTGAATTGAATAGAAAAAGTTGTTTGTAATTTACATTTTAGTTGAAAATATGAATAGTAAGTAGTCTTCTCGGAGTGTGTGTGATGTGAAAATGTGCCGGATATCGGAAATATGCAGCCACGATTGCAACAAATAACTTGTTGCTAGAAAATATTGTTTCTGAACCCATCATGGAGGATTTATAATATGTGTGTAGATAAAGTTATGTATGCAACTCTGCATAATTTGGCCTTAAAACACACGTGCGATCTTATTATGAAACTCGCCTATCGGCTCGTTTCATTAAAACCGCACTAGTGTTTTAAGGCCTATCATTATGCAACCGTTGCATAAACTACTATTATTTACCAGAAATACGGGACACGGTTTTGAGGTATGCTTTGAGAACTAACGTAATATATTAGACTAGCCGACTTCCGTCTGATTTATGCAGGCGGTAGTCCGAAATTCCCATATAAAATTTGACCCACTCTGTACTCGGCTAAATACAAAAATCGTATGAGTGGGAGTTCGTAAATATAACCACAAGATTTTAAGCTTGTAGGTTTTGTAATTTTGGAGATTTCTTTATAATAATAATAATATTTTTTTATATCGGACAACAAGGATCCATGTAGGTACACAGAGTTTTTTTTTAAATTACAATAAAATATCAATTACCTAAATTAAAATTTTCAAAATTAAAATTATTAATAAAACCAATTAAGTGGTCACATTTTACTACAATAATAATTCAAAATAAAATGCCAAAATATTTACAAATAGTTAAAATAATAAAAACATTAATAATAATCTAATTAATAGCTGACAAAATTACAAATAGCTCCTCTGCTGCACTGGGAGTGAAGAAATAGCATAGAATGCGTGTAGATGCTTATCATCCTGGCATGTCGTAAAAGTAGACTAAGGGACGGGTCATCTCCAAAATGGTGGACTATCTATATGGGGGATGGGCTGATCACCTGTCACCGTATGATTCATCATACCATCTTAGGATTAGGACTAATTAATCGAACGTGGCCACAAGTAGTCTTGTGGCTCTGCCCACCCCATTAGGGATTGCGGGCGTGATGCTATGTATGTATGTATGTATGTAAAATAAGAACTAAATATTTTTGTTTGCCGTGGATACCTTTAATTAGGTGAGCATTATGTGTTAGAATTATAATTAATTATGTATAAACTCGAGATCTTTGTAATGTATCATCTGTTCGTGCTCCTAACTAAATTTAAAAAAAAAATTGCTTATGAGCGAGTGTTCAGAATTGGAGTAAGAGTTATATAAACCCAATATCTCTGTGTTGCAATCGTTGTGATATCGTCTTCTACTTGTCATGCATGAAGCGATATAATTTTCCTCTGTAATTAATATTCTAAGACTGTGTGATGTGACAGTCCTTCGTGACGTAGTCACCCAAGGCGATATTAAACAATATATTCATGGATTATTTATAATCATTACAATTAGAATATTTAACAATATAATGATCCATGGTCATATAAGTTTATGAGTATATTCGAAAATTTTAATGCTCATGTCAATCAAAAGATAAGATAATATTTGAATACAATAACTTTGTACGTCATATTTGTGACGTAAATTATCACAATTCAGTTTAACTAATCACCGCAAACATTTATTGATCTTTACTAATGCACAATAAAGATTGAAATAATAAATTTTATAGCTTAAGTCTAGTCATTTAGTTAATTAAAATAAAATAAATTAAATAGCACTAACTCATAAATTGTACCAAAGGTCCGGATGTAGGTAGGGTTTTTAGTTATTAACCTATGTAAGTTTTTAAACGTATTCCGATTGAAAAGAGCTTAATAATGCGGTGGTAATTAAATGCTGGCTAGCTAATCACGCAATCAAACAGTAAATAACTTTCGCAAGGTCCTATCTCTATGCAACCGTCGAGTCTTATCACACTATTTCACATTATTCCGTTATATTTTGTTTCCAAGAAAACCATAGGTTTTCCTGTAAAAAATACTTAAGTTTCTCTCGAGATGGATTATTTGAGATTTGTGGGTTTTGTAAATTTCGGAGATAAGGTAGGCGGGGAGCAACGGTAATTTTTTGCAAATTTTTGTCAAAAGATTACAAAAAAAGCGGATGAACAAAATAAAAGATAGTTTTGAAATGCTTGAACAAAGCCCTTTCAAGCTTTCAAAAAACGATCAACTTCCTTGGCACTCTTTTTCAGTAAAATTTAAAATATAAACATTTTTTTTCTACGATATATGGGGGCATATTCAACTATTCCAAATGTCAAGTTCATAACATTAGTAGTTGCCGAGATAAACGGCTGTGGCACACAGACAGTCAATGAAGTGAAGTCTCACCATAAGGGTTCGTTTTTGACCTTTTAGGTACGAAACCCTAAAAAAACAAGGTGTACGTATTCATGTTTTAATCCACAATAGAGAAATGTCAAAAAAGGAAATAAGTACATATGTATAGTTAAAGCATTATCTTTTTTAGACTAAATTTTGTAGTAGGTAATAAAAACACAGATAAGGAGCAATCCAGTACAGTACTATTAAAATAAGTTAACCATCCATCCATCGGCCATCCTCGGTTATTGTCGGTATCCCTCGTTTTTCACATAGAGTATATCAAATTACAGATATGACCTTTAAATATATTACCCGTTATCTTATTAAACACAATACAACAGAAGAACATGAGCAACAAAACCTCCTAATAGCTCTAAAGTAAATGAAAATAACCAACAAACAATAGAAAACCTTTATATTGAAATACAAAAAATAGTTAGTGACTATTTTTTGACAGTATGAAACGCATGACAGATACTGTACTGTTTGTTACCTTACGTTAAACAGTAACTATTGATTAATAAAGAATCATGAATATATTTTTATGATATAGGTCCATTTATATACATCCATAAATAATTAAGAATCAAACGAACTTACCTTGTGATGTTTGATTCCAATTATGTGAGTGTCACAGCCGAAGACGATTACTTTAATTACTTGCAGCAGTCCATGGAATGATGCTATCCTTGTCACACATTTAGAGCTATAATATCTAAAAAAAAACTAAACGTAGTTCCGTCTCACTCCCACCGGACCCGGGCAACACCGCGCCAGTGCCTGTCAGAGCTCATTTTTCAGAGTTATAGTATTTTTGTGTTATAAACAATATACGAATTGCTTTATTTTTTACTTTTACTTTTGGGTTGGGAGGGTTGGGACGACGTAATCGTCTTCGGCTGTGACACTCACATAATTGGAATCAAACATCACAAGGTAAGTTCGTTTGATTCTTAATTATATTTCGTGTCACAGCCGAAGACGATTACTTTAATTACTTGCAGATGTTCAGAGCATCGGAATGTAGGTTAAATACATTTGATATAAAAATAAAAAATAAAAATTCAGCAATCTCGATCAGTAAGTATAATGCTGATTTGTTAGCTATACTTAGTACAAAATTAATCACAATCAATGAACTTCTTTAAAGATCAATTTACACTTATTAATTTCTTACCCACGATAGATAATACAATAAATGTTATTAATCTTATTTATGCAGTGCCAAATATAGAATCCACAAAATTATTATTGTTTGATTCGATAACCTCTCTACAATAATACTTAAGGAATACATTGGAGCGATCGCTCCAGCCTGCGGCCTTGCGAACCGTCTCCAGATTAACCCCGGCGCGGTGCGCGGCAGATGTCGCCGCTGCCCGCGTGCTGTGCGCCCCGAAGATTCCTATGTCAATGCCCGCGTCTCGTAACATATTTTTTACCCAGTGTGCTAATGTCTGAGATCCAACTTTTCTATGAGGTTTCCTTATTCCAATAAAGAGATGCCCCTGGGTGCGATCTCGTCGCAGCGCTTGTGTTTTATGTAAGTATGTTTGGACGGCTAGTGCCGGACAAATACTAGAATTTTCGCGAATGAAGGGTAATCTGATGAGTGGTTGGCAAGCCCCAGGCCTGGAAGTCTTAATTATATCAGTAATCTTAATTACAATCTCATCATTATTTATTGATATATTCTCTAATTTAATTAAGCTAATTGTTTGCATCCTTTGAGCCGAAGCAATAGCGAGGAGAGTACAAGTTTTATATGATAACTCAGCTAATGATACATTATCATATGGATAGATGTTTGAGAGGTGATTCAAAACTACATTTGTATCCCACGTCGAACTATATTTTGGGTTTGGAGGATTAAGTCTGTAGACGCCCTTAAAAAACCGATTTACACAATCATTTGACGTAACATTCGTACCTAAAATAATCGACATAGCAGACCTATGGGTATTCAAGCTACTGTAGCTAGCACCTTCTTCATATTTTATAGTAAGAAAGGATAATAGTTCTGCGACGTTAGCCTCATATACGTCAACGTTATTATTTTTGCAAAATACCCACCAAGATTTAATTGAACTACTATACTGATTTAACGTATTTGTTGCCAAGGAGGCCATCACTATATCTAAGGATGCCCGTGGTACGCCTCGCTGGATCATGGATTCCCTGATAATTCGGCTACCACCAGGATAAGGCTCGCATGGAGCGGATGACAGATTCTGAAAGGAGAATGTAATAAGGATTTGTCAGGGCCGAAATACATTTTTTCCGATTTGACAAGTCTGGACCACAAGGGATACCATGCCTGTGATGGCCAATAAGGTACCACTACAATACCTTTGGCTCTATCAGAAATTATTTTGTCCAATACTTTACTTATTAGACTGAAAGGGGGGAAAGCGTAAAAGCTGATATTTTCCCAGCTAAAAGTAAACGCATCAACAACTTCGGAATAAGGATCTAGTTTCCAAGATGCATATCGGTTACATTTGTAGTTTTGAGCGCTAGCAAAAAGGTCAAATTCTGGTCTACCTAATACATTCACAATTTGTGTATATACATGATTGGAAATCTCCCACTCTGCGTCTACGTTAATTTGCCTAGACTCCCAATCGGCTACTACATTATCGCAAGATCTTATGTAAGACGCAAATATAAAGATGTTTCTGGACTCACACCACTGCCAAATATTTCTTGCAAGCTTATTTAAATGAGGATGTTGCACACCACCCATTCTGTTTATATAGCATATGGCAGTGGTGTTGTCTATTCTTAATAAGACATTGCAATCTTTGAGGTCCGCTGTAAATATCTTTAACCCATAAAAGGCAGCCATGAGCTCAAGCGTGTTTATATGAAGTGTTAGTTCACTGGCTGACCAGTTACCGTTAGCGCTTTGATCACCGCATGCCACGCCCCAACCAGTCATTGATGCATCGCTATAAATTTCTAATAAATAATTGGTTTTATGAATCAAGGCAAAGGACGTCATTATATTATCTTTCCACCATGAAAAGTCTTGATTTAGGTATTTTTCTAATTTCATTTGTTTGTCATAGTTTTCCGAATAGTCCAATGCTAAATATTTCTCTCGTTCGAACAACTTAGTATACTTCCACCCGTAACTAACGGCTGGGCATGCGGAGGTCAAAAGTCCTATAAATTCTGCAAAATATCGGATTGTACACTGGTTCTTATGCATGAGTTTTATGGCTCGATTTTTAATACGTAGTTTCTTTTCTTCGGGCAAAATGATAGTCATATTGGTGGTATTAAAGATGAACCCTAAAAATTTACAAATTTTACTTGGTATCATAACACTTTTATTATTATTGATAACGAACCCCAAGTACTCTAATACACTTCTCGTAGTATTGATATTAATTAGGCATTCGTTATACGATCTACCTATACATAAAAAATCATCTAGGTAATTAACTGACAGTAGGCCCAATGTACGTAGGTATTCCAAAGCCGGTTTTAGTAATTTGGTGTAAACAAATGGTGCAGTACATATGCCGAATGGGAGCACGTTGTGTTCATATAATTGAGATCTCCACTTAAATCGCAAAAGTTTGCGATCATCCTTATCTATAGATAATAAGAAGTAGGCATCTTGTAGATCGATGGTTGCCATAAAGTAATTATTATTTAGTAATTTAAGTGCAGTGCGATAATCTTCCATTTTGAAATGATGAACACTAATGAAACGGTTTAATTCTTTCAAGTTTAGTATAAATCGGTGGGTCCCGTTCGGCTTAGGTACTGTAAAAATTGGCGAAATAAATTGTCCTTCGCAAGGTGAACAAGGTGATATAAAACTAGAACGCAATAGGTTTGATACACATTCGTCAATTATTTTAGCTTGGGACAGACTGTTACAAGCGTTATTTTGGGGTTCCGTAGTTTGTATGGGTACGTCTTTGAAAGGTATTTTATACCCCTTAACCCAGTTCAAAATGGTGCGATCGTTAGTGAATTCACACCATCGCTCATAAAAGTAAGATAAGCGACCTGCAATAGGTACCTGAAGGTCCTCTAATAGCGCCTCTTCGCTTGATGCCGCGGGTAGGGCCCCGCCGAGCGGCGGCCGCGCGGCGCGTCCTGGCGGCGGTCCCGCGGCGGCCGGCGGGGTGCGGGGGTCCACCGCGGCTCGGCCGCTGCTGATACTCGTTGCGGCGCCCCCCTCGAGTTTAAAGCTCCCCGTTGCGGCTGTGTCGATACTGGTGGCTTGTATGGAGGACGCCACACTGTCGATTTCATTTCTGTACCGGTCCTGATGATAGCCTTAGAAGACTTTATGTGCTCAGATAAGGAGGAGCCAAAAAGATGTTCATCTATTTTGGTATTCTTAACGGTATCTCTAATGTTTTTATTTAAACTGTTTAGGGCCGCATACCGACGTGACTGAGACTCTCTGTAATGACTGTCACATATAAGCCTGCCAGCGTCACTCAAAGTTTTTATTATATTTTGAGGGACAGTGCTGTTTGACGACAGGGCCCAATTTAAAACTTGTCCTATTGCGGCGAGGCTAGTGGAGAGCTGGTTCTGCTTGCTTTGGCTGTACAAATCCTTTTTCACATTGATTTCCAAAAGAGCTGCTTTAATTTCTAAATTCAGCACTGGGACTCTAATATATGGGCAATTTTCAGGTGGTAAATAATGTTTTACCAGTTCCAGTTGAGTGTCTTTACTTAGTCCTAGTGTCAAAATATGTGCCCATCTTGATGCAATATCTTTATGTAAGTTTTCTCCATATTTTTTGTTATTTTTAGGATCCTCACCTAGCAGTTCCAATATTTCTGGTTCTAAGGACGGCACAGTTTCTTCAACATTCTCTGTGGCCGACGTAAGTGGCGCAGGTGGCACAGTTGGCGCGGCCTCCGCGGGCGGCGCGGTCGGCGCAGACTCGGCGGACGGCGGCGCGGTCGGCGCTTGTGTGTCGTGCGACGCAGGCGGCACCGAGTACGCAATCGGCGTGGGCGCCGAGTCGCCTGGCTCAACCGACTCGGTCTGGTCGGCGAGGTTCTCATAAATGTCAGAGTTATGCTCACCTACAAAGAAATTATACTCAGATATATTTAACATCTGGCAATTTTTTAACGTTAATTTGAATTTAACATGATCCAAACATTCCTCGACACGACTAGCGTGGAGTTATTGCATCCATCACTGTTATGACACATATGCAGTCCTCGACACTGTTAAAGTGGAGTGAATTAATTTATTTTCTACACGATTTACGTTGAGTGTGAAATCCTCAACACTGTAAAAGTGGAGTTAGTAATAAAGTAGTGTATATCCTCTACACGACTCGCGTGGAGTACACAAGCCTCAACAGTGCTAAACTGGAGTAATAATAATTTAGTTTCCTCTACACGATTTACGTGGAGTTAAAGATGATAATCTCAACACTAAGGAGGTGGAGACCTTAAGCTTTCGTAACTACATAATATATATGTAGGTATTATTAACCGTAGCTAACTTCTCATATCTTTTTAACATTTTTAGTGATTAAATATCAAGATGAGGAAAAAAAATATTAAAACAGGGTAGTTGTAACATACCGTTATTATTAGGAAGAAAAGTGTTCGTACTTGCTTACGATGATTCATAAGGATGGTTCTTAAAGTTAAACAACTTACCTGGATAATCCATGCAATCATCGTAGTCATATTGGTTGTACTCGTAATCGTCATACCTCCTACGCTTATACGAATTATCACTGTCTGACGATGATGATAGGGAACGCCGTCGACTTCTTGATTTGGACGTGATTTTTTCCAATCTCTTCAATATTTCGTCGTAATCACGACTCCTCTTCCGTTTTCCCATTATAACTTCACTTCTATTAATTAAACTATTCTGTAACGATAATTTTGTGCGACTCGGATAACACAAAAACATGTAATGAGCTCTGACAGGCACTGGCGCGGTGTTGCCCGGGTCCGGTGGGAGTGAGACGGAACTACGTTTAGTTTTTTTTTAGATATTATAGCTCTAAATGTGTGACAAGGATAGCATCATTCCATGGACTGCTGCAAGTAATTAAAGTAATCGTCTTCGGCTGTGACACGAAATATAATGCATGTCCATATCGCTTCTGTAAAGTTCTTAAGTCTACTGGTTAGTAATGTCATCATGGCAGGTGATATACATTGCGTTTACGCTACGTTAAGTTGGATGCTACCTAAAAGAAATCGCAGCAATGTAACTTGTGGCATTTTCGTCTCCGATAATAGCCGAGAAAAGTCGAATCGTTAACTGATTTTAATTGTACTGTAGTTGTGCGTGAACTCCGTCACCTGATTGGTTATCTCATATCGATTTGTATGCTGTTTCTCGAGTTTGACATTTTAAGATCAGTGGTCTTATCGGTGCCTAATCTGGATAAGTGTTCACCAAGGTTTATGTATACTTAACTTATTTAACCGGATCTTACTACTTTCTTTCTTCTTTGAGCACGACCCTGTGATAGGGCATGTATAAGGCCCTCGACGCTTTCCGAAAGGGCTCTGTCAATAACTAACATGTAGTGCCTACGATTCCCCTTCGTTTGCCCAACAATATGTATGTACGAATAGATTTCGTATCATTTTGGCATAGTTATAAATCAAACTGTGATTCCTATCATCAGAAAATTAGGCCAAACGTATCATTTTAGAACAAACTACTTCCAAACTACAGAAGGGATCCCATTAACCACTATGATTAATACAATCTAAACATAAAATATATATTTTTCACTAATTTTGACACTTAATCAAATAAAAATAAATAGTCAAAATGAGGTACTTTTTTCTGTTATATGCTTTTGTTTACATTTACTTTCATAATATATAATTTAAACCTTATTTTGGTTTTCATGCAACCTTCTCATTGAGTTAATGAATTATAAACTGAAAGAGCAAACAATCACAACTATTATTAAATCATTTATACATATATTCCATGAAAATCGATATTTAGGATAGTATAACATAACTAGAAGACCCGCCACAGCTTCGCCCGCAGTATTTTACATACAAACTTTATCACCCCTTTTCCATTTTTTAGGGATTCCACCCTTTCAAACCTCTAGGACCACCCGTTTAGGCTGTGCGTTGTCTATAAGTGAGTCACGGTACTGTTTTATATGTATAGGATAAGGATAATAGCATATGACTCGTATGCTGTAAGCAGCTCTCAGCTAAGATTGCATATTGTAAGGAGGGTATGTTTATTCAGAAGAGACGACTTTCCAAAACAAATCAATCCATATAAAACAGCACCGTTACTCACTTATAGACAACGCAAAGCCTAAACGGGTGGTCCTAGAGGTTTGATATTTGAAGGAAATATTCCTCGAGTACCCTTGAGGACTAAGGAGGGATTTTTGAAAAAAAAAAAGATTGTATGGAAAATACCGCGGATCAAGTTGTGGCAGTAGTATAATATAAAGAGCATTAACATTGTTTTTTTTTCCTGGATGTCGATGGAGGTGTACTTTGTAAAGCACATAACTCGATACTACTCATCAGGAAACTTTGTAACTATTACGTGTAATTGGATAACGAGGCCTTAAAAGCGTAAAGGACTCTTAGTTTTTAATAAATAAATCCCTTTTCCGGCAGCAATCTGTATCCTGACAGTTAACTATTTATGTAATTATTTGCTTAATTAATATGATTAAATTTAGGATCAAAACCAAGAATAAAATTTTAAATTTGATTTATTTATAGGGTCACTGGGTCCAATTCGAAACGGTGTTCGCTAAATTTAAAATTGCCTAAATTTAAAATAAGAAACGTCAAACTCGATTTTGTATAGCTTCAAGGTTCAAAATCGAGTCTGACGGTTCTTATTTCAAATTTAGCGACTTCTAAATTTAGCGAAAATACGTTCGAATTGGCCCTACTGTCGTATTACCATTGGCTCTAAATATTGATTAAACAATAGTTTACTTACCGATTGGTCGCCGTGCTAATTTTTTTGCAGCACTCACAACAAAACAAAGCTGAATGCTGGTGATAAAGTTGATTTCTTCTCTATATAATATACGCGAGAGTCGTAAATAACATTTTCGATTGGAGTAATAGTAAATTCGTCACAATACAATAAACGTCGTATCTCGATTATCGCCTTGGCTGATATCGCGAGCAGTGGTCGTGCCGGGGATGGCGGGCAGTCACGCGGCTCGAGTGGTCGCCGTCAGATAAGGGATAAGGGCGAGATGAGAGCTGCGCGGGTGCCGGCGGCGGCGGACTGACGACGCGGCGCTGGCGGCGACGGCGGCGGCGGAATCTCACCCGCTCGCAATTTACGTGACCGGCCGAGTAAGGGCATTCGACAATAATTCACGTAACTAATCATTCGATGACCTTAGTTTTTTTTGGAAACCACGAGTTAACACCCCTCCATTCAAATATGGAACAACGGTTTTCAAGAAAACTTGCGTAGATGACGTAAAGTGTGCGGACAATAAAGGATTGTCTTTGTTTCACTGATTATCACAATCACGCTAATGAACCCTAATTCCAGTCATAGGACTACATGATCTGCCGGTTTCAAAGAATTTAATGATTTAGTAGCATGAGGCGGTATTACATAAAAGGAACTGGAACATATCTCGCTTTTCTGTCTTGTTTTATTTACCGTGTCACGTGAAAACAATAAAGACAAAGACATGGACAGTAAACAGGTTATGGTAAATCAGTTGGCCAATTTACATAGTGGAGCTATTATTTAAAGAAGTCCGTGGCCCTAAATTGTTGGCAATGGATAAAGATAAGTGGTTGGATCTAATGGTCTAATATGATAGAACCGTTTACCTGCATGCTGCTGTTATAGTATTCAAATATGCAACAATAACCGACATACGAGTATGTTGTATTAAGATATCAATATTTCAGGCCAAGGGTGATTTCGAACACCATCGATGTGACATGAATTCGGGCAGCGTGTAATGAAGACATATTTCAGGGATATGAAATTCCACAACTTGGAAATAAGACGGCGACTCTAATAGTAAAACATGATCTCAAGGTTTAGTGTTTCAATATTAGGTAAACTTCAAAATAAAGTATGATATTTTACTTAGAATATTTTAAGGTTTTAAATGATTAAAGCGATGAAAACGAATTTAATAACTATCATTACCTACATATTACATTACATCTAATAAATTGTAGATTTTTTAATCGCGTTGCATGGTTTATCGGTGTTGATGTATATTAGATACTATTTTATTAAAATATAAAATTTAGGCCTAACAAAATACTGACATTCACACGATTACTTGGACTTGGTGGCGTATTTTGTATGGCTGTATGATGGAAATAACAATTATCCCTGCAATTGGTTTCACTGACACCGTTGTATGACACACAGTATATCATTTAAAACTTATAACCAATACGCAGCAACCCATAGAACAGCTACAGAATTGGGGACTAGTTTTTTATAATTATTTATTTCTAACAAAATGAATATACTCGTAATTACTTTACACTTTCGTTACTAAGTCGCTTGAAGATCATACAGTTTATAAACCACTTTCTTTTCTAACTAAAAACTTAAAATTGTTGGAGATTTAAGGGTTACAATATTCTCTTACGGATTTTGATTTTTCTTATCTATATTAAATAATGATTTAAAGAATTGGTTACATTTGTGGGGATTTTGGCATTCCCTACAGTATCTAGAGGTAAATTATTTAAGTTATCTGGCAGTAGACTGTATATATTAATTACCTACCCAATATTATTTTTCCCCAATATTTTTATTTCCATTCGCGTTTTTCCCCATTTCGTTCATTTTGCATTCGTTTACGACCAATATTTATCCACACGATTTAATTTATAGTCCTTCTTTTCGCTACACGCATATTTACTGATGCATTTTCTTTACCAATCCGTATCATTCACATACATATTATTTTATGCTGGACCTATAGAATAAATACCCAATAGTTTATTTGTGTCACACGTTTTGGTCGGTAAGCCAGCAATACAAATGACAACCATAACAAATTCCCTCTCGGACGATAACTCGTAAAACATTTCAGAGAGTTGATATGAAGCCTCGTGAACGTCAGCTGCGGAAATCGTGGGTGGGATGGGCAGGGGTAACCTCCCAAGCACGTAGTTGTTTTACCTTAAATCATCCCCTCCCAATTGAATATGTAGCTCAGTTTATAGCTAACCCAATGGTAGATTATGCGTCAGCTTTCATGTTCTGGTGAGCAGCTGACGTATAATCCACTTCACTATGTGGCTATAGTGAAGTGGATTAACTTTTTTTTCTTCAAGATATTGGGTTAGCTATAATTCTGATAAATTTTCAATCGGGAGGGAATGATTAAAAAAAAGGAAACATTTCACTAACATCGACGTTGTCAGGTTAAAAGTAGTGTGTTAAGAAATTTTTATCTAAAAAGGTTAGCTCTAGTACTTATTGCCTATCTATCATTAATAGATGCTATGAAAACCACAGATTTCACATACTGGAAAAATGTATAGAAAGCACAAGATCAGCTAAAAAGGCATACAAAGATAGATAAGTCAAAAAATGGATCCCATCCCTTCAGAGGGGCTCTAAAATTTGCAAATCTCGAAATGACATCATTAACATAGCTACAAAGTTCTTCACAAGCCTTTATAGCTCTACACCAGGCTCAGTGGAAAATACAGAACAAGATCAACTAAAGGACACATCGGTCGGAACAGGTCATCGAAAAGTATGTAGAATATAGAAAACCGCTCTACATAGCTTTTGTCGACTATAAGAAAGCTTTCGACTCTATCTCTCATAATAGCATCTGGGAAGCATTAAACAAACAAAATATAAACGCAAAGTACATAAATATTATCAAAAACATATATGTTAATTGTACTAGTAGAGTCAAGCTAGACAGAGTGGGCACCAAGATCAGCATTAATCGAGGAGTCAGACAAGGAGACCCTATATCACCGAAACTATTTATAGCTGCGTTACAAAATGTAATGGAAGATTTACCGTGGTCAAAGCAAGGAATTAAAGCGAATGGGAAATATCTTAGCCTCTTACGCTTTGCAGACGATATCACCGTGTTCTCTGAAAGTCCATATAAGCTCAACACAATTATTAACAAACTTCAGACAGCTAGTGTTCAAGTAGGCCTGGAAATGAATTCAGGAAAAACAAAAATCATGACGAACAGGGTGATGTCGCCAGTACTGGTTAACCAAGAGCCACTTGAGTACGTAGAGAGCTACATCTACCTTGGAAGACAAATTTCATTTAGAAAAAATCGAAATATAGAGGAAATAGACAGAAGAGTCGCTATTACATGGAGAAAGTACTGGGCACAAAAGGAGATTCTCAAATCGCAATTACCGATTAAATTGAAAATAATAATTTTAGACACAACAATTTTACCCTGTCTAACCTATGGGTGCCAAACGTGGATTTATGATCACAAGGCAAGACACAAAATACAAACAACTCAGAGGGCAATGGAAAGGAGCTGTTTAAATATAAAACTGAGAGATAGAGTAAGACACATAAAAATCCGAAAAATAACCAAGGTAAAGGATGCTCTACACTACTCTCAAAGTCTCAAATGGAGATGGGCTGGCCATGTTGGGAGATACGGTGACAATAGATGGACAATTAACATCACAAAATGGAAAGGACCGCATGGCGTGAAAAGTAGAGGTCGCCCGTGCGCCCGGTGGCAGGACGAGATTGTATCCGTTGCCGGAAGAGACTGGATGAACACTGCGAAAGATATAGGGATAAATGGAATTCTTTGGAGGAGGCTTTTACCCACATTAGAAGGAGATGAAATTGCATGAGTAGTAATATAATTTGTAAATATCAAAATTAAATTAACTAATCTATTCTAATTATTGTGGAATCAGATAAATAAATAAATAAATTTTATAAAACTTTATAAATAAATAAATAAATCATTAATAGTAGTAGTTAGCTTTTGCTCGCGGTTCCTTTTGCTTAGTAAGAATTTATGCATCGGTAAAGATGCATCTAGCGAAAAGAATGAGAAGAAATTAAAACGTGTGACACAAACTTTTGGGTATTTATTCTATAGGTAAATCATATGTATGTGAATGATACGGATTGGTATAAAAATGCATCGATAAAGATACGTGTAGCAAAAAGAACGAGTAGAAATTGAATCGTGTGAAAAAATTAACTATTGGTAGTAATAACTAATGGAAAATAAACGGCGAATTGGGGAAAAACGCGAATGGAAATAAAAATATTGGGGAAACGTAATATTGTGTAATTAATCTATACAATACAGTTTTCATTCGTGATACATAGCAGGTATAACAAAAAAAAACAAAATCTGAAATAAAAATAATGATGGTATCGTTGTGGATTTCATTAATTTATTACAAATATAGTTAACATTTGGTCTCTAATTTAGATTATTTTTATCAGGCCCAGGTTAGTATGTGGATTTACTAGTTCTAAGGAATCGCACAAACATGACATTTTTACGTGATTTGAAAGGAGACAATGATGACTATGTTTCATGATGAGATGCTATTTTTGGTTCCATAATAGTAGTTTATGCAACGGTTGCATAATGATAGGCCTTAAAACACTAGTGCGGTTTTATGAAACGAGCTTTTAGCGAGTTTCATAATAAGATCGCACGTGTGTTTTAAGGCCAAATTATGCAGAGTTGCATACATAACTTTATCTACACACATATTATAAATCCTCCATGATGTGTTCATAAACAATATTTTCTGGCAACAAGTTATTTGTTACAATCGTGGGTGCATTTACGATATCCGGCGCATTTTCACATCACACAGTCACTCCGAGAAGGCTACAATTCATATTTTCAACTAAAATGTAAATTACAAACAATTTTTTACAATTCTACTTTCGTTCAGCAAAAAACCAATATGAATTATGAAAGCAGTAATGGCGGCAACTAGATCCTCCGTCAAGACCATTTAAAAAAAAAATCATAGACAAACGAATGAAGTCTCTATTCTCATGGCACTCGAGATCAAATGTCGTGCAGTTTATATTAAAAAAACATACTGAATTGATGTTTTGTATCAATAACTGTTTTAATATCTATGGATACTAGAATAGAGACCCACTGGAGTTTTGACAGCTGTTCCAAATTTAATCTCATTATGATACTAAAATCGATACTGTAATAACATTACGGAACTGGTTTTACCTAATTGGTTGTCATAATGCTGGTCATTTCCTACGGTTTTTGATTACACTATGGAGGTTTTATGGTATGGGTGTAGATAAAAGGTTTCTGGCGTGAAGAGTGTAAATGCATGTCCTTTGTTTTTTGGTACCTAGTAAATACTAGTAATTAGGCCCACATCGTCCGCCCATTAAGTATGTCTCTGTGAGCACTCAACAAGCAAGTGTCGTCTTCGAATTGGTACCTAAGTATACTGAGCCATTTGTAATGTTGCACATGTCATTAACGTTTAAAACGTATTTGGTCTGTCCAAAAACGGAGCCTTGTGTCGTACCTCTGTTGGGATCATAAGAACCACTATAATCGTGGGCTATTTTTACAGTCGTTTAGCAATCTTTGTAGTTATTTTTGAAGATTTTCTAGATTTAATAGCGAGCCCTGTATTAAAACATAATTGAGTGGTCAAACATTTTGCTAAAGTTGATAAATATCCCAAGTAGGTAATTTTTTGTCATTGATATATTGTGTTGTTGGTAAATCTACCTAACCTACTAACTTTGTTTAGTATAATGGATCATATTGTATTGGTGAGCAGCAATATAGAAGCAAGCTCTTTTCTAAGCAATTAAATAGCTTTTCATAAATCAAAAAATATATATTTAAAAGTAATTTCGCCACGTCAAATTACAGTGAAAATTTAATTGTCACGGTGTGGTGTCACGGTCATGGATCATTTGGAAAGACTTTGTCACAAAAGTACCCCGTTAGCTAGGATGTGGATGCGTAGCCAAATATTTTTGATATCTTTATCCACTCTTCAATATGTGATACCTATTGATTGTTATCAACTTATGTTCCTAGTGGGCATTTACCTTCTGACATTATTATCAACATTCAAGGACCATGTGAGTACTTGAACACTGCTGATATCTTAAGTTTTTTACTCAAATCAATTGCAGTTATATTAAACAAGTTCAGTTAGCATAAAAACAATACAAAACAGTTTTTTTTTTTGTTAATTTCGAAATTCGATTTCAATCGATTCATTTTGTGCTTTTCATTAGATTTAAATTATAATAATATATAACGACTTTGATCTAACAACTGAGCTACGAATAGTCGTGCATCACCAATGCTGATCATCAGACTCATAGCATCGTCTGGCGGTAACAACTATATCGTCGTCAAAAGATTACGAATATCAACTTAACCCATTGAACATATTCGACGACGCAGCGCGTGATTCTTATTCCTCTATGCTCAAATGTTAGAGCGCCCGGCCCGGTTAGTCGGGTGTCGTGATTTGAAAACAATTTTATCTTGATGTAATAATCATCAGCATATCATTATTATTATTTTACATAAGTTGACGTGTCCTTTTTTTCACATAGCATACATGATTGACACGAGGAATAAGAATTGAACTTTAATTAGACACCCTGACACGCACAGGCATACGGCGAACACTTTTAGCTAGGTCCCTCCCTTACTTTTTCCAATCTTGTCTGTACTGGGCTAGTTCTGGTAAGTCCTTATCAAGAAGGCGTCTTTGTTGTCCCGCAGCCATCACCTCTGCGGTCGGCTGTCACCGTCGAAAGAGTGAGCACGTAGGGTTTCACTCTATGGTGACCTTACCTCGCTCTGTATATTTATACTTATATTTTATTCAATCATTATTGCACATTAAGAAAGAACCTTAGATTACAAAAAGTAGACTTAATGCCTTGAGGCAATCTTTGCAAGTCAAGTCTTCGTGCATTACAGTTTGATCGTGGACGGTGCATGTACAGTATATAAAAATTGTGTATACACAGACACAAGGATTTTGTGTGTAATCAATTAACATATATGTAGAATTATATACATAAATAAGTATCATAATAAAGCCAAATAGCCATATGAGATGTCAGTTTTCAAGACCAACTTTTGAAATGCAAATTTATTTATAACTGGTAGTGCAGTTCCTTTTTAAGCTGACAGTTTTCTCGGCTACAACAGTCAGAATTGTTAGGGACCCGTACCTGGAGGGTGTCAACGGGACTCTATACCGAGCCTCCGTTGTCCGTGTATCCGTTCGTCCGTCTGCCAGAGGCCTCTATTTCCACAACCGGAGGTGTACCTATTCAGAAAGTTGGAATTATCACAGATTACGTGTTGAATACTGGCAAATAATTAAATATTATCCTACTAATATTATAAATGCGAAAGTTTGTGTCTGTGTGTGTGTGTGTATGTTTGTTACCTCTTCCCGTTAAAGCGGCTGGACGGATTTTGATGAAATTTGGAATGGAGATAGCGTATACCCTGGATTAATACATAGGCTACTTTTTATCCCGGAATATTGAAAAGCTCCCGAGACAATAACGATAGTCAAACTTTACGCGGACGAAGTCGCGGGCACAGCTAGTAAAGTATAAAACTTGGAAAGTTCTCCTTACATTAATTTTTGTTCCACCAGCGGCCCTACTGGTAGCAAGGTTCACAAGAGGATCGGTTTACCCCGCCTTATTCCCGCCAGTGCTCTCTGTCTCTCTCACAATAATACTGACGAAAGTCATAGACAAAGAGATAAGACAGGGTTAACTTATTCCCATGTCAGCCATGCTAGGCCGCTGTAGTTCCAAAATGGCATAAGTTTCAGTCGTTGGTCCAACTGCTGGACATAAATGTGTAGTTTTTTTAAATTGATACCTAATTAACAACAAGTTAATTGGGATAGCGATAACAGCCAGGCGAGTGATATCAACTTACAAGTAAAGCGAAGTACGAAAGTACAGATGTAGTGTAGTTTCCATCGTGTTTTATCGGAAAATTTCGTATTTATCGTGCTCTCTCAATTAGCTTCAGCAGGCCCCCAATTCTCGGTGCATTCGAGATAAACTCACAATCGAGATTAAACGTCAGTGGATACAGTCATTTGACAGAACTGTATGAATCTGACGTTTAATGTTGCAATCGACATTATCTCGAAAACTTCGAGAATTGGGGGCCAGTAGCCATCATACCATGCTGTCATTTTACATTTTGACATTTGACAGTAAATAATAAAGTTTAATATTAATGAATATAAACATGTCACTCATTTAATACATACATACATACATAGCATCACGCCCGAAATCCCGAATGGGGTGGGTAGAGCCACAAGACAAATTGTGGCCACGTTCGATTAATTAGCCCTAAGATGGTATGATGAACCGTATAGTGACAGGTGATCAGCCCATCGTCCATACAGATAGTCCACCATGTTGGAGAGGACCCGTCCCTTATTCGAATTTTACGACATGCTAGTATGATAAGTATCTGCACGCATTCTATGCTATTTCTTCACTCCCAGTGCAGCAGAGGAGCAGCTTAAGCTAATTTAATACAATAACTAATTGACACTTCGGGTCCCGTCGTCTTCTGATTGAGATCCGAGTTTTACCGATGGAAACATATTATTCACTATATCTGTACGGAGCCCTATGGGCGCCAGTTTGACGCGCACATAACCAGCTTGTTTTTTTTAAGTTTAAAACACCTAGACGTGTACCGTATTAACGTAGTTATTTTAAACTGATTCTAAAATCGAAAAGTGGTGTGCTTAACCCTAAAACGCTGCCTTAATATGCCTGCGATCCATGACTCGTTAACATCCGCACTAGATAGTATCGTGGCATAATAATAATCTGTTCACAATTTTACTACAGGATCGTTAATGTAAAATCTTAAATAGTTTTAGAACATAGCCGTGTCCGTACCATTAAAATCTTATCTTAAACTGTATTGCATTTTATGGGTAGGCAGTAAAAATTAAAATGAAAAAGACAAAGACAAAAAACCTATTTCCTATGAACATTTTCTAAGGTTACACGGTCATAGAAAGCAGAGTAAAGAAGCAAGACTCTTGACCGAATTCAGAAGCGCCACTTAAACATGACTAGCTATTAAGTACTAGTTAAATGTCCCTCACCTAGTTGTCAACCTATACAGAAACGTCACTGAAACGTCACTTTAATTAAAGCTCAATTTGAGAAGCCTTTCTGAATTCGGCCATCTGCCGCCCAGCAGGGTCACGCTCCCCGTGATTTAGCGCTCTTCTTACTTGTACGGTTCATGTCACATGGTCAATGAGATGTCTCGCTGTTTTTACATTCTTGTCCCTTTCATGCATAGCCATTTGCCTTACGTTGACAACCTTATAGATATTCGCGTATTTTTGCCCCCGTGTAAACGGTACCGTTCTGAGACCGGCAAAAGTGTGTTGTGTATCCTATAAAATACAACAACGTATGACTTTTGTTTAATTCCATATTGATTACGTAAAATTAGTTAAAGATTTATTTTATATAATATCAATGGTTAACGTTTAATAGACCAATTTCATTTCATATAACATATGTAAATAAAGTATATCAATTACAGTATGTAAAAACATTTGAAACAACGATCATACATTGATATACACTGTATAAAAAAATTGCAGGTGAAGTTCAGTGTTATGGGATAATGGGAAATTAAGTTAGGGTACTACGAGTGAAACTCGAAAAAGTAGAAAACAATTTAATCCGAAACCTCGTTATTCTGATCGACCGAGCGAGTGAAGCGAGCGAAGCGTCTCCGTTTCAGCTTAGGCAAAAATGCTTTCGTACGTCCAGCGGATGTCCGTCGGCTGTCCGGCGTCTGTCCATTTGTTCTCGTCTACAGGTCGCAGTTCACAACCGCTTCTCGTTAAATTTTGTGAGCAGCGGCCCTAACATGCATGCCACAAAGATAAATTAGAACCGTTTATCTCTATGACTATCTCTTTCGTCGGCACTAGTGTGAGAGAGACGCACTTTGCCATGGATGTTAGGGCCGCAGGTTCGATAATTATATAGATTTTTTTTGTGGATTCAGTTTTTCGAAATTTTTCGAAATGGCGGAGATATGGGGTTTTTGTAATTACAAACTTTTTTGCGATGTTGGTAAACTGACTCGACCTATATAGATGTATGGGGATGACAGATTTCCAACGGCGAAGTTAAGTTTGTCGCGAGGTCTACAGCTCACGGAGCCACTGCTTATTATTTCGTAGAATAGGTTTTGGATTTAATTGTTGGAAATAATTCTTGAGAAGCGCAGACGATTGCATATGGTTGGAGGAGCGTGGGAGGCGGAAACTCCAGAATTGGGGCAATGGGGATAAGCGCCCCGTCATAATAGAACCGCCAAGTACTAACTACTTTCCAACTTAGGTTCGTTAGTTACCTTGTGCCCTTAAGAGTAGGAATAGGAGCTAAGACTTTGCCACAGACCAGACTGCTCCCGTAGAACATGAATTTTTATCCCACGAATAAAGCATTCATCACTTTCGCACTCGCTTATTGGTTAAAAGGTGACAGATGCTTTATGTGCGTTGTGCTGACGTTTATATTTTTTGAGCGTTCTGGATACATTTCACGGATGATATGTGTTGGGTTATAAGATAATGTGATTATACCATTTAATCGGTATACAAAAGGTTATTATATTATTAGTGTTATTATAAAATTATACAAAGTGAGTTTATAACTTCTAAGTATTACAAGTTTTTTTGTTACGAGTTTTATTACTTACCTGCCAAAAATTCATGCTATTATTAGGCAAATTTCAACCAATGAAATACGGTATTTTTTGAGATATCGTTACTTTGAATCTGGTCAACACACAGAGTTCGTGACAAGTAATGTGTGTGTGTGTCCTATGCTTTACAAACACTAAGGCAGTTGTTAACATTTATAAAAAAGTTGCAGTTTATTTTGAATTTAAATCACTTGCAGTTGTACACCTTGACAGGATAATTGAGCTCTCAGTTTACTGACCATATTTTGTTCAAATTTAATCAAAATACGTACTTGAAGCGACTCATTGAGGTCATAGTAACTCTTTATAAGAGACATAAGCTCAAAGCAAGTAAGCATAAAAAAGGTTAGCATTCAAACTTAATTTTACATACATACATACCTACATACGTAGCATCACGCCCGAAATCCCTAATGTGGGGTGGGCCGAGCCACAAGACTACTTGTGGCCACGTTCGATTAATTAGTCCTAAGATGGTATGATGAACCGTATGGTGACAGGTGATCAGCCCAACGCCCATACAGATAGTCCACCATGTTGGAGAGGACCCGTCCCTTAGTCGACTTTTACGACGTGCCAGGGTGATAAGCATCTGCACGCATTCTATGCTTTTTCTTTACTTCCAGTGCAGCAGAGATGGGAAACTTAATTTTACATAAAAAATATGCTAATGCTACCTAACGATCATATTCATATCAATACTTTCATCCTATTATGTATTGTATGTAAGTGTGTATAGATATCTCTTTGTTTTGTCCAATAAAGTAAGTGAACAGGTAGATTGGCATCCAAAGATGATAAAAGCCATACTTTTCATCCCGGAAATTGCACTTTTTCCATGAGAATAGTTAGTTAGCTGAAGTTAGTATAAGGTAAGTACAAGGATAAATTTACAGATGTGATTAAAAAAAAAATAAGTCCTTCTTTAGCTGGCTCCATGCAGTATACAAATACTTTTAATTAAAAAGTTATAATTAAGAAATAACTTTCAAAAAAATCTCATCGATTTGATTTCTATCCGTCTTGTATATACTGTTAGTTGCATTATAAATGAGAAAACTTTCCCTTTGGACATGGGTAATCTGGACTTTGCGGAGTGATTCGATTCACGGAATTCAACTCCGCGATCAACATCGACTCCTCTTAATGATCCCGGCTCCTCTTGATGCAGGTTTGTATCTCTACTAGAGCGCTTTAAACATATACTTCTCCGAAATGCATCGGATCATCGGATCGGTATTATTTAATTATACATATACCTTTCTTACCGGACCGGAGTGATGAGTATTTTCAATGATGTTTTTTTGTTGAATGGATAAAATAAATAAAATAATAGTTGATTGACCCAATAGTTGAGGCAACGGCATCAAGACGAGCGACACGGCTTCGGATCGGCCGGAGTGGAGCGAGAGTCGGAGTCAGTCGGAGTTAATAACTCCGCGGAGTCAGTAAGGATCGCACGGATTCGAGTCCGCTTACGGAATCGGATCATTTGCCTCCTTGAATCCGGAGTTACTCATGTCTAGTCCCCTTATGGCGATGAAATAATTAAGTCATGATTCTAGTTAAATCACCACTTTCCATTTATATACACATACTGTAATTGCAAAGATTACTAGTCGGGCTGGTTCTACAGCAATCCTGAGTGAGTTATTATTCTGCCTTCTAAATACGCGATTTTGCCACTTGAACAAATCGTTCTTGGTAGCTAACAAGGGCGATTGGACATCGGTGTTAAAGTTTCATACACTTTTAGTTACTTATTAATTTTATATTATCAGCATTTTTAATTTCTAAATAACATATAAACCAAAATCTGTACTGCAGATTTGACCCATAAAGTTTTTGCCAATATCGGTAAATAAACCGATTGATATTGCTTTATCAGCTTCAAAGGATTGCCATAGCATAATAACTGAAACTCGGATGACACAAGTAAATATGAGTCATAAATAACGATAAATATACATGTGAATGTTTATTTCGCGAGGTGTTGAATTAATTTGAACGTGGCGCATTTTTTATTCAAACGCAATATACTGTACATTACTTGTAACGTTTATGTACCAATCTGCAACTATTACGTATGCCATTGATTGTCACCAAGTCAAGTCCTAATGAATGTTCAGGGTTTCAGGATGATGCATTGTATTGGTACTAAGTATTTCCGAAAAGTTATTGTTTAAATAATTTGTATGGAAAATGTGGAATATCAAATGTCCATCTACATTATATTCTTAATGTTCATCATCTTGTAGATTTAGATCTCTAAGAAGTCGATTAAGGAATATTAACTCACCGGTGAAAACACTTTCACTAAGGTAATACAACTCGGAATGTTAAAGGCAGGTTAGTGGTGTTAAGTGTTTTGAGTATTTTATGTAATACGTTATGTTATTTAAACCGTTACATTCATATTTTGCCTGCGAAAATTTGCGGTCATGCTACATAACTAAGTTTAATATTCATGAAAATGCACAAATAATGGTATAAAGAATAACTCTAACATAGTAAACAAAATAGACCAGCAATAGACAAAGGTGTTAAGATCAGGTATATTTTATCTTATTATTTTATTGTCCCAGCGATAATCTTTCTATTTGGCACGATCTCAATAAAAGCGATAAGTAGATCATGTGACGTGATCTTAGCGGTTACCACCGACATCACTGATCATGAGACTGCTGCCAGTATCATGCGCAGCTGCATCGATATACATACAAATACCTACATACTCGACATGCCCCTTCGCCCCGCTAAATATAATAAATGTGAACGTAATGAGATTATATAAGTATACCTCTATATGTAACTGCAAACCTCAAAACATCTGTTAAAGAGACCGTAACATTCGTTTTAAAAACAAAACAAAATGTTATTGTAAGGCTCTGATGTAAGTACTCGTACTCGTATGAATATTCTGTAAGAATATTCCCTCAACCCAATGTGTATGTGTACTTTACCGAGGTGGCAGAGCGTGATGTGCGACCGGTTCCTCCAGTAGCTTGTAGATGCAGTTTGACGGCTTCGATTCCAGACCGCTTGGCGCGCTCCCGGGCAGCTACCGATAGTTTATCTCCTCTTGTTTCCGGTTTTTCTCCTCGATGGTCCGTTCTCCCCCCCCGATTATCTTGTTTTCCTCCCCGCACTTCCTGTTTAGCACTTCGAATATCTTGTTTTACCCCTCGGGCGTCACATTTTAAGCGGCGATCTTGCGTCTTCATTTTAATCTTGGATGTCGATTCATATTTATTTACCTATTCAAATATCACGCGATACATATTTAACTGTGTGATAAAAAAATGTACAGGAGAATAAAGGTAAATTGAGTTTTACAAATAGATAAGATATTTGCTGCGAAGGTGATTGGGAAGTGATAAAAAATCAGCTGCCTCAAGTACGTGACTGTAGGGCCTTTATGTTAGCACCTCGCAGCGGTCACGTTCAAGCCTTCACCCGAAGTTCGGTTAGGTGGCGGGAAGCGGTAAAGCGACACGGCGTCGTCACGACACTGTGACGGAACGACGGCGGCACAGCAGCACAGTCGCGGCAGGTGCAAGTTTCAGTGTGTTACGATTTGCGCGAGCGCTTAAAGTGGCTGCGACGGTGGCGGTGGCCGGCGTGTGCAGGCGTGCGTCGGGGCCCGGCCGGACTGGCGCACGCGCTCACTGTTCGCGTCGCGCGGCACCCGTCTCTTCGTACTCGCATTAATTGAAGGAATCTTGTGATAGGAGATGTACATATGAATCATTGGGTCAAGATCATTAACACTAATGCATAATACAATTTTGTGCACATGACTAGCCCTAGTCATGATTAATAAATAATGCTACTTTAAAATTTGATAATTATAGTTAACATTTGGCTTGTGGTTCTTAAGGCACGTGATAACCATTATTATTAGTAGCAAGATGGTAATTGAGTTTTATTTTTAATGCAACTGATAAACCTTTACGACTGTAAAAGGTTTACTTTCTCATTGGTAACGTTACAAACAAAGCGCTGAGTAGGGATTCTTCAAAAGTAGTCTATTAGTTAGAGGTTATGTAAGAAACAAGGTATTAATAGTAGTTTATGCAACGGTTGCATAATGATAGGCCTTAAAACACTAGTGCGGTTTTCATGAAACGAGCCGATAGGCGAGTTTCATAATAAGATCGCACGTGTGTTTTAAGGCCAAATTATGCAGAGTTGCATACATAACTTTATCTACACACATATTATAAATCCTCCATGATGGGTTCAGAAACAATATTTTCTGGCAACAAGTTATTTGTGATGCATATTTCCGATATCCGGCGCATTTTCACATCACACACACTCCGAGAAGACTACTTACTATTCATATTTTCAACTAAAATGTAAATTACAAACAACTTTTTCTATTCAATTTAACAACAATTCTACTTTCGTTCAGCAAAACGTCAACATGGCGGCAATTCGATTCTCCGTCAAGATCATTTTTGTTTTTTAAATCATAGACAAACGGATGAAGTCTCTATTCTCACGTCACTCGAGATCAAATATTGTGCAGTTTATATTTAAAAAACATACTGAATTGACGTTTCGTATCAATAACTGTTTTAATATCTATGGATACTAGAATAGAGACCCCACTTGAGTTTTGACAGCTGTTCCAAATTTAATCTCATTTCTTTACTAAAAACGATAAAGAAGTCATGTTATTTCTTTATCGCAGCACTGGTTTTTCCTGATTGGTTGTCAAAATGGTGGTCATTCCATACGGTTTTTGATTAACCAATGGAGGTTTTATGATATGGGTGTAGATAAAAGTATTTAAAGTAGGCAAACTTGTATTTCTTCACAGTTTGAAAGTCTGTAGACGTACATTTCTAATATAATTAACTGTAATTATATTAGTTATAAAAAAAATGAGTCAATGGGCACTTTCAGTTGATTTTCTATTCCAATTTTCTTTTGAAACAAGAAATGTTTGTATAGTATATCTGAATTTTTATCGAAATCATTTATATTTACAATGGATTTTGTTGCATTTGACTGTATTATTTAGTGTATAATCCTTACAATATTAAATACGAAATTGTATTTGTTTGATTGTTTGTTTGTTCCTCATTCACGTCAATATGGGGTGACGGATCGGCTTGATTTTTTGCATGGCGATAGTTGAGGCCGGAGAAGGACATAGGCTAGCTTTTATTCCGGAAAAATGCACAATTCCCAAGCGAACAGGGATAACCCAAATTCTGTTTGTATTTATGATGTACTAGCTATGCCCACCACTTTGTTTGCCAGGAATTGGGCTGAAAAGTATCCTATGTTTTATTTCAAGATATAGTCTATCTGTCTGCCAAATTTCACCCAAAGCCGTCCAGCCGTTTGCGCGTGGTTGAGGAATAAACATCAAAACATCTTCACATACTTTCATATTTATAATTAGTAGGTGTATTACGCATATAAAAATGAATATTTGTCTTTTTGCTTGCTTAATTGTTTGTTTGTCTCCTATGCATTCTTAATCTAGTTTAATCTGATAACGATGAAACTTTGGTGAGTTGTTGTGCGCACGCCGCCCGGGAAAGTTTGTGACCAAAAATAAAAATAATAGTAAAAAGAATTGCAACGCAAGCTGGTCACAGCTAGTGTAGAGGAATTATAATTTATGTAAGCTTTTTAAGTAAAACTATTTCTACGTAAGGCAATTATTAAAAAAAAACCATTAGTTTTAATAATAATTTTGTTAGAATTCGTTGTTTGATAACACGAGATTAAGACGATTTTTCTCTTCTCAGCAGCGACATCTTGCAAAGTTTTTTTTGTTCGATAAGCTTTAATGCTGCGCATTCAAGATAAGAATTCCACGTAATACCCGCTGTTTCCAACAGATGACTCTAGCACGCACTGTCGCTGGCTAGTTTTAAACAAGGTTGTACGCGGCAGATGTAGATAGATGGTGTTGTTCAAGCCTGAAAAACTGAAAACAGATGAGAAAAGCTTATCTGGCTGATGATTCAAATTTCTGCTACGACTAAAGATTCGACTAGTATACACTGCCTCAATTCCACTTTTTGTACTCTAATGGCCAAATTCAGTCTTCAGAAATTCTTCTTTAATTAAAGCAACGTTTGGGTGACGGTTTGTATAGGATGCCAACTAGTTGAGGGACATTTAACAATTTATTCTCTAATCAAATGCTTAAGTGGCGTTTGTGAATTTGGCCATAAGGTTCTTATTGTGCAATAAAGATGAAGTAAACAAATAAACGAATGACTGGCAGGTGATTATTATGGCTTTAAAGAATTGGTCAACTCATTTTTCTGTTTTTGTTGATAGTCGAGTTATGATTTCTTAACAAAAAAATAAGGGAAAGATTTTGTATAAAATTTGACGGCTCTGCAGGGTTGCCTCTGCCTGCTGACAACGATGTTTTTTAAATTATTAAATGGAGCTTCAACTCATTATTTTTTATCAGCTTCAATGCTTTCTGACGCATATCTTTGGTGCCTCCTGTGATAAGCGATGTTAATTAGCTGTTGCTTTGCACAATTATTATATCATTGGACGTTGAAGATAAAAGTCTTGCTCCTGGTTGTTTAACTAGGCCCTGAGACAGTATTGACATGTAATACGTTGAACCTATTTTTTGAGTGCCTAAATTTCTTATTGCACGCACAACAGACGGCGGATGGGGCCGAAGAGCTCTCGAGTGGCGAAGTACCATTACCATGAGTTGTGCAACCGCTCTCGCTAGCGTAAACTATCGCTCGGTCCTTTTTACTTGTATCGGCAACAAGCTGCATTTCCGATAGATTTAGATAGCGGTTTGCGCAAACTCATGGTTAGGGCTCTGGAAAACGCAGCGTGGGCAGACCACCTACACGGCGAACAGACGAGTTGACGATTGTGGGGTTTCGCTGGATACAACCAGCACAGAATGGGTCGTCGTGGCGATCGTTGGGGAAGACCTATGTCCAGCAGTGGACGTCTTTGAAATGATGATGATGAAATTTCAGTTACAGATTTTCTTCAATTATCATATTTGTGTTGTCAACACTTGTATTTAACAAGGACTTGCTAGATTAATGATTAACAAAGCAAAAATAAAGTTTACGAAGAAAAAAAGCCGATCAAGTGCCGGTCTGACTCGCACGCCGAGGGTCCCGTACTTAACTATGAAAAACAGACTGTACGTTGTACATGCAGAACCCTAAAAATGAAAAATAATAGCTTTTAACAACCGAGTAACCATTAACAACTTACCTATGAAATAAGACAGAAAATAACTTTTGCAAGCTCCTATCTCCGTGCAACCGTCGAGTGTGATACGACTTTATAAAGGTTATCCCTCTAAAAAAATTTTTTTGTGGTGTAGGTATGTACAAATTTACAGTTTTCGGCGTTTTTCCTTTACTAGTTCTATAAAACATTGCTTCTTGCCAAATTTCATGATTCTAAGTCAATGGGAAGTAAGTACCCCATAGGTTTTGATTCCCTTGCGAGTATCAACATATGTGGCATAAACCGCCGTATCTATTGATTGCGGTGACTTAGAAGGTTGATTTTATTACAGCTCTAGGAGATTGCTGTCCTGAGGTCTTGACACACAGACAGACGGACAGTCAGACAGACCTTTTGATGTACGGAACCCTAAAAATCGAATACGTTAACGATTACGCATTATGATTAAATATGCATCGCAATGCAAACTTAAAAATAGATATGTATGAGATTTTTTTTTCAAAGTGTGGCGATAGGACGTCAGTGGCCCAGGGCCTGTATTCGACTTTGCTAGATAGATAACGCGATGGTTTTGTCAAGTTAAGCTACAATAATGTAGAAAATAATTAGCGGTATCGTTTAGGTAATATCAAATACAGGCCAGCTTGCATTGAAAAAATGGGTACTTATCAAATTTAATTTAGTTTTTTTTTAAGCATGTTGTTCATTCGCGAGATATCAACGAAAATATCATTAAATGTAAGGTCTGTTCGGCGAGAGTTGATAAAAAAGTAAAAAGTCAGGGCTTCTTAACTCATTACAAATAGCGGCCCGCTAATTATTTTTACCAATGATAATAAAAAATTAACGAGAAAAAAAATATTTTTTTCGTGCAATATTATTATTGAATAGCCTAACTGTATAAAAAGAAATCAACACGCGAACAGAACACCCCAACGCCACACTCGAAGCCAGTGACATTATTGTATGTAGAAAGACACAAGACACGTCATATCCATACTCAACGCGTTTTAAATGTGTGTCATAGATTTTTTTTCTTTTTCGTTTCTTTGTCGAAGCCAGTGCAGATTATTGAATTTATATGACGTTTGACGCGGACATATAAGACATTAATTTGTAATATGGCGATTGTGTATATGAACAAAACAAATATATTTCTTTCACCGCCGTCCGCCCGGCACGAAACCGCAGTTGACAACATCTGCGTCCCTCGTACCACGAAACTCAGTGCGCGCGGCGATAAGCGACGCCCGTCATACAGTTTGCGATAGTTAAGCGACAGTCGCTATTTCGAAACGATATCATAATATTTATCAACTCTCGGCGAACAGACCTTAGGTAATCGCCTTAAGGAAAGATCATATCAGTAACAGATTCAGTAAAATACATGTTTTTATTTAATCTTCTTTTAATGTCATATAATTAAAAATCAGTTATAATAGTGGTTTTAGTGCTATAGTATATATAATGGTTTTAGTCTATACAATATACGACAAATATAAAATGGTTTCAGTGCTATAGACTTTCCTAATTTACTAATGGACATCCCTTTAAAACAATTTAGGTATGTATTTTTCTCGGACACAGTTTGTTAGCACAATAGAAATAGTTACAATGTGAAGTTAATGCTTTCCGCAAATAAAACTAAATCGTTACGAACTAATTGATTTACTACTTAAAATGTAAATAAAGCGAGACTATAAATAAATATTAGTGTTCAGATTTTATGAGTATCTATTTGATAGCAGAAGTAAATAATGAGAACAATGCCAGTAAATGGCTGACTAAAGTTATAAAAAGTAAGAGTTACCATTATTACTCACTGAAAATTGTAAATATGCAAATATGATCGGAACCCACCATTCTCTGCGTTAATGAAAGAATTGTTCTACCAACTGAGCTAACTGTGACAACCATGTATCAACAACTTCTTGGGACGATTCGGCACTTTGGCTGTTCAGTTTAATTGATACTTATAGCGAAGCAGAAAAGAATCATGGGTTTAATCCACACCTGAGCATTAACTCTTTCTGTTTCTTGGGAATTATTGTATGATCGATATTATGTGTCTCTGAAAATTAGCAAGTAAATGTAAATACGTTTTTATTCCATACAGTCATTATTATTACAAACTATCCTAGGTTTCCTAATGACTTAAATCTTAATGTCTTATTTAATTGCAGAGTCTTTGATTATTACCTAACTTAAGTTCCATAATAATGTAGCAATAATATAATTTTTTTTTTGACTTCCATATACTTACTTGGAAATGTTAAGTATATAAATTTGACATATATCACAAAGAAAACCTCCTTCACCTTGTCGTTTTACGACTGTTAATTAAGTATCATTAACTTCCCTAGTTTACGGTAAATATATAAAAATAACAAAAAGTTCATAATATAGGCATAATATAATGAAGACTCACTTACGTAGCTTATGCATATCCGCTAAGCGTGTTCTCCATAAATATCCCTCAGTTACTCACAGGATTTGAAGAAACAAATATGAGTAACTACGTTTTTTTGAATGTTATTCCAATCCAGAAATAAATAATCCGGGAGTAAATGAGGAAACATATAAGAGGAATCTAGCTTACAGTTATTGTTCTACATTACTATTTTCACAGTCTTTTTTTGGCACGAGTAACTTTGGTCCTAAATGGTTAGTGAGTAGAAACCCTATAGGGGTGGTGATGATGATTGCTTCTATGACGAGTCTGAGCAGGTTCTCAGCACATATGAGGTCGGTCTTGGATCCGTCGTAGGAGCCGCGTGACATGACAGTAGTCAGCGCCAGTGGACCAAGAACCGCCTGAAAATACAACACATGCTGTTACCTATGTACATGCTATGTACTGCTGCCCTAGCAAGGTTGAGACGAGGATAAGTTATCTCCATGTCCACCAGTTATCCCCATGGCAGCCCTCAGTGCGTCTCATACTAGTATCAAAGCTCGAAGCTTACGGTTTTCTTAGTTTACTTTGTATTAAGGCGAGTTCACTTCAGCACTTATAAATAAATGTATGAGTGGATTAAGACTGCATTTAAGTCCACTCCTAACTGAATGAATAGGTGGATAATTGCTTGATAATGATAAGTGATTTGTAGCATTTCGTTTATTGTAACTCTTGTGTTCGAGGGTATCTTTTAAGCCAGGACTCTTGAATGATTATTTTTACTTATTAATTAACGATTGTAATGCTATGGCTAACGGATATAAGACGAAAATAATTATCTGAAATTTAAAATTGAAATTATCGTTGCTTTGAATTTATCATGTTGCTTCTATAAGGTTAACGCAATTATCAGTGTAATATGCTACAATTGATTCAGTAAATATAGGTCCGATTACAGATGAATCTCATATTTTGCTAAACACTAAGTAACAGGATTTTTGCTATGAAGATTTATAGGACTAAGCCGTTAGCCTAAGGCAAACGGGTTATCTAAAGTTTTAGAATAGTGAAATGCCCAAAATTTAAAGGTTTAGCAGTAAATCAATTTCAAATGAACTTGAATTGGGCGAAACCAATATTTTATTCTCTCATGGCTGCTTTTAATTGATTAAGTGTGTAAACCGTTTTATTAACCGACTTCAAAAAAAAAGGAGGAGGTTCTCAATTTGGCTGTATTTTTTTAGCAATCGTGTTATACTAAGCATGATTCAAAAGACGAGGGATATGGAACCGATTATGGAGTTTTGAGCACTCAAACTTTTTCCACGACAACGATTAAAAACGGTGAAATCCCACCGGCCGTTTTCGCAACTGCGATTCGCAACTGGTAGCGAATTAAGAATTATTATTCTTTGTTCGCACCCAGTTGCGAATCAAGAGAACTTTTCCTGAACCGCAACTTGGTTGCGAACGGCCGGAGGGGCCTAGTTGCGGTTCAGGAAAAAGTTCTCTTGATTCGCAACTGGGTGCGAACAAAGAATAATAATTCTTAATTCGCAACCAGTTGCGAATCGCAGTTGCGAAAACGGCTGGAGGGGGTGAAATTATGTTAAGGAACTTTATTATTGTTTAAATTATTCGCTTTCCATTTTTTATCTCTCGGATTCTAAAGATTTCAAACATCACTTTCGATCGCAAGTTCTTAGCTATCGATTGGAGCATAAAAAACGGTTCTTGCTTTTACCTCGACGATAGACTTGGGAATCCAAGTGCAGCACATGAAGATTCTTTCTTTGAGATTCATATCCCAGCAGACCATCGCGGTCAGCCCCAGCCTAATTGCCAGGCAAAGGAACAAAATAGCAAGCCCCACCAACATGATGTTCCACAGATCATTGTCAATCTGAAATCACAAATAATCTAGGTAATGCAAGTTTAATAAATACACACATGTCAGATGGGATAAAAGTGGTATATTTAGGTCGAGGGCAAAATATTCAATCCAGAGGGCAAGGAAAGATTCTTGAAGAAAATCGCGAGCTAACTTAGAATTCTAAGTGTAGTAAGGGATTCAAGCTATATAGCCCGAGATAGATATTTTTGATAGATAGATATTATTATAAATATTATAAACCCCGAAAACGGTGAAACAGGGGCTGGAAAATTTATTAACAGAAACTTAGTACGTGCCCGATGAGAGTCCGTAATTTGAGGAAAAAAAACTTAATTGAAAAGTCAGTTAAAGATACATTTCCACGCACATGAAGTTGCGGGTTTCATTTCATTATGGTTTGATTGGCTTCATTGTTAGCATCACGCATATTGATTACCACAATAAAGATAGTGTCATTAATGAGGGTATTAAAGTGGGCACCGACCTGAGAACGAGTATTTAAATCAAAGTTTTATTGCACCATGAATTCATAGATTAGACAGAAGTGCTTTCCGTTATGCATCTAAACAGCATTTCAGTTCAGATACATAACTTTGACGAAGTTGCAGGATACTGCAGGAGCCTCGTGAATTGGAAAATACCCGCTCAACTATTTTATATTCATATCAGACAAACACCTGAGTTTACTGGAGGCTGGAGACCGCGGATGCTGCAAAGTATGGAAAGCGTCGGGACTAATAATGAAATCCAATCCATATCGCCTGGTATTAGAATGTAATTCAATTTCTATAAAAAGTACGTACTGAATTAGACATGCGTTTTGAATGAATACTTCGGTATTAAAATGCCAAGTTTGATTTTTGAGAGGATGGGTTTTTGTTATGTTTGTTTTATACTCGTATATTTTAATTTCAGAAAATTTAACAGTTATATAAATGAGCAAGGGCGTAGCAATGATTTTTTTCGGGGAATCATATCGATATGTTAGTTTTCATTCATAGGTAATAGGTAACAGTTTAAGTTAATGTGATACAGGCAGAAAGTCACCACGAAACATTGCTCCAGATGGTAATGTCAACCAACAATACTGTTTACATTGACTTTGTAATATATATTATGGCAAGGTTGAGAATTCGATGATAAGATCTTCTTATATTGACAACAACACGACTCCTTAATTGTTTAAAGAACTGTAACCCTAAATATAAGTAGCCTGATGCAGAGTAACATCGAGAAGGGACAGTATGGGGAACTCCGAAACTATAGGCGCGGTAACAGCGCGCTCACTCTATCCCGCTCACACTAATGCAATAAAACATTATGACCAGGCCTTAAGAGATAGAAAAATATGTGCTAAGGAACCATGTCTTCGATTTTAGAGATAAAAAAACTGCGTTCATAGATTTTCAAGAATACTTAGCAACTTAGCAATCGAACAAGGTTATTTAATAAAATCGTATGTTATTTTATTACGAAATTTGATAGAGTAAGACGTTAAGAGTAAATGTTGCTTTGGGTCCCTGCATCTGGAACTAAAAGAGAGGGCTGCATTTTATAATTTTATACAATAGGGGAGATGCTGCATTTTTTTTCATCTTGTATAGGAAAGTGCTGAGTAATAGAAACCGATCTGTGGGCGCAAAACATTTTTATGCTGATTATTTTATGAGTTATGAAGCTTTGAAAAGTCATTGTTCATACCACACGCAAAAACACTCCATACAAAATGGACAACAGCTATAACGTCACAGCTGTCATTAGACTGTACAAAATGTATGGCGTTTAAATGAAATCTGCAATTATTTCCGAAAATACTGTTTTTAGACCAACATCGTAGAAATAAAACATGACATAAATTTGATGAGGATGTCCAAAAAAACTAAAATCAGAACTAAAAAACAATATATATTTTCACTAATTTTGACCCTTAATCAAATAAAAATGAATAGTCAATATGATCTGCTTTTTTCTGTAATATCCTTTTGTTTACATTTACATTCATAATATATCATTTAAATCTCATTTTGATTTTCATGCAACTTCCCTATTCCGGAAGTGTTATTATCTGTCTATCAAAGCAGTTTTTCTTATCTCTAAAATCGACGACATGTTTACTTAGAACTAGTTTTTCTATTTCTTATTGTTTCGGAGGTCTCCATACTGACCCTTTTCGATGTTACGGCCTGTGTATACAAGCAATCTGAAGTGAATGACGGGCCATATTGTTATTTTATGGAAAACGCTCGCATTCATCCGGCCGAAAAGGATGGAGAGAGGTGAAATTTAATTTTGAGCTTAGGATTAGCAAACTTTTTATTAAAAGTGGGATCTTACCACAAAGAAAGTGCCGGTATAAGCGAACAAGGTGGGCTCCAGTGCAGCCCACATCACGCGGTAGGCCGTTGACGCCGGGTTGCTATTCAGCTTCCACCCGTCCTTGGCCCAATAGTGGGCCGCCGTCGCATTACACGTCAGCACTGCCACCCCACCTGGTACATCAAAACTTTAGTTTGTTTCATGTAGTGATAGCGTTAAGACAAAGACAAAATATGCAAGCTCTTAAGTGTTTTGCCAATAGAATTGTGTACAATATTTTTTGAGAAATTGTCCGTTGCCACATGTTCAGGTCAAATCTTAATTAATTGAATAGTTAGTAGCCAGTTTTGAAAATGAATGACCTTAAGAGGAGTGTGAACCTACGGCTTTTCATACAAAAGGCGATAGCGATTTCCACCTCTTAAATGTTACCCGATGTAGATCAATTTTTGGTTTTTTCACTATAATCACTACAACATTCAGTTTTTTTGTTGTTTTAATATTCTCATGCAAACCTTTTTTCGACCATTATCTGACTTTGTTGATCTTTAATCAATATTCAGAAATGTATAGACCTAGATTTTTTCTGACTGACCTATCAACATTTAAGGAGTGAAAATCGATATCGCCTTTTGTATGAAAATGGTGATTTTTGCCGTTACTTCACAGTCCTCTTAAAACAAAAACATTAAAAAAGTAAATAATATGGCTAGCACCAAAACCTTAAATCTGATTTAAACAGTTAAATCTGATTAAAGTCTGGCAGTTCTATACATTTTGACACAACTGTAAAGTAAACTGTAAGTGACCCTCTGTGACCAGTTTTTGTTCCAAGTGCACTAATTGCATTGTCACTGAGTTTATATGTCTACCTAACGCATTTCAGACAATTGCGGTTACGGCAATTAGGTCTAAATAACTTCCAAGGATCCAACATTACAATGAATAACTAACCAAATAACAAAATGAAGCTAAATAAAAGCCTGTAAAAAAGGTTTACTAACGTACTTAGGTATAGTTAATAACATTACAATTTATAATATATATTCTTTAAACATTCAATGACATACCGGTTCCAGACCATCCGATATGCAGCAGCAGGAAATTAGCAAACAGTCCTCCGACCAGAACGAAGAGGATCCTAAGTTCGGCGACGTAATAATCATGCGCGTGCGGCGCCAGGCTCGCAAGGCTGCCCCACGCCACGCCCAGAACCACACCGACGAATAGAGTTGTACCGGCCTGTGGTTCAACATTTCAAAATGAATCATTTGCTGATATTAGGACTTTTAAATACATGAAACATAGGTAGGCATAGGTACGCGGTCGGATAACATTATGAACAAAAGACAAAATCTTGTCGAGTTTACGATGAGTGACAAAACAACGGATAATATTTGCTAGATTTTCCGTGTCGTGTCTTAAGACTTTAATTGAAGGCGGCCGGGCTTTCAAAACCATGTCGTAAAATTTTCGAAAACAAAACACTGCTATGGCACGAAAAGGGACTTGCCTATCGGAAAGCGTTCATAGCTATTTTCAATTGAATTAATTGTAATCAATTTTCTGGCAATAATATTTCATGTACGATTCTAAGCAGGCAAGCATACACGATTGGTTTTGTAATTCAAATATCTTACTTATGATATCAATTTCGTTTGGTTAACAGATCGGTGTAGTCACCTATATTGACTTAACTGTTCACATCTGCTTGCCAGGTAGGTAGGTAGGTATATTCTGTGTATTAAAAACTATCAGTTGAGATGAAATTCATTCGGTTATGAAAACATCAGGTGATGAAAGAAAATTTATTAAAATTAATTCAATTAAGTATAAATAGCTATGAACACTTTTCGATAGGCAAGTTTATTACACAATTTAGGAGATTTTTTGTTGCTGTATGTAACGTGACTTAAGCAATATAAATAAATAGATAAGTATATAAAATCAAATGTTTTTAAAAGTCAATTTACGAACTAGTTTGAATTGAGTTTTTTTTTTTTGTAAATTGTCTAAATCGAATAATTATAACGAAAAATTACATTGGGTTATTTCCTCGAAAGAGCAATAACGTATTTTATAGTAGTGTTGCTTTCAAGCATAAATCTATCGTATCATTACCGAAATCTATCGGTAATAGGGTCGACCATGCTATTATCAATGTATATTCGGCATTGGTCTAAGCTACGGGTACTTAACCATTTTTTTCACGGGCCAAATATGTGTGAATGCTACATCAGGGGCCGCAAAAATCAATATTACAATAGAATTAAATGTAATAATAAGTATCCCTGGCTAAGCGAAACAAAAACCGATCGTTACTATGTTAACGAAATGTCACTTTATTTTGTCATTTTCTCTTCAATATAACTTCGAAAAATAAGATAAAGACGGAGCAAAGCGATATTATATAACATATTGCTCAGACAGTGTCGAATAGAGAATGTCTTTAATTAAACGTATATACCTATCTAGAAGATCCTTGCTTCAATTAAGATCACCAATGTTTCAAAGTATCAAAGCCTACCTTTACGTATCTGTAAACATCAGTTTCCGGTTGGAACATGAAGCTGAAAATGAGTCCGAAGACTCCGACGCTGAGAGCCGTATCAGTGCCGCCCGCCGTGCACACCAGCTGCGCCCAGTTGCGGGCGGCGCTGCGGCGTGCGCCTAGTCTCGACACGCCGGGCATCACCACGGCGCATGATACTGACGCGTATATCGACCCCAGCAGAAAACCTGACAAAATACTCTGCTATATACTCAAAAATATAAAATAAGACACAATACAAATTCAGCAACAATTTAATGTGAATAAAATTATTATTAAAAAAAAACCGACTTCAAAACCCCTTTGAAAAGTAAGAAATAATGATTGACTTTCATAAGTCAATTACCTAGAAACGGCAGATATATTATTGATTATTTAACCACACACATTTACTACATCAAGCAACAATAGCAAAATGCCAATTGCTCATCACCCTTTACAAAATGTTGCTATCCAAGGTGCAAGGACATCATTCTTTGAGGAGTCCTCCTGGTTCCCCAAACCCGGTTCTATTTTTTACCACATGCACTTTCATGAGCATAAATTGCTTTTCAACTTCATACAGAAATCTAATCGCCACCTGTGAAATACTTATCATTGAGGAGTTCCGGTGGCTATCTATGGTCTTCATCATCCGTCTCAGTTCACGGAACAATGCTTTTAGAACGCAACTGCTTGAGCTATTACAGAAAATATCAAATTTGTTCCGATTCCTTCATTAGATCTCATCTTTGACTACAACGGGACCAATTGTAAGGTATGGTAGGATACGAAAGGGTTATCGTTAAAAAAAGGAATCATCCAAATCGGCCCATCCATCGCCTAGTAATCGGGGAAAATACATTAAAAAAAACTGACTAATTGAGAACCTCCTCCTTTTTTGAAGTCGGTTAAAAATAGTAAAAAAGACACGCGCCTTTTTAAACTTTTCCAGATTGAGGCTTTGTTTTGTTTGGTAATCGGCTCTGTAATTAAGGTAGTAGCGGGTACGCGTGGGTGCCCGTGTGGAAGCACAAAGAGCGAGCACAGAACAAGGCTGAATGCCGCCGCTTCTCCCGCCTCCAATAAAGCTCGTCATGCGGTGAAAATGCATTCAAATCCTGTGCGATACGAGTCCCACGGCAGATTTTATTGAATTGGCTTTGTACCGCACAACACAGCGCGCTCCATTGTGTTTTGCGTTCGTGACAAATTTTATTTTACAGCCTAGCTATATGAGGTGTAACCCTCACTATCGAAAAACCGTTTATTGGACTGGACGTATTTTGATAAGGATGCGCGACTATGTTTTTTGGTGAGGCAGTGATTGATTGTTTTATAATTTTAGCGTTTGTTTGTAAATTAAAGCGTATTTTGATAAGGATGTGCGAGTATGTTTTTTGGTGAAGCAGTGGTTGATTGTTTTATAATTTTAGCTTTTGTCTGTAAATTAAAGCGTATTTTGATAAGGATGTGCGAGTATGTTTTTTGGTGAAGCAGTGGTTGATTGTTTTATAATTTTAGCTTTTGTCTGTAAATTAAAGCGTATTTTGATAAGGATGTGCGAGTATGTTTTTTGGTGAAGCAGTGGTTGATTGTTTTATAATTTTAGCTTTTGTCTGTAAATTAAAGCGTATTTTGATAAGGATGTGCGAGTATGTTTTTTGGTGAAGCAGTGGTTGATTGTTTTATAATTTTAGCTTTTGTTTGTAAATTAAAGCGTATGTTTACAAATGTTTATGTGTAAAAAACCCCACTCTTGTAAACGTTCACTATCACGTGTTTTTATTATTTTATATTATCTTTTTAATTGCAAAGCACTTTAAACGCATAATATCTGTTTTCCATAAAGTGTCATCCAACTTAAGCCATATTAAATTATAGATAAATTCAAAAACCCAGTTTCTGTGGGTCTTTCGTCTCAACCATTTCAAACCTTATTTATTTTATAACCTCATTTAACAAAACCACTCCGGTTCTAATGGCAGAAAAACAATTGCAAGGCAACCTTCGCTGCCATCGGGTAACAATTACGGAAAGTATAAACAAAGACTTTTCATTCTAATGACAATTAAATAGATGCAATGAATAATCATTCTAAGATTATGTAGCTCGGGCGAATTTTCATTATATTTCACTTGCTTTTATTCAACCAACTTGGGATGTGATCCACTAAAAAAATGATATGCACACGGCAAAGCCCACTATTAAGTTTATCACTTTCTTGGTTCTGGTTCTTGACAGTTCTTATGTGACTCACCGAAATTCAACGAACAACCAAAAATGTATGCCTAATGAATACTATAAAAAACCGGTCAAGTGCGAGCCTGACTCGCGCGCCGAGGGTTCCGCAATTACGTATGAAAAAGAAACAGCAAGGTACTGTTTCTTTTTCTCTCTTTTTAAGTACGGAACCCTAAAAAAGAAAAAAAAATAGCTTTTAACAACGGGGTAACCATTTACAACCTACCTATGAACTAAGACAAAAAACAATTCCGTTTAACTTTTTTTTTATGTGATGTAATTAGAAATTCACGGTTTTCAGACTTTTTCCTTTACTTGTGCTGTAAGACACTGCTTCTTGCCAAATTTCATGATTCTAAGTCAACGGGAAGTACTCTATAGGTTTTGATTCCCTTTGGACTCCCTTGAAAGTATTAAAATATGAGACATAAACGGCCATATCTTTTGATTGCGGTGACTTAGAAGGTTGATATTTTCATAGCTTCAAGAGATTGCAGACCTTAGTATTTGATATTAATTTCAACTTGATACCTCCACGCGTTCCTGAGAAAAAGGTCTTGATAGACAGACAGACAGACAGACGGACAAGCGAGTGATCCTATAAGGGTTCCTTTTTTCCTTTTGAGGTACGGAACCCTAAAAATACAAAATCGTTACGTTACCGACGACAGTATGACTATACTAGATGCCTATGATATCAGAGTTTCGATTTTCATAGTGCAGCAAAGCGAAAAAGAAGGTTATATGTTTTTGTACTCATATATAGTTCGCGTCACGTAAAGGGAGCGCTGATGGTCATACATTTTATATCCGTCAGCGCTCTTTTTACATGACGCGACCTATAAGTTATTTGAATAACTTCTTGGTAAGGTCTCAAAACAATGGGTGAATGCTGTAAAGTAATAAATTTTTATCTACCGGATCGTTTTGCGATTTCCGTATGTAATATCTAGTATACTGAAACTCAAGAATTATATGTGGGTTTTTTTAAATACTGCTTTTCTTATTGTTGCTGCAATTGACTACTACGTAAAGAAAAAACCAATACAAAAAACGATTTGTGCTATTAAGCAGTGATTTCATATCCTTAGCGATTGAAGAAAAGCGCTTCTCTGGTCTCACCCCATAGCCAAGGGAAGTCGAGCAGAAAGTGCGCGCACGCCGCGACCGCGACCACCTCCGCGATCCACGGCAAAACGCCGAGTGCGGTAATTTGCTGCCAGTTGCTCTTCATATAATCCACGTTCCAACCCAGTGAGGCTTTACCAAGGATCACTACGGGGTACACTTTTCTGAAAAATAAAGTGATTGTCCTTTTGTAGCGTATTTGGCGAACATTATTAAAATGTCATACATTAATATCACCGTTATCATTTGTAACTACGGGTTATTAATGTACGATCAACGATTAGATATACGTTAGAGAAAAATATGAAACAACCCTTTAAAAGGGGTGGCTTGGGGCATTAAACTTTGTATGGGAATAACCGAAACCTTTTGTTGATCAACTCGAAACTTGGTATAAATGCAGTTCAAAATAAACAATTAGGTGGGCGAACGAGAAAAAAACGAAACTACTCCTAAAAAGGGATGCCTGTCTTGAAAGTTTGTATGGGAAGAACTGATTCCATGCTAATATCTACATAAAATTTGTCTTTTTGCTGGCGTGGGAACCACTTACCTATTAATACGAATAATAAATGAATTGATTGTCAAATGATATGATATAAAATGAAATTTGGCCCGAGTATTATTAAAACACACAAATCATTTGTAGAAGAACTTGTAGCTGTAAAAAGATGAAACGATGAATCATATTTTACAAATCGTTAGTTGTAAAATGAAAATGTACAGATTGGCTGTCGGTAAAATTACAGAATACCCAAAAATCAACTTCGTGCGTTGAAAAAGTATACTTCCTAATTTAACCCAGTAACAGAAATTATATTAGAAATACCTTAAAAACCCATCGATTTCTATGAAGTCTCTCATGTCAAGGAACCCGATGTTGCGAGCAAGGATGCCTGTGAGCAGGGCAGCAAGGAGCGGCGGCAGGGTGGTGACTGCCTGTAGGGCCCGACCGCCGCCCCACGCTACTACGGTCACTGCGCCCATCCGAAACCACGGCCCGTCCCAGCGCCAGCCCGCGCCCCAACTGCACCACAGCAGGGTCCACACCATCAACCCTGCAAGCACAAAGCATCTTAGCCACCTTTGAATCTCAATCAGATGATATTAACAGTAGCCACTTCTTGAGTTGCTAAATAGTCCAATTCGAGAGCGGCAGCATTTAAAAGCATTAGCGCCTGTGTTCGGGAACGCTAAGTGATGTTGTAGCGAATGGTGAGCGAGATTTCTCATCCCACTCTTCCGTACGACGCGTAATACGTAAGAACGACGACGAGTCTCGCCCGCGGGTCGCTGCTGTATCACTTAAATAGACGTTCCCGAATAGACGCACAGCTTTACATAACTAACGAGATCTACTAGTTCGTGCGCATTTCATTGTTTCTCAAATAATAAAAAACATTAGTTACCTGCCTCGTGGCTACTTACTTATAGTCAAGGATTTAATTAAATAGCTACTTACCGAGTATTGTTAAGGTGAAAAAGTGAGTCCATAATGCGGCTGTTATAGACTGGGGATTTTCTGATTTATTTTTCACATTGTCTCCTTTAATTATTTTGTCTACGTTAAAACGCGACGGGAAATCCGATGTCCTAAAAATATATATTATTATTATAATTCACTGATTTTTCATAACGCAACATTAACCTTAGAGTATTGTCGATTAAATATCTCACAAGGAATGCCTTATAGCATCACCTTCCCTCGGCCTCCCCGCCATTATGACTAATAACCGCTTGCCTTCATTCATCAGTTTTAATTGTTCGTACCTATCTCGGCGACAATCATTCAGCTTGGCAATTCGGATTTTATTGAAAGCAGATAGTCGGTACTTACTCACGTTTTTACTTCCTCGTTGAGGTAAATTGTGTATACGCCGTTATCGATGACTGCTGCTGTCTCCTTATCTGGAGTAATTAAGTTACTATCAAATCTAAGTGTGCCGCGCAGCATCGCCTGAACCGGTGCACAGCCGATGCTCGACGTACAAAGAAACCCTTACAGCGACCAGTATTCATTCTGATAACAGTTTAGAGTCGACTAGGTACTTAGTTACGATATAACTGGATATTTATTATTTTTAATAAGCAATCTTAATATTTTATCGCGCAAAACTTGAGTTTTTACCCTGACCAAAATAACTTATAATTTTAAATCGGAACGAGGCAAATGGTAATTATCTCGTTCATTCTTAAATAAATAATTGTTTAAAGCTCAGGAGGGAATTAAAATGGCGGCTTCTGTTAACTGTAGAGCGTTATCATGCTTTTAAATATTTACCTACGTCGAACTTTGTTTTTTTTTTTTCGGCAAATTAAATGATTGGCGCTACTCCACCGAAGATATGTACGAGTATGAATATCACATATTCACCTTTTCATGGATGTAGTGTCTTTGTTGTTGTTGTTACGTTCTAGTAATGCAAAAAAATATGAGTTTGTAGTCAGCATATCCGTCGAAGATGACGATGATGATTCCGATAATATATTACGTCGAATTGAGAACCTCCTCCTTCGGTTTTTTTGAAGTTCGTACAAAAATACGATGTAATAATAATATAATAAATAAATGGTTTTGCGGTAATCATTTAATCTTTTATTTAATGCATTTTGTAATCGCTTAAACAATTATTATATCATTAAGTTCCTCATTTTGCTGCTTAATAATATAATAATACTAGTGGCTCCGCTCTAAATAAGACCTCGCGGCAAAGACTTCCAAAAACTGAATCGACAAAAACGGAGCATTATTACGGGCACCGACCAAGGAGCCTATTATATTTATTTATTAACCTACTTTTAGGGTTCCGTACCTTAAAAGCAAAAAACGAAACCCTTATTCCTATAAGGGTTTCGTTTTTTGGAAATTTCGAGTGATCCTTCACTCGTTTGTCTCTCTGTCTGTCTGTCTATCTGTCTGTCCGTCTATCACAGCCAATTTGCTCCGAAACTACAGGACCGATACATTTTGAAATTTCAGAAAATCATGTACGGAACCCTCTCTACGCGAGTTTAACTCGCACTCTTATGCACTTGTCATGTTTTTATTTATTCATCTCTACATAGTATAAAACAAAGTCGCTTTTCGCGTCTGTCTGTTTGTATGAATATTTGCTAACTCCGTCTAAACCACGCAACGGATTTTGATGCCGTTTTCACCAGAGGTCCTTGAGGAAGGTTTATATGTACATATCATTATAAATAAGTTTTAATATAGTAGAGCAAATTCAATGTTTTTCATTCAAGTCGTCAAAAAAATTCAATTTTTGGGCGCTTCATGGCTTACGTTGGCTCACCTTAAGAAATATATCAAAATAATATACTAAAGAATTGTAGTTCTTTAAAAATCCTAGAATAAAGTCCGCGATGGCATATGTCTATCTTCTAAAATTTACTCACAGTAACCATTTTTATCTCTAAAATATTAATTAAAAATATTAGGTTATTTGCGAAGCTATTTTCTCCTATTCAGTATTAATTGTTATCCAAACAAATAATTTCTTTACCTTGGACATTTAATGTAGATTAAAATTGTGCTTTACAGTATAATAGCACGACATGGTTTCCTTGAATTGCGTTTGAAGACTATCCCGGAGGTAGTTTGGTAGCCGGCTTCTTGTAGGATTTTATTATTTTCTTACCAAAAACAGGAAAAATTAAAATAATAATATAAAGGAGATATTACTATTTTTGAACGTTATTTTCAAACAAAAGTGTCAGAGTAACATAATACAAAACTTTTCATTCTTTGTCTACATAGGTGGACATATGGATGGTGAATAAAGGCAAGCTTTAGATCATTTCCTTATAACTACAATATATATTTGTAACTGGTGTAGAAGTACTTAGTTGCAAGTGATTAGTGCAGTAAACATCATTATGAATATTAATATCCTCAATAAAATCCAAAATTGCCAATCCCCAAGTATCGAGTGCCAAGCCAATTCACGTTATGTAGTACAATTATCTACTAACCGTCTAATAACGGAGAATCTTAACTTTTTAAATTATTTAACTAGCTAAAACATAGCAGCGCCTCTATTCGGGAAACCTAAGTGATTCTGTAGCGATTCGTAGGCGAGATTTCTCATCCCACTCTTCCGCACGACGCGTAATGCGTAAGAGCGAGATGAGAAATCTCGCTCACGAATCGCTACAGAATCACTTACCGTTCCCGAATAAAGGCGCAGGTCGAAAAACGATGTTGTAAATTACGGTTTAAATTTGACAATGGCCTTGTCCAATAATGTTCTCAAAATATAGGTATATCATTTTTGGCATAGTAACTGTCGGTTATGTAGTTTCATGCGTTCATTGTTCTTCTTAATTCTTTCTTCCTAATGACCGCCGTAAAATCTGCTAACATTGAAATAAAGCCCCCATAAATTTGTCTGTGCGAGATTAATTAGCATTGATTTATTGTCTTTTCTGGAACAAGTCATAACTGTCTAAAAATATTGGTACTTAATGAGAGTAACATTAACTTATAAATGCAATTTTAATATTTTTTTAAATAATAATTAAATAAATAATCGCCTGAGCGAGCGAAGCGTCACCGTTTCAGCTTGGGCAAAGACGCTTTAGTATGATCTCCTCTACAGATCGCATTTCTACACCGATTCTTGTGAAATTTGTGAGCAGGTTCGAGAATTACATAATTTTCTTTTGTCGATTCAGTCTTTCGAAGTTTTTCAAAATGGCTGAGATATGAGTGTTTTTAGCGATTACAAACTTATTTGCGGTATTGGTAAACTGACCACAACCTATGTCGATGTATGGGGCTAACAGTTTTCCAATGGCAAAGGTAAAGTCGCGAGGTCTACAGCTCACGGTCTGTGAATTATTGTTTCGTTTCTTTAACATTTGATATCTTCTAAAGTATTTATTTAAATTTTATAAAAATAATAATAATAAAACCATTTATTTCAGGCACCTTTGGCCCATATACAAATATCTTACAGACTAACATACATATTAAAATAACTTAAAAGCTTATAATAATCAATATGATTAGTGAGCTTAGCAGGGAATAATCAAGTTTTTCAGTCAATGCTTAATTTGTATGTGTAAATAGCAACATTTGTATCTATGACTGCTCCATCGATAGGGTCTTTAGAAGGTTACAATGATGTTTAATAGCCCTGGAGGGCAGCAGGAATAACTCAACGAAATATCGGCTGACATATTCTAGATAGAAAGTAAGAAGTCCAAGTCTATTTATTCAGTTAGACTTGATAGGCTGTCAAACTTTAACGATCTAAATCAATAAAAAAATGCGCAAAAACATCGTGTGTATTGCCAAATGCAAGGTCTTAAAATGTACGTTCCAATTATATATCACTTGTATTTTAAATGTGTCATAATTATACATTATTATCCGTTTTATAGATTAATGTGAATTGATGATAACAGATTTGAAATGTTTGCTACTTGGATTTTTTGTATTTTGTATATCTTTTAGTCGACTAAGGGACGGGTCATTTCCAACATGGTGGACTATCTGTATGGGCGATGGGCTGATCACCTGTCACCATACGGTTCATCATACCATCTGAGGACTAATTAATCGAACGTGGCCACAAGTAGTCTTGTGGCTCTGCCCACCCCATTAGGTGCTATGCTATGCTATATCGTTTACGACAGATGACGAAAGTGATGTCGCATAATATTGATACGCCACGAGGTATAAGTTAACCTAACTTTCGCAAGCTTATGCATCTTCATTTATCTCTTACGAGCAAGTTCGTGTCGTGCCCGAAGAGAACCCGTTGATGTTTTTGTATGACACACATACATACATAGCATCACGCCCGAAATCCCTAATGGGGTGGGCAGAGCCACGAGACTACTTGTGGCCACGTTCAATTAATTAGTCCTAAGATGGTTTTCGTATGATTTGCGCGATAATCTTTAAAAGATCTGCATCTTTAACAATGTGACACATTATTTGTATTGTGTTGTTTAACAATAAACTGGCACAATTTTACAGCTGAAACTCCAGCCGTTTTGGAACTAATGCTGGAACAATAATTATCTAAAATCAGTCAATTATTAGAGTATCCATATATGGGGAGCTTCTTCGGTTATACACTTTTTAATAATTTTATTAACAAACATCACTAAATTGTTAAGAAAACCCGACTGCGGATCCGGGCAGTGTCGAGAAAATTGTAGATTGTTAACCAAGGGATGAAAGGAGTCCATTGTAGCCGAGATATTTTGGCCAGTAGTTTGAGGCTGGAATAGATGCTTTCACCCGAGTTAAACACGATTCTTTTCATTTCGAATATAAGGAAAGAGAAAAAAATGCTTTTTTTCTTAAAATCAACTTATTAATTAAAGTTTATGGTAATATTTGAACTGGTAGAAAACGACAGTGTTAAATTTTCCCCCGGTATATTCACGGTTTGCGTAATTTGAGATCCAAGCGTATTCGTAAATGTCGGAGATTTTATGCTATCAACGAAAACGGGACTTGATGTTCGTCCAGTTTCGTTTTTAGAAGAGCTTCTGCCTCTTCACGTGGCATATATCAATACGAAGAATTCAAGTCCTTTGAAATACCCTGGATGAGGTTCATTCGTGCGCAAATTAATCGTGTCTGTTATTTTATTGGATAGTTTTTGTTTTATTTTAAATTGATTCCTCTATAATTACTTTTCTTTCCTAGGGAAGACATGCATCACTTTCATCCCGCTATTCAGATAAAAAAAATACCTTCTTTCAGAGTGAGATGAAAAATTCTTTACTTAATTACAAATTTCAATATTGAAAATAATATAATTTGCATTTAACAAGATTTTTTCTTGAACTACGGAGAGTACCTACGGTATTTTATAAAATGTAAGAAGGCCCCTGTCAAAGGACGGCATTCGCACAATGAAAACAATTTTGTAAACTTTGAACAATGTATTCGCTATACGTAAGACATGTTTTATATATAGCATACAACAATACAAAATATAAGTTTTTACATAAGATCTATCTCCCGATATGGTTAGGTTATCCCCGGCATAGGGACAAAATAAGATAAGTGGTCAAGAATGTTAGGCCTACTTTTAACATATCTGTAAAGGTTACTTGTCTAATCTCATTACCGATTGAAACTGAATTTGGCGTGCAAATGTACTTTCACTTTCGATTTGTATTATAAAAAAGTACCTAAGTACTGGCGCTTAGTAAAATTCTAATAGAGGTAGAATTGAGTTTCCCTTTTAAATAAAATGATTGAGAGAATAATGAAATCAAATCTTATTATGAATCATGGTAAATTGCAGTGTTTGCTTGATCGAGCGAAAACTTGTCAATTTAAAATTTGAATAATAATGTGTTTAACTAGCGCTATTACCTAGGATTTGGTTTTCTCCAACGAAATAATTATTATAACACGATTGAATGAACATTTTCTAAGGACTATAATGGATCCTTTCAGAAATATACAATTCAGTACTCTTTAGTAAGTAAACTTCGCAACTATGGCTTGTATTTTATAATAACGGGTATAAATAAACGGTACGTACTATACAAAAGTAAGTCAATAAAATACGAACAAAAACATGACATGTATTCTATGGAGCGTGACTTCCTTCGTGACAAAAGTGACATAGATGGGCCGTGATCCGCGTAAGGTCACTGGGTTAAGCTGGGTCACGACACTCGTGGCGGAAACTATTTTAATTATATTTACACAAAAGTATTATTAGAAAATGCTCGATTTAGGGTTCCGTAATCGAGAAACTCTTATAGTTTTGCTATACATGTGTTTTCACAGCCACTTCTTCAACATGACTATTTAAGTTACAAACCTGAAATTTTGTATGATTATTAATGTGCACGTATAACAACATATGTGTGCACAAAAATTTTTCGGTAGCTATCTGTAAATATAAGGTAAAAAAATATATTTACAATGCATGTGCTCGTAAAAGGCTCATCCCAAAACGGTGTAGTAAACCGGTTTTAACTCACTAGTGCATTTTGAGGCAACCTCAAAGCCACGGGAAAATGGTAGTGTATATAAGTAGGTACCTACAAAAACATATTCTTTAAATTATTATTGTTATATTTTATTAAATAATGTAGTCTTAAATATTATAAATAAACTTTGGAATGAAGTCCCTTCCAAAAAATTATATTCATAATTGCAAAAACACACACCTAGCTACATATGGCTCATACAGAACCTTTTTTGAAGTCTGTTAAAAATATAATACGTTTAGTAAGGTGAACGCTACACGCTTAGTAATATACTTACAGTATTCTGATCGCGATGCTGGATTTACAGCTTACCTACATTTTGTCATTTATAACCAACTTCACAAAAGGAGGAGATTCTCAATTTGTCACGTTTGTATTTTTTTCCATTTTTTTATTATTTATGTCCACGCATAACTCCGTCATATATGAACCGATTTGTATTTTTTTTTGTTCTGGTTGAAATAGTATACATGCTCTTTGGTCTCATTAAAGTCAAAACCGCTATTACTTACCTACTCTCCGCATTCCATAATATTTAGCACGAGAACTTTGCATTCACACGGAATATAAAAAGCACCTACCCTAAGTCCATCTTCATGCCGGTGTTAGTAATCTTTATGCTTTCTTGATTTTGGTAATACTATCAGAATAATAAATATATAAAAAAGAAAATAAGATCACTGTCACTTTTTTATTGGTAAGGATATAAATACTTAAAGCTATTTTTCTCAATTTTACTCAAACGCAAGTTTACTCTAATACCATACATTTTAACCGCGTATAATATTAATATTTTTTGAAACAAATTTATACAAAATTATACTTACTGCGATTCATTTTCCTTAAACCTTAAAAAATATATATGTAGTTAACTACGGATTTAATTGCGTTAAAAGCAAATATTTCTTCAGCATAAGTCTCACTTAAAGTTAAACTTGTTTCAAAATAAACACATTAAATAAGTAAGTTAAAGCACTCATGACATGAAAAAAGTAACGAGAGGACAGCAGATACTCGTGCGCAAGACAACGACTGCCGCATGGCATGAGGCGACAACAGGCGCGCCATAGACCGAATCAATAAGTAATTGTCGCCGAGGCTGTAGTTCTCAGCTGCCATAATCAGGCAATGCAGTTAATACCTACATATACCAGCTCTGGCCTGGAGCATAAAATTAGGTACGTTTAATAATGACAGTTCAATAAATCTTAATGAAGCAAACGTTGCGGGTCAGTCTCCAGGGGCTGATTAGGTATGCCATTTAATATAAAAGTTCTATTTTTAGCTTTTACGGAGGCACAAATAGCTTTGCATTCGCGCAATTAGTTATTTATGGTACAAAGGCTAACAATATTTTGACTGAAGTGATTGCTTGTTTGTTGGAGCTGAAAAATAATCTGTTCGTACATTTGCTGTAACAATTTCTACAACGGGAATCATTCTAATTTTTAGGGTTCCGTACCTCAAAAGGAAAAAAGGAACCCTTATAGGTTCACTCGGTTGTTTGTCTGTCTGTATGTCTGTCTGTCTGTCAAGACCTTTTTCTCAGGAACGCGTGGAGGTATCAAGTTAACTAAGTCACCGCAATATAAATATATGGGCGTTTATGTCTCATATGTTGATACTTTCAAGGGAATCCAAAGGGAATCAAAACCTACAGGGTACTTCCCGTTGACCTAGAATCATGAAATTTGCCAAGAAGCAGTGTCTTACAGCACAAGTAAAGGAAAATGTCCGAAAACCGTGAATATGTAATTACATCACATTAAAAAAAAAACGGAATAACCTTTGCAAAGTCGTATCACACTCTACGATTGAACGGTAATAGGAGCTTGCGAAAGTTATTTTTTGTCTTATTTCATAGGCAGGTTGTAAATGGTTACCGCGTTATTAAAAGCTATTTTTTTTTCTTTTTTAGGGTTCCGTACCTACAAGGTACTGTTTCTTTTTCATACGTAATTCCGGAACCCTCGGCGCGCGAGTCAGGCTCGCACGTGACCGGTTTTTTGAAATGCATTAGGCTAAGTTCTGATTTAACTAAAGCAATTACATGACATTGCTTGGATGATCGTAGAATTTTAGTGTTAACCTTGTTTTCAAAAATTCGATAGAGAACCTGAACTTAACATCGACCTAGGCAATCTACTACACGGCCACGTCATTAAAACCATTATATACAGGAAGGGAAAGAGCCAGTGACCTCGAAGAACCTTTACTTGGTTCATGGAACAAGTAAAAAGGAAAAGTTGAATGTAGTGTCATATCAGGATTTCATGAAAATGCGGAAAGCGGAAGTAAAGTACATGAAAAGAATTCCACCGGTACGAGAGAAACTCTTATATTACTTACTAGCTTCCGCCCGCGACTTCGTCCGCGTGGAATTCGGTTGTAATTATATTCTCGACAACTTTTGAGTTATTTGGGACAAAAATGACCCTATTTTCTATTCCAGAAGCTAATGTCTAACTATATACGACGTTTCATGAAAATACGTTCAGCCATATGGAGCTAAGTTGTAACAAACATACACAAACAGACACACACAATAATTTATTTTAGAAACGGTTACCTACCTAATTGTTTGTTTTGAACTGCATATATACCAAGTTTCAAGTCGATAAACAATTGGAATCGGTTTTTCCAATATAAAGTTTAACGCCCCAAGTTTCATATTGTCTTATACCGCATACCTATTTTTCTATTTTGAAGAGTATTTATACCAAGTTTTAAGTTAATAAACTCATCCAAACAGTTTTTCGCATACTAACTTCCACCCTCTCTTTTACCCCCTTCCACTTTTATTTCCAAAAGTTTCTATAGCCTATGTCCTGCCTGAAGTATTCTTGGATATATTATCGGAAACCGCATTGAAATCCATCCAGTAGTTTTAAAGTTTATCGCGAACATACAATCAGATAAACAGACAAACAGACAAACAGACATGAAATTCAAAAACCATTGAGATTTGTTCTGCTGCTCATTCTGAAGCCCCCCATAGCATTTTTTCATTGTTATCTTCAATCCTTTTTCCACTTTACGATTTTATTATATGTATAGATAAAGAAACAAATACCAAATCTGATGCTATATGGTGCCATTATTCAATGATTATAGCGCTGCTCTCATATACCGGTATAGAGAATTGCATCAATCTTGAATAGCGTCTTCTAGCTATGAACGATGTTACTACGCATGACATTGTTATATTTCTTTTGGAATGCTAATTCAGTTTGACAATAGTGTATTCTTGGGAAGCATCCATTTATCTAAGTTATACGGTTATGTCAAGATACAGTTGTTATTTGTAACTAATGTTTATCAATTGAAAATTAAAGGCTATAAGCGTATAATTACTTAAATTCCGGCAAAGATAATGAAGCAATTATTATGAAGAATTAGTTACTCGTCTTCGTTATTTTATTCAAACAGTTACGGAATGTCCCTTTGTAATGCTTATTAAAACCATAGTGTCAACACAAGATTAATTACTTGTCTTTGTATCTTTGAAGTACAGTTTCTGAACTTACAGTATTCATTAATTTATGACTGTTATTATTTTAACTGTTCAATAAACAAAGTAATGGATAATTGAACAATAATATAATACAAACTTGATAGTAGGTATTTTTCCAGTCCGTCCTGTCCGTTTGACACTGCGGAGGTCTTTGAGCGTTACCACGGTTTTTCATCAAAATAGAGATAATAAAAGTTTAGTTTAATTAAGGACTCATTCTCTTAATTTTGTATCGCCACGCAATAATTTAAAGTGATTGGTTTTCTCTGATAAATAACCGGCATTTTGTTAAACAATAGGTATTACGGCGATGTCTGCAGTGCCAAGGGTAGATTTTACGTGTCAATATGTTATTTTACACCCTGTAAAAAATGTACCCCTTTTTTGAATAGTAAATATTGAATAATGAACACCATTCAAGGAACATTATCTTATGTCTTGACTAAAAGGGTCAGTAGTATAAGTTAATAATATATATATGTATATATATACTTACATGTATATTTTGATGTATATGTATAGAGGAAAATTAAAATGCAGTTTGCTAATAAACATTTTATATTGTATTATACATCTACGTTTCGGTGGTTAGAAGACGTGTTTCTTCTAAAGAGATCTTCCGGTCGGGGCGGTGTTAATGTCTGCCTTGGGGATAACTCTGAAACAACCGATAAAGTAATTAAAAGCCAAAATCGTGTTATTATTATTAGCAGGCATAAACTTTATTTATTTATTCAGCACAAAAAATTTGGTACATAAAATCTTAAAATTTTATAGTATATAATAAGATACAAAGCTGATACTGATGTTAGCTTGGTTTTCATTTTTATTTAATTTATCTGTTCTGGCCAGATTCGCTAGCTTATCAAAAAATAGTTTCTTATTATATCGCATATGATAAGTTTAGGGGACATTACAGTACTCCGGTCGCAATATGCGATTTGGTGATCGTATGTTCAGGGTGGACATGTGTAAAGGCAACGTCAGTCGGCCGGACACGATTAAGTGTTCGTACGGCCAAATCATATTAGGCCGTATGTGGCGGCCCCACTTATAAAGCGATGTCAGTCGGCCGGATCTCTTTGCAACTAATACGATCGCCGTATACGGTGGCCGGACTTATGTACTTGACCCATTAAACTTGATGCATACTAATATTTTATGTGTAAACATGGAAAACCAGTCATTATAATTTTTATTTTGTTGTAGGATTTTTTTTTTACTACAATAAGGACGTCTGTTTAAATGAGTCAAGAATGACTTAACAACTCCAATGGATCCAATTTTCTTTGTGCTTCTCATATCATGCACAATGAAATGGTTAAATTAAATGAAACAGAAGTTTTTAATTTTATCAAAATTCGTCTTACATGTTATATGATGTGCACTTTTTTACTAAGCTACGGCTTACTACGGTAAGTGATACCTGATACTACTCGAATAAAATTATATCACCAGTCACATAGAGGTACTCATTCTAGGTTTTTTCATTATAAGTAGTAGTAACAGTAAAAATGAAAAAGATATAAAACCGTTGCTGTTGCTACGATATAAAAAACGAATCACGTATTTTTTAATATTTAAAACCCATTTTATTACAAATATCAGCAGATGAAAAAGAACCGTTCAAAAGACCGAATGACTTTGTCTTTACAGTATTGATCGTATTGAGCGAGCGAAACTAGCGAAGCGTCTCCGTTTCAGCTTGGGCAAAAATGCTTTCGTATGTGCGCATGTCCGGCTGTCCAGCGGCTGTCCATTTGTTCTCCTCTACAGGTCATGTTTCTCAACCGATTCCCGTGAAATTTTGTGAGATTAGATAATTATATAGATTTTTTCTTTCATTTTTGCGATTACAAACTTTTTTGCGGTGTTGGTAAACTGTCTGCGACTTACGTCGATGGATAGGGATAACAGTTTTTCAATGGCAAAGTTAAGTTTGTCGCGAGGTATACAGCTCACAGAGGCACTTTTATCCGCTGATCAGCAACTGCGTACGTAAAAGAAACACCACTGATGTCATTGAGGTGTGGGTCCGTTCGATCAAAGTCAAGGTAATTCAGAACTAGCCCCTTAAAGAAAAGATGACGATGATATAAGGGTTTAATAGTATACGGTATCTTATCATTTAAAAACAATAAATACCCTCCGGAGCCACCTTAGAGTCTTGTGAAAGTAGTACTGGTCCCAATAAAGTTGTAAGTACCGATCCCAAGGTCGACGTTATTAGTATAGCGATAACGATTATATTCGAATGCTGCGCAGCAATCTCCTTGTCTTGGTTACTGCTGTCCTTCCATAGAGAATCCGCCGCAACACGAACCAATACAGCCTGAAAACATTTTATCGTTTTATTCATTTTTTTTGTAGTTACGGAAATCGGGCGTCTGTAAAATTTATATAACGAGTAAATTAATTTTTTTATAAGCCCAATATCATTGTATCACGTTGTCTATTGTTTATTTACGGAAGTTGTAAACGAACTGTCCTAGAGTCGCCGGTGTACATTTACAGGTAAAAAATATTTACAGATGTTTTTGATAAGGGGATTTCCTATTGCAGTACCAATACGACTAAAAGTTGGAATTTAAAATCTCCTTGGCGATCAACATACCTAATGCTATTAATTTAGAAATCATTTTCGATCAAAATAACGCATTTGCTTTACGTTAAATGAACTCTAAAACCTATATCAAAGTTTAGTGATTTAAATTTAATGTTTACAATTTTCTATTTTCAACTATGTTTAAAAATAAAAACCGATCACGAGCATGTCGGGCCGTGCTCGATTCCTCAGTGTAGGGTTCCGTTGTCGTTACTACACATACGATGAAAACGATTTGCTCAAAGATGGTAAGATAATGCTATGAATAACATCTTTGTCGCATAGAAGCAATAGCTTAAACCTCAAGTTCGAAGGGGTCCTTAATTGAGCTCAACATTAAAATCGAAATGTTTGTGCAAGTTGTGTGTGATACAATAGTAAAAGTCCCTTTATTCCAGTGTTGCGACTTCCGCACACGACAGATAATTAAGTAAGCAGTATTTTGTCTCGGCAGTGTATTCGAAATTATATTACCTACGGCTGTTCGGTACCTACGCAGTAGGGCTGCCCACTGACTGTCTTTCTAGGGTTTATGTATTTGATAATGCTATATTAAATTGTCATAGTATCTATTCATGAAATAATACTGCAAATCTTGTAAGTTTTAATATTACTTAGTTCTTATTTCTAGTTTCAAAATTGACTGTAAATCAGTATAGACTAAAAAATGCATTTTTATCTACACCCATATCATAAAACCTCCATTGGTTAATCAAAAACCGTATGAAATGACCACCATTTTGCAACCAATTAGGAAAAACCAGTGCTGCGATAAAGAAATAACATGACTTTTTAATCGTTTTTAGTAAAGAAATGAGATTAAATTTGGAACAGCTGTCAAAACTCAAGTGGGTCTCTATTCTAGTATCCATAGATATTAAAACAGTTATTGATACGAAACGTCAATTCAGTATGTTTTTTTAATATAAGCTGCACAATATTTGATCTCGAGTGACGTGAGAATAGAGACTTCATCCGTTTGTCTATGATTTAAAAAAAAATGGTCGTGACGGAGGATCGCCATGTTGGTGTTTTGCTGAACGAAAGTAGAATTGTTGTTGAATTGAATAGAAAAAGTTGTTTGTAATTTACATTTTAGTTGAAAATATGAATAGTAAGTAGTCTTCTCGGAGTGTGTGTGATGTGAAAATGCGCCGGATATCGGAAATATGCAGCCACGATTGCAACAAATAACTTGTTGCCAGAAAATATTGTTTCTGAACCCATCATGGAGGATTTATAATATGTGTGTAGATAAAGTTATGTATGCAACTCTGCATAATTTGGCCTTAAAACACACGTGCGATCTTATTATGAAACTCGCCTATCGGCTCGTTTCATGAAAACCGCACTAGTGTATTAAGGCCTATCATTATGCAACCGTTGCATAAACTACTATATGTAATTTGCTTTTAATATATCAAAATCATCAAAAATTCTCTTGCCATAACTTACTTAAATAATAGCGTGGGAGCACGCTGTCCAGGCCCGTACATAACCCCGGCGCACTTCGCAACTGTTGTGTACCGAAATTTACCGAGCTTTTGAAGCGCGTCGTTTCGGCCGTTTGTATGAAGATGTACGAGTAATACTGCTTACTTAATTATACTGTGCCCACACTCTTGATCACACTTTTCAACCATAAAACCGAGAACCATAACTATTGGTTAGCTTTCTATTCAAAGTTTTTTGGCGCTATTTTCGATGATTTTAAGTAGTTATAAACGAGTTAGTCTCCTGTAACTTATTAACCAAAGAAGCCTACTAACTCGTGATAGTTTTCCCTAGGAAAACTTTAATTTCAAATGATTTTTCAGATTTTTATAAAATTATTTTCATTCTTTGCTTTTGCTTTTCTTTGTTTGTTAAAATAATCAATGCAAAAATTATAAATAAATAAATAAAATTATGCTATAATTATAATTTGCGTTTGTGGGCGGGACAATCATTAATAAGTCTTCAAGAAAAAAGGGTGTGACAGACAGACCGACATGATAAAACGTGAGTAAAACTATAAAGTTTGACTACGGAACCCCTAAGATGGGATGGAAATGTGTAACGACTATTAATTACTTAAAGAAGCTTTAGTTATATATCTCTCTGTAATGACTACCTGATAAAATGGTAGCCTCCTCATGTCGCTAGGGAAATCGCGGATGGTGGCCGTAATGATTCTGGATTAAGTAAGCAATACAATTTATTGGTCATGGCGGACTAGTAAAGGCCTTTTAATAAGTGAGTACCATTTGGAGGTTATATTGCAGTCCCGAATGTCAAGTGCGTCATAATATAGTTGTTTGCAATATAAAATTAATTAATTTGAACCGATAAATAAATGTTTTTTATCTACACCCATATCATAAAACCTCCAAAGTGTAATCAAAAATCGTAGGAAATGACCACTATTTTGACAACCAATTAGGTAAAACGAGTGCTGCAATGTTATTCCCGTATCGTTTTTAGTATAGAAATGAGATTAAATTTGGAACAGCTGTCTAAACTCAAGTGGGTGTCTATTCTAGTATCCATAGATATTAAAACAGTTATTGATACGAAACGTCAATTCAGTATGTTTTTTTAATATAAACTGCACAACATTTGATCTCGAGTGACATGAGAATAGAGACATCATTCGTTTGTCTATGATTAAAAAAAAATGTTCTTGACGGAGAATCGAATTGCCGCCATTACTGCTTTCATGATGGTTTTTTGCTGAACGAAAGTAGAATTGTAAAAAGTTGTTTGTAATTTACATTTTAGTTGAAAATATGAACAGTAGTCTTCTCGGAGTGACTGTGTGATGTGAAAATGCGCCGGAAATCGGAAATATGCAGCCACGATTGCAACAAATAACTTGTTGCCAGAAAATATTGTTTCTAAACACATCATGGAGTAAGTATTTATAATATGTGTGTAGATAAAGTTATGTATGCAACTCTGCATTATTTGGCTTTAAAACACACGTGCGATCTTATTATGAAACTCGCTAAAGCTCGTTTCATGAAAACCGCACTAGTGTTTTAAGGCCTATCATTATGCAACCGTTGCATAAACTACTATTCTGAAGCCAAGAAAAATAAGCCAAGCACATTGTGGTCTCGATATTCTATGATAAGGAGTACAATAAAATGTAAGAATGACATTGACGTTTTCAATATAGGTATACAGGTGTCACATTTAAATCGGTCAGTATGGGAAGGTCTGAAACTATAAGACGTAGATCTGTTTTTAGGAACCGTGTCATCGATTTTAATGGGATGAAAAACTGCATTCATACATTTGAAAGGGGCCTGTACTCAGCTCGGTAATCGAACCCGGTTGTTTTGAAAAGAATAAACTTACACTATTTCTATTTGGATATCGATTGTGTAGGTCTTAAGCGGTAAATGGCTCTATGAAAAATGATGTCTAAAATGAATAAAATGCATTGCTTTCACGTACTTTGATTTGTTTTAGTAGGTGTTCGAAGTGGCTCCCGTTTTTTTTAAATACAATATTCAACACGTTTTTTAGGTGTATGAATGCGGTTTTTCTTCTTATTCAAATCGATGACATGGTTCCTATGAACAGATTTTCGTATATCTTATAGTTTCAGACTTTCCCATACTGACCGATTTAAATGAGACACCTGTATACTCGTACAATGCATAGTAAAGCGTTGTATGATACACGTGCGTAAGATGTGTTCCGACTCGTGTCGACTTATACACGTTCCCTTCGCTCGTTCGTCAATAAGAATGCCACTCTTCGAAAATCACCTACTTTCCGCACTTGTATCATAAATAACTATTTCAATATTTGTTTGATAATTTAAGAAATAAAAAACAAATCAGTTTCAAACATCTTATTAATGAAACCAAATAAGGTAAGTACTAGATTACTAATATTACTATTGAAAAACTCATTGAGTAGAATGTGCGCACAATCTAGTTTCCCTCGTAGGTATGTAATAAAATTTTAAACGGGTATTACAGCTAAATCGTACACGTAAGCTAATAATGTTCAGAAATTAAATACACATTGGCGAAAGTTTTAAAGTGTGCGAGCTCGGTTGAAAATTGCTAATAACCAGCAGGAGGAAGGTCGAAGTGAATTAAACTGGAGTCCGTTGGTTGGCTGACGGCTCGTCGTACTTGTTAATGAAAAATATTGCTTAAACGTTATATTAGGCTATGACAAGGCCGGCTCGGGCGCGCGCGCGGGCGCGGGCGGGGCGATCACTTGACTATGATTAATGGGCGCGCATGTAACTAATGGAGCGTTTCCCATGCAAATATTGGCCGATCGACTTCCTGAAAACACCCGATTATTGTTAAATATTTATATCAAAAGCATTTCATTCATGTTTCGAAGGTAACTTATCGACGGGAAATGTCATGTGTGATAAGCATATATTTTTTAATATTATAGGTATTAGAATAATAATAATAATAATAATAATCAGGGGACAATCTTTACGCAAATCGATCTAGTCCCAAAGTAACCGCTAAAGGTTATTGGTTTGTGTTATGGATACTAGACGACGAAATACATACTTATATAGATAAAGAAATATTTAAATTCATAGGAAACATCCAAGACTCAGGAACAAACATTCGTGCTCATCACACAAATATTTGCCCTTACCGGGGATCGTACCCGGGACTGCTAGTTTCGGAGGCAGGGTCACTACCAACTAGGCTAACCGCGTCGTCAACTTGCACTTATGTACTTGCATTCTAATGGCGTTTTGAATTATATACTAGTTAAAAGGATTAAATAGCATAGAATGCGGCAAATGCTTATCATCCTGGCATGTCGTTAAAGTCGACTAAGGGACGGGTCCTCTCCAACATGGTGGACTATCTGTATGGGCGATGAGCTGATCACCTGTCACCATACGGTTCATCATACCATCTTAGGACTAATTAATCGAACGTGGCCACAAGTAGTCTTGTGGCTCTGCCCACCCCATTAGGGATTACGGGCGTGATGCCATGTAAAAGGATTAAAATAAAAAGTAAGCTTGTGATGAGGTTTAACTCTTTCATGGGCTATACGATGTCTTTATTCCCACACCAGTGTTTTTCAACCTTCTCGAATATGCGACCATATTACCATATTAATACGGTCTCAGCGGTTTCAACGACGACGTATTTAAAACCCTGGCTTGCGACCGTGACCTTTGAGCAAGGGTTTTCGATCCCCACCAACAGGTGGAAAAACACTGCCCTAACTACATAATGATGAAGAAGAAGAAAGACATTTATTCACTTCACAAGACACACACAATAATAATAAAAAAAAACAACATAAAAATAGAGGAAAAAACGCGAGGGGTGTGTGTCATCGCGGTAGTGAATCGGTCACTGGCTCAGCATAATGTTGAGGTGTCAGACACCCGCAGCGCTGATTTTTTAGCCAGCATCGTCGATGATGAAAAAACGAGAGCGATAAATTGATTACAACCAAAACAATTTAAAAAGAGTCAGTTCACTTACCTCAACAATCGCCTTGGGTATCCACGTGACGGCCATGAACAAGCTCTCCTTGACGGTCAGGTCGTTAGCGAGAGCCACCAGGAACGCCGTTAGCACTCGCAGGCTCAGCGCCAGAAACAGACAAGCCAATATTCGCCCGAAATCCTCTAAAGATATTCGTGGCACCTGCATCAGACATCTAACTTATACCTTTCGCCATAAATCATACTAAGTCTGAGAAGCCCGTACATGAATCATTATCCACGCATTTAAGATTAATTTAGGCTAGAAATTGCAATAGTCTTCCCGTTCCCTTTTTTTTCTCAATCGCCTCTTTGAGAGATCTTATAACATTTACAACTATCAGATATTGTGAGGGATGCGAAGGATTCAACTTTTTCGAACAAATAACCTTTCCTCGGGATCATTCTGATATAACAAGCCAAATTTTCTGATCTTATCTAAAAATGTATATTACTACATGAGATAGAGTTAGAATCTTAGAAACTATTAGAGGGAGATCCTAGAAGTCACGCTGACGATTAGTGCATTTACATGGTATTTTTCAAACAAATAGGTAATATAAAAACTTAAAAAGCGTACAGTGCCACCTAAACTGTGAGCTATAAGATAATTGTTCAGCGTTATTCTAGTGTTGCCAATTGACCACTTTTTATTTGCTGTTACGTGATACCGCACATTCAGAAAAGGGGTCGATTGGCAAACTATATTTTTGACTATTATTTTTATAAAATAAATAAGAGAACGAAGGGTTCGAGGCTTAGGAGGCACTATACACTTTACAGTTTTTTGTGTAATTATTCTTACAATTAATACATCAATATTGACAAAAAATTCTAGCTAAAAATGGGATGTTGGGGATTTTACAGCATGTGTAAACATAGACTCAATATCTCTCAATATAGTGTATGACATGCAAGGGTGGATAACTCTTTTGTTTGACATACCCACGGATTGTTCCTTCAAATGTACTAAATGTTTATTAACGTTTTTTTAATTTTTATTGTGTACCTCCAAATAATACCCGCTTAGAGTAAAAAGCATTGGTTCATGAATCCTCCACAGCAGCTTGTAAACCTCAGAGACTGGGTTATTGTTTATGGGCCAGTCTTGCCGCGCCCATCTCGTGGCAGCGGTGGCAGCACACACCATGATCGCCACACCTGCTAAAAAACCAAAAACTTTTAAAAGGAGTTTTGAAGCATTTTGTACGCCATTTGTGTAGATTTAGTTCAGTTTAATAAACGAAATGAGCTGGTTCGTGTACGTTCTTCGTTTTACCCGTCTTTTTTATTTTTAATGTACCTAGTCTTAAATGTATTTTGCCTATTCATGGTCATACTTGGTAAGTTTGTTAGAACTGCGTATGGTGTAAGATCCCGACTTTAATTCACTTTCCTCGTCTGTTTACCAAATGAACAGTATTTTTGAAGTGAAAACTTCTTAAGGCGCGTTTGGGCTCTTTCTGAAGGGTAAACAAAACTAAACCGTCACGCTCAAATCGGTTACGCTGAATCGGGTATACTCGGCTCCATTCGCCAAGAATCGCGTTCGGATCGGTGACGCGAATCGCGTATACTCGGCTCTAGCCGTCATTGCGCTCTTTCTGAAGGCTATGGGTATGAGTATAAGTATTAGTATGAGTATGTGAGTGAGTGAGCGCGTGCGTGCGTGCGGGCGTGCGTGTGTGTGTGCGTATTTCGTGCTTTGTTTTTGTAGGTTAGCTCTTCTGCCGTGTGGTCGGTCTTTTTTTTTACTAACCATGTTGTTGACTGGCAGGGAACCACTTTTATATATCATATTTTTTTATAATGCTGAGTAGTTTAAGCTTTGATACAGTCATTGTACTTGCTGTCAAGCCTAGCTGTTCTGCACTAATAAGTGTGAAAACTATTAAATATTTCCGTTAGATTTTCCTTGTTTCCATCTTCCATTTGTTATTTATACAATCCACTGCGTTTGCTGTCAAGCCCCTTATTAAGTCTGTTCGCCGAAAGTTGGTAAAAAAAATAAAAAGTTAAGGCTTCTTAACTCATTACAAATAGCGGCCCGCTAACTGTTTATACCGATGATAATAAAAAATTAAAGGGAAAAACTATATTTTTTTATAGAATACATATATTATTATTAAATAACCTGTATATTAAATGTCCCATTGCTGGCATATCATCGGACGACGACCATGACGAAGTCTCAGAGTCGGAGGAAGAATCAGAGTCGGTGACGTTTATTGCTTCGTCTAAAACAACACACGAATACCCAAGCGACACACTCGAGAGTATTACAGAACGGAATGGCAATATGGCCGCCGCATGCGCGCACTGGCCCGCCCGACGTGGCGCCGCGTTGACAACAACTGCGTCCCTCGTACCGCGAAACAGTGCGCGCGGCGATAAGCGACGCCCGTCATACAGTTTGCGATGGGTAAGCGACAGTCGCTATTTCAAGACGATAACATTAAATCGTAATTTTTTTTTTTTAATTTGCCTACATATTTTTAATAAATCATGCTTAGTATTCTTTTTAGGGTTTCGTATCCAAAGGGTCAAACGGGACCCTATTAATAAGACTCCGCTGTCCGTCTGTCCGTCTGTCCGTCTGCCTGTCCGTCTGTCACCAGGCTGTATCTCATGAACCGTGATAGTTAGACAGTTGAAATTTTCACAGATGATGTATTTCTGTTGCCGCTATAACAACAAATAATAAAAAACAGAATACAATAAATATTTAAGGCGGCTCCCATACAACAAACGTGATTTTTTTTGCTCGTTTTTCCTCGATATTGATAACGGCAACAGCTAGACACTTAAAATATGCACAGAATATTTAGTTATATATTCACATTAAAAATAAATAATTAAATTAAAATAAAGCTAATATTTCAGGGGGGCTCCCATACAACAAACGTGTTATTTTTTCTTGATTATAGATAATGGTACGGACCCCACTTGGCTGGCTTTAGATTAATACAAGTAGAGCCTTATTGATTTCATATTGAGATTATAATTTTTATGATATTTCAGTCGGGTGACCAAACTACACGCACAATTATTTTATCATTTTACAATTTAGAAGCCAGAATTTTCGAGCTAGTCACCTTCATACCAACTTTATTATATTTCTTCTGTATTTCTAAACTATGTTCTATCATTTATGCTTATGTCTCCAAAGTCACTATTATTGTCTCATATACACCAGGTTGTTAAGTAGCTGACAACTGGTCAGTGATATTAGTTGAGCTAGTCGAGGTTGGAGCAGTCTTATCACAGCTGATTGAACTTGATTGAAACGAAGGCTAACTAATTATTAAAGTGGCAGTTCATGCAGCGGAACAAATTGTCCGTGTTTAGCAAAATGCTTTCAAAGTAACATAATTATAACTCAACAATTTTAATACCTAACATATCGTGTGTTTAATAGTTTTGTTACTTTCAGTTCATTTTTTAGGGTTCCATATCCAAAGGGTAAAACTGGAACCTATTACTAAGACTCCGCTGTCCGTCCGTCTGTCTGTCCGTCTGTCACCAGGCTGTATCTAATGAACCGTGATAGACAGTTGATATTTTCAAAGATGATGTATTTCTGTTGCCGCTATATTAACAGATACTAAAAAGAAACAGAATTAGATAAATATTTAAGGCTCCCATACAACAAACGTGATTTTTTGCCGTTTTTTTAGATAATGGTACGAAACCCTTCGTGCGCGAGTCCGACTCGCACTTGGCCGGTTTTTTTATAGATCATTCATCTATGTATCTACTCTAGCAGATACTCGAAACTTTCTTTACAATTCTTGTCTTTGCTCTTTTTGCAAAATTGAGTATTTAGAGACATCAATTGATTACAGGAACATAACATGAAAGGTAATGAATAATGCGAAAGTATGGATGGATAGATGTCTGTTACTCAATCAAACTCGAACGGCTGAACGGATCTGAATGAAATTTGGCATGCAGATAGATTACGGTCTGGGATAGCACGTAGGCTACTTTTTATCACCGAATAACTATAACCAAATTCCACGCGGACGAAGTCGCGGGCAGAAGCTAGTAATAGATATTACAAAGGCTTGATATGAAGACAATTATTGCAGAGTACCCACTTGTCTACGGAGACAAATGGGTACTTTAAGTAAAAGTAGCATAGTTAACCTAATAAACTAACCTAACTAATCTAATACGTCGTTTACGACAGAGGGGTCTCATCCCCCGGTCTGGGTCATTCCTGGTGCAAAGGTTGTCCATCACGATTCAACGCGGCGAGCGTGTTGGGTACCTCTGCGCCCGAAATGATGCGGGGCGGGATATTTGAGTCGTTTCATCTATTTAATAACCATTATGTAATAAATAAAATTAAATAATTTAATAACTAATAACAATTAATAATATACTGGTAATAAAGGAGAGAGAGTAATTAAACCCCGAGGTTGCCTCAAATTTTTCATCTCAGTTTTGACTTAAAAAATGTAAAGCGCCTACCGTTTTAAAATCAGAAATCGCAGAATAGGTACATTACTTACAGGTGCCTCCCCATCCAAGATAACCAAAACCGTAGGTAAATAGCAGCCCTCCCGAGAAAATGAGAATACTCCGAATGGTAGGAGCGTATACGTCATTGTGGGCTGGCAGCCAGTCCACTAGCACACCCCACACAATTCCTACGGCAATGCCTAGAAAAATAGCTAAAAGCGCCTGAAAAATAAGTATATAATTTTAGCTTTAGCAATTGATAAAATAATTAAACTTGCATTGGTTTCATACTTTTACAATTCTGTAGGGCAGAGGCGATTGAAAGAATATGGCGCTATTTATGACACCAAACATTCCCTCAGTAAATGCCGTGTCCAGTCCACCTGCGTTGGCCACGAGTTGGGCCACTTTATTCTTGTTCCCCAGCCCCCGCGCACTGAGGGCGACAGCGGTGGGGACCACTACAGCCGGGGATACTGATGACAAGATGGCACCGAGATGCAGACCTGTATATTGAAAAAAAAAAACTTTATCGACCGAGCGAGCGAAGCGTCTCGGTTTCAGCTTGGGCAAAAATGCTTTCGTATGTCCAGCGGATGTCCGTCGGCTATCCGGCGTCTGTCCATTTGTTCTCGTCTACAGGTCGCAGTTCTCAACCGATTCTCGAGAAATTTTGTGAGCAGGTTCGATAATTATATATAATTTTTTTGTCGATTCAATTGATCGAAATTTTTCAAAATGGCGGAGTTATGCGGGTTTTTGCAATTACAAACTTATTTGCAGTATTGGTAAACTGACCCGACCTATGTCGATGTATGGGGATATCAGTTTTCCAATGGCAAAGTTATGTTTGTCACGAGGTCTACAGCTCACGGAGCCACTAGTTTATTTTATACTACATATTTAGTATCATCATACCATCTGAGGACTAATTAATCGAACGTGGCCACAAGTAGTCTTGTGGCTCTGCCCACCCCATTAGGGATTTCGGGCGTGATGCTATGTATGTATGTATGTATATTTAGTATTAATTTAATGCCATCTATAACGATCGTTTTGAAAATAAAACGAAAATATTTTAATTAATCTTATGTATATCCTTCAAAAAGCTGCCTGTACCACGGAAGTTTATTGCAATTAGCTATTATTAGATCTGGTATAAACATCTATTATTATAGGAAATTGTTTGGAACGTACCCCAATACCAAGGAAATTTGAGAAGCACATGAGCAAAGACGGCCGTAGACAAACACTCCACAATCCAGGGCAGGGTCGCCAATGAGAAAACTTTTACCGAATTATATCTTATATATTCCCAGTTCCAGCTGAATGGGCCCCTTGACAAGATAATCACAGGATAAATTCGCCTGAAACAAAGAAGTACTGAAGTACTCCTAGCATGAACCCGGGAATTGAATTCCACTGGCGGGTATTGAGATTTGAATCAATTTGAATATTGAAAAAACAAAACGTTTCAATGTGTTAACGAAAAAATAAAACATAAAAGGACTTGCTTATTGCCTTAAGCAGGAGTGTTTTGGCTCACTTTGTTTCACCGTACCTGTGTCGGTTTGTTTTTTGTCATAAACAAATCTAAAAGTAGAATTCGTGTCGTGGTATAGAAATACTATAGGTTGACCGCTTAAATGAGTCTTCGCCCGCGCGGCACAGGGGCGCGGGGGCATGGCGACAAAGGGGACCGAGAGAGGTGCGGGCGGCGTGAAATGAGTGAAAACAAGTATGCGCCTGCCGCCCGCACCTCTCTCGGTCCCCTTTGTCGCCACGCCCCCGCGCCCCGGTGCCGCGCGGGCGAAGACTCATTTAAGCGGTGAACCTATAAAGCTATAGGTGGCATCACATTTATCAGCATCGAATCGCATTTAGCTGGATGATTCTAGACACAGTATATGCATTGCCAGTTATAGGACGCTCTCGCATTCTTTTAGCTGTTTAAGAAAACTATCACATAGTTTATACTGTTATATAAAGGATGCTAAAAGATGCTAAAGCATGCTTTCAGCTGCCAAAGGATCCTAACGCATGCTTTTAGTTGCTAGAGGATATCATGTTACCTTGTATTTATGTTATGTCGCAGTTGGAGTTAGAAAGGGAATTGGATCGGTCTGTCGTAAACGCCGTTATACATCATGTATTCTTGAAGAATTTGAACGTAAAAGACGTAAACGGAGGATGTGGGTTAATCCACGTTGGAGAAAAAGGGAAATTAGGTAATGGAAGATTTCTAACACTTGTGTCAGATTAAAAAAAACTTACTCAAGTTATTTCCGTACGATCATCGAAGAATTTGATTCATTAGTAAACACACTAAGTACAACGCTTGAAAAAAAAACTAGTTAAGTGCGAGTCTGACTCGCGCGCCGAGGGTTCCGTACTTACGTTTGAAAAAGAAACAGAACCTTGCAGGCACGGAACCCTTAATTGAAAAAAAAAAACATCTTTCAAAGTCTAAGTTAAACTATCTAGTTAAGGTTCGGAAAAAATCCTCTACTGAGAAGAGCCGGCAAGAAACTCATTATCTCAGTATCATTTTTTCAAATCAGTACACATATTATAAGTCAACAATGATGTCTACAGTTTTATACAAATCTAAGTATATACCACAGCAGGTACGCCCATCGAGACCCACGGATCGCCGGTGCAGGTCACGATTTAAGCCAAACCAGCAGCTTTTAACAATGTGGTAACCATTTACATCCTACTTATGAAATAAGAGAAAAAATAACTTTCGCAAGCTCTCTCCGTGCAAACGTCGAATGTGATATGACCTTGAAAAGGTTATTCCGTTTAACTATTTTTTATGTGATGTAATTACAAATTTACGGTTTTCGGCCTTTTTCTTTACTTGTGCTATAAGACACTGTTTCTTGCCATATTTTATGATTCTAGGTTAACAGCAAGTACCCTATAGGTTCTGATTCCCTTTGGATTCCCTTGAAAGTATTAAAATATGTGGCATCTATCTATATCGTACCGTATCTTTTAATTGCGGTGACTTAGAAGGTTGATTTTTTCACAACTTCAAGAAATTGCAGACCTGAGTATTTGATATTAATTTCAACTTGATACCTCCACGTGTGCTTCAGAAAAAGGTCTTGACACACAAACAGACAGACAGAGTCAGACAGACAGATGGACAAACAATATAAGGGTTCCTTTTTTCCTTTTGAGCTACGGAACCCTAAAAACACGAATAATCGTGAAACTCGCGATCTTGCCCTTTCGCATACGATAAGCAAGCAGCCGTTCTCATGCGCGATCACCCTGTCGCATGCGTAAGCATCTTGTATCATACGTTAACTTGAACAAGCATCCTTTGGCACATAAATTGAGCGTTACACTTGATGCTTAATCTGAATCGTTACGAAAAGGGGAATTGATCCGTACGCATCTTCATACTAAATAGCGATTTTCCATGGATAAAATGCGATTCGATGACTTCAGGTACCTCAAATGATAATCGATGCTATCAGCAGTAGGATTATGTAAGTAATTATCTGATCCAAAGTATCTGTATAGAGCACCGATGAAGGTCATTCCGATAACAGGGCAGAGGGTGGTGTATCTTTCTAGGGTGTGCCCAAAGACGTACCCGGCGGCCACCACGCCCGCCATGTCAAACAGATACCCGCCCGGAATGACGGCATCCTTCAATATGAACCACGAGCTGCCCCAGAGTGTCAACGCTGAAACATTTATTTTACTACGTTCATATTTTATGATTTCAATTCAAAAATTATTGTTTTCAGATTGTAACAGAAGAATTTAAGGCAATAATGTGGAAACAGTATGAATTTTTATGGTTTTGTAACGTACTAAAATGTGTAATAGACCTACCGCATATCAAAACTCCTAAATATTGCTTCAACTCCAACACGGAAGGGGCGACATGCGTTAACATTCCAAATCTTATTTTATTTGTGTCATTTTTTGAATCACTTCTGAAAGAGAGTTAGAAACATAAGGAACTCCAATTATTATTCAATGAATAATTTAATCAACTATAATAAACCATCCTATATAGTAATAAAAATGGTTATGAGAATTTTAAATTTTAAGAATTTTCCATTTGGATTTCATTTGAAGGACAATCAGTTCTGCTTTTGAATGGAAGTGATCAAAACGATCCATTGTTTCTTTTGTTTAACTTTCTTATGACCCTACCGATTGAATTTCAATACTTACTCACGTTTTGGAGGAACCAATTTCAAAAATTGTTAAAATATTATGCCTTTTATTAGCTTTGCCTGTAAAAATAGAAATATTCGGTTAAGATTTTGTCATTTCAATTATTTCTTATTTCTTTGATCAAGGAAGTTTAAGCCTAGTTAACGCCTGTTTTTCTCTGCTGATATCAGTAGAAAAAGCATCAATTTAAAGCATCCCAATATATACTACTAAAACTACTTTACAACTTTTAATTACTTACCAACATCGATTGAGTAGGCTCAAATTTGCATGGTAATTATTATAATTATTACGAACGATAAATCGATAGCTTATCTAAGCCTCAGTTGTTTTGTCTCATTATTTCATTCGAACAAATATCATTGCAGTTTTATTATAAAATATTATTATTGCTCGAAACTTTGTCGGCGTAGAATTTATTTATCAGTATTCTTTCAGCAACTGTATATTTATTCGGTATAAAATATGTATTCCATTTTAAGATTCTAAAGTAGGTTTCCGTCAAATTGTAATCAAGCTCGAATTAGCGTTATAGCCTTGAAAAGATTAACAAATATATATATCCACACTAATTAGTGACATTACACTTGAATGAAAATAAATGTATAACTCACCAGCCTCACTACGATTGTCACTCATGTTTCCTCAGGTCCCTGACTCTTTTATAAATGTCTCACTCATATGTCATCATTTTACTAATACACATCTCAAAGAGTAACACACGAAGAGAATTAATGAGGATTACACTGTATTATAAACACAAGTGACTGATGTCCGTCCGTCAGTGATGCACGCGGCCGGTAAAACGGTGTGATCTCGTTTAACGTTCTTTTAATAATACAGTTCGTCGCATGCGCACAGTGGCCCATTGCCGTAATTGAGAATACATTAATCACTTGATGTCGAAGTCATCGAAAGAAGTGCGTCGGGTATACAATCGGCGTATAGTTTGATAATACGAATGGAAGTTATTCAACATGGTACGGCGGTGGCTTGCCAAACGGCAGCTCGCTTATATAAGTATTATTATGTATGCATATCAGACATTACTGCATATATACAACTACACGTGAAATCAAACATCGGCACGCCTGCTGTGAGTAAAAGTTTATCAGGCGATCATTTATACACTTAAATGTTTATTTCTTAATTAAAAACTCTTAAAACGACTAAAACGTGACGCAAGGAACCTGAACGAGAAAACTATTGACTGAAAACATTACAGAAGTAATTTTCCCATTTGAAATTATGTAAATAACTGAAACTAAAGAAATTACTTAGTTGATTATTTATTTGAAGGGCTCCCTTTTTATACAAAACTTCACCATTATCATCATCATTTCCACCCGGGGACGTCCACTGCTTGACAATAGGTCTCCCCAAAGACTTCCACAACGAACGATCGCACTGCAAAATATAAAACTTACTCGTGTACGTATTTTCTGACGACATACTGGATTGGAAACTTTGCGAATAATACGAAGTTGCCGTATATTTAGGCCTGAAATTAATCATGGTTATCAAAAAAAAGTTATCTGACGCGCGACCTCGAGCAAGGGGTCGCTGGTTAGAATCCTGGCTCACACATCCGAGATTTTGAATCTCTTGGGTGGAATTGAATTAGAAACTTTCCACGAGCTTTTCGGTGAAGAAAAAAATCGTGAGGAAACCTGCATATATTTGCGAAGTAGGTAATTAAAAGATGTGTGTGAAGTCCCCAATCTGCACTGGGCCCGCGAGGGGATTACTGCCCATTTCCTCTGATAATGAGAGGAGTCCAGAGCAGTGGGACGTATAGTATAGACTGATAATGATGATGATGATGATGGTGGTGGTGATGATTATGATTATGATGATGATGATGATGATGATGATGATGATGAAGAAGAAGAAGAAGAAAGCCATAGGTCCAACTCGCACTTGCCCCTTTTTTATTTGTTATTTTGGCGCCGTTTTGATTGTGAATGTTTTGTGCTAACTGTTCATGTCATGAATTTTGGAAACGGTATTTAATTAATTAGAGTGGTTTATTACTAGTTCCAAGGAAAATATCTATAGCTGAGAAGACAGTCTACAAGTAATGTTGTAACTGGAAACGAATTTTGTAACCAACTCATTGTTTCCATTTTACATTGGACCCATATAATACCAAATTTATAGCTTTAAATAAAATTATACAGCATAGAAAATATGCGCTTTTTCTTTTGTTCAGCAGGATGTTAGAGTTACGTTACACTAGCCGACTTGGCACATCTTCAAATAAGAATTTGTATTATTAGTTTTCGGTGACAAGTGTCCCAAAATAGAATGTGCTCCTAAATAGAATGTTTTAACTGAACTAGTTTCTTTCATGATCCAGAAGGCTTACTTTTCTGTGTACGAATATTCAGAAGATAAGATGACTTAATTTTTATTTTTTTATTTTTATATATAATATTTCTTTATTTTAATTTGTGAATTACTTATGTTATATAATTGCATGAGTTAATGTATGCACCCAATTTTTGATTATCCTAATAATGTTGACAATGTATGACTATTACTGAATAAATGAATATGAATATGATCAACACTGGAATTGTTATGCAGGTCGAGATGCATGATTGTGCACCGTCATCTTCCAGCCTTTTTCCGGACCGGCGACATTGTTTTACCCAAACCGCAGCCCCAAAACTTTAGCTCGAGAGTTTTTATATAGGCGATTGCCACTATTATTTTTTTAACACAACAACAACAACAACTTTTGATAAGAAAGAAGGTTCTTCTATCTAGAGTACTGGGGGGTTACGACGATCTCTAAATGCGATTCTTTTTAGGCCCTAAGCTGAACTGTGACTATTTCATACTTCACCATATATTTTATACTCCTCTGCTGCACTGGGAGTGAAGAAATAGCATAGAATGCGTGCAGATGCTTATCATCCTGGCATGTCGTAAAAGTCGACTAAGGGACCCGTCCCTTAGTCGACTTTTACGACATGCCAAGATGATAAGCATCTGCACGCATTCTATGCTATTTCTTCACTCCCAGTGCAGCAGAGGAGTAACACATATAGGTACATTATTGTATAACTCTAATTGTTATTCATTACAATTTGAATAGGACCAAGAAGTTTGCTAAGATGTCGGGGTAAGAAGACTCTCCAACATGGTGGACTATCTGTATGGGCGATGGGCTGATCATCTGTCACCGTACGGTTCACCATACCATCTTAGAACTAATTAATCGAACGTGGCCACAAGTACTCTTGTGGCTCTGCCCACCCCAATAGGGATTTCGGGCGTGATAATATGTATGTATGTATATATTTTACATAATAATATGTAAATACAATGTCGTGGTAGGAAATAGCGACCAGTTCAGTTTATGGTCTAAAGAGAATCGCATTAAGAGATCGTGGACACCCCTCTGCAAGTGAAAAGGGATTGAGGGAAGTAGAAGTTCTTAAACAGTTGCACAACACTATTTTTATCCCTTTTTAGGGTTCCGTACCCAAAGGGTAAAAACGGGACCCTATTACTAAGGCTCCGCTGTCCGTCTGTCCGTCCGTCTGTCACCAGGCTGTATCTCATGAACTGTGATAGTTAGACACTTGAAATTTTCATATATGATATATTTCTGTTCCCGCTATAACAACAAATACTAAAAAACAGAATAAAATAAATATTTAAGGGGGCTCCCATACAACAAACGTGTTTTTTTTTGCTTGATTATAGATAATGGTACAGAATCCTTCGTGCGCGAGTCCGACTCGCACTTGGCCGGTTTTTTGTTTTAAATAAACAAATCACTTTCATAAATCTGTCATGGCATGGACCTAATGTTATTTCAGTCTGTCGGATAGGACTTGAAAAATACTGTATTCTTCGAAATCTTTCATAATATAATATTCTTTTGATAATATAAGTAAGAAAGTAAGATC